>CM039729.1:41296839-43696839 GCA_022539455.1 Dendrobium nobile | reverse complement strand
TAAGATTTTTACGAAGGTATTAGTTAGTAGGCTAAAAGTAATTCTTCCAAATATTTTTGCATTAGAGCAGGGAACATTTATGCCAAGAAGGTCTATTTCGAATCTTTATTTACATGCTCACGGGCTATTCAACAAATTCACAGTTTCTATGGATAAAAAGGGGTTCATGGCTTTTAAAATAGACATGGAACATACGTATGACAAGATGAATTTGAATATGTTGGATGTAGTCATGGATAGAATGGGGTTCCCTTCATGTTTCATTGCTTGGGTTTTAAGTTGTATAAGATCCCCCGATTTGCTTTGCTTATTAATGGGAAATTGTCTGAGTGGATAACATCTAAGTGCAAATTTAGACAGGATTGTCCTCTTTCTCCATATTTGTTTATAGTTTGCTCGAAGCTACTATCTTCTATGATGTACCAAAGGAATTAGAACAATGAGGTTGAGATTGCTAATGGTGGACCTGTTGTCTCCCATCTCTTATATGCTAATGATATTCTTTTTTTTTCATGTGCTTTAACGGGTGAGGTTAAGAAGCTCATTAAAACATTAAATGAGTATTGCTCGTGGTCAGGATAGGCGATTAACCAGCTTAAATTGGTTGTTATGTTCAGCAAGGCTATGTCAGACTAGAAGAAAAATAGAATTGCAAGGATGACTAGGTTTCATAAGGTTGAAGAATTGGAATATCTGGGAGTTAAGTTGGTTATGAGAAGGCTTATTAAAGTTGATTTTTCACTTATTTTGTAAAATACTAAATCTACGATAATGGCATGGGAGAACCATCACTTATCTTTAGCTGGATGAATTATGTTTATTAATGGTACTCTCACCTCCTCAGTCTTCTATGTGATGACTACTTCTCTTCTTCCAAAGGTTGTGCTTCAAGAAGTAGAGAAGATTTGTCATTCTTGTCTATGGGATCACAGCAAAAACAAGAAAAATATACATTATATAGCTTGGTTAATGGTTTAGACTAGGAGGCTTGGTGGGTTGGGATTTCATGAAACTGACAAGTGGATTGGTTCTCTGTAGGCTAGAATATCTTGGGAATTTGTGTTTAATTAGAATTATGTTTGGAGAAAATGTATTAGAGGCAAATATGGAGTATCTTCTTGGGAACAAATGTACAGGAGAGGTGATTCTATAGGATGGAGAATTATATCTAAAGAGATTGATTGCCTTAATTGATGTATATGATGGAAAATCAGTAATGGAAATAATATCAATATTTTGAATCATGTATGAATTGCTGGAAGGGCTCTTGTGGAATAGCATACTTTTTGTAACATTGAAGTTTTGGAAAATTTAGAGGTTGCATATCTTATTTCTCTTGAACGAAATTGGAATATGCATAATATGTAAAACTATTTTGGATTAGATCTAATTGTAAGGATTTGTGAAATCCTCATTGAAAGAGATGAGCCAAAAGACAGTATGTAACTCATCAAGACCCCAATTGGTTCAGTCATTTCTTCTATTGTCTATAATAAATAGTTTGAGCTGCAAGAATATCTCAATGTGGATATATATAAGCTTAAGCTACAGTCATGTAAGAAGATCTTTTGGTGGAGAATTTATAAAGGGATAACACCTACTAATCATTGGTTGAATATATGGGGTCTTCAGGATAATGTTGCCTGCCTATTCGATTGTAAAGAGATGAAAGAATTAAATCATAATTTTGTAAGTTATAAACAACTCATGTTGATATTGGACAACTTGGGAAGATGAGGATTTTTAATCCCAAGATTCAAAAGTCTTCAAGAACAACAAACTGAAGTTAAAAACATCCATGATGATAATAAGTATGGGAAATTCTCTACTGCTATGCAATTTATCAGTGTTTGAGAGATAAGAATGCGAAGAAGCATGGTAGAATGTGTAATACACTGGTTATGATGGTAGTAAATATCACTGAGTTACTAAATCAAAATTCAACTTTCAGTATTTTGGAGCACTGGGATACCATTTAACCCTATAAGTTGTTTAATTATGTTCCATGGTTTCCCCCCTCCTCCAATCTTGATAAAGTTTTATGTTGATGGAGCTCTACAACAAAATAATGTTGGTGGTATTCGTATGTTTGCTCAGGACAGCAATGGACAAATTCTTGTAGTAGTTGGCTGGAAGATTACTAAATGGGATAGCACTCAGGTGGAGCTTTTTGAAATAAAAGATATTAAAAAGGTATTTGGTGAATGTATGCTTAAAATGAAGGGTTCCATTATTGAAGGGGATTATATGAGTATTAGAACATTTATGTAGAATTTTAAAGCTCCAGAAGAATGGAAGACTCGGCCGTAGGAGTCAAATCGATTCATCTGGATTACAATGTCTCATAACATTTTTTTTGTGCATACTCCAAGGAGAAGAAATTAAGCAGCCCACTTATGTGCCTAAAGGGCGGTAAATGGGAACTTATTTTGGTTGTTTAATGATAGAGATTTATCTTGTATTCCTATTGAATTTTTTAACTTTCTAGAGGAAGATATTTTATTTCTTTTTCATCTTAGTGGCCTTTTTGATTTCTTTTCTCTTTTGTTAGATTATAATAGTTTATTTATCTGCAATAAAATTGCAAATGTTCAAGGCACCCAAAATTTTTGGTCTTTTGGTCAATTTCTTTCTCTTTCTATTTTCTTATTTAGTGGGAGAATCTTTAAAATTATAGTTGGGGGTGACCACTGGTCACTCTCCTGCCACCATAGTAAGAGTGGCGAAGGGAGGTGTTCTGATGGGGACAATAGTTTTGATGGTGGAAGCATGCAGGAAGGTAAGATTTTTTGTGGTTTTATGTTCATGTTTGGCAATCTGGGAAGACGGATCCGGGGTTTTCCTTGTGTGAAGGATGATGGCTTGGTGGGACAACCAAACATGGAGATCGACAGGATCAATCATGGATCTAGAGTTCTAATGCCAATGATTGGGATTTGGTGAAGGATCAAGAAGATGTGCATTTTGCGAGAAGAGGAGATTTTAAACATTTTAATAATGTAATAGAAAATCTTCTATTCTTGATTGTGTAAACTGATGATTGAGAGGCCAAGATGGAAGATGCTGAACATAATGTTGAAATTGAGAATTCTTTGGATATTATTAGAATTTTCGAAGTAGTTATGAAAGAACCAAATAATTTTAGGATTTTGTAACACGGAACCTGTCTGATTAAGGTAAAGTGGAGAGCAGGACTATGAAAAGTTTGCAGGCGGAACAAGGTTATCCATAAAGGAAATAATTTGGGTTTGTTATTGATTAAGGTTGTTTGATCAATTTGAACGATAAAAACACCCATAAACAATTCTCGTCTTTAGGATCATGGAAAAAGGTCTATGCAAGTAGGTGATGAGTTCGCTAACTCTTCAAAGAGCACTCAATCTACTGGACAAAATTTTGCTAGGAATAATAATATGCAGAATAAGGGTGCAACACCTATTCTTAATGCTTGGATTAAGCCACAACATGTGCCTCTTTCTCTGAAAGAGGAGATGAATAGTTTCCTTAAGATAGATGGGCTTGTTACTTTTAACCTATATAACACTACGAGTAATATCGAGAAACTGGATAGAGTTTTGGTGGGAAGATTGTTGGGCAGATGGCTTCCATTTTGGGTTGTCCAAAATGAACTTCATACGAAATGGGCACATATTAAATTGATCATTATAACTCCATTGGGATTTGACTGTTTCTTATGCTTGTTTGGGACTGCGGAAGCTTGGGATAATGTATTATTTGGAGGGTCGTGGTACTTAGCAGAGTAGATTGTTGGTCTGGACAAATGGACCCTGGCTCTTTCAACAACATCATTGGAGGGATGTACATCTCACATATGGATTAGGTTGCCTAACATACATCTTGAAACTGTAACGAGCTAAATTTAGCATGATTGGTTGTTGTGGTTGGCGAACCTATGCTAATGGATGCATAAACAAGTTCTTGGGGGAGGTGCACCTATGCTAGAGCTAGTGTCAGACTTAATCTGGATAGGAAGCTATCTAAAGGCATTTGGTTATGGGGACTGTATGGAAATTTTTTCCAACATGTTGAGTATCAAGGCATACCAATTATATGCTCCAAATGTGGCAGAATTGGGCACAAAGGAGAAGTATGCGTAAATTTTCAAAATTCTACTGAAAGTGATCTCAAAATAGGAGGGCAATCCCACAAGATGAATCAAGATAAGCTTGCATATGCTATTCTGGTTAGGGACAATATTGTTCAGACTAAAGTTATAAATAAAAAATATATACAAGTGTGTTCTTATGAGATTGATCCTTATTTTGGCACTTGGATGATAATCACAAGGTGGACAAGTACAAAACAACAAAATGGTGTTAAACCACAAGTCAGTAGTAAGAAAAAGATATGGTGTGAATTCCCAAAGGATAGTAGGCACGAAGAGGTCAAAGATATGCTATGGGAGATTCTTTCTGAAGCCATTATTTATAAAGCCACTGTGATGGAGGATAATATTAAAAATGATGAAAAGCATAATAATTAGCCAACAAAAGGAGTTATGAACTGTAAGGATATAGGAGTTAATAAGTCTCCATCCCAAGTTTTAATTCCTAAAGTGTTCTCCTTGTTGGATGGTTAGAAGGGAAAAGTTGGTATGTCTAAGCCAAAGGCTAAGAAAAATAGAGATAGACTGTCAAAGGAGCATATCGAAAAATAATTAGCTAAATTGGGGCCCTTTGAAGACCTTCCATGCGTTAGAATAAGAAGAAGTACTAGAATAAAAATTGATGCTAATATCATTGTCCAAGGAGACAACATTAAACCACTACCCTTAAAAAATGGTGGGGATGCATCCCCTTTGGTGGAATAATGTCGAATATCCTTTGTTGGAACTACAAAAGTGCTCACAAGAAGTCTACAGGTAATTATCTACGACAGCTGATAGGGGAGCATAATATCAGCTTAATTGGTTTAGTTGAAACTAAAATTAAAACTATTAACAGAAAGGAGATAGACATTATGGTTGGCCACAACTAGAACTATATTTTCCAACCATCTAATGGTAAATCTGGACGGATTATTATCCTTTGGAGAAAGGACATTGCTACTTTTATCTAATCAATGTGTAATAGGTAAGGTTCATATGGAGGTGGGGATTGAATGGGAAGTTATTGTGGTATATGCTAATAAAGATAGCCATATTAGAAAGCTTATGTGGAATGATATTAGTAGATATCATGTAAGAATTCTCCATTATTAATGTGTGGAGACTTTATATGTCTGCTATCTCAGGAGGAGGAGAAAGGTGGAAAACCTTTTAGATTATATTTGGTTGTCAAGGTGATGGAGGAATTTATGGAGTTGAATGACTTGAAGGATCCTAGTTTCATTGGTCTAACTTTTTCCATGGACTAATAATAAAAAAGCTCATTCAAAAATATTGGCAAAATTGGATAGGTTTTTGGTTATTATGTAGAATATTGAAATTTTGAAGACCTCTAAGTAATACATCTTACTAGGACAGCCTCAGACCACTGTCCCATGTTATGTTGCAAAAGTATGTACGCAGGAGTTTCTCCATGTGGTTCAAATTTAAAGATATAAGGATATCTTATCCTATGTCTTAGAAGTTATTTTAGGCAAAGTTGAATGTCTGTGACAATGGATCGAAGGCTATGAAGCTACAGAAAAAGTGTAAACATACCCTCAAGGCTTTATTCCTTTGGAGTAAGAATAAGTTAACAGAATTATCCCATCATAAAGATGAACTGCAAGAGGAAATCATGGATTTGTAGAAACTAGATTATTCTGCTAATGGCCTGTATGATGTCCAAACTGAACATCTCAAGGCCAAGGTGGTGTTACTCAATGGAACTTTGGCAAGAATTAATGGCTAGTGGAAGAAAAGATCTAAAGTATGGTGGATAGAAGAAGGTGATGGGAACTCACATTTCTTCCATACTATTACTTCGGCTTGTAAAAGAACAAATAGAAAATAGGGGATGAAGGTGCTGAGTGGAGAAACTATATAAGATAATGAATAGTTTTTTGATATCATTATTGAGTTCTTCAAACATAAATGTAGTAATCAAGAAATTATGGATTATAATTGACATTTACTGGTGGGAAGGAGAGAAGTTTTCAGATCTGATAGGCTTGATAGGGATGTGATTGAGGAGGACATTCTTAATGATGCTAAGACTTAGGGAAGTAATCGGGCTCCAGGGAGAGATGGTATCATTGCATCATTTTTTTAAAATTTTGTGCCCATTGTTGGAAGTAAAGTTTCTTGAGCTTTTCTGGAATTTTTTTGTATGGGTTATATGGAGGATAACTGGTAAGAAACGATGATTATTCTTCTACCAAAGGTTTGTTGACCATATCACCCATCTAAGTTGTGGCCAATAAGTTTTTTTCAAAATGTATACAAGGTTTTTACAAAAGTTCTGGTGGACACACTCAAAGGAATATTGCCTAATATTATAGTGGGGGAGCAAGTAGCTTTTATACCAGACAGATCAATCTCAAACCTTTTTCTGTTAGTTCTGGAAATGATTAACAAGTTAAAGATTTCTACTTCTGCCAAGGGGTATCTAGCTCTTAAGATCGGCATGAAGGAGGCGTATGATAAAATGAGTTGAGCTACTTTGGAGTAGGTTCTTGTGTCACTAAGAGATTCGTTGATTGGATCCTCAATTATATAAAATCTCCTCAATTTTCACTTCTTATTAATGGAAGACTTATTGAGTGGATTCAGGACAGTTGTGGGTTTTGTCAAGGATGCCCTCTGTCGCCATACTTATTCATAATCTGCTCGAAGCTACTATCGATAGCTATGCATCAGATGCACCAAGAATATGTGGTGCAATTAGTACTGGGGGACCATTCGTCCCCCATACGCTTTATGCTGATAATATTTTTATTTTTAAAGTTGAAAACTTTAATGAGTTGAATAAGGTTTTAGCCACCATCAGAGAATATTTCTCCACATCGGGACATAAATTAAATCAAGGAAAATTAGTGGTTTTATTTAGAAAGCTTATTCCACAATGGAAGAACAAAAGAATTGCTAGAATGATCAGATTCTAGAAAGTAGAAGAATTTTAATACACCGGGATCAAAATTACTTTGAGGAAGCTTACTAAATAGGAATTTACTCTGTTGGTTCAAATAGCTGGAGCGTTTGTGATGGCATGGGGTAATAGGCATTTATCAATTGCTGGAAGGGTTACATTGCTTAATTCTTCTCTTATTCCTTTAATGATGTATTCTATAACACACTCTTTGGTACCCAATATGGTATTACAAGAAGTTGAGAAGATTGGTAGAACCTTATTATGGAACAAAGATGCCCAACATAGAGGAATTCTTTATGCATCATGGGGCAAGATTTATAAACCAAAAAAGGCTAAAGAGCTGGGGGTACATGCCACTCTGAAGTGGATTGGACCTCTCAGATCTAGAATTGTTTGAAATTTTTTAAACAAGCAGCAAATGATATTTCATAGATGTATTTTGAATAAGTATGGTGATTATCCGTGGGAGTAACGATGGAAGCGAGGGGATGCAGCCGACTAGAAAGTTATTTCTAAAAGGGCTGATATCTTACATAATTTTTTAAGATGGAAAGTTAGAAATGGAAATTGCATTGATTCTCTTAACCACTATTGGATTTGGGATTGTACTTCAAAGTATTGGCCTACATTTGTTAATGTGGAGCTCATTGAGGGTATGAAAGAGGCAGAGCTGATTATGGAAGACAAAATGTGGCATGTTTAGAAGTTGAATTACTATTTTAGGAAGGTAATGGCATTGAGGATCTTTAGTATCGTCATTAAAAATGATGAATTTGAGGATGGTATGGATCTTATAAAAAGCCCAATGAATTCATCAATCATAGCTCTAGTTTATAAAAAACTATTTTCTATACCAAAAGATCCAAACACTAATATATATAGATTAAAGCTTCATCCCTATGAGAAGCTATTCTTATGGTGGGTATACATGGGACTAATCCCTACTAATTGTTGGTTAAATAGTATAGGGTTACAGGAGAATGTTCAATGCCCTATGGGTTGTATTGAAGCTGAAGATTTGGATCACATAACAATAAGATGCAAGCAGTTTGTGGATACATTGATGGTGTTAAACAATTAGGGGTTTTTGACCCCTCAGTTTGCTAATCCAGTAGAGTTACAAGAACATATTAAGAATAACCACGATAAAGTTATCATGTGGACTGTTACTTATTGCTATGTAGCTTACCATTGCTAGCGTTATAGGAATGTGAATCAACATAACAGATCAAGAAATTCACTCCTAGTGATGGAAACCAATATTTTGGAGTCCATTAATCAACATTTAGTTTTTAGAAGCTTGGAGCATTGGGATACTATTCAACCTTGTGGGTTGGTTTTTAATTACACATGGTGTCCCCCGCCCCCCACCCTCCAATGTGGCTGAAGATTAATATTGATAGGGATTTATTACAAAATAATGCTTCATAAATTGGGATTGTTGTTCAGGACAATATTGGGAAGCTTATTATAGTGGTTGGGTAGAGTATGTTGCATTAGGTTAGAACTAAGTTCAACTGATGTCCATTAAGTATATTTTGAGGAATGTTCAGCATGGATGTTGGAGTTGAATGGAGTAATTGTTGAAAGAGACATGTTGAATCTAGTAAATAGGTTGTTAAACCTAAGTTAATGTCCCAAGGCTACCAAGAGGGGGGGGGGGGGGTGAATTGGTAGTTTAAAAATTTTAAACCCTCTTTAAAATTTATGTTGAACCGAAATGAAAATTTTCTTTTAAGTTTTTGTAGAAAACATTTTTCAACCACAGAGTTTTTAAAATTAACAATAAAATGCGGAAAAGTAAAAACAGTAAAGTAATTGACACCAGATTTATAGAGGTTCGGTCTAAACCAGACCTACATCCACTCCCCAGAGGCACCCTCTGAGTATTGCACTAATACCAATAGTGACTCTCCTTTTGCACCCACAGCAAGACGGAGAAGCCTTTACAAAACACTCTTTTCACCACTACCCGGTGCGGCAGAGAACCGTCCGTCCTTTCACACAATCCCCAGTGTTGGCAGAGAACCGTCCGTCCTTTCACCCTCTCCTAGTGTGGGCAGAGAACCCTTAGTCCTTTCACACTCTCCTAGTGTGGGCAGAGAACCCTTCGGCTGTTCACACTCTCCAAGTGTAGGCAGCGAACCTTTCAGCTATTCACACTCTCCAAGTGTCGACAGCGAACCGGATCTCCTTGACAGATCTTCTCACAAGAAATCTAGAAGGAAGAAAGAAAAGAGTGAAGTAATCCCAATTCACAAGTAGAAATTGTTACCTTTGAACTCCAAGTGAAGCCTTCACGCTCCATTGGTAGGAATCCTCCTTTGAATGCACTCTCACACTCTCTCCTTAGCTATTCTCTCAAGAAGCACGAAGATCAAATGAAAAAAAGATTGGGTGGCAGTCTAATTTGGACTATTTATACAAATGACAAGATAAACCGCCCAAAAACTGCAAGTTTTCAATTATGTACGCAGTGGATCGTCTCGTATGATCAAGGATCGTCTTGGACGATATTACTTAAAAGCTTTGAAACGACCCTATTTGTATATGTGTACGAAATGTCTTCGTACAAGCTGATCGTCCCGTACGAACTAAGTTCGTCCGGTACGAACGGTTATTACAAGGTCGATTCTAGAAATTGCAGAAAAATTGTCCTAAGTCGGTTGTATCGTCTGGACGAAAATTGGTTCGTCCGGACGAAATTTTTATAGAGAACAGATCGTCCTGAAAGATATTTAATTTCGTCTGGACGAAAATCTTATAGAGACCAGATCGTCCTGAACGATATTTAATTTCATCTGGACGAAAATTTTACAGAGAGCAAATCGTCATGTACGATAATTTAATTTTGTCTGGACGAAAATATTACATAGGACAAATCGTCCTGGACAAATAGGACTTAGAAAAAATTTTTAAAGCTAGTTCCTATTTGTTCCATGTGATTAATAGGAGATAACTGTCTGATCGTCCCGTACGATCAGTATAAATTTTATATGATCTCCTTATGTGTGTGTGTATGTTTTTATTCACTCAATTACAATCACTCCCTTTCAATTTTATTTCAAAGAAAAGTACAAGCTTCAAATTTCACAAAGTATCTCATGCTGAATTTGATTTGAAGTATTCGTAGTCTGGAGTTCGACTTTCCTGAAATGTTAGTACACACAAGAGCAAATACAAATCTTCTAAAATTGTTAGGAGATAACTACACATTTGAACAATAATGTTTGGAATCATCAAAACTATACAAGTTGCCAAAATGTAAAGCATGCAAATAGAAACTATCTTAACAATCTCCCTCTTTTTGATGATGGCAAAACAATTATTATTTGTATGATTTCAATTTAAACAAATCTCCTAAACTCCCCCTGAATTGATGAATACATGAAAATAAGGAGGCATTTTGAACCAAAGAACACAATTTTTTTTTTGTTTTTCAAAAAAATTTTAACAAAAGATTAAAAAAAAATACTAAGACAATACTACAAGCCAAAAGACACATAATCAAAATACAAGCATACACAAAATACAAGTAAAATCGAAATACAAGCATACAAACACAATAATTTCTTCCACTTTTTGACAACAATAAAAACTGAAGAAGAAATAGACAAGAAATGTAAGTAATTATATGAAATTCATTTGAAAATTTAATCTAAATAGTGATCGACATAAGGTATGTAATCTAAAACTAATAACATTAGGTAAATCATAGAAATTCATAGAATTTAAGAAGTGATATAACATTGTAAGTAAGAAGAATTTATCAAAGACATGATTCAATTTAGACATTTGAATATAGAAAATCATTACAAGAGAGATGAATAAAAAATTCTATATTTCAAAGTTCAATAGAATATAAATGAACATAAGATCAATTTGAATTAAGAGATTGAAAGAATTTGGAAATAAGAGAATTACCACATGTGGCACTTTGCGCATCTTTTTCAAATTTTTGGCACATTTTTGTGCATCTTTTTACATTAGTCTTATTTTGTGCCTCTTTTTCACATTTGCGAACCTTTGCGCATTCCTTTTGATTTTTGTACTCTTTGTACAATTTTCAAGAGTAATTGAAACTAATTCTTTCCAAGATCAATAATCTAAAATTTTAAATTTTTCTAAGTGCATAAATATCACTTGAGCAAAGAAATACAAAATAAGAAAACATTTAAATTGCAATAATAATATTAAATTTTATGTAGTCTAAATGAATAGACATGAGATTAAAAATTCTAATTATGACAAGTTATAAACAAATTTTAAATTTAGAAAGACTAGATTTTCTAATGAAATTAATCTCAAATTACAATCTGATTTAAGCATAATTAAGATTAAAAAAAATGGAATTCATAAAAACTAAACACATTTCAAAAATAATCGAAATTTTAAATCAACTACAACAAATATTGATATTGATGAAAAAGATTACAAGATCATTTCATAATATCAATACAAAAACACAAAAAAAAATACACTGAACTTTTAAAACTTAACATAAACAAACACAACTAAAATAAACACTAGAATAAACACTAATACAAACACAAATACAACAAACATAAAGAAACTCATCACTCATATCTCTATTCTTTTGGAGGAGGAGGAGGAATGCCACCAAATAGGTTGAAGTAGGAAGTCATCAACATAACATTGGTATTGATTTCATGAACTTCGTTTCTGATACTATCAATGTCCTGTTACTGCTGCAGAAGTTGAGCATCAATTTGATCAAATCTTTGATCAAAATGAGTCTCAAGTCTATCAAATTTCTCAACCAAATTTTGATAATTTGATTGAGGTGCAGATGATTGTTCTCCTTCTTCTTCTTCTTCAGAAGCACTGGCAGGTGCTTTCTCTTTTTGCTCCTTGAAGATTGCTCAAAAAGAAGCATCATTGAAGTAAATCGGCTCCTCATATTCTTCATCAGGATGCACTAGATTGTATCTCTTTTCCAAAACATAGGTAACTAAGTGTCCTAATGAAATATTCCTTTTTCTTTTCTGTTCTGCATGCCCAATTTCTGAAAGCCCATAAAGATGGTCTAGGATAAGTTGGGCTTCATCGATAGGCTTACGATCCGTAATCAAAAAAGTCACAACAGAAAGGAGTGGGGTAATATTGATCCTTTCACCAGCTTTAGGAATAATTGAAGATCGAAGAATGTGCTGGATGATTCGAGCATTTTTGGTCATTCCTGAAACTCTAGGAATATGATATGTTAGGCCATTTTCCCTAATCACCCTATTGACTTCATACCATTTGAAGGTGTTCTCATTCATAAGGGTGTGGGCTCTATATCCTTCAGTTCTTAAGTTTAGAAAGGCACCTAAGTCGTGCTTAGTGATTTCAACTTTTTGTTTGAAAATAAAAGAACTTATACAGGAGTGGTCGAAATTGAAACTCATATTGGCTAGGAAATAGAGAAAGGTTTGTTTGTTGTAGAGGTGGATGAGAGAAAGAATGAATCCAAACTGGGTGGAAGCAAAAAGGTGCATTACCTTGAAGTTTATCTCGCTTTGAATCAGAATGCGAGAATGTGTGATTTTAGCAGATGCAAAACGAGGAAAGGATTCCTCATTTGCTTTTGAAAGGAAGTTTTCAGAGGAATTCCTGTGGGGTTTCTTCGCCAACACCTTTTGTCTCTTGCTTGAGGAGGCCATTGTCGATTTGAAGTTGAAAGGGATTGAATGTGAAGTTTGGAGTTGTGATTGTTGAGTTGGAAAGCCTTCTTATTTAAAGAAAACGATACGTTCATCCGGGACGAAAATAGTTTGTCCTGGACGAAAAAATTTCGTACAGACGATAAAATTCGTCCAAAATGTAACGGCTTTTCGTAATCAACAAAATTTATGATACATCCTTCGTACAGACTTTTTGACTTGACCGATCGTATAGACGAAAAAATTTCGTACAGACGATCAAAAGTTAATTCATTTTAATGTCAGTTGAAAGCCGTCCCCTACTATGAATCGACGTTTATTCGTCTGGACGAACAAAAAGTTCGTACGGACAAACTTCACAATTAAAACTGCCTTATCCACTCAACTGCTACATTCAATCGTCCCGACGTTTGAGAAAAAAAATATTTCATCCTGGACGATCATCAGATCGTACAGACGAACTACATTAAAAACAGTTCTCAAGACGTTTCATATCACGCAAACTGAATTTTACACACATCGTCCAGTATGAAAAATTTCATCCCGGATGATTTTCACAAAATTTTGGATTTTTAAAGTTTTAACAAAGAAAATCAAACTAAACACACAAATCACAAAGTACAACGAAAAATTCACAAATTCTAAAATAAAATCACTCAAAACAACCAAAAATAAAAAAAAAATTCACAAAAACAAAAATCGTAAAAACAAAAACTACGAAAACAGGAATATCAATGTTGCAAAAATATTTTTATTTAAGCATTCAAATCAATTACTCCGAGCCTTGTTCTTAATGTACTGAAGGTATCAAAGGCTAAATGTTTTGTAAAAATGTCTGCAAGTTGATTTTCAGTTGAAACATGTGTAAGTTCAATTTCTCCCTTGGATACATGATCCCTTATGAAATGATGCCTTATGTCAATGTGTTTGGTTCTAGAATGTTGAATAGAATTTTTGGAAATGCAAATATCACTAGTATTGTCACAATAAATTGGAATAGTGCCTATAGTTAATCTTAAATCAATTAATTGTTGTTTTAACCAAAGTACTTGTGCCACACAACTTCCTAATGCAATATATTCTGCTTCTGCAGTAGATAGAGCCACTAAATTTTGTTTTCTACTAGACCATGAAACTAATGAATTTCCAAAGAATTGACATGTTCCAGAAGTGCTTTTCCTATCCACTCTACAGCCTGCAAAGTCAGAATCTGAATAACCAATAATTTCAAATGAAGAGCTAAACTTAGGATACAAAATTCCTAAGTTCTGAGTTCCTAGTAAATATCTTAATATCCTTTTCACTGCTATCAAATGTGATTCTTTTGGATCTGATTGAAATCTAGCACATAAGCAAACACTGAACATAATATCTGGTCGGCTAGCAGTCAACTAAAGTAAAGAACCAATTATCCCTCTAAATTTCTTTTGATCAACAGATTTTCCCTTAAGGTGCTTATCCAACTGAATTGAGGAACTCATTGGTGTACTAACAGGTTTAGCATTATCCATTTCATATTTTTGGAGGATGTCTTTTACATATTTAGTTTGACTAAGAAATATATCTTCCTCAAGTTGCTTAATGCTAAATCCTAGAAAGTAATTTAAATCTCCCATTAGACTCATTTCAAATTCACTACTCATTATTTTAGAAAAATCATCACAAAGATTTTTATTTGAAGATCTAAAAATGATATCATCCACATAAATTTGAATAATGAGTATATCCTTTCCAAATTTCTTTAAAAAGAGAGTTGTATCCACACTTCCTTTTTCAAAAGATCTTTCAAGTTGGAAGGTGCTCAACCTCTCATACCAAGCCCTAGGTGCCTGTTTCAATCCATATAATGCCTTTTTTAACTTGAAAATATGATTTGGGTATTTAGAATTTTCAAAACCTCGAGGTTGTTCTACAAAAACATCTTCTTCAATTACGCCATTTAAAAAGGCACTTTTGACATCCATTTGAAACAATTTAAATCCTTTAAAACAGGCAAAGACAAGTAAAACCCTAATTGCTTCAAGTCTAGCTACAGGGGAAAAAGTCTCCTCAAAATCAATTCCTTCAATTTGATTATACCCCTTAGCAACTAATCTAGCCTTATTTCTAATGACTACTCCTGAGTCATTCATTTTATTTTTGAACACCCACTTGGTTCCAACAACACTTTGATCTTTTAGCATTGAAGTTAATTCTCAAACTTAATTTCTTACAAATTGATTCAACTCTTCTTGCATGGCCAATATCCAAAATTTATTAGAAAGTGCTTGATCAATATTAGTGGGTTCTATAGTTGAAATAAAGGCTGAATGATTGACTTCCTTGTTTAATCCACGCCTAGTTCTAACACCCTCACTAGGTTCACCTATAATCAATTCGCTTGGGTCGTTTTTAGAAAATCTCAAATCTCTAGGCAAAGGGTTTTCTCTTTCCATATTCTCTTCCACATCTTCTTCCAAATTTATTCTATCAATCTTTTGGGAGTTTTCCTCAATCTCATCTTTAACAACATTTGGCTCTTCCAAATTTTGAGATTCATCAAATACAACATGTGTGGTTTCTTCAATTACTAAGGTTCTTTTGTTGAATACCCTATAAGATTTTCCAACACTTGAATATCCAACAAAAATTCCTTCATCTAATTTTGGATCAAATTTTCCTAAGGCAGATTTTCCATTGTTATGAATGAACACCTTGCAACCAAAAACATGCAAATGAGACAAATTTGGTGTTCTACCTTTTAGCAACTCATAGGGTGTTTTATTTAAATTCGATCTCACATTCACCCTATTCAGAACATAACATGCAGTGCTAACCGCCTCTGCCCAAAAATATCTAGGAAGTGAGTATTCTGCAAACATTGCTCGGGCGGCTTCTATTAATGTTCTATTTTTCCTTTCAACTACCCCATTTTGTTGAGGGGTTCTAGGTGCAAAAAAATTGTGATCAATCCCTTTTTCTTTACAAAAATTTTCAAATCTTTCATTTTTAAATTCTCCTCCATGATCACTTTGTAAAGAAATTATTTCACATCCTACTTTTCTTTGAATCCAAGTTGAAAAATTTCTGAATTCCTCAAATGATTCACTTTTATAAAAAAGAAATCTAACCCAAGTGAATCTTGAGAAATCATCCACTATAACAAATCTGTATACCTTCCCTCCTAGACTTATAGTTCCTACTAGTCCAAAAAGATCCATGTGAAGAATTTCCAATGGTTTACTAGTTCTAAGATCCTTATTGGACTTAAATGAAGACTTCATTTATTTTCCTAATTGACATGCATCACAAAGGTGATCCTTAGTAAAGTCTAGTTTTGGTATACCTCTCACTAAATTCTTTTGGGTAATTCTCCTAAGGTTTTTCATACTAGAATGACAAAGTCTCCTATGTCAAAACCAAGATTCATCAGAAACAGTTTTCAAACAAAAAGCAGTAGGAGATTGAATTGAATTCAAATCTAGCATGTAAACATTGTTTACCCTTTTTCCATTTAAAACTTCTTTCCCATTTAGGCTTAATATGCAGTAAAAATTTGCCCATTTATAGCTGACTTATACTTAACAAATAGCAACTTACATTTCTATGGTATTTCCAATCATCCTGATCCAAGTGGTATTATCTCCAAGTGTAACCTTGCCTCCACTCCTGGCTTCCAGCGTTATGAATTGAGCAGTATCTCCAGTCATATGCTTTGAACATCCACTGTCCAGGTACCATATGCTCCCACGAGGTCTTGTGTGAGAGCAACCCTGCAAAAATATCAAATATTAGACCTGGGAACCCAAACAAGTTTGGGTTAACCTTTTAGCAATTTATAATCAGATGCATATATGATATGTCTAGGTTTATGCATCTTAGGTTTCCACACCAAATTAGTTTTCATCTTTAAAGTACAGGTGTGAGCTATGTGTCCCAAAAATCCACAATTATTACATTTAACTTTAGGAAAAGTATTCTTAAGTTTTCTTCCATTTGTTTGTCTTCTAAAGGATTCCATATATTTAGGATAATATTTAGGATTTGTAAAATCTTTAATTTTGGGGGGTATCCTATTATCCTCAAGAGCTCTTATTGTCAATTTATAAAATGAATTCATTTCTTCCAATAGTCAATTTGTATAACTGATTCGATATGTTTTCCTATCAGATTCATCCTTAAATTTTTTAAAATCTCTTTCAAGATCAGCATAGGATGATTTTAGATTTACAAAATTCTTATTCAAGTCATCATATTCATCAAGTAGTTTCATGTGGTTGTCATCTATTAATGCATGATCTTTCCTAAGGATTTCATGTTCCTTCTAAAGCTCTTCCAATTCTAAACTTACACTAGCATGCATCTTTTTTATTTTCCTATATGCATCATGCATGTGTTCAGAAACTTTAAATAATTCATTATAAGTTAAGTCACATACCTCTTCTTGATCTGATTGATCAACAGTATCTGCCATCAAGCAAAGGTTGGTGTCTTCTTCTTCTTTTTCCATCTTAGATGAGTCTGAAGCTGAGTCAGCCCAAAAAGCTCTTTGAAACTTCTTTTTGCCCTTCTTTACAATTGGTTTCTCCTCTACCTTCTCCTTGCTAAGAGTGGCTTTGAGTTTTGGGCATTCAGTCTTGATATGACCTAGTTTCCTACATTCATAACAAATCACTTCATTAGAAACCTTGCCATTTCTGTTAAACTTACCTCTATTCCATTGCTGGCGTCTCTTCTGCTTCCTCTTTAAAAAGCTTCTGAATTGTCTAGTCATTAATGCAATATTATCTTCATCCTCAGGTTGTGAGTGTTCACTCTCTGACTCTTCCACCTTTAGTGCAATATTCTTCTCCTTTAATGGTTCACCTGCATCAATCTTTCTTTGACTTACTCCTTTCTCATAAGCAATGAGTGAACCAAGAAGATTGTCAATAAAATAAATGTTTAGATCTTTAGACTCTGTAATTGCAGTAATTTTTACATCATAAGTAGTAGGTAAACAACGAAGAATCTTATTAACCATTTCAGCATTAGTTAATTCCCTACCAAGTGCATGCAAAGAAGTAATAATTTGTGTGAATCTTGTGTACATGTCAGAAATAGATTCATTAGGTTTCATGCGAAATAACTCATACTCATGTAACAAGATATTGAGTCTTGATTGCTTAACCTCATTAGTCCCTTCATAAGTTATACAAAGTTTATCCCATATGTCCTTTCCACTTTTGCAAGTAGAAACCCACAGCTAGTCTTCAGATTTTAAAGCACAATAGAAGCTATTTAGACATTTGACATTTACTTGTGCTAAGTCACGTTCTTCTATAGTCCAATCTACAAAAGGTGTTTCTACCCTAACTCCATCAACTAATCTAGTTGGTTTTGTATAGCCTTCCAGGACTAGGATCCACATGCGATAATCAAGTGACTGTAAGAAAGTAGACATGCGTGTTTTCCAGAAGTCAAAAGGAATATTGTCAAACAGTGGAGGTCTAGTAATAGACTAACCCTCAGGTGTGTTTCGGTTTTCGAATGTAGCCATCTACGTTAATCAAAAAGTAGTTTAAACTTATGATTTTGAAATGATGCTCTGATATCACTTGTTGAATCTAGTAAATAGGTAGTTAAACCTAAGTTAATGTCCCAAGGCTACCAAGAGGGGGGGTGAATTGGTAGTTTAAAAATTTTAAACCCTCTTTAAAATTTATGTTGAACCGAAATGAAAATTTTCTTTTAAGTTTTTGTAGAAAACATTTTTCAACTACAGAGTTTTTAAAATTAACAATAAAATACGGAAAAGTAAAAATAGTAAAGTAAATGTTACCAAATTTATAGTGGTTCGGTCTAAACCAGACCTACATCCACTCCCCAGAGGCACCCTCTGAGTATTGCACTAATACCAATAGTGACTCTCCTTTTGCACCCACAGCAAAGCGGAGAAGCCTTTACAAAACACTCTTTTCACCACTACCCGGTGCGGCAGAGAATCGTCCGTCCTTTCACACAATCCCCAGTGTTGGCAGAGAACCGTCCGTCCTTTCACACTCTCCTAGTGTGGGCAGGGAACCCTTCATCCTTTCACACTCTCCTAGTGTGGGCAGAGAACCCTTCGTCCTTTCACACTCTCCTAGTGTGGGCAGAGAACCCTTCGGCTGTTCATACTCTCCAAGTATAGGCAGCGAACCTTCTGCTATTCACACTCTCCAAGTGTCGGCAGCAAACTGGATCTCCTTGACAGATCTTCTCACAAGAAATCTAGAAGGAAGAAAGAAAAGAGTGAAGTAATCCCAATTCACAAGTAGAGATTCTTACCTTTGAACTCCAAGTGAAGCCTTCACGCTCCAGTGATCGGAATCCTCCTTTGAATGCACTCTCACACTCTCTCCTTAGCTATTCTCTCAAGAAGCACGAAGATCAAATGACAAAAAGATTGGGTAGCAGTCTAATTTAGACTATTTATACAAAAGACAAGAAAAACCGCCCAAAAACTGCAAGTATTCAATTCTGTACGGAGTGGATCGTCCCGTACGATCGTGGATCATCCTAGACGATATTACTTAAAAGCTTTGAAACGAACCTATTTATATATGTGTACGAAATGTCTTCGTACATGCTGATCGTCTCGTACGAACTAAGTTCATTCGGTACGAATGGTTTTTACAAGGTCGGTTCTAGAAATTGCAGAAAAACCATCCTAAGTCGGTTGTATCGTCTGGACAAAAATTGGTTCGTCCGGACGAAATTTTTACAGAGAACAGATCATCCTGGACGATATTTAATTTCATCTGGACGAAAATTTTACAGAGAGCAAATCATCATGTATGACAATTTAATTTTGTCTGGATAAAATTCTTACATAGACCAGATCGTCCTGGACGATCTTTAATTTCGTATGGACGAAAATTTTTACAGAGAGCAAATCGTCATGTACTATAATTTAATTTCGTCTGGACGAAAATCTTACAGAGGACAAATCGTCCTGGACGATATTTAATTTCGTCCTGGACGAATAGGACTTAGAAAAAATTTTTAAAGCCAGTTCCTATTTGTTCCATGTGGTTAATAGAAGATAACTGTCTGATCGTCCCGTATAAACTAATATCGTCCCGTACGATCAGTATAAATTTTATATGATCTTCTTATGTGTGTGTGTATGTTTTTATTCACTCAATTACAATCACTCCCTTTTAATTTTATTTCAAAGAAAAGTACAAGCTTCAAATTTCACAAAGTATCTCATGCTGAATTTGATTTGAAGTCTTCGTAGTCTGGAGTTCGACTTTCCTGAAATGTTAGTACGCATAAAAGCAAATACAAATCTTCTAAAATTGTTAGGAGATAACTACACATTTGAACAATAATGTTTGGAATCATCAAAACTATACAAGTTGCAAAAATGTAAAGCATGCAAATAGCAACTATCTTAACAAGACATCCTAACTGCAATCAAATTCAAGTAGAATTTCAAGCTCTAGAAGGACTAGAAGACCCATCCAAAGGAATGTGATCAATTTGATTGGCTAAAGATGTTCCAAGGGATTCTTTTTGTGATACTAAAAGAAGGAATAACAAGGCTACCCACTTTCGTGCGCGAAGGGCCATTGAGGGCCATTTTTGTTAGAAGTTGGAAGATAGGGATATTATTTATATTCCTCAAGAATTCTTGAGAAAGACTTTAGTTTGTTTTCTATTTCTGAGTATGGATCTGTTTTCCCGTAGTTTTTTCCTTTCTTTAGTTCTTTTGTAATAGCTTTTATTTCTTTGTTAGTTTGCAATGAAATATTTTGTTCCTTCACTCTTTTGTTTGGATTTTAGTGAGAAAAGCTCTGGGGAAATGGTGGGGGTGATCATCGGTCACCCTCTCGTCACCATACGAGGAGTGGTGGAGGGCGGGATGTGGAAGGTGGATGTAATTTTGAGAATCAGTTTTAAAGAAGTAGCTGCTCGGATGGTAATAAAAAAATTTCTTTTACTAATTTTGGTGGATTGGATATATTTGATATGAAGGTAAGTAACTGGTGTATGTTCGATCTTTTACTATGGTTGGAGGATTAGTTTCTAGTGTTTCTATAGGAACGGAGAGGGATGATCGGAGGTTCTAATTTTCCAATTCCTTTGATATGGAGGTTTTGGATGGAAGTGATGTAATGGAATTTTTGGAGATGGTTTCTGAGCTAGAAGTATTGCTTGAGTTGGAATTAAAGAATAGTGATGAAGAGTTCAAAAATCACTATACCGGAGGCTAGTTTAGTGATGGATCTATGTACTTTAATGGGGGAATCTGAAGTTAATAGTGGCTTACTCTTCTTCCTAATGTTAATAATCGGATTCAATTTTTAACCAATTCAATATTTTAACCTGAACCATTACATTTCACATTTGGAGGTTTAGGGAGAATTCAAGAAATGGCTATGGTTTCATCCAGCAGAAATTCTCATTTTGAGATGGGTATGGAGGTGGAAATGAAAATGCTAGTGGCAATTAAATTGGAGGCTGTTGTGGATGCAGGTAATGAGATGTGTAAGGATCAGTTGATGATCAATAATAAAGAGGATAGAGGCTATAGTATGCCAATTAATGGCACACCAGGAGGTTTTAATAATTCCTCTAAGGCTAGTTTTAGTTCCTAGCAGATGATACAGAACTCTGAACAATCTCTTAATATTGTGGGATTGAAGAATGATAAGGGAATTAGCACTAATATTTAGATAAAGCCTCAACCTATTAGAATTTCCTTGTTTAAAAATGTGGGAAGTTTTATGCGAAAGGATGGATTGGTGAGACTTGATTTCAAGAAGGCTAAAGGGAATTTTAAATAGTTGAATAGGGGTTTGGTTAGAAGTTTGTTATGACACCTGATCCTATTCTAGGTTGTGCATAATGAATTGCAATGTAAATGGTATCATCTTGGTCTTTGGCAGATCACCCCTTTGGTTCGATTATTTTTTTCTGGTGGTTTGAAAATATAAATGCATGTAATAAAGTTTTGATTATAGGGCCTTGGTATTTTGTAGGAAATATTATTGGTGTTGATAAGTGGACACCAGTACTATTATCCAAATCTTTGAAAGGTTTCTCCTCTCCTGTTTGGATTAGACTTCTAGACATGCCTCTAGAATATTGGGATGATTCCAACCTAGCCCATTTGGTAGCGATTATTGGTGAACCATTATTCATAGATGCTCAGAGGAAAGCTTGGAGTAGATGTGCTTTAGCTCATATTTGTGTGAGATTAGATCTAGCTCAATGGCTACCATAGGGTATTTGGGCACAAGGAATTGGTGGAACTTTCTTCCAACCTACAGAATATGAAGGTAAATTTTTGATTTATTTGCAATGTGGCAAAATTAGGCATAAGGCAGAGTTGTGTAAGGAAGCTTGCAATCAATCTAAACTTTATGTCATGACTATCAATGATTAATGGAACCATCTGGATTTGGGGGGTATGGCCGCAAGTGCAAAATTGGAAAATATGCAAAAGAACTTGGTTGACTCAGCTGCTAAGAGCTATCTCAGACCTTCTATGTCAAAGGGAGTTTTATCTGATAAGGCTGGCTCATCTAATGACAATTCCACAGTTGTAGACACAAATTTTGGTAAATGGATAGTATTTATAAAATGGCAATGTAGAAATTTTAAATCTAAGAATAAATTAAAAGCTACAACTAATAGGCTTATGCTTTAGGAATATCAGGTAGACCCATTTGGCATGAGGTTCATAAAGAAGATAAGAAGAATGTTGAAGGTATGGTGTTGGTTAGAATACAAATTTTTGAGGAACCTATGGAGAGTTGTGAGCCTTCGAGGGATGTGGTGTTTTCACCATTTTAGAAGCCTGCTGTGGGACAAAATTTGAAGGATCCAAGTAATGTGAAAACTCCTTCTCTACTGTTGATGCTTAAGTTTTTTCTATTTTATGGCAGTAATTCTAGGAAGATTGGTGTCTTAAAGCTGAAGAGGAGGCATGATTGAAATTCAAAGGCTTTTCTTATCATGGAATTAGATAATCTTGATCATTTAAAAAATTTACCATGTACTAGGAGGATTACTATCTTGGATAGTTATTTAAGTAATACCTGTACAAAATAGTTTGCCAATGTGATTGATCTTTCTGGTAGAAAGAAAGATAGGGGAGTTGTGATGGAAAGGGTTGTCCCTAGTCCTTATCTAGGTCTTGATGTTCATATCAATATGAGCAATGGGGATGCATCATCTGTAGGTGATTAATGCCTTACATTATATGTTTGAATTGTTGTGGATCCCATAAGAAGACAGCAAGCAATTATCTATGGCACTTAATTTGGGAGAAAAATGTTTATTTTATTGGCTTGCTTGAAGTTAAAGTGGAATTTATTTCTAGGAAGGAATTTGATATTATTGCTAGGAGAAATTGGGATTTTATTTCACAGCCGGCTCAGGGAAAATTTGGTGGTATACTAGTTTTGTGGAGACATAATTTGGTCTCCTTTCAAGTTTCTTTTCAGACAACTCAATGTATTTTTGGCAAATTATAGATGAGCAATGGTATTGATTAGGAAATGGTGGTGGTGTATGCACATAAGGATAAACAAGATAGGAGACAACCTTGGGCAGATATTTCTGATAATCATATGATAAGTTCTCCTTTGTTTGTTGGTGGTGACGTCAACTACATTCTTTCTCAGTAGGAAAAGAATGGAGGTAAGCCATTTAAAAACTCTTATGCAGTTAATGAAATTGAGGATTTTATGAGAGTCAATGATTTGCATGACCTTGATTTTATTGGTCCTAAATTTACATAGACTAACAACAAGGATGCAAGAAGTAAGATATATGCTTGGTTGGATAGATGTTTGTTCAACTCCATAATTCTAGACTATTTCCAAAATTTAGAAGTTTGGCATCTCACTAGGATAGCATCAGACCATTTTCCCATTCTTTGTAATTTACATGGATATTCTCAACAGGTGACTCCTCATTGATTAAGATATGAAGATATTTGGGCATCTTATCCGTCATGTGGAGGATTGTTTGGGATAAGTGGAAAAGGAATGATAGAGGTACTAAAGCTGTAAAGCTGCAGGATAAATGTTGTAGGTCTCTTAAAGCACTTTCTTTTGGAGTAGAGCTAAAATTATAAACCTTAATCAGCTTAAGGTTGAACTAGATACTAAAATCAAAGAATTACAAAGGCTGCAATGTCTAGAGGCTAGACTCGTTGATGAGCAAGTAGGTTCTCTAAAAGAGAAGGTCAAACTTCTCAATGTAACTTTGGCTCAAATCATGGGTTGGTAGAAATAGTGGGATAAAGTTAAGTGGCTTGAAAAAGGTGATGAAAATACTCACTTCTTTTATTATGTTGCTTCTTCTACAAGGCATGCTAATTGGTTGTCAGAATTTAACCTGCCAAATAGTCAAACTACATAAGACAGCCAGGCTATTACTCAATTAGTTACTAATATCTTTGTTAAGAAATGTCATAATCATTGTGTTGTTGAACTAAATTTTCCCTCTCTAGAACATCAGTTGAACAATATTTCTCAATATTCTAATTTTTGAGAGAGCAATGTTTCTGAGGATGAAGTTTGGATGGAGGTTAACTCCTTGGGTTCGAAATTGAGCTCCTAGAAGAGACAACATCACTGCCTCATTGGTTGTAAGAATTTAAGCTGTTAGGTGGCTAGAAGAAGGTGATGAAAATACTCACTTTTTTATTTTGTTGCTTCTTCTACAAGGCCTGCTAATTGGTTGTCAGAATTTAAGCTGCCAAATAGTCAAACTACACAAGACAGTCAGGCCATTACTCAATTTGTTACTGATTTCTTTGTAAAGAGAAGTCATAATCATTGTGTTGTTGAACTGAATTTGCCCTCTCCAGAACATGTGTGGAACAATATTTCTCAATATTTTAATTTTTTAGAGAGCAATGTTTCTGAGGATGAAGTTTGGATGGAGGTTAACTCCTTGGGTTCGAACTGAGCTCCTAGAAGAGACAACATCACTGCCTCATTCCTGAGAAACTTTTGTCAGATTATTAGAGAGCAATTCATTACAGCTTGTTTGAAATTTTTGACTATGGGAGTAATGGAAGCACACTTGAAGGATACTTTTGTTGTTCTATTGCCTAAAGTCAAAAATCCAGATCATCAATCTTGGTTAAGACCAATCAGCCTATGCCAAATAATTTATAAGATTTTTTAAAAGATTTCGGCTAACAAGATCAAGGAGATATTTCCTCAAATTATTATAGAAGGTCCATAGTAAGTTTCTGCTTTCTTGGATAGGAAATGTTAAATAA
This sequence comes from Dendrobium nobile, assembly GCA_022539455.1. Lineage (NCBI taxonomy): Eukaryota > Viridiplantae > Streptophyta > Magnoliopsida > Asparagales > Orchidaceae > Dendrobium > Dendrobium nobile. The sequence goes on along the minus strand of CM039729.1, from coordinate 43,671,883 downwards.
ATTTAAATTTTCCACCTCAATAATTATTTTTTTTTGCTCTTAAGGTGGATATGGAACAAGCATATGACAAGATGAATTGGAGAACTCTTGAGCTTGTGCTTACTCGAATGGGATTCTATCAAAAATTTAGTAACTAGTTACTGAATTGTATTACTTCCCCAAGATTTTCTCTCCATATTAATGGTCTACAATTGAATTGGATCATGGCTGAATGTGGATTCAGTCAGGGATGTCTTCTCCCATTGTATCTCTTCATTTTATGTTATGAATTGCTTTTTTTAAGCTTTCATCTGCGTTCCTAAGACCTGGGAGTTCCATTCAATCATAGGAGAGCTCCTTTCTCCCACCTTTATATGTTGAGGATATTTTATTTTTCTAGGTGCCTCAACCTCCAATACTAAGATGGTCCTTTCCATCTTATAGAACTATTTTTCATGGACAGGATAAAAGATCAACTAGAATAAGTCTACTATTTTATTTAGTAAACGTACATCCCTTTGGAAGAAGATAAAGCTGTCCAAACTTACTAGTTTTTCAAAGGTGGAGGAATTAGACTACTTGGGTATCACTCTATCTATGAAAATTTTGGTTAAAGAAGATTTTAATCCACATATTCCAAATGTCTGGGCTTGTACTGCGACTTGTGGGAACATGCATCTATTTTTAGCAGGTTGAAGTACAATGATTAATACTTCTGTTCCTTCTTTCTTTATTTATCTGATGATGCACTCTTTGGTTCCAAAGAATGTCTTATAGGAGATTGAGAAAAAATTTCATAGTTTTTAATGGGATAAGGGCCCTGGATAGTGAGGATTACATTTTGTAGCCTAGAACAACACCTACAGATTGAAGGACTAATGTGGTATATGTTTCCTTTAAAAATCCAAATGGAATGGACCACTAAGAGCTATAATTACTTGGGAGTTTATTTCTAAACCTGATGGGCACTTTCAATAATGTGTTAAAAAAATATGGAAATTTTCCATAGCAGCAAGAATATAAGAGAAGAGATTCATCGGGGTGGAGAATTATTTGTGAAGTGGCTGGCAGTTTAGTTAGATGTGTCAGATGGAAAATTTGTAATAGATTTGATGTTAATGTTTTGGAGCAAGTGTGGATTGTGGACTGGCCTATTTATAAATGGCCTATTTTTTGTAATATTATTATTATTAAGTAAATGATGGTTGGGGAACTTATAGAGGGGAATGGGAGTTGAGACTTTCCTAAATTGTATTTATGTTTTGGTCATATGCTTGTTGAGAAAATTTGTGATATTCCAACTGTTATGGCTGCAATTCACATAGCACCCAACTGAGATGGCTACAATGATTTTGGAGGGCTTAAATCAAGACCTGATTTCTAATCATTTGGAGACAGGGGGCTCTTTTCAATCCATTGTATTGTTCTATCTGGTGTCTTGGAGTCCTCCTCCTGAATGGATTAAGATTAATATTAATGGGGCTATTCTTCGGACAAATGATGGTGGGATTAGCATAATAGTTTGAGATGATCAAGGAAAGTTATTATTGTTGTAGGTTGGAGCATTCTTCATTGGGACAGCACTCAAGTTGAATTCATGGCATTAATCTATAAAAAGCAAATCTTAATAGACTAGATGTTTTATCTCAAAGGGGTGATTATTGAGGGTGATAATGCCAGCATAATTCAATACATGAAGAATTATTGATAGCGCATTCGTTGGTCAGTGAGGATTTTAATTTGTTAAGAATTATTCAAAAAGCCTTCTTTGTTCATACATATAAGATGTTCAAGAAAGCGGCTCATTTCTGCGCCCAAAGGGCTATAGATAGCTTATTTACATGGAATAGAGATGATAATAATAATTGTATTCCTCAAAAATTTTTATCAATCCTTAAGGATGATGAACCTATTTTTGCTTTCCTTAGTGGACTTGTTGGCCCTTTCTTTTTTATACTAGTTTGTAATAGCTTTTTTAGTTGAATGCAAGACAAACAAATTTCTAGGAACCCAAAAATATTAGAAGCTCTTTCATTTCCCACCAATCTTTCTCTCACTAGCTTGCTTCTAGAGTTAGAGGCTCTTCATAGGGGGGGACAAAGGTCTCCTCCCCGCTCTGGTAGGGGAGGAGGTGACAGAGCATGTTGAGGAAGTGATCAAGATAGGTAGTGGTCCTTAGGTGGCTCAGGAAGTACGAAGAAGCATGGGGAGTAGTCGCCTAGTAAGCCTAGCTTGGGTAACATGAAGACCAAGGGTCACACTAGTGGAAAACTGGCGGGTTATGGAGGCTATGATAAGGCCGGTGATGACAGGCCATGTAATATGGTGGTAAAACTATTACAGCTCTCAAACAAGATAGGTAGTGGCGTGCCTAGAACTTCGGAGCTGAAGGGAGTGTTCTCACCCCTTCTTGACCATAAACTGAAATAAGGTATGAGGATGATAGACAACCCCACATTCACTGATGATGTTTCATCCAAGGAGGTTAAAGGGTAGAAGGTTGATTGGGAAGGGGATAGCCTAATGATAAGTAAAATGGCAAATTACCTTACGCCAGCTTCAGGTTGCAGTGCCATGGAGGTATGCAGCAAACACTTGATCTGTTTGAGCCAGAATCCCTATAGTGTATTTATGAAAATTTTTGTAATGTCACTGGGAGATGGAAACAGTAGTGTTCCTTATGTAGGGGTGAATATTGATAGAACTGACATGGGAGAATTGGTGAACTCTTCAGGTAGCAATTCAGGTTCTCCATCTTTGTCCACAAAGGAGGTTCTTCCTAGGATATTTGGCAAATAGAAGGATGATATGATAGGGAGATTGCTGGACCCTCCCAGTAGACCTAGTAATACTTGGAAGAAGCTGAAACACATTCGGATCCTTCACATTGAGAAAGTTTTCTCTATCCCTAGGGATGAAGTTATGGTGGAGCTAAACATAGACTCGATGAATGATATCTTGGCCATGCTCGACCAGATAGTGATGGGAAAGATAATGGGGAAGAGATTACCATACTTTCTTCTAAATTTGGAGACCTAAATACAGTGAGGTCACTTTGGTGAGTTCCAACTATCTACTATCGGCCAAGACTTTTTCATTTGTGTGTTTGCTTTGGTGGAGGCTAGAGATGTTGTGTTATGTGGTAGACCCTAGTTTATCGGGGGAAACATTGTGGGCTTTGAAAAAATGGACACAAACTTTTTCCCCCTCCTCGATGGAAGTTTGACTTCACCGGTATGGATCAGGTTTCCCCTACCACCTTTTTCGTACCAGGATCAACTAAATCTCTCTAAAATTTCATCAATGATTAGCACCCCATTTTGGATTGTTGTGCAAATCAATTTCTAGGGAAGGTGGGAGTTGTTGATTCTTGTTCAATTTAGATTAGGTTGTTAAACCTAAACTAATGTCCCAAGGCTAACGAAGAGGAGGGGGGGGGGGGTGAATTGGTTATTTTAAAAAATCTCTTGGATTTAAAATTTGAAACCAGATGATTTAGAAAGCAAGTTAATTAAAAGTTCCAAAATAAAACTTTCCAATCACAGAAAATAACTTGTAGTAAATAAAATGTGAAAAGTAAAAGACACAAAAATTTATGGTGGTTCGGTCAAACATGACCTACATTCACTCCTCGAAGACTCCCTCTTCAAGTATTATACTAATACCAAAGTGACTATCCTGCTGCCCCCACAACAAAGCGGAGAAGCCTTTATAAAAACCTCTCTTCCACCAATCCCCAGTGCGGCACCGAACCATCATCCTTTCACACTCTTCAAGTGTCGACATAGTGTTAATATTATCTACCTCATTACCTATTTAAGAGATTTTGATGATAACAAACATATGCTTGGATGCTTTAATTTGTGTGCTAAGTATTTCAGGTGTAATGATGTGCATTGTAATTGCTTATGGGATTTACATTGCACAACTCAAGGCAGAGAACCACGATCACTTTCTGAAACTTACCTCTCCCAACCCTTCCAAGGATAAGAGACTATAGTGAAGAAGAAGTGGAACAATGCTTGGAGCAACCCTTGTGAACCCCCTCACAAGCTCCCCCTCATAAGATCCTCTCTCTCTCTCCTTTAGGTTTTCTCAGGTTAAGACAGCAGGCAAGAATGTTCAAAAATGTTGAACAAGAGCTCTTAAATAGAAGAGCTTCAAAGGAACTCATTAATTGCAAGTTACCGACTTTATCGTCCAGGACAATATGTAAATCGTCCAGGCTGATCAATACAAATCTCATAAGATCGGCCAGACCATCACCATGAATGCAAATTGGATGATAGGAAATTTGCTTGAGCGTCCCGGACAATATCATGATCGTCCCGGTCGATCAGTTCAAATCAGAGGAAAATTGTCTAGAGCATCGCCCTAAATTTGTACTGGCCAATATTTATCGTCCAGGAGCAACCGTGGGTTTTTGAATGGATTATCCAGGATGATCTTGCGATCGTCTAAGATGATGTTATCGTATTAATCATCCTTAAATACTCCCATGATTGCCGGATTAATTTAGGCATAATTATACAATATCGTCAAGGCTGATTAAAGAATCGGACTGGCCGATTTCCAAAAATACAGAATACCTAAATAGATCATGGCGGCTATCTCTTTCTATTTTGAGCATATCGTCCTGGCCGATATAGGTATCGTCCAAGCCGATCAGCTAATGATGGTTGCCTTAACAAGAAACCCTGATTAGAATTTTCTATTTTGAACTCGATCATCCAGGCCGATAATAATATCGTCCTGGCCGACATGAGTAAAAATAGAGATTCTAAATATCTCAAGTGTGTGTGTAGGGTAACTTAATATTAGTCACTTAAAAAATTACAATTGACTCCACAAAGAAAAAAAAAAAAGAAAATTACAGACTGACACAACCCTAATCTACCCAGTCTTGAGCTGATCCCGATTTCCGTCCGATCTTCGAATCCTGAAAATGTCAGTAGTAAAGGCAGTCAAAAAGAATCAAAAGTTTTTGCTAATCATCAAAACATAATTCTTGAAATCTGCAACAATCTCCCCCTTTTTGATGATGGCAAACACTTTGACAATTAATCCAAAAAAAAGTAGTGTAAGACAGACATGGAATTGAAAGAGCAAGCATATACAAGAACCCCTCTCCCCCTTTTAACATCTAAAAAAGGAGGAGGAAACTAAGAAACAAATCAAAAGACCACCTTTTTTTTTTAAACCAAGGCATGAACATGATGTAGTACTCTATGTGATTGATTTGTAAAAATATTTTGAGCTAATGAATCAACATCAAAAAATCCATAAAACGGTATAATATTCGATCATGATTACCCTTTGCTCGAACTTTCTTTTAGGGTAGAATTATATTTGGAAATTAATGACCTAACTCAAAGAATTCAATTAGATAGAAAAAAAAGATCCATTCATCACTTGTTTCCAGAAAAAAATTCTCTTATAGAATAATGAACCAAAGTGAATTTGTCACAATTGCAAAACAATTGAAATCAAGCCTTCAATATATGAAATCTTCAAAGTTTTAAAAGATTTGAAAGGAGAGGAGAGCTTGATTTTGGTGGGCTCATTTTATGCCTCTTTTCAATTGAATGATGCTTTGCGCATCTTTTGATTATATATATTTTTTTACAATTTTGGCGTCATTGCGCATCTTTTGTTGGCATCATTGGCCAAAAATTTTTTTTTTATTGCAAGCTTTATTATCTTTCAAAAACTCTTAAAAATAATCTTAGTTGGGTGTATATCTTCTAGATAATAGAGAATAGGAGCTCTCTCTCTAATATAGGGAAGAACAATTCACAAAACAGAATAAATAACCAATGAAAAGAGTAACGAGGAATCTAGATGTGTCAAAAAGACTTTGATCATTATAAATTCAAGATAGATTTGCTTTGGCAAGGTTAAAAAGGATCTTAATTTCACACACAATTGTTACTTTGAATTAGATTTTTTATTAGAAAAGAAAACTGTGCCACTAAAAAAGATTTGAGAAAGAGACACAATTAACGATATATTTTTACCATCTAATAGATTTAAGAGATGTAAAACATTGACTTCAAATTTTCAAAACCAAGGACAAGGCATACGATATCATTTCAGCGATGATTTTGAAAATCAAACTAAAAGAACATGAAAGTAAAGTAAATCAAATAAAAATTGAAAGTAAAGCAAAAAGAAGAAAAGAACAACAAAGAGTAAAAAGGAAAAGCAAATCAAAAATAAAAAGAACAAAAGCAAAAGGAAGAAAGTAAAAGATCAAGTTCATGCATTTATATCAATCACACCCAATCTGGTCCTTAAAGAGCTGAAAGTGTCGAAGGCCAGTGGTTTAGTAAAGATGTCAGCCAGTTGATTTTCAGTTGTCACATGGTGTAAATCAATGTCTCCCTTAGTCACATGATCTCTAATAAAGTGATGCCTAATGTCAATGTTCTTAGTCCTTGAATGTTGGATAGGATTTTTAGAAATGCATATGGCACTAGTGTTATCACAAAAGATTGAGATGGTGCCTACAGGTAATCCTAAATCCAATTCCAGTTGTTTCAACCAAAGGACTTGGGCCACACAACTCCCGAAGGAAATGTACTCATCTTCAGCAGTGGAAAGTGCAACAGAGTTTTGCTTTCTACTAGACCATGAGACCAAAGATTGTCCTATGAATTGACAAGTTTTTGAAGTGCTTTTTCTATCCACTTTGCATCCTGCAAAATTAAAGTCAGAAAATCTAATTATCTCAAAAGAAGTGCTGAGCCTCGGATATCAAATCCCTAAGCTTTGGGTCCCCAAAAGGTATCTAAAAATTCTCTTAACAGTAGTCAGGTGGGACTCCTTGGGTTTAGCTTGAAACCTGGCACAAAGGCAAACACTAAAAATAATATCAGGTCGGCTAGCAGTTAGGTAAAGTAAGGATCCAATCATGCCTCTATACTTCTTTTGATCAACAGACTTACCACTTGGGTCCTTATCCAATGGAACACTAGAAGTCATGGGAGTATTAATTGGCTTAGCTTTATCCATCTCATACTTCTTCAAAATATCTTTTATATATTTTGTTTGATTTAAAAATGTTCCATCATCCAATTATTTTATGCTAAAACCCAAAAAATAGGACAACTCTCCCATCAAACTCATCTCAAACTCTTTACTCATTATTTTAGAGAACTCATCACAAAGTGTTTTATTAGAAGATCTAAAATGTATATCATCAACATAAATCTGAACAATGAGCAAATTATCTCCAACTTTTCTAAGAAAAAGGGTGGTGTCTACGCTCCCCTTAATAAACTCCCTTTCTAGTAAAAATGTGCTAAGCCTCTCATACCAAGCTCTTGGTGCCTACTTTAACCCATACAAAGCCTTTTTTAATTTAAAAATATGATTTGGACATTGGGAGCTCTCAAAACCTGGGGGTTGTTCTACAAACACATCCTCTTTTATTTCCCCATTTAAAAAGGCACTCTTAACATCCATTTGAAAAAGCTTAAATCCTTTATAACAGGCAAAGGCTAATAGCACTCTAATAGCTTCAAATCTACCTACAGAGGTAAAAGTCTCCTCAAAGTCTATCACTTTTATCTGGTTATACCCCTTAGCTACTAATCTTGCTTTATTCCTAACCACTACTTCAGAATCATTTACCTTGTTCTTAAAGGCCCACTTTGTTCCAACTACACTTTGTCACTTAGGTCTTCCTACAAGCTCCCAAACATCATTCCTAACAAATTGATTCAACTCCTCTTGCGTGGCTAAAATCCAAAACTCATTAGTAAGGGCTTGGTTTATGTTGGTGGGTTTAGTCATTGAGATAAAGGAAAAGTGGTTCACCTCCTTCCTAAGTCCATGTCTAGTCCTAACTCCATCAGAAAGGTCTCCTAAGATCAAATCCTTGGGGTGACTTGTAGAGTATCTCCAATCTCTAGGCAAGGTGTGAGATGGTCCAACCCTTTCCTTTAGATCTATATTTTCTACTCCTTGGGTGACATCTCCTACTCCTTCAATGTTTTGGTGACCTCCTCCCTTCTCCGAATTTTCTACTCTAGTGGTAACCTCTCCAACATCATCATCATCCTCAACTCCAGGTTTTTTAGGATCAGATTCAACAAATACTACATGTGTACTCTCTTTGACCATCAAAGTCCTCATGTTAAACACCCTAAAAGACTTCCCAACGCTAGAATAACCCAAGAACACTCCTTCATCAGATTTAGGATCAAATTTTTCCAAGTGAGACTTCCCATTATTGTGAATGAAAATCTTACAACCAAAGACATGAAGGTGGGAAAGATTGGGTGTCCTACCCTTAAGGATCTCATAGGGTGTCTTATCTAGTTTAGCTCTAACATTCACCCTATTCAACACATAACAAGCTGTGTTAATTGCTTCAGCCCAAAAGTATTTTGGAAGTAAATACTCAGCAAGTATGGCTCTAGCGACTTCCAAAAAGGTCCGGTTCTTCCTTGTCCTAACAAAAATTTCCAAATCTTTCATTCTCAAACTCTCCCCAATGGTCACTATGGATGGTTAAAATCTTACAACCTAGCTTTTTCTAAATCCAAGTAGAAAATGTTCTAAACTCCTCAAAAGACTCATATTTATGTGAAAGAAATCTAGTCCAAGTGAACCTCGAGTAGTCATCAATAATCACCAACCCATAGACTTTCCCTCCCAAGCTGGTAGTGCTAATGGGTCCAAACAAATCCATGTGAAGGACTTCTAAAGGTCTAGAGGTGCTAATGTCCTTAGTAGGGTGAAAAGTGGAGTGGACTTACTTTCCTAGTTGGCAGGCATCACAAAGGTGGTCTTTTGAAAACTTGAGTTTGGGGACACCTCTAACTAGGTCTTTTTGGATCACTTTCCTAAGGGTTTTCATACTTGCATGACATAATCTCCGGTGCCATAACCATGAATCATCAACAACTATTTTTAAGCAAAATGAAGCAGCACATTCAATGTTATTTAAATCAAGCATGTAGACGTTGTTGATCCTTTTTCCCTACAAAATTGTATTGTTACTTAAACTTACAATGCTTGAATTTGCAAAGAATTGCACGATGAACCCCTTATCACAAAGTTGAACCACCTTCATAGTGGTGTTGTCTCTAAGAGTAATCTTGCCTCCAGTCCTAGACTCCAGTGAAACAAATTGATTGGCATCACAAGTCATATGTCGAGATCATCCGCTATCCAAGTACCACATACTCTCCAGTCCAGTACCACATACTATCAAATGTTAGATATAGGAACCCAAACAAGTTTGGGTCCCTTCTTATGAAAAGTAGAATGCAATGCATGTGTGGTATGCAGTAAATCATGCACCTTTGGTCTCCACACCCAACGTGTACTATGGTGAATAATGCAAGTGTGTGAGATGTGTCCTAGCATGCCACATGAAAAACATCTAACACCTGGAAAAGGATTTCTTAAATGGTTTGAGTTATAATGCCTCTTCCTAGGTTTTTACTTTTGATCAAATGTTGGTGTCATCTTAGTTTTCTTAAATGTATCCAATTCATTTTGAATCCTCAAGTTAGTACATTTTAAGGCATCTTTATCAATCCTCAAATTTTTTTCATCTCTTTAGAATTCTTAAAATCATATTCAAGTGAGGTGTGTGTGACTTTTAGTGACTCATGCTCTTCAATTAATTCACAATGCTTTTTGTTTAACTCATCAAATTCATTAAGTAGAATCATGTGATTTGAATCAATCTTTGAATGATCTTTGAGAATAATTTCATGCTCTTTTTGTAAATTCAAAAATTCAAATTTCAAGCTAGCATGTGTTTTCTTAAGTTTCCTATATGATGTATAAATTTTTTCAGAAACTTCAAGAAGTTGATCGTAGGAAAGTTCACATACCTCTTCTTAATCAAGATTATCGTTTTCCATTAAGCACAAGTTTGTTGTCTCATCTTTTGGTTCCGTCTCCGATGAATCTGATGCAGAATCCGCCCAAAATGCCTTTTGAAGTCTCTTTTTGTCCTTCCTGAGCTTGTGTTTTTTCTCACCCTTTTCTTTGCTTGTGTGATCTTGAAGTGTAGGACAATCCGCTCTGACATGTCCAGGCTTCCTTCATTTAAAGCAAACAACTTCAGAAGATCTTTTAGAATATTTGTTATCCTTACCTTTTCTCCAATTTTGATGATGCTTTTGCTTCTTCCTTAGAAAGCTTTTGAATTGCATTGTGATAAAGGCAATGTCATCGCTCTCAGACCCGAAAGAATTAGAGTCAGATTTGTGAGCCTTTAGTGCCACTGTTTTTTCTTTCTTTTTCTCACCTGCATCAAGATTTTTTTGATTCATCCCTTGCTCGTAAGCAATGAGTGAGCCAAGTAAGTTATCAATTGAATTGGTGTTTAAATCCTTACATTCAGTAATAGCAATGATTTTAGCTTCAAAAGAGAAAGGCAAGCATCGTAAGATTTTATTTACTTTTTCATAGTTTAAAAGTTCTCTTCCTAGGGCATGTAAAGAAGTTACAATTTGAGTAAACCGTGTATACATTTCGGAAATTAATTCAAAAGGTTTCATATGAAAAAGTTCGTAGTCATGCAAGAGAATATTCAAACGAGATTGTTTCACTTCATTGGTTCCTTCATAAGTATTGCACAACTTATCCCAAATCTCTTTTCTAGTAGAGCAAGTAGAAACACACATGTAATCTTTAGATTTTAAAGCACAGAAAATGTAGTTCAAACAATTCGCATTCAATTGAGCTAAATCTTTTTCATCGATAGTCCATTCAGTAAAAGCAACTTTAGTTTTAATTCTATTAACTTCATGAGAAGGTGGAGAATATCCTTCTTTGATAAGCATCCACATGCGATAGTTAGTTGATTGCAAAAAAATAGCCATGCGAGTTTTCTAAAAATCAAAAGGAAGGTTGTCAAACAAGGGTGGTCGTGTAATAGAATATCCTTCAGTTGTATTATGATTCCCAAAGTTAGCCATGGATCAAAATTCAAAAAGTTTTCAAACTTTATTTTTATGAATCCCGCTCTAATACCACTTGAAAGTTTGTTAGAGATGTTAGGCCCTATGAACTAGTCCCGAGGCTAACCAAGAGGAGGGGGGGGGGGTGAATTGGTATTTTAAAAAAATTCTTTAAAACCAAGAACAAAAAATATCACAAACCAAAATCACCGCAAAAAAAATAAGTGTGGAAAATTAAAGTGCGGAGGTCGTAAAAAGAACACAAGGGTTTATAGTGGTTCGGTCATCTTGACCTACGTCCACTCCCCGGCGGCGCCCTCCGAGTATTGCACTACCAACGTGACTCTCCTTTAGCCCCCACAGCTAGGCAGAGAAGCCCTCACAAAAACACCTCCTTTTTGCCACACCCGGTAAGGCAGAGAACCTAACTCCTTTTGCTTCCTCCTAAAGCAGGCAAAGAACCACGATCATTTGCTGAAACTTACCTCTCCCAACCCTTCCAAGGATAAGAGACTCTAGGGAAGAAGAAGTGGAACAATGCTTGGAGCAACCCTTGTGAACCCCCTCAAAAGCTCCCCCTCGCAAGATCCTCTCTCTCTCTCTCTCCCTCTCACTCTCTCTCCTTTAGGTTTTCTCAGGTCAAGATAACAACCAAGGATGTTCAAAAATGTTGAACAAGAGCTCTTAAATAGAAGAGCTTCAAAGGAGCTCATTAATTGCAAGTTGCCGACTTTATCATCTAAGACGATATGTAAATCATTCTGGCCGATCAGTACAAATCTCATAAGATCGGCCAGAGCATCACACTGAATGCAAACTAGATGATAGAAAATTTGCTTGATCATCCTGGATGATATCATGATCGTCCCGAGCGATCAGTTCAAATCAGAGGAAAATCGTCCAGAGCATCGCCCTAAATTTGAACTGGCCGATATTTATCGTCCAGGAGCAACCAAGGGTTTTTGAATGGATTGTCCAGGATGATCTTATGATCATCCAAGATGATGTGATCGTATTAATCATCCTTAAATACTCCCATGATTGCTGGATTAATTTAGGCATAATTATATAATGTCATCCAGGATGATCAAAGAATCGGCCTAGCCAATTTCCAAAAATACAGAATACCTAAATTAATCATGGTGGCTATCTCTTTCTGCTTTGAGCATATCATCCTGGCTGATATAGGTATCATCCAGGCCGATCAGCTAATGATGGCTACCTTAACAAGAAACCCTGATTAGAATTTTCTATTTTGAACTCGATCGTCAAGGCCGATAATAATATCATCCTCACCGATGAGCGTAAAAACAGAGATTCTAAATCTCTCATGTGTGTGTGTGTAGGGTTACTTAACATCAGTTACTTAAAAAATTACAATTGACTCAAGAAAAAAAAAATTTACAGACTAACACAACCCTAATCTACCTAGTCTTGAGCTGATTCCGATTTCCGTCCGATCTGTGAATCCTGAAAATGTCAGTAGTAAAGGCAGTCAAAAAGAAGAAAAAGTGTTTGCTAATCATCAAAACATAATTCATGGAATCTGCAACATAACCATCGTTAATTGATTAATTATTATCAAATATAGAATGTTATATTGTCAGGGAATTAAAGGTAATAAGCTTATATAACAAAACTTTTATTATGTAGTTATTTTAAACTAACTTATTTCATATCTATTAATTAATGTATGATTAATTTTATATATATTACATAATATTATTATATTAATATTCAATATATTCTTAAATATTTAAAATTATGCATAAGTTTTATTTTGACTGAATATGATAATATGATGTCAGAAACGTTGTCTAGTTTTACATTACATTAGATTCTTTGGATTCTATAGATGTAAATTGATATATTATACGACTCATTTGGATTTCATTTGAATTTATAATGAATTTTCAAACATTATCTGATTTAAATAAAAGCCGCTACTAGCCGTTTTAGCCCTATTTTGGATGCATATGATGACTTTTTGACCTTCCCATGTGGCTAGCCATTTTCTAGATGTTTGAATCTCATATATAATTAATATAAATGAATTATTAATGAAATATAATATTATTAATTGATAGAAAATATATTAGAATAATATTTTTATTCAAATATGGTCTTACTTGCTCTTTCTCTTTAAATACCTCTCATCTCTTCATGAAAGGGCTGCTCAAACAAAAAAATCTCCAGCAATTCTTTCATACTTCCTTTCCTCTTTACATACTAAATATTGAGAGGAGAAGCCTTATTTTTATTCCAAGAGTTCTTTTCATTTGCGAGATTGAAATCATTATTGTAAAGCATCAACACACAAAACTGAGTAACATCTCTTGAGTTCTTGAGTTTTCTTTTCATCTCTAAATCCTTACTTGCTATTCTTTTAGCATTCACCATATATTTCTTTCTCGAAAATAATTATTTTATGGTGAAATACTTATTGAAAATTTTATATTAAAGTTTTTTATATCACATCTTTTAAATCCATAAAGTTTAGCAAAGCAAATATTTTACTTCTTTAAGGTGACATAGATTTACATCTATTTTCAAATTCATTTTACTTTATTGAAAGAGTTAAAGTTTAAATCAGTAAGACTATATTTTTATTTAAAATATTATTCTTATTTTAAACAAAATATAAATCTATCTTAAAGTGAACAAGTTTAATATTCCATTTGGAAGTAGTGAGGTGATTAAAGTTAATTTGTAAGATTACCTCAAATACTATGGATATTTTATTGTAAGATTATTTGAGCTTGTTTTATTTAAATCAAATTGTATTTTTCATTTTCTTTATCTAAGTCATTTAGCTTAGAGAAGTTTTAATTATAATTAGATTGGGTTGTACTCACCCGTGTAGGAGAGTACTTAGTGTTGCGGATCTATGGTTTATGATTTTGATGATAGCAAACATTTCTTATTTCTCTACAATTGTCTTATGTACTGAATTTTCAGGTTCACATGATCGGACTGCAATTTGGAATCAGCTCAAGATTGGGTAGACTCAGTTTGAGTCAGTTTGTACACTTTTTCCTTTCTTGAGTATGTTGTATTTGATATGGCACCTGATGATTTGTAACATGGAAGAGTTTCTAACGGGACCCTAAAGCTTTATATTTTTGGTAATATCATCCCGGACGATATTTATATCGGCCTGGACGATCTGTCCAAAAGAAGAAACCCTAAATAGGGCATCCTCATTAAAGCAGTCATCTTTGTGCAAAACGCATCGTCCTAGATGATTTTATATCAGCCAGGACGATTGGCTCATTTCAGCAAGAATCTGCCGCCAAATCTATTTAGAAAGAACCTATTTTTGGACATCATCCAGAAGATCGGCCTGGACTATAAAATATCATCCCGGACGATCCAGGACAAATTTTCCAAAATTTCTCTGGAATTTAAGGAAAGCAATTACATGGTCAAATCGTCCTGGACGATCGCAAGATCGTCCGGGCCGATTAGACATCGTCCAGCTTCATTTCATGGCGATATTCAGGACGATTTTCCTCATATTTGAACTAATCGGCCTGGACGATATGCCTATCATCCTGGACGATAATGTCGGCAACTTGCATTAATGAGCTCATTTTTAGCTATTTTATTTAAGCTATGACAAGGCACTTTGTAAGTGTCTTTAGCAGTCATTGGAGCTTCATTCTTGTTGGGGAGACTTGAAGAGAGAGCTTGAAAGGGAGAGAGGAAAGGGTGGAGTTTGAGAGGGAGAAGATCCTGTGAGGGGGAGGAACTCAAGGGAGTGTGGTGGGGGATCCACACGGTTGCTCTGGCGAACTCGTACCTTAGTACCATCAGATTCAGAGCTTGTCTCGAGGTAAGTTCACCAAAGAAGAAGATCCCTTTGGTGTTAAAGGACCCAATGACTCCTCCACACCGGGGAAGGTGGAAGTGATTTTTGTAAGGGCTTCTCCACCTAGCCGTGGGGGCTAAAGGAGAGACACTAGTTTAGTGCAATACTTGGGGGTGCCTCCAAGGAGTGGACGTAGGTCAAGGTTTGACCGAACCACTATAAATCCGGTGTATTCTTTTCTTATTATTGCTTCCGCATTTATTTTTCTTCCGCACTTTGATTGTGGTTATTGTGGTTAGAGTTTTATCTTTGGTTTTAAAGTTTTCCAATTCACCACTCTTCTTAATTAGCTTTGGGACTAAGTTTAAGAGGGTCTAACATCCCTAACGAACTTTCACTTAGGTTGTAAAGAACTTCTTTTGTTTAAAGAAGTGAGCCACTAGGATTAGTGAAGTCTAGCCCGAGAGTTGGCTAGCGTGGACATAGGACATATTGGAATCCAGGCCGAACCACGTAAAAATATTATGCCTCTTATTTTCATTCCTTGCATTTATTTTTCTGTCTTTTTTTATAAGAATTATTGTGTGATTACTTTCTCTTTTTAAAATTGCTTTAAAATTATTTTAATTTTCTTCTTTTAATAAAAATTTTAAAAAACCCCAATTCACCCCCCCTCTTGGGGTGCCATAGTCATCCAACATGTGGTATCAGATCCTTAGCTCCTTTTATTTTGGCTTAACATCCAAGAGTAGATCCACTTAAAAACTATGGCACAAAATTTTCCAAAGGGTTCACTTCCCAAAGGACAATCCACTCATCATCCTCCATTATTAGATAATGTTCCTTTTGATTATTGGAAAAATAGAATTAGTACATTTCTAAGAGGGCAAGACCCTTGTATGTGGCATATGCTTACACACCAATATCATACACCCACTAAACAAATTAATGGTATTAAAATTGAAAAACCTTTTAATGAATGGACTGCATTAGAGAGGGAATTAGATGAATTAAATGCTAGGGCATGCAATACTTTGCATTATACACTTCTTCGAGATGATTACATAAAAGTTTCTATGTTAAATTCAGCAAAAGAAATTTGGGATAAATTAGTAATAACTTATGAAGGTACTAATGAGGTTAGAGATGCTCACATAAATAGACTTGTTCATGAATATGAATTATTTCGTATGTCTCCTTCTGAATCTAATTTTGATATGTATACAAGATTTATGAAAATAATTAATACGCTACATTCTCTTGGAAGAATATATAAGAATCAAGATTTAGTCCGTAAGATTCTTAGATGCCTTCCCAAAGAATGGGATGCTAAAGTAATTGTAATTAGTGAGGCTAAAGATTTATCTACTTATCCACTTGATCAGATTTTGGGTTCTTTGATAGCATATGAATAGGTTATAGCTCAAAGGGATAAATTGGATGGATCTTCAAAGAAAGAGAAAGAGAAAGGTAAAACTATTGCCTAGCATATTGATGATAATAATGAACCTTGTTCATCACGCTCTAATGAAGATAATGATGAGGTGGCCATGCTTTCAAGAAGACTTGAAAGTTTACTAAGGAAGAAAAATTAAAGGTAAAAGAAATCCAAGAATTATAAATTTCAAACTAAGAAATTTCCTACAGGAGAAGGGATTATTTATTACCATTGCAAGAAGCCTGGACACATAAGAGGAGATTGTCCAGATCTTATTGATTCAAAGAAGAAAGAGATGGATGTAGAGAGAAAGAGTGACAAGAAAAATAGGAAGTATTTTGAGCAAAAAAAGAAGGCACTATGGGCCAACCCAGATTCAAATGAATCAAGTTCATCAGATAAAGAGGTGAACATTTGCCTTATGGCGGGAGAAGAATCAGATCATGATTCTCAAGAGGTATGTAATGATATTTCTTATGAAGAAGTAGATGATGCTTTTAATGAATTAGTTATTGAATATAAAAAATTAAAAAGAAAATATAATTTTTTAGAAAAACAGCATAAAAATTTAGATATACATTTTAATGGTTTAAAAAATGAATGTGATGATTTGAAAAAAAAAAGTTCTTTATTAGATCTTTTTTCACTTGTTTGTAAACTTGAAAGAGAAAATATTCTACTAAAAGCAAAATTAGATTTATGCATGAGATCACATGTTTATTATAAAGCTCCAACAAGTTCAACATCAAATAAAAATTCTTCTTATATGTCACATGGACATCATGCAAAGCCATATGCAAACACTAATATTTGGTGTAATTATTGTGGAAGAAAAGGACATATCTAATTTAATTGCTATGCTCGTAGATCACAAAATGCTAAATAATCATCTTTTGTATGGGTTCCAAAAAATACAAGCACTTCCACTACCATACATAATAGATATCATACGACTCAATTGGAATGTGGACCCAAAAATATTTGGGTTCCAAAAGTTAACATTTGATTTTCTTTTGTAGGAATTCCTTCAAAGTAAAATAAATGAAGGCATGTGGTACTTGGATAGTGGATGTTCAAGTCATATGATGGGTGATAAAGCAAAATTCTCTACATTAGAATCAAGTGATGGAGGATATGTCACATATGGAGATAATGCGAAGGGAAGGATTATTGGCATTGGATCCATATGTAAGAACTCCATTACTTTAGAAAAAGTATTATTTGTTTATGGTTTAAAACATAATTTAATATCAATTAGTCAATTATGCGATAAAGGTTTAAATGTTTCCTTTTATGCTTCTCATTGCATTATTAGAAATAATGAATCTATTTTTCTTATAGGAAATATATGTAAAAATATTTTTTTAAATTATTTAGAGAATAGAAATGATGTTAATTTGAATTTACTTTGCATGAAATCTACAAATGATGATGCTTGTTTATGGCATAGAAGGCTATGTCATGCCAATATCCACACTTGAAAAAAAAATTCTAAACTTGATTTAGTTGTTAGTTTACCAAAATTTAGTTTTCATTTTGATTCTATATGTGATGCATGCATTCATGGTAAACATATGAAAAGTTCATTTAAGAGTAAAAATATAGTTTCTACAAGTAGACCTTTAGAATTATTACACATAAACTTATTTGAGCCAATTAACACAGCTAGTTTAGGTGGTAAAAATTATGGATTAGTTATTGTAGATGATTATTAAAGATATACTTAGGTATTATTCTTAACTAATAAAAATAATGCATTTGATTATTTTAGAAATTTTGCTAAGTATATTCAAAGAGAACAAGGTTATTTGATTCATAGAATTCAAAAGGATCATGGTGGAGAATTTGAAAATAAATCATTTGAAAATTATTGTGATGAAAATGAAATTAGACATAATTTTTCAGCTCCTAGGACTCCTCAACAAAATGGTGTTGTTGAAAGAAAGAATCGCACTTTGGTAGAATTAGCAAGATCAATTCTAGATGAATATAAACTTCCAAAGTATTTTTAGGCAGAAGCAATAAACACCGCATGTTATGTTACAAATAGAGTTTATTTAAGACCAATTCTTAAAAGACCCCTTATGAAATATTTTTTAGAAAGAAACCTAAGATTAGTCATTTACATGTTTTTGGATGTAAGTATTTTATTTTAAACAATGATAAGAATCATTTAGGTAAATTTGATAGTAAGTTTGATGATGGTATATTCTTAGGATATTCAATTTTTGGAAAATCTTTTAGAGTTTTTAATAAGAGAAAATTAATTGTTGAAGAATCCATTCATATAATTTTTGAAGGAAATCCTATAGATTTAATAAGAAATGATTTGAATGATGATGATATTGAAAATATAAAGAAAATAAATTTGGAAGAAATAGGGTGATTTATTACCTAAAGAATGGAGATATTATAGAAATCATCCAAAAGAGTTAATAATTGGTGATCCTTCCCAAGGTGTTAAGACTAGGAGAAACCTTAGCGATGAGGTAGAACATTCTGCACTCCTATCAAAAATTGAACCTAAAAATATAGATGAAGCTTTACAAGATAATTTTTGGATAAGTGATATGGAAGAGGAACTTAACCAATTTATAAGAAATGATGTTTGGGAGTTAGTCACAAGACCTCATGATCAAAATATTATTGGAACTAAATGGGTTTATAAAAATAAGCTAGATGACTCAGGAAGTATTATTAGAAATAAAGCTAGATTAGTTGCACAAGGGTACACACAATTAGAAAGAATAGACTTTGAAGAATCTTTTGCACTTGTAGCAAGACTAGAAGCCATTAGATTACTCCTTGCCTTTGCTCGTCTTGAGGACTTTAAACTTTTTCAAATAGATGTCAAAAGTGCATTTTTAAATGGGTATATTGATCAAGATGTTTTTGTAGAACAACCACAAGGTTTTGAAAGCATTAATTTTCCTAATCATATATATAAATTAAAGAAAGCTTTATATGGCTTAAAGCAGGCTCCACGTGCTTGGTATGATAGGTTAAGTAACTTTTTAATTGAACATAGTTTTAGAAAAGGTAAGGTAGATACAACTCTTTTTATCAAAAATATTGGAGATGATTTGATTATTATACAGATTTATGTTGATGATATATTATTTGGAAGTACAAATAAAAGTTCATGTCATGAGTTTTCCTCATTAATGTCAAATTTGAAATAAGTATGATGGGAGAACTCACCTTTTTCTTAAGACTTCAAGTAAAATAATTAGAGTCTAGCACATTCATATGTCAAACAAAATACATAAATGAATTACTAGAAAAGTTTGATATGAAGAGATTCAAATTGAGTAAAACACCTATAAGCCCATCAACTAGAC
Source organism: Dendrobium nobile (assembly GCA_022539455.1). Lineage (NCBI taxonomy): Eukaryota > Viridiplantae > Streptophyta > Magnoliopsida > Asparagales > Orchidaceae > Dendrobium > Dendrobium nobile. The sequence continues at coordinate 43,652,386 of CM039729.1, read as the reverse complement.
TTGATTTAGATGAATCGGGAAAACCAATAGATCAAAAACTTTATAGGAGTATGATAGTTCATGTATCTTACTGCTAGTCGGCCTGATATTATGTTTGTTGTATGTTTATGTGCAAGATTTCAAGCTAATCCTAAGGAATCACACCTAATAGTAGTTAAGCAAATATTTTGCTATTTGATTAGAACTCATAAGTTAGGCTTATGGTATCCCAAAAATTTATTATCATGTCATTTAGTTGCATATTCTGATGCAGACTATGCTGGTTGTAAGGTTAATAGAAAAAACACATCTGGAACTTGTCAATTTTAGGATCATCACTTATTTCTTGGTCTTCTAGAAAACAAAATTTAGTTGCTTTATCCACTGCTGAAGCAGAGTACATAGCCGCAGGTAGTTGTGTTGCTCAAGTTTTATGACTAAAGCAACAAATAGAGGATTTTGGAATTAAGCTTAAAAATATCCCTATTAAATGTGATAATACAAGTGATATAAGTTTAACCAAAAATCCTATACAACATTCACGAACTAAACGCATAGAGATTAAACACCATTTTATTAGAGATCAAGTTAATAAAGGTGATGTGAATATAGATTTTGTAAACTCAGATTCTCAAATAGCTGATATCTTTACAAAACCTTTAGCTGAAGAGAGATTTTGCATATTAAGACGTATACTTGGGATGTTAGATCCTAACATTTAAATTTCTTTTATATGTTTAATTATTCTATTTGATGTTGTCAAAGGGGGAGAAGAACTATATATGTTGGTCATAATTCATTTTACATGCATATATTTAAGGGGAGAATTATTTGTTTATATTTTTCTAATGCTCAAGAGTATTTGCACCTTTGTTATAACTGTACCCAACATAAATTTGTCATCATAAAAAAGGGGGAGATTGTTGATATTATCTACCTCATTACCTATTTAAGAGATTTTGATGATAATAAACATAGGCTTGGATGCTTTAATTTGTGTGCTAAGTATTTCAGGTGTAATGATGTGTATTGTAATTGCTTATGGTATTTACATTGTACAACTCAAGATCAATCAAATGTTGAGATTAAGATGGACCAAGATGGATAATTTGAAACCTTTTACATTATCGTAGGAGTTTGTTAGTGGTCCACCAATATTACTTGCATGATTTGATTTGCTCACAATCTAAATATCTTTTGATTATATATTATTCTTGATATAAAAATCTATAATATTTCTTTAATAAATAAATTTTATAGCCATCATTGATTGATTAATTATTATCAAATATAGAAAGTTATATAATTAGGGAATTAAAGGTAATAAGCTTATATAACAAAACTTTTATTATGTAGTTATTTTAAACTAACTTATTTCATATCTATTAATTAATGTTTGATTAATTTTATATATATTACATAATATTATTATATTAATATTCAATATATTCTTAAATATTTAAAATTATGCATGAGTTTTTCTTTTACTGAATATGATAATATGATGTCAGAAATTTGGTCTAAATTTCATTGCCTTAGATTCTTTGGATTATGTAGATGTAAATTGATATATTATATGAGTCATTTGGATTTTATATGAATTTATAATGAATTTTCAAATATTATTTGATTTAAATAAAAGCCGCTACTAGCCGTTTTAGCCATATTTTGGATGCATATGATGACTTTTTGACCTTCCCATGTGGCTAGCCAATTTCTAGCCTTTTGAATCACATATATAATTAATATAAATGAATTATTAATGAAATATAATATTATTAGTTGATAGAAAACATATTAGAATAATATTTTTATTCAAATATGACCTTACTTGCTCTTTCTCTTTAAATACCTCTCATCTTCTTCATGAAAGGGATGCTCAAACAAAAAAATCTCCAGCAATTCTTTCATACTTCCTTTCCTCTTTACATGCTAAATCTTGAGAGGATAAGCCTTGTTTTATTCTAAGAGTTCTTTTCATTTCGAGATTGAAATCATTATTGTAAAGCATCAACACACAAAACTGAGTAACGTCTCTTGAGTTCTTGAGTTTGCTTTTCATCTATAAATCCTTACTTGCTATTCTTTAGCTGTCACCATATATTTCTTTTTTGAAAATAATTATTTTATGGTGAAATACTTGTTAAAAATTTTATATTAAAGTTTTCTATATCACATCTTTTAAATCCATAAAGTTTAGCAAAGCAAATATTTTACTTCATTAAGGTGACATAGATTTACATCTATTATCAAATTCATTTTACTTTATTGGAAGAGTTAAAATTTAAATCAGCAAGAATATATTTTTATTTAAAATATTATTCTTATTTAAAAAAATATATAAATCTATCTTAAAGTGAGCAAGTTTAATATTCCATTTGGAAGTAGTGAGGTGATTAAAGTTAATTTGTAAGATCACCTCAAATATTGTGGATATTTTATTGCAAGATTATTTGAGCTAATTTTATTTACATCAAATTGTATTTTTCATTTTCTTTATCTAAGTCATTTGGCTTAGAGAAGTTTTAATTGTAATTAAATTGGGTTGTACTCGCTCGTTTAGGAGAGTACTTAGGTTGTAAAGAATTTCTTTGGTTTAAAGAAGTGAGGTTTGCAAAGTAAACCTGAGATTAGTGAATTCTAGCCTGAGAGTTGGCTAGCGTGGACGTAGGTCGGATTGGAATCCAGGCCAAACCACGTAAAATTATTGTGCCTCTTATTTTCATTCATTGCATTTATTTTTCTTTCTTTTTTTTATAAGAATTATTGTGTGATTACTTACTCTTTTCAAAATTGCTTTAAAACCATTTTAATTTTCTTCTTTTAATAAAAATTTTAAAAAACCCTAATTCACCCCTCCTCTTGGGGTGCCATAGTCATCCAACACATAGAACCGTCATCCTTTCACACCTTCCAAGTATAGGCAGAGAACCTTCACCCTTTTACACCCTCCAAGTATTGGCAAAAAAATCTTCATCCTTTCACACTCTTCAAGTGTAGGAAGAGAACCTTCATCCTTTCACACTCTCCAAGTGTCGGTAGAGTATCGGATCTTCTCTAAAGATCTTCTCATGAGCAACTAAAAAGAAGAATGGAAGAGTAAACCAAAAACCAAACACTTACCTTTGAGTAACCTTGTGAACTCTTCACACTCCACTTACAAGAAATCTATCTCAAACACTCTCCCACACTCTCTTTATTTATTTCCCTTAAAGAACCATGAAGATCAATCATTTTTACATCAGTTTTAGTGGACCTTTTATATTAAAGGCACGAAAAACAATCTGAAAAATAGAATTTTTCAAATTTAAGCGTACACGATCCTACAATACGATCATATTTCATACGTACGAATAGTTTAAATACTATTGCATATGAACGTGTTGTGAATCTATACGAAATCATTTCAAATACGATCATCATCTTGGATGAACCCTGTTCGTCCGGGAAGAACCATATTTGTCCGGGATGAACAGTTAGAAAATTTTTCATCTTCGTATGGATGAAGATAGACCCTCCAATTTCATACTCTGTACGGCATAGGTATGATGACATCATCATCCAATTTGATCAGTTATAAAAATTTTCAAATTTGTCTGAACGAAACATCGGGATGAAAAGGGACCTCACAATATTGTACTTTATATGGCATGTATAAATTGTGATCGTACAGTACGATCAATACTTAGAAAAAATATTTTTTGATCGAGAACAAACTCGTCCATTTTGTACTCTGGAAGGCATGTATGAACTAGGTTCGTACAGTACGATCCTGTTGGTGGAATTTTGAAAACAGGTTTTGAAAAAATATTAGTTTTCTTTGGGGATTTTAAGATTAAGGTTGAGTTCTAATTCTAAGGTCGAACCAACTCGTTAGAAAGAATATATCACCCCGGGGGACGAAGATAAACCTTCATAACGGTGTTCAGGCTTAGAATTATGTAAACACATCTTGAATATTATGATCGGGTTCTAAAGAGAACTTCATATGGCCCCGAGAGAACAAAGTAGAGTTCAACTAAGTACCCAATTACAATATCCAAGAAGTATGATCGTCGCATTCACATCCAAAGCCTTATCGAAGAAGGATGTATCTCCCCAAAGGGAAATGACACCATTCTACGATAATTCTTCTAATGCAACGACGACGATCATTCTTTAACTTTTCCCAAAGAAATCTAGTGAAGTTTTAAAATCAATTTTAAAATCAGGTGTGTGGGGTTCCAAATCTCCTACGAGCGCAAGCCCTCGTAGTTAATTACATCGTAGGGAGACAAAGTCCCCTACGAAAACTCTCGATTAGAATAAGAACGAAATTTTGTTAGATTTTCTAGGAGTGATATCAAAGTATGAATAGAATTATTGGAAAAGATCAAGAGGGAATGGATCAAAATTGAGCAGTTATTAACAGATTCAAAGGATGAGAGGTAGGGGACACTTTGAGATTCCAGAACCATCCGGAAGTGTCCCAACTTAATCTAGGTGTTAGGCTTTATGTTTTAGGATTAAAAGAAAATTTTAATTAGAGTTGAGCATTTTATTAGAAATTTGGGATTATATTCCCGAAATTTGGGGTCTTATAATCAAAGATCTGCCCGGGATCCTAAATCTATTTTGGACACTGGACCACAGTCGTCCGATCCTAACTAATGCAGTGCAAGGTCTGGACTTACCCCGGCCTGGATTGGGGAGCCAGCTAACCACCTAATCGATTTAAAATACATGAATCCGGTCTTTTTATGAAAGAATGGTAGGGACGTTGTAATTAAAGTTTTTGAAGAGTTGGGGCCGACATCTAGAGATTCTCCTATTTGGCCCCTTTAACTTATGTCGGGTGATAAAATGCTAAGGACTATGAATTTAAAATTTAGACTCTTTAATTTGTATTTAATGCAATGCATGCTGGTTAACAACCTCAAATCAAATATGCTTGAAGATTTTAAAAACAGGCTTATAAAATAATTTTTTAGAAGACTGGGCTTCCCCAGGTCCAGCACCTCGTCCTCATAGGTCAGACTATCCGGACTCTACCCGCAGGCGGGGAAGGGTCTAAAGCAAGGAAAGAAGAATGCAAAAATATGCATGCGACCCCGGGGTCGATCCCCGGCTAATTCCCTAGATTCGTTATCTTTCTATGTTGTTTAGACTCACTAAAATTTTAGACTTTTAAAATTATGAGTAGAAAAGTTTCACACCCTCACGAGCCTCACGTATCCAGGCGAAAACAAAGAGCGGCATGCAATCGCCAAAAAACTAGTAAAAACAAGTAATCCTAGAGGCAATCAAATCATCACATCAAATATAAATTAATTAATAAATGTCCATAGGCAGAATTGCCTTGCTTATTACAAACTAGAATATTGCAGAAAGTAAAGTGGCCGGGCACCACTGACAACAACCCGGATTCTAAACCTAGTAATGACGCAAGTAGTTTTGAGTGGGATATTCTCAATCTTCAAGTCTTCAGTCTTGTTCTCCTTTGGACTCCTTTTCTTCAAGCTCCTTGGATTCTTTGTAGTGGACTACCCAAATGGATAAGAGGGCACTTCCTTTAAGGGGAAGGCCACTCTTTCCCCTTTGGGTAGGGAGGAGTGTGGCCCAAATTTGGATCCCCAAATAGAAAAGGTCTACTCCCCTTAGGGGCATCCTTTTCTCTTCGGAGTCCAAGCTTTGGAACTATATATCCCAACTCAAAGCTAACTTTCACAACACTTAATAATTACACAAATTACATTTATATCAAATCAAAAATCTAGACTCTCCTGCAGGGTTATCCTAAACAATTAATATATATAAAGCAGTTATTCCCAAGCAGTTGTATATGAGCAAAAAAAAAAATAAACACACTGGCCACGCTCTTTTTATGATTTGGGGGCTTTAGCAGCTGAAGCACCTGTGCAAAGAGTTTATAATATTTATGCATTTTTTTATTTGCCCCCTTTTTATATTGCCCTGCATGAGCGTGGCCACCTGCAGAAAACTGTGTCAACATCCAGATCGTACCTAACCTAAGGGTAATCTAGTCGCCAAACACATCAATCCATCCACAGAGTGCAGAAAAAGTAAGCAGACACAACAAAACAATTTCATCCACAACATGCAGTGAAAACTACGAAAAGTCCGGCACACAGCAGTAAAGTAAACACCGGCCTAACCTAGATCTAGAGTTGGTTGTCCTAGCACAACATCTAAAGTGTGTGTGAAAGGTAGTGTGGCAGGGGTATATCCTAAGTTGGGTGATTAATTAAAGTTATCTAAAAGTCTGAGTTTGTTAAGGCTTAATAGGGGGATTTCAATTAAAGTTTAAGTATTAATAGATTAAGAATTTTAATTAAATATATTTTAAAAGTTAATTGATTACTACCTTTGTTTCACACTGAGGCCGTGAAGTTTATTTCACCTTCCTTGGGGCTAAGCTAATAGCCTCGTAGGCCTGGGTTACCCAGTAGCAATCGGGGTTGATTATGTTACTTTAAGTTTGTTATAATTAAGAGACATGAATTAATATTAGAAAGGGTTTCTTGCTGATTTTTAAAATTGATTAGTTTAAGTTTGCCATTAATCGATTCGTGGCGTTGTGCCACCAGGCTCGAGGAACCAGCCTCCTTAGGACACTTAGCCCCGCAGCCCGGAGTAGTCCAGCCGATAAACCAAATCAATGTAATTAAATTAGAGGTTTTAAAAGGTTAGATAATTAATAATTAATCTATTCTTAAGATTTAACACCCCTTGGAATCCATTCGTGGCGTTGTGCCACCAGGCTCGAGGAACCAGCCTCCTTAGGACACTTAGCCCCGCAGCCCGGAGTAGTCCAGCCAATAAACTTCATCTTCAGGATGGTTGTTGTGTTTTAAAAGGTTTGTTGAATGTTTTAAACATTAAGTTAACATTTTCTGGAGTTTTGGAATAATTTTGAATTTTATGAATTTTTGAATACTTTAATCATTTAAATAAGGGGTTGAAAATGACTTTTTGATTAAGTTCAAATTCTGGAATGTTTGTATTTTATTAAAATACTAGACTTTACTACGATCAGTTAGAAGGTAGGTACGTTGAAATCGAATTTTTCTACATTTTATTACGAAGGTTTGAAGTTTTGGACTAGTTTTGAACTATGGTTTGACCAATTTGTTGACTTTTGAAATTAATGATTTTCTGGATCTTTAACATTTTTAACAAATATTAGACATTATTATGAGTTTAATGCAAGTGAGTTTAATCAATTTGGAATTTATTTGAATTAGTTATGAATTATTGAAGTTTTGGGTATTTAATGAATTTTTGAAATTGTTTAATTAAAGGCCTTGAGTTTTAATTTAGAATGATTGTAACTTTGTTTTATAATTGATTAGAGCTTATTAGGATTGTTTGTCTTTATAGGAATTTTGTTTGATTTATTAAGAATTTATCAATACAAAAGAGTAAAATCCTTAATCTACTAATTATTACAAGATCAATTAATGTTACATCAAAGTGCATTAGATCATTGGGTATATGACACTAGTTTTCTAAGTTTGAGTTCATCTCAAAAGAGAGATATGTGAAGTTCACCTAAATTGATCTAAATTTGCTAAGACTAAGTCCTTAATTGTTGTCCTTAATATCACTAGGTTATAGGCTAGTAAATTGATGTTCTTCTAACCCTTTGACACTAACTACAATCACATCAAAATACAAACAATGAGCAATAAAAGTGCTCCTAATGTTCTATGGAAGGATTATAGTGAATCATTATAGTTATAGGTCATTTGATGACCTATAAACTTAAACAATTTACTATAGAGGAATAGGTACATCAAATTAGAATAAAATGATCTTGGGATATATATTTATGCATATGCATATCAATATCCCTAAATCAAGAGTCAATCTAATTTGATATGATGATCATGTACAATTTATTAGTTAATTAAACTAGGTTAAGCATGATATTGAAAGTAGATTTTAACTAAACCATACATGATCAAGATCTAAACCTATTTTCAATGAAAGGGGAGACTTTACACTGATTCCATAGAACCCTAACATGCCATGATTGGATTTAGGTTGAATTGTTTATGAATTTCTAAAATCTAGTTCAAATATTGATCTAGATTTTGTAAATTCATAAACTAAGTCATATTGCATCAAGCTGACTTAGAAAAATTACAGAAAATCAACCCTAGGCCCTATTACACCTCTGCCAAATTTCAGCCAAAAAGGATTTATATATTTTTATTTAAAAATAAAGGTAGATTTTAGGTATTATTAAAATTACTAATAATATACAGATCAAAATAATTTTTACTTATTTTTAGAATATAGTAGTTAAAAATATGAACAAAACAAGCCCAAGAACACCAAAAATGGATCAGAATTGAAATTCTGGTGAATTTTAGAAGTTCTGGTAATATTTTGAATTAAAATATAGTTTTAATTAGCCGGGTCAAACGGCGGCGCTGACCCGGGACACGCGGCGGGAGCGGATGCAACCACGCGGACGGCGGCGGTCACGCGGGACCCGCCACTTAACCAGCGCGGCAGGGCTTGCAACCGTTCGATCTTCCACGGTTCCGATCCGACGGTTGAGATCAAACCCGCGGGATCAAGTTCAATCCTAGATGATCGAACGGTGGATCTAGCTCCCGCGGTTTGGCTTAACGGCCTGGATTCAGCTGGACAGAGGATCGGTCGATCCAAAGTTCTATCAATATGAAACGGAGTTTGAAATCAAACCCGATCACAGCCGTTGATCCAAACGGAATAGATCCAACGGCTAACGGGTTCTCTTCCTCCTCCAGCCAAACCGAAAACCCTAGAGGCATTTTTATTTCGTTCTCTCAAGATACTGAACCAAATGGCTTGAAATTTTGGACAGAAACGTATTAGAGTCTAATGAGCAATGGGGAGGTATTCTTAAATCATTTGATGCAATATTAAATGGGTTATTTAAGAACCTAGAAAACAAACTAGGGTTTAGGTTTTATCACCGAAGGATGGATCGAATGAGTTGATTTTATCACGGTTGAACTTGTAGACTGTCCACGTGTTGATATCCTTCAGGCTTCAAGCTTGGAGGATCACTAGAGAAGGAGTTGAAGAAGCTTGGACGGAAATGGCTCTCGGTCAAGCCCTGATCTCGCCGCCGGCAGCTTCGAAACGCCGAGGATCGATGGGAAAATGAAGGTAGAGCTTAGAGAAATCAAAACGAAACCCTATCTGCTCTGGGGAGTGACTAGAATCAAAGATAGCTTCCAATGAGCTCTTCCCGTTCCTCTACCCTCTTTCATCTGCTGGAGCCGAAAGGAGCTGCTGAGATGGATCAGAGACAAGGCTTGGATGGTTTCCAGCTGTCTCTGGCCGTTAGAGGGGCAGGGGAAGTGGCTGGCCAGGTGAAAATGACTCCAAGTCCCTCTCACATGGAGGGGACCACTAGATGGGTAGCTCGGGTCTAGAGCCATGCCAGCAGCTGGGGGAGGTCAGGGCAGGTTTAGGAAAGCTTTTAGAGTAAGAATTAATGCTTGTATTGGCCTGAAATGGGAGTGGGAGATAATCAACATAGGATCGACCGGGTTGACCATTTAGAGCTCATTTGAACTCTTGAATGAGCTGGGGAGCATGCCAAGGCTCGGGCTGGGTCTGGCTGAGTCCTAGGTGGCTTCTAGGATCAGTTAGAATGCCTGAATGGGTCTGGCTTAGTCTAGGAAATTTGATTTGATTGGGCTTGGCCAACTAAGCTGATTTGGGGTTCCCCTTGACTCTTTGACCAGTCAAGGGAGTCAATGATTGCTGAGTTGGCATCAAAGCAGGTTGTGAGATCCCTCCCAATGGCTGGATGGGTTTAATTTGGGCTGGGTTCAATGGGTTGAAGGGTTTGACTATCAAAATGGTCCTTTGATCCTTAAGTTAACTCGTTGACTAGTCAACCCAATCAAGGGTTTATGGAATTGCACCAAGGTAGTCCAAATGGGCTGATTAGGTGGATTGGAGGGTGATTCCAAGAGTCATGTATATCAATTGAATCAAGAAGGCTTAATGGGCCCTTAATGGGCTTTTAGGCCAAAACTGGTTGACTTGGTCAACCAATTGGGTTCAAGGGCTGGAACTGGATTTAACAGATTCAGAATGTCATCCTGAGTCTACTGGATGTGGTCCCAGGGTTTGGAGGGGTCAATTTGGTCAAAATCCCTATTTGAACCCTTAAGGGTCCTCTTAGGTCAACCCTGTTGACTTGGTCAACTAGGTTGACCTAGGAGCTGGGAATGGGTTCAATAAATTTGAAATAATAATTGAAACTTGCTGGAGGTGGTTGGATTCAATTTGGAGCTCATTTGGTTGGAAATCAATACTTGAGCCCCATAGGGGTATTTTGGTCATTTTGGGCTCATGACCACTAGGGGCTGAAATGAGTCCAAAAAGTTTCAGTTTATTAATCAACATGTCAAGATTAATGGTCTGGAATTGATTAGAGGCTTTGGTGAAGGTTCTAGAGTCAGAATCTTCAAGGCCAAAGATCCAGTGGCATAGGCTGTAAATATTTGAAGGTTTTACAGCCTATGGATTTTGATTTAGATTTTTAGGTTATAGACCTCAGAATGGGCTCAAATTTGAGGGGTAACCTCTAGAGACATGTCCTATCACTTTGCAAGTGGTAGACTCTGAATCAGAGGTCATTTGACTGGGTTTCAAAGTATTTGAAAATTCAATGAAAAAGGCCTTTAGGACAGGGCCTTAGGACTTAGGATTTGGGTTTGGATTTCTGGATTTGGAGTGGATTTTAAGTTTGAATGATTAATATTGAAGTATCCAAATCATTAACAATCATGTGGTGATTGTTAATGAATGGATAGGGTCAAAGTTAGATCAAGGGTAGGCTCAAAGTCAAAGTTGAAGTTTGAATTGTCAAGTAGATTGGATCAAGGTTTGGATGTGGTTGAAGCTTAGATTAATTAGAATTTGGATTGAATGAAGTTTGAGATTTGAATTGATCAAAAGTAGGAATTGATTTGATGTTAAAGTTGATCAAAGGTATGGGATTAATTTGAGGTTAGAATGGATCAAAGGGATGGGATTGATTTGAAGTCTGGATTGATCCTAGGATCTAGAGGAGTTCTAGGATTTGGATATGGAAGAATCCTAAGCTCTAGAGTAGGCCCTAAGGTTTTGGCTCTAGAAGGATCCTAAGGTCTAGAATAGGCCCTAAGGTCTGGCTTTAGGAAGGATCCTAAAGTCTAGAGTGGATCCTAAGGTCTGACTCTAGGAAAGGATCTTAAAGTCTAGAGTGGATCCTAGGATCTAGGATTGGATCTGGATTCTGGAAGGGTCTTAGTGACCTCATACAAAAATGAGGTCAACAAATGGACCCCCAATGTGTGTGGTAGAAGGAACTTCTGCTGCACACATTGGCGTTGACCGAATAGAAGTAGAATCTCAAAGGTGGAAGGGAGGGTATCTCGTAATCTTAAGTCCATAGGAAGCTAGTGAAAGGCTTACACCTATTTGGAAAAGAGAACCGGGAAAACCAAGGTAGGGAATACCTAGCCTTGGGTCTAAGGAAGGGCATCACCCAACCTTAGGCCTATAGGATGCTGATAGAAGACTTACTCCAAATAGGCAAATCAACTGGCAAACTAGGATGGTGCCACGAAGGGCGTACTCCACCACTAGCGAATGGTCATGTGGGGAGGAAACTTGCTCCACACAGAGGACCTCAACTGGCAAACTAGGATGGTGCCACGAAGGGCGTACTCCACCACTAGCGAATGGTCATGTGGGGAGGAAACTTGCTCCACACAGAGGACCTCAACTGGCAAACTAGGATGGTGCCACGAAGGGCGTACTCCACCACTAGCGAATGGTCATGTGGGGAGGAAACTTGCTCCACACAGAGGACCTCAACTGGCAAACTAGGATGGTGCCACGAAGGGCGTACTCCACCACTAGCGAATGGTCATGTGGGGAGGAAACTTGCTCCACACAGAGGACCTCAACTGGCAAACTAGGATGGTGCCACGAAGGGCGTACTCCACCACTAGCGAATGGTCATGTGGGGAGGAAACTTGCTCCACACAGAGGACCTCAACTAGCAAACTAGGATGGTGCCACGAAGGGCGTACTCCACCACTAGCGAATGGTCATGTGGGGAGGAAACTTGCTCCACACAGAGGACCTCAACTGGCAAACTAGGATGGTGCCACGAAGGGCGTACTCCACCACTAGCGAATGGTCATGTGGGGAGGAAACTTGCTCCACACAGAGGACCTCAACTGGCAAACTAGGATGGTGCCACGAAGGGCGTACTCCACCACTAGCGAATGGTCATGTGGGGAGGAAACTTGCTCCACACAGAGGACCTCAACTGGCAAACTAGGATGGTGCCACGAAGGGCGTACTCCACCACTAGCGAATGGTCATGTGGGGAGGAAACTTGCTCCACACAGAGGACCTCAACTGGCAAACTCGGATGGTGCCACGAAGGGCGTACTCCACCACTAGCGAATGGTCATGTGGGGAGGAAACTTGCTCCACACAGAGGACCTCAACTGGCAAACTAGGATGGTGCCACGAAGGGCGTACTCCACCACTAGCGAATGGTCATGTGGGGAGGAAACTTGCTCCACACAGAGGACCTCAACTGGCAAACTAGGATGGTGCCACGAAGGGCGTACTCCACCACTAGCGAATGGTCATGTGGGGAGGAAACTTGCTCCACACAGAGGACCGAAACTGGCAAACTAGGGTGGTGCCACGAAGGGCGTACTCCACCACTAGCGAATGTGGATCAGGATGGTGCCACGAAGGGCGTACTCCACCACTAATCCCCAAGTCAAAAGCCAGGGGGGTGCCACGGAGGGCGTACTCCACCACTAGCAGGTCTAATCCTAAGGGAAGGAAGGACCTAACATTAAGGAAAAGAGAATTGAGAACAATTGATTGATGATTTTGAATTTGATTTGGTTTCTTTGAATTTGAAGGGGTGAATTTGATGTTTAATTTTATCCTTATTAGGCATGATACTTGTTAAAGAACCTCCCAAATGAAAGGAAGCATCTGGTGGTATCTTTAAAATTAATCCATTGCCATAAATCTTCCTTATAGATCATCTCTAAGGTGGACGATCCAGTCAACATTGATTCAAAGCTTTCATTGATCTTATGGTGGACTAAAATTGGTCTCCAAATGACTATAGCCAAGTCCCCTACTTGGAAAGTCCTGATGTGACGCAATTTATAATGAGCTTGAATCATACATGACTTATGTAATTTCAAATTTTATTGAGTTCAAAACAACTTTCTTCAAGGCCTTCAAGATCCTCCAATCAGAGTCAAGCACTCTACTTAGTTGTGACTCAATTTTGAAAGTCAATTTTCAACGATGTAAAACACACCTCCATATGAGAACAACCTTGGATCCAGTATAGAGTGTTATTTCACAAAGTGGATCTTAAAAGAAACGATGCCTATGTTTAAGGATTCACATATATCTCTCAAAAATAGGTTTTGAATTCTTATCAAGGGTAGAATGTTCATTCTTTTTATTGAAAATTTCCTCTTAATCATTTGGACCCTGTCAGAACGACAAGTGGGAACAAATTTAAAAGTATAGTGAGAATTAGAGTGACTCCAATTGACCAGAAAAAGCCAAGGGTTTAGATTTTGTTGACTCTGATCAAGTTTCATAGAAACTGAACTAGGTTCTCCCTTGTAGAAGTTTTGAATTAAAATCAATTTCAAAAAGGTTAAAGTTGGATTGAGAAATTTAATCTTTTCAATTCTCTTGCATAGAACTTTTTATCTAATAAACCGTCTATGCATGACAATAAATCTAGATTCAAGATTTTTTCAAAGTCAAGTTATTAAGTATGATCGAGCTCTTTGAGATTTAAAGATTTAAAAAGAAGGAAACCTCTTTCACTTTTTTTTGTGACGTGCTTTGCACTTCCTTTACTTCTTTGGCGCACTTTGCGCTTCCTTTTTTTAATGCACTTTGTGCATCCTTTGAATTTTCTTCTCTTTTTTTTTTTTAATAAGAGGTTTCACTTTCTTTAAAACCTAAACATGATTGCTCTTCTTTTTTTTTTTTTTTTTTTTTTTTTTTTTTTTTTTAGGATTATATCGCAAGTATAAGAGAAGAAAATTCATTCTCTTATCCGAGGAAGAATAATCCCCAAATTGGACCCAATATTTTGATAGGAAAATATCAACTTGACTTTGAAAATCATTGAATAGATTTAGAACATGCAAGATAAGCCTATAAGATGAAAAATCGCGAGAAGACTGAGAAGATTTTCATTTCAAAAAACAACTTAAGTTTGATAGAAATTTTAATTCAAAAAATAAATCAACACGCAAAAGCGGTGGGAGGGAAGGGCCTTTAAAGATCCAATGGAGTCAACCACAACTCTCTCATATTCTTAATTTAAAGTAGAGGTCAATTTTCATTAAAAAGATGGATCAACTATATTGAAAATTTTGATCCAGTACACTTGAGAAATAATACGATTTCCTTCAAAATAGAAAGTTCAGGTGGCAAGACCCAATCAATATAAATTATATTTTTGCAATCTCTTAAGAGGAAGAGATTATCGTGGGGTCTGCACTACCCCTAACTAGTTATGCATCATTTCAATCTAAGGATCTATCGCGATGGGACCCATCTAAAAGTTAAATTCAGATGGTGTCACTATCTGATAAGATCTCAAATCCATCATTATTCCTCTTCCTAATTACTAGTGACCTAGCAATTATAAGGGTGGGACCCCGGGTGGTTTATGCACCTCCTCCTCTACAGATGGTATAGTGGGGCACGTGTAGTAACGTGACCAAACTTCATCTAATAGAGTGGATGGGTCATAACCTTCAACTAGGGGCCAATGATTTATTGCAGGTGATTTCTTAGTTCTTTCTTGATTGATTCTCTCTGTGTAGTAGTCAAGAAGGTGTATCGGAGATCGTGCTCTCATTTTCACAACCTCCCTCCTTTGAGTAACAGGAGTAGGATGGGAAACATTTCCACCACGGAGGGGGTAGGTGTAAGGAGCAACGATTTCTCGACTGGCCTCAAATTTAGTTTGTTTCAAGGCTCTTACCTCAGCAGTCTTTTTGGCCTTAGCAACCTTCTTTCTGACCCTTTTAAGGTATTTCTTCCACTTATTTTTGCTGGCAACAGGGGTGTTAGAACTTGACCCAATCTCAGATTGAGATGGTAATTCTTCTATTATCAATGGTTCTTGGTTCTTATCCTCCTGAGTAGAGGGCACAGTGGTCGAAGGGGTGACAACAACCTCCATCATAGAGATAGGGGAGTCAACTCCTGACCCTAAAGTAATCTCGACTAAGGGGACATCCCTTTGTATTCCAGCAGAGAGATCAATCATTTCTCCTCCGTTGACTGATAACTTGAAGTTTTGAAATTCTATCCAAAATTGGATCGAGTTGCCAGAGGTAATTCCTTCTATTGTCAAGTTTCTATCCATGGAGAAGATGAGTTTTCCAGCCATTTAAGTGTTTAAATTCCTGAAATTAAGCAGAGGTGGTTTAAATTAGTCAAATTGGATTAAAATTTAAATTTTGAGCATCATTAATTCTCTCTAAATCTTGAACCTCAGCATACTGAGTTTTCACTTCAATAAGAGAGCTTACAAAATTGATTGAGAATATTCAAGAAACTTGGCTTGACTCCTTTGCTCTACCAATTAACTTGGAGGCAAAATGTCAAAGCCCGGCTTAGACAAAGATTTCATCACTCACCTCTCTATTTGAAAGGTATTTTCTTTTAGATGTTGGCCACACTCACCCAAGAAAGAAATGGGTAGAGGGACCAACGGAAGAAAGGTAGTTAAGACTACCGATGAAACAAAATTTCATTCTTATTAAAGATGGAGAGAGAGATTTGTCCCACCGGGCGTGCCATTTTTTGTTGGTGGAATTTTGAAAACAGGTTTTGAAAAAATATTAGTTTTCTTTGGGGATTTTAAGATTAAGGTTGAGTTCTAATTCTAAGGTCGAACCAACTCGTTAGAAAGAATATATCACCCCGGGGGACGAAGATAAACCTTCATAACGGTGTTCAGGCTTAGAATTATGTAAACACATCTTGAATATTATGATCGGGTTCTAAAGAGAACTTCATATGGCCCCGAGGGAACAAAGTAGAGTTCAACTAAGTACCCAATTACAATATCCAAGAAGTATGATCGTCGCATTCACATCCAAAGCCTTATCGAAGAAGGATGTATCTCCCCAAAGGGAAATGACACCATTCTACGATAATTCTTCTAATGCAACGACGACGATCATTCTTTAACTTTTCCCAAAGAAATCTAGTGAAGTTTTAAAATCAATTTTAAAATCAGGTGTGTGGGGTTCCAAATCTCCTACGAGCGCAAGCCCTCGTAGTTAATTACATCGTAGGGAGACAAAGTCCCCTACGAAAACTCTCGATTAGAATAAGAACGAAATTTTGTTAGATTTTCTAGGAGTGATATCAAAGTATGAATAGAATTATTGGAAAAGATCAAGAGGGAATGGATCAAAATTGAGCAGTTATTAACAGATTCAAAGGATGAGAGGTAGGGGACACTTTGAGATTCCAGAACCATCCGGAAGTGTCCCAACTTAATCTAGGTGTTAGGCTTTATGTTTTAGGATTAAAAGAAAATTTTAATTAGAGTTGAGCATTTTATTAGAAATTTGGGATTATATTCCCGAAATTTGGGGTCTTATAATCAAAGATCTGCCCGGGATCCTAAATCTATTTTGGACACTGGACCACAGTCGTCCGATCCTAACTAATGCAGTGCAAGGTCTGGACTTACCCCGGCCTGGATTGGGGAGCCAGCTAACCACCTAATCGATTTAAAATACATGAATCCGGTCTTTTTATGAAAGAATGGTAGGGACGTTGTAATTAAAGTTTTTGAAGAGTTGGGGCCGACATCTAGAGATTCTCCTATTTGGCCCCTTTAACTTATGTCGGGTGATAAAATGCTAAGGACTATGAATTTAAAATTTAGACTCTTTAATTTGTATTTAATGCAATGCATGCTGGTTAACAACCTCAAATCAAATATGCTTGAAGATTTTAAAAACAGGCTTATAAAATAATTTTTTAGAAGACTGGGCTTCCCCAGGTCCAGCACCTCGTCCTCATAGGTCAGACTATCCGGACTCTACCCGCAGGCGGGGAAGGGTCTAAAGCAAGGAAAGAAGAATGCAAAAATATGCATGCGACCCCGGGGTCGATCCCCGGCTAATTCCCTAGATTCGTTATCTTTCTATGTTGTTTAGACTCACTAAAATTTTAGACTTTTAAAATTATGAGTAGAAAAGTTTCACACCCTCACGAGCCTCACGTATCCAGGCGAAAACAAAGAGCGGCATGCAATCGCCAAAAAACTAGTAAAAACAAGTAATCCTAGAGGCAATCAAATCATCACATCAAATATAAATTAATTAATAAATGTCCATAGGCAGAATTGCCTTGCTTATTACAAACCAGAATATTGCAGAAAGTAAAGTGGCCGGGCACCACTAACAACAACCCGGATTCTAAACCTAGTAATGACGCAAGTAGTTTTGAGTGGGATATTCTCAATCTTCAAGTCTTCAGTCTTGTTCTCCTTTGGACTCCTTTTCTTCAAGCTCCTTGGATTCTTTGTAGTGGACTACCCAAATGGATAAGAGGGCACTTCCTTTAAGGGGAAGGCCACTCTTTCCCCTTTGGGTAGGGAGGAGTGTGGCCCAAATTTGGATCCCCAAATAGAAAAGGTCTACTCCCCTTAGGGGCATCCTTTTCTCTTCGGAGTCCAAGCTTTGGAACTATATATCCCAACTCAAAGCTAACTTTCACAACACTTAATAATTACACAAATTACATTTATATCAAATCAAAAATCTAGACTCTCCTGCAGGGTTATCCTAAACAATTAATATATATAAAGCAGTTATTCCCAAGCAGTTGTATATGAGCAAAAAAAAATAAACACACTGGCCACGCTCTTTTTATGATTTGGGGGCTTTAGCAGCTGAAGCACCTGTGCAAAGAGTTTATAATATTTATGCATTTTTTTATTTGCCCCCTTTTTATATTGCCCTGCATGAGCGTGGCCACCTGCAGAAAACTGTGTCAACATCCAGATCGTACCTAACCTAAGGGTAATCTAGTCGCCAAACACATCAATCCATCCACAGAGTGCAGAAAAAGTAAGCAGACACAACAAAACAATTTCATCCACAACATGCAGTGAAAACTACGAAAAGTCCGGCACACAGCAGTAAAGTAAACACCGGCCTAACCTAGATCTAGAGTTGGTTGTCCTAGCACAACATCTAAAGTGTGTGTGAAAGGTAGTGTGGCAGGGGTATATCCTAAGTTGGGTGATTAATTAAAGTTATCTAAAAGTCTGAGTTTGTTAAGGCTTAATAGGGGGATTTCAATTAAAGTTTAAGTATTAATAGATTAAGAATTTTAATTAAATATATTTTAAAAGTTAATTGATTACTACCTTTGTTTCACACTGAGGCCGTGAAGTTTATTTCACCTTCCTTGGGGCTAAGCTAATAGCCTCGTAGGCCTGGGTTACCCTGTAGCAATCGGGGTTGATTATGTTACTTTAAGTTTGTTATAATTAAGAGACATGAATTAATATTAGAAAGGGTTTCTTGCTGATTTTTAAAATTGATTAGTTTAAGTTTGCCATTAATCGATTCGTGGCGTTGTGCCACCAGGCTCGAGGAACCAGCCTCCTTAGGACACTTAGCCCCGCAGCCCGGAGTAGTCCAGCCGATAAACCAAATCAATGTAATTAAATTAGAGGTTTTAAAAGGTTAGATAATTAATAATTAATCTATTCTTAAGATTTAACACCCCTTGGAATCCATTCGTGGCGTTGTGCCACCAGGCTCGAGGAACCAGCCTCCTTAGGACACTTAGCCCCGCAGCCCGGAGTAGTCCAGCCAATAAACATCATCTTCAGGATGGTTGTTGTGTTTTAAAAGGTTTGTTGAATGTTTTAAACATTAAGTTAACATTTTCTGGAGTTTTGGAATAATTTTGAATTTTATGAATTTTTGAATACTTTAATCATTTAAATAAGGGGTTGAAAATGACTTTTTGATTAAGTTCAAATTCTGGAATGTTTGTATTTTATTAAAATACTAGACTTTACTACGATCAGTTAGAAGGTAGGTACGTTGAAATCGAATTTTTCTACATTTTATTACGAAGGTTTGAAGTTTTGGACTAGTTTTGAACTATGGTTTGACCAATTTGTTGACTTTTGAAATTAATGATTTTCTGGATCTTTAACATTTTTAACAAATATTAGACATTATTATGAGTTTAATGCAAGTGAGTTTAATCAATTTGGAATTTATTTGAATTAGTTATGAATTATTGAAGTTTTGGGTATTTAATGAATTTTTGAAATTGTTTAATTAAAGGCCTTGAGTTTTAATTTAGAATGATTGTAACTTTGTTTTATAATTTATTAGAGCTTATTAGGATTGTTTGTCTTTATAGGAATTTTGTTTGATTTATTAAGAATTTATCAATACAAAAGAGTAAAATCCTTAATCTACTAATTATTACAAGATCAATTAATGTTACATCAAAGTGCATTAGATCATTGGGTATATGACACTAGTTTTCTAAGTTTGAGTTCATCTCAAAAGAGAGATATGTGAAGTTCACCTAAATTGATCTAAATTTGCTAAGACTAAGTCCTTAATTGTTGTCCTTAATATCACTAGGTTATAGGCTAGTAAATTGATGTTCTTCTAACCCTTTGACACTAACTACAATCACATCAAAATACAAACAATGAGCAATAAAAGTGCTCCTAATGTTCTATGGAAGGATTATAGTGAATCATTATAGTTATAGGTCATTTGATGACCTATAAACTTAAACAATTTACTATAGAGGAATAGGTACATCAAATTAGAATAAAATGATCTTGGGATATATATTTATGCATATGCATATCAATATCCCTAAATCAAGAGTCAATCTAATTTGATATGATGATCATGTACAATTTATTAGTTAATTAAACTAGGTTAAGCATGATATTGAAAGTAGATTTTAACTAAACCATACATGATCAAGATCTAAACCTATTTTCAATGAAAGGGGAGACTTTACACTGATTCCATAGAACCCTAACATGCCATGATTGGATTTAGGTTGAATTGTTTATGAATTTCTAAAATCTAGTTCAAATATTGATCTAGATTTTGTAAATTCATAAACTAAGTCATATTGCATCAAGCTGACTTAGAAAAATTACAGAAAATCAACCCTAGGCCCTATTACACCTCTGCCAAATTTCAGCCAAAAAGGATTTATATATTTTTATTTAAAAATAAAGGTAGATTTTAGGTATTATTAAAATTACTAATAATATACAGATCAAAATAATTTTTACTTATTTTTAGAATATAGTAGTTAAAAATATGAACAAAACAAGCCCAAGAACACCAAAAATGGATCAGAATTGAAATTCTGGTGAATTTTAGAAGTTCTGGTAATATTTTGAATTAAAATATAGTTTTAATTAGCCGGGTCAAACGGCGGCGCTGACCCGGGACACGCGGCGGGAGCGGATGCAACCACGCGGACGGCGGCGGTCACGCGGGACCCGCCACTTAACCAGCGCGGCAGGGCTTGCAACCGTTCGATCTTCCACGGTTCCGATCCGACGGTTGAGATCAAACCCGCGGGATCAAGTTCAATCCTAGATGATCGAACGGTGGATCTAGCTCCCGCGGTTTGGCTTAACGGCCTGGATTCAGCTGGACAGAGGATCGGTCGATCCAAAGTTCTATCAATATGAAACGGAGTTTGAAATCAAACCCGATCACAGCCGTTGATCCAAACGGAATAGATCCAACGGCTAACGGGTTCTCTTCCTCCTCCAGCCAAACCGAAAACCCTAGAGGCATTTTTATTTCGTTCTCTCAAGATACTGAACCAAATGGCTTGAAATTTTGGACAGAAACGTATTAGAGTCTAATGAGCAATGGGGAGGTATTCTTAAATCATTTGATGCAATATTAAATGGGTTATTTAAGAACCTAGAAAACAAACTAGGGTTTAGGTTTTATCACCGAAGGATGGATCGAATGAGTTGATTTTATCACGGTTGAACTTGTAGACTGTCCACGTGTTGATATCCTTCAGGCTTCAAGCTTGGAGGATCACTAGAGAAGGAGTTGAAGAAGCTTGGACGGAAATGGCTCTCGGTCAAGCCCTGATCTCGCCGCCGGCAGCTTCGAAACGCCGAGGATCGATGGGAAAATGAAGGTAGAGCTTAGAGAAATCAAAACGAAACCCTATCTGCTCTGGGGAGTGACTAGAATCAAAGATAGCTTCCAATGAGCTCTTCCCGTTCCTCTACCCTCTTTCATCTGCTGGAGCCGAAAGGAGCTGCTGAGATGGATCAGAGACAAGGCTTGGATGGTTTCCAGCTGTCTCTGGCCGTTAGAGGGGCAGGGGAAGTGGCTGGCCAGGTGAAAATGACTCCAAGTCCCTCTCACATGGAGGGGACCACTAGATGGGTAGCTCGGGTCTAGAGCCATGCCAGCAGCTGGGGGAGGTCAGGGCAGGTTTAGGAAAGCTTTTAGAGTAAGAATTAATGCTTGTATTGGCCTGAAATGGGAGTGGGAGATAATCAACATAGGATCGACCGGGTTGACCATTTAGAGCTCATTTGAACTCTTGAATGAGCTGGGGAGCATGCCAAGGCTCGGGCTGGGTCTGGCTGAGTCCTAGGTGGCTTCTAGGATCAGTTAGAATGCCTGAATGGGTCTGGCTTAGTCTAGGAAATTTGATTTGATTGGGCTTGGCCAACTAAGCTGATTTGGGGTTCCCCTTGACTCTTTGACCAGTCAAGGGAGTCAATGATTGCTGAGTTGGCATCAAAGCAGGTTGTGAGATCCCTCCCAATGGCTGGATGGGTTTAATTTGGGCTGGGTTCAATGGGTTGAAGGGTTTGACTATCAAAATGGTCCTTTGATCCTTAAGTTAACTCGTTGACTAGTCAACCCAATCAAGGGTTTATGGAATTGCACCAAGGTAGTCCAAATGGGCTGATTAGGTGGATTGGAGGGTGATTCCAAGAGTCATGTATATCAATTGAATCAAGAAGGCTTAATGGGCCCTTAATGGGCTTTTAGGCCAAAACTGGTTGACTTGGTCAACCAATTGGGTTCAAGGGCTGGAACTGGATTTAACAGATTCAGAATGTCATCCTGAGTCTACTGGATGTGGTCCCAGGGTTTGGAGGGGTCAATTTGGTCAAAATCCCTATTTGAACCCTTAAGGGTCCTCTTAGGTCAACCCTGTTGACTTGGTCAACTAGGTTGACCTAGGAGCTGGGAATGGGTTCAATAAATTTGAAATAATAATTGAAACTTGCTGGAGGTGGTTGGATTCAATTTGGAGCTCATTTGGTTGGAAATCAATACTTGAGCCCCATAGGGGTATTTTGGTCATTTTGGGCTCATGACCACTAGGGGCTGAAATGAGTCCAAAAAGTTTCAGTTTATTAATCAACATGTCAAGATTAATGGTCTGGAATTGATTAGAGGCTTTGGTGAAGGTTCTAGAGTCAGAATCTTCAAGGCCAAAGATCCAGTGGCATAGGCTGTAAATATTTGAAGGTTTTACAGCCTATGGATTTTGATTTAGATTTTTAGGTTAGAGACCTCAGAATGGGCTCAAATTTAAGGGGTAACCTCTAGAGACATGTCCTATCACTTTGCAAGTGGTAGACTCTGAATCAGAGGTCATTTGACTGGGTTTCAAAGTATTTGAAAATTCAATGAAAAAGGCCTTTAGGACAGGGCCTTAGGACTTAGGATTTGGGTTTGGATTTCTGGATTTGGAGTGGATTTTAAGTTTGAATGATTAATATTGAAGTATCCAAATCATTAACAATCATGTGGTGATTGTTAATGAATGGATAGGGTCAAAGTTAGATCAAGGGTAGGCTCAAAGTCAAAGTTGAAGTTTGAATTGTCAAGTAGATTGGATCAAGGTTTGGATGTGGTTGAAGCTTAGATTAATTAGAATTTGGATTGAATGAAGTTTGAGATTTGAATTGATCAAAAGTAGGAATTGATTTGATGTTAAAGTTGATCAAAGGTATGGGATTAATTTGAGGTTAGAATGGATCAAAGGGATGGGATTGATTTGAAGTCTGGATTGATCCTAGGATCTAGAGGAGTTCTAGGATTTGGATATGGAAGAATCCTAAGCTCTAGAGTAGGCCCTAAGGTTTTGGCTCTAGAAGGATCCTAAGGTCTAGAATAGGCCCTAAGGTCTGGCTTTAGGAAGGATCCTAAAGTCTAGAGTGGATCCTAAGGTCTGACTCTAGGAAAGGATCTTAAAGTCTAGAGTGGATCCTAGGATCTAGGATTGGATCTGGATTCTGGAAGGGTCTAAGTGACCTCATACAAAAATGAGGTCAACAGATCCTAAGAAAAATTAATTTTTGAGCGAGAAGGGACCTGTCCATTTTGTACTCTGGAAGGCATTTATGAACTAGGTTCGTACAGTACGATCCATACTAAGAAAAATTTTCATTTCTGTTCGTTCAACTACTCATTGGGGAAAAAATAACTGATCAGATCGTCCTGTATAAATGGATAACATACAATACGATAAGTTTAAAAAAAAATAAATTTTTAACTCTCCCCTGGTGTGTGTGTGTGTGTGTGCTCAGTTACTCAATTACGATCACACTTTCTTAGATTCAATAAAATGGAAAATATAGACTTCAATTATAATAAACTCTAAACTAATCTTGATTTAAAGTCTTCAACAATCCTGAGTATGATTTTCCTGAAATATTAGTACACACAAGAGCAAAATAATTCTTCTAAAATATGTTAGGAGAAATAACAATCAAAGCAATAATATTTGGAATCATCAAAAACATGTTGCAACACTATCAAACAGGAAAGAACCAAGTAGCAACTCTCTCAACAATCTCCCCCCTTTTGAAGATGGCAAAATAATTAGTGTTTGAATAAAAATGAATACTCTAAATTTCTCCTTAACTCCCCCTAAATGAATAAACATGTGAATGTAAGGGAATTTCTTTGAGAACAAATCATTCATTTTTCATTTCATTTTTTTTTTATTTTTCAGAAAGATTAAAGGACCCTAAAACAAAAAACAACAAACCCAAAAAAAAACACACAAAACATAAAACAACACAAAATCATATGCAAACAATATTTCTCCCCTTTTGACAACAATAAAAAGAAGGAAGAAAGAAAAGGTTGAAATGAAAGAAGTCATATGAGAACTCTTAATAAATGATCTTAAAAGATATTGAACTATAATTATAATAACATAATTAATGTTCATTAGATAAAAATAAAGATTCAAAAATTTTAAATTAAGACATAACATAGACAAGAAAAATAGATCAAGGTCATGAAATATTCTAAACAATTGGATAAGAAGAATTATTTCAAAAATGATGAAATGAAAATTAGTTAAATTCAATTTTTCAATAAAAAATATAATTGAATATCAAATTGATTTGAATTTGAAGATTAAACGATAGAGTAAAGAACATATTCAATTTGTGATATTGCGCATCTTTTTCAATTATTTGTGGCACACTTGTCCATCTTTTTGTATTTGGGCTAATTTTGTACCTCTTTTCAATTTGCGAACCATTGCGTATTCTTTCGATTTTTGTACTCTTGTATAATTTTTTTTAATTGATCTTTCCAAACTCAATATTCTAAAAAATCAAACTTCTCTAAGTGCAAAGATAATTATATTAAAAAGATAAATAAAAATATATAAGACATCAAAATTATAATAATAATAATTAAGAAATGTATGTCTAAAAAGAACATGAAATTGATAGCCTTAACTTGATCGAGTTATAAATTAACTTACATTTAAAAAAAATTAGATTTCATATTGAAATTAATTTTTGTATTACAGTTTAATTTATGTCACCATTTAGATCAATTAAGATAGGATTAATATATAGGCAAACTAATATTTCACACAACGAACAAAAGAAACTAATAAAAATAAGATATATTTTATTGATATCAATTTAAAAAAGAGATACATTGAAGCACTTTTGATATCAAGAAATAAAGCAAAAGCAACACACCATCAAACAAAATCTAGAACAAAAGACAACTACACAAATCACTGAACAATCACAAGTACAAAAAACTACTGAAAACATCACTAAAATCATCACATCACAAAAGATTGGCAAATAGTACACATAAGAAACACATCTAGAAATCTGAAGGGGCCTAGTCTGGAGGAAAAGGTTGGTTGAACACAAAAAATAGCTATTCATCATAGCCACTTTGGTGTTCACCAAGTCGAACTAACTCCAGATCCAACATATGTCCTGCTAGTACTGTGCATCCTGCTGATTAAGGTGAGTCTAAATTTGATCAATACATTGATCAAAGTGACTCTCTAAATGGTCAAAGTGCTAGATCATCTTCTGAAAGTTAGATCTCTGAGTAGGTGCAAGTGCTGGGGCTCCCCCTTCTCCCTCAGTATCTTCACTTGAATTATCGTCTTTCCCAAACAGTGCTCGAAATGAAGCATCACTGAAGTTAATTGGCAGTTCAAGAGGACCGTCAGGATGAACAAGATTGTACTCCTTCTCTATGATGTAAGTCACTAGGTGTCATAAAGCAATGTTCTTCTTCCTCTTATGAGATGCATGCCAAATTTCAGAAAGGCCATGAATATAATCAAGAATAAGTTGGGCTTCATCTATTGCTTGACCAGTCAAGATTATATAGGTAACAGTGGATAGAAGACGAGTAATGTTAATGCGGTCAAAAGCTTTAGGAATTATTGAAGTTCTATGGACATGCTGAATGATTCTTGCATTTTGGTTTAAGGTATAAACCCTAGGCAAATGACCTACTTGTTTAACCCCTCTAAGAACTTTATTTATTTCGGACTAGTCAAATTCAGTTGAAGAAGTCATTGTGTGTGCTCTAATTCCTTGAGTTCTTAAGTGCAAAAAGGTTCCTAGATCTTCCTTCGTGGTTTCCACCCATTTTTTTAGAACTAATGATTTTATCCTACTTCCATCCTAACTAAAAGACATGTTTGCCAAGAAGAAGTGAAAGATTTCAATATTATAGGCATGGATTAATGTTGGAAAGAAAGCAAATTGAGTTGAGGCAAATAGAGGCATTACTTGAAAATGGATATTCTCTTGTAGTAAGAGTCTAGGAATATCTTTAGCAGTAATGAACCTAAGGAAGGAATCCTCATTTGCTCTAAATAGGAAGTTTTCATCTCCACTCCTTGAAGACGGTCCCTTGGAGACTACCACACTTGCTTGAACTTGCCATTTCTAAGAGAGAAGGATTGAAAAGGCTTGTTGAAGTGAATGAAAATGAGAACGTAAGCCCTCATATTTAAAGAAAAATGATCTTTCGTATGTACGAAAAAGGGTTCGTATAGTACGATTGAGGATTCATACATGATGAAATAAATTTCGTATGTACAAATGAATGCGTTCAAAATGAAACGAGTCATAATCAAACAAGTTATGAAGCATCCTTTCAAACAGGCTTTTTTGACTAGAAGATTGTATAGATGAATAGGTGTTCGTCCAGGATGATCGATTACTTAAGATCATTTTAAAGATGGTTAGGTTCGTCCACCACATTGAATAACACGTGGTTCGTATGTATGAACTAAGAGTTCGTACATACAATTAGTTATAGTAACTGATTCTACCCGTATAACCATCTACATGCGTATAGAAAAAGTAATACAAATCATCCGGTATGATATAAATATCAAACAGTACGATATGTATTGGAAAATTAAAAACTTTACATGATCGATGCAAAATAATGAATAATATGCTACATAATTCATATAGGATGAAAATAATTTCGTACAGTACGAATATAACACTTAAAAAAATTCGTATTATCAATCAAAACTAGGAAAGACAATATTTGAAAACATTTCAAAAACACACAAAACATAAAACAAAAGTAGAAAAACACTTACACAAACAAACACATTGAAAATAAAATAGAAAACACACAAAGACACATCAAGCTTGTAGAAAATTTTAATTAAGTGTTAAGTTCAATCACACCAAGCCGTGTTCTTAATGTGCTAAAAGTATCAAAGGGTAGTGAATTTATAAAAATATATGCTAGTTGATTTTTAGTAGAAACATGGTTCAATTCAATTTCTCCTTTGGATATATGAGCCCTAATGAAATGATGCCTTATGTCTATATGTTTGGTTCTAGAATATTGAATAGAATTTTTTGAAATTTAAATGGCACTAGTGTTATCACAATAAATTGGAATTGTGCATATTGAAAATCCTAAATCAATTAATTATTATTTCAACCAAAGAACTTATGCCTCACAACTTCTTAAGGCAATGTTTTCATCTTCTGTAGTAGATAGGACTACGGAATTTTATTTTCTACTTGACCAAGAAAATAGTGAATTTCCTATAAATTGATAGGTTCCAAATGTACTCTTTCTATCAACCCTATAACCTAAAAAATCAAATCTGAATATCCAATTATTTCAAATGAAGAGCTAAACTTAGGATACCAAATTCCTAAATTTTGAGTTCCCAAGAGATATCTCAAAATCCTTTTTACTGCTGTCAAATGTGATTCTTTTAATTTTGATTGAAACCTAACACACAAACAAACACTAAACATAATATCGGGTCTATTAGTAGTCAAGTAAAGCAAAGATCCAATAATTCCCCTAAATTCCTCTTGATCAATAGATTTTTCCTTTGGGTCCTTAGCTAACTGAACTAAGGAACTCATATGTGTACTAACTGGTTTGGCATTGTCCATTTCATATTTCTTGAGAAGGTCCTTAACATACTTTGACTGACTAAAAAATGTACCCTCCTCAATTTTCTTAATGCTAAAACCTAGAAAGTAACTAAGATCTCCCATTAGACTCATCTCAAATTTAGTACTCATTGTTTTAGCAAAATCATCACAAAATTTTCATTTGTAGATCAAAAGATGATATCATCCACATAGTCAAACAACACTTTGATCCTTTAGCGTTGCAATTAATTTTCAAACATCATTTCTCACAAATTGATTTAATTCTTCTTGCATTGTCAATATCCAAAATTCAGTTGATAGTACTTGATTTATATTTGTGGGTTCTATCATCGAAATAAAGGAATAATGATTAACTTCTTTGCTTAGTCCATGCCTAATCTTAACACCCTCACTAGGTTCACCAAAAATCAATTCCTTAAGGTGGATTTTAAAAAATCTCAAATATCTAGGCAAAGATTTTTCTATCTCCATATTTTCTTCCAAATTAGCCTTCTCAATCCTTTGGGAGTTATTTTCCAAATCATCTTCTTCTAAATTTAGCTCTCCTAAAATTTTAGATTCATCAAATACAACATGTGTGATCTTCTTAACAACCAAATTTCTTTTGTTAAATACTTTATCAGATTTACCAACATTAGAGTATCCAAAAAAATTAATTTATTTAATTTTGGATCAAACTTTCCTAAGGATGATTTTCTATTATTATATACGAACACCTTACATCATAAAACATGTACATGAGATAAATTAGGTGTTCTTCCCTTAAGAAGCTCATAGGGTGTTTTATTTAATTTTTATATGATGTTCACCCTCTTGAGAACATAACATGCAATGCTAACCGCTTCACCCCAAAAATATTTAAGAAGTGAATATTTAGCCAACATGGCTTTTGCGCCTATAATTAATATTTTGTTCTTTCTTTCGATTACACCATTCTGTTGAGGGGTTCCAGGCACAAAAAATTGTGATCAATCCCTTTTTCTTTAAAAAAAATCCTCAAAATTTTCATTTTTGAATTCACCACCGTGATCACTTTGAATTGTTAAAATCTCACACCCTAATTTCCTCTGAATCCAAGTCAAAAAATCTCTAAATTTCTCAAATGACTCACTTTTATGAAATAAAAATTTAACCCACGTGAATCTTGAGAAATCATCCACAATCACAAATCCATCTACCTTCCCTCCTAGACTAACATTGCTAATCGGTCCAAAAAGATCCGTATGAATAATCTCCAAAGGTTTACTAGTTCTAAGAACTTTATTAAACTGAAAAGTGGACTTCACCTATTTTCCTAATTGACATGCATTGCAAAGGTGATCCTTAGTAAAGTCTAGTTTTGGTATACCTCCAACCAAATCATTTTGGGTAATTTTCCTAAGGTTTTTCATTCTAGCGTGACAAAGTCTCTTATGCCATAACCATGAATCATCAGAAACATTTTTCAAGCAAAAATCATTAGGAGATTTGATATAATTCAAATCTAGCATATAAACATTATTTACCCTAATATCATGCAAAACATCATTACCATTTCGACTTAATATGCAGCTAGTGGGAAAATTTTTTACACAATACTCTTTATCACATAGTTGTCTTATACTTAACAAGTTATGCTTCAAGCCTTCTATAAGATGTACAATTTCTATGAAAAAAATTTGCAAGTTTCCAATCATACCTTATCCAACGACTTTCCTAATGGTATTATCTCCAAGTGTAACCTTGCCTCCACTTATAGCTTCCAACGATATAAATTATTTAGTATCTCTAGTCATATGATTTGAGTAATCGCTATCGAGGTACTAAATGCTCTCACAAGGCCTTGTATGAGAGTATTACTTCAAAACTAATAAACATTAAACCTGGGAACCCAAACTAGTTTGGATTCTCCTTTTGACAATTTAAAACTAAATGCATGTATGATATGTCTAGGTTTATGCATCTTAAATTTCCACACTAAATGAGTTTTCCTATCCAAAGTACAAGTGTGTGTTAAATGTCCTATCATGCCACAATAATAACATTTAACTCTAGGAAATAGGTTTCACAAATTTTTATAGTAAATCAGTCTCTTCCTTGGTTTAGAAATTTTTGACCTCAAAATAGGATTTGCATACTCTTCATATGTTGGGGGTTTCCTATTTTCCTCGAGAGCTTTCACTTTCAACTTAAGATATGTGTTACGTCTTCTAACACGTTAATATCATATTTTAGATACTTCTCTCTATTTTCTGATTCATCCTAAAAATTTTTAAATTCCTTTTCTAATTGAGCATAGGATAATTTTAAAATGTCATTCTTTTTGTTCAAATTTTCAAATTCATCAAGTAAACTCATATGATTGTTATCTATCAATATGTGATCTTTCCCAAGGATCTCATGCTCTCTTTGTAATTCTAACATTTTAAGATTTAAACTAGCATGCATTTTCTTAAGCTTTTTATATGCATCATAAATTCTTTCAGAAACTTCTAACAATTCATTATAGGTCAAGTCACATACCTCTTCTTGATCTGACTGATCAAGACTATCATCTATTAAGCATAAGTTGGTGACTTCTTCCTCCTTTTCTATTTCTAACGAATCTGAAGCTGAGTCTATCCAAAAAGCTTTCTAAAATATCTTCTTACCCTTCTTCACATTTGCTCTCTCCTCTACCTTCTCCTTGCTAGGAGTGGCTTTGAGATTGGGGGCAATCCAATTTTATATGTCCAAGTTTCCTGCATTCATAATAAATCACATCATTAGAAATCTTAAAATTTTTATTATACTTACCTTCGTTCCACTGCTTGTGACTCTTTTGCTTTCTTTTAAGAAAGCTCCTCTGGTTATGACTGATCACTCTCAGATTCCTCCATTTTTAGTGCTATCTTCTTCTCCTTTTGTTGTTCTCATGTATCAATATTTCTTTGATTCATTTGATTTCATGCAAAATAATTCATAATCATATAATAAGATATTTAATCTAGATTGCTTTACTTTATTAGTCCCTTCATAAGTAATACAAAGTCTATCTCATATATCATTTCCACTTTTGCAAGTAGAAACCCGCATGTAATCTTCTGACTTAAGTACATAAAAGAAATTGTTTAAGCATTTAGTGTTTAACTGTGCTAAGTCATATTATTCTATAGTCCAATCAGCAAAGAGTGTTTCAACTCTAACGCCATTAACCAATCTAGTTAGTTTTGTATACCCTTCTTGAACTAAAATCCACATGCAATAATCTAGTAATTGCAGAAAAGTGTACATGCATGTTTTCCAAAAATTGAAAGAAATCTTATCAAATAAAGGAGGTCTAGTGATGGAATACCCTTCAGGTGTGTTCCGATTTCCAAAAGTAGCCATTCTCATTTTCCAAAAAGTAGTCTAAACATATGGTTTTGAAACAAAACTCTGATACCACTTGTTGATTCTTATTGAATCTAGATTAGGTTGTTAAACCTAAACAAATATCCCAAGGCTAACCAAGAGGGGGTATATTGGTTATTTTAAAAAATCTCTTGGATATAAAATTTGAAACCAATTGATTCACAAATCATGTTAATTTAAAGTTCCAAAATAAAAATTTTTAATCACAAAAAAAAACTTGTAATAAATAAAATATTAAAAATAAAAGGCACATAAATTTAAAGTGGTTCGGTCAAACACGACCTACATCCACTCCCTGAAGATTCTCTTTTTAGGTATTGTACTATTACCAAAGTGACTCTCCTTTTTCCCCCACAGCAAGGCGGAGAAGCCTTTATAAAAACCTCTCTTCCACCAATGTCCGGTGCGGTAGAGAACCATCATCTTTTCACACTCTCCAGGTTTCAACAGAGAACCGTTGTCCTTTCACACCCTCCAAGTGTAGGTAGAGAACCTTTGTCCTTTCACACCCTCCAAGTGTAGGCAGAGAACCTTCATCCTTTCACACTCTCCATGTGTAGGCACAGAACCTCTTCCTTTCACACTCTCTAAGTATCGATAGAGTACCGTATCATCTCCAAAGATCTTCTAACGAGCAACTAGAAAGAAGAAAGGAAAAGTAAACACAAAATCAAAAAAGAGATCCTTACCTTTGAGTAACCTTGTGAACTCTTCAAACTCCACTTACAAGAAATCTCTCTCAAACACTCTCCCACACTCACTTTATCAATTTCCCTTGAAGAACCATGAAGATCAATCATTTTTACGTCAGTTTTAGTGGACCTTTTATATCAAAAACATGAAAAAACTATCTGAAAAATTTCAAATTTCAAATTTGAGCTTAACGATAATACAGTACATTATTATTTTGTATGTACAAAAAGATCAAATACTATTGTGTATGAATGTGTTATGAATTGGTATGAAATCATTTCGTACATGATCATCGTCTGATACAAACCATGTTTATCTGGGTCGAACAGTTAGAAAATTTTTCATCTTCATCTGGACGAAGAGGGACCCCGCAATTGCATACTCTGTATGGTATATGTACGATGACATCATCGTCTGGTATGATCAGTTATAAAAATTTCCAAATTTTTCTGAACAAAATATTGGCACAAAAAGGGACCTCATAATTTCATACTCTATACGGTATGTATGAACTGTGATCATACAATACAATCTATACTTAGAAAAAATAGAAACTTGTCCATTTCATACTCTGGAAGGCATGTATGAACTAAGTTCATACAGTACAATCCTTAAAAAAATTAATTTTTGAGCGAGAAGGGACTCATCACTTTCGTAGTCTAGAAGGCATGTACGAACTAGGTTCGTACAGTTTGATCCATACTAAGAAAAATTTTCATTTCTGTTCGTTCAACTGCTCGTTGGGGGAAAAATAACTGAAAAGATTGTCCTGTACGAACGGATATCATACAATACGATAAGTTAAAAAAAGAGAATTTTTAACTCTCCCCTCTGTGTGTGTCCTCAATTACTCAATTACAATCACCCTCTCTCAGACTCAATAAAATGGAAAATACATACTTCAATTAAAATAAACTCTAAATTGATCTTGATTTGAAGTCTTCAACAGTCTAGAGTATGATTTTCCTAAAATATTAGTACACACAAGAGTAAAATAATTCTTCCAAAATATGTTAGAAGAAATAATAATCAAAGTAATAATATTTGGAATCATCAGAAATATACATGTTGCAAGAATATCAAACAGGAAAAAACTAAGTAGCAACTATCTCAATAGGAGTTCACCCTGATTTGCATTAGACATGACCTTACTAAGAAAATTTAAGCAGGTATCTAGAAAAATAGGCTTAGTAGGAGATTCTACATAAGGGAATAATATGAAGGGCTGAGATTCCAATATTATGGTTGTGATTAAATTGGGCTCATGAAAGAGCATTGCCCGATGGGGGGAAGCTAATGTGCCAACCGAGGGTATGGCTCAACCACGGGAATAGGGTAGACAAAATGAAACTTTGATGACAGACAAGGCCCCAATAGTGAGATATAGTTTAGTTGAAAAACAAGCCTCAATTAATGCCCCCATGCCCCAAGAATCTCAAGCTGAGGACAAAGTGGTGCCTTGAGGGGTTGGTAAAGAGCCCAACTCTCGGGTTGATATATCAAAGGTGGAAGTGATAAGTGGTGGTCATCCCCTGGATGATAGTGAATAGTTGGGTCCATGGAGTTTTGTTCCCCCTAGAGGTAGATGCCCCAAACGACCCCAACCAAAGGCTGAGGTTATAATACCGACCCCAAAAACTCCTGAACCACATAAGAAGGTCAACCTATAACAAATTATGGAACCCCTAATAGCCAAGCTACAGGAAAAATTTAAGCCTTCGAGGAAAGAGAGGTTCTTTGGGATCACCCAAGCCCTCATATTCAATGCTGGAGTACATAAAGTTAAGAAGAATGAAAATAGGAATCGTGTGTCCCAGACTCACTTTGAGAAGGAGTTGGCCGAGCTCGGACTGATCGAGTAACTTCCTAGGAAGAGGAGAAAAGAATGTGATAAATAAATTAGCTATGGGATGCCTCCCCTTATGTTGAATCATGACCTCGATCCTTTTTTGGAACTGTAGGGGGGCCTGTAAGAAACCTACAATTAACTAGCAGCGTCATCTTGTTGGTGACAATGAGATAATTTTTGTTGAATTGACGGAGACTAAGATTGAGGTTATTATCTAAAAGATGTTAATAAGTTAATTGGTGGTGGGTGGGAGTTCTTCAACCAACTAGTCATTAGCAAATCCAGTGGATTAATGATCCTTCAGAGGAGTGATGTGGCAAGTTTTTAGGTCACGGTGGCTACTAACCATTGTTTGATTGGGTTAATTTACCTTCCCAAGCTACCAAGGTATTTGGTAACCCTAGTTTATGCCAACAAGGACCTACATATCCATCAGGGCCTATGGGATTCCATCAACAACTCGCTTAGGCTGGGTATTCCTACAATAGCGTGGGGTGACTTCAATTGTTGCTTGTCCTAGGACAATAATAAAGGTGGGGAGAAGTTTATTTTTACTACAGCTACCAAAGAGATGACAGACTTTATGTCCTTGAATGACCTCCAAGACCATTGGTTTTTTTGGGCCTAAATATACATAGAGCAACAATAAAGATGGAAATAGCAGGATTTGGATCCAGTTGGATTGATTTATGATAAAATATGAGGCCCTCTAAATGGACACATTTGCGGCTTTCCACCATTTGATTAGGCTTACCTCAGATCATTGGTTGATATTACTCAAGCTCGGTGCTTCCTCTAGCCAGACTCCAAATAGATGGATAAGTTTTGAATATGTTTGGATTACCTACCCCGCCTCATGGACAATTATGTGGAAGCAATAGTCCAAACTGGACTATGGGAGCCCCCCCTTATATGCTCCAACATAAGTACAGGAGAACTCTTATGGCCCTACTTCATTGGAGTAGAAATTTGTTGAAGGAACTAGGCACTCAAAAGATATTACTGGAGTCACGTATTACCATGCTACAGACTATTGAGTGCTCGGATGTGGGCTTTAGCATTAAGAAATAACAGGATCTATGGTATCCGGCAATGGACCTAAATGTAACCTTGGCCATAATTACCACTCAGTGGAAATAACATGCAAAGGTTTTTGTAGATCAATGAGGATGATGGGAATTCACACTTCTTCTAATTAGTGGCCTCAGGCCGCTGGCAGTCCAAAGAAATCTCTCGGGTTAAGATGCATGATAGAGCCATTAATGTGACCCGGGCAGGATCCATGATGAATTCTAGAACTTCTTCAACACCAAGTGGAAATACATGAATGTGTCTCTCTGATATTGGCCTGAGGTTGGCGAGGAAGAAAAGGTCTCGAGCACTCTTACCTAACAGTTAGAAGTGGATGTCATGGAAGATGAAACCTAAGATGTAGTTTTTAGGATGGGAAGCAATAGGGTGATTAGAATTGATGGTCTTACCTCCCCTTTTTTGAAATTAAATTGGAGCTTAATTAAATTTGATGTGATTAATGTTATGGATGAGTTTTTTTCACTCCAATGATATGCCCTCAAGCTGGAAGGACGCTCTTATTATCCTTCCCCCCATAATGGAAGGAGCCAATGTGCCATCCAAGTTCCATCCAATCAGCTTGTGCTAAACATTCTATAATGTGACCACTAAACTATAAGTGCAATGACTTAAATTGCTCCTAACCAAGATCAATGGGGAGGAGCAAGGAGCAAGGCACCTTTGTGTTGGGTAAGTCCTTCTCTACTCATGGGCTTCTAGCACAATACATCTTTTGCAAACTACAACACTCCACCAAGATGGGGAGTGGGGGGGGGGGGGGGGGGGGGGGGGGGGGGGATGGGAGATGGCTCTTATGGTGAATATGGAATAAGCCTACGATACCATGGCTTTGAAAATGTTGTAATACATTACAAAGTCTAAGGGGTTCCTCGACATATTCATGTCTTGGATCTTCAAGTGTATTTCCAAGCCTCGGTTCACTCTCTTGATTAATGGCGACAGATCAGACTGGATTGAAGCCCAATTTGGGCTTCAATAAGGATGCCTCTTATCCATGTACCTCTTCATTCTATGCTCGAAGTTGCTCACTAAAGCATTTAAGTAGAATGACAAGCAGTTAGGTATCTAATTAATAGGCAGCTCGAAACACATCTCTCATCTATTATACACTGATGCTATTTTGGTGTTCGCTGAGTCCTCGAGGTTCAATGAGATGCGCATTAAATAAATTCTGAACAAATATTATGGTTGAACAAGGAAATGCTTGAATGGAATTAATTTGGCAATCCTTTTTAATATGCTCTATCCCCAACTGGTTGATGAAAAGAATTACCAAAGTCACTGGTTTTAAAAGAGTGGATGAGTTGGAGTACTGCAAAGTGTAGCAAGCAAGGAGCAATCATGTGATGTCACTCACACTCCTTCTCCCTCTCAAATCCCACCTTCTCCTTCCTCTCACAAACCCCAAAAATTTCTAAAGAGCTCTCTCTTAAGGAATCCCCCTCTACTCATGTTCTTCTCTCATAGATTGTTACTAAAAATAAAAGTTTTGGTATTTAAATCAGGCTCCAAAAACCCTAAAATATTTCAATGTAGCCGTTCTTATTTTACAATTTGATCCAATATCGTATAGTATGATTAGTACAAAATAGAATCCGTCCTGGTACAAAGGTTTACGAACATGCAAAATTTCTGAATAGTATCGTACAGTACGATATAAACCTGTACAATACAATATATAAAATCCTTCTTTTATACAGGATGATTGCTAGGATGAAGAAAACTCACCTCTGTACATCATATAGAACAACCAATTTATATAGTATGATTAGTCAAAAATTAAGAGATCGTCAGGTACGATGTCTGGGACGATGAAATAAAGCCTCGTTTGATCGTATAGTATGAATGTTATCATATAGTACGATAACCAATCAGTAATGAATCCTATATTTATGTACTAATCACTATTTTAATTTAAGTAAGTATTCAAAAAATATCATACAGTACGATCAGTTCAAATTTTATGAATTAATAACTTACTTAAATTAATCTAGAGGCTAGGGTTTTTAACTAGAAACACATCATACAGTATGATATTCAGTATATAGTATGACTTATTTACAGATAGCCATTTGAGCCAGATTAGATGGCACAATATGATTTAAACTCGTACAGTGTGATTGATAGAGAAAAAAATCTTCATTTTAAAATCCTCTCCCCCATTGTGTGTGCATAGTTGCTCAGTCTTGCATATAATTTATGGCTAGACTCAAGAAAAGAAAAATAATAATAAAGGAAAAATTACATTATTATACACTCCAACTCCTACTCTACCCAATCTTGAGTCTTCTTGTTGTCCTGAGTAACTTGTGATTTTCCTAAAATATTAATATTCACAGACAAAAGCAAAAATAAAAAATATTCAATGAATAATAATTCAGTTGACATTATTTGTCATCATCAAAATCTCAGACTAGGGGTCATGGATAGTAACAATCTCCCCCTTTTTGATGATTTCAAATAATGTTGGTTATAAGCAATTTTGTAAAGATTTTTTTTTTGTTTTTTATTTTTATTTTTTCCTAAATTAAAATAAAACAACATATGATTAGAAAGTAGAATAAAAAAGCATTCATTGGATTTTAAAATAACAATATAAACAGGACATATGAACTAAAAACACACAACAGACTTCTCCCCCCTTTTGACATCACCAAAAAGAGGAGTTACAAACAACACTAAAAAAATAGCACAAAACTGATACACGTCAAAAAGTAGGATCATGATCAGGTGGAGGTGGAGGTTGCTGGAAGTAGTGGTGGATGGATGTGAATTGTTGATCAATTTAAGTAAAGTGTTCCCCAAACCACTGCATGTCTTCCTCGTATTGGTGGCGCTATTCTTGAATGTGATCATCAAGGTGGCTTTAGAGTTAATCAAATTTCTCAGCAAGGTCATTATGAGGATAGGCCAGTGCAGGTTCTCGAGGTGGTGTATGCCATCTCGGTGGAATAGGAGCTCCTGCTGAAGCAGCCTCTCCCTCTTCGTCATCAAAATTAGGTTCATCAAGCTCTTGTCCCCGATGAAACAAAATACGGAAGGAGGCATCCATATGAAAATGGGTAGGTTATCGGGTTCACCAGGATAGGTTATTTGATATTTATTTTGAAGAATGTGGCCAAGGGATAGATTTTGTTTTATATAGTTTGTTGGGAGGCAAACTAAGGTCATGTTTTAGATATATTCAATAACTAAGTCGACCTCATCAAATTTGGTGTTGGACATTATAAGGTAGGTAACAACGGATAGTATCGGGGTCATTCGGATTCTATAGCCAGCTTTGGGTATTATTGAGGTTTGAAGAATGTGTTGAATAATTTTAGCATTTCAGGTTAGTGGTTGGACCAAAGGTTGGTGTTGGTAGAAGGCTACATTCCTAAGGACCAAACTTATAGCACTCCAGTCAAATTCATTTGTTATGAAGGAGTGAGCTCTAGGACCTTCTGTGGACAACCCAATGTATTGGGCGAGGTATTCTTTAGTGATTTCGACATGTTGGCGGCAGACAATGGAGTTAAGCGTTAGGTTTTCAACATTCAAGGTTAGGTTAGCTAGGAATTTAAATAGAAGTTCAGAGTTGTATGGGAAGGCTAAATTTAGAAGGAATTGAAAGGTGGTGGAAGCAAATAGGCTCATTACATCAAAATTTAAGGCATCCTGATTCAACATTTCCGACAGTGTTATTTTGCATGCCTTGTATTTGCGATAAGTTTATTCATCTTGATCGGTTAGAAAATGGTCATTAGAACGGTGAGAGAAAGAAGAGCTTCCAAGGACGAGACGAACTTGCTTGTTGGAGCTTGACTTTTCGTGAAGACGGGTAATACCAACTGAGTGAAGTTATGTGGTTTAAGAGTGAGTGAAATGAACTTTGGATTCAGTCAATTTATAGAGTTTTTTGAACTATCATACAATACGATTGATTATCGTACAGTACAATAAGAAATAATATCATCTAGACGAACGATTAGGAAAAGGTGGTCAAATCATACAGTATGATAGGTATTATACAATATGATCTGAAGGATTTTTTATCATCCCGAGGGTCGCCGATATGACCTTTGACAAAAAGCATCGCACAGTATGAATGTCAATCAAATCGTACCAACCCACTTTAAGTCATCCTCATCAGTTTTGCTGATGTGGATCGTATAGTACGATGAAGAGTTATTATACAGTACAATGGGAAATAATGTCATACTACTTTCATTCAAATCCAATCGAGAAGAACTGGAACACTAATCAGCCTATGCTGTCTAAGGCTTGGTGTCCCCCTCCCGAAGG
The DNA here is from genome assembly GCA_022539455.1 of Dendrobium nobile. Lineage (NCBI taxonomy): Eukaryota > Viridiplantae > Streptophyta > Magnoliopsida > Asparagales > Orchidaceae > Dendrobium > Dendrobium nobile. The sequence goes on along the minus strand of CM039729.1, from coordinate 43,613,267 downwards.
TTGGATAAAACTGAATGTAGATGCAGCTCTTGCTGAAAACAATAGGGCGGGAATTGCAGGTGTATTGAGAGACTGCAAAGGAAGATTGAGTTGTGCTTACGGGAGGAAGTTAATTCATTGGGATATTGCCTATTTGGAACTCAAAGCAATTCTTTAGTTTGAAAGGTACATTCAAGATTATTTTTGTTAATACAAAGGAATAATCATTGAAGGAGACAATGTGAATATTATCAAATTTCTAAAAGATACAATCATCTTGAAGACCAATAAAGGTACAAAACTGGACCTTTCTTTCCTACAAGTTTTCAATAATGTCAGTTTTCTTTTTACGCCTAGAATGTGTAATAGCACGACTGATTTTTGTGCTAAGTTTGCTTTGTTAGGTAATTTTTTTGGGGACTTATTTGTTGAAAATGAACTTCCTACAAGTTTTGTTCACTTGATTAGGAAGGATAGCATGTTGTAAATTCTGTTTTTTCTATTAAATGCAATTTGCATTCTTATTCAAAAAAAAAATTGAACTGAATGCACAGTCACATGTATCATACAATACGATGGGAATCATACAGTATGATATGCAGAGAAGAGAATAGATGTTGAATCGTTGGTTTGACACATGGTTGTGGATTGTGTAATTGATATAATGTACACTATGAAAGTGGATCATACAATACAATGGGAAAGGAAGTGTCAATTTTTGAGCTAGGTGTGGTGAGTGTGTGATGATCAGGAAACACCTCAGACAAATTTTTTTTTAATTTTTAATGAATTTTTTTATTTTTCTCTTTTTTTTTTGGATCACACATGAATGTCTATGACACCAAGTTTCATCCTCAAAGTGCTAAAGGTGTCATAGGCTAATGGTTTTATGAAAATGTCTGCCAATTGATCTCCCGTAGATATGTGTTGTAATTTTATGTCCACTTTAGCTACATGATCTCTTATGAAGTGATGTCTAATGTCTATGTGTTTTCTCCTAAAGTGCTGCATTGTATTTTTAGAAACACAAATTACACTCATTTTGTCGCACATGATTAGGATGGTTCCTATGGGCAATCCAAACTAAGATCAAGAAGTTATTGTTTTAGCTATAGTACTTGTGCAACACAACTACCTACTACTATATACTCTACTTCGGCCATGGAGAGAGCTACCAAATTTTTCTTCCTACTGGACCAAGAAACTAAATATTATCATATGAATTGGTAGGTGCCAGATGTGTCTTTTCTATCAACCATACATCCTACAAAATCTAAATCTGAGTACCCTAAGATTTCGAAGGACGTGCTGTGCCTAGGATACCAAATTCTTAAGTTTTGGGTGCCTAGTAGACATCTAAGGATTCTCTTAACCGCAGTTAAGTGAGACTCTTTAGGATCAGCTTGAAAATGGGCACAGAGGCACACACTAAACATTATGTCTGGTTTATTAGCAAATAAGTAAAGGAGAGATTCGATTATTCATCTATATTTTTTTTTTATCAACTGATTTTCCATTCGGGTCTTTATTTAACTAAATCATAGAGCTCATTGGAGTGTTCATGGGCTTAACACTATCCATTTTATATTTTTTTAGAATATTCTTAATGTATTTTAATTGGCTAAGAAATGTTCCATTATCTATTTATTTTACACTAATGCCAAGAAAATAATTAAGCTCTCCCATCATGCTCATTTCAAACTCATTGCTCATTATTTTTGGGAATTCATCACATAGGTTTTTATCTGAAGATCTAAACAGAATTTCATCCACATAAATATAAACAATGAGAATTTCATCTTTAACCTTTTATAAAAAGAGTGTAGTGTCCACGCTACCCTTAATAAATCCTCTATCTAGCAAGAATGAGCTAAGACTTTCATACCAGTCCCGTACGAACAATGTTCGTCCCGTATGATCAGTACAAAAACTTTTTCAAGATCTCCTTTAGTGTGTGTGAATTTATTCACTCAATTAAAAATACTCCCTCTCAAATTTAATTCAAATAAAAAGTATAAGCTTCAAATTCACAAAGTATCTCATGCTGAATTTGATTTGAAGTCTTTGTAGTCTGGAGTTCCATTTTCCTGAAATATTAGTACACACAAGAGTAAAAACAAATCTTCCAAAAAATGTTAGGAGATAACAACACATAAAACAATAATATTTGGAATCATCAAAACTATACAAGTTGCAAGAATGTAAAACATGCAAATAGCAACTTTCCTAATAATCTCCCCTTTTTTGATGATGGCAAAATAATTTTTGTTTGTATAATTTCAAATTTTAAGAATCTCCTAAACTCCCCCTGAATTAATGAACATATGAAAATAAGCAGGCATTAAAATTATTTTTGTTTTCAAAATTTTTAGAAATATAAAACAAAACAAAACAAAACAAATACACATACACTAAACAAAACAAACACACAACGATAAGAAAACACAAGACACAACAAACAATTTCTCCCCATTTTTGACAACATCAAAAAGTGAAGAAGAAAAAGACTAGAAATGTAAGCAGATATATGAAAATCATTTAAAAAATTTAACCTTTAAAGTGATTGACATAAGGTATGCAAATAAAATTAAAACATTTGCCAAATCATAAAATTCATAGAATTTAAGAAGAGATATAATATAGAAACTAAAAAGAATTTAATAAACACATGATTCAATTTAGACATTGAGATAAAGAAAATCATTGCAAGAAAGATGTATTAAAATTTGTATATTTCAAATTTCAAAAAAAATATAAATAAACATAAGATTAATTTGAATTAAGAGATTAAAAGAATCTGAAAAGAAGAAAACTACCACATGTGGTGCTTTGCACATCTTTTTTAATTTTGTGGCACATTTTTGTGTATCTTTTTACTTGTTGGGCTTATTTTGTGCCTCTTTTTCACATTGCGAATCATTGCGCATTTCTTTTGATTTTTGTACATTTGTACAATTTTCAAGAGTAATTATATTCTTTTCAAAATCAATAATCTAAAATTTCAAATCTTCCTAAGTGCATAAATATTAATTGATAAGTGAAATACAAAATAAGAAAATATCACAATTGTAATAATAATATTAAAATTAATGTAGTCTAAATACGAGACATGAAATTGACAATCTTAATAATATCAAGTTATAAACACAACTTAAATTTAGAAAAATTAGATTTTCTAATGAATTCAATTTTATGTTGTATTTCAAAGTATAACACTTGTAAGATCAAAAATTTTAGGAATTTTCATATAGGCTAAAGAACATTTCAAACATAGAACAAAATCACTTAAATATTCAAAACATTTAAAGCAATACAAGTACAAAACACAAGTATATAAACTATTAAAAACTTCATATCACATTCCAAATGTCTCACAAAAAGATTCGTTCTCAATATTTTACCCGTATAGCCATTTATTTGAGTACAAAAGAAGAAATACAAATCATCCAGGACGATCAGAAGATCGTACAGTATGATATGAATTGGAAAAATTTAAACAATACGCAATCAGTCAAAACCAACTATCAATTTGCTACAGAAATCGTACAGTACAAAATATTTTCATCCAGTACGAATAAAATACTTAAAAAAATTTGCATGATCGATCTAAAATAGGGAATCAGATGTGAAGACATTTCAAAATCATACAAAAACACTAAAAAATAAAGGTAGAAAAACACATAAAACAAACAAAAATAAATATATAACTAATAAAAACCATGCACATAGAAACACGTAAACAAAGGGTTTAAACATCATTTTGCTCCTGCTTTGATGATTCAGAAGCTAGATCTGCCCAGGAAATTTTTTGCTTTTCATTATTTTCCCATTTTATAATTTGCTTAGCTTTGCCCTTTTCTTTAGCAGGAAGAGTTCTCAAATTAGGGCACTGACTTTTCAGATGTCTAAATTTCCTATATCCAAAGCAAATAATATTTGAAGAAATCTGAACATTCTTACCATTTTTACCTTTATTCCACTTTTGTTGATGCTTATGCTTGTGCTTTAGTGGACTTTTCAATTTGCTTGTTAAGTCATCGCTTTCCTCACCAACTAAACAACTTTTCTCCATGTCTTCCGCTTTTAGCATTATTGTTTCACCTGCATCCAAAAGTCTTTGACCCAAATATTGCTCGTAGGCAATGAGTGAGCCAATCAAATTATCAATAGAATATTCATTCAAATTTTTTGATTCGCAAATAGCAACAACTTTGGCATCAAACTTGTCAAGTAAACAACATAAAATTTTATTGACTATTTCAAAGTTTGAAAATTCTTTACCTAAAGCATGCAATGATGTTACAATTTGAATAAACCTAGTATACATGTCTAAGATCATCTCATAAGGTTTCATGCTAAAGAGTTCATAGTCATGTATCAAAAAATTTAACTTAGATTGCTTGACTTCACTAGTACCTTCATATGTAATGCATAAACTGTTCCAAATTTTTTTGCCAGTAGTACATGTAGAGATTCTCATATAATCTTCCAAATTTAAAGCACAAAACAAACAATTCATACATTTAGCATTTAATTCAGCATAACTTTGTTCTACTCTATTCCATTGACAAAAAGGTGTGTCAATTTTGATTCCATCTATAATACGTGACGGTACAAAATAACCATTTTGAATCATATGCCATTTTTGATAATCTATTGATTTCAAGAAAGTAGACATTCGAATTTTCCAAAAATAAATAGAAATATTTTCAAATAAAGGTGGTCTAACAATCGAATATCCATCTAATAATTTATGGTTTCTAAAATTAGCCATACTCATTTTTCAAAAAGTAGTCTAAACTTATGATTTTGAAACAAAGCTCTGATACCACTTGTTGGAACTCGTTCAATATGAATTAGGATGTTAAGCCTAATTAATTGTCCCAAGGCTAACCAAGAGAAGGGGTGAATTGGTAATTTAAAAATTATACTTCTACTCTTGGATTTTTAAAAAACCTTTTTAATTTTTAATGAAAGTTAAATTTAAAGTTTAAAAAATAAACTTTTCAACCAGAGTAAACAACTTGCAATGAAATTAAATACGGAAGAAAAATAAGAAAGAACACACCAGATTTATAGTGGTTCGGTCAAACATTGACCTACGTCCACTCCCCGGAGGCACCCTCCGAGTATTGCACTAATACCACAAAGTGACTCTCCTTTTTCCCCCACAGCAAGGCGGAGAAGCCTGTACAAAATCACTTTCACCTTCCACAGTGCGGCGGAGTAGCCGGGTTCTTTGACATCAAAGAGATCTTCTTCTCGCCAAAACTTCCCTCAAGACGACCCTTGAATCCGATAGTACTGAGGTGCAAGTTCGCCGGAGCAACCGTGTGAATATCCCCTCCACACTCCCTTGAAATCTCCTCCAAGGATCTTCTCCCTCTCAAACTCCACCCTTTCCTCTCTTCCTTTCAAGTTCTCTCTACTAGTTTTCTCTCAAAGAACGAAGACACAATGGCTGTCAAAGATACACTTTGTCGTCCTTTTACACTCTCCAAGTGTCGGCAGAGAACCGGACCGATGTTGTTGAACTTCACTTGAGAGCCTTCAAAGGAGATGGGAAGAAACAAAGAGATCTTCTTCTTCAAGTAACCTTGTGAATCCCTCACAAACCCCTCACTCGATCTCTCACTCTTCACTCTTACAATCTCTCTCAAACTCTCACTCTCAATGATCCCTCTCAAGAGAAAACAACTCCAAAGGCACTTGTAATAGTTTCTATGACTCCTTATATAGAAAGGACATGAAAAACCGCCCAAAAAACTGCTAAAAATATGTTTTACTGTGCACTGGATCGTCTCGTACGAAATTGAGTTTGTACGGACAAACTGTGTAAAAAACTATCCCGTACGAACCATTTGTGCATCTGTATGAACCAATTTTATCCTGGATGAAATAGGTTCTTCCCGTATGAAAAATTTCGTCCGGTACGAACAGTTATATCAAAAGTTAGTTCCGAAAACTGTAAAATGTTGCCAGAAACTTCCATAGTCGGTTCCCATCGTCCTGGACGAACATGACTTCGTCTGGACAAAATTTTTACAGAGAGAAACTCGTCCTGGGACAAAAATGATTTTGTCAGGACGATCAGGACTTATAAAAATTTTTCAGTGCAGTTCCTGTCTGTTCCATTGCTCTTATAAGGAGATAACTGATCTGATCGTCCCGTACGAACAATGTTCGTCCCGTACGATCAGTACAAAAACTTTTTCAAGATCTCCTTTAGTGTGTGTGAATTTATTCACTCAATTACAAACACTCCCTCTCAAATTTAATTCAAATAAAAAGTAGAAGCTTCAAATTCACAAAGTATCTCATGCTGAATTTGATTTGAAGTCTTCGTAGTCTGGAGTTCAATTTTCCTGAAATATTAGTATACACAAGAGCAAAAACAAATCTTTCAAAAAATGTTAGGAGATAACAACACATAAAACAAAAATATTTGGAATCATCAAAACTATACAAGTTGCAAGAATGTAAAACATGCAAATAGCAACTTTCCTAACAATCTCTCCCTTTTTGATGATAGCAAAATAATTATTATTTGTATAATTTCAAATTCTAAGAATCTCCTAAGCTCCCCCTGAATTAATGAACATATGAAAATAAGGAGGCATTAAAATTATTTTTATTTTCAAAATTTTTAAAAATACAAAACAAAACAAATCAAAACAAACACACATACACTAAACAAAACAAACACACATACACTAAACAAAACAAACACACAACGATACGAAAACACAAGACACAATAAACATTTTCTGCCCCTTTTTGACAACATCAAAAAGTGAAGAAGAAAAAGATTAGAAATGTAAGCAGACATATGAAAATCATTTAAAAATTTAACCTTTAAAGTGATTGACATAAGGTATGCAAATAAAATTAAAACATTAGCCAAATCATAAAATTCATAGAATTTAAGAAGAGATATAACATAGAAATTAAAAAGAGTTTATTAAAGACATGATTCAATTTAGACATTGAGATAAAGAAAATCATTACAAGAAAGATGTATTAAAAATTATATATTTCAAATTTCAATAAAAATATAAATAAACAAAAGATTAATTTGAATTAAGAGATTAAAAGAATCTGAAGAGAAGAAAACTACCACATGTGGCGCTTTGCGCATCTTTTTTAATTTTGTGTCACATTTTTGTGCATCTTTTTACTTGTTGGGCTTATTTTGTGCCTCTTTTTCACATTGTGAATCATTGCGCATTTCTTTTGATTTTTGTACATTTGTACAATTTTTAAGAGTAATTGTATTCTTTCCAAAATCAATAATTTAAAATTTCAAATCTTTCTAAGTGCATAAATATTAATTGATAAGTGAAATACAAATTAAGAAAATATCACAATTGCAATAATAATATTAAAATTAATGTTGTCTAAATAAGAGACATGAAATTGACAATCTTAATAATATCAATTTATAAACACAACTTAAATTTAGAAAAATTAGATTTTCTAATGAATTTAATTTTATGTTGCAGTTCAAAGTATAGAACTTGTAAAATCAAAAATTTTAGCGATTTTCATATAGGCTAACGAACATTTCAAACAAAGAACAAAATCACTTAAATATTCAAAACATTTAAAGCAATACAAGTACAAAACACAAGTATATAAACTATAAAAATCTTCATATCACATTCCAAATGTCTCACAAAAAGATTCATTCTCAACATTTTACCCGTATAGCCATTTATTTGCGTACAAAAGAAGAAATACAAATCGTCCAGGATGATTAGGAGATCATACAGTACTTTATGTAGTGGAAAAATTTAAACAAGACGTAATCAGTCAAAACCAACTATCAATTTGCTATAGAAATCATACAATACAAAATATTTTCATCCAATACGAATAGAATACTTAGAAAAATTTGCACGATCAATCTAAAACAGGGAACCAGATGTGAAGACATTTCAAAATCATACAAAAACACTAAAAAATAAAGGTAGAAAAACACATAAAACAAACAAAAATAAATATACAACTAATAAAAACCATGCACACAAAAACACATAAACAAAGGGTTTAAACATCATTTTGCTCCTACTATGATGATTCAGAAGAAAGATCTGCCAAGGAGATTTTTTGTTTTTTATTATTTTCCCATTTTATAATTTGCTTAGTTTTGCCCTTTTCTTTAGCAGGAAGAGTTCTCAAATTAGGGCACTGACTTTTCAGATGTCCAGATTTCCCACATTCAAAGCAAATAATATTTGAAGAAATATGAACATTCTTACCATTTTTACCTTTATTCCACTTTTGTTGATGCTTATGCTTGTGCTTTAGTGGACTTTTCAATTTGCTTGTTAAGTCATAGCTTTCCTCACCAACTAAGCAACTTTTCTCCATGTCTTCCGCTTTTAGCATTATTGTTTCACCTACATCCAAAAGTCTTTAATCCAAATATTGCTCGTAGGCAATGAGTGAGCCAATCAAATTATCAATAGAATATTCATTCAAATTTTTTGATTCGCAAATAGCAACAACTTTGGCATCAAACTTGTCAAGTAAACAACGTAGAATTTTAGTGACTATTTCAAAGTTTGAAAATTTTTTACCTAAAGCATGCAATGATGTTACAATTTGAATAAATCTAGTATACATGTCTAAGATCATCTCATAAGGTTTCATGCTAAAGAGTTCATAGTCATGTATCAAAAAATTTAACTTAGATTGCTTGACTTCACTAGTACCTTCATATGTAATGCATAAACTGTCCCAAATTTCCTTGCCAGTAGTACATGTAGAGATTCTCATATAATCTTCTGAATTTAAAGCACAAAATAAATAATTCATACATTTAGCATTTAATTCAGTATAAATTTGTTCTACTCTATTCCATTCAGAAAAAGGGGTATCAGTTTTGATTCCATATATTATACGTGATAGTACAGAATAACCATTTTGAATCATATGCCATATTCGATAATCTATTGATTGTAACAAAGTAGACATTCAAATTTTTCAAAAATCAAAAGAAATATTTTCAAATAAAGGTGGTCTAACAATCAAATATCCATCTAATAATTTATGGTTTCTAAAATTAGCCATACTCATTTTTCAAAAAGTAGTCTAAACTTATGATTTTGAAATAAAGCTCTGATATCACTAGTTGGAACTCGTTCAATATGAATTAGGATGTTAAGCCTAATTAATTGTCTCAAGGCTAACCAAGAGGGGGGGTGAATTGGTAATTTAAAAATTATACTTTTATTCTTGGATTTTTAGAAAACCTTTTTAATTATTAATATAAGTTAAATTTAAAGTTTAAAAAATAAACTTTTCAACCAGAGTAAAAAACTTGCAATGAAATTAAATACGGAAGAAAAATAAGAAAGAACACACCAGATTTATAGTGGTTCGGTCAAACCTTGACCTACGTCCACTCCCTGGAGGCACCCTCCGAGTATTGCACTAATACCACAAAGTGACTCTCCTTTTGCCACCACAGCAAGGCGGAGAAGCCTGTACAAAATCACTTTCACCTTCCTCGGTGCGGCAGAGTAGCCGGGTTCTTTGACACCAAAGAGATCTTCTTCTCAATAAAACTTTCCTCAAGACGACCCTTGAATCCGATGGTACTGAGGTGTAAGTTCGCCGGAGCAACCGTGTGAATATCCCATCCACACTCCCTTGAAATCCCCTCCAAGGATCTTCTTCCTCTCAAACTCCACCCTTTCCTCTCTCCCTTTCAAGCTCTCTCTTCTAGTTTTCTCCCAAAGAATGAAGACACAATGGCTGTCAAAGATACACTTTGTCATCCTTTTACACTCTCCAAGTGTCGGCAGAGAACCGGACCGATATTGTTGAACTTCACTTGAGAGCCTTCAAAGGAGATGGGAAGAAACAAAGAGATCTTCTTCTTCAAGTAACCTTGTGAATCCCTCACAAACCCCTCACTTGATCTCTCACTCTTCACTCTTACAATCTCTCTCAAACTCTCACTCTCAATGATCCCTCTCAAGAGAAAACAACTCCAAAGGCACTTGTAATAGTTTCTATGACTCCTTATATAGAAAGGACATGAAAAACCGCCCAAAAAACTGCTAAAAATATGTTTTTCTACGCATTGGATCGTCCCGTTCGAAATTGAGTTAGTACGGATAAACTGTGTAAAAAACTATCCCGTACGAACCATTTGTGCATCTGTACGAACCAATTTCGTCCTGGACGAAATAGGTTTGTCCTGTACGAAAAATTTCGTCCGGTACGAATAGTTTTATCAAAAGTTGGTTCCGAAAACTACAAAACGTTGCCAGAAACTTTCTTAGTCGGTTCCCATCGTCCTGGATGAACATGACTTCGTCTGGGCAAAATTTTTACAGAGAGAAACTCGTCCTGGGACGAAAATGATTTCGTCTGGACGATCATGACTTAGAAAAAATTTTCAGTTCAGTTCCTGTCCGTTCTATTGCTCTTACATGGAGATAACTGATCTGATCGTCCCGTACGAACAGTGTTCGTCCTGTACGATCAGTACAAAAACCTTTTTAAGATCTCCTTTAGTGTGTGTGAATTTATTCAATCAATTACAAACACTCCCTCTCAAATTTAATTCAAATAAAAAGTACAAGCTTTAAATTCACAAAGTATCTCATGCTGAATTTGATTTGAAGTCTTTGTAGTCTGGAGTTCAATTTTCCTGAAATATTAGTACACACAAGAGTAAAAACAAATCTTCCAATAAATGTTAGGAGATAACAACACATAAAACAATAATATTTTGAATCATCAAAACTATACAAGTTGCAAGAATGTAAAACATGCAAATAATAACTTTTCTAACAGCATATGCATGGGACAATCTTCAAAATGCTTCTCCTCTTGCTTCCAAAATCCCTCTCTATTTCCTCCCACTCTCTCACATTCTTGATTGGAGTTGGACTAGATGAATTCCCTTTCTGTCTCCCTCTGATTCGCACACCTCCTCCTAGTTCAAAAGCCTGACGCCTCCAGCCTGTCTTTGTGAAAGCCAAGGTCAGATGCCCTCGTTTCCCTCCATCCCATCGCTTCCCCTTACTTGCGAGGACACTAGCCCTAGCCAAAGGATCCCTCTCTTTCTCTACCCTAGACAGCATGAATAATCTTCTCAATCTTGGGTAATCTCTTCTACATCATCTTCATCCCCATGTCCATCTACTACATTTTTTTTCTCTGCTCGTTTCTTCTGTAAAGAAAAAGTTACTATAGCCTTTTTTCTTCCTTTTTAATGTTTTTTGTTTGTAAAGGATTAAAATGCTATTTTTTTCTAGCAGAGGAATATAATTAACTAACTGTGGTCCTTATTATGTTCTTTAGATTTTCAATTAAAATGTTAATCCCATACGATGAAAGGTGAAGTGTTAAAATCTTGCTTATAATTTGTTTGGTCTTTATAAATATGAGAGGCTTTCTTTGACTTGTTTGTATAAGCTTTGCTGATGATTGGCTTTTCATAAGTCTGTTAATAAATACACTTCTTTTTTTTATGGTGAAATAAGTAATAAATGCTATGCTTAAGTCTTTGGTTTTTTGAGAATCATGATTGCAAATTGATAAAGTTTATTGTCTTTACCTGGAATTTGGTTAGAGTTTTACTTTCATTTTGAGATCTAAGTTAAGTTTTGGGAAATTTTTGTAAGTTTCCCTTTCTTGAAAAAAAAAATAAGAGAAGAATATTTCAGCATTATCTGTAACTCATTTGAATTTTGGCATTGGGAAGTTAGCATTATATGTGGTCTTGTTCTTGTTTCTATATTGGTAATGTTCTAAAGCATATCTCGATTATGTGATTAGTGTAACTAATGGGGATGCGAGATCACTTCTTAGTGTATTAGATATGTTGTTTCATTGGTAGATTCAAAGAGTTGAAGTTACAGCATAACTATTGAAAATAAACACAATATTTGCACTGGAATTTATGTGACCAATTACAATGCTTTTCTTGCATTTATTAGAGTTTGTTTGCCAAGTTAATTAGTGAAATGGCTTAAGAAGTGAAAAGTGTGAATTTTGGAAAGCAAAGAGAGTGCATAGTTTTGGAAAAGTAAAATTTGAGATTTTGGAGGTTTAAATGAGAAGTATAATGTGTAATCTTTGAATGGTGAAGTGTGCTTTTTTTTTGTAAATTAAAATATGTAAATGTGGGAACAAGTGTGTGTGTTTGTTTTGAGGAGTAAATTTTGGGATTTTGTAAAGAAAAAGGTGTATGTTTTGAAAGTGAAAAGTGTATCTATTTTGAAAGGTGTTGTGTAAGAAAATGAAGAGTGAATTGTGAGATTACAAAATGTAAAGTGTTTAGATGTTATGTATGTTTGAGGTTGAAAGTGTGTGTTTTTGGAAAGCATGCGGCAATTAGATGAGGTACCTCTTTTGTTGAATTTTGAGAGAACAAATTTGTATCAAAACTTCTTTCTCATAATTGCATTTTGGGTGAGGTCTAACATTAAATAAGTTGTTTGCTTACTACTTGATTCGGAAGGCATGGTTTTGGGCTTTCACTCTCAAAATATACATAAATTCATTGATATCATTCTGTTAAAAATAATTTCATGAGTTGTCTTTGGGATGAAAAATATTACAAGTTGTTTTTGAAAATGCATATGAGTTATTTTTGAAATCCTTATGAGTATTTTTGGAAAACATTTATGATTCATTTTATGTCGGAAAATCATGTGATTTGCTTTTTGTGGGAATATCTCATAAGTTGTCTTACAGTTGGAAGGTTTCATGAATGTTTCGCAGAATAATTATATTGTGTTATTTTATAATTGTGGTTTGTGTTGGGAGAGAGATGGTGGATTGTCTCTTTGCATGAGTAAAGTGAGTAGTTACTTTAAACACTTCTTATTAGCTTTTGATATAATGAAGCATGTTGGAAATTTTAGTTTATTCGGTGATTATTGGGGAGTGGAATTGTGGCAAGCATATAATGCTTCTCTTTCTCTTTATACCCCTCTTTCTCTTTCTACTACTTTCACTACTACTTTGAGATGAAATACGCAAAAGTGCTTATAAAATTGAAGGATTCAAAATGCAAATCGCTCAACAGGTGTCCAAGCCCAAAAAAAAGGTACGTTAGTATTTTAAGTGTATTTTATTTCAATTATTTTCAAATTAATTATTCTCGTGCTCTAATACAACCCTTCTTTTCTTTTTCTATGTTTTGCGAGGCACCTTTTGGGAAAGCAAAAGAGACGGGATCCATTGGAGTCGCTGTGACGAAGGAGTCTGCATAAATAAATTAGTTGCTCCCATTCATTCCAATGGGAGTGCTAAGGACGAAACCGCCGGGTCATAGCCCTTGGTGCTGTAAGTTTCCTAAAACATAGAAAGCCCTTTAAAGCCCTCATGGTTGCACGCTTCCCAACCATAGGGCCCTATAGAAATTTCAATTATTAGATTATTTTATTATCTTATTTTATTTATAGATCCCTAAGCCCATTGAGACACGTACGAATGTCCAAATGGTTATAAATGAACTTCCTTTCATCCCCTATAACACTAGCGACACCTAAGGACAAAAATTAAGGACCAAATCATAGATAACATAGACTTAAAATGCATGCTCCTTTTAGGATAGAGACATGAAAATATAAAAAAACTTAGTGACACATTTTCTTAGGATTAGTTTTGCCTTAACCTATTAATAACTAACCAACAAGTCATTTATAATCCTAATTAAAATGAGTTAAAAATTTTAATTCTTAATTAAACAATAAATAACATTCATAATCTTAAAAGGTAAGCTTAAAACATAAACTTGAACTAAATCTAACCGCTTGTGATTTGAAATTTTTGCACACATTAATTTGACATAGAGAGAGAAGGTCCCAGTTTTTAGGGAGAGAAATAAATTTTTGAAATTTTGTTGGGCGGTAACGGTCGCAACCACTGATGGCGGCGGATGATCACCAGCATTCGGTCGATGATTGTTCTAAGGATGATTGCAGATATTCTTTTGAGCAATTTAAGGTGATGATGGAGGCAGACAAATGCCTGCATTGTCAAACAGCGATCACGGGAGGTCAAGAACAACGGCAATATTAGTCATCAACATCTGCTTCTGCTATAGGTAATTCAACTCTAAATGAACATGGTAATGACTTGTCATTTTTTAATTCTAAGCAGGAAATTCAAATTCCTTTAATAAAATGGCAAGGACCTTTGGTGATGAAGGATGTATCAGATTTATCACCTAAGTTGATCAGGCATGTGGAAGGTAAAGGCAAGGCTGTAGTTGAAATGGTAGATTTGTTTACTCCAAATAGTTCAAAATCATCTGGATTTCCTTCCGATATTAATGCGTCAACTTCTGGAATGAAAATATTTGTTAACCGGTTTGGGAATTTGAATGCAATCCCTGGACTATGTTACAGCATGATAAATAAAAATTCTTAGAATTTGGTTAACAAAAATTTTCATTCTGCTCTGGAAAAGAGGAATGAATTGAATGGAACTAAGATGAATGATGGAATTCCTAAAAACTTAGTAGGCTCAGGACAAGTGAATCCTTGGAGTAACAAACCATATATAAAATTGGATTTTAATGAAAATGAGGTGGTTTTAATTGAAGATGGAAAGGTAGTAAAGCTTATTGGAGAAATGGAGGAGATGAACTCAAAAAAACTGTCCAAGTCATTGGTAATTAAGGTATTTGGGAAAGATTTACAGTCCCATATGGTGGCTTGGGAGTTAAGGAAACAATGGAGTCAATTCATACAATTCCACTTTACTACATTGGGAAGAGGATGGTTCTTATGATCATTCTCATCGGTAGAAATGGTAGAAGTAGCTCTTTTAAGAGGTCCTTGGTTTGTTAACAGACATATAATTAGTATGGAGAATGTTAAGATAGTTGCTATTTGCATGCTTTTCATTTTTGCAACTTATAAAGTTTTGATGATTTCAAACATTATTGTTTAAATGTGTAGTTATCTCCTAACAATTTTGGAAGAATTGTATTTGCTCTTGTGTGTACTGACATTTCAGGAAAAACGAACTCCAGACTACGAAGACTTCAAATTAAATTCAGCATGAGATACTTTGTAAAATTTGAAGCTTGCACTTTTCTTAGAAATCAAATTGAAAGGGAGTGATTGTATGTTGAGAAAATAAAAACATTCACACATAAGGAGATCATGTAGAATTTATACTGATCGTACAGGACGATCTTCAGTTCGTACTGGACGATCAGACAGTTATCTCCTATAGAGCATTTGGAACGAATAGGAACTTGCTTGAAATTTTTTCTAAGTCCTATTCGTCTAGGACGAAATAAAATTATCGTCCATTACGATTGGCTCTCTGGAAAATTTTCGTCCAGAAGAAATTAATTATCGTACAGGACGATCAGTCCTCGGGAAAATTTTCGTCCAGACGGAAATAAATTATCGTACAGGACGATCAGTCCTCGGGAAATTTTTCGTCCAGAGGAAATAATTTATCGTACAGGACGATCAGTCCTCTGTAAAAATTTCGTCCAAACGAATCTATTTTTGTCCAAACGATTAACCGACTTAGGACAGTTTTCAGCAGTTTCTAGAATCGACCTTGTAATAACCGTTCGTGCTGGACGAACCTAGTTCATACAGGACGATCAGCTGTACGAAGACATTTCGTACACATATTCAAATAGGGTCATTTCAGATCGTTTAAGTAAAATCGTCCAGGACGATCCACGATCGTACAGGACGATCCACTGCGTACAGAATTGAATACTTGCAGTTTTTGGGCGGTTTTTCTTGTCTTTTGTATAAATAGTTCAAATTAGACTGCCACCCAATCTTTTTGTCATTTGATCTTTGTGCCTATTGAGAGTATAGCCAAGGAGAGAGTTGAAGAGAGCATTCAAGGGAGGATTCCTACCATTGAGGCGAGAAGGCTTCACTTGGATTTCAAAGGTAAGAGTCTCTACTTGTGAATTGAGATTACTTAACTCTTTTCTTTCTTCCTTCTAGATTCTTGTGAGAAGATCTGTCAAGGAGATCCGGTTCTCTGCCGACACTTGGAGAGTGTGAACAGCCGAAGGGTTCTCTGCCCACACTAGTAGAGTGTGAAAGGACGAAGGGTTCTCTGCCCACACTAGGAGAGTGTGAAAGGATGAAGGGTTCTCTGCCCACACTGGGGATAGTGTGAAAGGACGGACGGTTCTCTGCCAACACTGGGTATTGTGTAAAAGGACGGACGATTCTCTGCCGCACCGGGGAGTGGTGAAAAGAGTGTGTTGTAAAGGCTTCTCCGCCTTGCTGTGGGTGCAAAAGGAGAGTCACTATTGGTATTAGTGCAATACTCAGAGGGTGCCTCTGGGGAGTGGATGTAGGTCTGGTTATAGACCGAACCACTATAAATCTGGTGTCATTTACTTTACTGTTTTTACGTTTCCGCACTTTCTATTTCAGTTTTAAAAACTCTGTGGTTGAAAAACATTTTTCTACAAAATTTAAAAGAGATTTTATTTCGGTTCAATAATATTTAAAAAGGGGTCTTAAATTTTAACTTTGTTTTTTAAAACTACCAATTCACCCCCCTCTTGGTAGCCGTGGGACATTCACTTAGGCTTAACAACCTAATTACTAGACTCAACAAGTGATATCAGAGCTTCGTTTCAATATCATAAGTTTGAACTACTTTTTGATTAACGTAGATGGCTACTTTCGGAAACTGGAACACACCTGAGGGTTACTCTATTACTAGACCTCCACTGTTTGACAATATTCCTTTTGATTTTTGGAAAACACGCATGTCTACTTTCTTACAGTCACTTGATTATCGCATGTGGATATTAGTCCAGGATGGCTACACAAAACCAACTAGATTTGTTGATGGAGTAATGGTAGAAATACCTTTTACTGATTGGACTGTAGAAGAACGTGACTTAGCACAATTAAATGCCAAATGTTTAAACAGTTTCTTTTGTGCTTTAAAATCTGAAGACTACATGCGGGTTTCCACTTGCAAAAGCGGAAAGGACATATGGGATAGACTTTGTATAACTTATGAATGGACAAATGAGGTTAAACAATCAAGGCTCAATATCTTGTTACATGACTATGAATTGTTTCGCATGAAACCTAATGAATCTATTTCTGACATGTACACAAGATTTACACAAATTGTCACTTCTTTGCATGCACTTGGTAGGGAATTAACTAATGCTCAAATGGTCAATAAGATTCTTCGTTGTTTACCTTCTGCTTATGATGCAAAAATTACTGCAATTACAGAGTCTAAAGATTTAAACATTTATTCTATTGACAATCTTCTTGGTTCACTCATTGCTTATGAGCAAGGAGTAAGTCAATGGAAGATTGATGCAGGTGAACCACGAAAGGAAAAGAATATAGCACTAAAAGTGGAAGAGTCAGAGAGTGAACACTCACAACCTGAGGATGAAGATGATGTTGCACTAATGACTAGATAATTCAGAAGCTTTTTAAAGAGGAAGCAGAAGAAACGCCATCTATGGAATAGAGGTAAGTTTAATAGAAATGGCAAGGTTTCTAATGAAGTGATTTGTTATGAATGCAGGAAACCAGGTCATATCAAGACTGAATGCCCAAAACTCAAAGCCACTCCTGCTAAGGAGAAGGTGGAGGAGAAACCTATGGTAAAGAAGGGCAAGAAGAAGTTTCAAAGAGCTTTCTAGGCGGACTCAGCTTCAGACTCATCTGAGACAGAAAAAGAAGAAGAAGTCACTAATCTTTGCTTGATGGCAGACAAAGTGGATCACTCAGATCAATAAGAGGTATGTGACTTATCCTATGATGAATTATTTAAAGTTTTTGAACACATGCATGATGCATATAGGAAAATGAAAAAGATGCATGCTAGTTTAAGTTTAGAATTTGAAGAGCTCAAGAAGGAAAATGAAATCCTTAGAAAAGACCATGCTTTAATAGATGACAACCACATGAAACTACTTGATGAATATGATGACTTGAATAAGAATTTTGAAAATCTAAAGTCATCCTATACTGATCTTGAAAAGGAATTTAAAAATTTTAAGGATGAATCTGAGAGCAAAGCATATAGAATCAATTATACCAATCGAATCTTGGAAGATGTGAATTCATTTTACAAACTAACAATAAGAGCTCTCGAGGATAATAGGAAACCCCCCAGACTTGAAGATTTTACAAATCCTAAATATTATCCTAAATTCATGAAATCCCTTAGAAGAAAATCACACGGAAGAAAACTTAGGAATATTTTTCCTAATGTTAAATGTAATAATTGTGGATTTTTGGGACATATAGCTCACACCTGTTCCTTGATGATGAAATCTAATTTAGTGTGGAGACCTAAGATGCATAAACCTAGACATATCATACATGCATCTGATTATAAATTGCTAAAAGGTGAACCCAAACTTGTTTGGGTTCCCAGGTCTAACATTTGATATTTTTGCAGGATTGCTCTCACACAAGACCTCGTGGGAGCATATGGTACCTGGATAGCGGATGTTCAAAGCATATGACTGGAGACACTACACAATTCATATCGCTAGAAGTCAGGAATGGAGGCAAGGTTACACTTGGAGATAATATCACAAAGAAAGTGGTTGGATCAGGTATGATTGGTAATTTCAAAAACTTTTTTATAGACAATGTGCTATTGGTTGAAGGCTTAAAGCATAATTTGTTAAGTATAAGTCAGCTATGTGACAAGGGTTATAATGTAAAAATTTTACCTACTAGCTGCATATTAAGCCTAAATGGGAAAGAAGTTTTAAATGGAAAAAGGGTAAACAATGTTTACATGCTAGATTTGAATTCATTTCATACTCCTATTGCTCTCTGTTTGAAAACTGTTTCTGATGAATCTTGGCTTTGGCATAGGAGACTTTGTCATTCTAGTATGAAAAATCTTAGGAGAATTACCCAAAAGAATTTAGTAAGAGGTATACCAAAACTAGACTTTACTAAGGACCATCTTTGTGATGCATGTCAATTAGGAAAACAAGTGAAGTCCTCTTTTAAATCCAATAATGATCGTAGAACTAGTAAACCATTGGAAATTCTTCACATGGATCTTTTTGGAACAGTAGGAACTGTAAGTCTAGGAGGGAAAGTATACGGATTTGTTATTGTGGATGATTTCTCTATGTTCACTTGGGTTAGATTTCTTTTTCATAAAAGTGAATCATTTGAGGAATTCAGAAATTTTTCAACTTGGATTCAGAGAAAATTAGGATGTGAAATGTCTATACAAAGTGATCATGGAGGAGAATTTAAAAATGATAGATTTGAAAATTTTTGTAAAGAAAAAGGGATTAATCACAACTTTTCTGCTCCTAGAACCCCTCAACAAAATGGGGTAGTTGAAAAGAAAAACAGAACATTAATAGAAGCCGCCAGAGCAATGTTGGCAGAATACTCTCTTCCTAAATATTTTTGGGCTGAGGCGGTTAGCACTGCATGTTATGTTCTGAATAGGGTGAATGTGAGATCAAATTTAAATAAAACACCCTATGAGTTACTAAAAGGTAGAACACCAAATTTATCTCATTTGCATGTTTTTGGTTGCAAGGTGTTCATTCATAACAATAGAAAATCTGCCTTCGGAAAATTTGATCCAAAATCAGATGAAGGAATTTTTGTTGGATATTCAAGTGTTGGAAAATCTTATAGGGTATTCAACAAAAGAACTTTAGTTATTGAAGAAACCACACATGTTGTATTTGATGAATCTGGAAATTTAGAAGAGCCAAATATTGTTAAAGAAGAAATTGAGGAAAACTCCCAAAAGATTGATAGATTAAATTTGGAAGAAAATGTGGAAGAAAACTTTGAAAGAGAAAACCCTTTGCCTAGAGATTTGAGATTTTCTAAAAACCACCCAAGAGAATTGATTATAGGAGAACCTAGTGAGGGTGTTAGAACTAGGCGTGGATTAAATAAGGAAGTCAATCATTCAGCCTTTATTTCAACCATAGAACCCACTAATATTGATCAGGCACTTTCTGATGAATTTTGGATATTGGCCATGCAAGAAGAGTTAAATCAATTTGTAAGAAATAAAGTTTGGGAATTAACTACAAGGCCAAAAAATCAAAGTGTTGTTTGAACAAAGTGGGTGTTCAAAAATAAAATGAATGACTCAGGAGTAGTCATTAGAAATAAGGCTAGATTAGTTGCTAAGGGGTATAATCAAATTGAAGGAATTGATTTTGAGGTGACCTTTGCCCCTGTAGCAAGACTTGAAGCAATTAGGGTTTAACTTGCCTTTGCCTGTTTTAAAAGTTTTAAATTGTTTCAAATGGATATCAAAAGTGCCTTTTTGAATGGTGTTATTGAAGAAGATGTTTATGTAGAACAACCTCCAGGATTTGAAAATTCAAAATACTCAAATCATGTTTTTAAGTTAAAAAAGGCATTATATGGATTGAAACAAGCACCTAGGGCTTGGTATGAGAGATTGAGCACTTTCCTACTTGAAAGATCTTTTGAAAAAGGAAGTGTGGATACAACTCTCTTCTTAAAGAAATTTGGAAAGGAAATACTCATTGTTCAAATTTATGTGGATGATATCATCTTTGGATCTTCAAATAAAAATCTTTGTGATGATTTTTCTAATACAATGAGTAATGAATTTGAAATGAGTCTAATGGGAGATTTAAATTACTTTCTAGGTTTTAGCATCAAGCAACTTGAGGAAGGGACATTTCTTAGTCAAACCAAATATATTAAGGACATCCTCAAGAAATATGAAATGGACAATGCTAAACCTATTAGTACACCAATGAGTTCCTCAGTTCAGTTAGATAAGGACCTTAAGGGAAAATCTGTTGATCAAAAGAAATATAGAGGGATCATTGGATCTTTGCTTTACTTGACTGCTAGCCGACCAGATATTATGTTCAGTGTTTGCTTATGTGCTAGATTTTAATCAGATTCAAAAGAATCACATTTGACAGCAGTGAAAAGGATTTTAAGATACTTACTAGGAACTCAAAACTTAGGAATTTGGTATCCTAAGTTTAGCTCTTCATTTGAAATTATTGGTAATTCAGATTCTGACTTTACAGGCTGTAGAGTGGATAGGAAAAGCACTTCTGGAACATGTCAATTCATTGGAAATTCATTAGTTTCTTGGTCCAGTAGAAAACAAAATTCAGTAGCCCTATCTACTGCAGAAGCAGAATACATTGCATTAGGAAGTTGTGTGGCACAAGTACTTTGGTTAAAACAACAGTTGATTGATTTAGGATTATCTGTAGGCACTATTCCAATTTATTGTGACAATACTAGTGCTATTTGCATTTCCAAAAATCCTATTCAACATTCTAGAACCAAACACATAGATACAAGACATCATTTCATAAGGGATCATGTATCCAAAGGAGAAATTGAACTCACACATGTTTCAACTGAAAATCAACTTACAGACATTTTTACAAAACCTTTAGCCCTTGATACATTCAGTACTTTAAGAACAAGGATAGGTGTTATTGATTTAAATGCCTAAACAAAATGTCTTTGCAACATTAATGTTTATGTTTTTGTTTTGTTTTTGATTATGTGAATTTTTGTGTGTTTTGAATGAATTTGTTTTTGAGTGTAAGTTTTTTATTGTATGTTTTCTGTGTTTTTTAAAGTTTGGTTTGATTTTCTTAAATTAAAATTAAAAAATTCAAAAATTGGAGGAAATCGTCTAGGACGACTTTTGGTTCGTACTGGACGATGTGAGAAAAATTGGTTTGCGTGCATTTTACCAGTTTTGAGAGCAGTTTTTAATTAAATCGTTTGTACGATCTGAATATAGTCTAAGATGAACTTTTTCCTTTTCTCAATCGTCGGGACGATTGAATGCAGCGGTTGAGTGGATAAGACAGTTTTTAATATGGATTTCGTCTGTACGAAATTTTGGTTCGTCCAGACGAACATATGTCGTTTCAGTGTAGGGGACGATTTTCAAAAGACATTTAAACGAGTTATTTCTAGATCGTCTGTACGAACTTTTGTTCGTATGTACGATCGGTCAAGTCAAAGGTCTGTACAAAGGGACGCATCGTAAGTTGTGTTGATTACGAAAAGCCGTTACATTTTGGACGAATTTGATCGTCTGTACGAAATAATTTTCGTCCAGACGAATGATGATTTTCGTCCAGGACGAACCTTTTTCGTCCAGATCGAACGTATCATTTTCTTTAAATATCAAGGCTTTCTAACTCAACAATCACAATTTCAAACTTCTCTTTCAATCCTTTTCTACTTTAAATTGTCAATGGCCTCCTCAAGCAAAAGACAAAAGGTGTTAGCGAAGAAGCCGAATAGGAATGCCTCGGAAAACTTCCTTTCTAAGGCAAATGAGGAATCATTTTCTCGTTTTGCTTCCGCAAAAATTACTCCATCTCGCATCTTAATCCAAAGCGAGATAAATTTTAAGGTAATACACCTTTTTGCCTCAACCCAATTCCATTTCATACTTTCTCTCGTCCATTTCTACAACAAGCAAATATTTCTCTACTTTCTAGCCAACATGAGTTTTAACTCCGACCACTCTTCCATTAGTTCCTTTGTATTCAAGCAAAAAGTAGAAATCACCAAGCATGACATTGGTGCATTTATAAACCTAAGGACTGAAGGATATAGAGCTCACACCCTTATGACCGAAAACATAATCAGATGGGAAGATGTCAATATGGTAATTAGAAAAAGTGGCGTAACCTATCATATTGCTAGAGTATCTGGGATGACCCAAAATGCCCGTATCATCCAGCATATCCTTAGATCTTCAATCATTTCTAAAGCTGGTGATAGGATAAACATTACTCCTCTCCTTTCTGTTCTAATCTTTTTGATTATGGAACGTCGCCCTATCGACGAAGCCCAACTTATCATAGATCATCTCTATAGGCTTTCAGAAATAGGACATGCTGAACAGAAGAGGAAAAAGAATATTTCTTTGGGACATTTAATTACCTACATTTTGGAGAATAAATATAATTTGGTGCATCCTGATGAAGAATATGAAGAGCCAGTTTACTATAATGATGCATCCTTCAGATTGCTCTTTAGTGAGGAAAAAGAAAAAGAAAAAGCGCATGCCAGTGCTTCAGAAGAAGAAGAAGAAGAAGGAGCGCAAACCTCTGCACCTCAGTCAGATTATCAGAATCTGATTGAGAGATTTGATAGATTAGAGACTCATATTGATCAAAGGTTTGATCAATTTGATGCTCAACTTGTGCAGCAACAACATGACATTGGTATAATTAGAAATGAAGTACATGATATCAATACCAATGTAATGTTGATGGCCTCCTACTTTAACCTTTTCGGTGGCATTCCTCCTCCTCCTCCTCCAGAACAGTAGAGATGAATTTCTGTGTCTTTGTTGTACTCGTTTTGTAGTTTTTTATGTCTTGTTGTGTTAGTGTTTATGTTAAGTGTTTGTTTGTCTTTTCTTTTAAGTTGTGTTTAGATATTGTGAAATGTGTAATCCTTTCATTAATATCAATGCATTTCGTACTTGTTTCAATGTTGATTTGTTATTGAAATGTGGTTAATTTTTATGAATTTTATTAGTATTATTTAATCTTCATAGTGCTTAAATTAGATTGTAATTTGAGATTATCTACATTAGAAAATCTAGTTTTTCTAAATTTAAAAGTTGTTTATAACTTGTTGTAATTAGAACTTTTAAATTCATGTCTATTCATTTAGACTATATAAAAGTTAATATTATTATTGCAATTTAGATGTTGTCTTATTTTGTATTTCCTAGCTCAATTAATATTTATGCACTTAGAAAAATTTGAGATTCTAGATTATTGTCTTTGGAAAGAATTCAATTACTCTTGAAAATTGTACAAATGTACAAAATCAAAAGGAATGCGCAACAAAGTTGCAAATGTGAAAAAGATGCACAAAATAAGCCCAATAAAGAAAGATGCACAAAAATGTGCCACCTATATGAAAAAGATGCGCAAAGCGCCACTTGTGGTAATTCTCTTCTTTTCAAATTATTTCAATCTCTTAATTCAAATTGATCTTATGTTCATTTATATTCTTTTGAACTTTGAAATATCGAATTTTTCTTCATCTCTCTAGTAATGATTTTCTATATTGGAATGTCTAAATTGAATCATGTCTTTGCTAAATTCTTCTTACTTACAATGTTATATCACTTTTTAAATTTCATGAATTTCTATGATTGACCTAATATTTTTAGTTTAAAATTGCATACCTTGTATCAATCACCATTTAGATTAAATATTCAAATGAATTTCATACAATTACTTACATTTCTTGTCTATTTCTTCTTCACTTTTTGTTGTTGTCAAAAAGGGGGAGAAATCATTGTGTTTATATGCTTTGATTGTTCATATGTTTTATGTTTTGTTTGTTTGTATGTTTGAGCTTTTAGTTTATTTTTTTTTGAAAAATAAAATTTTTTTTATGCTTCAAATTGCCTCCTTATTTTCATGTATTCATCAATTCAGGGGGAGTTTAGGAGATAGAAAGATTTGTTTAAATTGAAATCATACAAACAATAATTGTTTTGCCATCATCAAAAAGGGGGAGATTGTTAAGATAGTTGCTATTTGCATGCTTTTCATTTTTGCAACTTATAAAGTTTTGATGATTTCAAACATTATTGTTCAAATGTGTAGTTATCTCCTAACAATTTTGGAAGAATTGTATTTGCTCTTGTGTGTACTGACATTTCAGGAAAAACGAACTCCAGACTACGAAGACTTCAAATTAAATTCAGCATGAGATACTTTGTAAAATTTGAAGCTTGCACTTTTCTTAGAAATCAAATTGAAAGGGAGTGATTGTATGTTGAGAAAATAAAAACATTCACACCTAAGGAGATCATGTAGAATTTATACTGATCGTACAGGACGATCTTCAGTTCGTACTGGACGATCAGACAGTTATCTCCTATAGAGCATTTGGAACGAATAGGAACTTGCTTGAAATTTTTTCTAAGTCCTATTCGTCCAGGACGAAATAAAATTATCGTCCAGTACGATTGTCTCTCTAGAAAAATTTCGTCCAGACGAAATTAATTATCGTACAGGATGATCAGTCCTCGGGAAAATTTTCGTCCAGACGGAAATAAATTATCGTACAGGACGATCAGTCGTCGGGAAATTTTTCGTCCAGACGAAATAATTTATCGTACAGGACGATCAGTCCTCTGTAAAAATTTCGTCCAGACGAATCTATTTTCGTCCAAACGATTAACCGACTTAGGATAGTTTTCAGCAGTTTCTAGAATCGACCTTGTAATAACCGTTCGTACTGGACGAACCTAGTTCGCACAGGACGATCAGCTGTACGAAGACATTTCGTACACATATTCAAATAGGGTCGTTTCAGATCGTTTAAGTAAAATCGTCCAAGACGATCCACGATCATACTGGATGATCCACTGCGTACAGAATTGAATACTTGCAGTTTTTGGGCGGTTTTTCTTATCTTTTGTATAAATAGTTCAAATTAGACTGCCACCCAATCTTTTTGTCATTTGATCTTCATGCCTATTGAGAGAATAGCCAAGGAGAGAGTTGAAGAGAGCATTCAAGGGAGGATTCCTACCATTGAAGCGAGAAGGCTTCACTTGGATTTTAAAGGTAAGAGTCTCTACTTGTGAATTGAGATTACTTCACTCTTTTCTTTCTTCCTTCTAGATTCTTGTGAGAAGATCTGTCAAGGAGATCCGGTTCTCTACCGACACTTGGAGAGTGTGAACAGCCGAAGGGTTCTCTGCCCATACTAGGAGAGTGTGAAAGGACGAAGGGTTCTCTGCCCACACTAGGAGAGTGTGAAAGGACGAAGGGTTCTCTGCCCACACTTGGAGAGTGTGAAAGGACGAAGGGTTCTCTGCCCACACTG
Source organism: Dendrobium nobile (assembly GCA_022539455.1). Classification (NCBI taxonomy): domain Eukaryota; kingdom Viridiplantae; phylum Streptophyta; class Magnoliopsida; order Asparagales; family Orchidaceae; genus Dendrobium; species Dendrobium nobile. The sequence goes on along the minus strand of CM039729.1, from coordinate 43,587,438 downwards.
GGGATAGTGTGAAAAGACGGACGGTTCTTTGCAAACACTGGGTATTGTGTAAAAGGATGGACAGTTCTCTGCCGCACCGGGGAGTGGTGAAAAGAGTGTGTTGTAAAGGCTTCTCCGCCTTGCTGTGGGTGCAAAAGGAGAGTCACTATTGGTATTAGTGCAATACTCAGAGGGTGCCTCTGGGGAGTGGATGTAGGTCTGGTTATAGACCGAACCACTATAAATCTGGTGTCATTTACTTTACTGTTTTTACGTTTCCGCACTTTCTATTTCAGTTTTAAAAACTCTGTGGTTGAAAAACCTTTTTCTACAAAATTTAAAAGAGATTTTATTTCGGTTCAATAATATTTAAAAAGGGGTCTTAAATTTTAACTTTATTTTTTAAAACTACCAATTCACCCCCCTCTTGGTAGCCGTGGGACATTCACTTAGGCTTAACAACCTAATTACTAGACTCAACAGAGAAGTGGACGCCAGAATTTACTACTTCTTCTATTAAGGTACTTTCTTCCCCAATTTGGATTAGAATGCCCAAATTACCTTTACAATGTTGGGATGAGAAGAATGTAGCTTGCATTGCTTCAAGAATTGGAAAACCACTTATGTTGATTGGTAACATGTTTCATTGGGGAAGAAGAGAATTTGCTAGAGTATATTTAAGAGTTAGACTTGATCAACCTCTTCCATTAGGGGTATGGGTGGATAGCATGGCCGGTAGATTCTTCCAAAATTTGTGTATGAGAAGGTATCAAACTTTTTCTTTGTTTGTGGGAAGATTGGGCATGTGGATAAAGTTTGTGTCCTTAAATAAAAAAATCATAATGACATGGAGGTTGCTGATAAAAGTAATGGTGGAAATGGTGTGGAAAGGAAACAAGAGGGTCCTTTAGAACCTTCTTATTGTTGCAAATCTTATTTCATGGCTTATGTTTTGATGATTGGCAAACCCTACTGATTATCTTGGATTGCCTATTTTTCTAACATTTCAGGGATCGAAGATTGGACGAACAAACGATGCTAGTGAAAGAGTGGGTAAGATAGGGTTGAGTCAGTCTGTATTTTATTTTTTCTCTTATTGAGTCAGTTAGTATGTCAAAGAGACTGATACTAAGAAACCCTACATACACACACACTTGAGAGACTTAAAATCTCTATTTTTGCTCACATCGGCCTGGCCGATACTTGGATCATCCTGGACGATCGAGTTTGAAACAGAGACTCGAATCAAGATTCTTAATTAAGGCAGACATCATTGACAGATCGTCCTGGATGATACGTGTATCGGCCAGGACGATAAGCTCAAAATTGAAAGAACTTGCCACCAAAAATAATTAAGGCATTCTGTATTTTTAGATATCGGTCAGGACGATCTTGGATCAGCTTGGACGATATTCACAATTATGCCTTAATTAATTAGACAAATCAGAGAAGTAATTAAGGATGATTGATATGATCACATCGTCCTGGACGATCGTAGGATCGGCCAGGACGATATATTCAAAAACCTTAGTTACTCCTAGACGATCTGGATCAGCCAGCTTGAAAACAAGGCGGTGCTCAGGACGATTTTCCTCTAAGTTGAACTAATCAGCCTGGACGATCGTGAGATCAGCCAGGACGATCAAGCCAATTTTCGATCAGCCAGCACCCAAAACAGGGCGGTGCCCAGGCCGATCTTTTGAGTTTTGTACTGATCGGCCAGGACGATGTCAATATCAACCTGGACGATATAGTCAGCAACTTACAATTAATAAGCTCCTTTGAAGCTCTTCTCTTTAAGAGCTCTTGTTCAACATTTTTGAACATCATGTGTTGCTGCCTTGACCTAAAAAGACCTTGAGGAGAGAAAGAGAGAGAGAGAGAGAGAGAGGATCTTGTGAAGGGATTCATAAGGGTTGCTCAAGGATTGCTCTGCTTCTTCTTCGTCTGGACTTTCTCGTCCGTGGAAGGGTTGGTAGAGGTAAGGTTCTTCAGCAACTAATCGTGGTTCTCTGCCAGCTTCAGGAGGAAGCAAAAGGATATAGGTTCTCTTCCTTGCCGGGGTGGCAAAAAGGAGTTCTTTGTGAGGGCTTCTCCGCCTAGCTGTGGGGGCTAAAGGAGAGTCACAAGTTTAGTGCAATACTTGAAGGGTGCCTCCAGGGAGTGGACGTAGGTCAAGTTGACCAAACCACTATAAAACTCTTTGTTCTTATTTTTGCTTCCGCACTTTTAATTTCCGTATTTATTTTCTTGTGGTGGGATTTGGTTTGATACTATTGTCTTGTGTTGAAAAGATTTTTAAAATACCAATTCACCCCCCTCTTAGTTAGCTTGGGACTAAGTTCATAGGGCTTAACATCCCCAAAGAACTTTCAAGTGGTATAAGAGCGGGATTCATAAAAACTGAGTTTGAAAACTTTTTAAATTTTGATCGATGGCTAACCTTGGGAATTATAACACTACGAAAGGTTATTCAATTACACGACCTCCCTTGTTTGACAACTCACCTTTTGATTTCTGGAAAACCCGCATGTCAACATTTTTACAATCTACTAATTATCGCATGTGGATGCTTATCAAAGAAGGTTATTCTCCACCTTCTCGAGAATTAATGGTGTTAAAACTGAAGTTGCTTATACTGAATGGTCTTTTGATGTACGAGATTTAGCTCAATTGAATGCCAAATGTTTGAACTATTTTTCTGTGCTTTAAAATCTGAGGATTACATGCGTGTCTCCACTTGCAAAACACGTAAAAAAATTTGGGATAAATTGTGTATCACCTATGAAGGCACTAATGAGGTTAAACAATCCCGTTTGAACATTCTCTTCCATGATTACAAACTTTTTGGTATGAAACATCATGAATCTGTTTCTGACATGTACACTAGGTTTACTCAGATAGTTACTGTTGCAACCCGTGACCCCGAGTTTGAGATTTTGATGATGCCAAATAATGAGTGTTTTGGAACTGCTTTTCATTGATTATTATTCTATTTGTTATTTTCCTTGAGCACTAACATTTCAGGAAGATCAAAAGTGACTCAGGAAGAAAGGAAGACTCAAGACCGGGTAGATTAGGAGTATGAGTCAAACATTGTATTTTTCATTTATTGTATTTTTTACTTTATTGAGTCTGGCCAAAAAATGCGTAAGAGTAAGAGCAACCATGCACACACACAGGGGGAGAGTTCCTTTTTAACTGCAAAATATTACTAAAATTCTTCTCTGTAGATCGTACTGTACGATTTTATTTCGTACCGTATGATCCAAGCTATGTGGGCATATCTGTGAATAGATCGTACTGTACGAACGTATTTCGTACTGTACGATATGTTCAGATCCAAAACCCTAGCCGTGATTTAACTTAAGCAAGTGATTTTGCGCCGTTCGTACTGTACGAACATGTTCGTACTGTACGATCCGTTTTAATTACTTACTTAAATTAACCCGTGATTAGTGCATGTAATCCAGGCCTAATTCAAAATTAAACATCGTACTGTACGATGTCAATCGTACCATACGATGAACAGAGACGAAGTATGATCGTCCCGGATATCGTCCTGGACGATCTCTTGGTTTTTGTCACATCGTACTGTACGATAGTGATCGTACCATACGATGAACAGAGACGACATCCGATCGTCCAGACCATCGTCCTGTACGAATAGTATCTTGTGAATCGTACCGTACGATATTATATCGTACAGTACGAATTGTTTTTGTACTGTTCGTACATCTTCGTACCAGGACGACGGCTGTTTATGAAGATCGTACTGTACGATACCAGGTCGTACTGTACGAACAGTAACGGCTACTTTTGAATTCAGAGGTTTTTGGAGCCTTTTTGAGATACCAATCAAGTTCTTTTTGGGTAAGATTGACAGAGGGGGTGAACGTGATTAGAGAGGGATTCCAAGGGAGAAAACTCTAGAGAAATTCTTGAGGGTTGAGAGAGGAAGGAGAAGGTGAGCTTTGTGAGGGAGAAGAGGTGTGAGGGAGATCACACAGTTGCTCCAAGCTTGCTGCATCTTGCTCCTCCTGTGGCCCGAGAAGGATTTGAGGGAGGATCTCCAAGGGAAAGGCTCGTCTGCATCCGTTACCTCGAGGTTCTCTGCCTTCTCCAGGAGGGAGAAAAATGAGAAGGTTCTCTGCCGTCGCTAGGAGGGCGAAAACAGAGTTTGGTATTCCGCCACGCCGGGTTGGTGAAAGGGAGGTTTGTACAGGCTTCTCCGCCTTGCCGAGGGGGGCAAAAGGAGAACTATTTTTATAGTGAAAATCCCGGAGTGGAGGACTCCGGGGAGTGGACGTAGGTCATATTTTGACCGAACCACTATAAAATTCTTGGTGTGTTCTTTCTTTATCATTGGTTACTTTTTGCTTGCACTTTAATTTTGTCATATCTATTGCACGTGGATTTTTGTGAAAGTAAAATTGCATAAATCTTTGTTTTAATATTTCAAAAACAACAAAAAAAATTAGAACTCTTGTTTAGGGTTAATTTTATTAAGAGAAAGACTTTTACAATTCACCCCCCCTCTTGTCGTTTAGTAATTTCAATTGGTATCAGAGCTAGTTTTTTAAAAATAGTGTTTTAAAAAACCTTGAAAAAACGATCATGTCGAACTTTGGTAATCGTAACACTGCGGAGGGTTATTCAATAACTCGTCCACCACTTTTTGATAACATACCGTTTGATTTTTGGAAAATTAGAATGTCTACATTTTTGCAATCTATAGATTACCGCATGTGGATGTTAGTAAATGATGGGTATGTTGCACCGTTTAAAACTGTTAATGGTTTGAAAACTTCTGTACCGTTTATTGAATGGAGCAATGAGGATAGGGAATTAGCCCAACTGAATGCTAAGTGCTTAAACTGCTTTTTTTTGTGCATTGAAATCTGAGGACTATATGAGAGTATCTACTTGTGCCTCTGGTAAGGAGATTTGGGATAGACTGTGCATTACATACGAAGGAACAAACGAAGTAAAACAGTCTAGGCTTAACATTCTACTGCATGATTATGAATTATTCCGTATGAAACCTAGCGAAACAATTTCTGACATGTACACTAGGTTCACCCAAATCGTGACATCCTTGCATGCATTAGGTAGAGAAATTTCAAATTCTGAGAAAGTGAATAAAATTCTTAGATGCCTGCCTAGTTCCTATGATGCTAAGATAACTGCTATCACTGAGTCCAAAGATCTTAATGTTTATTCTATTGATAACCTCCTCGGGTCACTCATTGCATACGAGCAAGGAGTGAGCCAAAGGCAAAGTGATGCAGGTGAAAAGAAAAAGGAGCGGACGGTGGCATTAGAAGCTAGCAACTCAGAAAGTGAAAGCTCTGCAGGGGAGGAAGAAGATGAAATAGCACTGATGACCCGACAGTTCAAAAATTTCCTGAAGAGAAAACAGAAGCGTCATCAGAACAGCTGGAATAAAGGTAAGAGCTCAAGGTCCAATAAGGTTTCATCTGATACAATTTGCTTTGAGTGCAGGAAGCCAGGTCACCTTCGAGCCGATTGCCCTAATCTGAAGAGTCAACCAGCAAAGGAGAAAGGAGATGACAAAGTTAAATACAAGAGAGGAAAGACAAAGACACAGAAAGCTTTTTGGGCCGACTCTGCCTCAGAATCATCAGAAGGAGAAGCAGAGGAGGAGGTAACAAATTTGTGTCTTATGGCTAATAATAACCTTGATCAATTGGATCAAGATGAGGTATGTCAACTTTCTTATGATGAATTATTGCTTATTTCTGAGAATATTCATGACTCGTATAGGAAACTGAAGAAAATGCATGCTAAACTTAATATTGAATTTAGTTCCTTACAAATTGAGCATGCTAACTTAGTTAAAGAAAATTCTGATTTAGATAAAGATCACATGTTACTTCTTGATGAGTATGATGCATTAAATAAGAAGCATATTGAACTAATTGAAGCGCATGAATCCTTGAAAACATCACATATTGAACTAGATGTAGAGTTTGAAAAACTAACTGCACTTGCATTAGAAGTAGATCATAGTGAGCACTTGCTATTGATAGAAGTTGATGGATTGACAGCTCAAAATAAAACTTATAGTGAAAAGATAAAAGAACTAGATAATGAAATTGCATCACTCACAGTAGGCCATCCTAGAAAACCCCCAACACAGCATGCATCACAAAACCTTAGGAAGAGGCACCACCACACTCATAAATTAGTAAACCCATTTCCTGGTGTTAGGTGCTTCTCTTGTGGCATATTAGGTCACATAGCCCGCATATGCACAATTCACTGTAGGACACACTTAGTATGGAGACCTAAACTGTATCCATCACAGCATAACATGCATACATCTCATTCATGCAAGCATAAGGAGGAACCCAAACTCACTTGGGTTCCCAAATCTAATCTTTGAATGAAAATGTAGGGCTGCTCTCACAAAAGACCTAGTGAGAGCATGTGGTACCTGGATAGTGGCTGCTCGCGACACATGACTGGAGATATGAAGAAGTTCATCCTATTGGAGACCAAAACTGGAGGCAAAGTAACGTTGGGAGACAACACTACCAGGAAGGTGATAGGCTCAGGTATCGTTGGTAATGCTAAGAACTTTTTAATTGAAAATGTTTTACTAGTTGATGGGTTGAAACATAATTTGCTTAGCATTAGTCAACTGTGTGACAAAGGTTTTGATGTTAAATTTTTTACTGATAGATGCCTGATTAGTTCATTTGATGAAGTAATTCTAGAAGGAAAACGAATGAACAATGTTTACATGTTAGACCTTGATCGTGTAGATAACTCAAAATCATTTTGCTTGAAAACAATAGTTGATGACTCGTGGCTATGGCATAGGAGACTATGCCATGCTAGCATGAAAACTCTTAGAAACATCACTCAGAAAAACCTAGTTAGAGGTGTACCTAAGTTAGAATTCACCAAGGATCACTTATGTGATGCTTGTCAACAAGGAAAACAAGTCAAATCATCCTTTCACTCAATTAGAGACGTGATCACCTCTAGGCCACTAGAAATTCTACACATGGACTTATTTGGACCCGTTAGTACAGCCAGTCTAGGTGGAAAGAATTATGGATTTGTGATTGTAGATGACTTCACTAGATTTACTTGGGTAAGATTCTTAGCACACAAGAATGAGTCTTTTGAGGAATTTAAGATTTTCTCCACATGGATTCAACGAAAATTAGGTTGTGAAATATCAACAATCCATAGCGATCATGGTGGAGAGTTCCAAAATGATAGATTTGAGTCATTCTGTCAAGAGATAGGAATAGAGCACAATTTCTCAGCTCCTAGAACACCCCAACAGAATGGCATAGCAGAAAGGAAAAATAGAACCTTGGTAGAAGCTGCTAGGGCAATGTTAGCGGAGTATACCCTTCCTAGATATTTTTGGGCAGAAGCAGTCAACACAGCCTGTTATGTTTTGAACAGAGTAAACATTAGATCGAAGCTGAATAAAACTCCATATGAACTCCTTAAGGGTAGGACACCAAACCTTTCACATTTACATGTCTTTGGGTGTAAGTGCTTCATCTTAAATAATGGTAAACATCCCTTAGGAAAATTCGATCCCAAGTCTTATGAGGGTGTCTTCTTAGGCTATTCTTCTGTAGGTAAGGCCTATAGAATTTTTAATAAGAGAACCCTTATAGTAGAAGAATCCACCCATGTGGTATTTGATGAATCAGATATGCCCTCAGAAACTAAAATTGAAGATGATGAAATAGAGGCAATTCAAGGAGTAGAGACTATGACCTTAGGAGAAAGGGTCGAATCTCAGGAAGACTTGCCTAGAGAATGGAGATATTCTTCTAGTCATCCTAAAGAGTTAATTTTAGGAGACCCTTCAGAAGGTGTAAGAACTAGGCATGGACTTAGGAAGGAGGTTAGTCACTCAGCTTTCATCTCTATGATAGAACCTACAAGTATAGATCAAGCCTTAGGAGATGAATTTTGGATTCTAGCAATGCAAGAAGAGCTGAACCAATTCACCAGGAATGATGTTTGGGAGTTAGTTAAGAGACCTAAAGAGCAGAGTATTGTTGGAACGAAATGGGTCTTCAAGAATAAGGTGAATGATTCAGGAACAATAATAAGGAATAAAGCAAGGCTAGTAGCTAAGGGGTACAACCAGATTGAGGGAATAGACTTTGAAGAAACCTTTGCCCCGGTTGCTAGACTAGAAGCCATAAGAGTGCTCTTAGCTTTTGCTTGCTTCAAGAACTTTAAGTTATATCTAATGGATGTAAATAGTGCATTTTTGAACAGGGTAATTAAGGAAGATGTCTACGTTGAGCAACCCCCCGGATTTGAAAGCTCACAATTTCCAAACCATGTATTCAAATTAAAAAAGGCACTATATGGATTAAAGCAGGCACCTAGAGCATGGTATGAAAGACTTAGCTCATTTATTTTGGATAGAGGATTTCAAAAGGGTAGTGTAGATACTACACTCTTTTTACAAAAAGTCAAAGAAGAAATTCTCATTGTTCAAATATATGTAGATGACATCTTGTTTGGATCCTCGGATAAAAACTTATGCGATGAATTTTCAAAAACAATGAGTAATGAGTTTGAAATGAGCATGATGGGAGAGCTTAACTACTTTCTTGGCTTTAGTGTAAAACAAATGGATAATGGAACCTTTCTTAGCCAATCAAAGTACATTAAGGATATTTTAAAGAAATATGAAATGGATAGTGCAAAACCCATTAACACCCCAATGAGTTTGACAATCCAATTAGATAAGGATCCTAGTGGAAGATCAGTAGATCAGAAAAAATATAGAGGAATGATTGGATCACTTCTTTACCTGACTGCCAGTAGACCGGACATAATGTTTAGTGTGTGCCTTTGTGCCCGTTTCCAAGCCGATCCTAAAGAGTCTCACTTAACTGCTGTCAAAAGAATTCTTAGATATCTACTAGGCACCCCAAACTTAGGAATTTGGTATCCCAGACACAGCACTTCCTTTGAAATCCTAGGGTACTCAGATTCTGACTTTGCAGTATGAAGGATACATAGAAAGAGCACCTCTGGTACATGTCAATTCATCGGACAATCATTAGTTTCTTGGTCCAGTACGAAGCAAAACTCAGTAGCACTTTCCACAGCCGAGGCAGAATATATTGCAGTAGGAAGTTGTGTTGCACAGGTACTATGGTTAAAACAATAAATTCTTGATCTTGGACTACCTGTTGGAACCATCTCGATCATGTGTGACAACACAAGTGCAATTTGTATCTTTAAGAATCCAATTCAGTACTCTCGAACGAAACACATAGACATTAGACATCATTTCATTAGAGATCACGTCGCTAAGGGAGATATAGAATTACATCACATCGCTACAGAAGATCAATTGGCAGACATATTCACAAAACCATTAGCTTTTGACACCTTTAGCACCTTGAGGACTAGATTAGGTGTCATAGATATAAATGCATAAAAAAAAAAAAAAAAAAAAAAATCTTTAGGGCTGCTCCTGATCACCACACACTCACCACACCAACACTCACATTGACTGTTCTTCGTACTGTACGATCTATATCGTACTGTACGAACAATCACAATCAACCATCCGACAATAGGCAGATTTCAGCTCTGTTGATCGTACTATACGATACACATCGTACTGTACGATAACCGTCCCGCATAATTGCCTACCGTACTGTACGATTCCTCCTCTTCGTACAATACGATACACGTCAGCAACGGATTCGGACGAATTAAAGCAGTTTGGTACGACATTATTGAGTATCGTACTATACGTTCCATTCGCTTCGTACGGTACGATCCACATCAGCACAACGGACGAATTCGAGTTAAAGCGGTTTGGTACGATATTTATTACGTATCGTACTGTACGATCCACGTATTCGTACAGTACGAAACTTTTGATCAAAAGTCGTACTGAGGTCCCCGGGATGATCGATATTCGCCTGATCGTACTGTACGATCTCTATCGTACTGTACGATTTGACTGCTTTTTCCCGAAACGATCGGTCAGGATATTAATTGAATATCGTACTGTACGATCCAAGATCGTACTGTACGATTTACGGAAAATCCTATAAATACCCTTGCCTAGGCTGCTCAACTCACTCAACCCTCTCCTCACTCAGCCTTCCATTCGTTTTCGTGCCCTCCTGCAATGTCTAAGCGAGGTCGGATGACTACCGGAAGCTCGTCCTCATCTAGTCGTCAACCCGATCGCTTCCTAAATAGTGAGAATGAGGAAGCCTACTACCGCTACAAGGCTTGCAAAATTTCTCCCTCAAAAATGCTTAATCAGGCCGCTCTAAATTTCGAGGTAATGGGCCTCTTTTCCTCCACTACCTTTCAATTCCTACTGACCCTAGCGTTTCCATACAACTCTGAACTCCTTTTTGAATTTCTTGCCAACCTCACCTACACAGTCGATAACACCACTTTTCACTCCCTTGTTTGTGGCTGCCCCGTTGAAATAACTAGAGCCGACATCGCCCAACATATTGGGCTGTCCACTGAAGGACCTATGGTTCGCTCGTTTCTCACTGATGATTTTGATTGGAGCGATGTAAATAGAGTCCTTAGGAATACTGTTTTTCATCAACACCAGCCTCTAGTCCAATCCTTAACCCGCAATGCCCGTATAATTCAACATGTTCTTCGAACCTCTATCATACCCAAAGGTGGCGACCGCATCAATCTGACCCCTACCCTGTCAATCGCTACCTACCTGATTATGTCCAACATTAAGTTTGATGAGGTCGACTTGATTAGCAACTATATTCGGCACATGACTTTTGTTCGTCTTCCCACCACTCGTCGAAAACAAAATCTGGCTCTTGGTCACCTCATAGGATATATCCTCTTCCATAAATATCAATTATCCTATCCTGGTGAACCCGACATGCTTCCCATTTTCTATACGGATGCTTTCTTCCGTATCCTCTTTCATCGGGGACATGAGCCTGAAGAACCCATCTTTGATGAAGAAGAAGGAGAAGATGCACCAGCCGCAGCTCCAACTCGACCACGACGCCATGCTGCACCCCGAGCAACTGCACCAGCACCAGCTCCACCACACCCAAATGATGATTTAGTCGCCCGCTTCGACCAGCTGCAGACTCGCCTCGACATACATATTCAAGAACAACATCAGCAACACGAGGCTGATATGCAATGGTTTGGAGAGCGTTTTATAGCAATTGATCACCGCTTCGACGCTCTATTTCAATACTTTCAGCCAAATCCACCTCCACCACCACCTGATCAGGACCCGTCTGACTAGATTGTCTATGTTTGCATTGTAGGTTTTTCTATTTTTCCGCATTTTGTGCTTTTAGTTGCTCCTCCTTTTTGTGCTGTCAAAAGGGGGAGAAGTTTGTTGTAATGTTGTAATGCCTATTTATCTAAATGCAATATCTTTTGTTTCCTTCTTGTGTTTAATTTTTTTAAAAAAAACAAAAAAAAAAAAAAAAAAAAAACAAACAAAAAAAAAGACAAAAGAAATGTTTTTCTTTCTTACTTGCAACAAATTATTTGACATCATCAAAAAGGGGGAGATTGTTGCAACCCGTGACCCCGAGTTTGAGATTTTGATGATGCCAAATAATAAGTGTTTTGGAACTGCTTTTCATTGATTATTATTCTATTTGTTATTTTCCTTGAGCACTAACATTTCAGGAAGATCATAAGTGACTCAGGAAGAAAGGAAGACTCAAGACCGGGTAGATTAGGAGTATGAGTCAAACATTGTATTTTTCATTTATTGTATTTTTTGCTTTATTGAGTCTGGCCACAAAATGCATAAGAGTAAGAGCAACCATGCACACACACAGGGGGAGAGTTCCTTTTTAACTGCAAAATATTACTAAAATTCTTCTCTGTAGATCGTACTGTACGATTTTATTTCGTACCGTACGATCCAAGCTATGTGGGCATATTTGTGAATAGATCGTACTGTACGAAAGTATTTCGTACTGTACGATATGTTCAGATCCAAAACCCTAGCCGTGATTTAACTTAAGCAAGTGATTTTGCGCCGTTCGTACTGTACGAACATGTTCGTACTGTACGATCCGTTTTAATTACTTACTTAAATTAACCCGTGATTAGTGCATGTAATCCAGGCCTAATTCAAAATTGAACATCGTACTGTACGATGTCAATCGTACCATACGATGAACAGAGACGAAGTATGATCTCCCGAATATCGTCCTGGACGATCTCTTGGTTTTTGTCACATCGTACTGTACGATATTGATCGTACCATACGATGAACAGAAACGACATCCGATCGTCCAGACCATCGTCCTGTACGAATAGTATCTTGTGAATCGTATCGTACGATATTATATCGTACAGTACGAATTGTTTTTGTACTGTTCGTACATCTTCGTACCAGGACGACGGCTGTTTATGAAGATTGTACTGTACGATACCAGATCGTACTGTACGAACAGTAACGGCTACTTTTGAATTCAGAGGTTTTTGGAGCCTTTTTGAGATACCAATCAAGTTCTTTTTGGGTAAGATTGACAGAGGGGGTGAACGTGATTAGAGAGGGATTCCAAGGGAGAAAACTCTAGAGAAATTCTTGAGGGTTAAGAGAGGAAGGAAAAGGTGAGCTTTGTGAGGGAGAAGAGGTGTGAGGGAGATCACACGGTTGCTCCAAGCTTGCTGCATCTTGCTCCTCCTGTGGCCCGAGAAGGATTTGAGGGAGGATCTCCAAGGGAAAGGCTCGTCTGTATCCGTTACCTCGAGGTTCTCTGCCTTCTCCAGGAGGGAGAAAAACGAGAAGGTTCTCTGCCGTCGCCAGGAGGGCGAAAACAGAGTTTGGTATTCCGCCACGCCGGGTTGGTGAAAGGGAGGTTTGTACAGGCTTCTCCGCCTTGCCGAGGGGGGCAAAAGGAGAACTATTTTTATAGTGAAAATCCCGGAGTGGAGGACTCCGGGGAGTGGACGTAGGTCATATTTTGACCGAACCACTATAAAATTCTTGGTGTGTTCTTTCTTTATCATTGGTTACTTTTTGCTTGCACTTTAATTTTGTCATATCTATTGCACGTGGATTTTTGTGAAAGTAAAATTGCATAAATCTTTGTTTTAATATTTCAAAAACAACAAAAAAATATTGAACTCTTGTTTAGGGTTAATTTTATTAAGAGAAAGACTTTTACAATTCACCCCCCCTCTTGTCGTTTAGTAATTTCAGTTACTTCACTGCATGCATTAGGAAAAGAACTTTCAAACTATGAAAAAGTAAACAAGATTTTGAAATGTTTGCCTTCATCATATGATGCTAAAATCACTGCAATCACTAAATCGAAGGATTTGAACACTTTATTGATAACATACTTGGGTCACTCATTGCTTACGAGTAAGGGGTAAATCAAAAAAATCTTGATGCAAGTGAGAAGAAGAAGGAGAAAATAGTTGCACTGAAGGTGCACAAATCAGATTCTAAAATTTTCGGGTCTGAAAGCGATGAAGTTGCCTTCATCACAAGACAATTCAAAAGCTTTCTAAGGAAGAAGCAAAAGCATCATTGGAGAAAAGGTAGGGATCATAAACATTCTAAAGGATCTTCTGATGACGTTTGCTATGAATACAGGAAACTAGGACACGTGAGAACTGATTTCCCTACACTTAAAGATCACTCAAGCAAAGGAAAGGGTGAGGAGAAACCTAAGCTAAAGAAGGACAAGATGAGAGTACAAAAAGCATTTTGGGCGGATTCTGCATCGGATTCATCGGAGACGGAACCAGAAGATGAGACTTCAAAATTGTGTTTAAAGGCAGATGATAATATGGATCAAGATGAGGTATGTGAACTTTCCTATGATCAACTTCTTGAAGTTTCAGAAAAAATATATGCATCATATAGGAAACTAAAGAAAACTCATGCTAGCTTGAAATTGGAATTCTTGAATCTACAGAAAGAGCATGAAATTTTGACTAAAGATCATCAAACAATTGATTCAAATCATATGGCTTTACTTGATAAATTTGATGAGTTAAATAAACATTATTGTGAATTAGTTGAAAAACATAATGCATTAAAAGTTTCACACACATCACTTGAATCTAATTTTGTGAAATCTAAAGAGATGGAGAAAAGTTTGAGGATTGATATTGATGTTTTAAAAAGCACTAATTTGAAGATTCAAAATGAATTAGAATCATGTAAGAACACTAGGATGACACCAATATTTAATCAAGAGCCAAAACCTAGGAAGAGGCATTATAACTCAAATCACTTAAGAAACTCTTTTTCTGGAGTTAAATGTTTTTAATGGGGCATGCTAGGACACATCTCACACACTTGCACAGTTGACCATAATACACATTGGGTGTGGAGACCTAAGGTGCAAGATTCACAGCAAACCACTCATGCATTGCATTCTACTTTTCATAAGAAGGGTCCCAAACCTGTTTGGGTTCCTATCTCTAACATTTGATAATCTTGTAGGCAAGCTCTCACAAAAGGCCTCGTGAGAGTATATGGTACTTAGACAACGGATGCTCTCGACATATAACTGGTGATGCCAATCAGTTTATTATTTTGGAGTCCAAGACTGGAGGCAAGGTTACTCTTGGAGATAACACCACCAGGAAGGTGATAGGATCAGGTATAATTGGTAATTCCAAGAATCTTAGGATTGAAAATGTTTTGCTTGTAGATGGATTGAAGCACAACCTGCTCAGCATCAGTCAATGTTGTGACAAAGGCTTCATCGTGCAATTCTTTGCAAACTTATGCATTGTAAGTTTAAGTAACAACACTATTTTGCAGGGAAAGAGGATAAACAACGTCTACATCCTTGATTTAAGTAACATTGAATATGCTGCTTTATTTTTCTTAAAAAAAGTTATTGATGATTCATGGTTGTGGCACCGGAGACTTTGTCATGCTAGTATGAAAACCCTTAAGAAAGTGACCCAAAAAGACCTAGTTAGAGGTGTCCCCAAACTCAAGTTTTCAAAAGGCCACCTTTGTGATGTCTGTCAACTAGGAAAGCAAGTCCACTCCACCTTTCACCCCATTAAGGACCTTAGCACCTCTAGACCTTTAGAAGTCCTTCACATGGACTTGTTTGGACCAATTAGCACAACTAGCTTGGGAGGGAAAGTCTATAGTTTTATGATTGTAGATGACTACTCGAGGTTCACTTGGACTAGATTTCTTACATATAAAAATGAGTCTTTTGAGGAGTTTAAAACCTTTTTTACTTGGATTCAGAAAAAGCTAGGTTGTGAGATAGTGACCATCCATAGTGATCATGGGGGAGAGTTTGAGAATGAAAGATTTGGTGATTTTTGTGAGGACAAGGGGATTAGCCACAACTTCTCAGCTCCTAGAACCCCTCAGCAGAATGGGATAGCTGAAATGAAGAATCGGACCTTGGTGGAAGCCGCTAGAGCCATGCTTGCCGAGTATTCACTTCTAAAATACTTTTGGGCTGAAGCGGTTAACACAGCTTGTTATGTGTTGAATAGGGTGAATGTTAGAGCCAAACTAGAAAAGACACCCTATGAGATCCTTAAGGGTAGGACACCCAATCTTTCCCACCTTCATATCTTTGGTTCTAAAGTTTTCATTCATAATAATGAGAAGTCTCACTTGGGAAAATTTGATGCAAAATCTGATGATGGAGTTTTCTTAGGATATTCTAGTGTTGGGAAGTCTTTTAGGGTGTTTAACAAGAGAACTTTGATGGTAGAAGAGACTACCCATGTAGTTTTTGATGAGTCTGATCCTAAGAAACCTAGAGTTGAAGATGATGATGATGTTGGAGAGATTAATAAAGGAGTAGAAGACATGGGGAAAAGAGTAGAACATCTAAATAATGAAGGAGTAGGAGAAGTCACCCAAGGAGTAGAAAATTTTGATTTGGATGAAAGGGCTGAAACCTCTCACACTTTACCTAAAGATTGGAGATACTCTACAAGTCACCCCAAGGATTTGATCTTAGGAAACCCTTCGAATGGAGTCAAGACTAGACATGGACTTAGGAAGGAAGTAAACCACTCAGCTTTTATTTCAATGACTGAACCCACCAACATCAACCAAGCCCTTTCGGATGAGTTTTGGATTTTAGCCATGCAAGAGGAGTTGAATCAATTTGTTAGAAATGATGTTTGGGAGCTTGTAGAAAGACCTAAGAACAAAGTGTTGTTGGAACAAAGTGGGTCTTTAAGAACAAGGTGAATGATTCAGGAGTGGTGGTAAGGAATAAGGCAAGATTGGTGGCTAAGGGGTATAACCAAATAGAAGGGATAGACTTTGAGGAGACTTTTGCCCCTGTAGCTAGATTGGAAGCCATTAGAGTGCTATTAGCCTTTGCCTGTTATAAAGGATTTAAGCTTTTTTAAATGGATGTCAAGAGTGCCTTTTTAAATGGGGAAATAAAAGAAGATGTGTTTGTAGAACAACCCCAAGGTTATGAGAGTTCCCAATTTCCAAATCATGTGTTTAAATTAAAAAAGGTCTTGTATGGTTTAAAACAGGCACCAAGAGCTTGGTATGAAAGGCTTAGCATATGCTTACTAGAGAGGGAGTTTGTTAAGGGGAGTGTAGATACCACCCTTATTCTTAGGAGAGTTGGAGATGATTTACTCATTGTTCAGATCTATGTGGATGACATACTCTTTGGATCTTCTAATAAAAAATTATGTGAGGAGTTTCTAAAGTATTGAGTAGAGAGTTTGAGATGAGTTTGATGGGAGAATTGTCCTACTTTTTGGGGTTTAGCATAAAACAATTGGAGGATGGAACCTTTTTGAATCAAACAAAATACATAAAGGACATTTTGAAGAAATATGAGATGGACAAAGCTAAGCCAATTAACACTCCCATGACTTCTAGTGCTCCATTGGATAAGGACCAAGTGGTAAGTCTATTGATCAAAAGAAGTATAGAGGCATGATTGGATCCTTACTTTACTTGACTGCGAGCCGACCTGACATTATGTTTAGTGTTTGCCTTTGTGCTAGACCCTAAGGAGTCCCACCTGACTACAGTTAAGAGAATTTTTAGATACCTTTTGGGGACACAAGGCTTAGGGATTTGGTACCCTAGACACAGCACTTCTTTTGAGATTATTGGATTTTCTGACTCTGATTTTGCATGATGAAAGGTGGATAGGAAAAGCACTTCAGGAACTTGTCAATTCATTGGACAGTCTTTTGTCTCATGGTCTAGTAGGAAGCAAAACTCTATTGCACTTTCCACTGCTGAAGCAGAGTACATTGCTCTTGGAAGTTGTGTGGCCCACGTCCTTTGGTTGAAACAACAGGTATTAGATTTAGGAGTTCCGGTAAGCACTATCTCAATCTTTTGTGACAACACTAGTGCCATATGCATATCTAAGAATCCTATCCAACATTCAAGAACTAAGCACATTGATATTAGACATCACTTCATTAGAGATCTTGTGACAAAGGGGGACATTGAGGTACACCATGTGTCAACTGAAAATCAACTAGCTGATTTGTTTACTAAACCACTGGCCTTCGACACTTTCATCTCTTTAAGGATCAGATTGGGTGTGATTGACATAACTGCATGAACTTGATTTCTTTACTTTGCTGTCTCTTTATTTTTTTTATTTATATGTTTTTTTCTTTTTGTTTGTTTTTTTTGTTTTGGTTGTTTTGTTCCTTTTTGTTTTGTTTTGTTTGTTTGTTTTATTATTATTTTTGAAAAAAAATTAATTAAAATCATCGCTAATATGATATTATATGCCTTGCATTTGCTTTTGAAAATTTGTAGTAAATGGTTTGCATCTCTTAAATCCATTAGATGATTGTAATATTCCATTGATTGTTTCTCCTTCTTTAGTATATTTTAGTGGCACAGTTTTCTTTTCTAATCAAAAATCTATCTAAAATTAATGATTATGTATGAAATTAAGGTCTTTTCTAATCTTGCTAAAGCAAATCTATCTTATAATATAGTGATTAAAGACTTTTTATCAAATCAAGATTCATAGTTATTCTTGACATTGGTTCGTGGTTCTGTTTTGTGGATTGTTCTTCTCTATGTTAAAGAGAGAGCTCTTATTCTCTAATATCTAGAAGATATACTCACAACTAAGTCCTTTTTAAGAGATGCCTAAAAGAGAATGTAGCTTGAGGAAAAAATTTGGCCAAAGATGCCAACAAAAGAAGCGCAAAGACGCTAATTTGAATTTCTTTAAAAAGATGCGCAAAGCGCCACTCAAATGACAAGAGGCATAAAATGAGCCCATCAAAAGCAAGCTCTTCTCTCTTTTCAAATCTTTTAAAAACTTAGAAGTTTTCATATACCAAAGACTTGAGTTCGTTTGTTTTGCAATTGTGATATATCTACTTTGATTCATTATTTTATAAGATATTTTTTCTTGACTCAAGTGATGATTAGATCCTTTATACTCATATATGATTAAAGTTTTGAGTTGGGTCATTGATTCAAAAGACAACTCTACCCTAAAAAGATGTTTAAAGCTTAGGGTTAACATGATCGGAAATTTTACTGTTCTTTGGATTTTTGATGTTGTTAAACTCATTAACTCACATGCTTTTAAAATCAATCACATGGAATGCTATATCATATTCATGATTTGGATCAACAAAAAAATCTAACAATTAAAAATAAAAAATGTAGGAGATATTCTTTTAGTTTATTTATTTTTTTCTTTACTTTTCTCGTGTTTTCTTTGATATGTCAAAAAGGGGAGAAATAGGACTTGCTTATTTGTATTGCCATCATCAAAAAGGGTGAGACTGTTGCAAATCTTGTTTCATGGCTTATGTTTTGATGATTGGCAAACCCTACTGATTATCTTGGACTCCCTATTTTTCTATCATTTCAGGGATCGAAGATTGGACGAACAAACGATGCTAGTGAAAGAGTGGGTAGGATAGGGTTGAGTCAGTCTATATTTTATTTTTTTCTCTTCTTGAGTCAGCTTGTATGTCAAAGAGACTGATACTAAGTAACCCTACACAAACACACTTGAGAGACTTAGAATCTCTATTTTTGCTCACATCGGCCGGGCCGGTACTTGGATCGTCCTGGACGATCGAGTTCGAAATAGAGACTCTAATCAAGATTCTTAATTAAGGCAGACATCATTAACAGATCGTCCTGGATGATACGTGTATCGGCCAGGACGATAAGCTCAAAACAGAAAGAACTTGCCACCATAAATAATTAAGGCATTATGTATTTTTAGATATCGGCCAGGACGATCTTGGATTGGCCTAGATGATATTCACAATTATGCTTTAATTAATCAGACGAATTAGGGAAGTAATTAAGGATGATTGATACGATCACATCGTCCTTGATGATCATAGGATCGGCTAGGATGATATATTCAAAAACCTTAGTTACTCCTGGACGATCGGGATCGGCCAGCTTGAAAACAGGGCGGTGCTCAGGACGATTTTCCTCTAAGTTGAACTAATCGGCCTGGACGATCATGAGATCGGCCAGGATGATCATGCTAATTTTCAATCGTCCAGCACCCTAAACAGAGCGGTGCCCTGGCCGATCTTCTAAGTTTTGTACTGATCGGCCAGGACGATGTCAATATCGGCCTGGACGATATAGTCGGCAACTTGCAATTAATGAGCTCCTTTGAAGCTCTTCTATTTAAGAGCTCTTATTCAACGTTTTTGAACATCATGTGCTGCTGCCTTGACCTGAGAAGATCTTGAGGAGAGAAAGAGAGAGAGAGAGAGAGAGAGAGAGAGAGAGAGAGAGAGAGAGAGAGAGAGAGAGAGAGAGAGAGAGAGAGAGAGGATCTTGTGAGGGGGAGCTTGTGAGGGGATTCACAAGGGTTGCTCAAGGATTGCTCTGCTTCTTCTTCGTCTGGAGTTTCTCGTCCGTGGAAGGGTCGGTAGAGGTAAGGTTCTTCAGGAACTGATCGTGGTTCTCTGCCAGCTTCAGGAGGAAGCAAAAGGAGATAGGTTCTCTGCCTTGTTGGGGTGGCAAAAAGGAGTTCTTTGTGAGGGCTTCTCCGCCTAGCTGTGGGGGCTAAAGGAGAGTCACAAGTTTAGTGCAATACTGGGAGTGGACGTAGGTCGAGTTGATCGAACCACTATAAAAGTTTGTGTTCTTGTTTTTGGTTCCGCACTTTTAATTTCAGCATTTATTTTCTTGTGGTGAGATTTGGTTTGATACTATTGTCTTGTGTTGAAAAGATTTTTAAAATACCAATTCACCCCCATCTTGGTTAGCTTGGGACTAATTTCATAGGGCTTAACATCCCCAACGAACTTTCACTTATGGTCTATGGATATTGGTCAACAACAATAGAAGGAAGAAATATTAACAGAGAAACAAGATTACTAAACCAACCACTGCCGGATTTGTTAAAAAATATGTTGTTACAAAGGCAGTTGTACATGAAGCTCGGAAGGATATGGCTGAGGGCAATAGTAAAGCAGTTATTCAAGAGATCCCAGAAAGATTTTGTAATGAACCTGATCATTTAGAAGATGGG
This sequence comes from Dendrobium nobile, assembly GCA_022539455.1. NCBI lineage: Eukaryota > Viridiplantae > Streptophyta > Magnoliopsida > Asparagales > Orchidaceae > Dendrobium > Dendrobium nobile. Next base: position 43,566,961 of record CM039729.1, on the reverse strand, counting down.
GAGATTAATTTGGAAGGAGATAAAGGGGAACTGATGGAACAAAACAGTACTGTTCTGGAACAGGAATTGTTGTGTAACAAAAACTATATCAGTTCTGATATGGATCTTTCTTTGGTTGTTTCAAACAACAAAAATGGGAAGGGTTGCTTGCAAACTCTGGTAAATCCTAAGGGATTACCTACGAACACAAGTATTCTTTATCATGATACTGACTTCAAGCTTAAGAAAGGAATATGTACACAAGAAGTGGAACTGCAGGAACATGTGCTCATTGCCAGCAAATCTGCTGAACTGGCAGCAGATAAAAATTCTTTGGTGGAAGTTCCTCTTGTGCACAAGAGGAATAATATGTTCTTTGTACTTCAAAATGTTAATGAAAAAGGTTATGAAAAATCTTATGAAGAAAATACCTTGGTTGACAGAGAAGAAGGAGAGCTGGAAGTGGATGGAAAAATAGGAAAAAAATTGGATGTTCAAAATGAATTGGTGAATAAATGTGAGAATGACATGTGTTCTAATGAAATGCTGAAGTGTAAATTGTCTAAAGAACTCAGATCTTTAGGGCCCATCAAATCTAAAGCTCGTGGAAGATTGGGAGATGGATGTAGTAAGAGGAAATATGGGGGCTACTCCCCAGGAAGAGCTTAATGGAATCCATAGCCTTCTGGAATTGTAGAGGGGGCAAAGAAGAAGGAAGCCTCTATATATATGAAGGAGTTTATCAAGGTTTACAAAATATTCTTTCTGGGTTTGGTAGAAACTAAAATCAACTCATTTGATAGAGTTGACTTTGAAAGGATCATGGGTCCTAATTGGGATTTCTTTATTCTTCCTTTGGAAAGATTGTCTGGTGGAATTATGACTTTATGGAGAATTGATATAGCTTCCTTTTCAGTAATTAAGACTTCTGATCAATGTGTGATAGGAGAGCTTAATGTCTTTAACAAAGGACTATGGATGATAGCTACTATTTATGGGAGCAAGGAAGTTTTTCATGAGCAATGGTGGAGATTTCAACTGCATTTTGTCCCAAGGGGAAAAAAAAGGAGGAAGGAAGTTTTTCTTTTCTCAAGGTCCCTTAGAAATGCTCAAATTCATGAATAATAATGACTATCATGATGTTGGAGTGGTTGGCCCAAAATTTACTTGGTGCAATAATAAAGAGGGAAGTGGAAGAATTCTGGAACGCTTGGATAGGTGTTTGTTGAACTCATTGGCTCTTTAAGACATCCAAATTGCGGAAGTAAGACATTTAGCCATAGTGGCTTCAGACCACTGTCCTATAGTGCTGAAACTTTTTGAAGTTTCAATAAAAATGAGAAGGTATATCAAGTTTGAAGATGTTTGGTTATCTTTCAAAACTACAGAACACATTGTTACCAAAGGGTGGAAGAAGAATTATGTAGGAGATGACTTGGAAATTCTGAACAAAAAGTGCAAAAGAACTTTAAATGATTTATTTTATTGGAGTAAGAATAAATTGAAAGATTTTTCAACTGAAAAAGTGAGGTTGAAGGCTAAGATTTTATTACTACAGGTTGAAGAAGCTTGAAATGGATGGTTGGATGAAGGAAATTTATGGTAGCTAAGAGCTAAAGTAAAAGAGTTGAATTTTATTCTCAATTGCTCGAACACTTGGTGGAAGCAAAGAGCAAAAGTGAAGTGGGTGATTGAAGGGGATTCAAACACTAAATTCTTTCATGCCTTTGCCAATGCCAGGTGAAATGCTAGTTGGATTTCTCAAGTAAAGAAGAATGATGGCTTGCTCACCGAAGATCCAAGAGAAGTGGAAGATGTTTTTTTCAAATTCTTTCAAGATAAATGGAAAGATAGAGAATGCAGCTTAGAAAATTGGCCGAAACCTTGGAAGGTCTTGGAAGAAGATGATAAGACTCTATTGAGAAGGGAGCTTTCAATGGGTGAAGTTAAGGAGGCTATTATGAGGTTAGGGAACAACAAATCACTGGGATATGATGGATTGTTACATTCCTTCTTCAAAAGTTTTTGGAATATCATTGGTGAAGATGTTTATAAAGTTGCAAGTCATTTCTTCTATACAAGGAATATGAGTAAAGATTGGAAGGACAATTTGGTTGTACTTATTCCAAAGTCTAATAATCCTTTAACTCCTAACTTTCGGCCAATAAGTTTATGTAATTCAATTTATAAAATTGTGGCCAAAGTTATTTTAAATAGAATGTTGTTGGTTATTCCAAGAATCATATCTGAAGAACAAGTGGCTTTTGTGAGGGGAAGATCTATTTCTGATCATCTTTTATTATCTCAAGAGATTTTCACTAAACTAAGGCACTCAAAGGCAAGCAATGGGTATTTAGCCATCAAGTTGGATATGGAGAAAGCATACGATAGTATTTGTTGGACAACTTTGAAAAAGATAATGATGGGGTAGGAATTCCCGAACAGATTTCTTGGACTAATTTTGGACTGTATTTCCAGTCCTAGATTCTCGATATTGATCGATGGGACAAGATCAAATTGGATTGAAGGAAGATGTGAGTTTCGGCAAGGATGCCCACTCTCTCTTTTTTTGTTTATTATATGCTCCCAGCATTTAACAAATGTTTTTTAGCAAAGGAAATGATTTGGGAATCAAAATTTGCTCTAAAGCTCCAACGATTACACATCTTATGTATGCAGATGATGTGTTATTATTTTTAGATGCAAAACTAAAAAATTTGAAGAAGATGAGAAACATAGTGGATAATTATTTCTTATGGACTGGACAGATTAATAATCAACAAAAATCATCATTGATCTTTGGCAAATCTATTTTGAGGAGGCGGAAGAGACAAATATCAAAGTTTTTTGCTTTTAAAATGGTGGAAGAAATAGAATACCTTGGAATCAAAATGGCTTTAAGGAGATTAAAGAAGGAGGAGTTCCAAATGCTATTGGATAAATCTATTAAGAAAATTAATGAACGGGGGAATAGATTTATATCATTAGCTGGAAAATTGTGTTTGGTAAAATCTGTCCTCCTCACTTTGCCTGTTTTCTTAATTTTTCACTCCCTGGTCCCAATGAAAACTTTAAATGAGTTGGAGAAATGCTGTAGGGAATTCATCTGGAATAAAATGGATAGGAGCCACGATTTGCATTATGTAGCTTGGGATATACTATGTACACCAAAGCAAAGTGGTGGATGGGGTCTTCAATCAGCAATTACAAGAATTGGTCCACTTAGAGCAAAGTTTGCATGGAATCTCATTGAGAAACCAAATACATTATTAAATAGAAATTTGATAGCTAAATATGGTGAAAAATGGTGGAGTAAGGAAGAGTTTAAAGGAGGTTCGAATACATGGAAAATCATTACCAGCGGATGGAATGTACTTAAAAAGTTTGTTAGATGGAAAGTAGTAGATGGCTCCAACATTAATGTTTTAAATGATGTTTGGATTCTGGATAAGAATCTACTTAATTGGCCAACTTTTGTAAGGTGCTGTGAAGATGAGAATACCACTCTTGATTATTTCATACAGGATGGAAATTGGGATTTCAAGAAACTTGAAATTTGCTTCGGTGAAGACCTGATAAAGATTATTGCAGGAGTGCAGATCAGCAAAAATGCAATTCATGATCAAATGGAATTAAAACTGCAGTTTTCTGGTAAGACTTTATCAGCTTTGATTATAGAAGATAGTCTGAAATTTAATCTGACAAAGGAGTTGTATACATGGATTCATAAGCTCAAGATGAATGCTCGGGTGGAGCTTTTTTTATGGAGGCTTTGTAGGGATGCTATTCCTACTGAAGATTTTCTTTTTAGAAGAATGATATCCGGTATTCATCTTTGTCCTATGGGATGTGGGGTGATTGAAGACGAGGTACATGTAACTGCTAATTGTTTAATACTTATGAAAGTTTCCAAAGTATTAATAGGATGGGGATTCAAAATTCCAGAATTCTATAATTGGAGAGATTTTCTACTAGAAATCAGTAGATTAACTGTGCAAGACATAATGACACCAAGGTTATATGCAATACTATTATGGATGGTTTGGAATAATAGGTGCAAAGTTAAACATGGTAAAATCGGAAATAGTATTGTTATGATTGCTGTGTCTATTTTAAGCTACTTTAGCTCAGCAAAACAAGGAATTTATCGCTCAGATCACTGGGATGCTTATCAGTCCGAAGGACTGTTCTCAGATTATTGGCATCCTCCTCCACCTGAGTGGTTAAAGATTAACCTTGATGCAGCTCTTAAAGAGAATTATATGGCTGGTATTGGTGGGGTAGTAAAAGATGATAAAGGAGGGTTTGTCTTTGCTTTTGGAGAAAAGAAAATACATTGGGACAGTGCTAGATTGGAACTATTAACATTCAAAGCATTGAAGGTAAACTGGAAAAGATGGATACAAGAAGTTAAAGGCATTATTGTGGAAGGAGATAATAAGAATGTTTTCCAATTTCTTCAACAAATGCATAGCAAACCGAAGACTATTAGTGAGAACATGGAAGATGAAGATCTCTTATTCTTTAGTAACTTCAATAATGTTATCTTTAATTATGTTAGACGCAATTGTAATAAGTTAGCTGATTATTGTGCTAACTTAGCTTTATCTTTGGAATTTGATTGGGATTTATTTATTCCTAACAACCTTCCTTCTTCCATTATCAGAATTATAAAGGAAGAAAGTGAAAGATGGTTGGCCCCTCATTAGCTTATATCTAGGCTATTTGGTGCTTGTTTTTTAATCTTATTGCTACTTAGCATTTCTCAAAAAAAAAAAAAAAAAACTAAATCTGACCAACCCATTAATCAATTTCTAAAAAACCTAATACATAAAAGATGTGGACTAAATTAGGAGAGCAAACCTAACATAAAACTTGCTAAAAAATGAAAGACTTCCAAAACCCAAACTTTAATTAAACCCTCTCATAATTAACTACACACCCAATTTAAAGCCCCTATAATTTTGAATCAAGTGTTATTAAGAGGCTTAATCATAACACAAAATTTATTAATTTATATAAAATTTAATAAAATCTTAAGCTAACCTTTTAAAACCAATCAACGAATCCCTTAATACATAACAACCACTCTAGAGATGAAGTTTATTGGAGGGACTACTCCGGGCTGTAGGGCTAAGTGTCCAAAGGAGGCATGGTTCATCAAGCATGGTGACACAACGCCATGAATGAATTCAATGGAGTGTTAAAACTTTAATTTTAATTGATTATTAATGATTTAAACTAAATAAAATTTTTAATATAACTATATCAACATGGTTTTTTAGGATGGACTACTCCAGGCTACTAGGCTATGTGTCCTATGGAGGCTTGGTTCCTTGAGCTTAATGGCACAACGCCACAAAGTAGTTGATAGAAAATTTAACTAATTTAACCCCTTAATCAATAATAAATTATTTAATTCATCTTTCTTTTTAATTTCTAACCAACTAAATTAACATAACAAAATTGATTATCGCTAGGTAATCCAGGCCTACGAGGCTAATAAGTTAGCCCCATAGAGGGTGAAATAAATCTCACAGCCTCAGTGAGCAAAAAAGGTGGTAATCAACTAAACACTAAAATAAAACTCTTAAAATATTAATACTTCAACTTAAACTGAAATTCCCCCTTTAAACTTTAACAAATCAAAACACAAATAGGTTGAATAAATTATCCAACATAGGGCATACACAAAACCACACATCCTATTACACACACCTAGACTTATTTGTTATGACATGACTTCTAGCTCAAGGTTAGGCTGGTATTTTGTTTTGTTATTCAATGTTAATTTCTCTCCACAAATTAGAGAACTATCATATTATTTTGTGTTCTAGTAATAACATGCATATATTTTATAAATGCTAACCTTGAATTTCCTATTAGTTATATTTTTATTTACTTACATACTTTCTGAATAACCATTACTCTCACCCTATGTTTGCTCTTATCTTATTATTTATAAGGTACAATGCATTATGCATAGGTGGAACAATGGGTCATTTGCTTGAGAGCTTTTGAGTGGGCACACCACAATTAGGTATAATCTCAACTACTTATAAAAAAATCTCTAATTATATATCAAAATTATTACACATCACACATATTTTGTTAATAACCTTTAATTTAATATATATTCTAGAATATTTAGTTATCTTATCTTAGGTTAGTGCACTAACAAAGCCTTGGCCTTATGGGCCATGGTTTGCCCCCTTCTGTGAGCCCTAGAGACCCTTATGGTCACCTTAGGCCTATATTGTAGGCCGACCTAATTGTGTTACATGCATCACAGTTTTTCCCACACGAAGTGGGCATCGCTAGGATATTCCTTTTTTTTCAGTTTTTGGTACAATAGCCCCACTTTTTCTGTGAGCCCTATAGACTATTAGGGTTATTTTAGGCCTGTAATATAGGATACCAATTTATGCCATGTGCATCGCTATTTTCCCACGTGAAGTTGGCACCATTAAGATGGTTTTCTATTATGGTGTGATGCTGGTATCTTGCCTGGAAGGTATCCTTAGTGTGTTTATTTATTTTATATACTCAGGATATCATGCATACATGTTTATACACTTTACTTCATAATGCACCCTATCTAAGTACATACATTACATTAGCATTGCTCAAGTAAAAATGCCAAAATAGAATATATCTAGGTTGCTTGTAAAAGTGAAGTTTTAATATAGAATATATCTAGGATTTCATATAAAGTGTTCATCATATTTATATATGTTTTAGTTTCAAAGACTTATAAAAGGTTAAATGTGACTATTTATGCATATGTATAGGGCTCTAAAAGATAATCCTGCCTTCTTTGGGAGATGTTCTCATTTGGAATTTTATAGTATAGACTGGAGTGAGAAGATAATGAATAGTCACATTTATGCTTGCTCCATTCATAGGTGTAGAAATTCAGGCATAATGTTATGGATCTTGGCCACCTCATCTTTAAGTAGACCTAATAATACTTTTATTTATGCATCTATTTTATACATTATATATGACGCTAGATAGATTCATTTGCATATTATGGAGTCTTGATTTAAACCTATGAATTATGAATCCTTGAATCCTTATGATAAAGCCTTCTTATCTTGTATACATAATGGGCGATTGATTGTATTTAGGAAGTTAGTTGGAAGTTCACTCCTGGCAAGTATATGCCTAGATTGTATACCCTTCTGTGTGTCTCTTTTCATTTCTGTTGAATTCTTAATTTGACATTTCTCCTAGAATAGTAATTCAATCTTTAATCTTTTAAACTCAAAGTTTTAATCATATCCTTCTTCATTTAAAAAGGTCTAATCATCATTAAAGACAAAGAGAAGAGACTCTTTAGAATAGAACTTAGGAACTTTCTATGTGCACCAAATAAAGAAGAGAATAATATAGTATTCTTAATCAAGAGTTTTCCTAGGTCAAAGCCTAGGAAGTAATTAACCACGGGGGCTTGCGCTAGTGGGAAACTGATCCCCACACTAAATAAATCCTATTCAAGCTAATGTATTGGATGGGGGAAATCTTATGACTTGGATTAGGTTATATATATTATCATCTATTGAGGTGTGCAGGCAAAAGCCACTATCTTCCATAGTTAATCTTATATATAATCTCATCTGCTCTTCCATTAGTCTGCTTCTGTAGAGTGTAATGGTCTATGACCATTTTGTCCTATGGGATAATGCGATCATACTCTTTGCATTTTGTTCCTCATGAGCAGAATCCTTTTGGAGACCCATAGATTTTTAGCGACCATGGTTGGATAGGTTTCTCTTTCCATCTTTGGATGTTGTATTATTTACTTCTGTAGGTATTCCTAGTTTGGTGCCTAATTTGAGTTCCTCTTTTCTACTCCACTCTCTTCTCTTAATCCATAGTGAGAATTAGACCTTTTGAAAATAAGAAAATTTAATTAAGATTTTGAGTTTATTAGATCTTTGCCTTAAATTCTCAAATTCAAATTCATATAAATCTATTTAAATTCTCCTTGCTCAAATCAAAATTATAATATCTATCAATTACTAGTTGGAATTCTTTTATACTTAATATCAATATATATCATTTCAAATGAAGATTAACATTTTATTTTTGATTGCATGACTCATATACTTGAATAAACTCTAGTCTCTATGATTTCCCTTATTTAAGCTCTTTTAGACTAGAGCTTAATTCATATCAATCCAAATGAGAATCTATATTTCATTTTTAATGGTGGGGTCCATAAATTTTACATATCCAAAATTTTCAAAAGAAAAATTTATTCGATAAAAGTTTGAAAGTTAAAATATAAGACCAATTCTTGAGGGAAATTTATTGAAGTGAGTATTTAACTTATTTTTATTAATGAAAATTTACCTCTATTTTATTTAAAATATGAAGTAAGTTTTGGTTGACTCATTTAAACAATTAAAGAAAAAAATTCATGATGATCCATAGAAGAGTATGTCCTCTCACTCCATTCCCATATGGAGGGTGATTTTATTTTTGAACTAAAATCAATAAAAAATTGAAATTTGAATTAGAAATAAAAACTTTCTCCTTTATCTTGCAATTGTCTATCTCATAGGGATCTTTTGCATGCTTATGAATCTACTTCATAAATTTCTTATTAAGGTTGTTCATTTTTATCATAGGATCGAGTTTGTTTTATGAATTTTTCTTTCTTCCATAGGAGAGTGAGTCTTCGTCCCTTATGTTTGGAAGATAATTTTACAACTGAAAAAGTCTTCTTTTAGAGATTTAGAAAGGAAGCCAATTACATAAAGCTAAAAGATGTGCAAAGCACCAAAAATGAAAGATGCACAAACTGCATCAAAAATAAAAAGATGCTCAAAGTGTGCTAAAAATGTAAGATGCACAAAGTGTATAAAAAAATCAAAATATACGTAAAGTGCGCCAAAATTACAAAAGAGGCATAAAATGAGCCGAAAATGAATATGTAAATAGCTTTCCTTTCTTGTAAATCTTTAAATCTCATAAAACTCATATGTCCTTTTAATATTTTTGATAGTTGAGATTGAAAATAATTACTTTGGATTCATCATTATGTAATGATATTCTATTAGATATAAAAATATTTTTAAAGCAAGAATATTGAGAAGATTTAATTTAATTCTCTAATTTAAATAATTTTTGAATTAGATTTTAATTCAAAAAAAAAAAAAAACATATCTAAATCCCTGTGTTGGGTTAGCAAATTTTAAATCCCTAACCTTTTTGGATTTAGGTGGAGTCAACCTATTTCTTACTGAACTTTCAAATTCGGTTCAATTTATCATTTTGATCGGGTCAAAATAATTATGAGGTAAATGATTCATTCTTAAAAATAATACTCTTACTTTCTGATAAAATTTTCACTCATTGAAAATATATGAATCAAAACTTATCTCAATTAATTGGTGAGTATTTAACTTCTTTTAGTGTCTCTACTGTTCAGTATGCTTAAATACTCACCTTATTCTTTTGAAAATTCATGCATAAAAATTTTTGGACCCCAACATTTGATTATAAATCATTTTTAAGGACTAATATGATATTCCCTTGATTACACATTTTCTTTTGAATCTTTTTTTTTTTACTCATATTTGTTTTGCTTATAAATAGTCATTTCGTGTGTAATTATTCTCATGATATCCTATATGCCATCTTTTCTTGTTTGGAAACCACTCTCCTATTCAAGTTGTTAATTTTGTTCACTTGTTTGGGAGCCCCTCTCCCATTCAAGTCATTGATTTTGTTCACTTGTTTGGGAGCCACTCTCCCATCTAAGCTATTGTGTTTACTCATTTGTTTGGGAACCATTATCCCATTCAGGTTGTTGATCTATTCGCTTGTTTGGTTCCCCTCCCTTGGAAGGAGCCAATAGCAATGACAATCACATAGACTAACAATCCTCCCTTGAGAAAACCAAGGAAGATGACCTTGGAGCATGGAATCTTGTCACTCGAAGAAGAAGAGTCAAAAGTAAGGCCAACTCAAAACCTCAAGCCACTACTCCTCAGGAGCAAACTGCCATCACAACCCATTAAGGGGGAACTGCAAGCCCTAAACCATATGTTATCTTCAATGCTACCAATGCGCAGCAACCGGATGGTTCCACACCAACATAGTCAACCTTTCCAAGAGAAAACAGAGAGCTTCCAAGGCCTTCATGGAGAAATAATTGCTGCTTGTGGGGCTGATTGCCACCTTGTCGAGGAAAAGGAAGAAGAATCTCCATGATGACATTGGCGGGATTGTGTCCCGTTTGGTGAGCAATGATGTCCTTCTGTGTTTGTTGTCATAGTTCCCCCTTTTTAATCATCCTCCTGTTGGAGCAATGGGATACTGCTCAGCCTTAAGGATGTTTCAACCCCTCTTTCTGTATCTCCCTCCTCTGGAAGAGTTTTTTATTATAATTGGGTTATTATGGCATGATCTTGGAGGACCCCAATTGCATACAAATGGGGCTTTAGTTCTGTTCTATTTTTGTGTCCTTTCCTTTTTGTATGGAATGTGACTAACATTAGCATAGCTCTCCCCACTTTTATTTTTTTTCTTAAGGATTCTTTAGATTGTAGTTCAATACTACTGGAGTACTCTCTTTGCACTATTTTTCTTTTTTAATATATGCCAAGTGAAACATAAAGGAACACTAAAACTTTTATGAGAGAGCTTTCATTTGTTGCATCTTATTTCTCTCACTAGCTTTGATTCTTGAGAGAGACGGTCTTGGTATGGCGGGGGGTGACAGGCGGTCACCTCCCTGCTCAAGCGGGGGTGGTTGTGAGGGTTTTTTAGGAGGTAATGATAGGGATAGAATGCGATAAGGAATTAGTTTGGGAGGGGACCGAAAGGCTGTGGAAGTCCGATCTCCTGCAAATGTTGGGTTGGGTAAGCCCTTAGGGAAGTGCAAATGGCTGGTAAGGTCTTAGTTGTTAAATATGTTGCTAGCTCAAAGGGATCAAGGTGAAAACTAAAGGATTCAATGGTTGTAGTGAAACCACTTGGGGCGAATCCTCGATGCTTCATGCGAGGGGAAAGGAGACAAGTGGGTCGGCTGGCTTGTCCCAAATAGAGGAGCTAAAAGTTAAGTCTAGTCCAATGTATGATGAGGATGCATCTTCCATGGACTTTGAGCAGTCTTTGTGTAGGGAGATACCTACTGAGAATGTAAGGCATGTTAATAGGTCCAACCCCGAGATTACGCCCTCGATGGATCTGATTATGGAGGTATGTCCTGTGGTTTTGCTTGCTTATGCTGCACAACAAAATGGGTTTGTTGATATGAGTTTTGAAGTTGGTATTCTTGATAGTAGGGAGGGTTGTTGCCTTCTCGTAGGGGTGAACAAACTTGGCACTTATTATGGTGGACCGTAATTTTTTAGTTTCAATATCAAGAGCCTTGATTGATGGATACCAAAGTTCTCTCTTAGTTCCTTGGAGGGACTTTCATCACATATATAGATGAGGCTACCTCAATTACCCTTGCAGTATTGGGACTTAACAAACATCATGAGGATTGCCTCTATGATTGGGACACCGCTATGAATCAAAGCTCAAACTAGCAAAGAAGAGCAACATGAGTATGCTTGCATTTGCGTCAATCATGACCTCACCAAGAAACATCAAGCCGGTATTTAGATTAATGGTATGAAAAGGTAGTTATTAAAGGTGGAGTATGAGGGGTTGGGCCTCTCTTATTTTGATTATGGGAGAATTGGGCATCGTAAGGAGCAATGCCCCAACCATGGGCATTACTCTCCCTCTTGTCAGCTGGGAAATTCTCGGGCTCGGCGTACATGAAGGGTAATCCTAATGGGGGTGGCTCGTTTGCAGCCTCATCAAGAAAGCCACTAGGTGGTGGGGAAAAACTTAAGGATGGTGCAGTAAATCCCTATCATTCTATAGGTAATGAGGGGCGTAATAGGGAGAGGTCAGAGAAATTAACTAAAAAGGAATTAAATAAGAGGATGACTACCCCGATTACTCTGGTATTGGGGAATTTACTGGGCTATCTCTTGAATTAACTTAAGATGAAAGCAATTTGGGTCATAGAACTTAGTTCTCCATAAAAGGAATAAGAATACCCGAATGCAAAAGAAGCCTCAGAATGGGGAGGGATAGCCTCTCGATTAGAACATCCCATGTCCTATTAATTGGAAAGAGGTGCTAGAACCGTAGGTGGGATGAATGAAAGAGAAGTTTAAGCCAAGCTAGAAGGAAAAAAGATTCGGCATTAAACAACCTTTGTTATTTTTGGTTAGTGTCAAACCAGCCTGGCCTAGGAACAGAGCTTTACGTGCTCATTTTAATAAGGAGCTACAATCTCTTGGGCCCCTTGAGATAGGTCCATAGAAAAGAAAGGAGGGAAATTTGAGTACAAGCAGCGGGGATGCTTCCCCTTTGGTGAATTAATGTCATCCATCCTCTTCTGGAATTATAGGCAGACTCATAAGAAGAATAAGAGTTCCTTCCTATGGCACCTCATTGTCAACAATGCGGTTATCTTTATGGGGTTAATTGAAATGAATGTGGTAGATATTAATAGATCAGATGTGGACATGCTTGTAAGAGGTGAGTGGATTTTTTCCCACCTCCCTAATGTTGGAAAGTCAGGTGGGCTCCTTATGCTTTAGAGTGAAATCTCCAAATTTGAGATTTCTTTTGCTTCAGATCAATATGTGATTGGTCAATTGATTCTGCCATGCTTACAGAAGTGGAATGTTGTACTGGTTTATGCTAACAAGGATTACCATACTCGCCGCAACCTTTTAGGGGGTTATTCGCTCCAATATGGTTGATGAATTCCCCTTGCTCGTTGGAGCGATGTCAATATGAGAAAAGGGAGGCAAGAGGTTCAATTTTTACACAGGGGCACAAGAAATGATGGCCTTCATGTCTAACAATGACCTCCATGACCTGGGGTTCACGGGTCCTAAATTCATATGGTTGAACAATAAGGAGGGGAATAGTCATATTTGGGCATGGCTGGATATATTTTTGTTGAATTCATAGGGTCTAAATGTGGAGCCTTTTACTACTGTGAAATATATAATTCGCTTGGCATCAGACCATTACCCTATCCTTCTGAATTTTGGAGGTATCGATCTTTCTCCAAACTTCAAATGGATCTAGTTTGAAGATGTTTAGATGAGCTACCCGACCTCTAGGAGGATATGTTCTTAGAATTGGAACAAGGCAAATTTTGGATTGCTAGCTCAGGTCCTTAACAGGAAGTGAAGTGAAACACTAAGGGCTTATTTCCACTGGAGCCAGAATAGAATTAGAGATTGGGGTGCCGAGAAGATTGCTTTGGAGCGCAAAATTAAAGAGCTCCAATAAATTTATTGGTCGACAGATGGTCTGAATCCCGAGCAGGAGAGCAAACTCTGACAGAAAGTTTCGGAGTTTAACTCAATTCTAGCTTGGATGGACACCTGGTGATGGAAGTGTGTGAAGGTTTGATGGATTTAGGAGGGAGATGCTAATTTCCATTTCTTTCAATCTATTATTTTGGCTAGGCGCATGTCAAACCTTATGGTAGAATTATGGAAGTAGGATGGGGAGGTCATTACAGACCCGAAAATAATCTAAGAGGAATTATGGACTTTTTTCTCTAAGAAGTAGAATGATAGATACACACATACTTAGTGGTGGCCTACCTTCCAAACAGAGGATTGGATCTCGGTGCTGACCTGAGAGGCACTTGAAGTGGAGATTTTTGAGGCGAAAATCTAGATGGCCATTTTTATCTTGGTAAATAATCGTGCTTCCCAATATTGATGGTTTTACCTCATCTTTTTTAAAGTTTTATTCTCTTATTACAAAAAAGGAAGTTTTTTTTGCTGTCAAAGAATTTTCATGTCTAGATCTATGTGTTCAAGCTGAAAGGATACTATGGTAATTCTTCACCAAAAATTGAATAAGGCCAATGCCTAATCCCAATTCCGGCCAATCAGTGTCTGTTAATCATTATATAAGGTTGTGGGCAAGGTTCGGGTGAATCGTTTAAAGCTTATTCTGATGAGTATCTTTGGTGAAGAATAAGGGGCCTTTGTGCCCAAGAGTTCTGTTGCTAACAACGAACTGATTGCACAAGAATTTTTGTATTAATTTAAACACTCTACTTTGAAACTAGTTTGATGGCGATGAAAGTGGATATAGATCTTACATATCATTGTATGGCTTGGGTACCTTGCATCGGGTTATGGAAGCAATGGGCTTCTCTCAGGGTTTCATAACTTAGGTGATTCAATGCATTACATAACCTTTGTTCACTTTCTTTTCGAATGGAAGCCGATCACTAAGGATCAATGCGAAGAATGGACTTCATCAGGGTTGCCCGTTATCACCCTATATATTTATTTTGTGCTATAAAATTATTAACGACGGCCTTTAGACTGTTAGGTGGATAGCTCAGGGTTCATATTATCACTAATGGGGAATGAGTGTCCCACCTCTAATATGCTAATGACATTTTGGTGTTTATCGAGACCAGCCATGCCAATGCAAATAAAATTCAAGATATCCTTGACAAATACTATGGATGGACGGGATAATAAATTAACCAATGTAAATATGTTATTTTGTTCAATATGCGGTGTCTGAGATGGAAGTACAGAAGGATCTGCAAGTCTTTTGAGTTCAATATTGTCTCTTCTTTGGAGTACCTTAGGTTACCGTAGGTTATATAGTAGCTTGTTGCCTTCAATTTCTCGAAGCTATTGAAAAGTTCCTCATATAAGATTAACGTGTTGGGAAGAGACACCTATCGTTGGCGATCCATACCACCCTAATCAAAACTTCTCTCCTCACTATTCCTATATACTGCATTATCCTTTATGGGGTTCCCAAGCCGATACTTTCCTCTGTTGACTAAATTGGGAGACAATTTTTAAGGCTAAAGAAAGGAAAAATGGGGAATTCATTATGTGGCATGGAGTGAACTTTATAAACCAGTGGGATAAGGCGAGTTGGGTTTCCACTCTTCTATAGTTTATTAGGAGCCAGTAAGGGATCGCTTGGCTTTGAATATTTTATAGCCCAACTTTGTATTGCATTAGCTACTGAGGGAAAAATATGGGAATGATCTATGGATGGACTGTCCAGGGTAGAATGTGTTGATTTCCTGGAAGGTCATCCAGTATGGGGCTGCTGCTCTTCGACCTATCCTATGATGGAGGATAGGTGATGGGAAACACATTAACATCTTGCCCAATTTTTGGATCTTAGATTGGCAGCTTCCTAGCTAGCCTATATGTTTTGATGTGAATCATACAGAGGATTGGAGGGTAAGCAACTTCCATGGTAGCAACCTGAAGTTGTGGTGGGATGCTTTGAAGAGCTACTTTGATGAGCTGATGCCTCACATAATTATGGACATCCCCACTATTCAAGACCACATACAGGACACTCTTGAGCTCACTCACTGGAGTTGACTCTCCGAATGCACTCTTATGTTTACTTCTATGGCATACAAGGCCCAGATGAGAACTGAGATTTAATAGTTCAAATGGATGAAGGGGTTTAAGTTACACCTGACAGAGAATTTCATTTGTTGGAGGCTGCTCAAGGATACGATTCTTACTAATGTATGGCTTTGCAGCAAGAATTTTACTTACAATCCACTATGCCTTTGGGGTCGTAATGCGGAAGAGAAATTTTAGCATTGCATTATTCATTGCGACAAATTGAAGCATATTTTAGCATACTTGGCAAGGTGGGGTTTTGATTTGCAGATCCCACACTATTTTGATGAGCGAACCCGGATCCTAGAATAGTTGGCAAGGGAAAATCCCTCTCTTGGAAGAATTTTCTATTACGTTATTTATTAGATGTGGAGAGCACGTAATTCTAAGAAATATGGCCTATCCATTGGGTCCCCTATAGTTATTGCTGGCACAATACACATAGAAATTCTCTCACTAGAGTGGTTTTAAAGAGGGATGCTTTGGGATGGCTAGAGGGGGTAGCCCTTGGTCATCTCCTCGAAATGGTGGTAGAAGCGGCGATAAAAAGGAGATACATAGGAGAAACTACTTCCAGGTGCTTGATCTCGTAATTAAGGAGGTAGTGATAGGTGCTAAGGCATCTTCTGTGCTCAGGCTGGTGGACACTTCCCAACCATATTCCACGGTTCAAAATGTTGTTACTAGGGAATCATGGAAGGAGGTGGTCATGTATACCCAGAACATTATTCAATGGGGGAAGGAGGCAGAAAGTAGGCTGGTTCTGCCCATTGAATAATGTACAAACCACACATTCCATCCACTCACCTAGAATTGGAATATCATCTCCTCCTAAGACTGGGGATGATAGGAAACCAAGCCCCTTACCAGAACGGTCAGCTCCGTCTATCTCTAAAGGTCAGGATACGGGCGAGCAGGTTATAAGATTTACTTACTCGGATGGGAAGTTTACTAGTGGAGTCTATATGGCTCTTGAATGGACTTCTCCCCTAGTAGATGGAAGGGAGTTCTTCTTGAACTGCATTACCCACCTCAATGGGACCTCTCATCCTGGTAGGTCTACATCATTATAACCTTCAGGCTCTCGCAGTTACAACAGGTTTGACAATGGATCAGAACATTCTGAAGAGGTCATGCATGGGTGAGAGGGTCACTTCATCTCCCAAATAGACATGGAGGTTGAATTGCCTCCGCCTACTCCTCCTAAACTCACCCAGTAACTTGAATAACTTGAGGGGGCTACTCTTTCAGATAATATGCATGACTTGAGTAGTAACCTAGCAGATGACTACCTAGATGCCTCCATAGACTCCCCCCATTAATTTTTCAAGATATCCAAACTACTAGGACCTCTGCCTAATCAACCTAGATGCAACCATGTGGAGACCTCCAAGGTTTGTCTCCAAATTTTGTCCATCCCAAGTCGGGATGTCACCCCTATTGTAAAAGAGTTTTTGAATGCTAGTTGGGGAACTAATTCCCCAATGTTTAGGGAGAAGTGCCCTAGCTTTAGGTGAGACCAATAATAGGTTACACCATCCCACCAACCAAATTCTATAGGTTCATGCTCGCAACATATTTATAGTAAAACCTCTAAGATTCTAGGAGGAGTTTGCTTTCAGGAACTGCCGACGTAGGCCCCCCTTACTACTAGGGGTATATCCAACAACCCTTTTACATTGAATAAGCTTCAACACATTCCATTGGATAAGCTATGCCATGAGAACTTTATTTCCTTAGATGGTATCTCCATGGAACCCGCAAGGGAGGCTATTTAATATAATGTTGACACCATTGATCAAGCTCTTGTAGCAAAGCTCACGGGCAAGCCTATTTCATGTCCATACCTTCTTAGTAAACTTAAAAGTAACTGGTATCACTTTGGGGACTTCCAAATCATCACCATATCACCTAACTCATTCACTTGCATCTTTCAAAGTACCAAAGTTTGGGATGCATTTTTAATGAGCCATCCTTGGATCATAGCAGGAAACATCATTGGAATGGATTGGTATATTACCATCTCATTTCTAAACTCCCCCCAGGGCCTCCATTCCCCTATTTGGTTATGTCTGCCTCAGGTTTTGCTTATGTATTGGGATAAGAAAAACATAACAAGTCTTACCAACATGTTGGGAGAGCCACTATGGATGGATTTGCATTTGAGTAATTTGGGTAGGTCATAATTTACAAGAATCTATATGCGAATTGACCTATTATTGTAGCTTTAGCTAGGAGTTATGGCTATTTCTTTTAGAAAGTAGAATATAAGAGCCTCATTTGGTTTTGCTTTGCTTGCGGCTTCATTATCCATAGTAGTGACAAGTGTTCTTTCAAGGAAACTACTTAGAATCCCCCTTCCCCTCCTCCATAGAAATGCACCATTAGAAGCTCAAGCACTTCGACCAAGGCCGACAATCCCCCCCCACACCTCCTATGACCGAGTGGCAATCCCAGTCCCCCAAAAAGCCTAACTTTGACCTTCTACCCTAACATGAATAAGAGGGGACCTCTCTTGGAGCCAAGAGCCTGGTGACTAAAAAGTGTAGAGGAAAGCCGAAGGCAAAAAAGGAGCAATCTAGATAACATAAGCCATCCTAGCCATCCTTCTCTTTCTCAGCAGCCTAGGTTCAACAAATTGAAGATACTTCAGCAAGGATTTTCAATCTTTACAAGCACAAGCCCAGGTTCTCCAGTGCTCATTTCTCTATAGAGATTCTCCAGCTTGGGCCTATTTTCACCTCCCATTGAAAGAGGAAGAAGGCCTCCATAGATTTCACAGGTATGGAAATGGTCCCCTCAAGTGATCAATGAGTTGCTCTCTTTCATTTGTTTTTTATTGGTACTAATGGATTGGTTGGCCTCTACCAGAGCACTAGGACACCATTTAGTCTTTGTGGTTATTTTTATTCCTTTTCTTGCCCCTCTCCCCTATGGAATGGTTTTTTTATTATTCTAGTACACATTGCAAACCTATAATGGGACACTCTTCTTCCCTTGAGGGGTTCCTTTTTTGCTTCTTTTTGTTTGTTACCATATCTGTAAGCTATGTATGGAATGTACTTCATGTTGCAATCTTATCCCTTTTTTTTTTTTTGGGAGGAGTAGGTTTTTCTTTCATATACAAGCTTGTAACTTTCTTTTATATTAATGTAGGCCAAGTGAAAATTTCAAGGAAGCCAAAAACTTTAAGGCTCTTTCATTTCCCACCAATATTTTCTCTCACTATCTTATATTTAGAGTGAGAGGCTCTAGCATGGTTGCCGGGGGGATCGAAGGTCTCATTTACACTCCGGTGAGGAAGGAGGTGATGGAGCGAATGGTGGTAGCGAGCATGATAGGCGTCAGTCTCTAGGGGGCATATGGGGAATGATGAAGCTTGAGGAGTGGTCACCCAATAGGCCCAGCTCTAGAAAAGTAAAGACTAAGGGTCACACTTGTGGCATGGGTAATGGAGGCTACAATAAGTTTGGAGATGTCTGGTTGTGTGGCATGGAGGTCAAACCACTTCAACCCTCAAATAAGGGTGTTGGCGGAGTGCACAAGGTCATGGGGCCTAAGGGAGAGTTCTTGACCCCTCTCAGTGAGGACGACCAAAAGCTAAAGCAAGACATGAGGACGATAGAACACCCAAAGTTCACTGATGATGGTTCATCTATAGTGGTTTAAATGGAGAAGGTTATCCAGGAGGGGGATCGCTTGATGATATGTATGGTGGTGGACAACTCTATGTCAGCTTCGGGTGGTAATGCCATGGAGAAATGTAGTAATATCTTGAATCATTTGAATCGGAATCCCCATAGTGAAGCTATGGATGTAGGTGGAATGAAGGTGGGAGCTGGGAACTGTAGTGTCCAACCTGTAGCTGTGAACATGAATAGTCCTAGCATGCGAGACTTGGTGAACTCTTTGGGTAGCACTTCAGGTGGTCGATCTTATGCCACTATGGAGGTCTCCCCTAAAATCATTGGCAAATGGAAGGAGGATATGATAGGGAAACCGTTGGACCCTCCTAATATACCAGCCAATGTATGAAATAGGCTAGAACGCATTCAGATTCTCTATATGGAGGATGCTTCCTTTATATCCAGGGCCAGTGTTACAATGGAGTTCAATTTGGATTTGAAGATTTCTACCTTTGACAAGCTCTTCCGTGTAGTGGTGGGAAAGATAATGGGAAAAAATCTTCCTTACTTCCTTTTCAATTTGAAGACTCGATGACAATGGGGTTGCTTTGGTGAGTTCCAACTATCTACCTTCTGCCAACATTATTTCTTTTATTTTTTTGCTTCAGTGGAGGGTAGAGATATTATGATATGTCGAGCACGATGGTTTATCGAGGGTAATATTATGGACCTCAATAAATGTACTTCAACATCCTCCCCCTCCTCTATGGATGGTTGACATCACTGGTATGGATTAGATTCCTCTTACTACATATTCCAATCTTGGACCAATAAAATCTCGCTCGGATTGCATCAATGACTGGCACCCCTTTACGGATTGATGCGAGAATATGAGAATTTTACTGGGTTTGTGTTAGACTCGATCTTATAAATAAAATCTAAGCTGGTATCTCGATTAATAGCATTAAAGGGAGAATCTACCAAAGGGTAGAATATGAAGGATTAGGATACATATGTTATGGATATGGTCGAATTGGGCATAAGAAGGAGTTCTGCCCAATGGGGGCATCTAACATGCCAGTAGATGGGGCTGCTTAGTCGCACGAACAAGGCACACTAGTTGGAACTTTGAGGAGAGATAAGGCTCGGATGGTGAACAGTTATTTGGTGGAAGAACATGCCTCAATCTGTGCCCTCAGGAACCCAAGTGCCTCAGGTTGAGGACAATATACAGTCTAAAGGGCCCGGTAAAGAGTCCTTATCTCAAGCTTATTATTCTAGGGAGGAAGATATGAATGGTGGTCACTCTCCGAATGACAGTTAATAGTTAGGCCCATAGATTCTAGTCTCCCCAGATATAGATAGCCTAATCGGCCCCAAATGAAGGATGAGGTGACCGTGCGTGCTCAGCAAGCCCTGGAGCTATCAAAGTAGGTCAATTTGTAGCAAGTCTTAGAACTTATAATGGCTAAACCATAGGACAAATCCAAGTCATCAAGAAAGGTGAAATGAATGAGGATCACCCAACCCCTCATGCTCAACAATTGAATTAACCAAGGTAAGCATAATGAAAAGAGGAATTATATATCCCAGGCCCACTTTGAGGAGTTGGCCCAGCTGGGTCCGATCGAACAACTCTTTAGGAAGAGGAGGGAAGACTGTGATGAGGATATTAGCAGTGGGGATGCCTCCCCTTATGTTGTATCATGACCTCGATCTTTTTTTGGGATTGCATGGGGCTATAAGAAAGCTACAGGTAATTATCTACGCCTCCTTTTTGGTGATAATAAGACTGTTATAATGGGACTTATAGAGACCAAGACTAAGGTTTTTATTTAAAATGGTGTTTATAAGTTAATTGGTTATAGGTGGGAGTTCTTCCACCAACAAGGAAAGTGGAAAGACAGTAATGTCTCTCTCTCCAATTGGCTTGAGTTTGGGGAGGAAGATAAGGTACCGGGCTGCTTTGTCAATTACTTAGGGGCAGAGGTCACGGAGGCTGAAACCCATGAAGAAGTCTTTAGCATGGGGAGGAACAGAGCGCCTAAACATGATGGTATTACCTCCTCTTTTTTGAAATTTTACTGGAACTTAATTAAATCTGATGTGATTAACATGGTGGGAGTTTTTTTGCTACAATACTATGCCCACAAGTTGGAAGGACACCAATTTTGTTTTTCTCTCGAAGGTGAAAGGTGCCAATATGCCATCTAAGTTCTGCTTGATAAGCTTGTGTCAAACATTCTATAGGTGACCTCCAAAGTGTTAGTGTAGCGGCTTAAACAAATCTTTATGAATATAATTGTGGGGGAGCAAGATGCCTTTATGCCGGGTAGGTCCATCTCCACTAATGGGATTTTTGCACAAGAAGATCTCTTTGGCAAGTTCCAGCATTCCACCAAGAAGTGGGGATGATGGCTCTTAAGGTGGATATGGAACAATCTTATGACATCATGGCTTTAGATATGTTGCATGCTATTATGAAGGCTATGGGGTTCCCTGGCAAATTCATAGACTTGGTCATCCAGTGCATTACAAAGCACTAGTTTGCTCTCCTGATCAATGGTGGTAGGTTGGATTGGATTGAATCCCAATGCGGGCAAAGATTAGGATGCCCCTTATCCCCGTATCTATTCATCTTATGCTTGGAATTACTCACCAAAGCATTCAAACTAAATGAAAAGTAGTTAGGTATTCAATTAACAGGTAGCTCAGAACGTTTCTTATCTATTGTACACCCATGCCATATTGGTGTTTGTTGAGGCCTCAAGGTCCAATGCGATGTGCATAAATAATATACTGAACCAATAATGCGGCTGGACGAGGCAGCACATGAATGGCATTAAGTTGGCTATCCTTTTCAATAAATTTTGCCTTGACTGGTTGAATTTAAGAATCACCGAAGTCATCAAGTTCAAGAGGGTGGATGAGTTGGAAAACTTGGGCATACTATTGGCCTTGTGTAAGATTGTGGCCTTGGATTACAATAAAGTCTTAAAAATTGTTGCGGCTAAGATCAATGATTAGGGGAAGCGTCACCTTTTTCTTGTGGGAAGGGCCACATTGATTTTATCCTCCCTACTATCTTTCCAATTTTTTTTATCACTCACACTGTGATCCCCAAAGGAATCTTTGTGGCTGTCAAAAGGCTAGTATAATAATTCTTGTAGAAAAAGGATAAAGCTCTTAAAGGTATGTATTATGTGGCGTGGTAAGAATTATGTCTTCAAAAAACTATGGGCAGATTGGATTCCATTCTTGTAGCATTTGGATTGGGCCACTGCGGGTGAGATTGGCTTGGAATTTCGTAATAAATCCTCCTCCATACTGAACCAAAACTTAATTTCCAGGTATAGTGATAACCCATGGCAAGACTGTGAGGGTCATGGGGTTTCTAGTATGTGGAAAGTTATCTGGGATGGTGCGAAGGCGCTGAGACCAATCATCAGGTGGTGTATTAGGGATGACAGCTCATTTAATGTGTATCATGATGTCTGGATTCTAGACAGGCCCCTAAATAGCTAGCCCACTTTTGTTGATGTGGACCAGATTAAGAATAAGATGGTGGAAGAGTTTTTAGATGAAGAGAAGCATTGGAATGTCCAAGCCCACCAAAACTACTTCAGTGCCTGCCTAAGCTGACGAATTTACACCTTAACAAAATGATTACATCTATGGCCTATCAAGCGAAGATCAAAGGGGACAATGACCTATTTACTTAGTTCAAATGCTTTAAAATGCACCCATGGGAGGTTTTTTTTTTTTTGTGGTGACTCCTCCATAATGCTATCCTAACTAATGCTAGGCTTTTCTAAAGAACACTATCCGATTCTGATCACAACCCATGGGTTTGTTAGGAGAGGGAAGGTGTTGAGCATTGCCTTATGTAGTGTAGTAGACGCACTTTTGTTTCTAGTGCTTTGGCTCAATGGGGCTTCTTGCTGCTCATTGCCCAATCCTTTGACAATCAGCTCAATGAATTATCCCTTCTTGCAAGAACTAATCCTAGCTTAGGAAGGTAGTACTGCTATGGTACCCATCAGAATTAGAGAGTTAGGAATGCAAAAGTCCACAAGTAGCCCTTTTCCACGCCCAAAATTATTGCTGCTACTTCCCTCACCTCATTATCACGACCTTATTCGATACAACTCCTTTAGTAATGGTCAACCTCCTAGCTTGCTGGGCTACCTCCTCATAAACTTTGGTGCCCCCCCCCCCCTACAGGTTGGCTGAAGTTAAATTTTGATGCAGTGCTTCAACTATCTAAACACGTCATCCTTGGTGCAGTATTTCGGGATCATAATAGCCACTTGGTTCTCACTATGGGAAATAAGTTGAGCACTGGGATGCCACTGCTTCAGAATTTCTTGCGGATATGACTATTAAGGAGGTCATCCAATAGTAGATGTTAGAAGTGGAGGGGCTCATTATGGAGGGAGATTATCTTAATGTCATCAGCTAGCTGAAGTGCCTCATAAATCGTGACCACCCTCTTCATGCCACCAATCTTAAAGTTGACATTTCCTTTTTGACAAAATTAAAACAGGTCCTTTCTAACCATATTCTAAGATAAAGTAATGGAGTGGCCAATTTTTGTGCGCTTTTTACTCTTTTGGTGACTTTTTATGGAAAGATATTCTAGATAGGACAATCCCCTCAAGTTTTGTTAATATTTTGAGGGATGAAAGTGAGAGTATACCTCTTACTTAGTTGCTCCATTTGTATATATTTTCCTTTATACTTTGCTTAATATGAATGCAACTTTCAGGGAACCCAAAAACTTTGGCCCGAAGGGTGTAAGTTTAATTGGGAAGGAGATAGCCTAATGATGAGTATGGTGGTGGACAACTCTATGCCAACCTCAGGTGGCAGAATAAAGGAGGTATGCAGTGAGAAATTAGGTGGCTCAAAATAAATCCCAATAGTGTAGCCATGGATGTTTGTAAAATGTTTGAGGAAGACGGAAATAACACCGTCCCTCCCATACGTGTGAACATTGAAAGCTCGAGCATAGGGTGAACTGGTGATCTCTACGGGAAACACTTCAAGTGCTCGATCCTTCGCCACTAAGGAGGACCCTCCTAGGATCTTTGGAGAGTGGAAGGAGGATATGACGGGGAGATCATTGGACCCTCCCAGGAGACCAACTAATTATTGAAAGCAGCCGAAACATGTCCAAAGTCTTCATGTTGAGGATTTTTTCTCTATCTCTAGGGATGGAATCACGGCAGAGAACAACATGGATTAAATTAGTGATACTTTTGCCATTCTCGATCAGGAAATAGTGGGCAAGATAATGGGGATGTGTTTGCCATACTTCCTATTAAATTTGGAGACCCATAGATAGCTGGGGTGCTTTGGTGAGTTCCGGCTCTATACTATCGATCAAGACTTCTTCGATTGTGTGTTTTTCTCAATGGAGGTTAGGGATGCAGTATTATATGGAGGAGCCTAGATTATCGGGGGCAATATTATCAGCCTTGACAAATGGACTCCAACTTTTTCCCCCTGCACTATGGAAGGATTAATTTGACTGGTGTGGATCAGGTTCACCCTCTTTCCTTTACCATACTAGGATCAACAAAAACTCTCCTGATATGCCTCCATGATTGGCACCCCCTTTAGATTTATGTGCAAACTAGTTGCTGAGGCAGGCAAATTATTCACAGGAGGAAGTTTGCCCAAGTTTGTGTGATTCTTGATCTAGCTATAAAACTTCAAGCAGGAATATAGATTAGTAGCCTCAATGGGAGGTTCTACAAAATAGTTTGAATATGAAGGGTGGGATTCCTGTGTTATTACTACAGCCAAATTATGCACAGGAGGGAGCTATGCCTGTCTAGGAAAATTATAATTCCAGTGGATGGGATGGCTCAGCTGCACAGCAGGGAAGATCAAGTTGAACATCACTGAAAGACAAAGCCCCAATAACAAGTAGTAGTATGATGGAAAAACAAGCCTCATCCAGCACTTTAAGGCCCAAGGAGTCTCGAGTTTAGGAAAATATAGAGCCTTGAGGTCTCGGGAAGGAGCCAATTTTTTGGGTGGACAAATCCAATGTGGAAGTGCTAAATGATGGTCACATGTAAGATGATAGTTAAAAACTAGGGGCTTGGTTTTTAGTCCCCCCCCCCCCCCCCCCCCCCACAAACGCCCCAATCAACCCTAATTGAAGGTTGAGGCGACCACACCAGCCCAGCAAGCCCCTGAATTGCGAAAGCAAAGAAACCTGTAGCAAGTCACAAAACCTCAAGGGGCTAAGACACTAGATAAATTCAAGGCATCAAGGAAGGAAAGGCGTATGGGGATCACCCAACCCCTCAAGGTAAATACCTAAGTCAAGAATGCTAAGAAGAATGAAAATAGGGAGTGGGTGTCCTAAGCCAAGTTAGAAAAGGAATTGGCCTAGCTAGTACCGTTAGGAAAACTCCCTAGGAAGATGAGGAAATAATGTGATGAAGGAGTCAGTGGTGGTGAATCGTGACCTCGATCTTCTTTTTGAACTACAGACGCGGGGGGGGGGGGGGGGGGGGGGGGGGGGGGGGCTATAAGAAAGATACAAACAACTATCTATGTCATTTCATTGGCAACAACGATACTATGTTAGTTAGGTTAATAAAGACTAAGACCGAGACTATAACTCAAAAAGATGTTAATAAACTTATTGGAGGAGGGTGGGAATTCTTCCACCAGTAAAAAATAGGCATGTTTGGTGGACTTATGATCCTCTGGAGACATGATGTGGCTAGTTTTGAGGTCACAGTAGCTACTGAACAATGTGTGATCGGGCTTATCAACCTTCCCAAACTACCTTGGTGTTTGGTGGATTTACATTATGTTAATAATGAAGTTCATATCCATTGGTGGCTTTGGGAATCTATCAACAACTTAATTATAATTGATATTCATATTATTATGGGGGTGACTTCAATTTCTTCTTATCCCAGGAGGATAAGAAGTGGGGAAAAAAGTTAGTTTTCACTAATGCTGCCTAAGAAATGTCAGACTGTATTTCCACTAATGATCTTTAAGACCTTGGCTCTTTCATTCCTAAATATACATGGAGAAATAATAAGGATTGGAACAACAAAACCTGGGTATGTTTGGACAGATTGATGATGAACACTGAGGCCCTCCACATGGCCCCATTTATAGTTGTCCACCACTTGATCAGGCTAGCCACAGATCACTGCCTGATCTTACTCAAGCTCGGAGCCTCTACTAATTAGAATCCATATTATTTGATTCAGTTTGAATATGTTTGGATGACCTACCCAGCATAGTGGTGAATTGTGTGGAAATAATGGTCTAAGCCAGACTATGGGAGTCTTGCTGATGTGCGCCAACATAAGTGCGAAAGAACTCTCCGAGCACTTTTTTCATTGGAGAAGGAACTAGATGAAGGAACTGGGCCCTTAAAAGATATCACTAGAGTTAGGTATTTTTGAACTATAACCTATTGAGTGCTTAGAAGGGGTTTAAGCAACAAGCAATAACAATAGCTAAGGCAAGTAGTGGTGGACCTTAATGTGACCCTAGCCAGAATCACAACTTGGAGGAGACAATTTAAAAAGGTTTGTGGATCAATGAAGGCAACAATAATTTATATTTCTTCCATTCTATGGCATCAATCCTCTATCATTCCAACCTATTTCTCAAGTAAAGATATATGATGGGGCCCTTAGTGAAGAACTAGGAAAGATCCATGACGAATTCTAGAATTTCTTCAATGGCAAGTAGAAAGACAAGAATGTATATCTTCGTAGTTGGCCTGTGTTTGGGAAAGATGATAAGGACCTGGAAACTCTCTTAGAGCATTTAGAAGTGGATGTTATAGAAGCCAAAACCCAGGCTGTTATCTTTAGCATGGGGAGCAACAGAGCACCTGGAATCGATGGTATTACTTCCTCTTTTTTGAAATTCTATTGGAACTTAATTAAACACAATGTGATTAATATGGTGGAAGATTTTTTTTTACTCTAATGTCATGCTTGATAGCGGGAAGGCAGCCATAGTTGTTCTTCTCCCCAAGGTGGAAGGAGCAAATGTGTCATCTAAGTTCCGTCTCATCATCTTGTGCCAAACTTTCTATAAGTTGACAAGTTGACCACCAAGCTATTAGTGTAGACAAGTTGAAAGCCAAACTATTAGTGCATTTATTTAAAGCTCTGTTGGCCAAGATCATTGGTGAGGAGCAAGACGCCTTTGTGCTAGTCAGGTCATCTCCACTCATGGTCTCATCTCCACTCATGGTCTCCTAGCAAAGGAGACCTTTTACAAATTCCAGCACTCCATTGAGAAGGGAGGATGATGGCTCTTAAGGTGGACATGCAAGTCTATGATAGAAAGGGTTGGGACACTTTGTAAGTGGTTATGAAGGTCATCGGGTTCCCCGATAGGTTTACAAAGTGGATCATCCATTGCATTATGAAGCATTGGTTCATACTCCTGATTAACGATGACCAATCAGACTTGGTTGAAGCCCAATGTAAGCTTAGATAGGGATGCCCCCAATCCCCGTACCTCATCATTCTTTACTCAGAGTTGCTCACCAAAGCTTTCAAGAAGAATGGTAAACAATTGGGGATTTAATAACAGGTAACAGGAGCATATTTCTCATCTCCTTTATGCTGGCAATATTTTGGTTTTGCTGAAGACTCGAATATGCATCAAAGAAATTTCGAACCTCTACTATGGCTAGACAGGGCAACATATGAATGGAAGTAAGTTAGCTATCCTCTTCAATAAACTCTGCCCCTACTAGTTGTGTACACAAATTATAAAATCCATAGGCTTCAAGAGAGTCGATTTATTGGAATACTTAAATTTACCTTTGGCCCTACACAAGCTTCTCTTAAAAACTATTGTGGCTAAGGTCAATGTGGTAATGCCACTTTTCTCATGCGAGTATTTCCACGCTGATCTGATCCTCCATGCTGTTTATCCCGGTTTACCCTATAACATATACTCCCGTCCCTGAAGGCATCTTGGTGGGTATTGAACGAGTGGGGAGTCACTTTCTATGGAAAAAAGTTGGAGCTACTAGAGGTATGCACTATGTGGCATGGCTAGAACTATGTCCCCAAAAAGTGATGGGCAAATTGGGGTTCCATTCTAATAATGTATGGATGGGACCATTACGTGTGAGTCTGGCATGAAACTTTTAAGCAAACCCCTCTTGCATTTTTAACCGTAACTTGATCGCCATATATGGGGAAAACCCATGCAAGAAAACATGGCTTATGGGGTCTCCAATGCTTGGTGAGTCATCTTTTATGGTGCGGAGGCTTTGAGGCCGATCATCAGGTTGCAAAATGGGGATGGCAGCTTGTTCGACATGTCCAAAGAAGCTTGGATTCTTGATAGGCCCCTAAGCTATTGACCCACAATTATTTATGTGGAGCAGCTTGACAATAAGATGGCAAAACATTTCCAAGATAATGAGAAGCGCTAGACCATTCAAATCCTCCAAAATTGCTTTGAAGCTTGGCTTATCCAACAAATTCTAGACATTACAACTGGCAATCCCGTAATGGGGACCAACCTGAGCTGAAGTCCTCCCAGCCTAGCAAAATGATCACATCTATGCCCTATCTGGCCAAGCTAAAGGGGGATTATTAAAAATTTCTTTGGTTCAGACTCTTCAAAATGTAGCCCTAGGAGGATTTTTTAGGGTGGCGACTCCTCCGCAATGCAATTCCAACCAACTCATGGTTATTTTGGCGAACACTGTCTGACTCCAATCTCTTCCCATGGGATTACATAAAGATGGAAGACATGGAGCACTGCTTCATTTGGTGCAATAGGATCACTCTTGTCTCTAATGCTTTGGTACAATGGGGATTTCAGTTTCCTGCTGCACGATCCCAATATGACCAGCTCAATGAACTCCCTCCAATAGAGGAGTTGATTTGGTGGCTCCTCTAAAGGGATGCCATCCACACTAACACCTGGCTTCATTGAAGGGGCCTTAGAGATGAGGAAATGTGTCCTTGGGATTGTAATGGAGTTGAGACCACGAACCATTACATTTTCCATTGCAAACAGGTTAACCAGGTGCGATTCCTTTTATATAGATGAGGTTTGGATCTGATAACCTTTAAGTCCCTAGAGGAGGGACTAACTGAACTAATAAAACTAGCAACCTCCAACCCCAGCTTGAGGAGGTTATTTTGTAATCTGATTTATCATCTCTAGAGAGCTTGTAACAAACTTAAACATGGCATACCCTATTGCACTCCTTCGGTGTTTGCAGCTAGGCTCGGGATTGTCATTTGAGACAATGTACGAAAACTCATAATTGTAGGCGAGCTATATGTGGAGCATTAGGATATTACTTATGCTGAGGTGATGGTTGCACTCTCTATGAAGGATGTGATCTACTATTGAAAGTATGACTTGGATGGGACCATTATTGAAGGGGACTCGGCCAATGCTATAACATAGCTGTAACAAATCCTGAATAGAAAAACCCGAGTCCACTTCAGCAATAATGGCTTAAAATTTGTCCTTCCTAAGCTACTTCAAACAAGTTGTTTTTCAATATATACCATGTGATAGTAACAAACCCGTTATTTTTTCCTCATATTTTGCCCTTTTTTGAAATTTTGTATGGAATGATGCCAACAATAGTTCAATCCCCTCACCCTTTTTATCTATTTTGAGGGAAGATAGTGATAGAGCTTAGTTTTTTTGTTGCCTTTTTATTGTATTTTCCTTTACACTTTAATTAATGCAATTGCAACTTTCAAGGAAATCAAAAACTTTGGATTGGTTTTCATTTCCTTCTTTTATTTCTCTCACTTAGCCTTTTCTTGAGAGTGGAGCTTTGTGTATGGTGCGGGGGGACCGAAGGTCCCCTCCCCACTCTAGCGGAAGAGGAAGTGGCAAAGCAACAAGTGGCGGTGACTCTGATCGGTGTTGTTCTAATGGAGGTGGTTCTAGTGGCGAGAAAAAGGTGGGGGATACCCATTCTCCTAGTAGGGGTGGCTCGAGTGGAAGCTCAAGATCTGTGAAGGGTAAGGGGTTTCCATCGAAGGTGGTCACTGATGGGATTGAATCCATTTAGTCCATTAATAAATGGACAAGAACTAGCTCTGATAGGGGTAGTGTTGCTTCTAAGATAGAAGCAACTGCCATAAAATTTAGGGGATCTAAGGTTGGAGCTCTGATCACATAAAGGTGTGAGTTGCAAGACTAAAATAATGACATTTAGATGTTGTATAATCTAGTATCCGCGTGGGTTTCAACCTTAATGAAGATTAATCTTTTATTTGAAACTATGGATGGGAGGTTTGGAATGACAAATTTTGATTGGGATCATGGATTTGGGGTGGATGACATGGTTAGAGATGTCAATGCAACCACCTTGATTGGTAACTTAATGGAGGTATATGGTAATTCAGGTAATTTGGGTATTGCTGCTTCTGATAATGTGGACATGGAAGGGTGTTGTAATGCACCCAATAAGGGATTTATTAATGTTCTAGCTGAAGGTGTGAACAGAACTGAGTCTAACTATTATGGGATGTTTAACCACTTGGATAGCACGTCAAGTGCTTGAGTAAATGCCAATTCTAAGAATTCAACTTGAATTATAGCGAAGTCTAAAGAGAAGATATTGGAAAAAGGCAAAGCAATGCTTATTGGATCAAACAATTAATGGATGAAGCCGAAACACATCCAAATTCATTATATTGAGAAGGTTGCATATTTTTCTCCTGATGCGGTCACAATGGATCTTCAACCGGGCTCGGGTTTTTCAGTGTTTAGCTATGCTTGATAAACTTGTAATGGGGATGATTCTTGCGAGGAGAGTTCCTTTTTATTACTAAAGTCAAAAAATTAGCATCAGTGGGGGAGATTTGGAGAATTTAAAATAACAACCATGGGTTTTGATTGTTTTGTATGTGTGTTCTCATCAATGCAAGCCAGAGATGCTATCCTTTGTGGAGGTCCTTGGTTTATTAGAGGTAAAATTATGGGGTTAGATGTTTGGATGCCTAGCTTTTCATTTGCTTCCCTGGAAATTTTATCATTAAATATTTGGGTTCGACTGCCCAACCTCACATTGCATTGCTAGGATGTACAAAGCATTTCCATAATTGCTTCGAATATATGAACATCTCTTTTGATTGATTCCCAGACATGTAACTGGGGTCGAAGAGAATATGTCAGCATTTTGTGCAAATGAACCTTGCTAATAAACTTCAGGCAGGTATTTGGGTTAAGGATTTGAATGGGAGGTTCTTTCAGAAAGTGGAATATGAAGGTACTAGGCTATTGTACTACGACTTTGGTAAGGTTTGGCATAAGAAGGAACATTGCCCATATAAGATAGCCTTTCATGGAAGTAATAAAGTGGATAGATTGGTTGATCAGGTGAAACAGGGGAGATTGAAAGGATAGAGCTCTGGACAATCAATGGGAATTCTACCGAGGCAAGAGGTGGATAATTTTAGGAATGTGAATAATTCTAGGGTTAAATCAAAATTTGGTGCCAATTATAAAGCTGTGGAGAGCAAGAAGAAGGGAAATAACTAAAGAACTTCCAAAAGATAAGAGTAACGATTAGATAAAAAGGGAGGTGAATTCACTGAAGGATGAAGATCAGCTGGGTCCTTGGATCTAGGTGCCCAATATAGGTGATAAAACAACCATCTACAAGGGAGGAAGGTTGATGGTCCTGGAGTGATGCATAAGATGGGCATTCTTATTCAAGTAAATTTGAGCAAGATTAGTGAATCCAAATTTATATTGCCAGAGGGCAAGCTTAGGCCTTCTCATTAGTAGGTAAGGATGGGAATTAAGTAGCTATTGCTCTTTACTGCTGAGGTCAAACCATTTATGCAGAGGGCTAAAAAAAATAAATTTCAAAGAATTATGTTGAGAGGGAATTAAGGGAATTGAATCCCATTAAGGAGCTCCCTAGGAAGATAAAAAAGGAGTCATGTGACATTAATGGCCGTGGTGATGCCTCCCCCTTGGTTGACAATGTCTAGAATTCTTTACTTTAATGGTAGATTTTGCAGAAGCTTGTAAGAGGAGGTCAAATGGTCCTTTACGGATAAAGGAGAATGCTGGTAATGTTTTTAATTGAAAGTTCGTTAGGGATATTAAGCCCTTATGAATTAGCCCAAGCTAACCAAGAGGGGGGTGAATTGGTATTTTGAAAAATCTTTCAATCAAAAAAAAAAAAAACTCAAACAAAAAAAAATTTACCATAAAGAAATTTAACATGCGAAAATTAAATGCAAAAAAAAGTAGTAAAGAACACATAAATTTATAGTGGTTCGGTCAACTCGACCTACGTCCACTCCCCAGAGGCGCACTCCGAGTATTGAACTAAACTTAGTGACTTTCCTTTTGCTTTAACAACAAGGCATAGAAGCCTCTACAAAACCTCCTTTCCACCGACACCGGTGATGCAGAGAACCCAACTTCCTTTGCTTTCTCCTGAAGCAGGTAGAGAACCTTGATCAATTGCTAAAGTGTACCTCGCTTAAACCTCCAATAATAAGGGGTGATGATCAGAGAAGACAACTTGGATCCTATCTTGGAGAAACCTTTGTGAATCCCCTCACAAACTTCCCCTCACAAGATCCTTTCTCTCTCTCCCTTTCTGTTGCTCTCCTTTAGGCTCTCTCTGGTCAAAATAGTAGCAAAAGATGATCACTTGGGTAGAATAAGAGGTATTATATAGAAGAACTTTGGAATAGCTCTTAATTGTAAAAAACCGACTTTATCGTCCAGGATGATATAAATTAAATATCATATTGTATGATCAGTTCAAATTAAGCTCAATCAGCTAGGATGATTTGGGATGATCAGAAGGTTTTTGTTCATATCATCCAGGATAAAAGGATATCATCATGTATAATTAGTACAAGTCATAAATATCATCCAGACAATCACACAAAATGGATTTCTTGATGATGGAAAAATAGCTTGATTGTCCAATCCGATCTCATGATCATCCCGGACGATTAGCTCAAATTTGTGAAAATTGTCCAGAGCATCACCCTGAAAAGTAGCTGGCCGATGATTGGTCGTCTAGAGACAACTGAGGTTTGTGAATTAATCATCCCGGCCGATCCTGAGATCGTCCAAAATGATATGATTGAGCAATCAAACCTTAATTAATTTCATTAATTACCAAATTAATTTAGGCATAATTATGTTGGACGATGTCCAAAAATAAATAATACCTAAATAGATCTGGTAGATGATTCTTTCTAATTTGAGCCTATCGTCCCGACCGACATAAATATCGTCCATGATGATGAGCTTAATGACGGCTGACTTAACTAGGATGCCCTAATTAGGATTTCTATTTTTAACTGATCATCCAGGCCGATTTGTGGATCATCCTAGACAATATAACCAAAATTAGAGAACTCTAAAAATAGTCAGAAATTTTCCTCCAAGTGTGTATGTGCATGGTTACTTAGCATCAGGAACCATATCGTTTACAAAAGACTCAAGAAAGGGAAATATTTATAAACTGACTCAGACCTAGTCTAACCAAATTTGAGCTGATTCAAGTTATAGTTTGATATTGTGAACTTGAAATATTAGTTGGCAAGGCAGTCATAGAGAAACATAAGTGTTTTCTATCATCAAAATTATACTCCCTAAAAGCAGATTCGTAACAATCTCCCCCTTTTTGATGATGGCAACTACAAAAAAAATAATTGAAGCAGTTCAAAGTAGTTTTATTGGAAACAGGTAAAGAAATAAACACAGTTCAAATAATTCAACTATCCAACATAGAAATATAACAAACTAGAATAGACTAGAATAGTACAAACTAGTATAGGTACTCCCCCTTTTGACATCATAAAAAGGAGGGAAAAAGAAAAATAACACAAACTACTAAACAGAAGTAAAACATCATCACACAAAAATAAGCAAACTAAGAAAAAGATGGCCCCTGATCATCCGAAGGAGATGGTGGTGGTGGATGTGGCTGAAAGTAACTAGAAAGAGTCACAAACTGATCCCCAAGACAGGCCATATCCTTGTCATGCTGGTGCTGCTGGTGAGCCATGTAAGCATTGAAGCGATCAATGTCCTTCGCATGTTACTACTCCTATGCAACAACGTAGGTCTCGAAGCAAGTCTCCCACTGGTCGAATCGCTCCACCAGTTGATCCAGCTAAGAGTGATGGCATAATGGAGTAGGTGTAGGAACAGGTGTAAGAGCTGCCTCCTCCTCAGCTCCCTTAGCTTCCTCATGCCCCAGGTGGAGATGAGTACTGTGAAGAACATGGAAGGAGTTGGTTGAGTAGAAGGTAAACTAAAAATTTAGTGGGACATGATATTGGAGGTTGTATTTTGATTTTAAGACATAGGCAATGATATGTCCAAGGGTAAGACTGGGATTTCTCCATTGTCCTGGATCTCGAATAGTTGTTAGATGCCCAATGTTAATAAAAATTAGATTAGTGGCATTGAATTGGATACAAGCCAAAATGTAAAAAGTGGTGATCGAAAGAAGAGGAGTGATATGAATGCGATCACCATCTTTTGGAAGAATTGAGGTACGAAGGACATACTGGATTATCCTAGCATCTTTGAGTAAGGTGCTAGAATCTCAAACATCAAAGTAAGCATTAGTGTTTCTAAGAAAGTGGTTGGCCGGAGCCCAGTCGTAGTTAGGATCAGAACTCAGGGTGTGAAGTTTGTCCCATATGGTGAAAAGTTGCAAAAGCTCTTGGCAGTCCTGATTTATGATTTTGATGGGGCAACTATTACGAGCGAGTAATGAAAGAGGAATTTATGCGAAGGTTAGCAAAAAATTTTAAAAGTGATTCTGAATTGAAAGGGACAAACAAAGTAAGAAGGAAGGTCAAGGAGGTGTGCGCAAACAAATCTAGGATAGGATAGGAAAGAATATACGGGTTGACAGTCCGGGATATAGTAATCTAGGCTATTTTGTACCTTTGATAGGCAGCTTGATCATCTACCTCAGCATAGCGATGGTCTAGATTGGCCCTCAAGGAACTCCTAGAAGGATGGCAAGACCTCTTTCCATCGACCATACTCAGGAAAATAGAAGGGAAGTAAGAGTAAAAGAGAGTTGAAGAGGAATTATGTAAGAAAAATTGATTGAATGGATTGGTTTAAAAAGAAATGATCCGATCATCCAGGATGATAGCAGAATCATCCACACTGATGGGGTGCAATAATTGCATCCAGGATGATTGGTCAAAAAGGTGGTAAAGTCATTCAAGATGATCTGATATCGTCTGGGATGATAAGACATGTGGCGATCGTTTTGAGGAGTCAAGCTGGATGACTGTTGAAAAAGAAGATCATCCTGGGTGATTAGGTGGATCATCCAGGATAATGCACAATAAAGGATCGTTCCGGCTGATTTTAAAAATATTTAAAGCATTGCCACATGGATCGTTCAGGATGAGGAGGATTATTTAGGATGATCACAAATAATTAAAACAGAAGATGATTAGATCGTCTAGGATAATAATGAATCGTCCAGGAGGATCAAAAGCAGATGAGTCAAAATAGCCATAAGGTGAAATTTTAAGAGTGAATCGAACAAAATCATCCAGGATTATATGAATATCACCCGGGACGATGTGTAAAAAAAGTTTCAAAATAGAGAATGGATGGGGATGATCAGAGAAGGCCCAAACACTTGAAAATCAACTTAAAAAGGAATAAGATATAAAATAGACAAGAACAATAGCAAAATAAAGGTTTTTTTTAATCAAAGCTTGAATATGATAAATTATCCATGTGATTGAATTAAAAAATTTGCAAGAATCAATGAGTTAACATCATTGAAATCCAAAAAAGTGGTAGAACAACCGATCCTGTTTTCCCTAACTCAGACTTCATCTAGGGGAAACCGCCTTTTAAAAATAAGGATCTAAATCAGAAAAAATCAATTGGATAAGAAAAAGAGATCCGTTCAAGACTTGGTTTTAGATAAATATTTTATAGAGTAATATATCAAAGTAATTAGTTAAAATCATGAATTCTAAAATGAAGCCTTTGAAAAATATCAAGTGACACATGAATTCTTCTATGATTTAAAAATTTTGAAAGAGAAGAAGCTTGCTTTTGGTGGGCTCATTTTATGCCTATTGTGAATTTGATTGGCGCTCTTTGTGCATCTTTTAACTTTTTATACAATTTATGTGTGTGTGTATATATATATATATATATATATATATATATATATATATATATATATATATATATATATATATATATATATTCAATTTGGCATCATTGTGCATCTTTTGATTTTTGCATCACTAGTCTTTTTTTTCATTTATTTTATTTTTTGCAAGCTAGATCCTTTTTTAAAAATTCTTAACAATTCTCAATTATGATTATATCTTCTAGATATTAGAGAAGAAAAATTCACTCTCTAATATAAGGAAAAATGAATCACAAAATAGTAAGAAATTAAATGATAAATTCAAAGACAATATAACAAAAATCTAAAGGTAAAATAAAGACTTTGAACATTATATATATAAGATAGATTACTGTAGCAAGATTGAAAAGATCTCAATTTCAAAGTCCAATTATTAATGTGAGATAGATTTTTGTTTAGGAAAAAAAATTACACCACTAAAAGAAGTTAGAGAGAATGAAACAATCAATGGTGTTTTCTCCTTTTAACTGATTTAGAGATGTCAATCATTGACTACAAATTAAAAAAAAAATTTAAAATACGACATAAGATATCAATTCAGTAGTGATTAAAATGAAAAATAAAATAATGAAGAAAATCAAATCAACAATAATGAAATAAATGAAAAGTATAAAAAAGTAAGTAAAAAAAATTACAAAAATAAAACAACAAACAACAGATAAAGGATCAGAAATCAAGTTCATGCATTTATATCAATCCCACCCAATCTGGTTTTTAAAGTGCTAAAAGTGTCAAAGGCTAGTGGTTTAGTAAAAATGTCTTCCAGTTGATTCTCAATTGCCACATGGTGTAACTTAATGTCTCCTTTGGTTACATGGTCTATAATGAAGTGATGCCTTATGTCTATGTGCTTAGTCCTTGAATGTTGGATAGGATTCTTAGAAATGTAGATGGCACTAGTCTTGTCACAAAGGATTGAAATTGTTTATATAGGTAATCCTAAATTATGAACTTGCTGCTTTAACCAAAGGACTTGGGCCACACAACTTTCTAAAGCAATATACTATGCTTCAGCAGTGGAAAGTGCAACAGAGTTTTTCTTCCTATTGGACCAAGAGACTAGAGACTATCCTATGAATTGGCAAGTCTCAGAAGCACTCTTTCTATCCACCTTACATCCTACAAAATCAGAATCAGAATATCCATTAATCTCAAAAGAAGTGTTGTGCATAGGATACCAGATTTCTAAGTTTTGGGTTCCTAAGTGGTATCTAAGAATTCTCTTAACTGTAGTAAGGTGGGATTCTTTAGGATCATCTTAAATCTAGCAAAGAGAAAAATACTAAACATTATATCAGGTCGGCTAGCAGTAAGGTAAAGTATAGATCCAATCATCCTCCTATACTTCTTTTGATCAACTGATTTTCCATTTAGGTCCTTGTCCAATTGAACATTAGAGGTCCTGGGAGTATTAATTGGCTTAGCTTTATCCATTTCAAATTTCTTCAAGATGTCCTTTATGTACTTTGATTGATTTAGAAAGGTTTCATCATCTAATTGTCTTATGCTAAAACCCAAAAAGTAGGACAACTCTCCCATCATACTCATCTCAAATTCCCTACTCATCTTTTTAGAGAAATCATCGCATAGCCTTTATCTGATGATCCAAAAAGTATATCATCGACATAGATTTAAATAATGAGCAATTCATCTCCTATTTTTCTCAGAAAAAGGGTGGTGTCAACGCTCCCCTTAATAATCTCCCTCTCTAGTAAGAATGTTCTAAGCCTCTCGTACCAAGCTCTAAGTGCATACTTTAATCTATATAAGGCCTTTTTTAATTTGAAATCATGATTTAGAAATTGGGAACTCTCAAAACCTAGGGGTTGCTCTACATACACATCCTCTTTTATTACTCCATTTAAAAAGGCAATCTTAACGTCCATTTGGACAAATTTAAATCCTTTATAATTGGTACGGGCTAGTAACACTCTAATGACTTCCAATCTAGCTACAGGCGAAAAGGTCTCCTCAAAATCAATCCCTTCTATTTGGTTGTACCCCTTAGCTCCCAATTTTGCCTTATTCCTAACCACCACACCAGAATCATTCATTTTATTCTTAAAGACCCATTTGGTTCCAACTATACTTTATCCCTTTAGTCTTTCTATAAGTTCACAAACATCATTCCTAACAAATTGTTTTAATTCCTCTTGCATGGCTAAGAACCAAAACTCATCAGAAAGAGCTTAATTGA
Organism: Dendrobium nobile; assembly: GCA_022539455.1. Taxonomy (NCBI): domain Eukaryota; kingdom Viridiplantae; phylum Streptophyta; class Magnoliopsida; order Asparagales; family Orchidaceae; genus Dendrobium; species Dendrobium nobile. Next base: position 43,528,516 of record CM039729.1, on the reverse strand, counting down.
TGTTGGTGGGTTCAGTCATTTTGAAAAAGGTAGAGTGATTCACTTCCTTACTAAGTCCATGCCTAGTCCTAACACCTTCAGAAGGGTCTCCTATGATCAATTCTTTAGGATGAGTCAAAGAATATCTCCAATATCTAGGCAAGGTGTGTGTAGGTTCAACCCTTTTCTCCAAATTTGCATTTTCTACTCCTTCGGTATTCTTACCTACTCCTTTGGTGTTTTGGGGTTCTACCCACTTCTCCAAATTTTCAACTCCTATGGTAATCTCTCCAACTTCATCTTCATCCTCAACTCTAGACTTCTTAGGATCAGATTCATCAAACATTACATGAGTAGTTTCCTCCACCACCAAAGTCCTCTTATTAAGTACCCTAAAGGATTTCCCAACACTTGAATACCCTAAGAACACTCCTTCATTAGATTTTGGGTCAAATTTTCTTAAGTGTGATTTCCCATTATTAAGAATGAATACCTTACAGCCAAAGATGTGGAGGTGGGAAAGGTTGAGTGTCTCACCCTTAAGAATCTCATAGGGTGTCTTATCAAGTTTGGCTCTAACATTCACCCTATTCAACACATAACAAGCTGTGTTTACCGCTTCAACTCAAAAGTTTTTTGAAAGTGAATACTCAGCAAGCATGGCTCTAGTGGCTTCAACTAAGGTTCAATTCTTTCTTAAGCTATCCCATTCTACTGAGGGGTCCTAGGAGCTGAGAAGTTATGACTAATCCCCTTATCCACACAGAAGTCTCTAAATCACTCATTTTCAAACTCTCCCCCATGGTCACTATGGATGGTCCAAATCTCATAACCTAGCTTTTTCTGAAACTAAGTGAAGAAGGATTTTAACTTATTAAAAGACCCATTCTTATGTGACAGAAATCTAATGAAAGTAAACCTCAAGTAGTCATTGATAATCACAACTCCATAGACTTTTCCCCCTAAGCTGGCAGTGCTAATGTGTCCAAACAAATCCATGTGAAGGACTTATAAAGGTCTAGAGGTGCTAATGTCCTTAATGGAGTGAAAAGATGATTGAACTTTCTTTCCAAGTTGGCAGGCATCACAATGGTGGTCTTTAGAGAATTTTTAAGCTTGGGAACACCTCTAACTAGGTCTTTTTGGATCACTCTCCTATGATTTTCATACTAGCATGACATAACCTCCTGTGCCACAACCATGAATCATCAGTCATAGTTTTTAAGCAAAATGAAGCAACACGTTCAATATTTTTTAAGTCAAGCATGTAAACATTATTGATTCACTTTCCCTAAAAAATAGTGTTGTTATTTAAGCTTATAATGCAAGTATTTGCCAAGAATTTAATGATGATGCCTTTTTCACAAAGCTGACTGATGCTGAGCAAGTTATGTTTTAGTCCATCTACAAGCAAAACATTTTTAATCAAATGGTTCTTGGAGTTTTTGATTATACCTGCACCCACTACTTTCCGGATAGTGTTATCTCAAAGTGTAACATTGCCTCCAGCCCTGGCCTCAAGCAAAATGAATTGATTAGCATTTCCAGTCATGTGTTGTGAGCATTCACTGTCTAGGGACCACATGCTCTTATGAGGCCATTTGTGAGAGGAAGCCTACAAAATTATCAAACGTTAGATTTAGGAACCCAAACATATTTGGGTCCCTTCTTATGGAAAGAAAAATGCAATGCATGTATGTTATGTTGTGAATCATGCAATTTGGGTTGCCACACCAAATGTGTAATATGGTGAATGTGCAAGTATGTGAAATGTGTCATAACATGCCACATGAAAAATATTTAACACTAGGAAATGGATTTACTAATATATTCGGGTAATTATGCTTTTTTTTAAAGTTATGTGATTCATGCAATATAGTTTTGTTATTTTCGAAGGCTTTGAGATTTTCTAATTTCTTAAACTCTTTTTCTAACTCAACATGAGATGACTTCAAGGAATCATGTGCATTAAATAATTCAGTATGCTTTTTGTTTAATGCATCAAACTCATCAAGTAAAGACATGTGATTTCTATCGATTGTAGAATGATCTTTAAGTAAAATTTTATACTCTTTTTGCAAATTTAAAAACTCTAATTTCAAACTAGCGTGTGATTTCTTAAGTTTCCTATATGAAGCATGAATTTTTCAAAAACTTCAAGTAATTATTTGTAGGTTTGTTCACATACCTCTTCTTGGTCAAACTGACCAAGATGATCATCCACCATCAAACACAAGTTTATAGTCTCCTCTTCAGCTTCAGTCTCAGAGGAGTCTGATGCTGAATCCACCTAGAATGCCTTTTGGAACCTCTTATTGCCCTGTTTGAACTTGGGTTTCTCATCACCCTTCTCCTTGCCTGAGTGAGCTTTAAGTGTTGGACAACCAGCTTTAATGTCTCTAGCTTCCTGCATTCATAGCAGATCATATCATTATAATTCTTAAAATTTTTTCTACCCTTACCTTTATTCCACTTCTGATGGTTCTTGTGCTTCTTTCTTAGAAAGTTTTTGAATAGCCTCATGATTAAGACAACATCATCACTTTCAGACCCAGAAAAATTAGTGTATGTGTTATTTACCTTCAGTGCCACAGTTTTCGCCTTCTTTTTCTCAAATGCATCAAGATTTCCTTGATTCACCCCTTACTTGTAAGAAATTAGTGATCCAAGTAAATTATTAACATAATAAGTGTTTAAATCTTTAGATTCAGGAATTGTAGTGATCTTAGTATCAAAAGAAGAAGGAAAGCATCTCAACATTTTTTTTACTCTTTCAGAATTAGTTAGCTCTCTTCCTAAAGCATGCAATGAGGTGACAATTTGAGTAAACCTAATAAAGATGTCATAAATTAATTTAGAAGGTTTCATACAAAAAAAAGTTTGTAGTCATGCAATAATATATTCAATCTAGATTACTTAACCTCATTGGTTCCTTCATAAGTAATACACAATCTATCCAAAATTTCTTTACTAATTACAAAAGTTGAAACACTCATATAATCTTTAGATTTCAAAGCACATAAAAAATAATTCAAATATTTTGCATTAAGTTATGCTAAATCTCCTTCATCAAAAGTTCATTCAGTAAAAGGAAGTTCTGTTTTAATGCCATTCATTTCACGAGAAGGGGTGTATAATAATCCTTAACAAGCATCCATATGCGATAGTCAATCGAATATAAAAAAGTAGACATGCGAGTTTTCTAAAAATTAAAAGGAATATTATCAAATAAAGATGATCCGGTATTAGAATACCCTTTCACTGTATTATGATTACTAGAGTTAGCCATGGATCAAAATTTAAAAGTTTCCAAAAACTCAATTTTATGAATCCTGCTCTGATACCACTTGAAATTTTGTTAGGGATGTTAAGCCCTTATGAACTAGCCCAAGCTAACCAAGAGGGGGGGGGGGGTGAATTCGTATTTAAAAAAATTTTTTAATTAAAAATAAAAACTTAACAAAACAAAAATTCATCACAAAGAAATTTAACGTGCTGAAATTAAATATGAAAAAAAAGTAATAAAGAACACAGAAATTTATAGTGGTTCGGTCAACTCAACTTACGTCTACTCCTTGAAGGCACCCTCCGAGTATTGCACTAAACTCAGTAACTCTCCTTTGCTCCCATATTAAGGCGGAGAAGCCTATACAAAACCTCCTTTCCACTGAAATTAGTGAGGCAAAGAACTTAACTCCTTTTGCTTTCTCCTGAAGTAGGCACAGAACCTTTATTGATTGCTAAAGCAAACCTCCCTCGAACCTCCAAGAATAAGGGATGATGATCAGAGAAGATGTCTTGGATCCTTTCTTGGAGCAACCTTTTTGAAATCTATCATAAATTCCCCCTCATAAGATCCTCTCTCTCTCTCCCTTTCTCTCCATCTCCTCTAGGCTCTTATGTCAAGATAACAACAAAAGATGATATTTTGTGTAGAATAAGATGTTATAAATAGAAGATCTTCAGAATAACTCTTAATTGCAACAAACTAACTTTATCATCCAGGATGATATAAATATCGTCCTGTACGATCAGTGCAAATTAAGCTCAATCAGTTAGGACTATTTAGAATGATTATAAGGTTTTTGTTCACATCATCTTGAATGATAGGATATTGTCCTGTACGATTAGTTCAAGTCATTAAATATCGTCCCAACAATTGCACTGAATGGATGTCTGGACGATGGAAAAATAGCTTGATCGTCCAGGCCGATCTCATGATTATCCCAGACGATTAGTTCAAATCCGTGAAAATCATCCAGAGCATCGCCCTAAATAGTATACAGTGGGCTCACTTTGGCAAATTACAATTGACTATATTTGGGATGGGTTGGGTCCTCTATTATTTCAATGAAATAGAGGGTGTAGAATCTATTTTATTTGAAGGACTATGGCATATGAATGACCACATCATTGGTATTCATAAATGGCCGCCGAGTTTCTCTCCAAGTTCACTTAAGGGCCTTACAGCTCCTGTTTGGATTAGGATGCCAAATTTTCCATTACAATATTGGGATGAAGTGAATATATGTAGAATTACTTCAGAAGTAGGAAAACCATATATGTTAGATGGTAATACATTCCAATGGGGGAGGAGGGATTTTGCTAGAGTTTGTATACGTATTTAGTTGGATAAAAAACTTCCACTGGGTGTCTGGGTTGAAGGAAGCTTTGGTAGATTTTCCAAAATATAAAATATGTTCAGATCTTCAATTTCTATTACAAATGTGGTAGAATTAGTCATCTTAATAAGAAATGTCCCGGCTCATATCGAGCTCAAGGTGCAGCTCCTAATTCTTCAATTATTGATGAACTTATCATTTAGGATAATGGTATTAACTCTAATATTGAAAAGGCTGGAGATATTGATGCTCATTCAAAAATGAATCCTACATATGGACCCTATATTCATGTCAATTATGGGAAAGGGAAATTGAAAAATGCTATGAGAAAAAAAAAATGCAGCTACTCCGGTCAAATTTCCTAAGGTGAATGGGTCTAGTAAGGTTGCTTTGGGTATGGTTGATGAAAAGAAGGTTTTGGAGGATGCAATAAAAGCTACTAATTTGCTGAATGATGACTAGGTGATCATGGATGCTCTGGGAGTTCCTGATATAGCATATGATATAGTTATTCTTGTAGAAGTCACGAGGTGTAAGTCACCTGCTCCTTCCTTTAATCTTTATATAAACAAATTTAATGTGTTGATTGATGGTGGTGAGGGATTTGTTCATTTTAATGCTATGGAACGTGGGAGGGTGAAGTGAAAGAGATGGAGAATATTGTTAACACATGTTTTGAAAAGGATAAATATCCTAAGCAAATTACTGAGAAACCAGATGTAAAATTTTTTGAAGCAGTTGATGCAAATGAAGGAGAATCATCTTTTGCTAAAAGGACATTGGCTAAAGAATTAAAAAGCATAGGTCCTGTCAAGATATCTAAAGGTAGAAGGAATGAATTTGGAATGAAAAATGTTGTGAGGGTTTCTACCCCTCGAATTAATTAATGGCTTATATCGCTTTTTGGAATTGTAAAGGAGCGGGAAAAAACCAGGCTTCTCTATATTTAAAAGAGTTTGTGAAGGAGTTTGATGTTTTTTTTTGTTGGTTTGTTGGAAAACAAGCTTTCTTCCATATATAAGAAGGAAGTAGATAAGCTTGTTGGAGTGGATTGGGATTTTTTTTTATGTTCTAGTTGATGGACAATCAGGAGGAATTATTATTTTGTGGAATTCTAAGGTGTCTTCTTTTAATGTCTTGGAGTCTTTTTCACAAGGCATTATTGGGAACATTGATGTTCTTAAAAAGGGTATTTGGAGTATCTCCACTATGTATGGGAGTACTGACATTGTTAAAAGAAGAGAAGTGTGGAGGAAAGTAGAACAATATTCCTCTAAGGATTTACCTTTAATAGTTGGAGGGGACTTTGATTGTTTGCTGGAAAATGGAGATAAAAGGGGTGGAAGATAATTTTGTTTTTCCCAAGATCCTAAGGAAATGAAATCTTTTCTTATCAATAATGATTATCACAATGTTGGCTTTATAGGACCGCAGTTCACTTGGTGTAATAATAAGATAGATGGGGCTTGAATCTTAGAGAGGTTAGATAGATGCTTTCTGAACTCTAAAGTAATTGAAGTTTCTCAATGGGTGGTGGTGAAACATCTTGCAAGGGTAGCTTCTGATCATTGCCCCAATTTGGTTAATATTTTGAAAATTAACTTCAAAGTAAAAAGGATTACCTAATTTTAATATTCTTGGGCTTCATACATTGCTTCATATGCTGTGGTGGGCAAAGCTTGGTATAGATAAGCTGTTGGTAGCTTTTTAGAAGTTCTTAACACTAAATCTAGAAGGGAATTGAGAGCCTTATTTTTCTGGAGTAAGGCTAAGCTTCTAGATCTTAATTAATTGAAAGATTGTCTCAAAGAAGAAATCATGGAATTAAAGTTAGAGGAGGCTAAAGAAGGTTTTCTCTCGGTGGAGAAGCTGGTTACTCTCAGATATAAGGTGGAGTAACTCAATTGTACCATAGCTTGATTGAATACTTGGGTGAGACAACGTTTAAAGGAGAGATGGCTAGCGGAAGGTGACATAAACTCTAGGTTTTCCACTCTTTTGCAAGTGCTGGAGGAATTTAAATTGGTTTTACAAGATTAAAGATGTGTTTGGAGATATGGTAGAAGATCCAAAGTAAATTGAAGAGGTTTTTATGTCGTACTTTAGCAATAAATGGAGGCATATTCTTTATGTGACTGGCCGGCAAGGTTGAATACGATGATCAATGTAGATAAATATTTTTTGGATGTAGAAATCACTTGGGATGAAGTTTTGGAAGTGCTAAACCAACTTGGTAGATTTAAATCACTAGGTAATGTTGGAATCTCTTATTCTTTCATCAAGATTTATTGGAATATAATTAAATTTGATATGTAGAAAGCTATTCATTATTTTTTCTCATGTGGAATTATGGACGATAAGTAGAAAGGGACCTTAGTGGTGCTTATTCCAAAGGTTGAAAATCGTTTATTTCCCTCCAAATTTAGACTTATAAGCTTATGCAAATCTATTTACAATATTATGGAAAAAATTCTTTTAAATATAATGCCAAAAGTTATTCAAGAATTAATTTTGATAAAACAAGAACCTTTTTTGAAAGGGCGTTCTATGTCGGAGCATGTGCTGCTGGCTCAAAAGGTTTTCCACAAATTCATTTTTTCTAAATCAAAAAAAGGTTTGGTTTCTTTTAAGATTGATATCGAGCAAGCCTATGATAGTATGGGGTGGGCAACTTTGAAACAAGTTCTTCATTGCTTTGGTTTTCCTGTTAAGTTTTGTAATTTGATTTTTGAATGCATGGAGTTCCCTTCATTTTCTATTTTGGTTAATGGAACATATTCTAATTGGATCAAGGCTTTATGTGGATTTCAGAAAGGTTGGCCTCTATCCCCATTTTTGTTTATTCTTTACTCTCAGTTGCTTTCAAATGTAATGGTTGTTAAAGGAAGTGAGATTGGTATCAAAATTCATTCAAATGTTCCTAATATCTCACATTTACTATATGTGGATGACATTGTGATGTTTTTTTATGCTTTTATCAAAATGGTTAAGGAGGTTAAGAACATCTTATTAGTGTATTGCAGTTGGATGAATCAAAACATAAACTATGATAAATCTATAGTTATTTTTGGAAATTCAGTGAAGATGAGGTAGAAAAAAGTAATATCCCGGTTAATGGGCTTAAGGGTGGTTAAGGAGATGATTTACTTGGGAGTGAAGATTGCATTAAAAAGGCTTGGAGTTGAGGATTATGAGTTTTTTATTCAGAAGATGTTGGGTAAACTTCAAACTTGGAGCAACAAGTATATTTCATTGCCTAGAAAGGTAACTTTAGTTAAATATGTTATTCTACCTCTTCCATCATTTCAAAGTGCTCACTCTCTCATTCCTCTAAGCATTCTTTCAGAGTTAGATAGAATGAGCAGGGACTTTATATGGCATAAATAGGATGGTAATTCAAGAATTCATTATATAACCTAGGATGTTCTTTGTTTGCCTCGAAAATTGGGTGGGTGTTATCTTCACTCTTGCGTGAATAAGGTTGGAGCCTAAAGAGCCAAATTTGGTTGGAAATTTCTTACTTGATCTTCTTCATTATTGTATCAAATTATCGCTGTGAAATACAGGATGTGTAACTGGAATTCCCTAACTAAGAAAGGTGTTTCTTCGATTTGGAAAATTTTGTTGTAAGGGTGTGAGGCTATTGCTCTGGTTGTTAAATGAAAGGTGAAGGATGAAAAATCTATCAATGTGCTAAAGGATGTTGGCTGATGGAAAAAAGTCTTATTAGTTGGCAAACTTTTGTTTTGGTTCATTTGATGGATGACTCGAAACTTGATAAATTTATTTCTAATGGGAGATGGAATTAGATGAATTGAAGACTTGGTTTGGAGAAGAATTGGTCACTATCATTTCCCAAATTTAAAATTGTTCTAAGCTTACAAAGGATAGTTTGGAGTTGATTCATTTTCAGACAAGAAAAACACTTTATGCCATTATTCAAAAGTTTCTGCTTCAGATGATTTAATGGGAAGAGATATCTATTAGAATTGGCTTAGAAAACTCAAACTTATGCCACGAGTGGAGAATTTATGGTGGAGAATTTTTCATGAAGCAATCCCAGCATTTGGTTATTTTATGAATATAAGATTGAGAACGAATGTTGCGTGTCCTTTTGGTTGTCTAGAGATGGAAAACAACAACCAGGTGGTGGTAGGATGCTCTAAACTGATTCAAGTTATCCCAATTAATAATAAGTGGGGTTTCTTGTTGCCAATATTTGCTTCTTTAATGAATGTTGTTCGTGGATGAAAAGGAATGCTGGGAAGAATTCTCTTCTTGTAAAATTATATTGTTTTTTTTGTTTTCCTGAATTTGAAATCATAGTGTAAACATGTTCATGGAGCAAAGGAAGACTCTTGTTTGTACATAGTTGCTCAAAGTATTTCTCTTGCTTCTTTTGTTAACAAAGGAGCTATAAAATTTGGCTACTAGGGTGCTAATCAGCCTAATAAGCTTTGATTAAGAGTTGGCACCCTCCCCCACCAAGTATCCTTAAAGTTAATATGGATGCTTCTTTGATACTTTTTGTAGCTGGAGTATTCATAGATTTTAAAGGAAGATTTCTTTTGGCTTTCAATTCTAAGGGATTGCATTGGGATGTTGCTCGGTTAGAGTTATTGGCTATTCAGGCGTTAAAGGTCATTCTAGAAGATTGGATGTTGGATTACGAAAGAGTTATTATTGAAGGTGGCAATGCAAATGTCATTAATTTTCTTCATAAGCTTAGTAAAGATTCGTCCTAGATAGTGATCACAAATGGAATGGAAGAGGTTGATTTCCTCAAAGAATTCAAGAATGTTATTTTTAGTAGAGTGAGTAGAGATTGTAATAAGATAGCTAATATGTGTGCTAACATTGCTCGGAGTAGTAATTTTTTTTGGAATAATTGTAATTGAGATTCTATTCTTCCTTTTATTAGCTTGCTAAAGGAGGAAAGTGATCCTTTTCTTAGTTTGTAATCCCTTTTCCTATTTAATAATATTGCTTCTGTATCTTTCAAAAAAAAAAAGAGTAACTTCGTGATGCTCAAAGTGTTGTTGAAATCCGAGCAATGCAATATAGGCAAGTTTAGATTGCTAATGGAGGTAGTTAGGAACTTGCTGTTGTCTAAGCCAAAAATGATAGACATGTTAAGAGAATCCTATAGGATGACATTTCTGCTTTCCACACCTTGGGCGCTGGTTTGTTGGTATAGAGATATTTCAACTTCATTTTATCTCAAGTAGAGAAGAAGGGAAGTTAGCCATTGAAGTACTCCCTAGCAGTTAAGGAAATGGAGGAGTTCATGATTGGAAATGATCTTAAAGATGCTGGGTTCACTAGGCCGACATTTACTTGGTCCAATAATAAAGACATTGGAAGTAAAATCTAGGCTCGTTTAGATTGGGTTGTAGTTAACTCACCTATTTTTAATAATTATCAAGATCTAGAGACGAACCACTTTACTCGAATGGCTTAGGATCATTGTTCTGTGCTATGCAATCTTTAAGGAACAAACTACATGAAACTCGCTAGTTTGTTTAAATTTGAGGACATTTAAATCTCATATCTTATAGCTTGGAAATTAGTTTTTGACAAATGACAGGTGTGTGACCATGAGATGAAATGTAGAAGGACACTTCAAGCACTTTTTTTCTGGACCAAAAATAAGCGAAAGGATTAATCTAAACTCAAAGATGATCTTCAAGCAGAAATTGATGTGCTGCAGGAATTTGACTATTCAATCTAGGGGCATAATAAGGAGGAAATGAAAACACTTAAGCAAAAAGTCCAGCTGCTTCATGGGACAATAGCCAGGATCACACGGCGATCAAAACAAAGAGCGAAGGTCAAGTGGATAGAAGAAGTTTATGGTAATACATGCTTGTTTCATTTTATGTCTTCAGTTCGAAGGTGAATGAATAGAATTCAGGAAATGGGACTTCCGAATGGTGTTTTGATTCAGGATAATAATGAAATTTTTAACTGTATCTCTAAGTTTTTTAGGAAGAAATGGATGGATCAACCAATTGAGGTGGCATATTGGCCCTTGCTTGATGAGAAGAAAGATGTGATTGGCCAATTCCATAGCACACTTGAGCGCAACATAATTGAGGAAGAAATTAGGATGGTTATAAAATCTCTTGCTGGTAAGTGGTCTTCTGCTAGGGATGGCATTACTGCATCCTTTTTCTAAAATTATTGGAAAATTGTTGGGAAAATGGTAGTGAATGCTTGCATGGAATTTTTTAGCTTGAATGAGGGAGGAATGGAAGGAAATGGTCATTATTCTTCTCCATATGGTAAGGCAGCCAGACCATACTTCGAAGCTGAGGTCAATAACTTTATGCAAGACAATTTACAAGTTTTTAGCAAAATATTAGTTAATAGATTGAAAGGTGTTTAACCTCAGATCATTTTTGAAGAGCAAGCAGCCTTTATTCATGGAAGGTCAGTTTCTTCCCTTTGCTTTCTTATTAATGAGCTTATTAACAAATTCAAAGTGTCTACATATACAAAAGGGTTCATGGCACTCAAAATTTATATGGAGAAGGCCTAAGAGAAGATGTGTTTGAAGACTTTGGAGCTTTTGCTGACTAGAATGGGTTTCCTGAATAAATTTTTGAATTGGGTGCTCAATTGATTTAAGTTTCCTCAATTTTCCCTGCTTATAAATGGACAACCCACCGATTTAATTACATCTTAATGTGGATTTCAACAAGGCTGTGCTCTATCAACTTATTTATTTATCATCTGCTCATAGCTTTTCTCTGCAGCCTTCAAATAAAGGCATTCATTGTTTGGAGTACCAATTAGAACTAGAGGATAGAAGGTTTCACATTTATTATATGCTGATGATATTATGATTTTTTTAGGAACATATTTTACTTAATTGAAGAATATTAAATTCATTATTCAAGACTATTGTAATTAGTCTGGCTAAAGAATTAATAATAGCAAATCTAAGGTGTTATTTAGCAAACTCACCCCTCTATGCAAGAAAAATAGGTTTGCTAGGATTCTTTGATTTCAGAGAGTGGAGGAGCTTGAATACTTGAGGACTAAGTTGGCTGTAAGAAGATTGGTTAAAGGAGAATTCACCAAGTTGATACAAAATGTTTGGGCTTCCGTTATTGCATGGGGAAATAGAATCTTTTCATTAGCAGAGCGCATCATACTAATTAACTCTTCTCTCATTCCTTCGGTCATGTATATAAAGACCCACTCTCTTTTGCTGAAAGCTATGTTTGAGGAGGTGGAAAAGACCTGCAGGAGTTTCATAGGGACAAGGATGTTCAGACTAGAGGTCTACACTATACTGCATGGGGGAAGTTCGTAAATCAATTAACTAGTGTGGTCTTAGGTTTCATTCCTCATCAAAATGGATTTGCCCTCTTAGATCAAGGATTGCTTGGGATTTTATTTCCAAATTGAATACTATTCTTCATAGATGTATGAAGGACAAATATGGTTATTATCCATAGAGACATGAAGGGCGTATAGATAATTCAAGAATTTGAAAAATTGTTTGCAAAGGAGCTGATAGCATCTCAAGTAGTATTCGGTGGAAGCCTAAAGATGGAAAGAGTGTGGATGTTCTTGACCAAATTTGGATTTGGGACTATGTCTTAGCTGAATGGCCCACTTTTTACAATGTTCAAAGGTTGTATAGCACTAAGGTGGTAGAATTAATTTTTATGGAGGGCTGTTGTGACCGAGAAAAGCTTATAGAAAGTTTTGGCAAGGAATTAGTTGAGAAGATCTACTCTATTCTATTCATTGTGGGAAACATGAAGACATAATTGTTGAAAGTTATATTAAAGAACAAGGAAAAGACCTGCAAGAGTTTCTTATGAGATAAGTGTTAAGAGAGTTGCTATTTGCATATTTTACATTCTTGCAACTTGTATAGTTTTGATGATTCCAAATATTATTATTTTATGTGTAGTTATATCATAACACTTTTATGGAAAAATTATTTTTGCTCTTGTGTGTACTAACATTTCAGGAAAATTGAACTTCAGACTACTGAAGACTTCAATTCATATTCAGCATGAGATAGTTGGTAAATTAAAGTTTGTACTTAGCTTTGTATTGAGTTTGAGAGGGAGTGATTGTAATTGTGTAAATAAGCACACACACACTTGGGAAACAAGAAATTTATATTGATAGTACGGGATGAACATAGTTCGTACTGGACGATCAAGTCAGTTATCCCCATGGTAGAGCAATGGATCGAACAGGAAGTGAGAAAATTTTTCTAAGTCCTGATCGTCTGGACGAAATTCCATATTCATCCAGGGACGAACTCCTCTTGATTCTCATCTTATATTGTTCGTCTAGACGAAATACATAATTCGTCTCTGGATGAAATCCTCTGGATTTCCAATTTGGTCTGTTCGCCCAGACGAAGTTCAAATTCATCCCTGGACGAACTCCTCTAGACTTTGAGTTTACACTATTCATCGAGACAAAATTCACTATTCATCTCTGGACGAAATCCTCTGTCAAAAAATCATCCAAGATGAAGATGCGTTCATCCCAGGACGAAGTGAATCAACACTTCACTTTTTGACGTCGTTCTGTAATTTTTGGGAACCGACCTATGAAATAATTGTTCGTCCGTACGAACTTAGTTTGTACGGGATGATGATCGTGTACTATCTCAGTTCGTACCAATATTCTTTAGGATTGTTTCTGACACTTTAAGTAAAATCATCTAGGATGATCCACGATCGTACGAGACGATCCATTTCGTGTTGACTTGAAAATTTGTAGTTTTTTGACGGTTTTTCTTATCTCTTCTATATATAGTCCAATTTTGACTGCACCAAATCTTTTTGCCAGTTGATCATCGTGCCTATTGAAAGAAGAAACAAGGAGAGAGTGTGAGTGAGTGTTCAAAGAAGGATTCTTACAACTAGAGCGTGAAGGCTTCATCTAGAGTTTAAAGGTAAGAGTCTTTGTTTTTGAATTATGATTACTTCACTCTTTTCTTTTTTCCTTCTAGATTTCTTGTGAGGAGATCTTCAAGGAGATCCGGTTCTCTGCCGACACTTGAAGAGTGTGAGCAGATGAAGGGTTCTGTGCCCACACTATGAGAGTGTGAATAGCCGAAGGCTTCTCTGCCCCCACTAGAAGAGTGTGAAAGGATGAACAGTTCTCTAACAATACTAGGGATAGTGTAAAAGGATGACAGTTCTCTGCCGCACCGGGTAGTGGTGGAAAGAGTTTGTGTAAAAGCTTCTCTGCCTTGCTGTGGGTGTAAAAGGAGAGACACTTTTGGTATTAGTGCAATACTCGGAGGGTGACTCAGGGGAGTGGATGTAGGTCTGGTTTTGACCGAACCACTATAAATCTTGTGTCTTTTATTCTTTACTACTTTTTATTTTCTGCTTTTTCTGTTCTAAAATTGTGGTTAAAAAGCTATTTCTAAAAATTCATTAAAGTTTACTTTCGGTTCAAAATATTCAGAAGAGGGATAAATTTTTAAAATACAAATTCACCCCCCATCTTGGATAGCCTTGGGACATAAGCTTAGGTTTAACAACCTAATTCATAGTGAACGAGTTTCAACAAGTGGTATCAGAGCTTTATTTTAAAATTATAAGTTTAGACTACTTTCTGATTAACGTAGATGGCTACATTTGGAAACTGAAACACACCTAATGGTAACTCTATAACTAGACCTCCACTGTTTGACAATATACCTTTAGATTTTTAGAAAACATGCATGTTTACTTTCTTACAGTCACTTGATTATCTTATGTGGATCTTAGTCCAGGAAGGATATACAGAACTAACTAGATTAGTTGACAGAGTTAGAGTTGAAACACCTTTTGCAGACTGGACAGTAGAAGAATGTGACTTAGCATAACTAAACGCCAAATGCTTGAATAGTTTCTTTTGTGCTTTAAAATCAGAAGACTACATGTGGGTTTCCACTTGTAAAAGTGGAAAGGACATATGGGATAGACTTTGTATAACCTATGAGGGGACTAATGAGGTTAAGTAATCTAGACTTAATATCTTGTTACATGATTATGGATTGTTTCACATGAAACCTAATGAATCCATTTTTTATAGGTACACAAGATTAACATAAATAGTCACCTCTTTGCATGCACTATGTTGGGAACTAACGAATGCTGAAATGGTTAATAAGATTCTTCATTGTTTGCCTACTGCCTATGAAGCTAAAATTAATGTAATTACAGAGTCTAAAGACTTAAACATTTACTCTATTGACAATCTACATGGTTTGCTAATTGCTTACGAGCAAGGAGTTAGCCAAAAAAAGATTGATGCAGGTGAAACACAAAGGGAGAAGAACATAGCACTAAAAGTTGAAGAGTCTGAGAGTGAACACTCACAACCTGAGGATGAAGACGACATCGTACTGAGGACTAGACTGATTGTGGAGGCAGAATAAACGCCAGCAATGGAATAGAGGTAAATTTAATATAAATGGCAAGGTTTTAAATGATGTGATTTGTTATGAGTGCAGCAAACCTGGTCATATCAAGACTGATTGCCCAAAACTCAAAGCCACTCCTAGAAATGAGAAGGTAGAAGAGAAACCAATTGTAAAGAAGGGCAAGAAGAAGTTTCAAAGAGCTTTCTGGGCAGACTCAGCTTCAGATTCATCAGAGTCTAAAAAGGAAGAAGAAGTCACTAATCTTTGCTTAATGGTTGATAGTCTTGATCAGTCAGATCAAGAAGTGGTATGTGACTTAACTTATGATGAATTATTTGAAGTTTCTAAACACATGCATGATGCATATAAGAAAATGAAGAAAATGCATGTTAGTCTAAGTTTAAAATTTGAAGAATTTCAAAAGGAACATGAAATCCTTAGGAAAGATCATGCCTTAATAGATGACAACCACATGTAACTACTCGATGAGTTTGATGACTTGAATGAAAATCATGAGAATTTAAAATCAACCTATGCTAATCTTAAAAAAGAATTTAAAAACTTTAAGGATGAATCGGAGAGCTAAACGTATCGAATCAATTATACAAATCGAATCTTGGAAGATATGAATTCATTTTATAAGTTAAAAATAAAAGCTCTCAAGGATAATAAGATACCCCCGAAACTTGAAGATTTTACTAATCCTATTTTGTATCCTAAATTTATGCAATCCTTAAATAGATAGATAAATGGTAGAAGACCTAGGAATCCTTTTCCTAATGTCAAATGTAATAATTGTGGATTGCTTGGACATATAGCTCACACCTGTACTTTGAAAATGAAAACTAATTTGGTGTGGAGACCTAAGATGCATAAACCTAGACATATCATACATGCACTGATTATAAATTGCCAAAAGGAGAACCCAAACTTATTTGGGTTCCCAGGTCTAACATTTGATAATTTTGCAGGGTCGCTCTCACACAAGACCTCATGAGAGCATATGGTACATGGACAACGGATGTTCAAAGCATATGACTGGAGGTACTACTCAATTCATAACACTGAAAGCCAGGAGTGGAGGCAAGGTTACACTTGGAGATAATACCACAAAGAAGGTTTTTGGATCAGGTATGATTGGAAATCTTAAGAACTTTTTTATAGATAATGTGTTATTGGTTGAAGGCTTCAAGTATAATTTGTTAAGTATAAATCAGCTATGTGATAAGGGTTATTGTGTAAAATTTTTTCCTACTAGCTGCATATTAAGCCTAAATGGAAATTATATTTTGAATGAAAAAAGGGTAAATAATATTTATATGTTAGATTTGAACTACATTTAATCTCCTACTGCTTTTTGTTTAAAAATAGTATCTGATGAATCATGGCTTTGGCATAGGAGACTTTGTCATTCTAGCATGAAAAACCTTGGGAGTATTACCAAAAGAACTTAGTGAGAGGTATACCTAAACTAGATTTTACTAAGGACCACCTTTGTGATGCATGTCAACTAGGAACGCAAGTGAAGTCCTCTTTTATGTCCAATAAGGATCTTAGAACTAGTAAACCATTGGAGATTTTGTATATGGATCTTTTTGGACCTGTTGGAACTGTAAGTCTAGGAGAGAAGGTATATGGATTTGTGATTGTAGATGATTACTCAAGATTCACATGGGTCAGATTTCTATTTCAGAAAAGTGAATTATTTGAGAAATTTAGAAATTTTTCAACTTCGATTCAAAGAAAACTTGGGTGTGAAATCATGACTATACAAAGTGATCATGGACGAGAATTTGAAAATGAAAAATTTGAAGATTTTTGTAGGAAAAAAGGAATTGTTCACAACTTTCCTGCACCTAGAACCCCTCAGCAGAATGGGGTAGTCGAAAGAAAAAATAGAACATTAATAGAAGCCACCCGAGCAATGTTGGCAAAATGCTCACTTCTTAAATATTTTTGGGCTGAGGCGGTTAGCAGTACATGTTATATTCTGAATAGGGTGAATATAAGATCTAAATTAAATAAAATATCATATGAATTTCTAAAAGGAAGAACACCTAATTTGTGACATTTTCATATTTTTGGTTGTAAGGTGTTCATTCATAACAATGGAAAATCTGTCTTAGGAAAATTTGATCCAAAATCAGATGAAGGAATTTTTGTTGGATACTCAAGTGTTGGAAAATCTTATAGGATATTCAATAAAAGAACTTTTGTATTTGAGGAGACCACACATGTTGTATTTGATGAATCTGTAAATATGGAAGAGCCAAATGTTGAAGAAGATGAAATTGAGATTAACTCCCAAAAGATTGATAAACTAAATTTGGAAGAGAATTTAGAAGAAAATTTGGAGATAGAAAATCCTTTCCCTAAAGATTTGAGATTTTCTAAAAACTACCCAAGGGAATTTATTATAGGTGAACCAAGTGAGGGTGTAAGGACTAGGCGTGGATTAAACAAAGAAGTCAATCTTTCAGCCTTCATTTCAACTATAGAACCTACTAATATTGATCAAGTACTTTCTGATGAATTTTGGAATTTGGCCATGCAAGAAGAGTTGAATCAATTTGTAAGAAATAAAGTTTGGGAATTAACTACAAGGACAAAGGATCAAAGTGTAGTTGGAATTAAGTGGGTATTCAAAAATAAAATGAATGACTCAGGAGTAGTCATTAGAAATAAGACTAGATTAGTAGCTAAGGAGTATAATCAAATTCAAGGGATTAATTTTGAGGAGACTTTTGCCCCTGTAGCTAGACTTGAAGCAATTAGGGTTTTTATAGTCTTTGCCTATTTTAGAGGATTTAAATTGTATCAAATAGATGTTAAAAGTGCCTTTTTAAATGGGGTAGTTCATAAGGATATTTTTGTAGAACAACCTCCATGTTTTGAAAATTCTAAATACCTGAATCATGTTTTCTAGTTGAAAAAGGTATTATATGAATTGAAACAGGCACCTAGGGCATGGTATGAGATGTTGAGCACCTGCATACTTGAAAGATCCTTTGAAAAAGGAAGTGTGGATATAACTCTTTTTTTGAAGAAATGTTAAAAGGATATACTCATTGTTCAAATTTATGTGAATGATATCATTTTTGGATCTTCAATTAAAAATCATTGTGATAATTTTTCTAAAATAATGAGTAGCGAATTTGAAATGAATCTAATGAGAGATTTGAGTTACTTTCTAGGATTTAGTAAAGGTACATTTCTTAGTCAGTCAAAGTATGTTAAGGACATCCTCAAAAAGTATGAAATGGATAATGTTAAACCTGTTAGTACACCAATGAGTTCCTCAGTTCAGTTGGATAAGGACCCTAAGGAAAAATCTGCTGAACAAAAGAAATTTAGAGGGATAATTGGATCTTTACTTTACTTGACTACAAGCCGACCTGATATCATGTTTAGTGTTTGCTTATGTGCTAGATTTCAATCAGATCCAAAAGAATCACATTTGACCGCAGTGAAAAGAATTTTAAGATATCTTTTAGGAACTTAGAACTTAGGAACCTGATATCGTAAGTTTAGCTCATCATTTGAAATAATTGGTTATTTAGATTCTAATTTTGTAGGTTGTAGGGTGGATAGAAAGAGCACTTCTAGAACATGTCAATTAATTGGAAATTCTCTAGTCTCATGGTCAAGTAGAAAACAAAATTCAGTAGCCCTATCTACTGTAGAAGCTGAATACA
This sequence comes from Dendrobium nobile, assembly GCA_022539455.1. Taxonomy (NCBI): domain Eukaryota; kingdom Viridiplantae; phylum Streptophyta; class Magnoliopsida; order Asparagales; family Orchidaceae; genus Dendrobium; species Dendrobium nobile. The sequence goes on along the minus strand of CM039729.1, from coordinate 43,509,821 downwards.
TTACATTAGTAAGTTGTGTGGCACAAGTACTTTGGTTGAAACAATAGTTGATTGATTTAGGATTGACTATAGGCACTATTCCAATTTAATGTGATAACACTAGTGCTATTTGCATTTCTAAAAATCCTATTCAACATTCAAGAACCAAACACATAGATATGAGGCATCATTTCATAAGGGATCATGTATCCAAAGGAGAAATTGAACTCAATCATGTTTCTACTGAAAATCAACTTGCAGACATTTTTACAAAACCTTTAGCTTTTGATACTTTCAGTGTATTAAGAACAAGGCTTGGTGTGATTGATTTGAATGCTTAAATAAAAATATTTTTACAACGTTGATGTTTGTTTTCTAGTTAAATGTTTTTGTGTTCTTTATGAGTTTTTTATTTTATTTGTGTGATTTTTTTTTTCTTTTAGAGTTTGTGTTTTTTCATTGTTTAATGTTTTTAGTGTGTTTTGAGTCTTAGTTTTGATTGATTGCAAAAATTTGAAGAAAAATTGTTGTGATAATCGTCCGGGACGAAATTTATTTTTGTACGGGACGATGTATGTAATGTGTCAAAATGTTGGATTTTAAAACTGTTTGTGTGCAGGTTTTAGTGTTTAATGGTCACTTCGTCTGTACGATCATCACGATCGTCTGGGATGAATTATTTTTCAAACGACGGGATGAATGATTAAAGCATGTTGAATGGATAAGGTAGTTTTTAATACTAACTTCGTACGTACGAACCTTTGGTTTATCCAGACGAACATATGTCGGTTCAATGCGGGGGACGATTTCAACTGCCATCAAAACGAATTAAATTTTTGATCGTCCAGGACGAACACCTGTTCGTCTGTACAATCATTTTGGTCAAAAGTCTGTACGAAAAGATGCTTTGTAAGTTGTGTGATTACGAAAAGCCGTTTCATTTTGGACTCATTCGTTCGTCCATGCAAAATTTTTTCGTATGGGACGAAAGAGATTTCTTCTGGTATGAACAGTCATTTTTCAATAAATTCATGGTGTTTTTAAATGAACAGTCACACATCACTTTCAAACCTTTCTTTCCTTAGATCTATCAATGGCAAGTTCTAGCAAGCATCAAAAGAGTCTGGCAAAGGGTCCACCTAGAAATTCATTTGAAAATTTTTTATCTAAAGCCAATGAAGAATCTTTTGCTAGATTTGTCTCCGCAAAAATCACCCCGTCTAGAGTACTTCTTCAGGAATAGTTAACTTTTAAGGTAATGCACTTGTTTGCCTCTACTGAATTTGGGTTAATCCTCACTTTAGTCCACTTCTACAACAATGAAACCATTCATTACTTTTTAGCAAACATGTCTTTCAACCCCGACCATTCTGTCATCAGTTCCTTTATTTTTAAATGGATAGTTGAAATTACTAAGGCTGACCTAGGTATCTTTTTGAACTTAAGGACTGAAGGAATAAGACCACACACCTTAACAAATTCTAATTTTGATTGGACTGAAGTAAATCAAGTGATTAGAGAAGTTAATTTTAAGGAACATCTGCCTAAGGTAGCAACTCTAGTTCATGATGCCCGTATCATCCAACATGTTCGTAGAACTTCCATAATACTTAAAGCTGGTGATAGAGTCAATATTACTCCTCTCTTTCTATTGTTACCTACTTAATTATGACCAAATAACCTATAGATGAGGCCCAACTCTTAATTGACTACATTATGGACCCTCTAAAATTTGTCATGTCACACATAAAAGAAAGAAGAACATTGCCTTAGGATATCTAGTAGCCTACATTCTAGAAAAGGTATGATTTGATTCATCCAGACAAAGAATTTGAAGAACCGCTCTACTACAACGATGCATCCTTTAGAGCAATCTTCAATAAGGAGGAACCACAAAAAACTCATGTTGTTATTAGTGAATCAGAAGAAGGCTGAGCCTACACTTGCTAGTGAACAAAATTATCTGGATTTGGTTAAAAGATTTGATAGTTTAGAGACTCATTTTGATCAAAGGTTTGATCAAATTGAAGCTCATATGCAGTAGTAGGATATACAATATAATCAAGACATGGGATTTATGCGTGATCAGATAAATCACATAAATTCCAATATGCTTATGATCAGTAGTTATTTCAACTTCTTTGGTGCTGCACCTCCTCCTCCTCCAGATCAAGGTCCGTCTGAGTGACTGCTACGTTTGTTTTGTGTGTTTTTCTGTAGTTTTTGTGTTAGTTGTTCTCTTAAGAAAGTTTGTTGTATTTTCTTTTATTTAGATGTTTTTATATTGATATCTTAAGTTAGATTGTAATTTCATCATATTGATATCAATATATGATATTGTGTTTTTGGCTTTAATATTATTGAAATGTGTGGCAGCATTATGAAAATCATTAGATTTTTTAATCTTAATAGTGCTATATCTTGAATTGTAAGTTAAAATTAAATTCATTAGAAAATCTAATTTTTTTAAATTTAAGTTTTGTTTATAACTTGATGTTATTAATGGTGGGAAAAATTATATGTCACAACACAGATTTTGATTTCTCATATTTTGTAATTGAATACTGCATGAAGAATAAAGTACAACCTTGAGAGATTGACACAATATTCTACAATGGATTCAATATCAAAATAAGATTTTAGAAAATGATATTTCTATAATCAAACACGATTCAAAGAATAACATATCATCTCGAAAGATGAACATGAAATTTTATAAAATGTGTTTAAAAATAGAAATATTTTTTTTGAATGTTATCCATTCTTTTATTTAGATATAATAATGAGAATATTATATCATCTTGAGAGACGAACATAACATACTTCAAGACATCCAAAAGTAAGAATGTGTTTTATAAAAATTCATCATTTCCAAAATTGAATATAATAAGTGAGATATTATATTGTCTAAAAAGATAATAATAACATTCTATAAGCACATTTAAAATTGGAAATGAAATTTTAAAGTCATCTGTATTCCCAAAGATTTTTCCATTGTTTTATGTGACTAAAATAAGGTTTATTTTAATCTGGGGTTCTCAAATCCCTACAGGGGCAAGCCCCTATAGTTAATTACATCCTAGGAGGAATACTCCTAATAAAACTCTCGATTACAGCAGTGATTACATACCCTTTTGACTACAATGTAAAAGAGAAGGAAATAGAAGTAAAGATTTTCCAAGGAGAAAGCTCAATGTTGAACATTTATTAGTGTGTCAAAGGAGGGAAAGTAGGAGATGCTGGATTCTGAGAAGCTCAGAGACAATCTCAGTTTATCCTATGTTGGGCTTTACATTTTAGGAAATAAATTTTATGTTTAAGTTGACATTTTATTAGAAAGTTGGGATTTTATTCCCGGAGGGGGAGGACTTAAGAACTAAAAGGATCTTCCTCATAACCTAAATCTAATTTGGGTACTACAAAGTAGTAACCCAAACCTAACTAATGAAGTGCAAATATGGACTTACCCTGGCCTAGATTGGGGAACCAACTAATCACGTAGGCGCTTTATAACCATGTGTCCAGTCTCTTATGAAAGATGGGTAGGGACGTTGCTTAAGTTTTAAGAAATTGGGGGCTGACATCTAAGACAGATCCTAATTGACCCCTCAACTTTTGTAGGGTGAGTTATGCCTAGAAATAAAATGCAATTACCATTTTAGACTTCTTTTTAATTTGTATCGAATGCAATGCATGCTAAATGACTCGAATGCATAAAATGAATATGAAGCAATTTTAAAATTAGGCTTAGAAAATAGGTTTTTCTAGAGATTGCATAACTTCCCCTTGACAGAACTGCACCCTCATAGGTCAAGTGGTCTGCCAGAACCCGCAGGCAGGGAGGTGCCTAACAAGGAAGAGAAAGTAATAATATGCTTATGCTGACTCTCAGCAGTCCTGAGCTTACTTCTTAGATCGTTAGAGTTACTATATGAGCCTAAAAATTTTATTATAATTACAAATAGAAGAATTTTATACATACCCTTACAAAAAAAGCACTCTGATTCGTATCCAGGCTAAAACAAAACACGGCATGCAAGGGACCTAAAAACAGATACTGCACAAGCAATATAAACAATCAAATTAAATAATCCAAAATATAATATCTAATGTCCAATGACCATATAATTACACCCAGAATTTGCAAAAAAGTAAAGTGGCCGGGCACCACTGACAATAAACCCAGATTCTAATCCAAAGAATGACGCAAGTGATTTTGAACTGGGATATACTTTTTCTTGTATCTTCATCTCATCGTCTTCTCTCTTCTATCTCTTTATTTCGTCCTTTCTTCTTTTACAAACTCCTTAGATTTGTCGGGCCTGGATATCTGAATGAAAAGAAACTCATCCCAAAAAGGGGTATTTTCTTTTCTATTTGGATTCTAAAATCATCCTAATTTGGCTTTCCAAATAAAAGAAAATAATCCTTTAAGGGATATTCTACTCTCTTTGGGTTCCAAATTGGATATGATATCCCACTTCTAAATCACTTTCACAATTTTTGACTTTTAATACATTAAATTTACATTCACATTTACATCACAGAAAGAAAAAAGAAAATCTAGACCACTTGCAGGGTTATCCTAAGCAATTTATAATAAAAATCATCTCAACCAGTTATATATATTCACATTTGAATTAAATTCATCAGCCACACTTGGCCACATTCTTTTTTTTTTTTTATTTGGGGGCTATGCGGCTGAAGCACCTGTAGCATTTTTATAATTATGAATTAATTAGCCCCTTTTTTTTTCCTACACGAAAGTGGCCACCTGCAGGAAATCTTGTTAACAACCAGATCACTCCTAACCTTTGGGTAATCTAATCATCAATCAAATCATATCACAGAGTATAGTAAAAGTAAATAAACAAACACACCAACAATTTTACAACCAGCATGTAGTAAAAACTGAGAAAGCCCATCACATAGCAGCAAGAAAATAAACACCAGCCTAATCTAAAACTAAAGTTAGTTGCCCTGGAAAATAAATCTAAGTGTGTGTATTAGGTTGTATGTTTTGGATATATCCTATGTTAGTTAATGGTTGAAGTTTTCTAGTTGATTGAATTTTAGTTTAAAGATATTCACTAATCCTAAGATTTGGTGTTACTAAGTTTTTTATGTTATATGTTTCTATCCTAAAGTGTGCATGCATCCCAAGTCTAGGTTTTCTAAGACTCGATCCTTAATTATTATCCTTAAGTGTCACTAATGTTGTATAGGGTGAAAAGTGTTATTATCACTAACCCTTAGGACATTGCGTGTGTATAAAGGGAATTAAGGATCTAAAATAGAACAAAAAGTAATCCTAATTAAATTGAAATTACTACAGGGACCTAAAAGGGAAGTGTTCGCACAAACCACATCAAGGGGCTCCTAAAGGTTTTCAAAGTTTAGAATACTTACAGTCACCAGGGGCTATGACCGGGTGGTTCCGCCTATGGCACCTCTACCCGGTTCGGAAGAGGCGATTGACGCCTTTAGCTCCTTGTCCTTCTTTTTTTCGACCCGTACCATTCCTCGTAGTTCATGCTAATAAATAAAAGAAAATAGGTATTAGAAAGCTCTTTTAATAATTAATAATAAAATAATTGAAATTTACTAAAAATAAAGACGTACTTTTCTTTGGGCTTGAACACTAGTTTGTTGCTTGTCTTTTGGAACCTTTACTTTTGGAAGGATACTTCATATCTTTCCAAAATTCAAACCGAGGCAACTAGAAAAGGGAAATAGAAGGGGAAAGAAAAAGAGGAGTAGAGAGAGAGGCATTGCTTTTCAATATTTCCATTTTCAAGTAAACAACTAACTCACTCCCTACTACAAATCACCTTTCCACACATATATACCACTTTTCAACATATACTTTTATACATTTCTTCAAAACATACCCACCTCCACAAATCATGCAACTCACTTTTCCCTTACCAATTCAAACACTTTAATTTTCACAACCTTCACACAAAATCTTTCTATCATACATTTTCTCCTTTCGATACATTTCTCAAAACAATTCTCTTATTAATGCTAGAAATTTCGCTTTTCAAATCAAGCTTGGCACACTTCCTGACACACACTTTCAACCTCAAACATACATAACATCAAAACACTTTATATTTTGTAATCTTGCAATTCATTCTTCATTTTCTTACACATTATCTTTCAAAATAAATATACTTCTCACTTTCCAAACTTCCCAAAAGATATACATTTTTTACTTTTCAAACATACTTTTCCAACATCACACACTTTCATCTTTAAAACATACACATTTTACTTTCCGGAAGCTCAAAATTTACTTTCCAAACCTTATACAATTTACCCTTGGAAAACTCCACCATTCCCTCTTTCAAAACATATACAAATCACTACATATAAACCTCACATCATCACCTTCCCAAAACAAACAAAAAGTTCCATCTTTATTCTTTCCAAAGACTCATGAAAATTCCTAATGTAAAGCATACAAACCTGAATCTACCAACCATACACCAAATTTGTCAAAATTGTAATTTTTCATAATCAGTAGTTGTTGGGAAGAAGAAAGATACAAATGTTCTCTTGAAATCTCTATTACAAATAATACAAACACATTTTCTATGAAAAGAATAAATCATGATTTCAAACAAGAAGTTATTGCTTTAAAGGAGAAGGAAACTAAACATGCATATAACACCTCCAACTTTCCCTTTAAGGTTAAAGCAACCAACGTAGATAACCTTGACCGTGAATGCTACAATCATTGAATAAAATGAAAAAGATGCATTTCTTGCAATCATTTCATCTCAATCATTATGCCAAAAATCATTAAGAGAAAGGCAAGTTGGAAAACTTCATTCTCTTTTAAGAAAAAATAAAGGACTTTCCAATGAAAACTAGACAATTTCATGTTTAATTGATATACTTTCATGCTTTGAAACAAACTAACAGACAAAGTTATTTCAACACACCCACAAACTTTCACATAACATGATATCAAGTCACGGTATAATATTTAAGATTCAAGAATGTGCATAAGCATGTTACAATCATTAACGATTTCTTGAGGCTAAAATGAACTTCTATCAAGGCATTGATATATACAGTGAATTTCGAAATACTATATACAACAACTCAAACTCCTTCAAATGCATGTAGATATTTTCTTAATAATTCATACTCGTTAAGTCTTATAACCAATTCGACAATGAAAACTCATACCCAACAAATACATAACAATGTGGAGAGAAAGCTTTAGAAGAAGAAGGTAATAGCAATAAAATTTCCTAAATCATCATTTTTTTATCATCAAGATTGCCAAAAGGAAGAGAAAGAAGATGAAGATGTAAAGGAAATTACCCAAGATTTAGAAAATGTTGGCGTCGGCCAGGGCAGAAGAAGCGACGGGCTGGGGCTAGGGCTGCTGTCCACACAAACAAGGGGAAGCAACGAGATCCTCTGCTAGGGCTAGTGATCAGCATCAGAGATCCGTGAGATGGAAATGCGGCTAGTTCTTGTGGATGGGGCTAGGTTGGGGTTCATCTTTAGGATGCTTGCGCGAGAGAGGGGCGATGGACCTGAGGTTTCCGCCTGGGTTGTGCGAACAGAGAAGAGGCTGACTGGAGGCCCTCTTGCGAAGTGGAAGGAGACGTACTGGGAGCGCCTGGGCGATTCTTGTGAACTGGAGGGAGATGTGGTTGTCCAGAGAATGAGAGATGGAGGAGCTTCGTTCTACTGGGAAGGATTTCGCTTCTTCTGAATAGAGAGAGTGCGAGAGTGAGCAGTTGAATCAAGAGGAAGAGGGGCTGATTTCACGAACTGCAAGGAGTCGGGGTTGATTTCACGAATGAGAGAGTGCGAGAGTGGGGGAGGCAGTTCGTGAATAGAGAGGAAGAGGGCTAATTTCGCGAACTGCAGGGGGAGAGAGAGAGAGAGATCATGGGATGGGGAAGTTGGACTGGTCCTTAAACTCCTATTTAATTAGTTTAAGGTGTTAAGATTATTTAGTTTAGGTTATTAATTAAAGATGTGATTTAAGAGTAAATTTACTCTATTAGAATTTATTGATTAAAGATATATATATTTATTTGAAATTTATTTAAATCATTTTAACATTTTATTTATCAATGAAGAATTTAGAGCTAACTTTAATAAGGTTAGAGTGTTAACTTAGTGAATTTTGGTTCGAATTAAAATATTTAATGATTAGTTTCGATTCAATTTTAAATGGCTCGAGGTGAGTCAATTTGGGCTAATAAGGGCTATTTAAATCAAATTCGACTCGAGTTAATTAATTTTAGCTTAATGTAAATTTACTCTATAAAGTTAAATTTATAGTAGTGGGTTTGAGACGAGTTGATTTGATTTTAATGGGTTCGAGACGAGTTTAGTTTGAAGTTGAATAAGATTTGGATTGAATTGATTTTGATTTGAGTTTAATGATAAGATCGAGTCGATGGTATGTCAGTGGGCATGCACCTAAGGAAAATCCTAAAGGCAAACACTAGGCTATGAAGACTTAGGTACTAGAGTTGAATTCTGGGGAAATTGACCTCGAATAATGAGGTCAACAATTAAGATTACCAATCCATGTATCATATTTAGACTACATTATTGTTAATATTATTATTGCAAGTGTGATGTTTTTCTTATTTTGTATTTCCCTTATCAATTAATATTTATGCACTTAGAAAGATTTAAAATTTTAGATTAGTATTTTTGGAAAGAATATGATTACTCTTGAAAATTATAAAAATGTACAAAAATCAAAAGTAATGCGCAATGGTTCGCAATGTGAAAAACAGGCACAAAATAAGCTCAAAGTGAAAAGATGCACAAAAATATGCCACAAGTTTGAAAATGATGCGTAAAGCGCCACATGTGGTAGTTATTTCTTTCTAAACACTTTTAATCTCTTAATTCAAATTGATCTAATGTTCATTTATATTTCATATTGGAATTTGAAATATACAATTTGGTATCATCCTTCTTGCATGATTTTCGTTATATTAGTGTCTAAATTGAACCATGCTTTTGATAACTTCTTTTTATTATCTAAGTTATATCTCTTCTTAAATTCTATGAATTTCTATGATTTGCCCAATATTTTAATTTTATTTGCATAACTTATTTCAATCACTTTCAAGATTAAATTATCATGATTTCCATATGTCAGCTTACATTTCTATTCTTTCTCTTCTTCACTTTTTGATGTTGTTAAAAAAGGGAAGACATTGTTTGTTTGTTTTTTTTTATTTGTTTGTTTTGTCTTTTATTTTGGGTTTCTTTTGTGTTTTGTGTTTCTTTTGTGCGTGTGTTGTGTTTGTTTTGTTTTTTATCTTTAAAATTTTTTTAAAATAAAAATAATAAAAATATATATATATATTAATGATTCAATTGCCACTTTATTTTCACGTGTTCATCAATTCAGGGGGAGTTTAGGAGATTCTTAGAATTTGAAATCCTACAAACAATAATTGTTTTGCCATCATCAAAAAGGGGGAGATTGTTAAGAGAGTTGCTATTTGCTTGTTTCACATTCTTGCAACCTGTATAGTTTTGATGATTCGAAATATTATTGTTTTGTGTGTAGTATCTCATAACACTTTCATGAAAAATTTGTTTTTGCTCTTGTGTGTACTAACATTTCAGGAAAATTGAACTCCAGACTACTGAAGACTTCAATTCATATTCAGCATGAGATAGTTTGTAAATTAAAGTTTGTACTTAACCTTGTATTGTGTTTGAGAGGGAGTGATTGTAATTGTGTAGATAAGCACACACACACTTGGGAAACAAGAAATTTATATTGATCGTACGGGACGAACATAGTTCGTACGGGACGATCAAGTAAGTTATCCCCTTGATAAAGTAATGGATCGAACAGAAACTAAGAAAATTTTTCAAAGTCCTGATCGTCCGAACGAAATTCCATATTCGTCCCGGGATGAACTCCTCAGGATTCTCACCTTACACTGTTTGTCCAGACGAAATGCATAATTCATCTCTACACGAAATCCTCTGGATTTCCAATTAGGTATGTTCGTCCAGGCAAAGTCCAAGTTCATCCCGTGATGAACTCTTCTAGACTTTGAGTTTATTCTAATCGTCGAGATGAAATTCACTATTCATCTCTGGATGAAGTCCTCTATTCAAAAGTCATCCAGGACAAAGATACGTTCATCCTAGGACGAAGTGAATCAGCACTTCACTTTTTGACGTCATTCTGCAGTTTTTGGGAACCGACCTATGAAATAAGTGTTCGTCCGTACGAACCTAGTTCGTATAGGACGATGATCGTGTACGAACACAGTTCGTACCAATATTCATTAGGATCATTTCTGACACTTTAAGTAAAATCATCCATGATGATCCACGCTCGTACGGGATGATCCATTTCATGTTGACTTGAAAATTTCTAGTTTTTGGACTGTTTTTCTTGTCTCTTCTATATATAGTCCAATTTTGGCTGCCACCAAATCTTTTTGCCTGCTGATCTTCATGCCTATTGAAAGAAGAGTCAAGGAGAGAGTGTGAGAGAGTGTTCGAGGAATGATTCTTGCTACTGGAGCATGAAGGCTTCACTTGGAGTTTAAAGGTAAGAGTCTTTTCTTTTGAATTATGATTACTTCACTCTTTTCTTTCTTCCTTCTAGATTTCTTGTGAGGAGATCTCTCAAGGAGATCCGATTCTCTGCTGACACTTGGAGAGTGTGAACAGACGAAGGGTTCTCTTCCCACACTAGGAGAGTTTGAACAGCCGAAGGGTTCTCTGCCCACACTGAGAGAGTATGAAAGGACGAACGTTTCTCTACCAACATTGGGGATAGTGGTGGAAATTGTTTGTGTAAAGGCTTCTACACCTTGCTGTGGGTGCAAAAGGAGTGACACTATTGGTGTTGGTGCAATACTCGGAGGGTGCCTCCAGGGAGTGGTTGTAGGTCTGGTTTTGACCGAACCACCATAAATCTTGTGTCTTTTATTCTTTACTTCTTTTTATTTTTTGCTTTTTCTATTCTAAAATTGTGGTTGAAAAACTATTTCTAAAAATTCATTAAAGTTTACTTTCGGTTCAAAATATTCAGAAGAGGGATAAATTTTTAAAATACCAATTCACCCCCCCCCCCCCTCTTGGATAGCCTTGGGACATAAGCTTAGGTTTAACAACCATATTCATAGTGAATGAGTTTCAACAATAAGAATGCTCAGACAAGAGGTTTGCACTATGCTGCATGGGGTAAAGTTTTTAAATCAAGGAACTTGGGGGGTCTTGGGATTCATGCTTCATCAAAATGGATTCGGCCTCTTAGAACAAGTATTTATTGGGATTTTATTTTGAAACCAAATACTCTTTTTAATAGATTTATGAAGGATAAATATGGTTGTTATCCATAGAGTAAAGAAGGGCAAAGAGGTGATTTAGGAAGCTAAAACATTATTTGCAAAGGAGCTGATAACATCATAAGTACTATTCGATGGAAGCTTAAAGATGGAAATAGCATGGATATTCTAGACTAAATTTGGATTTGGGATCATTCCTTGGCTGAATGGCCCACATTTTGTAATGTGGAAAGGTTGGATAACACCAAGGTGGCAGAATTAATTTCTATGGAGAGCTATTGGGACTGACAAAAGCATTTGGAAAGTTTTGGTGAGGAATTGTTTGAGAAGATCTACTCTATTCCCATTCACTGTGGGGAATAGGAAGAAATAATGGAACTGATAAGGAAACCGATGGGATCAACTATTCTTGCGATCACTTACAACAGATTGTTTGATTTAGAGGAGGACCAAATTACTGTTATCTTGAGGTTTAAGCTTTACCCCCATGAATTTATTTTTTGGTGGCATGTCTATCAAGGAATTATACCCACAAACCAATGGCTAAATTTTTGGGGCCTTGAAGTTAATGTTCAATGTCCTATGGGGTCTCTGGAGGTGAGCGATCTATACTACATTACTGCCAATTATAAGCAGATGGGAAATACACTTGATATGTTGAGTTCATGGGGATTGCCTTCCCCTTGGTTTAGAAGTTTGGAAGAGCTCAAGAGAAAATTAATAAGATGTATGGATACTATTGATTCATGGGAAGTGGTTTATTATTATGCCACATATCAATGTTTGCTTAACAAAAATGCTATGAAGCAAAATAAGACGGTCAAAACTATTAAGTTAATGGCAATGCACATCATGGATGCAATAAAAAATAGTAACAATTTTTTTTAGAGTAATGTGTAACTATTCAACCTAGTGGGTGGGTTGTCTTCACCATCTTCATGGTGTCCCCACCTCCAGACAGGCTAAAGATTAACATGGTTGAAGCCTTATTACCAAATAATGTAGTTAGTATTGGAATTGCTATTCAAAATGGATTGGGTGAGCCAATTATTATAGTTGGGCGGGACCTTATCCACTAGGACAACAATATGGTGGAGATATTATCTATAGAATCCATATATTTTATTCTTTAGAGCTGGATATTTAAGGTGATAAGGGTTATCATTGAGAGGGATAATGCATCCATCAATGAGTTTTTGCATAATTTTAAAAAGAAGAAGGAATGGACGGCTACGCCACATGAAAGTGCCAATTTTGATTGGTTAAAAATTTTCCACATGATTCACGTTTTTCATATATCCAGAAGATAAAAAATGCTTCCCACTATTGTGATAACCTAGCCAATGAGGGTAGTTTTTTTTGGAGAGCTATAGATAGAGATTTTTATTATTTACCTCAAGAATTTATTTTAATTTTTGAGGATGATAGTTTCCATTTTTTTCATTTTTAATTATTTTTTAGCTGTTTCGGGCTTTATTTTTCTTTTATTGTAATTGGTTATAGTTGAATGCAATATATGCAAAGTTTCAAGGAACCTAAAAACTTTGGGGTTAGCTTTTCAATTTTGTGCCCTTTTTCTCTCTCATTTGTGCTCATGCATGGGAAATTGGATGGGATGATGGGAGTAACCCTCAGTTGCATCCACGCCACCGGGGTAAGGGCCGAGGGATGCATAAAAGTTATGGCAATTTGGTCAATGGTGATTGAGGTTCCCTGAGGGAAGAGACTGCTTTATTCTACTCCCTTGAGAAGGTATCAAGATAGGTCTATTCTAGGCCACCCGGTAATGCAGGGAGGGGTGAGGTTGAAGGGCAAGGGAGGTCCAGCAAGGTCGCGATGGTGTCTACAGGCTCCAAGAATTATTTGAAGGGATTGATGTGGGGGTTGGGGCTGTTAGGGTTCTTGGTGCTCCATTAGTTGTTATTTTTGATTTTGTTCTTGACACCCCCATCTTCGAGGTGGGGGTTAAGTATGTGGCTCAGTCAAAGGGCATCGATGGGGAAACTTTGTCTATAGAGGGGGACTTTATATTCAACAGTGTGACTTTATTTTTAGAGTTTGTGGGTTACATTGAAAAGTTGATGACCCCCGATTAGGTGTTGGAGGGGCATGGTGGTGTTGGACCTCTATGTGGGATGGAGGTTGACATACCCTCCAATGGTGGAATTGAGCTAGTGGCCCCTATGGGGCTCACCCAATATTTGGAGAATAAAGGTTGCCCTTGTATGGGCACTCTGTTGGAGGGAAGGGGGGGGGGGGGGGGGGGGGGGGGGGGGATGGGATGGAGGGTTCCCTACTTAGTTTAGAGGTTAAAGGTTGCTAAAAAAAGTGCACTAGACTAGTGCAAGTTGCCTGCATCTGGAACAATGGTGGCTCCATCCCGTAGTATGGGACATGGATGATATGGTGCCTCCGATGGCTAGGGGGGCCTAGAAGAAACATGAACCTATTTGGTTCACTCTAAGAAACCTCCTGCAGACTTTATGCATAAGGGTGGCCTGGTCAACCTTGATCTAAATGTCGCCCAAGAAAATTTAAGCAAGTTTGACAAGGCCTTGGTGGGTAGCCTTCTGGGTCAAAGGATCCCTTTTGTGGTTATAAATGAGCTGTTTTGAAAGTAAAAGGCTTTTGGGATGACAAAATCACACCATTCGTAATTGATTATTTCATTTGTTTATTCAAGTACTCAGAAGCTTGGAATAATATACTCTTGGGGGCCCCTAGTTTATGGTGGGGTAAGTTATTAGCTTGTATAGGTGGGCGTCGGCCATATCTTCATCCTCCCTATGTGGATTTTCCTCCATTGTAAGGATTCAATTGCCCCAAGTTCCTTTGGAATACTGGGATGAGATTAACCTTGCTCGTCTTGCTTTGGTGGTTGGTGAGCTACTCTATATATATGTGTAAACTAAAGTCCTCAACCGCTATACGTATGCTTGGGTCTGTGTCAGGCTAGACCTGGCCGAAAGTCTCTCGAGGGGATATGGGTTGAGGGCCTCTATTATCAATTTTTAGCCTATCCATTACAAAATGGATTCATACCATTTGCCAGGATTACGAGCACATTAGACATAGGGAAGTGATGTGTAAATCATTGACTATGCATCCTTCCACCCCTCTTGGGGATCTTCATTCTAAGGGTTGTAAGGAGGTTGGAGTCACTTTTGATGGTTTGTTAGTTATGGACATAGGTAAGACTAACTCCCCTGATGGGACTAAGGGTGACATGAGGGACCCTTCCCCTAGTCAATAGCAGGGTAGAATGGGTGGTCAGTTGAAGGTGGTAAAAAAGCAACATAGAGGGAACTAAAGCTCGGGGCCCAGAGTTGGGCCATAGAGGCCACTACCCCATACCCTAGGGATCAAGATTATAGATCTAATAATGGGAACATTTTTACTATTCGTGATACGGATGACACTGAAGGAGAAATAATGATAGAGGATTTGGGTGAAGCTGGTTGGCAGGAGGTTCCCCGCTCGTTGGATGCTGAAGTGGCAGCTATGAATGATGGGTTGAGCTCCCTACTAGTGCCTTGGGAGTGAAGCTGACTAGTACGCTCAATTAAAAGGCCCCATCTTTGGAAATGGCTTTTGTCCCTAAAGTCCTATCACCAGTAACATCCAATGGCCGCTAGGATGGGCCTTTTACCAAGCATATAAGGGACCATGAACCAAAGATGCAAGTTTCTATAGGAATCTCAAAGTTTGACCTCCCCACTACATTCTTGCATATGTGGAAGGCTAGGTAGTAGAGGCCTTTGTCCAGAGCCTTATTAATGATGTAATTAATTCTATGGAACCACCAACGATTGGTGGAGATGGATTCCCTATGGTGGATTAATGACATGCTTTCTAAGCTGGAATTGTACGGTGGCACGCAAGATGGTAGAGGGAAATTACCTTTGCAAACTCATTCATGATCATGATATTGGTTTGATTAGGTTACTAAAAATGAAAGTGGAACATCTCACTTGCAAGGATTTGGATAAGCTCGCCGGATGCTCCTGGGATTTTCATCTGCAGCCTTCGGCTCTCGAATCAGGTGCTATCCTAGTCCTTTGGCATAAGGACAAGGTCTCATTTGATCTACTTCTATCCTCATAGTATTGCAAGGTTGGTCGTGTGCAGTTGAGGGGTCTTCCTTCTTGGATGATGGTTTTTGTCTATGCTAACAAGGATAATCACGCTACAAGGAAACTCGGGGCTAACATCAAGGGCTACCATGATGCTAGTAGCCCCGTCACTATTTTAAGGGATCTTAGCTACATCTTATCAAAAGAAAAGAAGAAGGGAGTAAGAGGGTTTCGCTACTCCATTGAGGCTACTCAAATGGAGGAGTTTATATTGCTCAATGACTTACTTAACCCAGGGTTTGTTGGTCTTAAGTTTACTTTGAGCAATAATAAGGAGATGAGGAGAAAATTTTGAGCCAAACTCAATCATTTCCTGGTGAACTCCTTATTTCTGGATAAGCGTTTG
Organism: Dendrobium nobile; assembly: GCA_022539455.1. Classification (NCBI taxonomy): domain Eukaryota; kingdom Viridiplantae; phylum Streptophyta; class Magnoliopsida; order Asparagales; family Orchidaceae; genus Dendrobium; species Dendrobium nobile. Next base: position 43,494,045 of record CM039729.1, on the reverse strand, counting down.
GACTTTGAAGTGAGGCACCTCTTGTTGCTTGCTTTAGAGCATTACCCTTTGTTTTCCTCGTTGAGCCCCTGTAATAATAGGCCCCGTCAAACTAGATTAAGTTTAAAGATATGTGGATGTCCTATCCTATGGCTGGAAAGATTGTCGGTGACAAATGGAACCAAGTGGTGATGGGTAGTGAGGCATATATTCTTCAAAAGAAAAGTCATAAAGCTCTTCATGCCCTCTTCTTCTAGAGTCATCATGTGATCAAGGAATTCAATAACTCCAAATGTTTACTAGAGGAGGTGATTAGCAATCTCCAGTATGTTGAGTGTTTTATGGAAGGGCTCTATCCTAACCAAAAGGTTTAACTCCTTGATAAGGTCCATTTTCTTAATGGTACGCTCAACAGACTGATGACCTGGTGAAGATAGCGGACTAAAGTAACATAGTTGGAATAGGGGGATGCTAACATGCATTTTATTGATTTTGTTCCTTCTACTAGCTAACATAATATTATAATTAAGGAAATGAAGTGGGATGAAGGGGAAACCATCGAGGACAATATAGCTATTATGGACATCCTATTCAATTTCTTTGCTCAAAAGTAGAGCAGGATGCCCATTTCTAATGAAGGCTTGCCCAGTCTAGATGACAATAGGACTATTAATAGGGTTTCTAGCTTGTTAGAGCAGGATGTTTCAATGGAGGAAGTCTAGAATGCAATCTATTCTATGGGTTGCATCCAGTCCAAAGGGTTAAATAGTATCACAACTTAAATTTGAAAAGCCTAGCCCATTTTGGGGAAGAAGCTCGTGGCTATGTGCATTGAGTTCTTCGTGACTGGCAGAATGCATAAGGAATGGAAGGATACTCTTATTATCCTAATTGCTAAGGTGGAGAACCCCAACTCGCCTTCCATGCTTTGGCTCATCAGCCTTTGCCAAACCATTTTTAAAGCGATCGCTAAAATCTTGTTTAACCTTTTTAATTGGATCCTCCTGGAGATTATTTTGGAGGAATAGGCGGCTTTAATCCCAGGTTGTTCTATTTCTGACCATTGCCTTCGAGGCCATGAAATAATTAACAAGTTCAAGACCTCTACTTTAGTTGAAGGACTTAGGGCCCTTAAAGTCCACATGGAGCAGGTGAACGATAAGATGAGCTAGAAAATGCTTTAAACAACCCTTCAATTGATTGCATTTCCCAATCAATTTTGTAATTAGAATATGCGGTGCATTAAACATCCCCGGGTCTCCATTATTATGAATGGCCAATGGTTAGATTGGATAAAGGCAAAATATGAGTTCCACCAGGGATTCCCCCTCTCCTCTATCTATTATTCTCTACTCAAAACTTCTCTTGTTGGCCTTCTAGACACGGGAATTGAACCTCGGCGTCTCCCTTACTCCACAGGGGGGGGGGGGGGGGCTACCCTCCTACTTTCTCTATGGTGATGATGTGTTGATTTTTGGAGGAGCTTTCATTTACAACCTCAACAAGATTCTCTCCCTTCTCCAGTTGTACTATAGTATATAAAGGTAGAGGCTTAACTAGGGAAAATCTTCTATCCTCTTTGGAAATAACACCCCTTATTGGAAGAAGACTAGATTGTCTAGACTTGTTGAGTTCCACCAGGTTGAGGAGCTAAAATATTTAGGGATTTCTCTGAAGATGGGAAAGGCTACATGTACCAATTTTAGTAAGAACCTTTAGAAGGCTAAGTCCAAGATGTTGGCTTGGGGAAATCGATACCTTTCCTTGGTCGGGTTCTGTCGAGCTCAGTAATCATCCAATGGGTTTTACTATTACGGTCATGGCCTAAAGCCATGAGCTCCTTATGGAGAAGGACCCTGTTTATTCGGTCTATCAGCTAAAGCTCCACATCAGAGAGAAGATGTTTTAGTTGTGGATGTATAAGAACATTATTCCTACGAATGACTAGTTGTTATTAAGGAGGCTTCAGAGTGATCCTCTCTACCCTTGGGGGTATTTTGATGTGGAAAAACTTAACCATGTTACTGTGAGGTGCCTATTTTTAAGGAGACTTTAGGTGTCCTTGCTATATGAGGTATTCCCCTGCCCTTTTTAGCTCACTTTTGGAGCTCCAATCTTGAATCAAAGATGCAAGAAGAAGGATAAAGAGGTGGGCCCAATACTACTATTATGTGGTTTATCAGTGTTGGTTTCACCAGAATGCCAAGAAGTACAACCACCCCCATAAAACCCTCACATCCATGGAGGCTACAATTTTTTGAGAAGTTTATCATCATGGCACCGATTCCTTTTCAGAGAAATATGACATCACTTAGCCCTTCGGGCTATTTTAGAAGCCATCAAAGTGCTCTACCCCCCTCTCGATTGGCTCAAGGTGAACATTGATGGTGCGTTGATGCGCTCTAACTATTGGGGTTTAATTCTTATCATTCACAATGATAAGGGCATCCCATTGAGGGCGTTTGGCTAGGCGGTCAAACACTGAGAAAGTACGCAATAGGAGTTCCATACTATTCTTTAACTAATTATGGCTCTTAAGGATTGGATGTTTGACTCTTTTGGAATTATCATTAAGGGGGAAAACCTCAATGTCATCAACTTCATGTAGGAGTATGTAGAGAAAAAGAAAAGGGTCACCCAACTGCGACGTGGTGAAGATCTTAATGGGGTCAATATGTTCCATAAGGTGTTGTTCCAACATACGACGTAGGGGTATAATGTTGTTGCCCACTTATGTTCTCAAAGGGCAATTTCTTATAAATTTGTTTTGGATTTTATGGATAGGGATATGCATACTATTCCTCAAGAATTTTTTGGTATCCTATAGTGTTGCAAATCTATTTTCATGCCTTATATTTTGATGATTGACAAACACTATTGATCTTCTTGGACTACTTGTTTCTTCTAACTTTTCAGGAATCGAAGATCGGACGAATAGACAAAGCCAATTCAGGATTGCGTAGGTCTAAGGATTTTGTCAATCTGAACTTAGTTTTTTTCTTCTTAAGTCTATTTGTAATGTTCAAAGAGACTGATGTTAAGTAACCCTACACACACACACTTGAGAGAATTAGAATTTCTGTTTTTACTCATATCGGCCAGGACGATATTTACATCATCCTGGACGATCAGGCTTAAAACAGAAAGTCTAATTAAGGATTCATAATTAAGGCAGCCAACATTAACAGATCGTCCTGGATGATACGTGTATCGGCCAGGACGATAAGCTAAAAACAGAAAGAAGTTGCCGCCATAGATAGATAAGGTATACTGTATTTTTATATCATCGGCCCGGACGATCATTGATCGGCCCGGACGATCATTGATCGGCCCGGACGATCATTGATCGGCCCGGACGATCATTGATCGGCCCGGACGATCATTGATCGGCCCGGACGATCATTGATCGGCCCGGACGATCATTGATCGGCCCGGACGATCATTGATCGGCCCGGACGATCATTGATCGGCCCGGACGATCATTGATCGGCCCGGACGATCATTGATCGGCCGGACGATCATTGATCGGCCCGGACGATCATTGATCGGCCCGGACGATCATTGATCGGCCCGGACGATCATTGATCGGCCCGGACGATCATTGATCGGCCCGGACGATATTCACAATTATGCCTTAATTGAACAGACAAATCAGGGAAGTAATTAAGGATGATTGATACGATCACATCGTCCTGGATGATCGCAGGATCGGCTAGGATGATATATTCAATATCCTTGGTCACTCCTGGACGATCGGGATCGGCCAGCATGAAAGCAGGGCGATGCTCAGGACGATTTTCCTCTAAATTGAACTAATTGGACTGGACGATCGTGAGATCGGCCAGGAAGATCAAGCCAAATTTCAATCGTCCAGCACCCAAAACAGGGCGATGCCCAGGCCGATGTTCTGAGATTTGTACAGATCTGCCAGGTCGATGTCCAGATCGGCCTGGATGATATTATCGGCAACTTGCAATTAATGAGCTCCTTTGAAGCTCTTCTATTTAAGAGCTCTTGTTCAACATTTTGAAAAACCTTTAGCTGATGCCTTGACCTGAGAAGGCCTTGAGGAAAGAAAGAGAGAGAGGGAGAGAGAGAGGATCTTGTGAGGGGGAGCTTGTGAGGGGATTCACAAGGGTTGCTTCAAGGATTGCTCTGCTTCTTCTTCGTCTAGAGTTTCTCGTCCGTGGAAGGGTCGGTAGAGGTAAGGAGTTAGCTTTTGGTTGAGGTTCTCTGCCAGCTTCAAGAGGAAGCAAAAGGAGATAGGTTCTCTGCCTTGCCGGGGTGGCAAAAATGAGGTTCTTGTGAGGGCTTCTCCGCCTAGCCGTGGGGGCTAAAGGAGAGTCACATTTTGTAGTGCAATACTTGGAGGGTGGCTCCAAGGAGTGGACGTAAGTCGAGTTGACCGAACCACTATAAATTTCTGTGTTCTTGTTTTCTTGCTTCCGCACTTTTAATTCTGCATTTATTTTTTGTGGCGTGATTTTGGTTTATGTTTTCTTTTCTTTGTTAAAAGAAATTTTAAAATACCAATTCACCCCCCCCCCTCTTGGTTACCTTGGGACTAAGTTCATAGGGCTTAACATCCCTAACGAACTTTCAAGTGCTATCAGAGCAGTTTTCATAAAATAAGTTTTTAAAAGCTTTTGAATTTTTGATCCATGGCTAACCTTGGGAATCATAACACTACGGAAGGATATTCAATTACACGACCCCCCTTGTTTGACAACCTACCTTTTGATTTCTAGAAAACCCACATGTCTACTTTTTTGCAATCTACTGATTATCGCATATGGATGCTTATTCAAGAAGGTTATTCTCCACCTTCTCGTGAAATTAATGGTGTTAAAACTGAAGTTGCTTTTACTGAATGGACTTTCGATGAACGAGATTTAGCTCAATTGAATGCAAAATGTTTGAACTGTTTTTTCTGTGCTTTAGAATCTAAGAATTACATGCGTGTCTCCACTTGCAAAACTGGTAAAGAGATTTAGGATAAATTATGCATCACATATGAAGGTACTAATGAGGTTAAACAATCCCGTTTAAACATTCTCTTGCATGACTACAAACTTTTTCGCATGAAACCGCATGAATCGATTTCTGACATGTACACTAGGTTTACTCAGATAGTTACTTCACTGCATGCACTAGGAAAATAACTTTCAAACTATGAAAAAGTTAACAAAATTTTGAGATGCTTGCCTTCGTCATATGATACTAAAATCACTGCAATCACTGAATCTAAGGATTTGAACACTTACTCTATTGATAACTTACTTGGCTCACTCATTGCTTATGAGCAAGGGGTGAATCAAAGAAATCTTGTTGCAGGTGAGAAGAAAAAGGAGAAAATAATTGCACTGAAGGCGCACAAATCAGATTCTGAATCTTCCAGGTCTGAAAGCGATGAAGTTTCCTTCATCACAAGGCAATTCAAAAGCTTTCTAAGGAAGAAACAAAAGCATCATCAAAATTGGAGAAAAGGTAAGGATCATAAACATGTTAAAGGACCTTCTGATGTTGTTTGTTTTGAATGCAGGAAGCCTGGACATGTGAGAACTGATTGCCTATGCTTAAAGATCACTCAAGCAAAGGAATGGGTGAGGAGAAACCTAAGCCAAGGAAGGACAAGATGAAAGTACAAAAAGCATTTTGAGCGGATTCGGCATCGGATTCATCGGAGATAGAACCAGAAGATGAGACATCAAAATTGTGCTTGATGGCGGACAACAATCCTGATCAAAAAGAGGTATGTGAACTTTCCTATGATCAGCTTCTTGAAGTTTCAGAAAACATCCATGCATCATATAGGAAATTAAAGAAAACACATGCTAACTTGAAATTATTATTTTTAAATCTACAAAAAGAGCATGAAATTTTGATTAAAGGCCATCAAATATTTGATTCAAATCACATGACTTTACTTGATGAATTTGATGAGTTAAATAAAAATCATTGTGAGTTAGTTGAAAAGCTTGATGCATTAAAAGTCTCACACACATCACTTAAATCTGATTTTAAGAAGTCTAAGGAGATAGAGAAAAATTTGAGGATTGAAAATGAAGTTTTAAAAAGCACTAATTTGAAGATTCAAAATGAATTAGAAGCTTGTAAGAAAACTAGGATGACATCTACTTTTGATCAATTGCCAAAACCTAGGAAGAGGCATTATAACTCAAACCACTTAAGAAATCCCTTTCCTGAAGTTAGATGTTTTTCATGTGGCATGCTAGGACACATCTCACACACTTGCACGATTCACCATAGTACACATTGGGTGTGGAGACCTAAGGTGCATGATCCACAACATACCGCACATGCATTGCATTCTTCTCTTCATAAGAAGGAACCCAAATATGCTTGGGTTCCTAAATCTAACATTTGGTAATTTTGCAGGAAGGCTCTCACAAAAGACCTCGTGACAGTATGTGGTACCTGGACAGTGGATGCTCTCGACATATGACTGGTGATGCCAGCCAGTTTGTTGTACTAGAGTCAAGGACTGGAGGCAAGGTTACTCATGGAGACAACACAACCAAGAAGGTGGTAGGAGTAGGTATAATTGGTAACTCCAAGAACCTTATGATTGAAAATGTTTTGCTTGTAGATTGAGTGAAGCACAGCTTGCTCAGCATCAGTCAATTCTGTGACAAAGGCTTCATCGTGCAATTCTTTGCAAATTCATGCATTGTAAGTTTAAGTAACAACACTATTTTGCAGGGAAAGAGGATCAACAACGTCTAAATGCTTGATTTAAATAACATTGAATGTGCTGCTTCTTTTTGCTTAAAAACTGTGATTGATGATTCTTGGTTGTGGCACAGGAGGCTTTGTCATGCAAGTATGAAAATCCTTAGGAAAGTGACCCAAAAAGACCTAGTTAGAGGTGTCCCCAAACTTAAGTTTTCAAAAGACCACCTTTGTGATGCCTATCAACTAGGAAAGCAAGTCCACTCCACTTTTCACCCCATTAAGGATATTAGCACCTCTAGACCTTTAGAAGTCCTTCACATGGATTTGTTTGGACCCATTAGCACTGCCAGCTTGGGAGGGAAAGTCTATGATTTTGTGATTGTTGATGACTACTCGAGGTTCACTTAGCCTAGATTTCTTTTACATAAAAATGAGTCTTTTGAGGAGTTTAAAACATTTTCTACTTGGATTCAGAAAAAGCTAGGTTGTGATATTTTGACCATCCATAGTGATCATGGGGAAGAGTTTGAAAATGAAAGATTTGGAGATTTTTGTGAGGACAAGGGGATTAGCCATAATTTTTTAGCCCCTAAGACCCCTCAGCAGAACAGGGTAGCTGAAAGGAAGAACCGGACCTTGGTGGAAGCCGCTAGAGCCATGCTTGCTGAGTATTCACTTCCAAAATACTTTTGGGCTGAAGCGATTAACACAGCTGGTTATGTGTTGAATAGGGTGAATGTTAGCCAAATTAGAGAAGACACCCAATGAGATCCTTAAGGGTAGGACACCCAATCTTTCCCACCTTCATGTTTTTGGTTGTAAGGTTTTCATTCACAACAATGGAAAGTCTCACTTGGGAAAATTTGATCCTAATCTGATGAAGGAGTATTCTTGGGATATTCTAGTGTTGGGAAGTCTTTTAGGGTGTTTAACAAAAGAATTTTGATGGTGGAAGAGACAACCCATGTAGTTTTTGATGAGTCTGATCCTAAGAAACATGGAGTAGAAGATGATGATGTTGGAGAGATTGCAAGTGGAGTATAAAATTTGGGGAAGGGGAGTGAGCACCTAAGTAATGAAGGAGTAGAAGAAGTCACCCAAGGAGTAGAAAATTTTGATGAAAGGGGAGAATCTTCACACACTTTGCCTAGAGATTGGAGATACTCTACTAGTCACCCCAAGGATTTGATCTTAGGAGACCCTTCTAGTGGAGTTAAGACTAGACATGGACTTAGGAAGGAGGTGAACCACTCTGCCTTTATCTCTATGACTGAACCCACCACCATTAACCAAGCCCTTTCTGATGAGTTTTGGATTTTAGCAATGCAAGAAGAATTGAATCAATTTATTAGGAATGATGTTTGGGAGCTTGTGGAAAGACCTAAGGGACAAAGTGTCGTTGGGACAAAGTGGGTCTTCAAGAACAAGGTGAATGATTCAGGAGTGGTGGTGAGGAATAAAGCAAGATTGGTGGCTAAGGGGTACAATCAAATAGAAGGGATAGACTTTGATGTTTTGTGCTTGCTTTATGTTGTTCTAGTTTGCTTTGTCTTCATTTTGATTTTTTTATGTTTGGTGTTACATATGGTGAATCTTTTCAAGCTTTTAGATTTTGGAGTTTTGGAGATAGTGTTTAGCTTTTCTAAACTGGTTTAAGGAAGAAATACCGTTGATGTTTTCCCTCCTTCCGACCTTGTTTAGTGGTATGAATTTCTTCTCTAAACAAAAGACTAACTCATCTTAAGCCAATGGTTTTTGAAACTAAGATTCTTTCTATCTTGCTACAATAATCTATCTTATATATAATATCCAAAGTTCTTACCTATCTTTCAAGTTATTTAAAATCTTGCCATTATTTTTATCATATAATTTTGATTTTGTTTTGTGACTTGTTCTTCCCTATGTTAGAGAGAGAGCTCCTATTCTCTAATATTTGGAGGATATACTTACAACTAAGGATCTTTTTAAGGGTTTTGTTAAAGAGCTTTTAGCTTGCAAATTAAAAGGGAAAGAGGCCAGTGACGCCAAATTGAAAAAAATATATAATACACAAAAGTGTAACAAAAATCAAGATGCTCAAAGAGCCAATTCAAAGACAAAAGAGGCATAAAATGAGCCCACTAAAAGGCAAGCTATCCTCTCTTTTCAAAACTTTTAAAACTTAGAAGAACTTATAGGTTATGTGAGATTTTTAAAGGCTTGATTTTGAATTCCATGATTGAGACAAATTACTTTGTTTTATTATTTATGAGATTTTTTTTTGTAAACAAGTTTTGATTGGATCTTCTTTTTGCCCACTTAGGTTTATTCTGAGTTAAGTTTTTTTGTTTTTCAAAAGAAAATTTGTACCATAAAGAATGTCTGATCTAGGGTTAACAGTATAGGATATTCTACCATTGTCTGATTAAGATTGGCTAAACTCCTTCTTGTGAAACTCTAAAGTATAATTAGTTGAAAACTTCTCATATGAAGCCTTGATAAAACAAAAAAAATGAGAAAAATTAAAACTCAAAAAAAAAAATTTTATTTGCTTTTTCCCATTGTTTTTAGCTTTCTATTACTGTGTTTTTGTCTGTTTTTATTTTGTTTTATTTTAGAGGACCTTGATTATCACCATCCTTTCCTTGGTTTCAAATTCTAGTCACATCATCTTGACCGATACTTTTATCATCCTTGACGATCTGATCGAACTCTGTTGCAATCATATTGATAGTCCTGGCTGATAACTTTTTCATCCTGGCCGATGAATTTTATGAACATTGTCCTGGCCGATACACTTGATCTTCCAGGACGATCTACGTGTCGCTCATTTAAAATCATTAAATTTGGCCCCGGATGATCCATTATTGGATAATCATCCTGGCCGATCCAATGTTCGTCCTGGACGATACACGTGGCAGAGATTTAAAACGTCTTAACTTCGGCCGGTACGATCAATTATTGTTCATCGTCCTGGACGATCCACCTAATCGGCCCGGACGATCTGCTTTTTCAATGGTCGACCGGCCTGACTCCTCGGGATGATCGTTTGTGTCTAATCGTCCTGGTCGATATCTGATTAGCCCGGACGATCGGACCGCTTTTTTGACCAATTGGCCTGTACGTAATTATTGAGCCATATCGGCCTGGACGATTCTACGATCGGCCTGGACGATATGGTCGTTTCTTTAAATTCTGGCCGATCCAGCCACATTTTCCACATCATCCCTTCTCCTCTTATGTCTTCTTGCTAATCTCTTTTCTATGGCTGGTGGGAAACGTGTTCGATAGGCTTCTAGGAGTTCCTCAAGGGCCACTCTGGACCCTCAATTCAGGAAGGTAGAGGATCAAGCTGCCTACCATCGATACAAAGAATGTGAGATTACTATCTCCAGAATTATCAATCTTGCCCATATCTCATACCCGGTAATGGATCTTTTCGCTCACACCTCCCTTTGTTTCATTCTGTCTCTTGCTTTTCCCTTTAATACCGAGCTTCTTCAAGAATTCTTTGCAAACCTTCACATTAATTCTAGCTTTACAGCCCTGACCTCCTATGTGAATCGACGCCCTTTCGAAATCACATATCAGGACTGTGTTGAACTTTTACAGCTATCCACCATCGGGGATAAGCTGCACTTAATCGCTTCAGATCCTGACCTTGACTGGTCCACGACAAATCACTTTCTTCGCCAGACCAATGCACCCTTTCATGTTGGAGAGATTAGCTCTTTAGTCAAAGATGCTAGGACAATCCAACATGTCCTTTGCACCTCCATAATTCCAAAAGCCGGGGACCGAATCCACATCACCCCTCTACTTTCCCTCACTACTTTCTACATCATGGCACAAAGAGAATTCAATACTGCGGACTTAATTTTTTGATACATTGATCACTTAACCACAATCCGTGATCCAGGTCATAAGAGGAAACCCAATCTAGCCTTAGGACACATCATAGCCTATGTCCTTGAAACCAAATACCAACTTCAGTACCCTATTCCACCTAACCTCCCAACTCCATTCTATTCAAACAGTTCCTTCAGTACCCTTCATAGTACTCGTCTCCACCCAGGAGATGGGGAACCTCAGGGGGCTGGAGAGGAGGCTTCCGCTCCAGCTCCCGTTCCAGATCCTGTTCCTCTCCACCAGCACTCACCGGTTGATCAGTTGATAGAGAGGTTTGATAGTTGGGAGACCCGCTTTGATGCTTACGTTTCTACACAGGTGCAGCAACATTCTGATTATATGAATCGCTACGAGCAGAATCGCGCAGAGGACTTAGCCCGCTTTGATAGTTACATGAATCACCAGCAGCAGCAGCATGACCAAGACATCGCCTGGTTCAATGCTCAGTTTACTTCACTTGCCAGCGACTTTCAGCAGCCACCTCCACCACCTCAATCCGATGATCAGGGTCCCTCGTTTTTCTAGTATGTGTTTTCTATTGTTTGTTTCCTGTTTTCTGTAGGTTGCTTTCTAGTCTATTTTTGTCTCTATTGTGTTGTTTTCTTTTGTGTATCTGTACCCTCTTTTTGTGATGACAAAAGGGGGAGTAGGTTGTGGTAGGAAAAAGGTTATGTAACTTTGAATTTTTAATGATCTTTTTTTAGTTCTTCCTAATTTTGTTTTGCCATCATCCAAAAGGGGGAGATTGTTGCAAATCTATTTTCATGACTTATATTTTGATGATTGACAAACACTATTGATCTTCTTGTACTACTTGTTTCTTCTAACTTTTCAGGAATCGAAGATCGGACGAACAGACAAAGCCAATTCAGGATTGCGTAGGTCTAAGAATTTTGTCAGTCTGTACTTTATTTTTCTTTTCTTGAGTCTATTTGTAATGTTCAAAGAGACTGATGCTAAGTAACCCTACACACACACACTTGAGAGAATTAGAATTTCTGTTTTTACTCATATCGGCCAGGACGATATTTACATCGTCCTGGACGATCAGGCTTAAAACAGAAAGTCTATTTAAGGATTCTTAATTAAGACAGCCGACATTAACAGATCGTCCTGGACGATTCGTGTATCGGCCTGGATGATAAGCTCAAAACAAAAAAAAGTTACCGCCATAGACAATTAAGGTATACTGTATTTTTAAATTTTCGGCCAGGATGATCATTTATCGGCCTGGACGATATTCACAATTATGCCTTAATTAAACAGACAAATCAGGGAAGTAATTAAGGATGATTGATACGATCACATCATCCTGGACGATCACAGGATCGGCCAGGACGATATATTCAATATCCTTGGTTACTCCTGGACGATCGAGGATCGGCCAGCTTGAAAACAGAGCGATGCTCAGGACGATTTTCTTCTGAATTGAACTAATCGGCCAAGACGATTGTGAGATTGGCCAAGACGATCAAGCCAAATTTTAATCGTCTAGCACCCAAAATAGGGCGATGCTAGGCCGATCTTCTGTGATTTGTACTGATCGGCCAGGCCGATGTCCATATCGGCCTGGACGATATAGTCGGCAACTTGCAATTAATGAGCTCCTTTGAAGCTCTTCTATTTAAGAGCTCTTGTTCAACATTTTGAACAACCTTTGTGCTGCTGCCTTGACCTGAGAAGGCCTTGAGGAGAGAAAGAGAGAGAGGGAGAGAGAGAGGATCTTATGAGGGGGAGCTTGTGAGGGGATTCACAAGGGTTGCTTAAAGGATCGCTCTGCTTCTTCTTCGTCTAGAGTTTCTTGTCCGTGGAAGGGTCGGTAGTGGTAAGGAGTCAGCGTTTGGTTGTGGTTCTTTGCCAGCTTTAGGAGGAAGCAAAAATAGATAGGTTCTCTACCTTGCCGGGGTGGCAAAAAGGAGGTTCGTTGTAAAGGCTTCTCCGCCTAGCTGTGGGGGCTAAAGGAGAGTCATGTTGGTAGTGCAATTCTCGGAGGGTGCCTCCGAGGAGTGGACGTAGGTCGAGTTGACCGAACCACTATAAATTTATGTGTTCTTATTTCTTGCTTCCGCACATTTAAATTTCCATATTTATTTTTCCTCGTGGTGTGATTTTGGTTTATGTGTTTTTTGTTCTTTGTGAAAAGAAATTTTTTTAAAATACCAATTCACCCCCCTCTTGGTTAGCTTGGGCCAGTTCTATAGGGCTTAACATCCATAACAAACTTTTACTTCCCTATTCCATTGATTAAAAGGAATATCAATTTTAACTCCATTAACAATACATGAAGGTGATGAATAACCAGTTAAAATCATATGCCACATGCGAAAATCAATCGATTGCAAGAAAGTAGACATGCAAATTTTCTAAAAATTAAAAGTGATATTTTCAAATAAAGGTGGTCTGGTGATTGAATAACCTTCCACAATATTATGACTTGATAAATTCGCCATGGATCGAAAAATTTAAAAGCTTTCAAAAACTTATTTTATGAATCCCGCTCTGATACCACTTGAAAGTGTTCAGATGACACTAGAAAGTTTGTTAGGGATGTTAGGCCCTTATGAACTGGCCCAAGGCTAATAAAGAGAGAGGTGAATTGGAAAAGAAGAATCTATAAATCAAAACACAAACCAAAACCAATATCACCATAATAAAAACCAAGTGTGGAAGAAAATAATGCTGAAGTAATAAAGGAAAGAACACATCGGATTTATAGTGGTTCGGTCAAACCTTGACCTATGTCCACTCCTTGGAGGCACCCTCCAAGTATTGCACTAAACTAAGTGTCTCTCCTTTAGCCCCCATAGCTAGGTGGAGAAGCCCTTACAAAATCACTTCAACCTTCCCCGGTGCACTTCCCTCGAGACAAGCCTTAAATCCGACGGTATTCAGGTGCGAGCTTACCGGAGCAACCGTGTGGAACCCCCTCTACACTCCCTGGAGTCTCCCCTAACAGGATCTTCTCCCTCTCTCAAACTATACCCTTTCCTCACTCCCTTTCAAGCTCTCTCTTCAAGTTTCCCCAAAAAGAACGAAACTATAATGGCTGCCAAAGACACTTACCAAGTTTCATATCATTGCTTAAATAGAAGATCTCAAAACAAGCTCATTAATGCAAGTTGCCGACATTATCATCCAGGATGATAGGAAGTCCTGGATGATTAGTTCAAATATGAGGAAAATTGTCCTAAACATCACCCTGCAATGAAGCTGGATGATGTCCAATCGGCCCGAACAATCTTGCGATCGACCCGGTCAATATGATCATGCAAATCACCATTAATTGCTTTCCTTAATTGCCAAATTTATTGGCCAGGCCGATCCTGATATGCCAGGCCGATCCACAGGGATAATGTCCAAAAATAAGTATTTTCTAAGTAGATCTGGCGGCAGATTCTTTTTGAATTGAGCCTATCATCCTGGCCTATGCAAAATCATCCAGGACGATGTGTTTTGCATAATGACGACTGCTTTAATGAGGATGCCCTAATTAGGGTTTCTAATTTTGAATAGATCATCCAGGCCGATATAAATATCATCCCAGAAGATGTTAGCAAAAATAGTAAACTCTAGGGAACAGTCAGAAAATCTTCCAAGTTATAAAACATCAGGAGCCACACCAAAAATAATAAACTCAAGAAAGGAAAAAGTGTACAAACTGACTTGACCTAGTCTACCCAATCTTGAGCTGGTTCCAAATTACAGTCTGATTGTTTGGACCTGAAATGTAAGTAGATAAGGCAGTCATAGAGAAATAAGAGTGTTTGCTATCATCAAAATCATAAACCATGAAAATATATCTGCAACAGTACGATTGATGGTCATCCCAAAAAATATCTAAGATCATCTTGTACAAAATTAAGATTGTCCTGTATGATATGATATAACAATTTAATAATAATTAGCCTGCTAATCAAAGGATAAATTTAAGCATTATTATATTTCATAGTTTAGTACGATATAGATCATCTTGGATGATTAGAACAAAAAATGAAATTCAAAATAATGCCAACATTCTGATTGACAGAAATTTTTATGATCATAATTAATCATCCTAGATGATCTAAATTGTTCAGTATGATTAGTTAGATGAGCTAATCATAAAGTACATTATAAAACATACAATACGATTAGTTCAAAAATTGAACTTCTAGTTTTGAGTCAATATAACTCCCCCTGAGTGTGTATGCATGGTTACCAAGCAAGCATACACCTTTACAGGACATGACCTAAGAAATCAAAAATATAATAATAAATATAAAAAAATGAGTTACATCATAATCTATTCTACCCAATTTTGAACCTTAAACCTGTATTGGATGGTGCATGGTGTTCCTCAATAGCTAGTACACACACAAACAAAAATATATTGCAAATATAAGTAGACAATAGGATGTGAGCCACAATATTTGTTATCATAAAAAATATAAACCCATGAGCTCGAGTTGCAATAATCTCCCCCTTTTTTATGATGGAAAACATTACTGGTTGTATTTTTTCCTAATCTCCCCCTCACTAAGATAATTATATTAAAATTAGGGGAAATCAAAATAGCATTTTTTTTTCATTTTTTTGACATAGAAATAAATAAAAAACAAAAAAAAATCTTTTAGAATCTAAACAATAGATAAACTAATATAAATATAATATGAATAAATGCAACAAAAAAAAAAATATTCTCCCCCTTTGAGATTGTCAAAATAAAGGGAAAATACATAAAATAAAATGAAACACATATAACAAACTCTAATCAGGTTGAGGTGGTGCTGATATTTTAAGAAGAATTAATTAACTTCAGTAAAATTTTAAAATTAAGAAAGTAACCTCTTAGTTTTATTCAAAAAAAAAAAAGAAATGAATTGATCGTTCTAAGATCCAAAAAGGTTATAAAAATTTGAATTTTATCAACCCTAGCTGATGCTCTTTACATGTTAAAGTCATTTTTTAAATCAAAAATTTAATTCAAACAAGAAATTACATAAGAAAAGTGATATGTTCAAATGTCAATTTAAAAAAATATCTGATAGAATAATATTGCAAAGTGATCAACAAAATCATGATTTTCCAAAATCAAGTGTTCGAAGATATCAAGTAGTACGTAAATTCTTCTAATACTTAAGCTTTGAAAGAGATGGAATCTTTAATTTTTTGGGCTCATCATATGCCTCTCGTCAGTCAGTTAGGGCACTTTACACATTTTTTAATTTTAAACATCATTTAGTTTTCTATCGGGCTCATTTTATGCCTCTTGTCACATCTATGAGCTAGCTTCTTTTCAAAACTTTTAAAACTCTCAGTTGTGAGAATATCTTCTAGATATAAGAGAAAAAAAACTAACTCTCTAATATAAGGAAGAATAAACCAGAAATCTGAATCATATTGATATGATAAATGCAACAATCTGATCAAGAAAACTTGAACGAGATTTAATGACTTTCAGTATTTTTCATATGAGATAGATTACGATAAGAAGAGAGAATAGATATCAAATGTAAAGTCCAACTTTAAATTTGAAATAGACTTTTCTCCAAAAAGAAAATGACACCACTAAAAGAGTTAGAGGAAGAGATACAATATTTGATGTTTCTTCCTCAAATTGATTTAGGGAAGTCAATCACTACTTGCTAATTTTTTAGGTTAAAAGGAGATACATTTTTCATCTAAAAAAATTTAGAGAAGTGAATTGATTCTCTTATGCAAAGACCATGTAAAAAGTGATTTGTGTATATAGATCTGAGATAAATCACACAAATATATAACCAAAATAAAATAAAATGGATAAAAAAAAAATATAAAAATAGCATAGAAATTTTTTATAATGAACAAAAAAATAAATAATATATACACCAGGATTAACTATAGCACATAAGCACAAAAAAAAAACTTTATACCTCATTACCTTGCTCTTGGACTGATGATTCAAAAACTAAATTTGCCTAGGAGATTTTATACCTTTTATCATTTACCCTTATTGAATTTTGATTTTTTTTATCATTTTTTTATATTTTTATTTTTTTATTTTGACCATTTCTTTTACTTGAAGAGTTTTTATATTACGGCACCGATTTTTCATATGTTTGATTTCCTACACCCAAAATAAATATCATCAGAGGAAATCTTAACATTCTTACCACTTATAATTTTATTCCACTTTTGTTGATGTCGAAGCTTATGTTTTACTAGATTTTGAAATTTTCTTGTTATTGAAGCTATCCCTTTACTCTCAACATCTACTAAGTTGCTTTCATCTATATCTTGAGCTTTTAGCACTATAGTTTCATCTATATCTAAAATATTTTGACTCAAACTTTACTTATAGTCAATGAGTTGGCCAATTAGATTATAAAAAAAATATTCATTTAATTTTTTTTACTTACAAATAACAACGACTATGGCATCAAACTTATCAAGTAGACAACGTAGAATTTTATTAAATTTTTAATAGTTTGAAAGTTCTTTACCTAAGGCGTGTAATGATATCACTATTTGAGTAAATCTGGTATACATATCTAAAATAATATCATAAGGTTTCATGTAAAATAATTCATAATCAAGCATTATAATATTCAACCTGGATTGCGACACTTCACTAGTACCTTCATATGTATTATATAATTTATCCCAAATTTCCTTGCGAGTAGTGAATGTGGATATAAACATACAATCTTTAGAATTTAAAACAATAAAAAAATCTTTTAAAGATTTAGTATTCAATTGAGCATAGATTTGTTTTATTGTACTCCATTAAAAATAATTATCAATTTTTACTCCATCTATAAAATGTGATGGTATATAATAACTAGTTTGAATAATATGCCACATTTTATAATCAATTAATTTCAAGAAAATGGACTTGTGAATTATCCAATAATTAAAAGAAATATTTTTATATAAAAGTGGTCAGGTGATTGAAAATTCTATCAAAATATTATGATTTTCAAAGTTAGCCATAGATTAAAATTCAAAAGTTTTCTAAAACTTGATCTTATGAATCCTGCTCTGATACCACTTGAAAGTTCATTAGGGTTGTTAATCCCTTATGAACTAGTCCTGAGGCTAACAAAGAGGGGGAGTGAATTGGATATAAAAAACTTTCTTTGAATAAAAAGAAAAATCTCCTTCTTAAAGCTTTTTCAACATCTGAAAATAGATAATAAATACATCATAACACCAATCATATATTTTCAACCAAGCAGTTATATCAAAAAATAAATGTAAAAAATAAAATGCAAAAAAATAAAATAAAAAAGGACACTAGATTTATAGTAGTTCGGTTCAACCATACCTATATCCAGTCCTTGGAGGCACCCTCTGTGTATTGCACTTAACCTTTAGTAACTCTCCTTGGCCCCCATAGCTAGGTGGAGAAGCCATTATAAAATGACTTCCACCTTCCTCGGCTCGACAAAGTAGTTGGGTCCTTTGACATCAAAGAGATCTTCTTCTTTCCAAAACTTCCCTCAAGACGAACCTTGAATTCGATGGTACTAAGGTGCAAACTTTTCAGAGCAAACGTGTTAAATACCTTCTACACTCCCTTAAAAATCACTCCAAAGATCTTCTCCCTCTGAAACACTACCCTTTCCTCTCTCCCTTTCAATTTCTCTCTTTAAGTTTTCTCCAAAAGAACGAAAATATAATGGCTGCAAAAGATACTTACCAAGTGCCTTGACAATTATTAAATAAAGGTTTTTGAAAAACCCTAAAAATTAGTTCTAGAGGCAATGATCATCCAGTATGATGGCAATATCATCTAGTACGATGTGCTTAAATAGAGGGCTTTGAAAAACCCTAAAAATTTAATTCTAGTGCCAAATATCATCCTCGATAATCGTAGGATCGTCCAATACGATGTGCAAAATTTGACCTGATAGTCCTGAATGATCTTATGATATTCTTGGATGATTAGTTCAAATTTTTGTAGAACATACATTACAATATTATGGATCATCTTGGACGATTAGAAGAAAAATTATGGTATTTCATTGGGTATAATTGAGAGTCGTCCCATAAAATTTCAAAGATCATTGTGTACGATCTTAAGATCATCCTGTACAATCTATTTGAGTAATTTAATAATAATTAGTCTCCTAATAATTGGATAAATTTAGGCATAATCATCATAGATCATCCAATATGATGTAGATTGTCCTAGACAATTACAAATAAAACTGAAATTCAAAATATTGCCTAAATTATGATTGGAGGTTTTTTTTCACGATCATAACTAATCATCCTGTATGATATAAACAGTCCAATATGATTAATTAAATGTGTTGATCGTATAGTATGATATAAATTGTACAGTAAGATTAGTTCAAAAATTTAACTTCTAGTTTTGAATCAATCTCACTCCACGTAAGAGTGTGTGTGTGCATGGTCACTAAACAAGCATACAACCTTACCTAACTTGACTCAAGAAATAAAAAATTCATTGATGAATATTACAAAAATTGTTGCAACATAACCCATTCTACCCAATATTGAGCCTTGAACCTTTATTGGATAGTGCATGGTGTTCCTAAAAAGTTAGTACACACACTAAAGAAAATATATTATAAATATAAGTAAATAATAGAAAGTGAATCACAATATTTGTTATCATCAAAAACATAAAATCATGAGCTTGAGTTGCAACAACTGAGACACTGGCAGCAAGGGCCTTGATGACCTGGTAGATAGGTCATGGACATGCTCGTAGCTAGGGCTTGGGCACGTTGGTACTAGGGTCTAGGCTTGTAGGCAGGCAGGGCCATGACATGCTAGCAGATATAATTTGGGAATCCTGGCAAGCATGGCTATAGAATGCTGGCATCCAAAACTAGGGCATGCTGGCTAGCAAGACTTGGGAAAACTGGCTAGCATGGGCTTCACTTACTAGCTAGTAATATTTGAGCCACTGGCAGGCACGACCAATATATGCTAGCAGGCGGGGTCTAGGTATGTTGGTAGGTAGAGCTTTGGTAACCTGGCTGGTAGGGTCTGGACATGCTAACAGCTAAAGTCTAGGCAAGATACCAGATCTTAAATATATTGGTAGATAATGCCTATAAAAGCTAGTAGGCATGGCCTGTGAATGCTTCAAGTCTAAGCTTGGGCATGCTAGAAACTAGGTCCTTGGATAATGGCAGGTAGGGTCTAGGCATGCTTACAGTCAGGGCCTAGGAAAACTCATTAGTAGGGCTTAAACATGCTAGTTGGTAGAGGGTATCGGCAACCTGGCTTATAGAGCTTGGATTGTTGGCATGTAAGGCTTGGGCAAGACAGCCCTGGGCATGCTGACAGCTATCACCTGACACTTTAGCAAGTAAGGCTTGGTCATTTTGGCTAGTAAGGACTTCTCATATTAACAAGAAGGGTAGAGGCACATTAGCAGCTTGCACTTAAGGGCCAAGAAAATGTTGGCTTTGAGGCATAATTATGTTGTATAACTTGGCACTTTTAATTATTCTTTCATAACCAAAAATTAAATGCATAAGGAACATGTCACTTCATTTATTCATGGATACATTTTATTGTTTGTACTTCAAGATGCATAAGCCATCTAATATGAAGCAATGTATTATTATGAGAACTAGGCAAAACCCATCAAAAACAAGTGTTAAATCTCTCACATGGTGTTGATAAGAAATTAATGTTTGAGATCAAAATAATAAGCCATTATGTTCTCTTGTTAATAATTATAGTAAAATAGCAATGTTATGCAAGTTTGTTGATAGAAAGATGAATCTACATCATAATTAGGCTCCCCTCTAATGGACAGACATGGCTTATTGCATCTAGAATGCTCCGGTAGTTTAAAAATGGCCAAAAAGCTTAATATTTTTTTCCACAAAAAGTACATTTTTAGTTGTACATACACCCATCTGTACACAATATGCTATTAGCGTGCCCAAATGTCTTAAATTGAGTACTTATGAGTACATTTGATTGGGCTTAGGCAGACTAAGAGGCAGAGGTAGGACACGCTAACTAGCAAGGCTTAAGCACGCTAGCATGTAATTCCTTATCATGCTGCCAAGCATGGTTAAAGCACACTGATAAGCAAGGATAAAACACATTTAAATATTCTTTAGAATCCAATAATCGAAGGCCCAAGCACCATGTCACCTCACTTATTCATTGATTGTTGTTATCTTATAAACATAAAGATGCATGAGGGTCATCTAACATGAAGCAACATAATATGCTTAGAACTAGGCACAACTAATCAAAGGCAAGTTTTATGTCTCTCGGGTTGACAAAAAATATGATTTCACGTCCAAATAATAACCATTTTGATGCTCTTATTAAGAATTATACCATAATATTCATGTCCCATATATTTGCTAGGGAAAAATACCTCTACATTATATTCGAGCATCCCTTTATTAGACAGGTAGGGTATAATAAATCCAGAATGCCCCAACATTTTAAAAATGGCCAAAAATCTTAAAAAAATTTTGTCATAAAAACTATATTTTTTACTTGTGCATAACTCCGCTAATTCCGAGTATGCCATCTTGAAGCCCAAAAATCTTAAATGTAGTACTTATAAGTACATTTCCTAGTAGATATTGGTAGGCTCATGGACTGAACACACTAACAGCCAGGGCTATGGTGATCTTGCAGATAAGTCCTAGGTACCCTGGCAGCCAGAGCTTAGGCACACTAGCAACCAGGACCAGGACACATGGGTAGGCAGGGCATTGGAATACTGGTAGCCAAAATTAAGTCATCTTGGCATAAAGGGCCATGACATGCTGGCAACTAGAACAAGGGAACACTGGTAGGCAGGGCTTAGGAAAATGGTTAGCATGGGCTTAGCTAGCTGGATGGTAGAGTATGAGCCACTAGCAACCAGGGCCTAGGCACACTAGCAGGAAAAACCATGCAAAGCTGGCTGGCAAGGCCTTGGAATAATAGTAGCCAAGGCCAAGGTAAGATGCAAGGTCCTTGATATACTAGCAGGCAGGGCGTGCGGATGCTGGCAGGTATGGCCTGAGCAAGCTGGTAGGTTGGGCCTGGGCACATTATTAGCCTGGTCCTGGTCACACGATCTTAGCACACTAGCAGGAAAGGCCTAAGTACACTGCAAAGCAAGGCCCGATCAAGCCGGTTGGCAAAGGGTATGGGCTACCTGGCTGGCAGTGTTTAGAGAGCTCGCATACAAGGCTTTGGTAAGTAAGGCCTTGGCATGCTGGCTGCTAGTTCTTGACACTCTAGCAAGCAGGGCCTGGTCATTTTTGTAAGCAAGGTCTCTTCATGTTGACAAGCAGGCTAAGGCACACTAATAGCTTGTACATAGGGTCCATGAACATGCTAGCTTTGAGGCAAAATTATGATGTGTAACATGGAAAATCTATTTATTCTTTCACAACCAAAAATCAAAGGCACAACCAACATATCGCTTCATTTATTCATGGAAGCATTTTATCATATATGCATCAAGATGCATTTGTTGAAACTCGTTAAATATGAATTAGTTTGTTAGACCTAAGCTTATATCCCAACAGCTAACCAAGAAGGTTGGGTGAATTGGATCATTTAAAAATTTTCCCTCTTAACTTTTAAACCAATATAAAAACCATTTTTAATGAAAATTTCTCAAAATGATTTTTCAACCACAGATTAAACACAGAATAGTAAAGTAAAAAAGCAACGAAAAAATAAAAGACATAAGATATATAGTTGTTCAGTCAAACACGACCTACATCCACTCCCCGGAGGCACCCTCTGAGTATTGCACTAATACTACTAGTGTCTCTCCTTTTTGTCCCACAGCAAGGTGAAGAAGCCTTCACAAAAACTCTCTTCCACCACTACTTGGTAAGATAGAGAATCGTCGGCTGTTCACACTCTCCAAGTGTGGGCAAAGAACCCTTCGTCCTTTCACACTCTCCAAGTGTGGGCAGAAAAACCTTCATCCTTTCATAGTCTCCAAGTGTGGGCAGAGAACCCTTCATCCCTTCACACTCTCGAAGTGTGGGCAGAGAACCCTTCGTCCTTTCACACTCTCTAAGTGTCGGCAGAGAACTGAATCTCCTTGAAAGATCCTCTCAAGAGAAATCTAAAAGGACAAGAGAAAAGAGTGATGTAATAACAAATCATAAAGTTGAGATTTACTTACCTTTGAGTAACAATGAATCCTTCACTCTCCAGTAGTAAGATCTCTCCTTCAAACACTCTCTTTCACTCTCTCCTTCAGCCTCCCTCAAGTTTACACGAAGTCCAATTGACAAAAAGATTACAAGACAGTCTTATTTGGACCTTTTATATGAAAGACATTTAAAACTGTCAAAAAATTACAATTATTCAAATATGTGAAATTATTGATCATCCTGTACGATCTCAATTTGTACGGACAAACAGTGTAACTACTGCTGTGTATGAATTAAAAGTGAACTGGTATGATTTCTTTTTGTACCTGATCATCATCCCGTACGAACTATGTTCATTCGGTAGAAACAATTATTTTCATTGTTTGTTTTATACAAAAACTAAATGACTCATATGTTTCCATAACAGAGAAGATCATCCTGGGATGAACTATAATTTTCTTCTGGATGACCTTATCCAGAGAGCATCATCCTGGGACGTACGTAAATATCGTGCAAATGAATTCATCCAGAAAGCATTGTCCTAGGACAAACATAATTATCATTGGGACGAAGGCATCTAGAGAGCATCGTCCTGGGATGCACGTAAAATATCGTGCAAATGAATATGTCCAGAGAGCACCGTCTTGGGATGATCTTGATAAATCGTTTGGACGAGCAGTATGAAATATGAGTTCTTAGGACATCGTCCAGGGAAAAATGGGACACTTCGTCTGGTTGAATAGTTCAAAGTGAGAATCCAGAGGACATTGTCTAGGGATGAATTGGGACATTTCATCTAGATGATTAGGACTTAGAAAAATCTTCTCACTTCCTGTTCGTTCCATTGCTCTCCGAGGTGTAAGACTAACCTGATCGTCTCGTACAAATATGGTTTGTCCCGTACGATCAGTATAAGAACATTTTGACTTTTTAAAAATCTCCCCCAGTGTGTGTGTGCTATATTATTTAATTACATTTACACTCTCTCGAACTCAATAAAGTGAAAAATATATACTTCAATTTACAAACTATTTTATGCTGCATTTAATTTCAAGTCTTCATTTATCTGGAGTACAATTATCCTGAAATATTAGTCCACATAAGAGCAAAAATAATTCTTCCAAAAAGTATTAGGAGAAAATAATAATTAGAATAATAATATTTAGATACATCAAAACTATACAAGTTGCAAGAATGTAAAACATGCAAAAACTAACTATCAACTCTCTTAGCAATCTCCCCCTTTTTAATGATGGCGAAACAATTATTGTTTGTATATTTTTCAAATTTCTAAGTATCTCCCAAACTCCCCCTGAATTAATATGCTTGTGAGAATAAGGGGCATTTGAATATAAAAAAAAAATTGTTTTGTTTTTTTTTAATTTTTAATCCACACAATCACTTAAACATAAAGCACAATAACCAACGATAAAACAAATGATAAAATAATTCCAATGACAATGATAGTTACGAACAAAACATATAAAATAATATTTATCCCCCTTTTTGACAATAGCAAAATGTTAAGAAGAAAAAGAACAATAAAGAAATGATAGAAGTCATATGAAAAATCCTTGAATAATTGATCTTTAAAAGAGATTAAGAAATATTAGGAAATAAAATTAAAACATCATTAGAGAAATATAAGGATTTAAATGATTTAAGAAGAGATATAACATTTTCAACGAAAATATCTGAATCATGAATCAATTTAGATAATGAGATAAACAAAATCATTGCAAAGTAGATGAATGTAAAATTTTTCTATTTCAAATTTCAATATCAAATAAAAATCGTACAAAAGATTAATTTGAATTGAAAGATTAAAAGATTAGGGAAAGAATCAAATGCAAATTGTGGCGCTTTGCTCATCTTTTCAATTCTTGTGGCACATTTTTTGTGCATCTTTTAAATTTTTGGGCTAATTTTGTGCCTCTTTTTTAATTTGCGAACCATTGTGCATTCTTTGATATTATTTACAATTGTATATTTTCAAGAGTAATCTTGATCTTTCTAAAATAAATAATTTCAAATTTCAAATTTCTCTAAGTACAGCAATATTTATATTGATAAGAGAAATAAAAAAATAAGAAAACATCATAATTACAATAATAGTATTAAAATTTTGTTAGTCTGATAAGAGACATGAGATTGACATTCTTAACTAGATCAATTTATAATCACAACTTAAATTTTTTGAAAAATTAGATTTTTTAATGAATTCAATTTTATATTATAATTCGTGATATATCACTTTTAAGATTAAAAATTTGAACAATGATCATATAGCCTAACACACATTTTTGAAATGAAATAAAAATAGTTGAACAAGACAGAATAACTTTTATTGATATCATTGATATAAGATCATACATTGAGCATAAATGATTTCAATACACTGACATATGACATACACATGAAAGTACGAGACTAACTAACACAAAACATATCATAAAAACATAACTACAAATATCACATCACATCACATTTAAAAGAGAAAATCATAAAAAAGTATAGTCATCACTCAGATGGGCCTTGATTTGGAGGAGGCTGCTAGTTGTAGAAGTTAAAATAGCTACTCATCATAGTCATATTCAAGCTTATACCATCCATTTTCTCTCTCATCAAACTCATATCCTACTGGTACTGTGCATCCTACTGTTGTAGATGAGTTTCCATTTGATTAAAGTGTTGATCAAAATGAGTCTCAAGATGATCAAACCTATGAACCAAATCTTGAACATTTGGTTCAACAGCAGGTGTAGGTGCATCTCTTCTCATATCCTCCTTAGAATCACTACTTATCACTTGTTGTTCTTTATTAAAAATTGCTCGAAAAGATCTATCAACGTAGTAGAGAGGCTCCTCTAGATTTGAACTGGATGGACTTGGTCATATTTTTTCTCCAAAATATAGGTTACAAGATATCCTTAGGCTATATTTTTCTTTCTTTTATGGGAGACATGGCCAATCTCAGAAAGTCCATAAATATAATCAATGATCAGTTGGGCTTCATCTATAGGTTGGCTAGTCATAATCAGATAAGTCACTATGGAAAGAAGTGGTGTGATATTTACTTGATCTCCAGCTTTAGGAATAATGGAAGTACGAAGAACATGCTGTATGATTCGAGCATTTTGATTAAGAGTGGCTACCTTTGGCAAATGGTCTACTCCTCTACATCCTCTAATCAATTGATTTATTGCGGTCCATTTAAAATTGGTGGAAGTGGTCAAAGTGTGAGCTCTAATCCATTGAGTCTTTAAGTTCAAAAAAATTCCTAAGTCTTCTTTAGTGATCTCTACCTTTATCCTTAAAAATATATGACTTAATCACAGATTAGTCAGAGTTAAAGGACATATTGGCAAAAAGGTAGTGGAAGGTCTCCTTATTATAGAGATGGATTAGAGTGAGAATAAGGCCAAACTGGGTAGAAGCAAAAAG
The DNA here is from genome assembly GCA_022539455.1 of Dendrobium nobile. Lineage (NCBI taxonomy): Eukaryota > Viridiplantae > Streptophyta > Magnoliopsida > Asparagales > Orchidaceae > Dendrobium > Dendrobium nobile. The sequence goes on along the minus strand of CM039729.1, from coordinate 43,467,958 downwards.
GTGGATTACCTTGAAAGTGAGTTGCTCTTGGAGAAGGACTCTAAAGGGAGTGATTTTTGCAGATGCGAACCTAGGAAAGGACTCCTCATTTGCTTTAGATAGGAAGTTTTCTCCTGAGTTTCTACGGGGTCCCTTAGCAAGTACCTTTTGCCTTGTGCTTGAACTAGCCATGGAAAAGATCTAGGGGAATAGAGGTTTGAAAGTGATTTTTGAGGGATGAGATTTGAGCTCTAAACCCTTTAATTTAAATAAAAAATGAACTTTCGTACAGACAAAAAGAGGTTCATCCCGTACGATTTAGGTTTCGTACGTACGAAATGAAATTTGATATGTACGAATGAATGAGTCCAAAATTGAAACAACTTTTCATAAACATGTAAGTTACGAGGCATCCTTTCGTACAAACTTTTGACCAAGATGATCGTACAGACGAACAGGTGTTCATCTAGGACGATCAGATAATAAAGATCATTTTTATGTCAGTTTGAATCGTCCCCTACATTGAATTTCCACGTGTTTGTATGTACGAACTGAAGTTTGTACGTATGATCAGATATAAAGAAGTTGATCTTATCCATATAATCATCCATATGTGTATATATGATTGAAAAACACATCGTCCAGATGATCGTGGTGATCGTACAGATGAATTGTGATTTGAAAAATTGAGAAACTATATGTAAACCATTCAAAATGACAGTTAATAAGCTATATGATTCGTTCCGTATGAAATGAATTTTGTACAATCGAATAGTGATATGAACAATTGAGAAACAGTATGTAAACCATTGAAAATGACATTTAATAAGCTATATGATTCATCCCGTACGAAATGAATTTCGTACAGACAAGCTCCACACTTATAAGATTTCAAGAAAATACACAAAATCATCAATCTAGATATGAGAGAACACAAAACAAAACTGATAGAAGTTCGCACAAACAAACACAAACAAAATACTAGAAAATACAGAAAAACACAAAATCAAAAGACACATAACACAAATATAAACACACATCAATGTTGTAGAGACTTGTATTTAAGCAATCAAATCAGTCACACCAAGCATTGTTCTTAATGTACTAAAGTATCAAAGGCTGATGGTTTTGTAAAAATATCTGCAAGTTGATTTTCTATTGTAACATGAATGATTTCAATTTCTCCTTTGGATACATGATCCCTTATGAAATGATGCCTGATGTCTATATGTTTGGTTCTTGAATAATGAATAGGATTATTAAAAATGCAAATAGCACTAGTGTTATCACAATAAATGGGAATAGTGCCTACGGTTAATCTTAAATCAATCAATTATTATTTATGCCTAAGTAATTATTTCACACAACTTCCAAATGCAATGTATTCAGCTTCAGCAGTGATAGGGCTACTAAATTTTGTTTTCTGCTGGACCATGAGACTAAAGAATTTCCAATGAATTAACATATTCTTGAAGTATTCTTTCTATCAACCCTACAACCTGTAAAATCTGAATCTGAATATCCAATAATTTCAAATGAAGAGCTAAACTTAGGATACCAAATTCTTAAGTTCTAAGTTGCCAACAGATACCTTAAAATACTTTTCACTACTATCAAATGTGATTTTTTTGGATCTAATTGAAATATAGTACATAAATATACACTAAACATGATATCAGGTCGGCTAGCTGTCAAGTAAAGCAAAGATCCAATTATCCCTCTAAATTTCTTTTGATCAACAGTTTTTCCCTTAGGGTCCTTATCCAACTGAACTGAGAATCTCATAGGTGTACAAACAGGTTTAGCAATGTCCATTTCATACTTTTTAACGATGTCCTTAACATATTTTGACTTACTAAGAAATGTACCTTCCTCAATTTGCTTAATGCTAAAGCCTAAAAAGTAACTCAACTCTCCCATTAGACTCATCTCAAATTCACTACTCATTGTTTTAAAAAAATCATCACTTAGATTTTTATTTGAAGATCCAAAGATAATATCATCAACATAAATTTGTACAATGAGTATATCCTCTCCCAATTTCTTCAAAAAGAGAGTTGTGTCTACACTTTTTCAAAAGATCTCTCAAGTAGAAAAGTGCTCAACCTCTCATACCAAGCCCTAGGTGCCTATTTCAATCCATATAGTGCCTTTTTTCAATTTGAAAACAATGTTTAGTTATTTATAATTTTCAAAGCCTGGAGGTTATTCTACAAAAATATTATTTTGAATAACCAAATTTAAAAAGGCACTTTTAACATCCATTTGATATATTTTCAATCCTTTAAACCATGCAAAGGCTAATAAAACCCTAATTGCTTCAAGTCTAGCTATAGAGGCAAAAGTCTCCACAAAATCAATCCCTTCAATCTGATTATACACCTTAGTTACTAATCTAGCCTTATTTCTAATGACTACTCCTGAGTCACTTATTTTATTTTAGAATTCCACTTAGTTTTAACAACACTTTGATCCTTTAGTCTTATAGTTAATTCCCAAACTTCATTTCTTACAAATTGATTTAACTCTTCATGCATAGCCAAAATCCAAAATTCATCTGAAAGTACTTGATCAATATTTGTGGGTTCTATCATTGAAATGAAGGTTGAATGATTGACTTATTTATTTAGTACATGCCTTTTTCTAACACCCTCACTAGGTTCTCCTATAATCAATTCATTTGGGTGGTTTTTAGATTATCTCAAATTTTTAAGCACTGGGTTTTTTATCTCCAAATTTTCTTCCAAATTTATTTTATCAATCTTTTGGAAGTTAATCTCTATATCATCCTCTTCAACAATTGGCTCTTCTAAACTTCCTATTTCATCAGATACAACATGTGTGGTCTCCTCAATTACTAAAGTTTTTTTATTGAATACTCCATAAGTTTTTCCAACACTTGAGTATCCTATAAAAAAATTTTCATCTAATTTTTGATCAAATTTTTCTAAGGCATATTTTTTATTATTATGAATGAAAATCTTACATCCAAAGACATGGAAATGTGACAAATTTGGTGTTCTCCCTTTTAATAACTCATAGGGTATTTTATTTAAGTTTGATCTCACATTTACCCTATTTAGAACATAACATGTTATGCTATCCACCTCAGCACAAAAATATTTAAAATTTGAATATTCTACCAATATGGCTTGAGAGGCTTCTATTAATGTTCTGTTCTTCCTTTCGACTACCCCATTATGCTGAGGGTTCTAGATACAGAATAATTGTGATCAATTCCTTTCTCCTTACAAAATCCTCAAATTTTTCATTCTCAAATTCTCCTCCATAATCACTTTGAATAGTCATAATTTCACATCCTAGTTTTCTTTAAATAGAAGTCAAAAAATTTCTAAATTCCTCAAATGATTTACATTTATGATAAAGAAATCTAAACCAAGTATATCTAGAATAATCATCCATAATTAAAAATCCGTATACCTTCCTCCTAGACTTATAGTTCCAACTGGTCCAAAAAGATCCATATGTAAAATCTCCAATGGTTTATTAGTTTTAAGATCCTTATTGGACTGAAAAAAGGACTTCACCTATTTTCCTAATTGACATGCATCGCAAAGGTGATCCTTAGTGAAGTCTAATTTTGGTATACCTCTCACTATGTTATTTTGGGTAATTCTCCTAAGGTTTTTTTATGCTAGAGTGACAAAGTCTTCTATGCCAAAGCTATGATTCATCAGAAATAGTTTTTAAACAAAAAATAGTAGGAGTTTTAATGCAATTTGAGTCTAGCATATACACATTATTTACCCTTATACCATTCAAAACATCTTTTCCATTAAGGCTTAATATGCAGCTAGTAGGGAAAATTTTTACACAGTATCTTTTATCACATACCTGGCTAATACTTATCAAATTATGCTTTAAGCCTTCTATAAGTAGAACATTTTCAACAAAAAAGTTTTTAAGATTTTCAATCATACCTGACCCAACCACCTTCCTAATTATGTTATCTCTAAGTGTAACCCTGCCTCCACTCCTAGCTTCTAGCGATATAAATTATGCAGTATCTCCAGTCATATGCTTTGAGCATCTACTATACAGGTACCATATGCTCTCACGAGACCATGTGTGAGAGCGATCCTTTAAAATTATCAAACGTTAGACCTAGGAACCCAAATAAGTTTGGGTTCACCTTTTTACAAGTTATAAACAGATGCATGTATGATATATCTAGGTCTATGCATCTTAGGTCTCCATACCAAATGAGTTTTTATCTTCAATGTATAGGTGTGAGATATATGTCCAAACAATCCACAATTATTTTATTTGACTCCTGGAAATAGATTCCTAAGTCTACTTTTATTCTTCTGTCTATTTAGGGATTGTATTTAAGATACAAAATAGGATTCATGAAATCTATAAGTCTTGGGGGTATCCTATTATCCTTGAGACCTTTTATCTTAATTTTGTAAAATGAATTCATATCTTCCAAAATTTGATAAGTATAATTTATTTGATACATCTTGCTCTCAAATTCATACTTATTATTTTTTATTTCTTTTTGAAGTTCTGCATAGGATGATTTTAGACTGTAATAGTTCTTATTCAATTTATCAAACTCATCAAGTAATTTTATATGGTTGTTATCAATTAAAGCATGATCTTTCCTAAGGATTTCTTGTTCTTTTTGAAGGTCTTGTAATTCTAAGTTTAGACTTGTATGTAATTTATATAATTTTCTATATGCAACATGTATGCATTATGAGACTTCTAAAAGTTCATTGTAAGTCAAGTCACATACCTCTTCTTGATCTGACTGATCAAGATTATCAGCCATTAAGCACATATTGGTGACTACCTCATCCTTTTCAGCCTCTGATGAGCCTAAAGCTGAGTCCACCCAAAAAGCTCTTTGGAATTTCTTTTTGCCCTTTTTCACCATTGGTTTCTCCTCTACCTTCTCCTTTATAGGAGTGGCTTTGAGTTTTGGGTAATCTGACTTAATATGTCCAGGTTTTCTGCACTCATAGAAAATAACATCGTTTGAAACCTTGATATTTTTATTAAATTTACCTCAATTTCATTGCTGGCATCTCTTTTGCTTCCTCTTTAGAAAGTTTCTGAATTGTCTAGTCATCAGAGCAATGTTGTCTTCATCCTCAGGTTGTGAGAGATCACTCTCTTACTCCTCCACTTTCAGTGCAATGTTCTTCTCCCTTCGTGGTTCACCTATATTAATCTTTCTTTGACTTACCCCTTACTCATAATTAATTAGTCATCCAAGAAGATTGTGAATATAGTAAATATTTAAATATTTAAACAGTGTAATCATAGTTATTTTAGCATCATAAGCAGTAGGTAAGCAACAAAATATTTTATTAACCATTTTAGCATTCGTTAATTCCCTACCTAATGCATGTAAAGAGGTGACAATTTCTGAGAATCTTGTGAAAGTTCGATGGGGATGTTAGGCCCTCTTGAACTTAATCCCAAGCTAATTAAAGAGAGAGGTGAATTGGAAAACTTTAAAACCAAAACACAATCCAAATCACCACAATCAAAGTGCGGAAATTAAAATAAATGCGGAAGCGATAATAAGAAAAGAACACACCGGATTTATAGTGGTTCGGTCAAACCTTGACCTACGTCCACTCCTTGGAGGCACCCTCCAAGTATTGCACTACAAAAGTGTCTCTCCTTTAGCCCCCACGGCTAGGCGGAGAAGCCCTTACAAAATCACTTCCACCTTCCCCGGTGCGGCGGAGTCGCCGGGTCCTTTGACACCAAAGAGATCTTCTTCTTTGGTGAACTTACCTCGAGACAAGCCTTGAATCCGACGGTATTCAGGTGCGAGCTTGCCGGAGCAACCGTGTGGATCCCCCTCCACACTCCCTTGAGTCCCCCCTCACAGGATCTTCTCCCTCTCTCAAACTCCACCCTTTCCTCACTCCCTTTCAAGCTTTCTCTTCAAGTTTCCCCCCACAAGAACGAAGCTACAATGGCTGCCAAAGACACTTACAAAGTGCCTTGCCATAGCTTAAATAGAGGCTCTCAAAACGAGCTCATTAATGCAAGTTGCCGACATTATCGTCCAGGCCGATAGGCATATCGTCCTGGCCGATTGGTTCAATTTCAGCTCATTAGCCCGGGACGATCTGGGACGATCAGAAGAAAATTGGTTATATCGTCCTGGCCGATCTCACGATCGTCCGGGCCGATTAGTTTAAAACCAACTCTATCGTCCTGATCACAGCCCTGGGAACAGTCCTGGCCGATTGAAATTTGGTCTTGATCGTCCAGGCCGATCTCACGATCGTCCTGAACGATATGATCGTATCAATCAGCATTTAATTCCTTCCAAATAAAACCAGATCAATTTAGCCATGATTGAGTTAGATCGTCCCGGACGATAGAATTATCGTCCTGGCCGATTTCCTAAAATAAAGAATACCTAAACTGATTATGGCGGCTGATTTCTTTCTGAATTGAGCATATCGTCCTGGCCGATACAAGTATCGTCCAGGCCGATCAGAGACGGCTGCCTTAATGAGGATGCCCTAAATTAGGGTTTCTGGTGTTAGACCGATCGGCCAGGCCGATAGGACTATCGTCCAGGCCGATGTTACCAAAACCAGAAATCCTAATGGGAGCATCATGAAAACTTCTATGTTACAAAGCAACAGGTCCCACACCCAATACAATTGACTCAAGAAAGGAAAAGATTACAAACTGACACAGACCTAGTCTACCCAATCTTGAGCTGGTTCTGAATTGCAGTCTTGATCGTGTGGTCCTGAAACGTTAGTACATAAGGCAATCGTATAAAAAAAAAGAAATGTTTGCTATCATCAAAATCATGAACCATAGATCCGTAACAATCTCCCCCTTTTTGATGATGGCAAACACCTTCATAAATGAATTTTCAAAAAAAAAAAGGACAAATTTCTCCAAAACTCCCCCTCACTTGAATAACCCTTAAAAAATAGGGAGATAAAAAATTCTTTTTGTTGTTTTTAATTTTTTGAAAAGAAAAAAAATGAAACAGTTGAAAAGAAAAAAAATGAAACAGTTACGTTCTCCCCCTTTGACATTATCAAAAAGAGAGAAGGCACAGTAAAAGAAAATCTAGAGAAAGGAAAAAAAATTCTTAAAATGAGAAAGTTACCTCTTAATTTTAAAACTTAGTAAAATTGGATTGACAACGCATAGTCCAGAAAAGGTTGGAAATTCAGATTTAGAAAGTCCAAAACTCAAGTTTCTTTAAAAAGGTTCAAAAAACTTTTTAATTCAATATCCAAATCATAAAATAAATTTTGGAAAGAAACAATCATTTTTCAAAAACTCCTTCCATAAAATATATCTAATAGAAGATCAATGCAAAAATTTTTGAGTCAGGAATCAAGATTTTCAAAACCAAGTATCGAAGTACCAAGGGTTTTCTTAAGCTTTTAAGATAAAACAAGAAAGGTAAGCATTAAATTTTGGGCTCATTTTATGCCTCTTGACAATTGATTGGCGCACTGCGCATCTTTTGATACACTTTGTGTATTCTATATTTTCAATTTGGCGTCTTTGCGCATCTTTTATTTTTGGCATCTTTGGCCAATTTTTTGCATATGCTACCTTTCTTAAATCTTAAAAATAAAAAGTAAACCCATCTTAGTGATAGAACGATTCTCTTGATTTAAGAAAATTATGAATTAGATTCAACCAATTTGCAACAGATTCCTATGCGATAAATAAAGCGTAGGGAGAGAAAAGAAATTGTTTCAAAAACCAATTTAAAATATGAAAAAGATTTTAAATCAAAAATAAAAATAACCCCTTTTAGGAAATAGAGATTGGAAACAAAAAAAAACTGAGTTTCCTTCCTCTACCTAGTTTTAGAGACGTCAAACTCAACTTTACCAAAGATTTCTTAAAAAGAAGTAAAATTTTCACTTTTTAGAAAAGTGAGTGTGTGTGTCTGATAAAAGAAAGAGAGAAAAAGAGAACAAAAAACAAGAATAAAAGAGAGAGAGAAAAAAAAAGAAAAACAAAACAAAGAAAACGAAAGCTAAAACAAAAAAAAACATGAAAAGGCTAAATTAACCATTGTCTCTTTCCTGGTCTGATGCTTCTGAGACCAGATCTGCCCAAGAAATTTTTTGTTTTTCATTATTTTTCCAGTTTGAAATTTGCTTCCCCTTGCCCTTTTCTTTTGTAGGAAAAATCCTTGAATTAGGGCACTCTTTTTCCATATGTCCAGGCTTCCTGCATTGAAAGCAAACAACGTCAGAAGAACTATGGACATTCTTACCATCTTTACCTCTTTTCAACTTTTGCTTATGCCTTGGTGAGTTTTGTAATTTGCATGACAATTCATTGTTATCGTCACCAAGTAAACGTCCTCTTTCCGTATCTTCAGCTTTTAAAACGATCGTTTCACCTGTATCCAAAAGCCTTTGACCCAATCCTTGCTCGTAGGCAATTAGTGAGCCAAAATTATCAATAGAATACGCATTCAACTCTTTAGATTCACATATAGCAACTACTTTAGCATCGAATTTATCCAATAAACATCGAAGAATTTTGTTAACTTTTTCAAAATTTGAAAACTCTTTTCCTAAAGCATGCAATGATGTAGTAATTTGAATAAACCTTGTATACATGTCTAAAATTGTTTCATAAGGTTTCATGGAAAATAATTCAAAATCATGCATTAAGAAATTCAACTTTGATTGCTTGATTTCACTAGATCCTTCGTATACGATATGCAATTTATCCCAAATTTCCTTACCAGAAGTGCACATGGATACCGACATAAAATCTTCAGAATTTAACGCACAGAAAAAGCAATTTAAGGCCTTTGCATTCAATTGAGCATCAATTCGTTCTTCCTTACTCCATTGATAAAAAGGAATGTCAGTTTTAACTCCATTAATGATTTGAGATGGTGATGAATAACCAGTTAAGATCATATGCCACATGCGAAAATCAATCGATTGCAAGAAAATAGACATGCGAGTTTTCCAAAAATCAAATGAAATATTTTCAAACAATGGTGGTGTTGTGATTGAATAACCTTCCGAAAAAGTGCGATTTGAAAAATTAGCCATGGATCGAAATTCAAAAGCTTTTAAAAACTTATTTTATGAAAACCGCTCTGATACCACTTGAGAGTTCGATGGGGATGTTAGGCCCTCTTGAACTTAATCCCAAGCTAATTAAAGAGAGAGGTGAATTGGAAAACTTTAAAACCAAAACACAATCCAAATCACCACAATCAAAGTGCGGAAATTAAAATAAATGCGGAAGCGATAATAAGAAAAGAACACACCGGATTTATAGTGGTTCGGTCAAACCTTGACCTACGTCCACTCCTTGGAGGCACCCTCCAAGTATTGCACTACAAAAGTGTCTCTCCTTTAGCCCCCACGGCTAGGCGGAGAAGCCCTTACAAAATCACTTCCACCTTCCCCGGTGCGGCGGAGTCGCCGGGTCCTTTGACACCAAAGAGATCTTCTTCTTTGGTGAACTTACCTCGAGACAAGCCTTGAATCCGACGGTATTCAGGTGCGAGCTTGCCGGAGCAACCGTGTGGATCCCCCTCCACACTCCCTTGAGTCCCCCCTCACAGGATCTTCTCCCTCTCTCAAACTCCACCCTTTCCTCACTCCCTTTCAAGCTTTCTCTTCAAGTTTCCCCCCACAAGAACGAAGCTACAATGGCTGCCAAAGACACTTACAAAGTGCCTTGCCATAGCTTAAATAGAGGCTCTCAAAACGAGCTCATTAATGCAAGTTGCCGACATTATCGTCCAGGCCGATAGGCATATCGTCCTGGCCGATTGGTTCAATTTCAGCTCATTAGCCCGGGACGATCTGGGACGATCAGAAGGAAATTGGTTATATCGTCCTGGCCGATCTCACGATCGTCCGGGCCGATTAGTTTAAAACCAACTCTATCGTCCTGATCACAGCCCTGGGAACAGTCCTGGCCGATTGAAATTTGGTCTTGATCGTCCAGGCCGATCTCACGATCGTCCTGAACGATATGATCGTATCAATCAACATTTAATTCCTTCCAAATAAAACCAGATCAATTTAGCCATGATTGAGTTAGATCGTCCCGGACGATAGAATTATCGTCCTGGCCGATTTCCTAAAATAAAGAATACCTAAACTGATTATGGCGGCTGATTTCTTTCTGAATTGAGCATATCGTCCTGGCCGATACAAGTATCGTCCAGGCCGATCAGAGACGGCTGCCTTAATGAGGATGCCCTAAATTAGGGTTTCTGGTGTTAGACCGATCGGCCAGGCCGATAGGACTATCGTCCAGGCCGATGTTACCAAAACCAGAAATCCTAATGGGAGCATCATGAAAACTTCTATGTTACAAAGCAACAGGTCCCACACCCAATACAATTGACTCAAGAAAGGAAAAGATTACAAACTGACACAGACCTAGTCTACCCAATCTTGAGCTGGTTCTGAATTGCAGTCTTGATCGTGTGGTCCTGAAACGTTAGTACATAAGGCAATCGTATAAAAAAAAAGAAATGTTTGCTATCATCAAAATCATGAACCATAGATCCGTAACATCTTGTATACATGTCAGAAATGGACTCATTGGATTTCAAGCGACACAGTTCATAGTCTTGCATCAAGATATCAAGTCTGGATTTTTTAACTTCATTAGTTTTCTCATAGGTTATACAAAGTCTATCTCATATGTCCTTTCCACTCTTGCAAGTAAAAACCCGCATATAATTTTTAGATTTAAGAGCACAAAAGAAACTATTTTGGCAATTGGCATTAATTTGTGCTAAGTTACATTCTTCTATCGTCCAGTCTGCAAAAGGTGTTTCAACTCTAACTCCATGAACTAGTCTAGTTGGTTTTGTATACCCTTCCTGAACTAAGATCCACATACAGTAATCAAGTGATTGTAAAAATATAGGCATGTATGTTTTCCAAAAATCAAAAGGAATATTATCGAACAATGGAGGTCTTGTTAAAAAGTTAGCCTTATGTGTGTTTAGATTTCCAAATGTAGCTATGGTCGTTAATGTAACTCTCTTAACAGCATTAGCCATCTAGGTTGTAGCAACAAATTGTTTGGAGAATAATGCACAATCCATTAAAGGCAAGTGTTAAATATCTCATATGGTGTTGATAAGAAATGAATATTTCATATCAAACAACAAGCCTTTATATTCTCTTATTAGGAATTATAGCAAAATAGCAATTTCCTGCATGTTTTTTGATAGAAAGATGACTCTACATCATGTTTGGGTCCACTCTAATGGACTGGCAGGGCCTATTTCATCCAGAATGCTCCAGTTCAAAAATTGCCCAAAAGCTTAATTTTTTTTTCCAAAAAAAGTATATTTTTACTTATCTATACACCCATATGTACCTAATATGCTATCTTGATACCCAAAAGTCTTAAATTGAGTACTTATGAGTACATTTGATTTTTCTTGGGCACACTAGAAAGTTGGGCCTTGGCACCCTAGCTAACAAGGCCTAAGCACACAAGCATGTAATTCCTTGACACGCTGCTAAGCTCAGCTAAGGCACACTGACAAGCAAGGATAAGACACATCAAAATATTCTTTAGAATCTAATAATCTAAGACACAAGCACTAAGTGGATTCACTTATTCATAAATTTTTTGTATCTTATACACATCAATATGCATGAGGGTCATATAATATGATGTAACATACTATGCTTATAACTAGGCACAACCAACCAAGGGCAAGTGTTATGTCTCTTACATGGTGTTGATGGAAAATAAGATTTCATGTCCAAATAACAAGCCTTTATATGATCTTATTAAGAATTATAGCATAATAGCCATGTCCCACATATTCACTAGTAGGAATAAGACTTTGCTTCATGTATGGGCATCCCTCTAATTAAGGCGCTTTTTATCCATTCTATCACTGATAGAAACATAAATTTACATAAAAGGAAAGTGTTTTTATAGAAAGCATAGAATTCACATCTAAATAACAAGCCTTTATATGCTCTTATTAAGACAAATGACAAAAATGCTATTACATTTGCCTGGGCTCCCTAGTAGGTAGAGCTTAGTAAGCCGACAAGTAGGGTCCTGCGCAGACTTAATATAGTGTGTGCTTTAAGTGTTGCAAATCTATTTTTCATAACTTATGTTTTGTTGATTGACAAACACTATTAATTCTCTTGGACTGTCTGTTACTTCTAACTTTTTAGGAATCGAAGATCGGACGAACAAACGAAGCCAGTTCAAGATTGCGTAGGTTAGGGTTGAGTTAGTCTGTAATTTGCTTTTTCTCTTCTTGAGTCTATTTGTAATGTTCAAAGAGACTGAAGCTAAGTAACCCTACACACACACACTTGAGAGACTTAGAATTTCTGTTTTTACTCACATCGGCCAGGACGATATCTTTATCGGCCTGGATGATTTAGTTTAAAACAAAGATTCTATTCGAGATTCTTAATTAAGGCAGCCGTCATTAACAGATTGTCCTGGACGATACGTGTATCGGCTAGGATGATAAGCTCAAAATAGAAAGAAGTTGTCGCCATAAATAATTAAGGTATTCTGTAATTTTTGGTAATCGGCCAGGATGATCTTGGATCAGCCTGGACGATATTCATAATTATGCCTTAATTAATCAGATAATCAAGAAAGTAATTAAGGACGATTGATATGATCATATCATCCTGGATAATAGCAGGATCAGCCATCACGATCTATTCAAAAACCTAAGTTACTTCTGGATGATAATATCGGCCAGCACAAATTCACGACGATGCTCTGGACGATTCTCCTCTAATTTGAACTGATCGGCCTGGACAATCGTGATATCGGCCTGGACGATCAAGCCAATCTTAAATCGTCAAGTTTGCATTCAGGGCGATGCTCTGGCCGATCTTCTGAGATTTGTACTGATCGGTCAGGACGACGTCTATATCGGCCTAGATGATATTGTCGGCAACTTGCAATTAATGAGCTCCATTGAAGATCTTCTATTTAAGAGCTCTTGTTCAATATTTTGAACAATCTTTTGCTGCTTCCTTGACCTGAGACGACCTTGAGGAGAGAAAGAAAGAGAGGGAGAGAGAGAGGATCTTGTGAGGGGGAACTTGTGAGGGGATTCACAAGGGTTGCTTCAAGGATCGCTCTGCTTCTTCTTCGCCTAGAGTTTCTCATCCATGGAAGGGTCGGTAGAGGTAAGGATTCAGCATCTGATTGTGGTTCTCTGCCAGCTTAAGGAGGAAGAAAAAGGAGATAGGTTCTCTACCTTGCCGGGGTGGCAAAAAAAGGTTCTTTGTAAAGGCTTCTCCGCCTAGCCGTGGTGGCTAAGGAGAGTCACGATTGTAGTGCAATACTTGGAGGGCTCCTCCGGGGAGTGGACGTAGGTCGAGTTGACCGAACCACTATAAATCTCTGTGTTCTTATTTCTTTCTTCCGCACTTTTATTTCCGCACTTATTTTTTGTGGTGTGATTTTGGTTTATGAGATTTTACTTCTTTGTGAAAAGAAAATTTTTAAAATACCATTTCGCCCCACCCCCCCCCCTCCCCCCCCCCCTCTTGGTTAGCTTGGGCCAATTCTATAGGGCTTAACATCCCTAACAAACTTTCAAGTGGTATCAGAGCGGGATTCATAAAAAATTACTTTGAAAACTTTTTGAATTTTGATCCATGGCTAACCTTGGGAAACGTAACACTACGGAAGGGTATTCTATTACCCGACCTCCCCTGTTCGATAACCTACCTTTTGATTTCTAGAAAACCCGCATGTCGATATTTTTACAATCTACAGATTATCGCATGTAGATGCTTATCAAAGAAGGTTATTCTCCACCTTCTTGTGAAATTAATGGTGTTAAAACTGAAATTGATTTTACTGAATGGACTTTCGATGAAAGAGATTTAGCCCAATTAAATGCAAAATGTTTGAACTATTTTTTCTGTGCTTTAAAATTTGAGGATTACATGCGTGTCTCCACTTGCAAAACTGGTAAAGAAATTTGGGATAAATTGTATATCACTTATGAAGGCACTAATGAAGTTAAACAATCTCGTTTGAACATTCTCTTGCATGACTATGAACTTTTTCGTATGAAACCTCATGAATCAATTTCTGACATGTATACTATGTTTACTCAGATAATTACTTCGCTTCATGCACTAGGAAGAGAACTTTCAAACTTTGAAAAAGTAAACAAGATTCTTAGATGCTTTCCTTCATCGTATGATGCTAAAATCACTGCAATCACTGAATCTAAGGATTTGAACACTTATTCTTGATAACTTACTTGGTTCACTTATTGCATACGAGTAAGGGGTGAATTCAAGAAATCATTATGCAGGTGAGAAGAAGAAGGACAAAGCAGTTGCACTGAAGGTGCACAAATCAGATTCTGAATCTTCCAGGTCTGAAAGTGATGAAGTTGCCTTCATCACAAGGCAATTCAAAAGCTTTCTAAGGAAGAAGCAAAAGCATCATTGGAGAAAAGGTAGGGATCATAAACATTCTAAAGGATCTTTTGATGTTGTTTATTATGAATGCAGTAAGCCTGGACATGTGAAAGCCGATTGTCCTACACTTCAAGATAACTCGAGCAAAGAAAAGGAAAAAGGTGAGGAGAAACCTAAGTTTAAGAAGGACAAGAAAGAGAGTCCAAAAGGCGTTCTGGGCAGAATCTGGTACTGATTCCTCTAAGACTGAACTAGAGGAAAAGACTACAAACCTGTGCTTAATGGGGAAAGATCATCTTGAGCAAAGTGATGAGGAAGAGGTATGTAAACCAACTTATGATGAATTGTTTGAAATTTGTGAGAAAATTCATGCATCATACAAAAAACTTAAAAATACTCATGCTAGTTTAAAGTTAGAACTTTCTAATTTACAAAAAGAGCATGCAATTATTCTAAAAGATCATTCTACGATGGATTCAAATCACATGACTCTACTTGATGAATTTGATGATTTAAATAAAAAGAATTTGGAATTAATTGATGAGCATGTTGCATTGAAAGCTTCACACACCTCACTTGAGTCTAAGCTTAAGAAATCTCAAGAGATAGAGGAAAATTTGAGGATTGATAATAATGTTTTGGAAAATACAAACTTCAGACTAAAGAATGAATTGGATTCACTTAAAGGAAATTAGAAGTTACCCACTTTTGATTTAAATCCAAGACCTAGGAAGAGGCATTATAACTCAAACCATTTAAGAAATCCTTTTTCTGGAGTTAGATGTTTTTCATCTAGCATGCTAGGACACATCTCACACAGTTGCACTGTTCACCGTAGTACACATTGGGTGTGGAGACCTAAGGTTCATGATTCACAACATACCACACCTGCATTGTATTCTACTTTTCCTAAGAATGGACCCAAATTAGTTTGGGTTCCTAAATCTGACAATTGTTGAGTTTTGCAGGTGTGCTCTCACCAAAGACCTCATGGGAGCATAGGAAAATTGGACATATAGAGGCTCACAGCTCAAAATTGCTGCTTCATAATTTCTTGAAATGTTCTTCTTTGATTAGTTTTGTGTTATTTTTGTTGTGTACTAGCTTTGTGTTGTTCTAGATTGCTTTGTTTTCATTTTGTTTTTTATGTTTGGTTTCCTAAATGATTATTTTTTAAGCTTTTAAATTTTGGAGTTTTAGAGATTATGTTTAGCATTTCTAAATCGGTTAAAGGGAGGAATACCGTTGATGGTTTCCCTCCTTCTGACCTTTTTTAGTGGTATAATTTTTTTCTCAAAACAAAAGTCTAACTCATTTTAGCCAATGGTTTTTAAAACTAAGATTCTTTTTATCTTGCTACAAAAATCTATCTTATGCATAATATCCAAAGTTCTTATATATCTCTCAAGTTAATTGAGATCTTGCCTTTGTACTGATCAAATGATTTTTAGTTTTGTTTTGTGGGTAGTTCTTCCCTATGTTAGAGAGAGTGCTCCTATTCTCTAATATCTAGAAGATATACTCACAACTAAGAACTTTTTTTAAGAGTTTGCAAAAGAGAATTGAGCTTGCAAAAGATAAAAAGGAAAGTGGCAAAGATGCCAAAATTGAAATAAAAAGTATATACACAAATGTGTATCAAAAATCAAAAGATGCTCAAAGAGCCAATCAAAAGATTCAAGAGGCAAAAATGAGCCCACTAAAAAGCAAGCTATCATCTCTTTTCAAAACTTTTTAAACTTAGAAGAACTTATGGGTTATGTGAGATTTTTAAAGGCTTGATTTCAAATTTCATGATTGAAAAAAATTACTTTGACATATTTTTTATGAGATATTTTCTTTGTAAACAAGTTTTGAATGGATCTTCTTTTTTATCCTATTTAGTTATTCTGAGTTAGGCCTCTGTTTTTCAAAAGACAATTTATACCCTGAAGGATGTCTGATCTAGGGTTAACAGAATTGGATATTCTACCTTCTTCTGATTGAAATTTGTTAACCTATTGATCTCTTGAAACTCTAAAGTTTAAATTATTTGAGAAATTCTCATATAAATTGCTTTGATAAAAAAAAACATAGAAAAATTAAAAAATGTATTTGAGAAAAATGTATTTGGCTTCGTTTCAAATTGTTTATTTTTAGCTTTTTATCACTGTTCTTTTTCTTTTCTTCCGCTTTTCTTTTATTTTATTCTTAAGGGCTTTGATCATCACCATCCTTCATTAATTTTCAAATTCTAGTCACATCGTCCTGGCCGATACTTTTATCGTCCTGGACGATAGGACAAATTCTCTTCAAACTTCCATCTACTGAACTTTTCTGTGCTTACTACAACTCTTCGTCCTGGACGATCCATTATCGTCCTGGACGATCTGATCAAACTCTGTTGCAATCATGTTGATCATTTTGGTCGATATTATCTTCATCCTGATCGATGCATTTTATGGTCATCGTCCTAGCCGATACACTTGATCATCCTGGATGATCTATGTGTCGATCGTTTAAAATCATTAAATTCGGCCCCGGATGATCCATTATTGGACAATTGTCCTGACCAATCCACTGTTCGTCCTGGACGATACACATGACACATATTTAAAACATTTTAACTTCGGCTGGTACGATCAATTATTATGCATCGTCCTGGACGATACACCTAATTGGCCCAGACGATCTGTTTTTTGAACGGTCGTCCGGCTTGACTCCTCGGGATGATTGCCTGTTGCTAATCGGCCTGGCCAATATTGGATCGGCCCGGCCGATCGGACTGCCTTTTTGACCAATCGGCCTGTACGCAATTATTGTACCATATCTTTAAGATTGGCTTGATCGTCGAGGCCGATATCACGATCGTCCAGGCCAATCAGTTCAAATCAGAGGAGAATCGTCCAGAGCATCGCCTTGAATTTGAGCTGGCCGATATTTATCGTCCAGAAGTAACTAAGGTTTTTGAATAGATCATGACCGATCCTGTGATCGTCCAGGATGATATGATCGTATCAATCATCCTTAATTACTTCCTTAATTTTTCTGATTAATTAAGGCATAATTGTGAATATCATCCAGGCCGATTACCAAAAATTACAGAATACCTTAATTATTTATGGTGGTAACTTCTTTCTATTTTGAGCTTATCATCCTAGCCGATACACATATCATCCAAGATGATCTATTAATGATGGCTGCCTTAATTAAGAATCACGAATAGAATCTTTGTTTTAAACTAAATCGTCCGGGCCAATAAAGATATCGTCCTGGCCGATGTGAGTAAAAACAGAAATTCTAAGTCTCTCAAGTGTGTGTGTGTGGGGTTACTTAGCATCCGTCTCTTTGAATATTATAAATAGACTCAAGAAGAGAAAAAGCAAATTACAGACTGACTCAACCCTAACCTACGCAATCTTGAACTGGCTTCATTTGTTCGTTTGATCATCGATTCCTGAAAAGTTAGAAGTAACAGACAGTCTAAGAGAATCAATAGTGTTTGTCAATCATCAAAACATAAGTTATGAAAAATAGATTTGCAACAATCTCCCCCTTTTTTATGATGGCAAACACTAGTAGGAAAAACTTAGTAAAAATAGTAGTTCATTAAAAATTCAAAGTTACAAGCACATCAACTTTTTCCTACCACATCCTACTCCCCCTTTTGTCATCACAAAAAGAGGGTCCTAGACATACAAAAGATAAAGAAAAAATAAAAAACAACAGAAACTAAAACAAAGTGCAAGACAAACTACAGAAAATAGAAAACAGAAAAAAAAACTAGAAAAAATGAGGGACCCTGATCATCAGATAGAGGTGGAGGAGGTGGCTGCTGAAAGTAGCTGGTAAGCGTAGTAAACTGAGTATTAAACCAGGAAATGTCCTGGTCATGCTGTTGCTGCTGGTGAGTAATGTAGATGTCAAACCGGGCTAAGTCCTCTGTGCGGTGGTGCTCGTAGAGGGCCATGTCCTCAGAATGTTACTGCTCTTGTGCAGCAACGTAAGCGTCAAAGTGGGTCTCCCACCGATAAAACCTCTCCACTAACTGGTCAAGCTGAGAGTGCTGGCGAAAAGGAGTAGGATCAAGAACAGGAGCGGGAGCAGGAGCATCCTCCTCCTCAGCCCCCCGACCATCCCCATCTCCTAGGTGGAGACGAGTACTATGAAAGATAGTGAAATAATTGTTTGAGTAGCAAGGAGGTTGAAGGTCGTGACGAGCAGGATATTGAAGATTATATTTGGTTTCAAGAATATAGGCTATGAGATGTCCTAAAGCAAGGTTGGGTTTCCTCCTATGGCCTGGATCGCGAATAGTTGTTAAATGATCAATGTAGCGAAAGAGTAGATCAGTGGCATTAAATTCTCTCCGGGCCATGATGAAAAAGGTAGTCAAAGTAAGTAGAGGAGTGATGTGGATTCGGTCCCCGGCTTTTCTAATAATTGAGGTGCAAAGGACATGCTGAATTGTCCTAGCATCTTTGACTAAAGAGCTAGTCTCTCCAACAAGAAAGGGTGTGTTAGTTTGGCGAAGAAAATGGTTTGCCGTGGACCAATCAAAATCAGGATCTGAAATGATTATGTGCAGCTTATCCCCGGTGGTGGATAGCTATAAAAGTTTCGCACAGCCCTGATATGTGATCTCGACCGGGCGTCGATTTACATAGAAGGTCAGGGCTGTGAAAGTAGAATTTATGCAAAGATTTGCATAAAATTCTAGCAGAAGTTCAGAAGAAAAAGGGATAGCGAGGGTAAGTATAAAACAAAGAGAAGTATGGGCAAAGAGATCCATTACCGGATATGAAAGGTGTGTAGGATTGATTGTTCTGGAAAGGGTAATGCCACACTCTTTGTAGCAATGGTAAGCTTCCTGATCCTCTGCCTCCCTGAATCGAGGGTTCAGAGTGGCCCTCGAGGAACTTCCAGAAGCATGTCGAACTCGTTTCCCACCAGCCATAGTAAGGAGTTAGCAAGGAAACACAAGAGGAGAAGGGATGTGAAGTAGAGAACATGGCTGGAATGGCCTAAATTTAAAGAAACGGCCATATCATCCAGGCCGATCGCAGAATCGTCCAGGATCATCCAGTTTGCATTCAGGGCGATGCTCTGGCCGATCTTCTGAGATTTGTACTGATCGGCCAGGACGATGTCCATATCGGCCTGGATGATATTGTCAGCAACTTGTAATTAATGAGCTCTTTTGAAGCTCTTCTATTTAAGAGCTCTTGTTCAACGTTTTGAACAATCTTTTGCTGTTGCCTTGACCTGAGAAGACCTTGAGGAGAGAAAGAGAGAGAGGGAGAAAGAGAGGATCTTATGAGGGGGAGCTTGTGAGGGTATTCACAAGGGTTGCTTCAAGAATCGCTTTGCTTCTTCTTTGTCTAGAGTTTCTCGTCCGTGGAAGGGTCGGTAGAGGTAAGGATTCAGCATCTGATTGTGGTTCTCTGCCAGCTTCAGGACGAAGCAAAAGGAGATAGGTTCTCTTCCTTGTTGGGGTGGCAAAAAGAGGTTCTTTGTAAAGGCTTCTCTGCCTAGCCGTGGGGGCTAAAGGAGAGTCACGATTGTAGTGCAATACTCAGAGGGCATCTCCGGGGAGTGGACGTAGGTCGAGTTGACCGAACCACTATAAATCTCTGTGTTCTTGTTTCTTGCTTTCGCACTTTAATTTCCAAACTTATTTTTTGTGGTGTGATTTTGGTTTATGAGATTTTACTTCTTTGTGAAAAGAAAATTTTTAAAATACCAATTCACCCCCCCCCCTCTTGGTTAGCTTGGGCCAGTTTTATAGGGCTTAACATCCCTAACGAACTTTCATTAAGTTCCATAAATACATGCGTTCTTATGGAACTTGGTAATTGGGCACCTGGCACTTGGCACTGAGTGGCCTTGATATATATATATATATGCACACGTGGGCAACCTGACTGGTAGGGCATGAGAAACCTGGTGAGCTTGGCCTGGGCATGCTAGAAGCTAGGAACTAGGCAACCTTGTAGGCAGCCATGCTGATGGGTATGGCTAAGGAATCCTAAATTTAAAATTTTGGCCAATTTTTTGTAGGCCAAAAAAGCCTATTTTTGGGTAAAATAGTGCCCAAAATGTTTAATGATGGAGCTATATATTTTTCACCATATCACTAATGCCCGATCTCACGTTCTTATCGGGGCTTGTATTTTTATGCGGGTTAATGCCTGAGATTGATTGCCTCATTGCAACTTATTTTCCCTTAAGCTTCTATTTCCCAATCACTCTTGCATGCCAACAAACTTATTTTTCTTGGAACTTCCAGCTCCAACATACCATCCGTGCAGACCACAATTTTTTCTTATGGCAAGCCCTTTAGGAAATAATGATCGCCATATGGAGCGACCAATCTCACTTGCGTGATAATGAACTTATTTTTCCAGGCTTTTTTATCTCCGACATACCGCCCGCACAGGCCAAAATTTTTTTGGTAATCCTTCATGTCCAAAATGATCCCCACATGGATCGCCCAATCTGTATTGCATGCCATCAAACTTATTTTTTTAGGCATTTCTAGCTTCAACATACTGCCCGTTGAGTTCATGATTTTCTCTTATGGCAAGCCCTTAGGGGCATATTCCACATGCACAGCCCCTGAACTTTTCTTACTTAAAGCCCTATGTGTATAAAGATTCTTGCATGGAAATAATTATTCAAATTTCTCAGGCTCGCTTGTGTTTTGGCACATTTCAACTTCTAAGGCATGCTTCAGATAAGCAACGATGAATCTTTTGGATCGACACTACTAAAGCAACTATTTATAAGGCAGCATGACTTGCTTATAACATATGGGCATAGTTGATTACATAATGAATGCCCTGGTAGTTCAAAAATGCCCAAAAAGCTTATGATTTTTTTACCATAAAAACCTTAATATTTACATGTACGTAACCCTACGAGTTCCCCGCTGGCCATCTTGATACCCAAAAATCTTAAATTGTGTTCTTATAATTAGGCACATCTAATTTTTCTTTAGAATCCAACAATAGAAGGAACAAGCACTAATTCACTTCACTTTTGCAAGGATTCATTTTATCTTATATGCATCATAATGCCTGTGAGTCTTCGAATATGAAGCAACATATTATACTTAGAACTAGGCTTAACCCATAAAAGGCAAGTGATATAGCTCTCGCATACTGTTGATAAGAGGTGAATGTTTTGTATCCGAGTAATAAGCCTTTATATGCTCTTATTAAGAATTATAGTAAAATAGCAATGTCGTTCATGTTCACTGAAAGAAAGATGGCTCTGCATTATGTTCGTGGTTCCCTCTAGTAGACAGGAAGGGCTTATTACATTTAGAATGATCTGATTATGAAAAAATGGCCAAAAGGCTTAAATTTTTTGACATAAACAGTTCATTTCTTACTTTTACATGCACACATGAGTACCCAGATGCCCAAAAATCTTAAATTCATTATTTATGTATTCATTTCCTAGCTTATATTAGCACGCTAAAGGCTTGGGCATACTAGCAGCATGGCCTTGGCACACCTTCAGGTAGGGCATGGGGCATGCTTCTAGGCTAGGCTTGGGCTATGCTGGCATGTAGGGCCTGGGCACACTGATAAGTAGAGCTTGTGGAACTCTTGCAATAAAGGCTTATGAAGTATGACACCTGGGAACTTATATCTTTTGGGATTCCAAATTCTAGAAGTATTCTGACTAGGTACCACATACTAATTGATTCTAGGTATCTAAACCCTTAGGCCCTAAACCCTAAATGTTTTGAGAGGGTGATATGAATCTACTATAATATTGGGCTGAATCTTAGTGGATCGTGGCAATAAAGGACACTCTTCAATGTATAAAGCCCCATTATAAATTTAAGTCATATATAAAGGATTTAGCCCATCATCGGTTCAGAACTGCATTTTAGGGCCTTAATTCAAGTGATCTAGATGATTGACATAAAAATGTCCCATATCACTAAAAAAGCTCTGAAAACACTTGAAATTTTGGCAGGGTTATTAAGCCCTAATGAACTAGTCCCAAGGCTAACCAAGGGGGGGGGGGGGGGGGGGGGTTGAAATGTTATTTTAAAAAATCTTTTAAGAAAAAGAACTAACATAAACCAAAACCAAGATTCACCACATAAATTAAAGTGCAAAAACTAAATACAGAAGTAGTAATAAAGAACACAAAAATTTATAGTGGTTTGATCAACTCGACCTATGTCTACTCCCCGGAGCCTCTCCATCAAGTATTTCACTAAATACAGTGTCTCTCCTTTTACCCCCACAACAAAGCAAAGAAGCCTTTACAAACCTACTTTCCACCGACCCCGATGAGGCAAAAAACCCAACTCCTTTTGCTTCATCCAAAAGCATGTAGAGAACCCAACTCATTTTTCTTCCTCCTGAAGTAGGCAGAGAACCTCGATCAGATGCTGAAGTTGACCTCTCTAGAACCCCCAATGAACTAGGGACGATGACTGGAGAAGATAACGATGGATCTTTTCTTGGAGCAATCTTTGTGAAACCCCTCATAAACTCCCCCATACAAGATCCACTCTCTCTCCCTTGCTCTCCCTCTCCTCTTGGCTCTCTTATATCAAGATAGAAGCAAAAGATATTCTTTTGTAGAACAAGAAGTCTTATATTAAAGAACTTTGGAATAGCTCTTAAATGCAACAAACAAACTTTATCATCCAAGACGTTATAAATATCATCCTGTACGATTAATACAAATTTAGCTCAATCAGTCAGGATAATTTGGGATGATTATAAGGTTTTTATTCATATCATCCAGGATGATAGGATATCAACCTGTATGATTAGTACATGTCATTGAATATCATCCAGAATATCACCATAATTAGGTGTCTGGATGATGAAAAAATAACTTGATCGTCCAGGCTGATCTCACGATCATCCTGGCTGATTAGTTCAATTCAGAACATATCATTCAGAACATCAACCTGAATAGAAGTAGGCCAATGTTTGATCATCCAGGAACAACTAAGGATTTTGAACTAATCATCCTGGCAGATCCTAAGATCATCCAGGATGATATGATCGAGTAATCAAGCATCTTAATTACCAGATTAAGTTAGGCATAGTTCAAGAAGGGGAGATAGTTCAAGAAATCATAGAAGACAATTCAGTAATGAAAGAACCTCCATATATAATCAGAACTGAGCCTAGCAGTATTAAAATCCTTTGGGGCTTCGTAAAGAAGATGAATCCAATATGGTGAAGAAGAAAAAATCTAAGCAATTAAAGGATTTGGGTCCTATCAGATCAAATCTTAGGAGTAGAAGAATGGAATTGGAAGCAAAAAGTACTTTGGGGATTCAATCCCCCATCACTCATTAATGTATTCATTAGCTTTTTGGAATTGCACAACAACAACAACAACAACATCAAGCCTTTATCCCACTACGTGGGGTCGGCTACATGAATCCTTTTTCTCCATTGTGTCCTATTAAAAGTTAAATTCTCGTTTAAATCTAATAAAGAAAGGTCATTCCTAATATTTTTTAACCAAGTCTTTTTAGGTCTACCCCTACCTTTCTTAACATAAGTCAAATCTAATACCTCTACTCTCCTAACCGGGTCATCAAAAGGCCGCTGTTTTATGTGACCAAACCATCTAAGGTGACTCTCTCTAATCTTATCTTCTACTGGAGCTACTCCAACCTTTTCACGTATATGCTCATTTCGTATCCTATCTCTAAGGGTAAAGCCACTCATCCACCTGAGCATCCTTATCTCTGCCACACTTAACTTAGTATTGTGCTTCTCTTTTAATGGCCAACATTCGGCACCATAAAGCATTGCAGGCCTCACTACCATCTTATAGAATTTTCCCTTAAGTTTGAGGGGTACATTTCTATCACATAACAAGCCCGATGCATTCCTCCACTTCAACCATCCAATTTGAATTCTGCTGATAATATCCCCATCTATTTCACCATCACTCTGAACAATAAATCCAAGATATCTAAAACGTGTACTCTTATTAATGACTTGATCGCCCAAAGTCACAATCCCCTCACTAGGTCTATTACTACTGAAATTACAGAGGAGTGCTTCTCTATTCCTTAAAGAATTAATGAGATTACATAATGTGATTTTTGTGGGTTTACTTGAGACTAAATTATTTTCTTTTGAAATGAAAGAAGTTAAAACTCTTATTGGAGATGGATGGAACTATGTTATGGTGTCCTCAAGTGGGCTATCAGGTGGTATTATTGCTTTATGGAATGCTAACGTGGCATATTTCTCATTGGTTGATTCTTCTAACAAATTATTGTTGGAGACCTCTCGGTTAACAACAAAAGTAAATGGAGGGTGACTGCAGTTTATGCCAACAAAGAATGCTGTAAAAGGAGGGTGCTTTGGGTGTTTCTGGGAATTCATTCTTCCATTGAATTCCCTATGGTGGTTGTTGGAGACTTGAACTGTCTCACTTCTAGGGAAGACAAGAAAGGAGGGAAAAAGTTTCAATACACCCAAGGTTTTAAAGAAATAGAGGCTTTCTTTACCAACAATGATTACCATGAGGTAGTATTCATTGGACCTCAGTTCACTTGGTGTAACAACAAAGTTGGAGGAGCTCAGATCTATGAAAGGCTAGACAGGTGCTTCCTTAACTCATTTGCATTAAATCTATCTTCTCAATTGGTTGTTCAGCACTTAGCTAGAATAGCTTCCTATCATTCACCTATTACCCTCAATATCCTCAATTTGAAATCACCAAGCATGAAAATCATTAAGTTTTAGGATGTGTGGGTATCCTATCCGGCTGCTCTCACAGTGGTCAATAAAGCATGGGCTACCAATTATCAGGGTGGTCAAGCTTATTTACTGAACTCTTAGATCTCTTCTCTTTTGAAGCAAAGATAAGATGAAAATCCTGAACTTGTCTAAAGACAAACTAATGGAAGACATATTGGAGTTGCAAACCAAAGAATCTGACATAGGTTGGCTCAATGAGGAAGAATGTTGGTCTTTAAAAGCCAAGGTGTTGGAGCTGAATTCAACAATGGCTTGATTGAACACATGGTGGAAACAAAGAGCTAAAGTCAAGTGGATGGTAGATGGAGATTGCAATTCTAGATTTCTTCATTCCTATGCTAGTGCTACAAGAAGATTGAACAACATTGTGAAGATTAAGGATGAAGAAGGGAATGTCCTGGAAGAACAATATTAAATTGAAGATACTCTTATTCGGTTCTTCAAGCAAAAGTGGAGGCAAAGGGAATGCACCTTGGAAGGTTGGCCAAAGCCGGTTACTGTTTTAAATTGGGATGAAAAATCAAGGCTTGTAAGGGATTTCTTGGTGGAAGAGGTTGAGGAAGTTATTATACAGTTGGGAGGCAATATAGCACTTGGAAGTGATGGAATCTCATACTATTTCATAAAAGCTTATTGGGGCATTATAAAGACTAATTTTGTAAATGTAATCAGCTTTTTTCTTCAATATGGGGAGATGGACAAGAATTGGTAGGATACGTTAATAGTGTTAATCCCTAAAGTTTCAAATCCCTTGATTCCTTCCAACTTTAGCCTATCAATTTGTGTAACTCAGTCTACAAAGTGGCGGCAAAAGTTTTTTTAGACAGGCTTGCCTTGGTTATTCCCAAACTCATATCAGAAGAACATGTGGCTTTCATCAAGGGGAGATCTATTTCAGATCATGTATTGGTTGCTCAAGAGGTGTTCCACAAGTTCAGGTACTCAAAATCTTCTAAAGGACTAGTTGCTTATAAAATTTATATGGAACAGGCATGTGACTATATCAGTTGGGATACTCTTGAAGGAGTATTGAAATACTTTGATTTCCATCCATTGCTCTCCAGACTGATATTGGAATGTGTGTTAGATCCAAGGTTCTCAGTAATAATTAATGGTAATCTATCAGATTGGATTATAGCCAAAAGTGGTTTCCGGCAAGGTTACCCATTGTCACCTTTTCTCTTCATTTTGTGCTCTTAACTCCTCACTAATTCTCTTTATTTAACTTCTATTGGAGTAAATATTTCTCCTTATGGACCTCGAATATCACATCTTATGTACGCATATGACATGATGCTATTTTTAGAAGCGAACAAGAAAGTTTCTTTGGAGTTAAAAGATATCTTATCCAAATTCAGCAAATAGACCAGCTAGTGTATTAACATTGGTAAATCTGCCATTCTTTTTGGAAAAATGGTTAATAGAAGGAGAAGGAGGTCCATTACAAGAATTTTAGGTATGAAGGAAGTGAAGAAAATTTTGTATCTGCGTATCAAGATGACTTTAAGAAGATTGAAGGCTAATGATTTTTAGTTCATCATTGAAAAATTATTAAAGAAAATCAACACTTGGGAAAGTAAACTCATTTCCTTGGCTGGTAAAATAGCTCTAGTTAAATCAATCATGTTGGCCATCCCAAATTTCTACAGCACACATTCCTTGGTTCCAATCCATCTTCTTGAAGACATCAACAAATTATGCAGGTGTTTTATCTGGAATAAGGCCAATGGTATTGTAGGCATTCACTATGTTAGCTGGGAGGAATTAAGTAAACCGGTAGATAGAAGAGGGTGGGGACTATGCTCATCTACTTCTAAGGTGGCTAAGCTTTTTTTTTTTTTTGAAAAAAAAGCATAAAAAGCTTTATTAATCAAACAATTAACCTATACAATCATCAGACTCCTTCTCCAACAACTTAATGAAAGAAGGAGGGATGTTGTCCAAACAAATATTTTGCCAACAAAAAGAACTAAAACAAGCAAAGTTAGCACATAAGTCGGCTAACTTATTGTTCTCCCTACTAGTACAATTAAAAAGGACATAATTAAAAAGTTTAATAAAAGAAAAGTCTAAAGAATTAATACCTTCTTTGTCCACCACTCCCTTAATGAAATTAATAACATTGTAGTTATCCCCCTCAATAATGATGCCTTTGTAATCAAGCATCCATTCTTTGACCATCATATTAATTGCCAAAATCGATTGAAGCTCCAAAGCCGCTGCATCCCAATGAGTGTGAGACATACCGAATGCCAATAGAAGTCTTCCTTGATGATCTCTAAATACTCCTCCAATACCAGCCTATGTAGAGCTGCATCTATGTTTACCTTGATCAAATCAGGTGGACGAGGATGCCAAGAGTTAAACAACCTAGATGGTTGATTAGCATCCTCATTACCTGAACACGAGAAACTGGAATTCTTTTGTATGGCTGAAGAACATACAGCATCCGAAGCTATCATCAACGTGCTTTTACTTTTACCTTCATGAACAAAAAGATTTCTATCTACCCATAAGTGGTAAATAGAATTACAGAACAAACTCCTTATCCATGTGTTATGATTGGCCAACCATTCCTTGCAATAATCTATTGAATAAAAATCAGGAATACAAAAACCCCATTTGTTTAAAACAGCAAAAGTTTCTCTGATTTTCCTGCAACCATAGATGATGTGCATATTGTCCTCTACATCCTCACATCCTCTTGGACATTTATTCAACGTTTGCAAATTTCTGAAGCATAGAAACTGAAATGTAGGAATGGCATTATTAAATAATCTCCACCAGAATAGCTTAACCTTCGGACAAAGTTTCGTCTTTCTAAACCATTTCCAATAGAAGACCTCTATTTTATCATCCACCATGGATTTGAAAGCAAGAGCTGTTACAGTTTTGCCAGATAATTGATTGATCAATTCAAGCTGATCATTTTCCATAACTCCCCGAATTTTGATAGATGTAATCAAATTGATCAATTCTATACCAAAGAACCTCCTTATCTTATTCTCATTCCAGCTCCCTTCACTGATAAAATAATCCACAGTAATATTCTCTTCATCATGAGGATTAACAAAAGTAGGCGAACGCAACAAACTCTTATCTAAAATCCAATTGTCTTCATAGGTTCTGATATCTTTCCCATTACCAACCAACCATCTACTAATGGGTTTCAAGAATTTACCTCCATTACATACAAGCTTCCAAGAAGAAGAATTCTTTCCAGCAGCTGAAGCTTCTCTCATAATCAACCCATATTTCGGAAACAAGAATTTATGCATAAGGGAATCCTTACATTGATTATATCTCCAAGCCAATCTAGCTCTTAATGGCCCAGCTTTTTTAGAGCAAGAATTTAAACCAAGACCCCCATATCTTCTCGATTTGCACAACAATTCCCAGCTGGCATAATGCATCCCAGCTGACCCATCATTTTTATTCCAGATATAATTCCTGCAAATCTTGTCCACTTCATACAAAATTTGTTTTGGAACCAAAGAGTGAGAAGAATGGAAAGAAAGATAAGATAATAATACTGAACTTGCCAAGGTTAATCTACCAGCAAGTGAAATGAGCTTATTGCCCCTTACGCCCAACATACTCATTACTTTGTCAATGATGAACTGAAAATCAGTTCTAGCCAATCTTCTTAGAGTGACCTTAATGCCCAAGTAATTAAATTCTTTAACCTCTTTACAATTCAGAACTTTAGAAATTTTCTTCCTTCTTTTAGTTCTCATATATTTACCATAAAGGATTCCCGATTTATGCCAATTGATTTTTTGACCCGTCCATCCACAAAAGTCATTAAGGATATCTTTGATAATTTTGATAGATTTCATTTGGCCATTAGAGATGATGATGACCATTAGAGAAGATGATGATATCATCAGCATACAATAAGTGAGATACCTTAGGACCATTGGTAGAGATACAAATTCCTATAGAATTCCCTCTTTGACTAAAGGCATTTGAGAGTAATTGAGCACACATCACAAATAAAAAAGGAGAAAGTAGACATCCTTGATGGAAACCACTTTTTGCCTCAATCATTCTAGTAAGAGACCCATTAATGATAATTGAGAACTTTGGATCACTTATACATTCCATAACCAAATTAGCAAATTTAATAGGAAAACCAAAGTAGCCAAAGATTTTATTAAGAGTTTTCCAACCCATAGAGTCATATGCTTGTTCCATGTCAACTTTGAAAGCTACCAAGCCTTTATTGGATTTGGAATGTTTAAACTTATGGAACATCTCTTGAGCTACAAGAATATGATCCGAGAGAGATCTACCCTTAAGAAACGCCGCCTGCTCAACTGAGATAATCTTTGGAATCACCAACAAAATTCTATTGAGAAGAATCTTAGCAACAATTTTGTAAACCGAGTTGCAAAGGCTAATCGGTCAATAGCTTGAAGGAGTTAAAGGATTTTTAGTTTTGGGAATCAAAACAATATTAGTATTTTTCCAACTACTATTCAACTTCCCAAACTTGAAAAATTGATCCAAAGCATTCCATAAATCTTTATAGATTATGTGCCAATAATGTTTAAAAAAAGAGTATGACATACCATCTTGACCCGGAGCAATATTTTTCTTCAAATCTTTTATCACCTTTTCCAATTCTTCAAAAGTGAAATCTCTATCTAACATTCTTCTATCTTCATCATTTAGATTTGACAAAGTATCAGGCCATTCCTCCATAATGCAGCTCCTCTCTTCCCATTTACGGTCAAAATACCGGAATAAAACATCTTCAATGTCTCTTTGTTCTTCAACCATCTCACCTTGTTCATTTAAGATTTTATGAATGTAGTTGGAATTTCTTCTAGCACTTGCATAAACTTGAAAGAACTTGGAATTGGAATCACCCTCAACCATCCATTTAATTTTTGCTCTTTGTCTCCACCAAGTGTTTAACCGGGCCATAGTTGTATTCAGCTCTTCCATTTTAGCTCTCAAGATCCACTGCTCTTCCTCCGACAAAAAGCCAATCTCTGCTTCTAATTCTTGTAGCCTGAGCACTTCAATTTTAAGCTCTTCTTTTTGTTAATTTAGAGTCTTGAACTTAGCCTTACTCCAATAAAAAAGATCTCTTAAAGATCTCTTGAGTTTGGTATTCAAAATCTGAGACGGATCTCCTCTTATATTTTTATTCCAGGATTTGTTGACTACATCAAATGAAGACGGAATAGTAATCCATACCTCTCTTCTTAGGAGGACTGAAGTTCAACAATTTTAGCATAATAGGACAATGGTCTGAAGCCAATCTTGTCAAGTGCTTTACCACAAGCCTGTAGGAAGAATTAAATGCATTTGCATTAACCAAGCATCTATCCAACTTCTCTAGAACTCTATCAGCTCCTCTCTTGTTGTTACACCAAGTATACTTAGGACCTACACAAGTCACCTTGCGTAAATCATTATTAGTAATAAATGATTTCATCTCCCTTGGTCCCAAACCAAAAACAAACTTCCTTCCACCTTTCTTCTCTTCCTTGGAAAGAAAATAATTAAAGTCACCCCC
Organism: Dendrobium nobile; assembly: GCA_022539455.1. Lineage (NCBI taxonomy): Eukaryota > Viridiplantae > Streptophyta > Magnoliopsida > Asparagales > Orchidaceae > Dendrobium > Dendrobium nobile. Next base: position 43,437,275 of record CM039729.1, on the reverse strand, counting down.
TAATACCATAAGGATATCAACAGTCATAAATTGCTCCATATCCTTCCACAACTTCCTTCTTCTATAAACATCTTTGCTACCATAGATAGTAGCAATTCTCCATGTGCCTTTATTGATGATATTGAGATCACCAATAAGGAATTGAGATGAATTTCCAAGTATATTAAATTTGGCCAGATCATACCTCCAAATAACCAGGATGCCTCCAGAAAGACCTTCAGAGGGAACATGACAGTAATCCCAAACTTCTCCCACCAAAGAACTAACATACTTTTTGTCTACCGAAGAAATTTTTGCCTCTACCAATCCTAGGAAGAACAAGTTATTCTCCCTAATGAACTCCCTCGCATATAGAGAAGCTTTAGATTTCCTAGCTCCTCTACAATTCCAGAAACCAATTGCAGACATTAAAGATTAAAGGGGAAAAGGTCCCCAACCTTTGAGCTTCCATCTCCTTCCAACTTCCTACTTCTCAGGTTAAGTTTGATAGGTTCCAAATTTTTTTGTTGTTTGACCCCTTTTCTTCTTCCTTTTTTTGAACCACCTTCTTCAAAGCTGAATTGATCTCCCAAGTTGTTCACCTCTACACCAAATTCTGTTTCTCCTTCTGAAATAGGATTCTCAGGTAAATTGCCCATAACAGATCCTTCTTGATCATTTTCTTCAATCTCTCCTTCTTCTCTTAGGCTGTTAAGAACATCAAATTGATTGGATTTGCATAAACTTTCACCTGTTGTAATTCCACTTCCATCTATGCTGGCAACCTTAGTTTCCTTTATTGATGAAACTGCAATAGGCTTCTCTATCATGCTGGCATTATCCATTTTACCGAGGTCAATGTCTTTAGTAACTAGATGATTTGTAACTCCCACTTTTTTTGATTTATCTTCAATCATAGGTTGTCGTATCCATTTATTTTGAAACCTGATTGGTCTACCTTTCTTCTTGCTATAGTCCACGTGAATCCATGGACCGTATTCCTCTTCCTTGTTTTTATTTCCTTCATTCACCGCGTGAGTAGAATCCTTTGACATAGATTCCACTATGTCTGCAACAGCCAATGGAGCAGTCCTGATAACATTTTCCTAAACATTTTGTTCCAAACAAAACTTCTCTAAGTGACCAATCTTCCCGCATTTGTAACAAATACTATGCATTTTTTCATAGCAAATTTTTTGATAGAACTTCCCTAATGAGCCTTCCACCCATACACCTGACGGTAGTTTGCCATCCAGTTTCAATTTCACACACACCCTGGCATATTCATGTCTCCCCCACTGAAACATATTCTCCATGATGATATAAATATCGTCCCGGCAGATATTACCAAAAATAGAAATCTTATAGGGAACAACAGGAAATCTTCCAAGTTACAAATCAACAGATCCCACACCAAATACAACAAACTCAAGAAAGAAAAAAGATTACAAACTAACTCAATCCTAGTCTACCTAATCTTGAGCTGATTCCAAATTGGAGTCCGATCGTGTGAACTTGAAACGTTAGTACAAAAGGCAGTTTAAGAAAAATTAAAATGTTTGCTATCATCAAAATCATAAACCATTGATCCGCAATAAAAGGGTTGCTCATATCCTACAAATAAGACTAAGTGTCATACCCGAAAGGGTATTTTGTGTCAATGTTTAACAACTTCAATGGTAATAACAGCGCTATTTGATTGAAAAAATTAGAGATTTAAAAATATTTAGTTTTCCTTAAGAAATTTGACATTAACTTTTAAATTTTAATTCTAAAATAGAACATACCATCAAAAATGATATACTACCTAGAAAAGTGGAAATAAGGTTTCTTAATTGGGTTCATATTTAGAATTATAAGTTGCATTCAAAATATTATAGCCAAATTTAAGGAAGAACTACGTACGACCCCGAAAGGTCAAAATAATGTTCTACTAAATATTTGACTATTATAATCTAGATGAAGGATTAGTAATTTCATATTTGGAGTAATGATAATAGAATGATATATATTCCTAGAACAAGGAGGTTGTCTTCTTAGCTTCTTTTTTGGCTCCTAGGCCTGATGGCTTTATATTTGAATTTTCAAAAAATTCCTGGGATATTTTAGAACCTATTTTTTATATATCCTTTTTTCATTATTTCTCTTCTTATAAAATGCCTAAGGCTGCTAAAGCATATGCTATTATTCTCATTCCTAAAAGTGCTCATTCTTCTTTGATTAATTGTTTCAGACCTATTTCTATATGCAATATTTTTATAAAATGGTGGCTAAAATTTGGCTAAGATAATACAACTTATTTTTCCTTATATTATTCACCTTAGTCAATATGGTTTTATAAAATAGAGATATTCTACACATAATCTTTTATTAGCTTTTGAATTATTGAGGGACTTCAATTGTTTATTTTTTTTTATGGAATGCATAAAGGAAATTTATTAAAGAAAAAATAAGGTACAATAAACTAAGTGATTGCTTCACAATCACAGTCCTCCTTGATTAATGAAATAAAAATAGGAGGAACCTTATTACTACTGAGATCATCCCAGAAGAAATCAAAGGAGCAAGCATAATTAGCACAAAAATCCTCTAATTTATTGCTATTTCTATGAACCAATTGGAAAAGAACCTGGTTGAACTCCGATAGAAAAGAGAAGTCCAAATTGCATATGTCTTCCACGTAACCTGGTTGCTTATTAGAGATTTTTTTGACAAAATCTATAATATTTTTATTGTCCCCCTCTATGATGATTCCTTTGTGATCATATCTCCCTTCAAGAATAAAAGATTTTATAGACAAGATAGCATACATCTCCATTTGAGCTGGATCCCAGTGCTTACAATTTATGCCAAATGCACATAGTAGCCTCCCTCTATGAACTCGGAAGGCACCACCAATACCCGCATTGTAATTGCTTTTAACAGAGGCATCAATATTTTTTTTAATCCATTTGGTTGGCGGGGAAAACTAATGAAATGGTAGCTGTGGGAGCTGGTTAGTTTCCAGGTATTCCAAATTTTTCTTGAACAATGCTTCAACCAAGCTGATACCATTAGCTGCTATGAAAGAGGTGCTATCTTCCTTTCCCCCATGAGCCACATTGTTCTTGTTGATCCAATTTAAAAAAACCGCAAAACAGTAAATATTTCCAATTAAAGGATCAGTATTAGCCATTAAATTTAAGGCTAGAAAACAATCTTGAATGGATTTAAAGACAGGAACATAGAATCCTCAGCTTCTAATTAGATTGAAAATCTGTATCAACTTTTGACAATTGACCGCAATTTGGAAATCATTTTCCACAGATTTGCAACCTCTCGGACAATGTTCCATCCTTGATAGATTTCTGTGCTTTAAAAAAAAGTTTGATGGTATAGCATTGATGCCAAGTCTCCACCAAAAAAGACTTACTCGGGGTCTAAGCTTCTGATTTTTTTTCCATTTCCAGGTTGGATCTTCACTTCCATCAGTTTCAAATTTTATAGAAATTAAAGCTAAAAGTGATTTGCCTGAGAACTTAAAATTTGAGTTCTAATTGATCCTCATTTAAATTAGGGAGTATATTGACCTTGTTAATGATTTCAATCAAATCTGGTCCAAAGGATAGCTTCAATTTATCAGCATCCCATTCTCCTCCATTGACAAAGTAGTCCAGATTTTGCATATCCTGTCCCATATCAGCTACAAAGGTAGGCCATCTTGAAATGGATTTATCAAAAATCCAAACATCTTGCAAGATATTGATATTGTTGCCCTTAGACACCTTCCACCTTATAATATCTTTAAGAGCTTGAAATCCATTAATAATAATTTTAACGGTAGGAGAACTTTGATATTTAAGTTGAATGTTCCAAGGTTGATTACCATACTTAGCAACCAAGACTCTATTGAGAGTATAAGATGAACCAGAGATGAGGTTCCAGGCAAACTTTGCTCGAAGTGAACCAACCTTATAAACCAACGATTGGATACCTTGCCCTCCCAAACTAAGTGGCCTGCAAAGTACATCCCATGAAACATAATGTAGCCCTTTATTTCCATCATGTTTATTGCACAAAAAATCCCTACACATTCTATCTAGTTCCTTGAGCACACCCAAAGGAGCTAAAGAGCGAGTAATGTGATAGATAGGGAAGGAAGAAAATATAGATTTGACAAGAAGAATCTTCCCAGCTAATAAAATGTATCTGTTACCCCAAACATTCAAATAGTTATTAGCTTTGTCCAGTAGATGGTAGAAATCCATTCTAGAAGTCCTTCTGAACACAATATTGATCACAAAATATTTAAGTTCTTTAACCACTTTGAATTTCAGGATTTTAGCCAATCTTCTTCTCCTCCTTCTATTAACCGAAATTCCAAATAGAATGGAAGATTTTTGAATATTGATTCTTTCCCCGGTACAATTACAGTAAAGTTCTAAAATTTCTTTAGCTTTCTTAACACTACTCCCATTAGCTTCCAAGAACAAAACTATGTCTTCAGCATATAATTAGTGTGAAATTTTCTCAACATTAGGAGCTATTTTAATACCCAATTCCTTTCCTTTTGCATAACCACATCAGAAAGAAGTTGGGAGCATAATATGAAAAGAAAGGGAGAGAGGGGGCTTCCTTGCCAAAATCCCCTTTTAGCTTTGATCCAACCTGAATTGTTACCATTAATAATAAAAAAAAAATTGTGTCAGAAACACATTGAATAAGGAAGTTAGCAAACTTATCTGAAAAGCCCAAATTCTTCAAGACCTGAGTAATAGTTGACCAACCCATACTGTCATAAGCTTGTTCCATGTCGATTTTAATAGCCATAAGCCCTTTTTTAGATTTTGAGAATCTAAATTTGTTACAAACTTCCTGGGCTAACAGAATATGTTCAGAACTAGAACGACCTTTAATAAAAGCAGCTTGATCTTCAGAAATCAGTTTTAGAATAAGAATAAACATTATGTTCAATAACATCTTGGCTACCAACTTATAGATAGATAAATAGAAACTTATAGGTCAAAAATTGATAGGTAAAATTAGGTTCTCTATTTTTGGAATTAGAACTACCAAGTTCTCCTTCCAACTAGGACTCATAATTCCTAGTTCAAAAAATGAGCGAATAGCCTTCCAAACATCATTTTTAATGATAAACCAAAATGTTTTGATGAAGGAATAAGAGATTCCATCAATACCTGGAGAAATATTGGATTCAAGATGTTTATCCACATCTTCTAGCTCTTCTTCCTTGAAATCATTTAAAAGTATTTGTCTGTCCAAATCATTAAGCACATTAAATGGCTTTGACCAACCTGAAAAACAGCAATCCTTCTCATCCCATTTGTTTTTGAAAAAACTTAAAAAGATGTTTTCTATTTTTTTTTTTATCATCAGTCATTTTCCCATCTTCGCCTTTGATTTGAAGAATCCAGTTAGAATTACATCTACCAGACACATAAGTGTGGAAAAACTTGGTGTTTGAATCACCATCCACCAACCATTTCATTTTTTCTCTTTGCCTCCACCACATGCTCAGTCGTGATAGTGTGATATTTAATTCATGAACTTTAGATTTCAGCAGCTGTAACATATCTTCGGATAGACCACCTGATTCTACTTCTTCAAACTGCGTTTCCAAAATTTCCTTCTTCATGTTTTCTTTCAGCATCATCAAATCCTGTTGTTTGGTTTTACTCCAGTATTATAGTGCTTTTAAAACTCTTTTAAATTTCTTATTCAAAGAGATAACTGGATCACCTATCATACTCTTTCTCCATGAGCTATTAACAATACCGGTAGAAGTAGAATAAGAAGACCACACTTCTTCATATCTAATAATCCTATTTTTCCGAGCAGTTGGAGTAAGCAGATTGACTAAAATGGGGCAGTGATCTGACGCTGCCCTTGGAAGATGCTTAATAACAGGATTTTGAATTGTTTGCAAAGTAACTTAATTCTACATACATCTATCCAATCTTTCCATAATTCTAGCTCCCCCTGTCATGTTGTTACACCAAGTGTACCTTGGTCCAATGTATTTCAATTCATGAAGATCACATGAACTTATAAAATTACTCAAATCTTGAGCACCTTGAGAGAATTTGAATTTTTTTCTCGCTTTTCCTTTTGAGATAAATGGCAATTGAACTCTCCTCCTATGATTATGGGAAAATTTGAGTTGGAAATACCTTGAAGAGTGTTCCATAAGCTCCTTCTTTTGTAGAATCCATTACTACCATATATTGAAGCTATAAGCCATACCCCTTTATTAGAGATGTTTAATTCACCTACAATTGCTTGAGGAGATGTCAGCAAGGTAGAGGAAGAAGCAAGATCCTTCCTCTGACAAACCATAAGTGCACCTAAAAGCCCTTATGCAGGAAATAAATAAAAAACCCGAAGCTTACTAATGAACCTGTCACAATCTTTCTATCAAAGGACGATATCATTGTTTCAGATAACCCAACAAAGATCAAATCACTATCTTGAGTTCTCAAGTAATCCCTCAGGATTTACAAGAGTTCGCAAGCAACCCTTCCCATTGTTGTCTTTTCAAGGAGAAACAGCCTTCTCAAAGTTATCAACCTATAAGTTGTTTTTGGCCAGATCTTCTATCCCATTACAGTCTTTATCTACTTCAATCTCTTCTGTTGTCATAATAGAAATGGAGTCAACCAGATCCCTCATAACTTCTTTAACAGTAGTTGTTTTAATCAACTATGTGGAACAGCCTTTTCCCTTTGAGCCTTCCAGACAAGAATTCTGCACTTCCTGTTCCAAAATGCTGAAATTGTTTTTCAGCCTTACTTCAGTATTTTTGTTCTCCCCCGTGTAATAGATGGTTTTAGATTTGGATACTTGAACTGCAGTTGGTTCAGTAATCTCTCCTCTTCTATGATCGGATTTGTTTGAACTGGAAGGTCAATTTGAGAAACAGTTCTCTACTTAAGAGCTATTTTTCCCACTGCTCTATTTTTTCTGAACTTGACCTATATCCAAGGTCCTAGTTCATCTTCATCATTGGAATTATTTTCTCCTTGATTTACATTCTTCTCAATAACATTAGAATTTGAAGCAGCAGTTTTTGAAGAAGAATTATTGATTAAAGAACATTGGTTCTTTAAATGACCTAGTTTACCACAATGATAGCATAGAGAAGAAATCTTCTCATATTTTACTTTTTGAACGGATTTGCCATGCATTCCTTCTATCCAAACTCCTTTTGTTACTTTCTTGTCTAGATTTAAATGAACACAAACCCGGGCATACTCCCTTTTTCCCCATTTAAAAGAATTTCCATCAAGATAAATTGGAACACCAATCTTGGAAGCAATTCTACAAATGTTTTGCTCATCTCAGCAGTGCAATGGTAAGTACGGCATGCGAATCCAAATAGGAGCTGTAAGTCCTTTGAGGGATTTAGGTAAAAAATTGGGTGACCATCTATCCAACCCAATGATATTGCCTCCTATAAACCAAGGTCCTCCTTCTAGGATTTCTTCAACTACTTTCGGCTTTGTAAAGGAATAGAGAATCCAATCAAGACCTAAGGTTGTAAGGTGAAAATTTCCAAATCTAGACCATTGCTTTCAAAGTTCTCTACTACATACTGGGAAAGGGATATTGTTACCCAAAACTTTGATAAACAGAGAATTACTCAGGATCTGAGAATTAGCATTTTCTAATTTAGAGTTCATAATAACAGCAATCCCGTCATTAGTAACGGGGGTAGAATCCATATCATAATTAAGCTTAATGTGTTGGGTTCTCATGCAAGCATTAATAGAACTTACTTCAGAACCAATCTCAGCATTCTTAACCGTAGTGATGTTTGAAGAATTCCCACCATTTTCAGATTTCAAAATAGTTTTAATTGGTAAGTCTGAACAAGGAACCAAAAATAGCTTATCCATATAATGAGATTTATTATTAATTTCATTCAAGATATTAGCATTTATAACTGGCCACAGGTCAAAGATTGCATTTGAACATCCAAATTTATTAACAAAAATCTTCATTTCTGATGAAGAAGCTTCTACATCATTCGATTTCAAACTTGAACGAGATTTCTCAATCCTTGGTGTAATGCAATCGGAATTAACCAAGATACTTTTACCCTTACCTTCCACAAAATCAACAACCTTCTTCATAGGAGCGTCACTAACCTTTTTGATAACCAGGGGTTTTGCAGTCGATCTGTGATGTCCATGATCTTCTTCCAAACGTGGAAACGTCTGACGTCGGGCTTCTTCATTTTTGAATTTTCCATCTGAGCCTCCAGATCAGTTTAGCGCACCGACTGGAGGTCGTTAGCCATCCACCATCATCGCCAATCGCCGGCGATGAAAGTCGCAGAAAATTCGGGAATTTGAAAAATTCAAAATCTGTTGTATCTCTCTCTAGCGGCTATATTGCTCTCTCTAGCGGCTGTTCAATGCTTTTCAATTATTATAAAGTAATTATATGCTAAACTTTAAATTCATAACTCTATCAACATCGTTACTAGATTTTTTTCTATAGACAGGCTTAAAAAGATTTTCCTGATTGATTTATTTCTTGGATTAAAGATTGTATTGAGTAAATTTTATTTTCTATTGCTCTTAATGGTTCTTTAAAAGGGTTATTTTGATCCTCTTCTCGTCAAGGTTGCCTTCTATCACCTTAGTTATTTTGTATAGTGATGGTTGCATCATCTAATTTGATATATGATATATATTTTGATTCTAATTTTGAGGGAATAGTGGCTGCTGATAACTATATTTCTCATTTACTTTATGCAGACGATGTTTTGGGTTTTGAAAAAGCTTTGGCTTTGAATGCAAAAAAATTAGAGGATATTTTGGATTATTTCATTCTTAATTCTACTCACTTTGTTAATCATAATAAAAGATTGATAAATTTTGTCAAGGTTACTATTTTTGCTTATAGTATTTGTCAGATTTAAATATTTCTAATTCTCAACATAGTATGAAATATTTGGATATTCTTGTTTCTATGAAAAGGCTTATTGGTTCTGATTTTAAATCTTGGCTTAATAAAGTAATTGATTTTCTTTCTTGTAGGAAGGCTAAGGAGCTATCATTTACGAGAAGACTTCAATTTCTTAAATTTACTATTACGAATTATATTACTTATTGGAATAGAGGTATTATTATTCATATATTTTGCCTTAAATTTATAATGTTTTCTCTTTCTTTCTTTTTCATGATAATGTTAATGCTAAGAAAATGCATATTAGTGCATGAAAGGATGTGTGTAAGCCAAAGTGTTTTTGGGGTCTAGGTATTCTAGATCTTGCTGCCTTATATTATTTTTTCAGTTGTTATATCTTTTGAAGGATTTTAAATGAGATTTAGTGAGAATAAGAGGAAGTGAGAGTGAGAGATATAGATATTGAGAGAGAGAGAGAGAATGGGAGAACATTACTAAAAGAGAGTGAGAAAGGGTGGGATGGAAAAAGAGTAGAAGAGAGTGAATGATACAAAGAAAGAGGGAGATAGAATTTGTGTGATAAAGTGAGAGGGGGAGAAGCTAGGATAGAAAGCGTGAGTGAGAGAGAGAAGATGTTTTAGAGGGAAAGGGAGGGCGTTGGAGAGAAAGAGAGTGGCATGAAGAGAAAGTGAAAGATGAAGAGAGAGTAATAAAAAAGAAGATAGAGAGAAAAATAAACAAAATAAAGAGAGATATAACTTGAGGAGTTGGGTGTAGAACATCTATTTTTTGGAAGATAGTGAAAGAAAGAGAGAGAATGAGAAGGGGAGAGAGCAAAAAGAGAAAGAGGGAGAAATATGGGTGTGATAGAGAAACAAAAAGAGATTTATTAGAGGAGGGAAGAAACTAGTAATAGATAAGATAAAGAAATGAAAAGAGATACAGAGATATTAAAGTGAGACGGAGAGACAGAGTTGTAGAAAGAGATGGAAAGAAGATAGAAACAGTAAGAGTTTGGTAGCACGAGAGTGATAGAGAAGGAGATTTAGGAGAATGGGAGTGGGAGAGAGAGATTTAAATAAAGAGAGAAGCAAGAGAGAGTGCAAGGGTGATAGAGAGAGGGAGAGACACCGAGAGAGAGAACTAAGATAAAGTTAGAGAGAGATAGAGGGAAGGAGGAAGTGAGAGTGCAAGAGTGAGATAGAGAAGACTAATTGTGTGGCATGAGAGAGAGAGAGTGAGGGAAAATTAAAGGGAAATTTTAGGAGAAAGGATGAGAGAGAGAGAGAAGAGATTGTGAAAGAGAGAGATGTGGAGATAATGAAAGAGAGAGAGAGAGTAAGAGAGGGGGAGAAACTGAGATCTAAAAAGAGATAGAGAGAGAGACAGAAGGACTGAGAGTAAGAGAGAAAGACATTTATTTATATGGAGGTACATAGGGTGAGGGAAAGAGTGAATATAGAGGAGATAGGGGGAGGGAGTGATAAATTGATTAAGATAATTAGTGCAAGATATATATAAGTGAAGCAAACTAATGAGTTGGACATGATGAGAATGCATATGAAAATGAAGCTCAAGATCCTTTGTTGTTTACTAGTGGCCCAATTACAAGACTCGGAGTTTAATGTTTTAAGGAAGCACTAAATATTTAAATCGAGGAGAAATTGGTTGATCCTAAAAAGACTGAAATGATTCAAATACCATGTCATCAAAATAATTGTGGTGGTTAATCTTAATGGACTTTCATAACTAGTAAGAAGGTAATTAAAGAGGCTCTTTAAAAAGTATGTATTTGCTAAGTTTCAAGGATATTAAATGGGAAATGGACATGGAAATGATTGAACATATGTAGGAAATTGTTTTGGGGTTTAGAAAGTTTAAATACATTGATCTTGTCACTTACTTTGAATCTGCTCACTTTGTTATTTTAAAAATGCGGCGATTCTTTTTTTGTTTGTGTTTTTATTGTTTTAAAGATATATTAATATATTTACTTATCTTCGAGGGTTATTCCAAGTATTTATATATCTTATTACAAATTTGATAGGTATTTTTAAAAAAATACATTCTTGTGAGATTTTGTGTTCCTCTAGGTTCCTAAAAGAACTAATGAACTTATCAAGTTAGCTTTTGATGTTCAATCATTAAAACTTATCACCTTGAATTGATGAGTGGTTCTTAGGTGTGGCATTTCAATCTTTCATATTTTTCATTTTTCATCAGGTTTGGTAACAGGTTAAGGCTCCTCAATCTTTTTCTGTAAGATCTAGGACTTCATCATAATCTTGTATTAGGTTTCATCAAATTATTGGTGAAGTTAATATCATCTTTGTATTAGAGTTTTAGTTTTTAAGATAAGTATAGCTTTCTTTTATTTTAATTTTTTTGTTCTATTTGTTATTCCTTGTTATAAAAAAAATAAAATAAGAAAAAAAAAGTAAAAAAAAAAAAAACAAAAGAAAAAAAAAATGTTTAAACATTGTTTATCTCTTTAGTAAAAAATCATGACAATTTTTATGAGTTTTAGTGATTTCTCCTTTTGAATCATTGTTGAACTATGTCAAATAGTTTATCAAGTTTGATTAAAAACTAAAGAAGATATAGAGAGTGAAATAATGCAAGTGTATCAATTCTTTATATATCACTACACCATCATGTCTCAATCCTCCACCCCACTCTTACTTTTATTAGAGAACATTCTTACCTTTCAAATGTGCCTCCCATGCTTCCATTACGAACCCATCGATTCCAACTTTTCTTTTCTCTCTTGTAGTCTATCTAGGAGAGCAGAATTAGTAGTTTTGGGATACACTCCTAGCCAATTCTATCACTAAGAAGATTGATAGGGTTAAGCCATCTTCTCGGGCGAGTTGAGTGAGGACAGTCTTATTAGGTTCGTCCGATCAAGTTTGGGTACACATTTGTATAAGAGTGTCTAAACTCATTTTCTAGTGAAGAAAAAGGTACCTAGAAGAGTTCTCACAAAGCGGGATGAAATGGGGGTGGAAATTCTAAACCCAATTCGACTCTATTTGTTGGACACTGGAAAACATATCAAATCCTTTACGTGAGGTCAAAAATTCATTTATATTGCAAAACATTGAGGTCAAAAGAGCATTAATTTCACACCAGCCCCTTATTGTACTTATGTATAAGGAGGCTATCTTCTCTACTAATGATCTAGTTGGAGCTTTACCGAATAATATTATTTCACTTTGCAGTAATTTGAAGACGTCTTTAATGATGAGGAACATCATGATTTACCTCCAATTTGAGGAATTGAACATCAAATTCTTTTCATAGTTGGTGCATCAATTCCAAATCAACTTGCTTATAGGAGTAATTTTGAGAAGACCAAAGAACTTCAATTGGGTATGTACATTAAAGTATGATTCCTTGTGCCTAAAAGGATAAAACATAGAGAATGTGTGTTGATTATCGAGTTATCAATAACATAATGATAAAATATCATCACCACATTCTTAGTGTAGATGATATGTTGGAAGAATTGCATGGTTTATGTGTCTTTACAAAAATTAATCTTATAAATGGATAGCATTAGATTAGGATGAAAAAAAGGTGATGAATGGAAAAATGTTTTTAAGATTAAATATTGTTTGTATGAGTGGTTAATGATGCCTTCTTGGTTTAACTAATGCTCCAAGCATATTCAAGTGTTTGATGAATCATATTTTATGTGCATTTATTTAAAGATTTTTAGTTGTGTATTTTCAAGATATTCTAATTTATAGTAAAAAGTTGGAAGAACATCAAATGCATTTTCAATCTATTTTAAAAACTCTAAGGAAAGAAAGATTATTTGCTAACCTCAAGAAGTGCACCTTCTACATAGATAAGCTTGTGTTTCCTATTTTTGTTTATAGTAAAAGAGAAATTGAAGTGGACGACCAAAACATCAAGGAATTCCATGATTAGCCAATGCCTACAACAATCAGCTAAGTGAGGAGTGTACATGGCTTAGCATGCTTCTATAGATAGTTTGTGCATGATTTTTGTAGTTTAGCCACCCCTCTCACTGAATTCATCAAGAAAAAAAATGCCTCGTTTAAGTGGGGGAAAGAACAAGAAAAGGCATTTAATCTTATTAAGAAAAAAATAACTAATTATCAACTAAACATTATGTAGAATATCACCAGTGCATTCTTTGATATTCAAGGAATTATGCATTATTGAATTATTAACATTTCCACCAGTAGGAAGACAACAACCAGTACCACTATCCATAACCTTATTTATATTTGCAACAACATCTTCCATCTTATCTATTGATTTGTTCATCATTACATATTGCGTACGTCCATATTTTGAGAATCTCGAGGGTCTGGACGTGATTAGGCTTCACATAAGCTATATCACCTCTGCTTGCACCTATCACTTCTACATTTAAATCCCCATCCGATTGAACATCCTAGTACATGGCAACTAGAGAATTTGAATCCACCATTAATCAGTCATTATAGCCAATCTTAGACTCTTTTCTTACTTTTATCAATTGAGACTCACCCTAAATTATTGCTTACGTTATTAGCCCTTTTTCTATTATAGCTCGTAATCAATTTCCCCATTTCGATAGATGATATTTTATCCAATTGCCCCGTGCCTCCTTTTTGAATTTAATCCAACTACATTACCAAGAATCTATACAACCGATAAAATATTGACTTTTGTTACCTGAATTCCCTTACTGGGAAATTGCTCCTTACCAAATTTCTTATAAACTCCACCATCACCACTTTCTTTCTCCCCACCTTATTCATTTCCACCTCCTTGTAACTTCTTTTATTGAGAATAACCTACTAATGTTCCAACTGAAGAAACTCAGGTTGATTAAAAATCAACCCTTTACATTCTTTATATATTACAACACCATCATGCTTTGATCCTTCAGCCCATTTTTATTTTTATTAGAAGAAACATGACCATTCTTATCTTTCAAAACTGTCTCCCATGCTTCCATTACCAACACATCGATTCCATCTTTTCTTTTCTCTCTTATAGTCTATCTTGGAGAACACAATCAGTAGTTTTGGGATACACTTCTGACCGATTCTATCGCTAAAACGATGGAGAGGGTTAAGTCATCTTCTCAGGCGAGTTGAGTGAGGTAAGTCATGTTAGGCCTGTCCGATCAAGTTTAGGCTCTCAGTTGTATAAGAGTGACAAAGCTCATTTTCTAGTGAGGATAAGGGCCCATGAAGAGTTCTCACAAAGTGGGATGAAATGGAGGTGGAAATTCTAAACCCAATTCAACGCTATTTGTAGGACACCAGAAAACAAATCAAATCCTTTACATGAGGTCAAAAATTCAATTATATTTCAAAACATTGAAGTCAAAAGAGCATTAATTTCACACCAGTCCCTTATTGTACTTATGTACAAGGAAGCTATCATTTATACTAATTATGTAGTTTGTGCTTTGCTGAATAATATTATTTCTCATTGCAGGAATTTGAAGATGTCTTTGTTGACGAGGAACTTCATAGTTTACCTCCAATTTGAGGAATTGAACATCAAAATTTTTTTCATAGTTTAAGCATCAATTCCAAATTGACTTGCATTTAGGAGTATTTTTTAGGAGACCAAAGAACTTCAATTGGTAATGTACATTAAAGTATGATTCCTTGTGCATAAAAAGATAAAACTTAGATAATGTGTGCTAACTGCTAAGCTATCAATAACTTACTGATAAAATATCTTCACCTCATTCCCTGATTAGATGATATGTTTGATGAATTTCATAGTTTATGTGTTTTTACCAAAATTAATCTTATAAATGGATATCATTAGATTAGGGTGAAAAAAGGTGATGAATGGAAAACTATTTTTAAAACTAAACATGGTTTGTATGAGTGGTTAATGATGCTTTTTTGGTTTAACTAATGCTCCAAGCATATTTATGTGTTTGATGAATCATATTTTACGTGCATTTATTGCCAGATTTGTAGTTGTGTATTTTGATGATATTCTAATTAATAGTAAAAACTTGGAAGAACATGAAATGCATTTTAACTCTATTTTTAAAACTCTAAGGAAAGAATTTGCTAACCTTAAGAAGTTCACCTTCTGCACAGATAAACTTGTGTTTCTTGTTTTTGTTTATAGTAAGAGAGGAATTGAGGTGGACTACATAAACATCAAGGAACTCTAAGATTGGCCAATGACTACAACAATCAGCTAAGTGAGGAGTTTCCATGGCTTAGCTTGCTTTTATAGATAGTTTGTGCATGATTTTAGTAGTTTAGCCACCCCTCTCACTGAAGTCATCAATGAAAAATGTTCAGTTTAAGTGGGGTAAATAACAAGAAAAGGCCTTTAATCTGATTAAAGAAAAGTTAACTAAATATTAACTAAACATTTTGTCAAACATCTCCGGTGCATTCTTTGATATTCAAAGAATTCTACATTATTGAATTTTCAACATTTCTACCAATAGGAAGACAACCATCAGTACCAATATCCACCACCCTATTTACATTTGGAATAACATATTCCATCTTATCTATTGATTTATTCATCATTACCTATTGCGCTCCTCCATATTTTGGGAATACTGAGGGTCTGGACGTAATTAGGCTTCACATAAGCTCCATCACCACTGCTTGCACCTATCACTTCTATATTCCAATCCCCATTCGATCGAATATAATGGTAAATGGCATCTAGAGAATTTGAATTAGCAATTAATCAGTCATCATAGCCAATATTATGTTATTTTCATACTTCTATCACTTGAGACTCACCCTAAATTATTGCTTGTGTCATCAGTCCTTTTTCCTTTATATCTCGTGATCAATTTTCCCATTTTCATAGATGATGTTATCTCAAGCAGGGATCCTCATCCATTTGCTCCAATTGCCCCGTTCCCCCTTTTGAATGTAATCCAACTCCATTACGAAGAATATGTACAACTGATAAAATATTAGCTATTGTTTTACCTGAATTTTCTTATTAGGAAATTGCACCTTACAAAATTTCTTATAAACTCCACCATCACCACCTACTAACTCCCCACCTTGTTCATTTCCACCACCTTGTGACTTCTTGCATTGAGAATCAACGTATGTAGTGGATTACACATAGATCCTATGGAAATCATGTACCTTAGTACCATCAAATAGAAGGTTATTCTTGAGGGAAGTTTTGGGAAGAAGAAGATCTCTTTGATGTCAAAGGACCCGCTTCTATACCTAGCTGTGGGGGCTAAAAGAGAATCACTTAAGGTTTAGTGGAATACTCAGACGGTGCCTTTGGGAGTAGTTGTAGGTCAAGGTTGACTAAACTATAACTAATCTGGTGTGCTCTTTACTTTATTATTTCTACAGTTTACTTTTTAATGATTAACTACATGGGTGAAATTATTAATTCATCTTTTAATTCTTAATGTAATTTGCTTCCACATAAAGTTAAAAAAATTAATTTTTGTTAAAATAGTTTTTAAATATCCAATTTATCACTCCTCTTGCGCATCAAGTACTTTCAAGTGGTATCAGAGCAATATTCATTAAATAAGTTTTGAAATTTTTTTTTTAAAAAATTTCATTGGCTTACTTTGGTAATTGCAATATTGATGATGACTATTCATTCATGTGACGACCTTTATTTGAAAATTTTGTTTTATTATTTTTTGAAAATTTGTATGTCTACTTTCTCATAATCAATTGATTATTGAATGTGGTTTAAGATTAAAAATTGCTATTAAGCACCATAACATATCATAGATGAAGTATACACTAATAGTACTTTTATTGAATGGAGTAGAATAGAATAAATTAATGCTCAATTGAATGCTAAATACTTGAATTATTTTTTCCATTCATTAAATTATAACGATTGTAAAAAGAATCTCCTAATGAAATCTATATTGAATATTCTAATGAATGATTATGAACATTTTTTGTATGAAATATTATGATATGATCTTAAACATATATGCTAGGTTTACTCACATTATGATGTGATTGTATTCTTTAGGCAAACCTTGCTTTAGAATCATCAAAACAGGAGTAGGACGATGAGGTAAAAGTATGTTAAGGTTTGTTTGTATGTTCTATTTATATGTTTTATGTGTTTTTTAAAGTGTTATGTTTGTTTGAATTTTATTATATTTTATGCAAAACTTTATGTTTTCATTTCTTTATTTTGTTGTTATTTTCTTCTATATGTATTCTAATTTTAGGTTTTATTTTATCTATCTTTTTGATAATATCAAAAGGGGTGAAATTATTACGGTTGGTCATATTTCTGTTTTATTTTATTAAAATGTTTTTTTGTTTAGATTTAAAATTTATATAATAAAAAAGAAGGTTTCTCTTATTTTTTAATGTAATTCTTTTAGTTAGGGGCAGCTTAAGAGAAAATATTTTTTGTTTATAAATTCAACTAATATTTTTTGCCAACATAAATAAGGAGGAGATCATTACAACTTGGGCTTCCAAGTTTATGATCTTGATGATAACAAGTAATATTGGTAACCTTTTTAATTTCTCCTAATATTTATAGTGCTTATTTATTTATGTGTTGACTAATATTTCAGGAACACCATGCATCATTTCTTGAAGATTGAGTGCTAAAATTTAGTAAAATTGGTTATGTTAAATAAGAATATTATTTTAATTAATTTTTTTTTAATTTCTTTAGCCAAGACCTATAAGATGCATGTTAGCTTGGTGATAATTCAAACATTCACAAGGGGAGAAAAAATAATTTTAAATAGTTTTATTATTTTGTACCTTATATTGTACGATATGGAGCGCATTGTATAATCTGGTGTTATAGAAAATTATTTAAAATATTTTATTTTTCTTTGAAAAATTATTTTTTAATAAAAACTAATCTTATAGTACAAGTACTACATTATTTTGAATGATCTTTTACAATTAGAAATCCAACCATCCATTAATATATGAAAAATTTTGAATTTGAAAAGTTGTTCTTGTCATACTGTATGACATGATTATACTAAATGATGTTTAAAACTTTTCCTAATTTAATCCTGTGATTAGTCAATTGAATCTGCTTAATTTTAATAATTTGATTATATTATACGAACTAGATTATACTGTACTATCACCATAGATGATTTTGGTAATCCCTTTATTCATCCTATACAAGATGTATATTGGTCAAACTAACCATACCATATTATTGATAAATTGTACTGGTAATCATATTGCACTAATAGGCAAAATGAACTATTTATGCTTATGATTGTACAATATAAACAGGAAAATTAAACTGTTCATACTGTACTAACTAGTGATCATATAGTACTAACAGGTCAAATTCTTCACATCATACTAAAAGATCCTAAGATCATATTATACAATCTTTGGCTTTCTCCAAAGACTTTGTAAGAGTGTTTGACATGCATTATGTCTTCATTCTTCTGGAGAAAACTTGAAGAGAGAACTTGAACGAGAGAGAGAAAAGGGTAGAGTCTAAAAGGAAGAAGATCCTAAGATTGAGTTTCAAGTTAGTGTGGAGGAGATTTCACATGGCTGCTCCATCAAGCTTGCATCTTAGTACTATTATATTTAAGGTTCATCTTGAGAGAAGTTTTGGGAAGAAGAAGATATCTTTGGTGTGAAAGAATCTTGCTCCTCCTCCGCACCTCGGAAGGTGAAATAGATTTTGTAAGGGCTGCTCCACCTAGCTGTGCGGGCTAAAGGAGAATCACAAGAAGTTTGGATCAATAATTATATGGTGCCTCCGGGGAGTAGACGTAGGTCAAGGTTGACCGAACCACTATAAATCTTGTGTGTTCTTTCCTTTATTTTTTATACATTTTATTTCTGCACTTATTTTTCTTATGACTAACTACGTGGATGAAATTAGTAATTTAACTTTTTATTTTAAAATAAATTCATTTCCACAAAAAGTTAAAAAAATATTTTTCTTTTCGTTAAAGATGTTTTTTATGAATCTAATTCACCCCCTTCTTGGTGCATCAAGTACTTTCAAATTGTATGAGAGTGGGATTCAAAAAATAAGTTTTTGATAACTTTTCAAAATATTATCAATGGCTAACTTCAGAAATAGCAATATTGTAAAAGGCTATTCTATAAAATGACTAACTTTATTTGAAAATATTTCTTTTAATTTTTTGAAAATTTACATGTCTATATTCTTGCAATCAATTGATTATCAAATATGGCATATAATTAAAATTGGCTTTCTCTACATTCATGTATTATAGATGGAGTCAAAATCATTATTCCTTTTAATGAATGGAGTAGAACATAACAAATTAATGCTAAAGTAAATGCTAAATGATTTAATTATTTATTTATGCTGAAAATTCTAAATATTGCATGAGAATCTCTATATGTACTATTGGCAAGAAATTTATGGATAGATTATTCACTACATATGAAGGTTCCAATGAAGTCAAGTAATCTAAGTTGAATATTCTAATGCATGATTATGAATTTTTTTCATGAAATCTTATGAGATGATCTTAAACATTTATACTAGGTTTAATCAGATTGTAACATCATTGCATGCTTTAGGATGAGAACTTTCAAAGTTTGAAAAGGCTATCAAACTTCTAGATTTTGTACTTGATAAATTTGATGCCAAAGTCACCGCTATATATGAATCAAAACATTTTAATGCTTATTTTATAGACAATCTAATAGGCTCACTTATTACCTAAGCAAAGTGTGAGTCAAAGACTTTTGGATGTAGCTGATGAGAAGACTATAGTTCTAAAGGCTAAAAATACAGATGAAAGTAGCTTAGTATATGATGAGAGTAATAGATAACATTGATAACAAACAAATTCAAAAGTCTATTTAATCACAAGTATAAGATGATATAAAAGTGGAGAAAATGTTATAGTGGTAAAAATGTTAAGTTTTCTTTAGTTATTATTTTCTTTGGGTGTAGAAAACTCAGACATCTGAAATTCAAATGCCCCAACTTAAAAACTCTTCCTACATGGGATAAGGTAAAAATAAGATGATTGTAATATAGGAAAATGATAAAAAATGAAAATCTACTTGGTAGACCTAGCTTCTGAAGAATAAGAACAAGAGCAGGATGATGAGGTATAAGTATGTTAAGGTTTGTTTATGTATTTTATTTAAGTGTTTTATTTATTTTTTAAGTGTTTTGTGTGTTTGATTTTGATTATATTTTAAGAATAATTTCACGTTTTTATTTCTAAATTTTTTTGTTATTTTCTTTTACATTTATTTTAATTTTAGGTGTTGTTTTATCTTTTGTTTTTATAATGTGAAAGGGGAAGAATGTATTATTATTGGTTATATTTATGGTTTATTTTGTTAAAACTTCTATTATTTATCTTAAAAATTTTATGTCTTAAAAAAATGGTTTCCCCTATTTTCTAATGTAATTTCTTAAGTGATGGGGAGTTTAGGAAAAAAAATTTTTAGTACAAAAATTCAACCAATGTTATTTTCCATCACCACAAAGGAGGATATTGTTGAAACTCAAGCTTCTAAGTTTATGATTTTGATTATAACAAAGAATATAAATTAACTTTTTTATTTCTCCTAGTATTTATAGTACATATTTTTTTATGTGTTGACAAATGTTTAAACCTATGCATAATTTAATTCTGTGATTATTCAATTGAATCTGCTTAATTTTGATATTTTCATTTTACTTTACAAATTAAATCATACCTTATGATGAATAGAGATAATATTACTCCTCTAGTTATTCGTCCTAATTGAACTGCATTTAGATTGAACAAATCATAATGTATGATTGGTAATTTATAATGATAATTGTATAGCATTAACGGGCAAAATGAACTATTCGTACTAATGTTCATATAGTACAAAAGGAAAATTACTAACTAGCAATCGTATAATACTAATAGGTAAAATATTGCACATCATATAAGACGATCCTAAGATCATATTGTACAACCTTTATTGGATGAATTGATTTTTTAGGATTTTTTGAAGCCCTTTATTTAAGCTTTATCTAAAGGCTTTATAAGAGTCTTTGTCATGCATTGTGACTTCGTTGTTCTAGAGAAAACTTGAAAGGGAGAGAGGAAAGGATTGTCTAGGAAGAGGTTCCAAGGGAGTGTGGAGTGGATTTCACACGGTTGCTCTGGTAAGCATGCATCTTAGTACCATCAAATAAAATTTTTATCTTAAGGAATGTTTTGGAAAGAAGAAGACCTCTTTGGTGTCAAAGGACCCAGCTCCTCCGCCGCACCGGAGGTGGTGGAATTGATTTTGTAAGGTCTTCTCTACCTAGTGGTTGAGGCTAAAGGAGAATCACTAAAGATTTACACAATACTCGAAGGGTGCCTCCAGAGAGTAGATGTAGGTCAATGTTGACTGAAGCACTATAAATCTGGTGTGTTATTTCCTTTATTCTTTATGCACTTTATTTCCACATTTATTTTTTTTAGGAATAACTGGATGCGTGAAATTTTTATTTTATCATTTTTTTAAATGTAATTCATTTCCATATTAAGTTATAAAAAAAAATTTCTTTTCTTTAAAGAAGTTTTTAAATATCTAATTCTCTCCCCCCCCCCCCCCTCTTGGCGCATCAAATACTTTCAAGTGGTAATAGAGCGGGATTCATAAAATAAGTTTTGCAAATCTTTTGATAAAATAATCAATGGATAACTTTCAAAATTGTAACATTGTGGAAGGCTAATTAATTGTGTGACTAATTTTATTTTAAAATATTTCCATTGAGTTTTAAAAAAAATTGCATTTATATTTTTTAGCAACAAATATATTATCAAATATGGTATATAATTCAAACTGGCTATTATGAACCATCACATATTATAGATGGAGTAAAAATTTATATTCCATTTACTATATGGAGTAAAATAGAACAAATCAATGCTTTATTAAATGCTAAATACTTGAATTATTTTTTAGTGCTTTAAATTCTAAAGATTGCATGAGAATTTCTATATTTACTACGACAAAGAAATTATGGACAGATTAAGCACTACATTTAAGGTTCTAATGAAGTCAAGTAATCTAAATGGAATATTTTAATGCATGATAATGAATTTTTTAGCATGAAACTATATGAGATGATCTTAGACATGTAGACCAATTTTACTCAGATTGTGACATTATTACTTGCTTTAGGTAAAGAAATTTCAAACTTTAAAAATGTTAACAATTTTCTACATTCTTTACTTGATAAATTTTATGACAAAGTCATAGCTATTTGTGAATAAAAAGATTTGAATGCTTAATCTAAAGACAATCTAATAGGCTCACTCATTACCTACGAGCAAAGTGTGAGCCAAAGACTTTTGGATACAAGTGATCAGAAGACTGTAGTGTTAAAATCTAAGACATGGATGAATTTAGCTTATTAGTGATGATAATAAGGGGATACCATAGATAACGAACCAATTTGAAATTTTATTAAAGCATAAGTATAAGCATCAATTAAAGTGAAGAAAAGGTAAAAAAAAATAAAAAAAGTTACGTTTTCATCGAATGTAATTTAGTTTAGGTGTAGGAAATCTGGACATATAAAATTTGTATGCCCCAACTTAAAAACTCTTCCTGTAAGGGAAAGGTGTAAAATAAGTTGATAGTAATGTAGGAAAAGATGAAAAGAAAAAAAATCTCGTAGGAAGACAAAGCTTTTAAATCATTTGAACAAAATAGAAGATTAGGTATAAGTATGATAAGGCTTTTTTGTGTTTTATTTTATGTGTTTTGTGTGTTTTCCTAAGTATTTTATTGTTTGATTTTTATTATATATTAAACATAAGTTCATGTTTTTTTTTCGTTATGTTATAATTTTCTTCTACATGTATTTTAATTTTAGGTGTTTTTTTATATCTTCATTTTTATAATATCAAAGGGGGAGAATGTATTGTGGTTGCTTATATTTAAATTTTATTTTGTTAAACTTGTTTATTGTTTAACTTTCAAATTTTATGTCTTTACAAAAAAGGTTTCCCCTATTTTTTGATATAATTGTTTTAGTGAGGGGAAGTTTAGGAGAAAATATTTTTAGTATATAAACTCAAATAATATAATTTTCATCATTAAAAAGGGATAGATTAATGTAAGTTTAGCATCCAATTTTATGATTTTTATGATAACAAATAATATTGATTACCTTTTTTATTTCTCTTAATATTTGTAGTGCATAATTGTATGTGTGTTGACTAATATTTTAGGAACAACATGCAACATTCCTTGAAGATTTAGTGCTCAAGAATGGGTAAAATAGGTAATGTTAGATGATTATATAATTTTCTTTTATTTAATTTTTTAATTTCTTGAGTCAAGTCCTATAATGATGTATGTTAGCTTGGTGATGTGCACATTCACACAATAGGAGAAAAAATAATTTTAAATATTTTAATTTTTTTATACATTATACTATACAATATGGATTATAATGTATGATTTGGTGTTACAAAAATTAATTAAATTAATTTATTTTTTTTAGAAAAAAATTTTGAAATATAACTAATTGTATAATATAAGCACCACATTATACTAGATGGTCCCTTATAATTAAAAAGTCCATTGTCCATTAAAGTAGGCATAAATTTGAATTAGAAATGTTGTTCTAATCATACTATACATACATGATAGTACTGTATGATATTTAAAACTTTGCCTAATTAATCACATGATTAGTCAAATCAATCTGCTTAATTTTAATATTTTGATCATATTGTATGAACTTGATTTTACCGAATGATCAATAGAGGCTATTTTGGTCATCCCATGATTCGTCTTGGATGAACTACATTATGGTTGAACTAATTGTACTATATGATTAGTCATTTGCACTATAACTGTATAACACTAACAGGCAAAATGAACTATTCATGCTGATGATCATACAATACAAAAAGGCAAATTAAACTATTTGTATGGTACGAACTGATGATCCCACTATACTAACTTGTCAAAATTTGCATATCATGTTGAATAATCCTGAGATCATACTATATAATCTTTGTTAGATGAATTACTTTTTTAATATTTTTTTAAGACCTTTATTTAATTTTCTCCAAAGACTTTGTAAGAGTCTTTGGCATGCATTGTGTCTTCATTCTTCTAGAGAAATCTTGAAGAGGGGACTTGAAAGGGAGAGAGGAAAGGGTAGAATTTTAGAGGGAGAAGATCCTTGGAGGGGGTTTGAAGGAAGTGTGGAGGGGATTTAACATGGTAGCTAAGACAAGCTTATTCCTTAGTACAATCAGGCTCAAGGTTCATCTTGAGGGAAGTTTTGGGATAAAGAAGATCTCTTTGGTGTCTAAGGACCTAGCTCCTCCACCGCATTAGTGCAGATGTAAGTGATTTTATAAAGGCTTCTCTGCCAAGCTGTGGGGGTTAAAGCAGAATCATTGGATGTTTGGTGCATTACTCGGAGGGTGCCACTCGGGATTGGATATAGGTAAAGGTTGATCAAACCACAATAAATCTAGTGTGTTCTTTCCTTTACTATCTTTGCACTTTATTTTAGTATTTATTTTTGTTGGGTTTAACTATGTTGGTGAAATTATTAATTTAGCTTTTTATTATGAATGTAACTCAATTCAGCATCAAGTTATAAAAAGATTTTTTGTTAAAGAAGTTTTTTAAAATCCAATTCACACTTTCTTGGTGCATCAAGTACTTTCAAGTGGTATCAGAGCGGGATTCATAAAATAAGTTTAAGAAAACTTTTGAAAAAAAAAGATCAACGGCTAACTTTAGAAATGGAAATATTCTGGAAGGTTATTCCATCATGTGACCACCTTAATTTGAAAATATTTCTTTTGATTTTCTAAAAATTTGCATGTATACTTTCTTACAATCAATTAATTATTAAATGTGGCATATGATTCAAACTAGTTATTCTATACTACCATGTATTATAGATGGTGTCAAAACTAATATTCTTTATACTGAGTGGAGTAGAATAGAATAAATCACTGCAACTGAATGTAAAATGCTTGAATTATTTTTTATCTACTTTAAATTCTGAATATTACATAAGAATCTCTACATATACTAGTGGCAAAGAAATTTTGGATAGATTATGCACTTCATATGAACGTTCTAATAAAGTCAAGAAATCTATGATGAATATTCTAATGCATAATTTTGAATTATTTTGGATGAAACATTAAGAGATAATTTAAGACATATATACTAGGTTTACTAAGACTGCGACATTATTGCATGCTTTAGGTAGAGAACTTTTGAACTTTGAAAGGTTAACAAAATTCTACATTCTCAATTTTATAAATATGATGCCAATTCAATGCCAATGAGCAAAGTGTGAGTAAAAGAACTTTAGATGCAGGTGATGAGAAGAATATAGTGCTAAAAGATAAAGACACGGATGAATGGAGCTTAGTAGATGATGAGAGTAAGGAGATAACATTGATATCAAACAAATTCAAAAGTCTATTGAAGCACAAGTATAAGCATCATCAAAAGGGGAGCAAAGGTAACAAAAGGTAAAAATGTTAAATTTTCTTCTTAATGTAATTCTTTTTGTATGGGGGAGTTTAATTAGGAGGAAATAGTTTTTGTTTGAAAACTAAACAAATATTATTTTCTATCATAAAAAAGGAGGAGATTATTATGACTCAGGCTTATGAGTTTATGATTTTGATGATAACAAATAAAATTAATTACCTTTTTTATTTCTCCTAGTATTTTTAATACATATTTATTTATGTATTGACTAATATTTTGGGTACACCGTGCTCCATTCTTTGAAGATTCAAGTCTCAAGATTAGGTAGAATAGGTACAGTTAAATGAGTCCAAATTTTTTTTTCTATTTATATTTTAAATTTCTTGAGTCAAGCCTTACAATGATGTATGCTAGCTTGGTGATGGTGCAAACATTCCTAAGGGGAGAAATTTTGATTTAAATTTTTTAATTTTTTTGAATATTGTACTTTAATTTTTCAATATAGTGTATTGTACGAGTTGAATCATACTATATGATCTGGTGTTACAGAAAGTAATTAAATTTTTTTTGGGGAAAAATATTTTTGAAATATAACTAATCATATAGTATGTGCATCCAAAATACTAGATTATTTGTAATAATTAGAAAGCCCCCAGTCTGTTTAATATTGGCAAAAAATTAAACTTAAAAAGTTGTTCTAATCGTACTATACGAACATGATCATAATGTACGATGTTAAAACTTTGCCTAATTTAATCCAATAATGAGTCAATAAAATCTATTTAATTTTGATATTTTGGTGTAATATTTGAAATGGATCATACCGTACGATCAACAGAGATGTTTTTGTCATTCTATGGTTCATCCTGGATAAACTACATTACAGTTAAACTAATCATAATATATGATTGGTAATTCATGTTGAATCCGTATAGGTTGTTAAATATAAGCTATTATCCCAAGGCTAACCAAGAAGGGGGTGACATTACAATTTAAAAATTCTCTTTGAATTTTTAAATTGACAACCGTTTTAAATGTTATAGCAATTTGATTTTAAAATTAGAATTAGCTTTTCAACCACAGAAAAATAAATTACAAAAAATAAATGCTAAACATTAAAAGACACAAAGATTTATAGTGGTTTGATCAAATACAACCTACATCCACTCCATGAAAACTCTCTTCAGGTATTGCACTATTATCAAAGTGTCTCTTCTTTTGCCCCCAAAGCATGGCGAAGAAGCCTTTACAAAACCACTCTTCCACTAATCTCCAGTTCAGTAGAGAACCGTCTTTTTTTACACCTTCCAAGTGTCTGTAGTGAACCATCGACTATTCACAAACCCAAGTGTCGACAGAAAATCGTCATCCTTTCACACCCTTCAAGATCGACAGAAAATTGTCAACCTTTTACACCCTCCAAGTGTCCGTAGAGTACCGTCGTATGTTCACACACTCTAAGTGTTAGCAGAATACTATCATCTTACTTTAAATATTTTCCCTCGAGCAACTAGAAAGAAGAAAAGAAGAGTTACAACAAAAAACACAAAGAGAACCTTACCTTTGAGTAACCTTGTGAACCTTTCACACTTCTCTTGCTCAAAATCTCTCTCAATTAGTCTCCCAAATGCACTCTTTCATTTGCCCTTGAAAAATCATGGAGAATAACCCTACACACGTCAATTTTAAAGGACATTTTCTATTAATGACATGAAAAACCATCCAGAAATTTGAAATTTTTAATTCTGAGAGAGAACGATCGTAAAGTACGATCATATATATGAATAATTTAAAAACTGTTATATACAAAATATATGTGAATATGTACAAAATTATTTCATGCATGATGATCATTTAATATGAACCAAGTTCGTACTGTATGAAAAGTTATAAAATTTTTCATCTTCGTCTAAACGAAAAGGAACCCGTCCAATTTGTACCCTAGAGCGCAACGTATGAACACAAGTTCATACAATATGATTTGTTCAGGAAATTCCCAAGTTTGTTAGGATGAAAAGAGGCCCATCCATTTTATACACTGGATGGCGTACATACGAACACATGTTTGTATAGTATAATCAATTTAGGTAAAACATGAATTTGTCAGGACGAAAAGGGACCCATCCAATTCTTACTCTGGATAACAAACGTATGATGATGACATCATACAAAATAATCAGTTCAAAAAGTTTTGAATTCATCAGGATGAAAATGGACCCATATATTTTGTACTATAGATGGCGTACATACGAACACTAGCTTGTACAGTACGATCCATACTTAGAAAAAGTTTCTACCTTCTGTTCGTTTGACTACCCATAGGGGAAAATATTTGAGCAAATCATCCCGTACAAATTAACTTTATATAGTACAATCAATTAAAAAAATGAAAATTTTAAACACTCCCCTAATGTGTGTGTGCATAATTACTCAATTATAATCATATTATCTGACAATTCAATAAAATGAAAAATATAAACTTTATTTACAATAAACCCAAATTTGATATGATTTTAAGTCTTCAATAATCAAGAGTATAATTTTCCTGAAATGTTAATACACATAAACAACAAAATAATACATCAAAAATATGTTAGGATAAATTATAATTAAATAATAATATTTGGAATCATCAAAAATATATATATGTTGCAATAATATTAACAATCTAAAAACTAAGTTTCAACTATCTCAACAATTCGTACTGATAATCGTACAACACTAACTGACAAAATGAACTATTTACATTGATGTTCGTATAATATAAATAGGAAAATAGAACTATTTGTATAATACTAATTGGAGATTTTACCATACTAATAGGTAAAATTCTACACTTTATGCTAGATGATTCTTAGATTTTACTCGATAATCTTTGTTAGATGAAATATTTTGTGTTTTTGAAGCCCTCTATTTAAGCTTTCTCTAAAGACTTTGTAATACTCTTTAGCATGTATTATGTCTTCATTCATCTAGAGAAAACTTGATGAAAGAATTTGAAAGGGAGAGAGGAAAGGGTGGAGTTTATGAGGGAGAAGATCCTTGTAGGGGTTTTCAAGGGAGTATGGAAGGGATTTCATATGTTGCTATCACAAGCTTGCACTTTAGTACCATCAAATTTAAAGTTTGTCTTGAGAGAAGTTTTAGGAAGAAGGAGATATCTTTGGTGTCAGGGTCCAACTCCTCCGCTGTACTAGGGAAGGTGGAAGTGATTTTATAAGGATTCTTTACTTACCTATGGGGGCTAAAGAAGAATCACTAAAGGTTTAGTGCAATACATGAAGGGTGCCTCTAGGGACTAAGAGTAGATCAAGGTTGACTGAACCACTATAAATCTGGTGTGTTCTTCACTTTATTATTTCTACCCTTTATTTTTGAATTAATTTTTATTGTGATTAACTATGTGGGAAAAAATATTAATTTATCTTTTTATTGTGAATATAATTTGCTTTTGAGTCAAGTTCTAAAAATATTTTTCTCTTTGTTAAAGATGTTTTTAAATATCTAATTCACCCCTCTCTTAGTGCATCAAGTACATTGAAGTGGTATATGAGTGGGATTCAAAAATTAGTTTTAGATAACTTTTGAAATAATAATAATGGCTTACTTTAGAAATTGTAACATTAGGAATGGCTATTCAATCATGCGACCAACATTTATTTGAAAAAAATTCTTTTAATTTTTGAAAATTCACATATCTACATTCTTGCAATCAATTGATTATCAAATATGCTATATGATCCAAACTGGCTATTTTATACCTTCACATATTATAGATGGACTCAAAACTAATATACCTTTTACTGAATAGAGTTGAATAGAACAAATAAATGCCCAACTGAATGCTAAATGCTTGAATTGGTTTTTCTATGCTTTAATTTAATAGATTACCTGAGAATCTATACATGTACTACTAGCAAAAAAAATGGGATAGATTATACTCTACCTACAACAGTTCTAGTGAAGTAAAGTAATCTAAGTTGAATATTTTAATGCATGCTTATGACCTTTTTTGTATGACACCTTCTGAGATGATCTTAGACATTTATACTAGATTTACTCAGTTTATGACAATATTGCATGCTTTAGGTAGATAACTTTTGAACTTTAAAAAGGTTAACAAACTTCTAGTTTATATACTTGATAAATTTGATGCAAAAGTTTTGGCTATATATGATTTTAATGCTTATTCAATAGATGATCTATTTGGCTCAATCATTTCCTCCAAGTAAAGTGTGAGTCAAAGACTTTTGGATGCAGATTATGAGAAGACTATAGTGCTAAAAGCCAAAGATACGGATGAATGTAACTTAGTGGATGGTGAGACTAAGGAGATAGTACTGATAGAAAATAAATTCAGGGGTCTATTGAAGCATAAGCATAAGCATCAACAAAAGTGGACCAAAGGTAAAAAGGGTAAAAATGTTAAGTTTTTTTTTTATGTTATTTACTTTGGGTGTAGGAAACCTAAACATCTGAAACTTGAATGCCTCAACTTACAAACTCTTCCTACAAGCGAAAAAAGTAAAAATAACTTGATTGTAATATAGGGAAAATATAAAAAGTAAAAAATCTCATAGGACGATTTAGCTTTTGAATCATCAGAATAGGAGCAGGACGATGAGGTGTTAATATGTTATTGTTTGTTTGTGTTTTTTATTTAAGTTTTTGTTTCTTTATTATGTTGTTATTTTCTTCTATATGTATTTTAAGTTTAGGCATTATTTTATCTCTTCTTTTTTATAATGTTAAAGGGAGATAATGTATTGTAATTGGTTATATTTATATTTTCTTTTGTTAAAATTTTCTAGAATTTAGATTTAAAAATTTATGTCTTAAAAAAAAATTATTTCTCCTATTTATTAATATAATTCTTTTATTGAGGGGGAGTTTGAGAGAAAAAATTTTTGTTTAAAAATTTAAATAATATTATTTATCATCATCAAAAAGGCAAATATTATGGTAACTCAGGCTTCTATATTTATTATTTTGATGATAAGAAATATTATTGATTACCTTATTTTATTACTCTTTGTATTTGTAGTACATATTTATTTGTGTATTGACTTATATTATAGATACACCATGATTCATTCTTTGAAGATTCAGGGCTCAAGATTCGGCATAATAGGTTATACAAAATTGTCCGTAATTTTCATTTATTTATTTTTTTAATTTCTTGAGTCAAATACTATAATGATGTAACTTAGTTTGGTGATCGTGCACACACACACACAAAGGAAAATGATTCTAAATATTTTTTTTTTATATATTATATTATATATAGATCATGCAATATGATCAGGTGTTAGAGAATGTAATTAAAATATTTTAATTTTTTTGGAAAAATATATTTGAAATATAACTAATCATATAGTACCCGCGCCACATCATACTAAATGATCTGTTATAATTTGAAAGCTTACCGTTTATTAAATTAGGCAAAATTTTATATTTGAAAAGTTGTTCAAATCATGTTATACAAACATGATCATACTGTATAATATTTAAAACTTTGCCTAATTTAACCTTGTGATTAGTCAATCGAGTCTGCCTAATTTTAGTATTTTTATCATACTATATGAACTAGATTATACCGTTCGATTAACAAAAGTAATTTCGGTCAACCCATAATTCAACTTGGATGAATTGCATTTCAGTTGAACTAATTATACTGTATGATTTGTTATTCATTTTGATAATCAAACAATACTAATTAGAAAAATAAACTGTTTGTAAAGATGATTATATAATATGAATAGATAATTAAATATTCATATAGAACTAACTGGTGATCGTATAATATTAATAAGTAAAATTTTGAACATCATATTACATGATCTTGAGATCATAGTGTATGATCTTTTTTAGATAAAATGATTTTTTAGGATTTTTTTAAGCCCTCTATTTAAGCTTTCTTCAAAGACTTCGTCAGAGTATTTAGCATACATTGTATCTTCATTCCTCTAGAGAAAACATGAAGAAAGAACTTGAAAGGGATAGAGGAAAGAGTTGAGTTTGAGAGGGAGAAGACCATGGACGGGTTTTGAAGGGTGTGTGGAGTGGATTTCTCATGGTTGCTCTGACAAGCTTGCACCTTAGTACCATCGGATTCAAGGTTCACATTGATGGAAGTTTTGGGAAAAATAAGATCTCTTTGGTATCAAAGGACCTGGTTCCTCTACCGCCCCAAGAAAGGTGGAAGTGATTTGGTAAGGGCTTCTCTGCCTTACTGTTGGGTCTAAAGGAGAGTCACTAAAGGTTTAGTATAATACTCAGAGGTGCGTCTGGGGAGTGGTCGTAGGTAAAGGTTGACACAAATATTATAAATCTTATGTGTTCATACCTTAATTATTTCTGTACATTATTTCTGCATTTATTTTTATTGCAACAAATTATGTGGCTAAAATTATTTATTTATTTTTTATTGCGAATGTGATTTGCTTTTGCATCAAGTTATAAAAAGATTTTTTATGTCATTAAAGAAGTTTTAAAACATCAAATTCACCCCTACCTATATTGTCACATCAAGTACTTTCAAGTGGTATCACAATGAAAT
The DNA here is from genome assembly GCA_022539455.1 of Dendrobium nobile. Lineage (NCBI taxonomy): Eukaryota > Viridiplantae > Streptophyta > Magnoliopsida > Asparagales > Orchidaceae > Dendrobium > Dendrobium nobile. Next base: position 43,405,400 of record CM039729.1, on the reverse strand, counting down.
TATAAAATAAGTTTTGGAAAAATTATGAAAAATAGATGAATGGAAAAATTTTGAAATCATAACATTGCGTAAGGCTATCCAATCATGTGACCTCCTTTATATGAAAATATTTTCTTTTATTTTTAGAAAATTGACATGTCTACTTTCTTCCTATCAATTGATTATCGAATGTGGCATATAATTCAAACTGACTATTTTGTACCACCATATATTATAGATGGAGTTAAAACTAATATTCATTTTATTGAATGAAGTAGAATAGAATAAATTAATACTCAACTGAATGATAAATGCTTGTATTACTTTTTTTGTACTTTAAATTCTAAAGATTATATGAAAATGTCTATATATACTACCGGCAATGAATTTTGGGATAGAATATGCACCACATATGAAGGTTTTAGTGAAGTGTAATAATATATGTTGAATATTCTTATGCATGATTATGAATTTTTTTTAAAAAAAATCTTATAAGACAATTTTAGAAATGTATACTAGGTTTACCCATATTATGACATTATTACATGCTTTAGGTATAGAGCCTTTGAACTTTCAAAAGGTTAACAAACTTCTATGTTATCTATTTGATAAATTTTATGCCAAATTCACAACTATGTATTAATCAAAAGATTTGAATGTTTTTTCTATAGACAATCTAATAGGCTCACTCATTTCCTACGAGCAAAGTGTGAATCAAAGATCTTTTGATACAGTTGATGAGAGAACTATAATGCTAAAATCTAAAGACACGAATGAATGACAAACAAATTTAAAAGTTTAATGATGCACAAGCATAAGCATCAACAAAAGTGGAGCAAAGGTTAAAAAAGGTAAAAATGTTATGTTTTTTTTTTAATATTATTTACTTTGGGTGTAGGAAAATCAGTCATCTTAAATTTTAACGTCACAACTTAAAAACTCTTCCTACAAGGAATAAGAGTAAAAATAAACTGATTGTAAAATAGGGAAATGATAAAAAGGAATAAATCTACTAAGCAGACCTAACTTCTTAATTATCAGAATAGGAGCAATATAATGCGGTATAAGTATGTTAAGGTTTATTTGGATGTTATATATATATGTTTTATGTGCTTGTTTAGGTATTTTGTGTGTTTTATTTTTATTATATTTTAAGTATAATTTAATGTTTTTATTTCTTTTTTATGTTGTTATTTTTGTCTACATGTATTTTAAATTTAGGTTATATTTTATCTCTTCTTTTTGATAAAGTCAAAGTGTTAGAATGTATTGTGGTTGGTTATATTTTTATTTTATTTTTTTATAGTTTTCTATCATTTAACTTTAAAAATTTATGTCTTAAAAAAAATGGTTTCTTTTATTTTGTAATGTAATTCTTTTAGTTAGGCTGAGTTTAGTAGAAAATATTCTTAGTTTGCAAATTCAACCAATATTATTTGCCATCATAAAAAAGGAGGAGATTGATGCAACTCGAGCTTCAAAGTTTATTATTTTGAAAATAACAAATTATATTGATTATCCTTTTTATTTATCCTCGTATTATTAGTGTATAATTTTTTGTATGTTGACTAATATTTCAAGTACACTAAACACCATTCTTTGAAGATTTAGGGATAAAGATTGGGTAGAATAGGTTATGTTAAATTACTCTATAATTTTCATTTATTTATGTTTTTAATTTCTTGAGTAATGTACTATAATGAAGTATGTTAACTTGGGGATCATATACACACATAGGGGGAGAAAAAATGATTTTTAATTTTTTAATTTTTATTTACATCATAGTATATTATATAGATCATACTATATGATCCGGTGTTACAAAAATTAATTAAAATATTTTATTTTCTTAGGAAAATATTTTTAAAATATAACTAACATATAATATGAGTACCACATCATACTGGATGATTAATTATAATTAGAAAGCCCATTGTCCATTAAATTAGGATAAAATTTGAATTTGAAAAGTTCATCTAACCGTATTGTATAAACATGATCATACTATATGATGTTTAAAACGTTGTATAATTTTAACCTATGATTACTCAATCAAAATATACTTAAATTTGATATTATGATCATATTATATGAAATGGATTATAACATATGATAAATAGAGACAATTTTTGTGATCCCATAAATCATCCTAGATGAACTGCATCTCAGTTGAACTAATCATAGTGTACGATTAGTCATTCATAATGATAATCATACTAATTGGCAACATGGAATGTTTGTATTGATGATCCTAAAGTACAAAAAGGCAAATTGAACTGTTCATACAATACTAATAGGTGAAAGCAACTAATAACAAGTTAAATTTTGTACATCGTACTAGACAATCCTTAGATCTTACTATATGATCTTTATCGAATGAATTAATTTTTAGGATTATTTTAAGCCTTTTATTTAAGCTTTATCAAAAAACTTTGCAATAGTCTTTGGCATGCATTATGTCTTTATTCTTCTGAAGAAAACATAAAGAAAGAACTTGAACAGGGTAGAGGAAAGGGTAGAGTTTAAGAGGGAGAAGATTCTTGGACGGGGTTTTAAGGGAGTGTGGAGGGGATTTAACATGATTGATATGGTAAGCTTGCACCTTAGTTCCAAAGAATTTAATGTTTGTCTAGAGGAATGTTTCGGGATGAAGAAGATCTCTTTGTTGTCAAAGGACCCAACTTCTCTGCCACTCCAGGGAAGGTGAAAGTACGAATGTGCCAAGAAGGGAGGGGGGTGAATTGGTACTTTTTTAAATAAAATTCAAAGCCTAAACAAGGGCTCAATTTTTTTTATAAATTTTAAAAGATGAATTATGTAATTAGAAGTTGAAGCTAGTGATTAAAAGACGATTGCAATAGTGGTGATGAAATTTTAAATCACACAATTAAGTACTAAAATCAAATTCTCACCAAGTAGTTATAGCAATGTTAAATACAAGAAAATTAAAATATTATAAATAGAAAAAGCACACCAGAAGTTTTATACTGGTTTGATCACTTGACCTGTGTCCACTCTCTGGAGTCCTCCACTCTAAGATTTGCACTACTCAAAAGTAATTATCTTTTTACTCCCACAACAAGGCGAAGAAACCATTGCATAAACTCACTTTCACCTTCCTTGGTGTGGCAGAGTACCGAATGCTATGTCACCCCCCCCCCCCCATGACTGTAGCAGACCTTCTTATTTTTCTACCTCTTGGAGAAAGTGGAGGACCTTTGAGGACGTTAACCTTAAGCGCACTTCCCTTAGAGAGCTATAAGACTTACCTTGGCCACGGGAGGAGAAAGCCTGCAACAGGCTTGAAGCAATCGTGAGATCCCCTCACACAAAAACTCACCTTTTCCTTCCTCTTACAAGCCCAAAATCCTTTCAAGAAGCTCCCTCTCAAGAGTTCCCTTCCTTTCCCACATTCCTCTCCCTCTCTCTCTCTTTAATAAAATAAAGGCATGGTTTTTAAAATACACCTTGAGATACCCAAAATTTATCAGTTTAGCCATTTTAATTTATATAGTATGATCCAAGATAGTACAGTATGATCAATTCAAAATAGCTTTCATCCTAGTATGATGGGTACAAATAGGAAACAAATCTTCAATATATTATATAGTATGATACAAATATCATCCAATAGGATATTTTATACCTCTTCTATTCGTACAGGATGAATACTGGAATGATAAAAATTCATCTCTAATTATTATTCGATATGTTCTAATTCATACCATATAATCAGTTAAAATATTTAGGTCATCTTGTATGATGTTGACATCATATAATATAATAAGTTCAAAAAATAAGGTTTCATCAGTTACGATCTTTTGTATGACCAAAAATAGCCATGATATATTGTACAATATAATCTAGGTCAAACAATATGATTAGAACAAAATCATAGGTTCATCTAGTATGAATGCTGGTATGACAAAAAATCATCTTAGTTCATCTTTTGGTACGATCAATGTCATATAGTACGATCACAAATCATTAATTATGCCTTGACTTAATTAACTAATCATGGGGGTTAATTTTTTCAAGTATTCAAATATTCATATATTACGATCATATTGTACAATACGATTAGTTCAAAATTCAAATATTAAAAACTTGCTTCTGGAGGCTAGGGTTTATTTCAGGTAAAACATTAATCGTACAGTACGATCACTATCGTACTAAATGATTAGTTTACATAAAATAATTGTTGAGCCACTGTGTATCATATAGTATAATTTAAAATCATATAATATAATAATCATAAAAAATAATAATATTTTTCGTTAGAAAAAAAAACTCTCCCCCTGTATGTGTATATGGTTACTTAGTTCGTATATACTTTTTTATGGCCAGACTCAAGAAGAAATAAAAAAGAGAATACAAAGTTACTTACTCCTTCAAATCCAATTCCACCCTATCTCATGTTTTCCTTTATCTTGAGTAGTGTGTGGTCTCCCTTAAATGTTTATAATCACATATAATAGTAACAATCAAAATATTTACTGAGGAATAAGATAATTCAATTTATATTATTTTTCATCATTAAAATCTAAGAATAGGGGTCATAGAAAGAAATTGAAGGTGGAAGTGATTTTGCAAGGGCTTCTCCACCTAGGTGTGGGGACTAAAGGAGAATAACAAAATGTTTAGTGCAATACTCAAAAGGGTGCCTCCGGGCAGTGGACGTAGGTCAAGGTTGACCGAACCACAATTAATCTGGTTTGTTCTTTCCTTTATTATTTCTCCAATTTATTTATGTATTTATTTTTTTATTATGATTTATTGTGTGGGTGAAATTCTTAATTTTATTTTTTATTATGAATGTAATTTACTTTCGCATCAAATTATAAAAAGATTTTTCATTTCTTTAAAGATGTTTTTAAATATCCAATTTACCCCGCTCTTGGCGCATCAACTACTTTCAAGTGGTATCTGAGCGGGATTCATAAAATAAATTTTAGAAAAAAAATAAAGATCAATGACTAACTTTGGAAATTGTGACATTATGGAAGGCTAAAAGAAATCCAATCCTTGTAAACATTTACTGCAATGTGGTTTTTTTGACTTGGAAAAGTAGAAACCTGTTAATTCACGGAGGGAGAGAAGAAACAGATTTTTTAATTGCAGCAAACTCTCTTTCTATGGCTGTTATTGTACCTTCAATCAATATCCATTCGAAAAATTCGGAGGTCAATCAACAAAAGTTGTTTTCTTCTTGGTGTCCTCCTCCTCCCGGATAGTCAAAAATCAATGTGGATGCAGCCATATGCAGTAATTATTTGGCTGGTATAGCTGGAGTTTGTAGAGATGATAAAGGAAGATTTTTACTAGCTTTTGGTACTCAACATGTTCATTGGGATATTGGTCATTTGGAACTACAAGCGGTTTATATGTTAAAGGATTTTATACAAGATTGGATGGTTGAAGCTCAAGGAGTCATTATAGAAGGAGATAACTTCAATATCATCAAAAGACTTCAACAAGCTTTGAAACGATTCAAGAATAAAGGTTCTCTTGAAGACAACTTATCCTTTGTAAGTGAGTTTAATCAAATTGCTTTTAGTTTTACTTCTAGAAATGGTAATAAGTTAGCGGACTGTTGCACTAATTTTGCTTTGAGAAAAAGCTTTATTTGGCATGATCTTTCTAGTATTAAAATTCCTCCTTCATTCTTGTACATTTTGAAGGACGACTTCAATTGACTAAATGATTTTACCTAGTTTGTAATCTCTTTCCTGCTTTTTTCTTCTTTAAATGCAAGGTTGCATTTCTCCTCAATAATAAAAAAAAACAACCTTTATTTTAAAATATTTCTAGTAATAAAACTCTCTTCCACCACTACCCAGTGCGGTTCACCGTCATCTTTTTACACCCTCCATGTATAGGTAGAGTACCTCCTGTTGTTTACACTCTCCAAATGTAGGCAGAGAACCTTCTGTCCTTTCACACTTTCCAAGTGTAGGCAGAGAATCTTTCCACTTTTAACACTCTCTAAGTGTAGGCAGATAACCTTTTATCTTTTCATTCTTCACCAAGTGTCGGCAGAGAACCCGATCTCCTTGAAAGATCTTCTTAAAAGAAATCTAGAAGAACAAGAGAAAAGAGTGAAGTAATCATAATTCATAAAGTTGAGATCCTTACCTTTGAGTACCAATGGAATCCTTCACGCTCCAATAGTAAGAACTCTCCTTCAAACACCCTCTCTCACTCTCTTCTTCACACTTCTTTCAGTTAGCACGAAGACCAAAGACCAAAAAGATTACAAGATAGTTATATATGGACCTTATATAGGAAAGACACGAAAAACACTCCAAAAAGTGCTAATTTTCAATTATGTACTCACTCAATCGTCTCATATGATCGTGTTTTTGTCTGTATGAATAGTGTAAAAATTATTGCAAACGAACCTAATGTATATTGGTACGAATAACTTCATACCCGATCATCATCCTGTATGAACTAAGTTCATCTGGTAGTACACTCCAAAAACTGCTAATTATATCAAGGGTTCGTTTGGATGAAACTACAAGATGATTAAAATTTTCAAAGAATAGAGGGCTTCGCCTTAGGACGAATATAGGAGTTCGTCTAGATGATTAATTCAAGTCATGTGTCTAGAGGACATCATCCTGGGATGAATAGGTTGAATCATCTGGATGATCTATTTAATTCAAGGATCTAGAGGACATCATCCTGGGATGAATGGGGTGAATCGTCTGGACGATCCATTCAATTCAAGGATCCAGAGGACATCATCCTAGGATGAATGGTATACTTCATCTAGATGATCAATATAAAGTGAGAAATTAGAAGACATCATTCTGGGGTGAATGGTACACTTCATTTGGACAAACAGTTCAAAGTGAGAATCTAGAGGACATCATCCAAGTACGAATAGAGAAATTCATCTAGACGATCAGGATTTAAAATTTTTTTTTTCACTTCCTGTTCGTTCCATTACTCTCCGAGGGGTATAACTGACTTGATCATCTCGTACGAACATGGTTCGTCCCATACGATCAGTATAAGAATTTTTTTTTATAAATCTCCCTAAGTGTGTGTGTGCTAAGTTACTCAATTACAATCACACTCTCACAAACTCAATAAATTGAAAAATACTGACTTCAATTTACAAACTATCTTATGCTGAATTTGATTTGAATTCTTCATTAGTCTGGAGTTCGATTATCCTGAAGTGTTAGTCCACACAAGAGCAAAAATTAATTATTCCAAAAAATTTTTAGGAAAAAATAATAATTAGAATAATAATATTTGGAATTATTAAAACTATACAAGTTGTAAGAAATTTAAAACATACAAAAGCTAAGTAGCAACTCTCTCAACAATCTCCCCCTTTTTGATGATGGTAAAATAATTATTGTTTGTGTAATTTTCAAATTCAAAGCATCTCCTAAACTCCCCCTGAATTGATAAACATGTGAGAATAAGGAGGCAGTTGCAAAACAGTCTATCTTTTTTTAAGAAAAAAATGAACAGAACAGAGACGATACGAACATAAATGATACTTACAATATTTTTGCCCCTTTTTGACAATAACAAAAAGAGAAGAAGAAAAGGAACTAAAATAAAAATGTAAGAAGTCATGTGATAATCCTTTCATAATTGATCCTTGAAAGAGATTGTGATATATTTGAAAATACAATTGACTATCATTAGAGAAATAGAATAATTCATATGATTTAAGAAGAGATATAACATAGACAAAGAAAAAAACATCAAAATACATGAATCAATTTAGACATTGAGATAAACAAAATCATTGCAAAGTAGATCAATTTGGAAATTTATATATTTAAAATTTCAATACTAAATAAAATTGTACATAAGATCAATTTGAATTAAGATATTGAATGATTGAGTAAAGAATTAACTACCACATATGACACTTTGCGCATCTTCTTCAATAGTTGTGGCACATTTTTTGTCCATCTTTTTATTTGTGGGCTTATTTTGTGCCTCTTTTTCAAATTGTAAACAATTACGTATTCTTTTTTATTTTTGTACATTTGTACATTTTTCAATAGTAATCTTGATCTTTCCAAAATCAATAATTAAAAATTTCAAATTTCTCTAAGTATAGTAATATTTGTTGATAAGTGAAATACAAAAATAAGAAAACATCATAATTGCAATAATAGTATAAAAATTATATTAGTCTATTAAGAGACTTGAGATTGACATTCTTAACTAGATCAAGTTATACTCACAACTTCAATTTTTGAGAAATTAGATTTTCTAATGAATTCAATTCTATGTTGTAATTCAAGATATATCATTTTTAAGATCAAAAATTTAAAGAATGTTCATATAAGCTAACACACATTTCTGAAATAAAATAAAAAACAGTAAAACAAGATAAGATAACTTTTCTTGTTATCATTTGTGGAAGATAATATATTTTGCATGAATCATATCAATACATTAACAATTAAAAAACACATAAAACATGAGATTTTACTAAAACACAACATAAAAATATAAAATTCATCACTTATTACATCACCTCACATCTAATGAAGAAGAGAAAAAAAACACATAAAATAAATACATTCATCACTTAGACGAGCCCTGATCTGGAGGAGGTTGCTGGTTGTAAAAGTTAAAATAACTTCTCATCATAATCATATTTGAGTTTATACCATCTATTTGCTCTCGCATCCAACTAATATCCTGATGGTACTGAGTATCCTGCCTTTGTAGATGAGTTTCAATTTGAACAAGCGTTGATCATAATGAGTCTCTAGATAATCAAATCTGTGAACTAAATCTTGATAATTTGGTTCACCAGTAGGTGCAAGTGGAGGTGCTCCCATTTCCTCATCTGAGTCACTAATAACATGTTGTTCATGTTGTTCATCTTTATTAAAGATCGCCCGAAAAGATCCATCATTATAGTAGAGAGGCTCCTCTAGATCTTAATCTGAATGGACTAGATCATATTTCTTCTCCAAAATGTAAGTCACAAGATGTCCTAAGGTAATAATTTTCTTTCTTTTATGGGAGACATGGCCAATCTCAGAAAGACCATAAATATAGTCAATGATTAGTTGGGCTTCATCTATAGGTTGGCTAGTCATGATCAGATAAGTTACAGAAGAAAGAAGAGGTGTGATATTTATTCGATCACCAGCTTTAGGTATAATGGAGTTGCGAAAAACATGCTGAATGATACGGGCATTGAGATTAAGAGAGGCTACCTTTGGTAAATGACTTACTCCTCTACATCCTCTAATTACTTGTTTTATTGCTGTCTAGACACCGTTAGAGGAAGAGGTCAAAGAATGGGCTATAATCCCTTGAGTCCTTATGTTTAAAAATATTCCCAAATCCTCTTTTATTATATCTACTTTCTTCTTAAAAACATAAGTCCTAATCACTGAATGGTTAGAGTTAAAGGACATGTTGGCAAGAAAGTAGTGGAAGGTCTCCTTATTATAGAAATGGATAAGAGTGAGAATGAGGCCAAACTGGGTGGAAGCAAAAAGGTTCATTACCTTAAAGTTAAGTTGTTCTTGAAGAAGAACTCTCGAGGGAGTGATTTTGGCTGAAGCAAACCTAGGGAAGGACTCCTCATTTGCTTTAGACAGGAAGTTTTCACTTGAGTTTTAGGAGGACCCTTTGCGAGAACCTTTGCTTGCCTAACACTCTTGCTTGAACTAGCCATGGATGAGATCAAAGGGAATAGAAGATTGAAAGGGATTTTAAAAGTGATAAAATTTGAGTTCAAAACACTTCAATTTAAAGAAAAAAAGAGTTTTTATATAGACGAAAATAATTTCACCCCGTACGAATTTAATTCCGTACGTACAAAAAATGTTTCGTATGGACGAACTAATTAGTCCAAAAATGAAATAACTTTTCGTAAGCACATAAGTTTCGAGATGTCCTTTTTTATAGACTTTTGACTAAGCGATCGTACAGATGAACAGGTGTTCGTCCGGGATGATCAGACATTTAAGATCATTTTTATGGCAGTTTGAACCTTCCCCCACATTTAAGCTCCACGTGTTCGTATGTACGAACCATAAGTTTGTACGTACAATCATGAATAATGAAACTGAACTTATCTGTTTAGCTATCTAGATTCATACATACGATTGAATATACATCATCCAGACAATCATGACGATTGTACAGACGAACAGTAAAATGAAAACTGAAAAATTGTATGCAAACCGTTCAAATCTGACAGTTAATACACTACACAATTTGTCCCGTATGAAATGAATTTCATATAGACGATTATCACTCAATTTTAAAATAAATATTCAAAAATCTAGATGTGAGAATTTATCAAAAACAAACGCAAATACAAACAAAAATGATTAAAAAATATAGAAAATCATAAAATCAAAAAGACACACAACACACTAACAAAAAAACACACATCAATGTTATTAAGATAACTGCTATTTGCATGCTTTACATTTTTACAACTTGTATAGTTTTGATGATTCCAAACATTATTGTTCAAATGTGTAGTTATCTCCTAACATTTTTAGAAGATTTGTATTTGCTCTTGTGTGTACTAATATTTCAGGAAAATCGAACTCCAGACTATGAAGACTTCAAATCAAATTCAACATGAGATACTTTGTGAATTTGAAGCTTGCACTTTTCTTTGAATTAAATTTGAAAGGGAGTGATTGTAATTGAGTGAATAAAAACATACACACACACACAAGGAGATCATATAAAATTTATACTGATCGTACGGGACAATATCAGATCGTACGGGACGATTAGATAGTTATCTCCTATTGAGTACATAGAACGAATAGGAACTGGCATGAAATTTTTTTCTGAGTCCTATTCGTCCGGGACGAAATTAATTATCGTCCAGGACGATCTGGTCTCTATAAAATTTTCGTCCAAACGAAATTAATTATCGTCAAAAAATGAGTTGCTCTCTGTAAAATTTTCGTCCAGACGAAATTTATTATCATCCAGGATGATCTGTTCTCTGTAAAAATTTCATCCGAACGAACCAATTTTCGTCCAGACGATACAACCGACTTAGGATGGTTTTCTGCAGTTTCTAGAACCGACCTTGTAATAACCGTTCGAACCGGACGAACTTAGTTCATACTGGACGATCAGCTTGTACGAAAATATTTCGTACACATATGAAAATAGTTTCGTTTCAAGGCTTTTAAGTAAAATCGTCCAGGACGATCCACGATCGTACGGGACGATCCACTGCGTACATAATTGAATACTTGCAGTTTTTGGGCAGTTTTTCTTATCTTTTGTATAAATAGTACAAATTAGACTGCCATCCAATCTTTTTGTCATTTGATCTTCGTGCTTCTTGAGAGAATAGCCAAGGAGAGAGTGTGAGAGTGCATTCAAAGGAGGATTCCTACCACTGGAGCGTGAAGGCTTCACTTGGAGTTCAAAGGTAAGAATCTCTACTTGTGAATTGGGATTACTTCAATCTTTTCCTTTTTCCTTCTAGATTCTTGTGAGAAGATCTGTTAAGGAGATCCGGTTCTCTGCCGACACTAGGAGAGTGTGAAAGGACGGACGGTTCTCTGCCGACACTTGGAGAGTGTGAACAGACAAAGGGTTCGCTGCCTACACTTGGAGAGTGTGAATAGCTAAAGGGTTCGCTGCCTACATTTGGAGAGTATGAATAGCCGAAGGGTTCGCTGCCTACACTTGGAGAGTGTAAATAGCCGAAGGGTTCTCTGTTAAGATAGTTGCTATTTGCATGCTTTTCATTTTTGCAACTTATAAAGTTTTGATGATTTCAAACATTATTGTTCAAATGTGTAGTTATCTCCTAACAATTTTGGAAGAATTGTATTTGCTCTTGTGTGTACTGACATTTCAGGAAAAATGAACTCCAGACTACGAAGACTTCAAATTAAATTCAGCATGAGATACTTTGTAAAATTTGAAGCTTGCACTTTTCTTAGAAATCAAATTGAAAGGGAGTGATTGTATTTTGAGAGAATAAAAACATTCACACATAAGGAGATCATATAGAATTTATACTGATCGTACAGGACGATCTTCAGTTCGTACTGGACGATCAGACAGTTACCTCCTATAGAGCATATGGAACGAATAGGAACTTGCTTGAAAATTTTTTCTAAGTCCTATTCGTCCAGGACGAAATAAATTATCATCCAGGACGATTGGTTCTCTGGAAAATTTTCGTCCAGACAAAATAAATTAACGTCCAGGACGATAGGTTCTCTGTACAATTTTTGTCCAGACGAAATTAATTATCGTCCAGGATGATAGGGTCTCTGGAAAATTTTTGTCTAGACGAAATTAAATTATCGTCCATGGCGATTGGTCCTCGGGAAATTTTTCGTCCAGACGAAATAAATTATCGTTCGGGACGATCAGTCCTCTGTAAAAATTTCGTCCAGACGAATCAATTTTCGTCCAAACGATTAACCGACTTAGGACAGTTTTCACTAGTGTCATTTACTTTACTGTTTTTACGTTTCCGCACTTTCTATTTCAGTTTTAAAAACTCTGTGGTTGAAAAACCTTTTTCTACAAAATTTAAAAGAAATTTTATTTCGGTTCAATAATTTTCTAAAAGGGGACTTAAAATTTTTTAAACTACCAATTCACCCCCTTTCTTGGTAGCCTTGGGACATTCACTTAGGCTTAACAACCTAATTACTAGACTCAACAAGTGGTATCAGAGCTTCGTTTCAATATCATAAGTTTGAACTACTTTTTGATTAACGTAGATGGCTACTTTCAGAAACCGAAATACACCTGAGGGTTACTCTATCACTAGACCTCCACTATTTGACAATATTCCTTTTGATTTTTGGAAAACATGCATGTCTACTTTCTTACAGTCACTTGATTATCGCATGTGGATGCTAGTCCAGGATGGCTACACAAAACCAACTAGATTAGTTGATGGAGTAATGGTAGAAATACCTTTTACTGATTGGATTGTAGAAGAACGTGACTTAGCACAATTAAATGCCAAATGTTTAAACAGTTTCTTTTGTGCTTTAAAATCTGAAGACTACATGCGGGTTTCCACTTGCAAAAGCGAAAAAGACATATGGGATAGACTTTGTATAACTTATGAAGGGACAAATGAGGTTAAACAATCAAGACTCAATATCTTGTTACATGACTATGAATTGTTTCGCATGAAACCTAATGAATCTAATTCCGACATGTACACAAGATTTACACAAATTGTCACTTCTTTGCATGCACTTGGTAGGGAATTAACTAATGCTGAAATGGTCAATAAAATTCTTCGTTGCTTACCTACTGCTTATGATGCAAAAATTACTGCAATTACAGAGTCTAAAGATTTAAACATTTATTCTTTTGACAATCTTCTTGGTTCACTCATTGCTTATGAGCAAGGAGTAAGTCAAAGAAAGATTGATGCAGGTGAACCACGAAAGGAGAAGAATATAGCACTAAAAGTGGAAGAGTCAGAGAGTGAACACTCACAACCTGAGGATGAAGATGATATTGCACTAATGACTAGACAATTCAGAAGCTTTTTAAAGAGGAAGCAGAAGAGACGCCAGCAATGGAGTAGAGGTAAGTTTAACAGAAATGGCAAGGTTTCTAATGAAGTGATTTGTTATGAATGCAGGAAACCAGGTCATATCAAGACTGATTGCCCAAAACTCAAAGCCACTCCTGGTAAGGAGAAGGTGGAGGAGAAACCTATGGTAAAGAAGGGCAAGAAGAAGTTTCAAAGAGCTTTCTGGGCGGACTCAGCTTCAGACTCATCTGAGACAGAAAAAGAAGAAGAAGTCACCAATCTTTGCTTGATGGCAGATAATGTGGATCACTCAGATCAAGAAGAGGTATGTGACTTAACCTATGATGAATTATTTGAAGTTTCTGAACACATGCATGATGCATATAGGAAAATGAAAAAGATGCATGCTAGTATTAGCTTATAACTGGAAGAACTCAAAAAGGAATATGAAATCCTTAGGAAAGACCATGCTTTAATAGATGACAACCACATGAAACTACTTGATGAATATGATGACTTGAATAAGAATTTTGAAAATCTAAAATCATCCTATGCTGATCTTGAAAAGGAATTTAAAAATTTTAAGGATGAATCTGAGAGCAAAGCATATAGAATCAATTATACAAATCGAATTTTGGAAGATATGAATTCATTTTACAAACTAACTATAAGAGCTCTCGAGGATAATAAGAAACCCCCCAGACTTGAAGATTTTACAAATCCTAAATATTATCCTAAATTTATGAAATCCCTTAGAAGACAATCACATGGAAGAAAACTTAGGAATATTTTTCCTAATGTTAAATGTAATAATTGTGGATTTTTAGGACATATAGCTCACACCTGTACCTTGATGATGAAATCTAATTTGGTGTGGAGAACTAAGATGCATAAACCTAGACATATCATACATGCATCTGATTATAAATTGCTAAAAGGTGAACCCAAACTTGTTTGGGTTCCCAGGTCTAACATTTGATATTTTTGCAGAAGTGCTCTCACACAAGACCTCGTGAGAGCATATGGTACCTGGATAGCGGATGTTCAAAATATATGACTGGAGACACTACACAATTCATAACGCTAGAAGCCAGGAATGGAGGCAAGGTTACACTTGGAGATAATACCTTAAAGAAAGTGGTTGGATCAGGTATGATTGGTAATTTCAAAAACTTTTTTATAGACAATGTGTTATTGGTTGAAGGATTAAAGCATAATTTGTTAAGTATAAGTCAGCTATGTGACAAGGGATATAATGTAAAATTTTTACCTACTAGCTGCATATTAAGCCTAAATGGTAAAGAAGTTTTAAATGGAAAAAGGGTAAATAATGTTTACATGCTAGATTTGAAATCATTTCATACTCCTATTGCTTTCTGTTTGAAAACTGTTTCTGATGAATCTTGGCTTTGGCATAGGAGACTTTGTCATTCTAGTATGAAAAATCTTAAGAGAATTACTCAAAAGAATTTAGTAAGAGGTATACCAAAACTAGACTTTACTAAGGACCATCTTTGTGATGCATGTCAATTAGGAAAACAAGTGAAGTCCTCTTTCAAGTCCAATAATGATCTTAGAACCAGTAAACCATTGGAAATTCTTCACATGGATCTTTTTGAACCAGTAGGAACTGTAAGTCTAGGAGGGAAGGTATACGGATTTGTTATTGTGGATGATTTCTCTAGATTCACTTGGGTTAGATTTCTTTTTCATAAAAGTGAATCATTTGAGGAATTCAAAAATTTTTCAACTTGGATTCAGAGAAAACTAGGATGTGATTTAATGTCTATACAAAGTGATCATGGAGGAGAATTTGAAAATGAAAGATTTGAAAATTTTTGTAAAGAAAAAGGGATTGATCACAATTTTTCTGCACCTAGAACTCCTCAACAAAATGGGGTAGTTGAAAAGAAAAACAGAAAATTAATAGAAGATGCCAGAGCAATGTTGGAAGAATACTCACTTCCTAAATATTTTTGGGCTGAGGCGGTTAGCACTGCATGTTATGTTCTAAATAGGCTGAATGTGAGATCGAATTTAAATAAAACACCCTATGAGTTACTAAAAGGTAGAATACCAAATTTGTCTCATTTGCATGTATTTGGTTGCAAGGTGTTCATTCATAACAATGGAAAATCTGCCTTAGGAAAATTTGATCCAAAATCAGATGAAGGAATTTTTGTTGGATATTCAAGTGTTGGAAAATCTTATAGGGTATTCAACAAAAGAACTTTAGTTATTGAAGAAACCACACATGTTGTATTTGATGAATCAGGAAATTTAAAAGAGCCAAATATTGTTGAAGAAGAAATTGAGGAAAACTCCCAAAAAATTAATAGATTAAATTTGGAAGAAAATGTGGAAGAAAACTTTGAAAGAGAAAACCCTTTGCCTAGAGATTTGAGATTTTCTAAAAACCACCTAAGAGAATTGATTATAGGAGAACCTAGTGAGGGTGTTAGAACTAGGCGTGGATTAAATAAAGAAGTCAATCATTCAGCCTTTATTTCAACCATAGAACCCACTAATATTGATCAGGCACTTTCTGATGAATTTTGGATATTGGCCATGCAAGAAGAGTTAAATCAATTTGTAAGAAATAAAGTTTGGGAATTAACTACAAGGCCAAAAGATCAAAGTGTTGTTGGAACTAAGTGGGTGTTCAAAAATAAAATGAATGACTCAGGAGTAGTCATTAGAAATAAGGCTAGATTAGTTGCTAAGGGGTATAATCAAATTGAAGGAATTGATTTTGAGGAGACCTTTGCCCCTGTAGCAAGACTTGAAGCAATTAGGGTTTTACTTGCCTTTGCCTGTTTTAAAAGTTTTAAATTGTGTCAAATGGATGTCAAAAGTGCCTTTTTGAATGGTGTTATTGAAGAAGATGTTTATGTAGAACAACCTCCAGGATTTGAAAGTTCAAAATACCCAAATCATGTTTTTAAGTTAAAAAATGCATTATATGGATTGAAACAAGCACCTAGGGCTTGGTATGAGAGATTGAGCACTTTCCTACTTGAAAGATCTTTTGAAAAAGGAAGTGTGGATACAACTCTCTTCTTAAAGAAATTTGGAAAGGAAATACTCATTGTTCAAATTTATGTGGATGATATCATCTTTGGATCTTCAAATAAAAATCTTTGTGATAATTTTTCTAATACAATGAGTAGTGAATTTGAAATGAGTCTAATGGGTGATTTAAATTACTTTCTAGGTTTTAGCATCAAGCAACTTGAGGAAGGGACATTTCTTAGTCAAACTAAATATATTAAGGACATCCTCAAGAAATATGAAATGGACAATGCTAAACCTGTTAGTACACCAATGAGTTCCTCAGTTCAGTTAGATAAGGACCTTAAGGGAAAATCTGTTGATCAAAAGAAATATAGAGGGATTATTGGATCTTTACTTTACTTGACTGCTAGCCGACCAGATATTATGTTCAGTGTTTGCTTATGTGCTAGATTTTAATCAGATCCAAAAGAATCACATTTGACAGTAGTGAAAAGGATTTTAAGATACTTACTAGGAACTCAAAACTTAGGAATTTGGTATCCTAAGTTTAGCTCTTCATTTGAAATTATTGGTTATTCAGATTCTGACTTTGCAGGCTGTAGAGTGGATAGGAAAAGCACTTCTGGAACATGTCAATTTATTGGAAATTCATTAGTTTCTTGGTCCAGTAGAAAACAAAATTCAGTAGCTCTATCTATTGCAGAAGCAGAATACATTGCATTAGGAAGTTGTGTGGCACAAGTACTTTGGTTAAAACAACAGTTGATTGATTTAGGATTATTTGTAGGCACTATTCCAATTTATTGTGACAATACTAGTGCTATTTGCATTTCCAAAAATCCTATTCAACATTCTAGAACCAAACACATTGATATAAGACATCATTTCATAAGGGATCATGTATCCAAAGGAGAAATTGAACTCACACATGTTTCAACTGAAAATCAACTTGCAGACATTTTTACAAAACCTTTAGCCCTTAATACCTTCAGTACTTTAAGAACAAGGCTAGGTGTTATTGATTTAAATGCCTAAACAAAATGTCTTTGCAACATTGATGTTTATGTTTTTGTTTTGTTTTTGATTTTGTGAATTTTTTGTTTGTTTTGAATGAATTTGTTTTTTGAGTGTAAGTTTTTATTGTATGTTTTCTGTGTTTTTTTTTTTTTTAAAAAAAAGTTTGATTTGATTTTCTTAAATTAAAATTCAAAAATTCAAAAATTGGAGGAAATCGTCCGGGACGACTTTTGTTTCGTACTGAACGATGTGAGATAAATTGGTTTGCTTGCATTTTTAACCGTTATTAGAGCAGTTTTTAATTAGATTGTCTGTATGATCTGACGATCGTCCAGGACAAATTTTTTTTTCCTCAAACGTCAAGACGATTGAATGCAGCGGTTGAGTGGATAAGACAGTTTTTAATATAGATTTTGTCTGTACGAATTTTTGGTTCGTCCAGACGAACAGATGTCGTTTTAGTGTAGGGGACGGTTTTCAAGAGACATTTAAAAGAGTTATTTTTAGATCGTCTGTACGAACTTATGTTCGTATGTACGATCGGTCAAGTCAAAAGTCTGTACGAAGGGACGCATCGTAAGTTGTGTTGATTATGAAAAGCCGTTACATTTTGGACAAATTTGATCGTCTGTACGAAATATTTTCGTCCAGACGAACGATGATTTTCGTCCAGGACGAACGTATCATTTTCTTTAAATATGAAGGCTTTCTAACTTAACAATCACACTTTTAAACTTCTCTTTCAATCCCTTTCTACTTCAAATTGTCAATGGCCTCCTCAAGCAAAAGACAAAAGGTGTTAGCGAAGAAGCCGAATAGGAATGCCTCAGAAAACATCCTTTCTAAGGAGAATGAGGAATCCTTTCCTCGTTTTGCTTCCGCCAAAATAACTCCATCTCACATTTTAATCCAAAGCGAGATAAATTATAAGGTAATGCACCTTTTTGCCTGAACCTAATTCCATTTCATACTTTCTCTCGTCCATTTCTACAATAAGCAAACCTTCCACTATTTCCTAGCAAACATGAGTTTTAACTCGGACCACTCTTCCATTAGTTCCTTTGTTTTCAAGCAAAAAGTAGAAATCACCAAGCATGACATTGGTGCATTTCTAAACCTAAGGACTGAAGGATATAGAGCTCACACCCTAATGACTGAAAACACAATCAGATGGGAAGATGTCAATGGGGTAATTAGAAAAAGTGGCCTAACTTATCATGTTGCTAGAGTATCTGGGATGACCCAAAATGCCCGTATCATCCAGCATATCCGTAGATCTTCTATCATTCCTAAAGCTGGTGATAGGATAAACATTACTCCTCTCCTTTCTGTTCTAACCTTTTTGATTATGGATCGTCGCCCTATCGACGAAGCCCAACTTATCATAGATCATATCTATGGACTTTCAGAAATAGGACATACTGAACAGAAGAGAAAAAGTAATATTTCTTTGGGACATTTAATTACTTACATTTTGGAAAAGAAATATAATTTGGTGCATCCTGATGAAGAATATGAAGAGCTAGTTTACTATAATGATGCTTCCTTCAGATTGCTCTTCAGGGAGGAAAAAGAAAAAGAAAAAGCACATGCCAGTGCTTCAGAAGAAGAAGAAGAAGAAGGAGCGCAAACCACTGCACCTCATTCAGATTATCAGAATCTGATTGAGAGATTTGATAGATTAGAGACTCATATTGATCAAAGGTTTGATCAATTTGATGCTCAATTTGTGCAGCAACAACAAGACATTGGTATCATTAGAAATGAAGTACATGATATCAATACCAATGTAATGTTGATGGCCTCCTACTTCAACCTTTTCGGTGGCAATCCTCCTCCTCCTCCTCCAGAACAGTAGAGATGAATTTCTGTGTCTTTGTTGTACTCGTGTTTTGTTTCATGTTTTTGTTGTGTTAGTGTTTATGTTAAGTGTTTGTCTTTATATTTGTTTTTTAGTTTAAGTTAAGTGTATTTTGTTAATTGTGTTTAGATATTATGAAATGTGTAATCCTTTCATAAATATCAATGTATTTCGTACTTGTTTCAAAGTTGATTTATTTTTGAAATGTGGTCAATTTTTATGAATTTCATTAGTATTATTTAATCTTCATAGTGCTTAAATTAGATTGTAATTTGAGATTATCTACATTAAAAAATCTAGTTTTTCTAAATTTAAAAGTTGTTTATAACTTGGTGTAATTAGAACTTTTAAATTCATGTCTATTCATTTAGACTACATAAAAATTAATATTATTATTGCAATTTAGATGTTGTCTTATTTTGTATTTCATAGCTCAAATAATTTTTATACACTTAGAAATATTTGAAATTTTAGATTATTATTTTTGGAAAGAATTGGTCTCAATTACTCTTGAAAAAATTGTACAAAAAGTACAAAAATCAAAAGGAATGCGCAAAGGTTCGCAAATATGAAAAAGATGCACAAAATCAGCCCAATATCAAAAGATGCACAAAAAATGTGCCCAAAAATTTTGAAAAAGATGCACAAAGCGCCACATGTAGTAATTCTCTTCTTTCCAAATTCTTTCAATCTCTTAATTCAAATTGATCTTATGTTCATTTATATTCTGTTGAACTTTGAAATATCGAATTTTTCTTCATCTCTCCTATAATGATTTTCTATATTGGAATGTCTAAATTGAATCATGTCTTTGCTAAATTCTTCTTATTTACAATGTTATATCACTTTTTAAATTCCATGAATTTCTATGATTGACCTAATGTTTTTAGTTTAAAATGTCATACCTTGTATCAATCACCATTTAGATTAAATGTTCAAATGAATTTCATACAATTACTTACATTTCTTGTCTATTTCTTCTTTACTTTTTGTTGTTGTCAAAAAGGGAGAGAAATCATTATGTTTGTATGTTTTGTTTGGTATGTTTTGTTTGTTCGTATGTTTTGTATTTCTAGTTTATTTTGTTTGGTATGTTTTGTTTGTTCGTATGTTTTGTGTTTCTAGTTTATTTTGTGAAAAATAAAAAAAAATTTATGGTTCAAATTGCCTCCTTATTTTCATGTATTCATCAATTCAGGGGGAGTTTAGGAGATAGAAAGATTTGTTTAAATTGAAATCATACAAACAATAATTATTTTGACATCATCAAAAAGGGGGAGATTGTTAAGATAGTTGCTATTTGCATGCTTTTCATTTTTGCAACTTATAAAGTTTTGATGATTTCAAACATTATTGTTCAAATGTGTAGTTATCTCCTAACAATTTTGGAAGAATTGTATTTGCTCTTGTGTGTACTGACATTTCAGGAAAAACAAACTCTAAACTACGAAGACTTCAAATTAAATTCAGCATGAGATACTTTGTAAAATTTGAAGCTTGCACTTTTCTTAGAAATCAAATTGAAAGGGAGTGATTGTATTTTGAGAGAATAAAAACATTCACACATAAGGAGATCATATAGAATTTATACTGATCGTACAGGACGATCTTCAGTTCGTACTGGACGATCAGACAGTTACCTCCTATAGAGCATATGGAACTAATAGGAACTTGATTGAAAATTTTTTCTAAGTCCTATTCGTCCAGGACGAAATAAATTATCGTCCCGGATGATTGGTTCTCTGGAAAATTTTTGTCCTGACGAAATAAATTAACGTCCAGGACGATAGGTTCTCTGTAAAATTTTCGTCCAGACGAAATTAATTATCGTCCAGGACGATAGGGTCTCTGGAAAATTTTCGTCCAGACGAAATTAAATTATCGTCCGTGGTGATTGGTCCTCGAGAAATTTTTCATCCAGAAGAAATAAATTATCGTCCGAGACGATCAATCCTCTGTAAAAATTTCGTCCAGACGAATCAATTTTCGTCCAAACGATTAATCGATTTAGGACAGTTTTCACTAGTTTCTAGAACCAACCTTGTAATAACCGTTCGTACTGGACGAACCTTGTTCGTACAGGACGATCAGCTGTACGAAGACATTTCATACACATATTCAAATAGGTTCGTTTCAGATCGTTTAAGTAAAATCGTCCAGGATGATCCACGATCGTACACACTGCGTACAGAATTGAATACTTGCAGTTTTTGGGCGGTTTTTCTTGTCTTTAGTATAAATAGTCCAAATTAGACTGCCACCCAATCTTTTTGTCATTTGATCTTCGTGCCTCTTGAGAGAATAGTCAAGGAGAGAGTTGGAGAAAGCATTCAAAGGAGGATTCCTACCACTGGAGAGAGAAGGCTTCACTTGGAGTTCAAAGGTAAGAGTCTCTACTTGTGAATTGAGATTACTTCACTCTTTTCCTTCTTCCTTCTAGATTCTTGTGAGAAGATCAGTCAAGGAGATCCGGTTCTCTGCCGACACTTGAAGAGTGTGAACAGCCGAAGGGTTCTCTGCCCACACTAGGAGAGTGTGAAAGGACGAAGGGTTCTCTGCCCACACTAGGAGAGTGTGAAAGGACAAAGGGTTCTCTGCCCACACTGGGGATAGTGTAAAAGGACGGACGGTTCTCTGCCAACACTGGGTATTGTGTAAAAGGACGGACGGTTCTCTGCCGCACCGGGGAGTGGTGAAAAGAGTGTGTTGTAAAGGCTTCTCCGCCTTACTGTGGGTGTAAAAGGAGAGTCACTATTGGTATTAGTGCAATACTCAGAGGGTGCCTCTGAGGAGTGGATGTAGGTCTGGTTATAGACCGAACCACTATAAATTTGGTGTCATTTACTTTACTATTTTTACGTTTCCGCACTTTCTATTTCAGTTTTAAAAACTCTGTGGTTGAAAAATCTTTTTCTACAAAATTTAAAAGAAATTTTATTTCGGTTCAATAATTTTCTAGAAGGGGACTTAAAATTTTTTAAACTACCAATTCACCCCTCCTCTTGGTAGCCTTGGGACATTCACTTAGGCTTAACAACCTAATTACTAGACTCAACATTCTCTGCCTACACCAGGAGAGTGTGAAAGAATGGACGGTTCTCTGCCAACACTGGGGATTGTGTGAAAGGACGGACGGTTCTCTGCCGCACCGGGTAGTGGTGAAAAGTGTGATTTGAAAAGGCTTCTCCTCCTTGTTGTGGGTGCAAAAGGAGAGTCACTATTGGTATTAGTGCAATACTCAGAGGGTGCCTCTAGGGAGTGGATGTAGGTCTGGTTTAGACTGAACCACTATAAATCTGGTGTCATTTACTTTACTGTTTTTACATTTCCGCATTTTATTTTTGATTTTAAAAACTCTGTGGTTGAAAAACATTTTCTATAAAAACTTAATTAAGATTTTCATTTCGGTTCAACACTTTTTTAAAAGAGGGATTAATTTTTAAACTACCAATTCACCCCCCTCTTGGTAGCCTTGGGACATTGACTTAGGTTTAACAACCTATTTACTAGACTCAACAAGTGGTATCAGAACTTTGTTTTAAAATCATAAGTTTGAACTACTTTTTGATTAACGTAGATGGCTACATTCGGAAACTGAAACACACCTGAGGGTTACTCTATTACTAGACCTCCATTGTTTGACAATATTCCTTTTGATTTTTGGAAAACACGCATGTCTACTTTCTTACAGTCACTTGATTATCATATGTGGATACTAGTCCAGGAAGGTTACACAAAACCAACTAAATTAGTTGATGGAGTTAGGATAGAAACACCTTTTGCAGATTAGACTATAAAAGAACGTGACTTAGCACAATTAAATGCCAAATGTCTAAATAGTTTTTTTTGTGCTTTAAAATCTGAAGACTACATGCGGGTTTCCACTTGCAAAAGCGGAAAGGACATATGGGATAGACTTTGTATAACTTATGAAGGGATAAATGAGGTTAAACAATCAAGACTCAATATCTTGTTACATGACTATGAATTGTTTCGCATGAAACCTAATGAATCTATTTCTGACATGTACACAAGATTCACACAAATTGTCCCTTCTTTGCATGCACTTGGTATGGAATTAACTAATGCTGAAATGGTTAATAAGATTCTTCGATGTTTACCTACTGCTTATGATGCAAAAATTTCTGCAATTACAGAATCTAAAGATCTAAACATTTATTCTATTGACAATCTTCTTAGTTCACTCATTGCTTATGAGCAATGAGTAAGTCAAAGAAAGATTAATGCAGGTGAACCACGAAAGGAGAAGAATATTACACTTAAGGTGGAAGAGTCAGAGAGTGAACACTCATAACCTGAGGATGAAGATGATATTGCATTGATGACTAGACAATTCAGAAGCTTTTTAAAGAGGAAACAGAAAAGACGCCAGCAATGGAATAGAGGTAAGTTTAACAGAAATGGCAAGGTTTCTAATGAAGTGATTTGTTATGAATGCAAGAAACCAGTTCATATCAAGACTGATTGCCCAAAACTCAAAGCCACTCCTAGCAAGGAGAAGGTGAAGGAGAAACCAATGGTAAAGAAGGGCAAGAAGAAATTTTAAAGAGCTTTCTGGGCGGACTCAACTTCAGACTCATCTGAGACTGAAAAAGAAAAAGAAGTCACCAACCTTTGCTTAATGGCAGATAATGTTGATCAATCAGATCAAGAAGAGGTATGAGACTTAACTTATGATGAATTATTTAAAGTTTCTGAACACATGCATGATGCATATAAAAAAATAAAGAAGATGCATGCTAGTGTAAGTTTAGAATTGGAAGAGCTTAAGAAGAAACATGAAATCCTTAGGAAAGATCATGCATTAATAGATGACAACCATATGAAACTACTTGATGAATATGATGACTTGAATAAGAATTTTGAAAATCTAAAATCATCCTATGCTGATCTTGAAAAAGATTTTAAAAAATTTAAGGATGAATCTGAGAGGAAAACATATCGAATCAATTATACAAATAAACTCTTGGAAGAAATGAATTCATTTTATAAATTGACAATAAGAGCTCTTGAGGATAATAGGATACCCCCCAAAATTGAAGATTTTACAAATCCTAAATATCATCCTAAATATATGGAATCCCTTAGAAGACAAACAAATTGAAGAAAACTTAGTAATACTTTTCCTAAAGTTAAATGTAATAATTATGGATTTTTGGGACATATAGCTCACACATGTATTTTGAAGATGAAATCTAAATTGGTGTGGAGACCTAAGATGCATAAACCTAGACATATCATACATGCATCTGATTATAAATTGCTAAAGGTGAACCCAAACTTGTTTGGGTTCCCAGGTCTAACATTTGAGAATTTTGTAGGGTTGCTCTCACACAAGATCTCGTGGGAGCATATGGTACCTGGACAGTGGATGTTCAAAGCATATGACTGGAGATACTGCTCAATTCATAACGATGGAAGTCAGGAGTGGAGGCAAGGTTACACTTGGAGATAATACCACAAAGAAAGTGGTTGGATCAGGTATGATTGAAAATTTCAAAAACTTTTTAATAAACAATGTGTTATTAGTTGAAGGCTTAAAACATAATCTGTTAAGTATAAGTCAGCAATATGATAAGGGATATAATGTAAAATTTTTACCTACTAGCTGCATTTTAAGCCGAAATGGGAAAGAAGTTTTAAATGGAAAGAGGGTAAACAATGTTTACATGCTAGATTTGAATTCTATTCAAACTCCTACTGCTTTTTGTTTGAAAACTGTTTCTGATGAATCATGGCTTTGGCATAGGAGACTTTGTCATTCTAGTATGAAAAACCTTAGGAGAATTACCCAAAAGAATTTAGTGAGAGGTATACCAATACTAGACTTTACTAAGGACCACCTTTGTGATGCATGTCAATTAGGAAAATAAGTGAAGTCCTCTTTTAAGTCCAATAAGGATCTTAGGACTAGTGAACCATTAGAAATTCTACAAATGGATCTTTTTGGACTAGTAGGAACTGTAAGTCTAGGAGGGAAGGTATACGGATTTGTTATAGTGGATGATTTCTCAAGATTCACTTGGGTTAGATTTCTTTTTCATAAAAGTGAATCATTTGAGGAATTCAAAAAAATTTTAACTTGGATTCAAAGAAAACTAGGATGTGAAATAATGTCTATACAAAGTGATCATGGAGGAGAACTTGAAAATGAAAGATTTGAAAATTTTTGTAAAGAAAAAGGGATTGATCACAATTTTTCTGCTCCTAAAACCCCTCAACAAAATGGGGTAGTTGAAAGAAAAAACAGAACATTAATAGAAGCCGTCCGAGCAATGTTGGCAGAATACTCACTTCCTAGATATTTTTGGGCTGAGGCGGTTAGCACTGCATGTTATGTTCTGAATAGGGTGAATGTGAGATCGAATTTAATTAAAACACCCTATGAGTTGCTAAAAGGTAGAACACCTAACTTGTCTCATTTGCATGTTTTTGGTTGCAAGGTGTTCATTCATAACAATGAAAAATCTGCCTTAGGAAAATTTGATCCAAAATCAAATGAAGGAATTTTTGTTGGATATTCAAGTGTTGGAAAATCTTATAGGGTATTCAACAAAAGAACCTTAGTAATTGAAGAAACCACACATGTTGTATTTGATGAATCTGGAAATTTGGAATAGCCAAAGTTGTTGAAGATGAGATTGAGAAAAACTCCCAAAGATTGATAGAATAAATTTGGAAGAAGATGTGGAAGAGAATTTAGAAAGAGAAAACCCTTTGCCTAGAGATTTGAGATTTTCTAAAAACCACCCAAAGGAATTGATTATAGGTGAACCTAGTGAGGGTGTTAGAACTAGGCGTGGATTAAACAAGAAAGTCAATCATTCAGCCTTTATTTCAATAATAGAACCCACTAATATTGATCAAGCACTTTCTGATGAATTTTGGATATTGGCCATGCAAGAAGAGTTGAATCAATTTGTAAGAAATAAAGTTTGGGAATTAACTACAAGGCCAAAAGATCAAAGTATTGTTGGAACCAAGTGGGTGTTCAAAAATAAAATGAATGATTCAGGAGTAGTGATTAGAAATAAGTCTAGGTTAGTTGCTAAGGGGTATAATCAAATTGAAGGAATTGATTTTGAGGAGACTTTTGCCCCTGTAGCTATATGGATTGAAACAGGCACCCAGGGCTTGGTATGAGAGGTTGAGCACCTTCCTACTTGAAAGATCTTTTGAAAAAGGAAGTGTAGATACAACTCTATTTTTAAAGAAATTTGGAAAGGATATACTCATTGTTCAAATTTATGTGGATGATATCATTTTTGGATCTTCAAATAAAAATCTTTGTGATGATTTTTCTAAAATAATGAGTAGTGAATTTGAAATTAGTCTAATGGGAGATTTAAATTACTTTCTAGGCTTTAGCATTAAGCAACTTGAGGAAGGTACATTTCTTAGTCAAACTAAATATATTAAGGACATCCTAAAAAAATATGAAATGGATAATGCTAAACATGTTAGTACACCAATGAGTTCCTCAGTTCAGTTGGATAAGGACCTTAAGGGAAAATCTGTTGATCAAAAGAAATTTAGAGGGATAATTGGATCTTTACTTTACTTGACTGCTAGCCGACCAGATATTATGTTCAGTGTTTGCTTATGTGCTACATTTCAATCAGATCCAAAAGAATCACATTTGACAGCAGTGAAAAGGATTTTATGATATTTACTAGGAACTCAGAACTTAGGAATTTGGTATCCTAAGTTTAGCTCTTCATTTGAGATTATTGGTTATTCAGATTCTGACTTTGCAGGCTGTAGAGTGGATAGGAAAAGCACTTCTGGAACATGTCAATTCATTGGAAATTCACTAGTTTCTTGGTCCAGTAGAAAACAAAATTCAGTAGCCCTATCTACTGCAGAAGCAGAATACATTGCATTAGGTGTGTGGCACAAGTACTTTGGTTAAAATAACAGTTGATTGATTTAGGATTAACTATTGGCACTATTCCAATTTATTGTGATAATACTAGTGCTATTTACATTTCCAAAAATTCTATTCAACATTCTAAAACCAAACACATTGACATAAGGCATCATTTCATAAGGGATCATGTATCCAAGGGAGAAATTGAACTTACTCATGTTTCAACTGAAAATCAACTTGCAGATATTTTTACAAAACCTTTAGCCTTTGATACTTTCAGTACATTAAGAACAAGGCTTGGTGTAATTGATTTGAATGCTTAAATAAAAATGTTTTTGCAACATTAATATTTATGTTTTCTTTGTTTATTTGTTTTTGTTTTGTTTTGAATTTTGTGATTTTTGTGTGTTTTGAATGAGTTTAATTTAGAGTCTGTGGTTTTGTTTTTTTTTTGGGTTTTGAATATTTAGTTTGTTTTAGTTTGATAAAAATTCAAAAAATCCAAAATGTGTGGAAATCGTCCTGGACGAATTTTTTCATCTGTACGATCAGTCAAGTAAAAAGTCTGTACGAAAGGACGCATCATAAATTGTGTTGATTACGAAAAGCCGTTTCATTTTGGATGAATTGGATCGTCTGTACGAAATTTTTTCGTCCAGACGAACGATAAGTTTCATCCAGGATGAACAGTTTTCGTCCAGGACGAACGTATCATTTTCTTTCAATAAGAAGGCTTTCCAACTCAACAATCACAACTCCAAACTTCACTTTCAATCCCTTTCAACTTCAAATCGACAATGGCCTCCTCAGCAAGACAAAAGGTGTTGGCAAAGAAACCCTGCAGAAATTCCTCTGAAAATTTCCTTTTAAAGGCAAATGAGGAATCCTTTCCTCGTTTTGCATCTGCCAAAATTACACATTCTCGCATTCTGATTCAAAGCGAGATAAATTTTAAGGTAATGCACTTTTTTGCTTCCACCTAGTTTGGATTCATTCTTTCTCTCGTCCACCTCTACAACAAACAAACATTTCTCTATTTCCTAGCCAATATGAGTTTTAATTCCGACCACTCCTGTATAAGTTCTTATGTTTTTAAACAAAAAGTTGAAATCACTAAGCACGACTTAGGTGCCTTTCTAAACTTAAGAACTGAAGGATTAAGAGCCCACACCCTTATGAATGAAGACACCATCAAATTGTATGAAGTCAATAGGGTGATTAGGGAAAATGGCCTAGCATATCATGTTGCTAGAGTTTCAGGAATGACCAAAAATGCTCGAATCATCCAGCACATTCTTCGATCTTCAATTATTCCTAAAGCTGGTGATAGGATCAATATTACCCCACTCTTTTCTGTTGTGACTTTTTTGATTATGAGTTGTAAGCCTATCGATGAAGCCCAACTTATCCTAGACCATCTTTATGGGCTTTCAGAAATTGGGCATGCAGAACAGAAGAGAAAAAGGAAAATCTCATTAGGACACTTAGTTACATATATTTTGGAAAAGAAATACAACTTAGTGCATCCTTTAGAGCAATTTTCAAGGAGGAAAAAGGGAAAGCACGTGCCAGTGCTTCTGAAGAAGAAGAAGAAGGAGAGCAAACTTCTGCACCTCAATCAGATTATCATAATTTGATTGAGAAATTTGATAGTCTTGAGACTCATTTTGATCAAAGATTTGATTAAATTGATGCTCAACTTCTACAGCAACAACAGGACATTGGTAGTATCAGAAATGAAGTTCATGAAATCAATACAAATGTTATGTTGATGACCTCCTACTTCAACCTATTTGGTGGCATTCCTCCTCCTCCTCCAGAAGGATAGAGAATTAGAGATGATTTTTTTTATGTTTGTTGTAATTGTGTTTGTTTTAATATTTATTGTGTTAGTGTTTATTAGTGTTTGTTTTAGTTTGTTTTTATTAAAAGTTCAGTGTATTTTCTTTTGTATTGATATTATGAAATGATCTTATAATCTTTTTATAAATATCAATATTTATTGTAGTTGATTTAAATTTGGTTTATTTTTGAAATGTGCTTAAGTTTTATGAATTTCATTAGTCTTATTTAATCTTAATTGTGCTTAAATTAGATTGTAATTTGAGATTAATTTTATTAGAAAATCTAGTCTTTCTAAATTTAAAATTTGTTTATAACTTGTTATAATTAGATTTTTTAATTTCATGTCTATTCATTTAGACTACATAAAAACTAATTTATTATTGCAATTTAGATGTGTTCTTATTTTGTATTTCTTTGCTCAAGTGATATTTATGCACTTAAAAAAAATTAAAATTTTAGATTATTGATTTTGGAAAGAATTGGCTTCAATTACTCTTGAAAAATTGTACAAAGATTACAAAAATGAAAAGGAATGCGCAAATGTTCGCAAATGTGAAAAAAAGGCACAAAATAAGCCCAATGTAAAAAGATGCACAAAAATGTGCCAAAACTTTGAAAAGATGCGCAAAGCGCCACATGTGGTAATTCTCTTCTTTCCAAATTCTTTCAATCTCTTAATTCAAATTGATCTTATGTTCATTTATATTCTATTGAACTTTGAAATATAGAATTTTTTATTCATCTCTCTTGTAATGATTTTCTATATTCAAATGTCTAAATTGAATCATGTTATTAATAAATTCTTCTTACTTACAATGTTATATCACTTCTTAAATTCTATGAATTTCTATGATTTACCTAATGTTATTAGTTTTAGATTGCATACCTTATGTCAATCACTATTTAGATTAAATTTTTAAATGAATTTCATATAATTACTTACATTTCTTGTCTATTTCTTCTTCACTTTTTGTTGTTGTCAAAAAGGGGGAGAAATTATTGTGCTTGTATTTTGATGCTTGATGCTTGTATTTTTGATTTTGTGTCTTCTGGCTTGTGGTCTGGTCTGGTATTGTCTTAGTATTTTTTTTAATCTTTTTTGTTAAAAATTTTTTTGAAATACAAAATTTTTTTCTTTGGTTCAAAATGCCTCCTTATTTTCAAATATTCATCAATTCAGGGGGAGTTTAGGAGATTTGTTTAAATTGAAATCATACAAATAATAATTATTTTGCCATCATTAAAAAGGGGGAGATTATTAAGATAGTTGTTATTTGCATGTTTTATATTTTTACAACTTATATAGTTTTGATGATTCCAAACATTATTGTTCAAATATATAGTTATCTCCTAATATTTTTAGAAGATTTGTATTTGCTCTTGTGTATACTAACATTTCAGGAAAATCGAACTTCAGACTATGAAGACTTCAAATCAAATTCAACATGCGATACTTTGTGAATTTGAAGCTTGCACTTTTCTTTGAATTAAATTTGAAAGTGAGTGATTGTAATTGAGTGAATAAAAACATATACACACACAAGGAGATCATATAAAATTTATACTGATCGTACCGGACGATATCAGATCGTACGGGACGATCAGACAGTTATCTCCTATTGAGTACATAGAACGAATTGGAACTGGCTTGAAAAATTTTTCTAAGTCCTATTCATCCGGGACGAAATTAATTATCGTCCAGGACGATCTGGTCTCCGTAAAATTTTCGTCCAGACGAAATTAATTATCGTCAAAAAAAGAGTTGCTCTTTGTAAAATTTTCGTCCAGACGAAATTTATTATCGTCCAGGACGATCTGTTCTCTGTAAAAATTTCGTCTGCACGAACCAATTTTCGTCCAGACGATTCAACCGACTTAGGATGATTTTCTGCAGTTTCTAGAACCGACCTTGTAATAACCGTTCGTACCGGACGAACTTAGTTCATACGGGTCAATCAGCTTGTATGAAAATAGGTTCGTTTCAAGGCTTTTAAGTAAAATCATCCAGGACGATCCACGATCGTACGGGACGATCCACTGTGTACAGATTTGAATACTTGCAGTTTTTAGGCGGTTTTTCTTATCTTTTGTATAAATAGTCCAAATTAGACTACCACCCAATCTTTTTGTCATTTGATCTTCGTGCTTCTTGAGAGATTAGCCAAGGAGAGAGTGTGAGAGTGCATTCAAAGGAGAATTCCTACCACTGGAGCGTGAAGGCTTCACATGGAGTTCAAAGGTAAGAATCTCTACTTATGAATTGGGATTACTTCACTCTTTTCCTTTTTCTTTCTAGATTCTTGTGAGAAGATCTGTCAAGGAGATCCGGTTCTCTGCCAATACTAGGAGAATGTGAAAGGTTGGACGATTCTCTGCCGACACTTAGAGAGTGTGAACAGACAAAGGGTTCGCTGCCTACATTTGGAGAGTGTGAATAGCCGAAGGGTTCGCTGCCTACACTTGGAGAGTGTGAATAGCCGAAGGGTTCGCTGCCTACACTTGGAGAGTGTGAATAGCCGAGGGGTTCTCTGCCTACACTAGGAGAGTGTGAAAGGACGGACGATTCTCTGCCAACACTGGGGATTGTGTGAAAGGACGGACGGTTCTCTACTGCACCGGGTAGTGGTGAAAAGAGTGATTTGTAAAGGCTTCTCCGCCTTGTTGTGGGTGCAAAAGGAGAGTCACTATTGGTATTAGTGCAATACTCAGAGGGTGCCTCTGGGGAGTGGATATAGGTCTGGTTTAGACCGAACCACTATAAATCTGATGTCATTTACTTTACTGTTTTTACTTTTCCGCATTTTATTTTTTATTTTAAAAACTGTATGGTTGAAAAACATTTTCTATAAAAACTTAATTAAGATTTTCATTTCGGTTCAACACTTTTTTTAAAGTGGGATTAATTTTTAAACTACCAATTCACTTCCCTCTTGGTAGACTTGGGACATTGACTTAGGTTTAACAACCTATTTACTAGACTCAACAAATGTTGCAGAATCACTTTAATTAAGCATTCAAATCGATCACACTAAATTTTGTTCTTAATGTTCTAAAAGTATCAAAGACTAGTGATTTTATAAAAAGGTCTGCAAGTTGATTTTCTGTTGAAAAATGAATGAGTTCAATTTCTCCTTTGTATACATGTTCCCTTATGAACTGATGTCTGATGTCTATATGTTTGGTTCTTGAATGTTGAATAGAATTTTTAGAAATGCAAATAGCACTAGTGTTATCACAATAAATGATAATAGTGCCTACAGTTAATCCTAAATCAATCAAATATTGTTTCAACAAAAGTACTTGTGCCACACATCTTCATAAAGCAATATATTCAGCTTCAGCAGTAGATATGGCTACTAAATTTTATTTTCTATTGGACCAAGAGACTAAAGAATTTCCCATAAAATGATTTGTTCCAGAAGTGCTCATTCTATAGACCCTACAACCTACAAAGTCAGAATTTGAATAATCAATTATTTCAAATGAAGAACTAAACATAGGATACCAAATTCCTAAATTCTTTGTTTCTAACAAATATCTTAAAATCCTTTTTCCTACTATCAAATATGTTTCTTTTGGATCTGATTGAAATCTCGCACATAAATAAATACTAAACATGATATCGGGCCGGCTAGCTATCAAGTAAAGCAAAGATCCAAGTTTCCCTCTAAATTTCTTTTGATCAACAGATTTTCCCTTTGGGTCCTTATCTAACTGAATTGAGGAACTCATAGGTGTACTAACAAGTTTAGCATTATCTATTTCAAACTTTTTGAGGATATCCTTAACACATTTCTACTGACTAAGAAATGTACCCTCCTCAATTTGCTTAATGCTAAAGCCTAAAAAGTAACTTAAATCTCTCATTAGACTCATCTCAAATTCACTACTCATTATTTTTTGAAAAATCATCACAAAAATTTTTATTCGAAGATCCAAAGATGATGTAATCAACATAAATTTGTAAAATGAGTTATATCTACACTTCCTTTTTGAAATGATCTTTCAAGTAGAAAGGTGCTCAATCTCTCATACCAAACCCTAGGTGCTTGTTTCAATCCATATAATGCCATTTTTAGTTTGAAAACATGAATTGGGTGTTTAGAATTTTCAAAGCATTGAGGTTGTTCTACAAAAACATCCTCTTGAATTATCCCATTTAAAAAAGGAACTTTTAACATCGATTTAGTACAATTTAAATCCTCTAAAAAAGGCATAGGCTAACAAAATCGTAATTGCTTCAAGTCTAGCTACAGGAGCAAAATACTCCTCAAAATCAATTCCTTCAATCTGATTATAGCCCTTAGCCACAGATCTAGCCTTATTTCTAATGACTACTCCTGAGTCATTTATTTTGTCATGAATACCCCCTTAGTTCCTACTACACTTTAATTTTTTGGCCTTGCAAATAATTCCCAAACTTTATTTCTTGCGAATTAATTTAACTCTTCTTTCATAGCCAAGATGCAAAATTCATCAAAAGTGTTTGATTAGTATTTGTGGGTTCTATGGTTGAAATAAAAGCCGAGTGATTGAATTTTTTTGTTTAATCCATGCCAAGTCCTAACATCCTCACTAGGTTCACCTATAATCAGTTCCTTTGGGTAGTTTTTAGAAAATTTTAAATCTCTAGGCAACGGATTTTCTATCTCCAGATTTTCTTCCAAATTTATTTTCTCAATCTTTTGGTAGTTAATTTCTATCTCATCCTCTATAATATTTAGCTCTTCCAAAATTCCAAATTCATCAAATACAACATATATGGTCTCCTCAATTACCAAAGTTATTTTATTGAATACTCTATATGATTTTTCAACACTAGAGTATCCTATAAAAATACCTTCATTTGATTTTGGATCAAATTTTTCTAAGGCATATTTTCTATTGTTATGAATAAACACCTTACATCCAAAAACATGCAAATGAGAAAAATTAGCTGTTCTTCCCTTTAGCAACTCATAGGATAATTTATTTAATTTTGATCTAACATTCACCCTATTCAGAACATAACATGCAGTAATAACCGCCTCAGCCCAAAAATATTTAGGAAGTGAGTATTCTGCCAACATGGCTCGGGCGGGTTCTATTAATGTTCTATTTTTCCTTTCGATTACCCCATTCTGTTGAGTGGTTCTAGGTGCAAAAAAATGTGATCAATTCCTTTCTCCATATAAAAATGTTCAAATTTTTCATTCTCAAACTCTCCTCCATGATCACTTTGAATAGTCATAATTTCACATCCTAGCTTCCTTTGAATCCAAGTTGAAAAGTTTCTAAATTCCTCAAATGATTCACTCTTATGATATTGAAATCTAACCCATGTGAATCTAGAGTAATAATCCATAATCATAAATCCCTATGCCTTTCCTCCTAGACTTACCATTCCAACTGGTCCAAAAAGATCCATATATAAAATCTCTAATGGTTTACAAGTTCTAAGATCCTTATTGGAACAAAAAGAGGGCTTCATCTTTTTTCCTAATTGACATGCATCACAAAGGTGATCCTTAGTAAAGTCTAATTTTGGTATACCTCTTATTAGGTTCTTTTGGATAATCCTCCTAAGGTTTTTCATACTAGAGCGACAACGTCTCCTACGCCAAAGCCATGACTCATCAGATATTATTTCTAAATAAAAATCAGAATGAGTTTTATTGTAATTCAAGTCTAGCATATACACGTTCTTTACCCTTATACCATTCAAAACATCATTACCATTCAGGCTTACTATGCAGCTAGTAGGAAAAAATTGTACACATTATTCTTTATCATATAGCTGGTTAATACTTAACAAATTATGTTTTAAGCCTTCTACCAATAACACATTTTCAATAAAAAAATTCTTAAGATTTCCAATCATACCTGATCCAACCACCTTCCTTGTGGTGTTATCTCCAAGTGTAACCTTGCCTCCACTCCTGGCTTCCAGTGATATGAATTGTGTAGTATCTCAAGTCATATGCTTTGAGCATCCATTATCCAGATACCATATGCTCTCACGAGGTCTTATGTGAGAGCGATCCTACAAAATTATTAAATGTCAGACCTGGGAACCCAATCAAGTTTGGGTTCTTCTTTTGGAAATTTATAATTAGATGGATGTATGGTATGTCTAGGTTTATGCATCTTAGGTCTCCACACCAAATAAGTTTTCTTCTTCAAAGTACAGGTGTGAGCTATATGTCCAAACAATCCATAATTATGACATTTGACTCCTGGAAAGGGGTTTCTTGATCTTCTAAAATTTCTCTGTCTTTTTAAGGATTGCATAAATTTATGATACAAAATAGGATTCGTAAAATCTTCAAGTCTTGGGGGTATCCTATTTTCATCGAGAGCTTTTATCGTTAATTTATTAAATGAATTCACTTCTTCCAATATAATATTCATTTAATTAATTCTATAGATTTTGCTCTTAGATTCATTCTTAAAATTTTTAAAATCTTTTTCAAGTTTTGCATACGATGATTTTAAACTTTCATGGTTCTTATTCCAATCGTTAAACTCATCAAGCAATTTCATGTCGTTGTCATCAATTAAAGCATGATCTTTTCTAAGGATTTCTTATTCTTTTTGTAATTTCTAAAATTCAAAATTCAGATTAGTATGCATTTTCTTTAACTTTCTATATGCAACATGTATATGTTCAGAAACTTCAAAAAGTTCATTGTAAGTCAGGTCACATACCTCTTCTTGATCAGACTGATCAAGATTATCGGCAATTAAGTATAGATTAATGACTTCCTCTTCCTTTTCAGTCTCTAATGAGTCTGAAGCTGAGTTCGCCCAAAAAGCTCTTTGGAATTTCTTCTTGCTCTTATTCACAATTGGTTTCTCCTCTACCTTCTCCTTGCTAGGAGTGGCTTTGAGTTTTGTGCAGTCTGACTTAATATATTCAGGTTTCATATACTCATAGCAAATAACATCATTTAAAACCTTGATATTTTTATTAAATTTACCTCAATTCCATTGCTGACAACTCTTTATCTTCCTCTTTAGAAAGCTTCTGAACTATCTAATCATCAGTGCAATATAGTCTTCATCCTCAGGTTATGAGAGTTTACTTTCTGACTCCTCCACTTTCAGTGCAATGTTCTTCTCCCTTTGTGCTTCATGTGCATCAATCTTTCTTTGACTCACACCTTGCTCATAAGCAATTAGTGATCCAAGAAGATTGTGAATAGAGTAAATGTTTAAATCTTTAGACTTTGTAATTGCAGTTATTTTAGCATCATAAGCAAAAGAAAAACAACGAAGTATCTTATTAACCATTTCAACATTCATTAGTTAAATACCCAATGTATATAAAGAGGGGACTATTTGTGTGAATCTTGTGTACATGTCAGAAATAGATTCAATTAGTTTCATGTGAAATAATTCATAATCATGCAACAAGATAATAAGTCTAGATTATTTAACTTCATTAGTCCCCTCATAAGTTATACGAAGTCTATCCCATATGTCCTTTCCACTCTTGCAAGTGGAAACTCGCATGTAATCTTCTGATTTTAGAGCACAAAAGAAACTATTCATGCATTTGGCAATTAGTTGTGCTATGTTACGTTCTTCTACTGTCCAGTCCATAAAAGGTGTTTAACCTCTAACTCTGTTAACTAGTCTAGTTGGTTTTGTATTCCCTTCCTGAACCAAGATGCACATACGGTAATCAAGTGACTGTAAACATGTAGACATGCATGTTTTCCAAAAATCAAAAGGAAGATTGTCGAATAATGGAGGACTAGTTATAGAGTAA
This sequence comes from Dendrobium nobile, assembly GCA_022539455.1. Classification (NCBI taxonomy): domain Eukaryota; kingdom Viridiplantae; phylum Streptophyta; class Magnoliopsida; order Asparagales; family Orchidaceae; genus Dendrobium; species Dendrobium nobile. The sequence continues at coordinate 43,368,532 of CM039729.1, read as the reverse complement.
CCCTCAGGTGTACTTCAGTTTTTAAATATAGCCATGTATGTTAATCAAAAAGTAGTCTCAACTTATGATTTTGAAACTAAGTTCTGATATCACTTGTTGAAACTTGTTCAATATGAATTAGGTTATTAGACCTAAGCTTATATCCCAGTGGCTAACCAAGAGGGGGGTGAATTGCTAATTAAAAAATGTCCCTCTTTAATTTTTAAATCGATAAAAACTTTAATGAATTTTTGTAAAAGAATTTTCAACCACAGATCAATAAAAAAAGTAAAGTAAAAAAGAAAAACAACAGTTAATAAAAAGACACAAGATTTATAGTTGTTCGATTAAACAGGACCTACATCCACTGCCCGGAGGCACCCTCCGAGTATTGCACTAATCTAATAGTGTCTCTCCTTTTACCCCCACAGCAAGGCAGAGAAACCTTCACAAAACACTCTTCCACCACTACCCCGTGCAGCAGAGAACCGTCGCCCTTTTTCACCTTCCAAGTGTAGGCAGATCACCTCCCGCTGTTCACATAGTCCAAGTGTAGGCAGAGAACCTTCCATCCTTTCACACTCTCCAAGTGTAGGTAGAGAACGTTCCTGCTGTTCACACTCTCTAAGTGCTGACAGAGAACCTTTTGTCTTTTCACACTTCACCAAGTGTCGGTAGAGAACCTGATCTCCTTGAAAGATCTTTTCAAAAGAAATCTAGAAGGATAAGAAAAAAGAGTGAAGTAATCACAATTCATAAAATTGAGATCCTTACCTTTAAGTACCAAGTGAATCCTTCATGCTTCAATGGTATAAACTCTCCTTCGAACACTCTCTCTCTCACTCTCTCCTTCACACTTCTTTTAGTAAGCACAAAAACCAAAGACCAAAAAGATTACAAGATAGTTTTAAGTGGACCTTATATAGGAAATACATGAAAAAATGTCCAAAAACTACTAATTTTTAATTTTGTATGCACTCGATCATCCCGTACGATCGTGATTTCATCCTACACGAATAATGTAAAAACTATTGCATACGAGGCCAATGTATATTGGTACGAATAACTTCGTACCTGATTATTGTCCTTTTCTGAACTAAGTCCATCTAGTATGATTAATTATATCAAGGGTTTGTTTGGATGAAACTACAAGACGATCCAAATTTTAAAGGAACAGAGGACTTCATCCTTGGACGAATATAGGAGTTCATCTAGATGATTAGCTCAAGTCATGTGTCCACAGGACATCATCCTAGGATGAATAGGTTGAATCATCTAGACGATCTGTTCAATACAAGGATCCAGAGGATATTATTTTAGGATGAATAGGGTGAATCATCTGGACGATCCATTCAATTCAAGAATCCAGAGGACATCATCCTGGGATGAATGGTATACTTCGTCTGGATGATCAGTATAAATTGAGAAATCAGAGGACATCATCCTAGGATGAATGATACACTTCATCTGGACGAAGAGTTCAAAGTGAGAATCCAGAGGACATCGTCCAAGGATGAATAGGGAAATTCATCTGGATGATCAGGACTTAGAAAAATTTTCTCACTTCTTATTCATTCCATTGCTCTCCGAGGGGTATAACTGACCTGATTGTCCCGTACGAACATGGTTCATCCCGTACGATCAGTATAAGAAGATTTTTTATTTTTGAAGATCTCCCCAAGTGTGTGTTTGCTAAGTTAGTCAGTTACAATCACACTCTCTCAAACTCAATAAATTAAAAATTACGGACTTCAATTTACAAACTATCTTATGCTGAATTTGATTTCAAGTCTTCATTAGTCTGTAGTTCGATTATCTTGAAATGTTAGTCCATACAAGAGCAAAAAATAATTCTTCCAAAGAAGTGTTAGGAGAAAATAATAATTAGAATAATAATATTTGGAATCATCAAAACTATACAAGTTGCAAGAAATCTAAAACATGCAAAAGCTAAGTAGCAACTCTCTTAATGTGGACGTCATCTCTACAAACTCCAAATCATCTTGGATGACACGTTAAAAAAAATTTCTTATTTTTGTGGACAAAAATGTTCCCAAAATTTTTGTACTCTAGATGTCATCTATATGAAACAAGCTTTGTATAGTATGAATAATACTTAAAATGTTTTTCCAAACCATACTTTGATTAACTACTTGTTGGAGGAAATAACTACAGATCATCCCATATGAATTTAAATCGTACAATATGATTTGTTTAAAAATTTATAAATTTTTATCTGTCACCTAATGTGTGTTTACGGTTACTCAATTACTAACACACTTTCTCATACTAAAAAAAATGTAAAAATATAGACTCCAATTATAATGAACCCTAAACGAATCTTACTTGAAGTCTTCATCAGTGTGCAGTATGATTTCCCCAAAATGTTAGTACATAAAAATAACAAAAGTAATATATCTAATATATGTTAGGAGAAATTATAATCAAAATAATAATATTTGGAATCATAAAAAATACACGTGATATGAAAATATAGTTATGAATACTAAGTTACAAAAACCTCCCCATTTTTAATGATGACAAAACAATTATTATTTGATATAGTATAAAATAAATCCTTAGCTCCCCCTAAATGAATGACCAATATAAATCTAGGGATTCCCATGAAGATAAAAAATCTTAAACCCAAAAAAAAAAAAAAGACACAAAATCAAAAATAAATTTTAACAAAAATACGAACCAAAAATATGAATACAAAAACACTACAAACACTAAACACAAACTTGAACGAACACTAAAAAACATATAATACACATAAAACATTCACAATCACGCAACAAACACATCATCAATCAAACAATATTATTAGTCCCCCTTTTCATAATAATAAAAAAGGAAGTGGAACTTGAAATGAATGGTTGCAATAGATAAACTAGTAGAATTGATCTAGAAAAAGGATTTTAAACAAATTGCAAATACAATATTAATTTTACAATACTAAAAAGAAAAAAATTACGAATTTTAAATAAAAAAACAATAAAGAGAAGAAAAATAAATCAAAGTCATTATTCAAGTTAGACAAATTAAATAAAGATGATTATTGAAAAAAAATGATGAACTGAAGATTCGTTAACTTCAAATTCATTATACAATATAATTGTTAATTACGTTGATTTGAATTAGAGATTAAAAGATAGTGAAAAAAACTTAATAAAAATTTTTAAATGGAAACATTGCGCATCTTTTTCAAATATTTGTGGCACACTTCGTGCATCTTTTCTATTCGGGCTAATTTTGTGCCTTTTTCACATTGCGAACCATGGCGCATTATTTTTATTTTTTCTCACATTGTGCATTTTATTTTTTTGATTTACTTTTGGTTCTTCCAAATAGTAGTAATCCAAAATCGAATTTCCCTAATAACAAAAATAAGCATATTAAAAAAAGAAATAAAAAATAGTAAGACAATTATATGTTACATATGTTTGTCTAAAGGAACATGAAATAGATCTTCTTATATAACTCTTATTAGAATTTTAATTTAAAATTTTCAAACATTAGAGTTTCATAAGAAAATTTATTTGTAAACCAAGATAATTTATAGCTTATTTTAGATCAATTTCAAAAGATTTTTTGTATTAGGTAAATTTAACATTTCAAGAAGAAAGAAGCAAATAGAAGTTTCTAAAACATGACATTTTTTCATTGATTTAAAAATTATCAAATACATTCATTACACTAATATCAACTAGAACAAGCACATCAACATCACATAGAAAAACCTAACAACAAACAACATCCACAACTAACATGAAAGAAAAAACATTATCACATCACTCGAATAAGCGTAGCAGAAATAACAACTATGAATTAAATCTAGAACTTGGAGGGGCCCTGGTCTGTAAGAGGAGGATGGTTGAACACTAAAATTAGTTATTCATCATAGCTAAATTTATATTTACCATATCAAACTGGCTATGGATCCAACCCATATCCTCCTAGAATCTCGCATCCTACTATTTTTTTTTTTATGAAATGCTTGAAGCAATTTGATTAAAAAAAGATGAAGAACAAGAACCTAAGTGACGTAAATACTATAACATTCCTCCTTCAACACTAAAGAAAAAAGAGGAGGAACATTATTGCTATCCAAACTATCATAAACAAAATCACTAGAACAAGCGTAGTTAGCACAACAATCAGCTAACTTATTACATCCCCTATTCACAAATTGAATAATAACATTGTTAAAATTTCTAAGAAAGAAAAAATCATCAAGGCTTGCATCATTACCTTCAGTTACTCCTTCTTTCAAGACATTCTTGATGAACTTCATAACATTATAATTGTCTCTCTCGATAATGATTCCTTTCACCTCATACATCCATTCTTGAACTACCTTACTCAAGGAGATAATATCATCCAGTTCTAAAACCGAGCAATCCCAATTAATACATTTGAAACTCAAGGAAACAAAAATCTACCTTTGATGTCTCTTATAACTCCTCCTATACCTGCAATATAAGTTTTATCAAGAGATGCATCAACATTAAGTTTGATCCAATCAATTGGAGGGGGATTCCAAATGGAAGAAAATAGCCTTAGCTGATTAGATTCCTAGTTGACCGAAATAAGATCATAACTAATAGATGATGAAGCAAAAGTGAGTGCATTTGCTGATACAACATTAAAGCCATCCTCCTTATTTCCATGCACAAGTTTATCGTCAAGGCCGATATGAGTAAAAATAGAAATTCTAATTCTCTCAAGTGTGTGCGTGTGTAGGGTTACTTAGCATCAGTCTCTCTGACCATTACAAATAGACTCAAGAAGAGAAAAACAAAGTACAGACTGACACAATCCCTAGACCTACGCAATCCTGAACTAGCTTTGTATGTTCGTCCGATCTTCGATTCCTAAAAAGTTAGAAGAAACAAGTAGTCCAAGAAGATCAATAGTGTTTTTCAATCATCAAAACATAAGTCATGAAAATAGATTTGCAACAGGGTTCTTGCGGCTTTTCTTCCGAGCGAACAGAGAGCAGAGGGAGACGGGAGGGGGCTTCGATTTCACGAACTGGGAGGGTACGAGCGGGCTGGAGTTCGAATGCGAGAGAGGGAGGAAATTCGGAGAAGGTACTGGTTCTTGATCGTGTGTGTAGAAGGCTGGGTGGTTCGTGAATCAGAAGGAGATAGGGATTTTTTGGAACTGCCAGATATGGGGAACGAATGGGAGCCTGGGTAGTTTCTTTCTGTAAATGTGAGTGAGAGGGGAGAGAATGAGATCGTGGGAGTTGGTTTGAACTGGCTAAATCAATTTCAAAACTATTTCTTAGTTCAGAATCAACGGCTTGGATTAAAGAAAGATTTAAGGGTTGATTCGATCTGATCGAAAAATTAAATCAGACTTTTATTAACAAATAATTTTGGGTTTGATTGGTGAGTTGATTTAAGCCCAATGATATATCACTTTGAAAAAAAATTATATTAAATTGAGTTGATCGACAATCAACGAATCATAAATCGAGCTTGATTTAAGTTCGTTTGGAGTTGAATTAAAATCTAGATTGAATTTATTTTGATTTGGTTTGAACAAAAGGGTCGAGTCAATGCTACGTCAGTGGGCGTCCACCTAAGAGGAGTCCTATGGGTGGTATCTACACTAAGTTATGAAGACCTATGAGCTAATGATTGAATCTGGGAAATTGACCTCGAATAATGAGGTCAACAAATGGACCCCCAATAGGCATGATAAACTTGCCAAAGTTTATCGTGCGTATTGGCGTTGACCGAAATGATCAACTAGATCCAAAATTGAACTTGAAAGTCTGAGTATATGAATTGAAGGAATTTTGATGTTTGATAGAAAATTAGGATAAAAGTTTAGAAATATTTGAGTTGATTGATTGAAAGATTTGAATCGATTAATTTTATTTAAAAGTCAATAATGGCAATGATGGATTTAGCAAATAACGACTAAGGAAAATAGTATCATTTGGTAACATTGTCATATGAAAAAGTTGAATGTAATGATTTGAATATAGTTTGGAAGGAATGGAGAGTTTGATTTTGATTTTGATAAAAGCTAGAAACTAATAGGATGCCGTAAGAGCGGGCTTAGACCAAAAGATGGATTTAAACAGGTTTGGCTGCCGTAAGAGAGGACTTAAGCCAGAAGTCTATAGGATGCCGTAAAAGTGGACTTAGACCTAAAGAGCGATTTACACAGGTTGGCTGTCGTAAAAACGAACTTAAGCCAGAAGTCGATAGGATGCCGTAAAAGCGGACTTAGACCTAAAGACAGGCTTAATTAGGTTTGGCTTCCGTAATAGCGGACTTAAGCCAGAAATCGTTAGGAAGCCGTAAAAGCGGACTTAGACCTAAAGAACGATTTAAACAGGTTGGCTGCCGTAAAAGCGGACTTAAGCCCGAAGTCGATAGGATTCCGTAAAAGCGGACTTGGACTTAAAGACAAGTTTAATCAGGTTTGGCTGCCGTAAGAGCGGACTTAAGCCAGAAAGTCAATAGGATGCCGTAAAAGCAGACTTAGACCTAAAGACGGATTTAAACTGGACGGCTGCCGTAAGAGCGGACTTAAGCCAGAAAGTCAATGGGATGCCGTAAAAGAGGACTTAGACCTAAAGACGGATTTAAACTGGATGGCTGCTGTAAGAGCGGACTTAAGCCAAAAAGTCAATAGGATTTCATAAAAGTAGACTTAGACCTAAAGACGGATTTAAACTGGACGGCTACCGTAAGAGCGAACTTAAGCCAGAAAGTCAATAGGGTTCCATAAAAGAGGACTTAGACCTAAAGACGGATTTAAAATTTAGAATTTAGATGTATAATTGATTTCTTTAAAGTTTTGGATCATTTCCCTTCATCCCTAATGACATTGACAAATTGCAAATATTCTACTAGAGATCAAAATAGTTGTATATGTCATTTTCTAGAAGGGAAGGGAAAACATTTAGGAGAACAAAAACCTTGAAATTCATTGAATTAAAAAATTTGTTCTCTTTTTTAACATAGATGATCCTTGTAACTTACAAATATTCCACTGGGGATTTTGTTTTTATATCGGATCATCATATGTGAAAAAGGGAAGTCAATAAAAGGACAATTCTATAGTAGTATTATAGAACATCTCAATTATTTCAAATCTTGGAACCTTTAAAATTTTTTATTTTCAAAAGTATACAAATCACTTGGACCCAGTACAACATGTCACATTCAAAAACTTGAGAATAACGTATATTCTGAGAAATTTGTATTTTTATTGCAAAATCTTCATAACCACGTCATTACACATAGTATTTCTTAAGAAAATGCCCATTAATGGGCAACATAGGACGATTACCCTTACAATCCACCAATTGGTAAGATCCTCCTTGGTAGACTTTCTCCACCACAAAAGGACCTTCCCATGTAGGCTCAAATTTGCCCCCAAACCTTCGATGAGTCAAGATAGGTCTACGTTAAAACAACATAAGCTCTATTACTTGAAAGGTTCTAGGGCGGACCAACTTATCATGTGCTTGAGCCATACGGGATTTATATAACTCGAGGTTCTGTTGAGACTGCAATCGCTTCTCTTCTAAACCTTCGAGTCCTTCTAGTCGAAGTTGGGAGTTCTGTTCAGATGTGATATTATTGTTAATTGCAACTCTTAGAGAGGGAAGCTGTACCTCTAAAGGGAGAACAGCCTTAGCCCCAAAGACTAAAGCAAACGGTGTAGACTAAGTTGGGGTTCTATATGTGATTCGGTAAGCCCATAGAGCCTCACCCAACTTTTCATGCCACTGTCGCTTATTGTCTTCTAAGATTTTCTTTAAAACCCTATTAACGTCTTATTGAAGGCCTCCGCCAATCCATTCTCCTGTGGGTAATAGCTTGTGGAGTATCTCCAATCAATATTGCGACGTTTAACAAAATTATTCATTTTGGTGCTCTTGAAGGAGGGACCATTATCAGATATAATTCGACGAGGGATGCCGAATCGATATTTGATATGGTCTCAAAAGAATTGGATCACGTTGTGAGTTTTAACTTCTCATAGCGGAACAGCTTCTGCCCATTTTGAAAAGTAATCTGTTGCCGCTAGAATGAACCGATGACCTTTAGAAGAGGGAGGGTCGATAGAGCCAATGATGTTTGTACCCCATCTTTCAAAAGGCCATGAAGCAATTGTTAGATTTAGGACATTAGGAGGTTGGTGTAGGACTACACCATGTACTTGACACTGGTGACAATGACGTGCAACAGACAAACAGTCGTCAATCATTGAGGGCCTATAATATCCTAACCTCTTAATTTTCATCTTCATTTTAGGACCAGATTGGTGAGCACCACACAATCCGGCATGTACCTCGATCATGATCTTTTGGGCTTCCTGTTTGTTAAGACAACGTAACCATAATTGATCAAAAGACCGGTGGTACAAAGTGTTGTTTATCAGTGTATAAGAGAGAGCCCTTCTCTAAATCTGATCTGCAGTAGATTTCTCTTGAGGGAGTTTGTTTTCTTGAAAGTAGTCAATGAAAGGTTTTCTCCAATAAACCATTTCATCATTAACAGCAAGAACAATCTCATCTTGGAAGGAAAAAATTTATTGATGTATTCCAAGTCTATAGAAGATAAGATCTTGCGACCTTGAACTTCTATAAAGATTGGTTCTTCTTCTATACAAGCTAATTCTTTTACAAGCTTTCCAAGGGCATCCACCATAGAATTTCTTCCACAGGGTATCCTATACAAAGTCATGCTTGGAATCTGCTCGAGAAGCTTCAAAGTGTATTGATGGTTGGGAAGAAGCTTAGGCTTCAAGACTTCGTAAATACCAGCAACTTGATTGATAATAAGTTGTGAATCTCCAAAGATCTTAATTCCCCCAATTTCCATTGATATTGCTAATTCTAAACCAATTATTAGAGCTTCATTTTTTGCCTCGTTATTAGTACAAGGCTCTAATAAATGATAAGAATAATGCAACAATCCCTTTTCAGGGGTTACGAAAACCAAATCGATACCGGCATTCCCTGGGATTACTTCCTGAGGTTCCCCAATCTTTTGTCAAGATTCGGCACCATCAAAATATAACTCCCAGGTATTTCCTTCCTGCTCCTCTAAACTCATAATTTGTTCATCAGGGAGGTCATCATTTAGAGGGGACTCAGTAGGGATCGGGTGTGCTGCTAAGAAGTCAGCTACGGCTTGACCTTTGATAGCACATAAGGGTATAAACGTGATATCAAATTGGAGCAAGAATATTGACCATTTTTCCAAACGTCCTGACAACGTTGGACGAGTCATCAGGTATTGGAGTGGATTGACTCTAGAAATGAGATTGATTTTATGAGCTAACATGTAATGCCTTAATTTTTGGGCAGCAAAAATCAAAGCTAAATAATGTTTCTCAATAGGTGGGTAATTAGCTTCAGTTGGCAGGAGTCATCTACTCAAGTAGTAAAGTGCATTCTCTTTTTCTTCCTCATTAGTTTAGGCTAACAAGGCGCCAAGAGAGTTGTCTAAAGCTGCGGTGTAAATTATTAAGGGTTTTCCCAGAATAAGAGCTGCTAGGACTGGAGGTGTTAACAAAAACTGTTTTATACTTTCAAAAGCATTTTGACACTTTTCATCCCAATGAAATCGGGCATGTTTCTTACATAAAGCAGCAAATGGTTGACACCTAGCAGACAAGTTAGAAATGAATCTCCATAGATATGCCAACCTACCTTGAAGAGATCTTAATTGGGTTAGACTTTTAGGAGGTGGCATATCTAAGATGACATTTTGGAATGTTACCTCGGTGTCTCACTACAAACCATAAGAATTTCCCTGAAGTAAATCCGAAAGCATATTTCAAGGGGTTCATCTTTAGGTCATAGCGGCGCAACCTTTCAAAAATGATTCTCAGATCATGAAGGTGGTCTTCCCTTTTATGACTTTTGATAACCAAATCATCGATGTAACATTCCACCTGTTGGTGGATTAAATCATCGAAGATTCGGGTCATAGCTCGCTGGTAAGTTGCACCAGCATTTTTGTGTCCAAAGGGCATGACTTTATAACAAAATACCCCTATAGGTGTTCTGAAGGCAGAAAATTTTTCATCTTCAGGAGCCATCTTAATTTTGTTATATCCAGATGAACCATCCATAAAAGAGAAAATTGCATGCTCAGAGGCTATGTCTACCATGAGTTCTGGTATGGGTAACGGGAAATCATCTTTCGGACATGCCTTATTCAGATCCCTATAATCGATGCATACGCGAATTTGACCACTTTTTTTCTTTACTGGGATGATGTTAGCCAACCAAGAAGGATATTTCTCCTCTCGAATAAAGCCTGCATCGATCAGTTTCTTAACTTCAGTTACCACTTGTTGTTCAATTTCTAAGCGCATGCATCGTGGGGCTTGTTTGACAGGGATTATATCAGATTGAATTTCAAGTTTGTGGACTGCTATTTCTGGAGATAATCCGGGCATTTCATCATAACTCCAAGCGAAACAATCCTTAAACTCTGAAAGTAACTTGACTAAGTTATTTGACTCATCCTCGTTCAATAAAACACTTATGAATGTCGAACGTGGATTTTCTTCATTACCAAGGTTAATTTCTTTTAGTTTGTCAATAGTTGATTGGATTTCCTCCTCAAGTTCAGGAGGTACCTCCTTAACTTGAAAATCATCCAAATAATCTAAAGTTTCTAAACAAAATTCATTAAGACTTTCAATGTCCTTTACAAAAAGACGATCAGATCCTACATTATTAGTAATCACTAAGCAATAATCATCATCATCAAATGGACAAACAGTATTAAAGCCCAGTCCTGCTCTTAACTTTGGTTTATGGAATTCCATATTCCAAAGACATTCAAAAGACTGAGCTTGACGTTTGGTCCAAGTAGATGGGGCTAGACTTTGCTCAATTAAATTTTTAGCACAATAAGGATACCAATCAAAAGGGAGTTCCACTATTTCATTCATAAAAGGATCATCAATGTGTACATCAGTTTCAACATTTTTGCTAGAAGAAGGAATAAACTTAGCAACTTTACAATCATCGCTCCAAGCAGGTGAGACTTTAACTGTCATCCCGACTATACTATCTTGAGATAGTGGGGTTAGAGCTAAAGTTTTCACATATTCTTTAAGTCTTTCATAGGTAGAGAAATCTAAATCATCCTCTATATTTGCCTGAATTTTATCATCATCACTGTCATGTTCCAAGGAGATCTCAATTTTGGCCTTTTGTTACTATTTTCATCCTTCGATACATATGATTCATCCTCTGAACCAGATTCTAAATCGATGTGTAACGTAGGGGTTTGCTTTTGTATGTTTTCATACACTGCACTTTCATGATTTTTCCATCCTCTGCCTCTACCTCGCCCTCATTGGGTCATCCTACCACCTCTTTGTGAGGGAGGAGTAGGATGCCAACGAATGCTATCTTCGAGGCAGGGATATTCTTCATCTCTTTTTTCTTCTTTTTCTTTTTCATTTTTCTTTTCAAGTGCAATTTCAATTTTGACCATTTTAAGATCTTTGTAAACAACTGTTTTTTTTTAGGCAAATAATAGGCGGCATCTTCATAAATTCCTACTTCATGAATCGAGAATGGTTGCAAGTCTGCCTTAATATAGTGCTCAGTACCATCTCGGATGTACTTGATGCACTGATGTAAGGATGAAGGAACCATCCTATATTCGTGAAGCCAGGGTCTACCTAAGAGAGCATTAAAGGATGTTGGAGTGTCTATAATATGAAATTTTGCTTCAGTTTTAAACTCCTCAATCTCCAACAACAGAGTAACTGAACCCAAAGCCCTCTCGCCATTTTCGTTAAAACCCTGTAAGATCATCTTGTCTGAGCTGAGCTTATGGACGTCTATTCTAAAATAGGCAAGAGTTCTTAGAGTCATAATATTAACTGATGCACCAGGATCTACAAGGATACATGACAATCTAAAGTTGTCAATGTTTACTATTAGGTATAGTGGACGGTTGTGATCAGTTGTCCCTAAACATAGATCTTCATCAGAAAAAGAAATTTTAGGAACTCCTCTGGAATAAAGAGCTTCATCAGGCTGTGCAGCTGCTAACTGGCCATGCAAATATCTGGATCTAATAATGCTTTGATTAACACTTCCCTCATTTCTTTGGAAAGGATCAAGGCGTCGTAAATGCTCAGTTTGGCAGGCAGCATCCTGAGATGAGCTAGGACATTATAATCGAACTTGGGGCATTCCACTCTCAATTGGACTCTGAAAGGAACGGGTTAATGTGAAAGAAAAGACTCTGGTTCGTCAACAACTTGTTTCCCTTTATCTTCAGAAGAAGTGTGAGGTGGTAGTACTTTGCCGCTACGAAGCTTGATTTGCACTATCTCTTCAGAAGAAGTGACAAGCGGGTTATCTACTTCGACCTCGGCTAGTTCTGGTTTCACTTCTGTTGAATTTTTAGAATCATACATTTCAGCTTCAATACAGATAGGCGTACCCTACAAATCAAGAGCAGGGATATCACTATCTGAATAATAGCCAAGAGAATGTTTTAATTCTTCAAAATTAAATTGATCATGCAGAGAATCATTTTCAGGTGTAATTTTTAAGTCATCTGTAACATCACTATCAGAAATAGACAAGATATAAATAGAATCCTTTTTCATTGATTTGACATCATCAAACTGAAAAAAATAAAATTCATCTAAGATAAGAGGATTGAGGATAACAATCTCCCCATCCGAAGAAAACACAACTCTACAAGATACATCACAATCAACACTACTAAAAGCAACAAAATGATCTCTAGTGTCCTCCTTCTCCTGAACTATAGGACCCTGGCTGACTTGGGCTTCCTTAAGCTCTAATGGTGGAGTCATCTCTACATCATCTTCTAGAACTATCAGATCAACCTGGAGAGGCTTCTGAGCTCCCAAAGACTCCTGAAGATTAGAAAAGTAAAGTTTATTTAGAAATTTCTTTGAAGAACGGAATAAAGCTATATCCCAAGTAGAATTAGAATTTGAAAAAGAAGTAGGAACAATAGGCTCACCCGTCACACACTTAGCTGATCCCTGCCCCGGATCCACTAAGTATTCCTTGGGAATTACTACAGCTCCTAATTTCATGTTTTTGTCAAGCCATTCTTTAAAAGTGACACATTCTTCAAGCTGATGACCCAACATTTAATGGTAAGGGCAATAATTGGGGTGATCTAACTAACCCACTTCTTCTGGCCTTCTAGGTGCAGGCAACTTAAAGTTTGGCTTTTTAAGAAGATTTTTGAATATCTTCTTTAAAGTCTCCATTTTAAAGGGGTAAGTCTTACCAATTAATGTATTAAATTTATCCCAATTTTCCCTTCTTTCTTCTAGAGTAAGGTAAGGCCGTTGTTGGTTGAATTCTGGCTGAATCCGAAGTGGCGGGTGCTGTGGTGGAGGATGCTACGGCCTTTGATACTGTTGATTGTAAAATTGGAAGGTGACCTTTCTGCTTGAACTTTCATAGGCTGCTTTCCCTTATTCATAGCTGAAACTGTCCCAGATTTCTTTTCAAAGACCTTCTGGGGTTTTAGCTTCTTAGGGTCTGAAGAGGACTGATCTACCAGGAAGGAGTGCTGTGAAGCTTCTTCTTGTAGACTAGAGGCCTTATTGACCAATTTTTCAATTGTCTTGATGGTAAAACCCTTCAAAAGAAAGGCTTCCGTTCCATGAATGTTCTTAAGAAGAATCTCAATCGCATGTTGCTCTTGCAATTGAGGTTCACACTTCATGCTCAAGTTCCTCCATCTAAGTATGTAGTTAACTAGCTTTTCTCCAGGCTTCTATTTTTTTATTACAAGATCCCCAACTGTAACATGGTGCTGACTGCCTGCAAATATCTTAACAAACATGTTCTCTAACTCTGTGAAATAGTGTACTGAACCATTTGGAAGATCTGCATACCAACCAAATGCTACCCCTGACAGACTACTAACAAACTGTCTGAAAAGCAAAGCATTGCTTCCTCCAGCGTTGCAACAACTGGCTCTAAAGTAGGCTATGTGCTGTCTTGGGTTTCCAGTACCATCAAAGATCTTGAACGAGGGAGGCACAAAACCCTTTGGGTAAGGCACTGCATCAAACTCCTCTGGGTAAGGTCTATTCTTCGGAGTATATGATGCGCTCTGAGACTCTGCTAATGCCTCCTTTACTTGCATTTCAACCATTTGCTTTAACTCTTTGGATTGAGAAGCCTTAATTTCTGGATCTTGCTGATGCTCTTATATAGTCTCAATCACTTATTTCTTCCCTACCACCTGAACAGGCTCGGGTTGAGAAGACTCAACCTGTGCTCGTGGTGGTAAAGGACCTTGACTTTGGAAAGAAGCCATAGTGACCATCATTTATTCTATCTTCCTTTCCATATTTGAAATCTGCTCATCCTTTTGCTTTAATTGCTGTATAAGACGTTGAGTTAAGTCCGGTGCTATGCCTTCCTCAACTGCAACATCTTGTAATACAGCATCCTCAATCTGCTCATCATGAGATGTTCTTCTTGTCTCAACCATAAGAACATCAGCCATTGAATCATCTAACAAATCATCTCTATCCAAGTCAAAGTTCAAAGCCTCTTCCTCATCCATATTTTTAATATTGTCTTTTAGTTCACCTATCATCTCCTCTATATATCTTCCAGAAACATAGTGGGGATCAACGAGAACATACTTTTCATAGTCCATGTGATCTAGAGTATTATTCTCAACCCTCTCCCTCTCTTCAAGTTCAATTTCTATAGGCTTCTTAGGTGAAGCTACTATAGGAGAAGTAGCTTTTTCCTTGGCTCTCCAAATCCTCTTCTAATCAAATGTCGGAGAGGGTTGGTTTGAGGTTTCCAATCACTCTACATCAAGATAAGAAGACGGAGAAGGACTAGAAGAGTGGTTCCTATCTATCCGGGGAGAAGAATGGGTACCAGAATAACGTTGAATTTTACTAGGACTCTGTGGTGGTGCAGAAGAATTGGACATTTGATGGCTGACTTACTGTGGAACATGCTGAGTACTTTTAAATTTCATTGAAGCATCAGTCAACACAATACTGTCTGTCTTTCTACTGGATCTTCTTGGCTCCTTAGGGTATCCATCAGTGAGAGCAGAGATTGCAGTTGGTTTAAATTTTCTTTTATAATCTCTTGCTCTCGACTGACCTCCTACCCTAGTTTCAATAAGTTTCTGCCTTAAGGTTTCTTCTTCAATCCTATCACTGATCATTCTTTTCATTTTTCTTAAAAATCCTTCTCTAGTCTGTGGGCGACTATCTGCACACTCTTATACTATAGCCTTTACCAAAATCTTAATGGGTGTTTCCTTACTTTTTGTTGGCTCAGTGGCAGACTTTCTAAAAGTAGTAGGGGCTGAGCAAGCAATCATCCTCGCATCTTCCTCTCCATCAGCAGCGGAGAGGAGATGGAACCTACTGCCATTAAGATGTGGAGAGGTTGGAGGGATGAGCTCTTTTTTTTTTTGAAATTCATAGTTTTTCCATTCTCATTTTTATACGACGATTCTTATTCCTTCTTTGAGTCTTAGTCATAATCTTCGACAAATTAGAAGATGAACCAATCTCAAATTGACTAGGTGCACTGAAAGGTATTGAATTGTCCATAGAGGGCCGAGGGTCTACAGGAGCAATTTGAGACTCGCATCACAAAGTGAAGTCTAGGATAGGTTTCTGATTTGCAACCTCACTAGGTGGAACAATAATGAACTCAGGTCAACTAATAGACTATTATAAATCCTCAAACCCTTTTCCAAACATGATTATACTACCATCAGCAAACGGATTGTAGGATAGGTTCATGTTGTCAAACAGAGAGAAAATTAATTTACCAGTCATTTTTCCTGAAATTAAAAAGAGAATTTTAATTAGACTTTGAATAAATTATTTAAATTGCAAAAGTTTAATTTATCCAACTAAATAAACTAAATTCTATCTCATTTCATATATATAGAGTTATATAAGAATATAACTGCAATATATAGTATTGAGATAAGAATAAATTTTATTTAGTGTTTTAATTATAACTTTGAGATTTTGGACCCAGTGCTAACACAAACATCAAGCTACAAGAAAAATGTAACTACAACATTCGAATTTGCACAGGGATTTTCTTTACAAAAAGACCATTATAAAGGAGATCCTTGTTAATTTTCTAACGGGGTCCAAAATAAGACCTCTAAAAATTTTTTAGATACCGTCCAAATTATTCAAGAATGAAATGAATAAAAGAACAGGCGGAAGAAAGATAGTTACAACCTATGATAAGCATAAGTATATTACCGATTAAAGGGTATAAAACACTGCTAAAGATGGAGAGAGGATTGTTCCTCAGCGGAGTCGCCGGAAAAACCTTGGTGGAAAAAATAATATATTACCACGCAGATTTTGGATTTTCTCCTATTTTGTAATCGAATACTGTTGAGTCTAGTAATTAGGTTGTTAAGCCTAAGCGAATGTCCCACGGCTACCAAGAGGGGGGTGAATTGGTAGTTTTAAAAAAACAAAGTTAAAATTTAAGACCCCTTTTTAAATATTATTGAACCGAAATAAAATCTCTTTTAAATTTTGTAGAAAAAGGTTTTTCAACCACAGAGTTTTTTAAACTGAAATAAAAAGTACGGAAACGTAAAAACTGTAAAGTAAATGACACCAGATTTATAGTGGTTCGGTCTATAACCAGACCTACATCCACTCCCCAGAGGCACCCTCTGAGTATTGCACTAATACCAATAGTGACTCTCCTTTTGCACCCACAGCAAGGCGGAGAAGCCTTTACAACACACTCTTTTCACCACTCCCCGGTGCGGCAGAGAACTGTCCGTCCTTTTACACAATACCCAGTGTTGGCAGAGAACCGTCCGTCCTTTCACACTATCCCCAGTGTGGGCAGAGAACCCTTCGTCCTTTCACACTCTCCTAGTGTGGGCAGAGAACCCTTCATCCTTTCACACTCTCCTAGGGTGGGCAGAGAACCCTTCGGCTGTTCACACTCTCCAAGTATCGGCAGAGAACCCTTCATCCTTTCACACTCTCCTAGTGTGGGCAGAGAACCCTTCGGCTGTTCACACTCTCCAAGTGTCGGCAGAGAACCGGATCTCCTTGACAGATCTTCTCACAAGAATCTAGAAGGAAGAAAGAAAAGAGTGAAGTAATCTCAATTCACAAGTAGAGACTCTTACCTTTGAAATCCAAGTGAAGCCTTCTCGCTTCAGTGGTAGAAATCCTCCCTTGAATGCTCTCTTCAACTCTCTCCTTGGCTATTCTCTCAATAGGCACTAAGATCAAATGACAAAAAGATTGGGTGGCAGTCTAATTTGAACTATTTATACAAAAGACAAGAAAAACCGCCCAAAAACTGCAAGTATTCAATTTTGTACGCAGTGGATCGTCCTGTACGATCGTGGATCATCCTGGACGATTTTACTTAAACGATCTGAAACGACCCTATTTGAATATGTGTACAAAATGTCTTCGTACAGCTGATCGTCCTGTACGAACTAGATTTGTCCAGTACGAACGGTTATTACAAGGTCGATTCTAGAAACTGCTGAAAACTGTTCTAAGTCGGTTAATCGTTTGGACGAAAATAGATTCGTCTGGACGAAATTTTTACAGAGGACTGATCGTTCTGTACGATAAATTATTTCGTCTGGACAAAAAATTTCCAGAGGACTGATCGTCCTGGACGATAATTTATTTCCGTCTGGACGAAAATTTTCCCGAGGACTGATCGTCCTGGACGAGAATTTTCCAGAGAGCCAATCGTACTGGACGATAATTTTATTTCGTCCTGGACGAATAAGACTTAGAAAAATTTTCAAGCAAGTTCATATTCGTTCCAAATGCTCTATAGGAGATAACTGTCTGATCGTCCAGTACGAACAGAAGATCGTCCTGTACGATCAGTATAAATTCTACATGATCTCCTTATGTGTGAATGTTTTTATTTTCTCAACATACAATCACTCCCTTTCAATTTGATTTCTAAGAAAAGTGCAAGCTTCAAATTTTACAAAGTATCTCATGCTGAATTTAATTTGAAGTCTTCGTAGTCTGGAGTTCGTTTTTTCCTGAAATGTCAGTACACACAAGAGCAAATACAATTCTTCCAAAATTGTTAGGAGATAACTACACATTTGAACAATAATGTTTGAAATCATCAAAACTTTATAAGTTGCAAAAATGAAAAGCATGCAAATAGCAACTATCTTAAAAATCTCCCCCTTTTTGATGATGGCAAAACAATTATTGTTTGTATGATTTCAATTTAAACAAATCTTTCTATCTCCTAAACTCCCCCTGAATTGATGAATACATGAAAATAAGGAGGCAATTTGAAGCATAAAAAAAATTTTATTTTTCAAAAAAATAAACTAAAATAAACTAGAAACTCAAACATATAAACATATGAACAAACAAAGCATACAAACACAATGATTTCTCCCCCTTTTTGACAACAACAAAAAGTGAAGAAGAAATAGACAAGAAATGTAAGTAATTGTATGAAATTCATTTGAACATTTAATCTAAATGGTGATTGATACAAGGTATGCAATTTTAAACTAAAAACATTAGGTCAATCATAGAAATTCATAAAATTTAAAAAGTGATATAACATTGTAAGTAAGAAGAATTTAGCAAAGACATGATTCAATTTAGACATTCCAATATAGAAAATCATTACTAGAGAGATGAAGAAAAATTCGATATTTCAAAGTTCAAAAGAATATAAATGAACATAAGATCAATTTGAATTAAGAGATTGAAAGAATTTGGAAAGAAGAGAATTACCACAAGTGGCGCTTTGCGCATCTTTTTCATATAGGTGGCACATTTTTGTACATCTTTTTCATATAGGTGGCACATTTTTGCGCATCTTTCTTTATTGGGCATATTTTGTGCCTCTTTTTCACATTTGCAACTTTGTTGCGCATTCCTTTTGATTTTGTACATTTGTACAATTTTCAAGAGTAATTGAATTCTTTCCAAAGACAATAATCTAGAATCTCAAATTTTTCTAAGTGCATAAATATTAATTGAGCTAGGAAATACAAAATAAGACAACATCTAAATTGCAATAATAATATTAACTTTTATGTAGTCTAAATGAATAGACATGAATTTAAAAGTTCTAATTACAACAAGTTATAAACAACTTTTAAATTTAGAAAGACTAGATTTTCTAATATAGATAATCTCAAATTACAATCTAATTTAAGCACTATGAAGATTAAATAATACTAATGA
Source organism: Dendrobium nobile (assembly GCA_022539455.1). Taxonomy (NCBI): domain Eukaryota; kingdom Viridiplantae; phylum Streptophyta; class Magnoliopsida; order Asparagales; family Orchidaceae; genus Dendrobium; species Dendrobium nobile. Next base: position 43,349,299 of record CM039729.1, on the reverse strand, counting down.
AATTCATAAAAATTAACCACATTTTAATAACAAATCAACATTGAAACAAGTACGAAATGCATTGATATTTATGAAAGGATTACACATTTCACAATATCTAAACACAACTTAAAAGAAAAGACAAACAAACACTTAACATAAACACTAAAACAACAACTACAACACGAGTACAACAAAGACACAGAAATTCATCTCTACTATTCTGGAGGAGGAGGAGGAGGAATGCCACCGAAAAGGTTAAAGTAGGAGGCCATCAACATTACATTAGTATTCATATCATGTACTTCATTTCTAATTATACCAATGTCATGTTGTTGCTGCACAAGTTGAGCATCAAATTGATCAAACCTTTGATCAATATGAGTCTCTAATCTATCAAATTTCTCAATCAGATTCTGATAATCTGACTGAGGTGCAGAGGTTTGCGCTCCTTCTTCTTCTTCTTCTTCTGAAGCACTGGCATGCACTTTTTCTTTTTCTTTTTTCTCCCTGAAGAGCAATCTGAAGGATGCGTCATTATAGTAAACCGGCTCTTCATATTCTTCATCAAGATGCACCAAATTATATTTCTTCTCTAAAATGTAGGTAATTAAATGTCCCAAAGAAATATTCTTTTTCCTCTTCTGTTCAGCATGTCCTATTTCTGAAAGCCTATAGAGATGATCTATGATAAGTTGGGCTTCGTCGATAGGGCGACGATCCATAATCAAAAAGGTTAGAACAGAAAGGAGAGGAGTAATGTTTATCCTATCACCAGCTTTAGGAATGATTAAAGATCTAAGAATATGCTGGATGATACGGGCATTTTGGGTCATCCCAAATACTCTAGCAATATGATAGGTTACGCCACTTTTTCTAATTACCATATTGACATCTTCCCATCTGATTGTGTTTTCGGTCATAAGGGCGTGAGCTCTATATCCTTCAGTCCTTAGGTTTAGAAATGCACCAATGTCATGATTGGTGATTTCTACTTTTTGCTTGAATACATAGGAACTAATGGAATAGTGGTCGGAGTTAAAACTCATGTTGGCTAGAAAGTAGAGAAATGTTTGCTTGTTGTAGAAATGGACGAGAGAAAGTATGAAATGGAATTGGGTTGAGGCAAAAAGGTGTATTACCTTAAAATTTATCTCGCTTTGGATTAAGATGCGAGATGGAGTTATTTTTGCGGAAGCAAAACGAGAAAATGATTCCTCATTTGCCTTAGAAAGGAAGTTTTCCGAGGCATTCCTATTCGGCTTCTTCGCTAACACCTTTTGTCTTTTGCTTGAGGAGGCCATTGACAATTTGAAGTAGAAAGGGATTGAAAGAGAAGTTTGAAATTGTGATTGTTGAGTTAGAAAGTCTTCATATTTAAAGAAAACGATACGTACGTCCTAGACGAAAAAGGTTCGTCCTGGACGAAAATCATCGTTCGTCTGGACGAAAATTATTTCGTACAGACGATCAAATTTGTCCAAAATGTAACGGCTTTTCGTAATCAACACAACTTACGATGCGTCCCTTCGTACAGACCTTTGACTTGACCGATCGTACATACGAACAAAAGTTCGTACAGACGAAATCCATATTAAAAACTGTCTTATCCACTCAACCGCTGCATTCAATCGTCTCGACATTTGAGAAAAGGAAAAAAGTTCGTCCTGGATGATATTCAGATCGTACAGACGATTTAATTAAAAACTGCTCTCAAAACTGATAAAATGCACGCAAACCAATTTTTCTCACATCGTCCAATACGAACCAAAAGTCGTCCCGGACGATTTCCTCCAATTTTTGAATTTTTGAATTTTAATTTAAGAAAATCAAACCAAACTTTTAAAAAAAATAGAAAACATACAATAAAAAAATTTACACTCAAAAACAAATTCATTCAAAACACACAAAAATTTACATAATCAAAAACAAAACAAAAACATAAACATCAATGTTGCAAAGACATTTTGTTTAGGCATTTAAATCAATAACACCTAACCTTGTTCTTAAAGTACTGAAGGTATCAAGGGCTAAAGGTTTTGTAAAAATGTCTGCAAGTTGATTTTCAGTTGAAACATGTGTGAGTTCAATTTCTCCTTTGGATACATGATCCCTTATGAAATGATGTCTTATATCTATGTGTTTGGTTCTAGAATGTTGAATAGGATTTTTAGAAATGCAAATAGCACTAGTATTGTCACAATAAATTGGAATAGTGCCTACAGATAATTCTAAATCAATCAACTGTTGTTTTAACCAAAGTACTTGTGCTACACAACTTCCTAATGCAATGTATTCTGCTTCTGCAGTAGATAGGGATACTGAATTTTGTTTTCTACTGGACCAAGAAACTAATGAATTTCTAATGAATTGACATGTTCCAGAAGTGCTTTTCCTATCCACTCTACAGCCTGCAAAGTTAGAATCTGAATAACCAATAATTTCAAATGAAGAGCTAAACTTAGGATACCAAATTCCTAAGTTTTGAGTTCCTAGTAAGTATCTTAAGATCCTTTTCACTGCTGTCAAATGTGATTCTTTTGGATCTGATTGAAATCTAGCACATAAGCAAACACTAAACATAATATATGGTCGGCTAGCAGTCAAGTAAAGCAAAGATCCAATGATCCCTCTATATTTCTTTTGATCAACAGATTTTCCCTTAAGGTCCTTATCTAAGTGAACTGAGGAACTCATTGGTGTACTAACAGGTTTAGCATTGTCCATTTCATATTTCTTGAGGATGTCTTTAATATATTTGGTTTGACTAAGAAATGTCCCTTCCTCAAGTTGCTTAATGCTAAAACCTAGAAAGCAATTTAAATCTCCCATTAGACTCATTTCAAATTCACTACTCATTGTATTAGAAAAATCATCACAAAGATTTTTATTTGAAGATCCAAAGATGATATCATCCACATAAATTTGAACAATGAGTATTTCCTTTCCAAATTTCTTTAAGAAGAGAGTTGTATCCACACTTCCTTTTTCAAAAGATCTTTCAAGTAGGAAAGTGCTCAATCTCTCATACCAAGCCCTAGGTGCGTGTTTCAATCCATATAATGCCTTTTTTAACTTAAAAACATGATTTGGGTATTTTGAATTTTCAAATCCTGGAGGTTATTCTACATAAACATCTTCTTCAATAACACCATTCAAAAAGGCACTTTTGACATCCATTTGAAACAATTTAAAATTTTTAAAACAGGCAAAGGCAAGTAAAACCCTAATTGCTTCAAGTCTTGCTACAGGGGCAAAGGTCTCCTCAAAATCAATTCCTTCAATTTGATTATACCCCTTAGCAACTAATCTAGCCTTATTTCTAATGACTACTCCTGAGTCATTCATTTTATTTTTGAACACCCACTTTGTTCCAACAACACTTTGATCTTTTGGCCTGGTGGTTAATTTCCAAACTTTATTTCTTACAAATTGATTTAACTCTTCTTGCATGGCCAATATCTAAAATTCATCAGAAAGTGCCTGATCAATATTAGTGGGTTCTATGGTTGAAATAAAGGTTGAATGATTGACTTCCTTATTTAATCCACGCCTAGTTCTAACACCCTCACTAGGTTCTCCTATAATCAATTCTCTTGGGTGGTTTTTAGAAAATCTCAAATCTCTAGGCAAAGGGTTTTCTCTTTCAAAGTTTTCTTCCACATTTTCTTCCAAATTTAATCTATCAATCTTTTGGGAGTTTTTCTCAATTTCTTCTTCAACAATATTTGGCTCTTCTAAATTTCCAGATTCATCAAATACAACATGTGTGGTTTCTTCAATAACTAAAGTTCTTTTGTTGAATACCCTATAAGATTTTCCAACACTTGAATATCCAACAAAAATTCCTTCATCTGATTTTGGATCAAATTTTCCTAAGGCAGATTTTCCATTGTTATGAATGAACACCTTGCAATCAAAAACATGCAAATGAGACAAATTTGGTGTTCTACCTTTTAGTAACTCATAGGGAGTTTTATTTAAATTTGATCTCACATTCACCCTATTCAGAACATAACATGCAGTGCTAACCGCCTCAGCCCAAAAATATTTAGGAAGAGAGTATTCTGCCAACATTGCTCTGGCGGCTTCTATTAATGTTCTGTTTTTCCTTTCAACTACCCCATTTTGTTGAGGGGTTCTAGGAGCAGAAAAGTTGTGATCAATCCCTTTTTCTTTACAAAAATTTTCAAATCTATCATTTTTAAATTCTCCTCCATGATCACTTTGTATAGACATTATTTCACATCCTAATCTTCTCTGAATCCAAGTTGAAAAATTTCTGAATTCCTCAAATGATTCACTTTTATGAAAAAGAAATCTAACCCAAGTGAACCTAGAGAAATCATCCACAATAACAAATCCGTATACCTTCCCTCCTAGACTTACAGTTCCTACTGGTCCAAAAAGATCCATGTGAAGAATTTCCAATGGTTTACTAGTTCTAAGATCATTATTGGATTTAAAAGAGGACTTCACTTGTTTTCCTAATTGACATGCATCACAAAGATGGTCCTTAATAAAGTCTAGTTTTGGTATACCTCTTACTAAATTCTTTTGGGTAATTCTCCTAAGATTTTTCATATTAGAATGACAAAGTCTCCTATGCCAAAGCCAAGATTCATCAGAAACAGTTTTCAAACAAAAAGCAATAGGAGTATGAAATGAATTCAAATCTAGCATGTAAACATGGTTTACCCTTTTTCCATTTAAAACTTCTTTCCCATTTAGGCTTAATATGCAGCTAGTAGGTAAAAATTTCACATTATAACCCTTGTCACATAGCTGACTTATACTTAACAAATTATGCTTTAAGCCTTCAACCAATAGCACATTGTCTATAAAAAAGTTTTTGAAATTACCAATCATACATGATCCAACCACTTTCTTTGTGGTATTATCTCCAAGTGTAACCTTGCCTCCATTCCTGGCTTCTAGCGATATGAATTGTGTAGTGTCTCCAGTCATATGCTTTGAACATCCGCTATCCAGGTACCATATGCTCCCACAAGGTCTTGTGTGAGAGCAATCCTACAAAAATATCAAATGTTAGACCTGGGAACCCAAACAAGTTTGGGTTCACCTTTTAGCAATTTATAATCAGATGCATGTATGATATGTCTAGGTTTATGCATCTTAGGTCTCCACACCAAATTAGATTTCATCATCAAGGTACAGGTGTGAGATATATGTCCAAAAAATCTACAATTATTACATTTAACATTAGGAAAAATATCCCTAAGTTTTCTTCCATGTGATTGTCTTCTAAGGGATTTCATGAATTTAGGATAATATTTAGGATTTGTAAAATCTTCAAGTCTGGGGGGTTTCCTATTATCCTCGAGAGCTCTTATTGTTAATTTGTAAAATGAATTCATATCTTCCAAGATTCGATTGGTATAATTGATTCTATATGCTTTGCTCTCAGATTCATCCTTAAAATTTTTAAATTCCTTTTCAAGATCAGTATAGGATGACTTTAGATTTTCAAAATTCTTATTCAAGTCATCATATTCATCAAGTAGTTTCATGTGGTTGTCATCTATTAAAGCATGGTCTTTTCTAAGGATTTCATTTTCCTTCTTGAGCTCTTCAAATTCTAAACTTAAACTAGCATGCATCTTTTTCATTTTCCTATATGCATCATGCATGTGTTCAGAAACTTCAAATAATTCATCATAGGATAAGTCACATACCTCTTCTTGATCTGAGTGATCCACTTTGTCTGCCATCAAGCAAAAATTAGTGACTTCTTCTTCTTTTTCTGTCTCAGATGAGTCTGAAGCTGAGTCCGCCCAGAAAGCTCTTTGAAACTTCTTCTTGCCCTTCTTTACCATAGGTTTCTCCTCCACCTTCTCCTTAGCAGGAGTGGCTTTGAGTTTTGGGCATTCAGTCTTGATATGACCTGGTTTCCTGCATTCATAACAAATCACTTCATTAGAAACCTTGCCATTTCTGTTAAACTTACCTTTATTCCAGAGCTGGCGTTTCTTCTGCTTCCTCTTTAAAAAGCTTCTGAATTGTCTAGTCATTAGTGCAACATCATCTTCATCCTCAAGTTATGAGTGTTCACTCTCGGACTCTTCCACTTTTAGTGCTATATTCTTCTCCTTTCGTGGTTCACCTGCATCAATCTTCCTTTGACTTACTCCTTGCTCATAAACAATGAGTTAACCAAGAAGATTGTCAATAGAATAAATGTTTAAATCTTTAGACTCTGTAATTGCAGTAATTTTTGCATCATAAGCAGTAGGTAAACAACGAAGAATCTTATTGACCATTTTAGCATTAGTTAATTCCCTACCAAGTGCATGCAAAGAAGTGACAATTTGTGTAAATCTTGTGTACATGTCGGAAATAGATTCATTAGGTTTCATGTGAAACAATTCATAATCATGTAACAAGATATTGAGCCTTGATTGTTTAACCTCATTTGTCCCTTCATAAGTTATACAAAGTCTGTCTCATATGTCCTTTCCGCTTTTGCAAGTGGAAACCCGCATGTAGTCTTCAGATTTTAAAGCACAAAAGAAACTGTTTAAACATTTGGCATTTAATTATGCTAAGTCACGTTCTTCTACAGTCCAATCAGTAAAAGGTATTTCTACCATTACTCCATCAACTAATCTAGTTGGTTTTGTGTAGCCATCTTGGACTAATATCCACATGCGATAATCAAGTGACTGTAAGAAAGTAGACATGCGTGTTTTCCAAAAATCAAAAGGAATATTGTCAAATAGTGGAGGTCTAGTAATAGAGTAACCCTCAGGTGTGTTCCGGTTTCCGAAAGCAGCCATCTACGTTAATCAAAAAGTAGTTCAAACTTATGATATTGAAATGAAGCTCTGATACCACTGGTTGAGTCTAGTAATTAGGTTGTTAAGCCTAAGTGAATGTCCCACGGCTACCAAGAGGGGGGTGAATTGGTAGTTTTAAAAAAACAAAGTTAAAATTTAAGACCCCTTTTTAAATATTATTGAACCGAAATAAAATCTTTTTTAAATTTTGTAGAAAAAGGTTTTTCAACCACAGAGTTTTTTAAACTGAAATAAAAAGTGCGGAAACGTAAAAACAGTAAAGTAAATGACACCAGATTTATAGTGGTTCGGTCTATAACCAGACCTACATCCACTCCCCAGAGGCACCATTTGAGTATTGCACTAATACCAATAGTGACTCTCCTTTTGCACCCACAGCAAGGCGGAGAAGCCTTTACAACACACTCTTTTCACCACTCCCCGGTGCGGCAGAGAACCGTCCGTCCTTTTACACAATACCCAGTGTTGGCAGAGAACCGTCCGTCCTTTCACACTATCCCCAATGTGGGCAGAGAACCCTTCGTCCTTTAACACTCTCCTAGTGTGGGCAGAGAACCCTTCGTCCTTTCACACTCTCCTAGTGTGGGCAGAGAACCCTTCGGCTGTTCACACTCTCCAAGTGTCGGCAGAGAACCCTTCGTCCTTTCACACTCTCCTAGTGTGGGCAGAGAACCCTTCGGCTGTTCACACTCTCCAAGTGTCGGCAGAGAACCGGATCTCCTTTACAGATCTTCTCACAAGAATCTAGAAGGAAGAAAGAAAAGAGTGAAGTAATCTCAATTCATAAGTAGAGACTCTTACCTTTGAAATCCAAGTGAAGCCTTCTCGCTTCAGTGGTAGAAATTCTCCCTTGAATGCTCTCTTCAACTCTCTCCTTGGCTATTCTCTCAATAGGCACGAAGATCAAATGACAAAAAGATTGGGTGGTAGTCTAATTTGAACTATTTATACAAAAGACAAGAAAAACCGCCCAAAAACTGCAAGTATTCAATTCTGTACGCAGTGGATCATCCTGTACGATCGTGGATCGTCCTGGACGATTTTACTTAAACGATCTGAAACGACCCTATTTGAATATGTGTACGAAATGTCTTCGTACAGCTGATCGTCCTGTATGAACTAGGTTCGTCCAGTACGAACGGTTATTACAAGGTCGATTCTAGAAACTGCTGAAAACTGTCCTAAGTCGGTTAATCGTTTGGACGAAAATAGATTCGTCTGGACAAAATTTTTACAGAGGACTGATCGTCCTGTACGATAAATTATTTCGTCTGGACAAAAAATTTCCCGAGGACTGATCGTCCTGGACGATAATTTATTTCCGTCTGGACGAAAATTTTCCCGAGGACTGATCGTCCTGGACGATAATTTATTTCGTCTGGACGAGAATTTTCCAGAGAGCCAATCGTACTGGATGATAATTTTATTTCGTCCTGGACGAATAGGACTTAGAAAAAATTTCAAGCAAGTTCCTATTCGTTCCAAATGCTCTATAGGAGATAACTGTCTGATCGTCCAGTACGAACAGAAGATCGTCCTGTACGATCAGTATAAATTCTACATGATCTCCTTATGTGTGAATGTTTTTATTTTCTCAACATACAATCACTCCCTTTCAATTTGATTTCTAAGAAAAGTGCAAGCTTCAAATTTTACAAAGTATCTCATGCTGAATTTAATTTGAAGTCTTCGTAGTCTGGAGTTCATTTTTTCCTGAAATGTCAGTACACACAAGAGCAAATACAATTCTTCCAAAATTGTTAGGAGATAACTACACATTTGAACAATAATGTTTGAAATCATCAAAATTTTATAAGTTGCAAAAATGAAAAGCATGCAAATAACAACTATCTTAACAAATACTACATTGAGAATAAAGTACAATCTTGAGAGATTGACACAATATTCTATAATAGATTCAATATCAAAATTGGGTTTTGAAAATTAATATTTCTATAATCAAACACATTTCAAAGAACAATATATCATCTCGAGAGATGAACATGAAATTCTAGAGAATATGTTTAAAAATAGAAATAATTTTTTTTAAAAGATTATTTATTCCTTTATTTAGATATGACAAAAAAGAATATTATATCATCTTGAAAGACGAACATAACATTCTTCAAGACATCCAAAAGCAAGAATGGATTTTATAAAATTTATTATTTCCAAAATTGAAGATAACAAATAGGATATTATATTGTCTAAAAAGACAATAATAACATCTTATAAGCATATTTAAAATTGGAAATAAAGTTTTAAAGTCATCCATGTTCCCAAAGATTTTTCCCCTATTTTATATAAATAAAATAAGGTTTATTTTAGTCTAGGGTTTCTCAAATAATTATAGGAGGAAGCCCCTATAGTTAATTACATCTTAGGAGTGATGCTCCTAAGAAAACTCTCGATTAAAGCAGTGATCTCATACCCTTTGACTACGAAGTAGAAGACAAGGAAAAGAAGTAGCAATTTTTTAAGGTGAAAGCTTAATGTTGAACATTTATTAGCGAGTCAAATGAGGAAAAGTAGAAGGTGTCGGATTCTGAGAAGACTAGAGACAGCCTCAGTCTATCCTATGTTGGGCTTTAAATATTAAGAGAAAATTTTATATTTGAGTTTACAGTTTATTAGAAATTTGGGATTATATTCCCAGAGGGCGAGGACTTAATATTTAAAAGAATCTGCCTCAAAACCTAAATCTAATTTGGGTACTATAAAGTAGCGACCCGAACCTAACTAATGAAGTGCAAATCTGGACTTACCCTGGCATGGATTGGGGAGCCAGCTAACCACCTAGGTGCTTTAAAACCATGTGTCAAGTCTCTTCTGAAAGATAGATAGGGACCTTGCTTGAGTTTTAAGGAATTGGGGGCCGACATCCAAAACAGATCCTAATTGGCCCCTCAATTTATGTAGGGTGAGTTATGCCTAGAAATAAAATGCAATTAATATTTTAGACTCTTTTTAATTTGTATCTAATGCAATGCATGCTAATTGGCTCGAATGCATAAAATGAATATGAAGCAGTTTTAAAATTAGGCTTAGAAAATAGGTTTTTCCCTAGAGATTGCACAACTTCCCCTTGACAGAACTGCACCCTCATAGGTCAAGTGGTCTGCCAGAACCAGCAGGCGGGGAGGTGCCTAACAAGGAAGAGAAAGTAATAATATGCTTATGCTGACTCTCCGCGGTCCCGAGCTTACTTCTTAGATCGTTAGAGTTACTATGTGAGCCTAAAAATTTTATTATAATTTCAAGCTGAAGAATTTTATACGTACCCTTACGAAAAAAGCACTCCGATTCATATCCAGGCTAAAACAAAACACGACATGCAAGGGTCCTAAGAAAAGCTACTGCACAAACAATATAATCAATCAAATTAGATAATCCAAAATATAATATCCAATGTCCATATAATTACACCCAGAATTTGCAGAAAAGTAAAGTGGCCGGGCACCACTGACAACAAACCCGGATTCTAATCCTAAGAATGACGCAAGTGATTTTGAAACTGAGATATACTCTTTCTTGTATCTTCATTTCTTCGTCTTCTTTCTTTCATCTCTTCATTTTCTTCTTCTACGAGCTTCTCTGATCCGCCGGGCCATAATATCCAAATGAAAAGAAACTCATCCCTAAAAGGGGTATTTTCTTTTCTATTTGGAGACTAAAATTATCCTAATTTGGCTTTCCAAATAAAAGAGAATAATCCTATAAGGTATATTCTCCTTTCTTTGGATTCCAAATCATAGGTGATATCCCATTTTTCAAATCACTTTCGCAATTCTTTACTTCAACAAATTACATTTACATTTACATTTACATCACATAAATAAAAGGAAAATCTAGATCACCTGCAAGGTTATCCTAAGCAGTTTATAATAAAAATCATCCCAAGCAGTTATATATTTGCATTTAAATTAAATCAATCAGCCACACTTAGCCACACTCTTTTTTATTTGGGGGCTAAGCAGCTGAAGCACTTATAGCATTTATAAAATTATTAATTAATTAGCCCACTTTTTACTTCCCTACAAGAGTGTGGCCACCTGCAGAAAATTTTGTGAACAACTAGATCGCTCCTAACAAATGGATAATCTAATCGTCAACCAAATCACATCACAGAATGAAATAAAAATAAATAAACAAACACAAAAACAATTTTACAACCAGCATGCAGTGAAAACAGAGAAAAAGCCCATCAAACTGCAGTAAGAAAATAAATATCGGCCTAACATAAAACTAGAGTCGGTTGTCCTCACAAAAAAATTTAAGTGTGTGCAGTAGGCTATGAGGTTTTGATATGTCCTAGGTCAATTATTAGCTAAAGTTTTCTAATTGATTGAGTTTTAGTTTAAAGATATTCATTAATCCTAAGGTGAGATGTCACTAAATTTTCTATGTTATATGTTTCTACCCTAAAGTGTGCATGCATCCTAAGTCTAAGTTTTCTAACACTTAGTCCTTAATTTTTGTCCTTAAGTGTCACTATTGATGTATGGGGTGAAAAATTTGTTATTACTAACCCTTAAGACATTACGCGTTTGTAAAAGAAGTTCAGGGATCTAAAAATAAAACAAAAGTAATCCTAATAAAATTGAAGTTACAACAAGGACCTAAAGGATAACGGTTAGCACAAACCACATCAAGGGGCCCCTAAAGGTTTTCTAAGTTTAGAATACTCACAGTCACCGGGGGCTACGACCTGGTGGTTCCGCCTGTAGCACCTCTACCTGGTTGGATAGAGGCGACTGACGCCGTTAGTCCCTTGTACATTTGTTCCTACGACCTGTACCATTCCTCGCAGTTCATGCAAATAAATAATAGAAAATAGGGAAAAACAGGGATTAGAAGCACATTTAATAAATAATAATGAAATAATTGAGATCTACTAAAAATAAGAACACTGGTTCTGTTGACTTTGCTTTTTCGAACCTTTACTTTTGGAAGTATACTTTATATCTTTTTAACATTCACTTCCACTCTTCCTAACTTATACAATTTTCACAAAACAAACAATTTATCTCTCACACTTGCACATTTCACCATTCCTAAAATAATACTCTTTATTTTTCCTTTTCAAACCACTTTTATACACTTCAATATTCAAAACACCTTTCTACACATTTCAAATTTCAAGATTTACATTTATTATTTCCAAAATAATACTTTTCATTTTCTAAAAACACAAAATTCACTTTCCAAACCAAACACACCCTTTTCAAAATGAACATGATTTATTTCCAAAATCTACACATCTCACCCTTCCAAAGTTCACACTTATACTTTTCAAAACATACACTTTTCATTCTTCTAAAATCTCAAAATTTACTTCTCAAATCATACATACACTTTACCTTTAAAACATACACCTTTCATCTTTGAAAAGTCACACAATCACTTTTTAAAGTAGACGCACAAATCACTTTTCAAAAAAAAAAAGAAAAACATCATTTCACTTTCTAAGAGATACACATACCCTATCTTTCACACATACAATTCTATCATTCCAAAACAAACACAATTTTCACCTTTCCGAAAACACAAACTTCACTTTTTATTTCTCACACATATCACCTTTTCAAATCAAAACACTTTTTATTACTCAACAAGACAAACTTCACTTTACCATTCACAACCACCTTAATCTTTCTTTTATTGACAAAATTCTCAAAACGACAATGTGAATATATAGCCATTCTTTGTAAATGATGTGAGATGCCATAGATATGAGTGTATGAAATGCCATCTAAATATTATGTATTTGGTCGGAATGTAATGATCTATAGGAGAGATTCAGCATGGTATGCCTCATTGATCACTAAACACAACAGAACATAAATTTTCATACAAGCCTTGAAGTGACTAATAAATCTAATGCTTTTTATGAGTAAACAAAATTGAAACAAATATATTTCTTTTACAAAGATGATTTATAGATGAAAATTACTGACTTTGTCCCTCTAGATAACCATATTTCTGACCACATCACATAGCAAATCACTTCTCTAAACAATGAAAAGAGGAAGAAGAAAATGGATGAAGATCTAGAAGAGATTTACCCAAAGATTGATAAGATTGACGGTGTCGATTAGAGCAGATGAGGTGGCCTAGGGCAAGAATCGGGCAGAGTAGGTCGTAGGCTTCCTTAGTGCTTTGATTTGTCTTCCTTAGGCGCGTGAATCAAGAGGCGACGGGGTAGACGAAGGGGGCGAATGGCTCTTGCGAACTGAGAGGAGACGAAGGGGCTTCGTGCTGGCAGAGAGTAAGGGGCGATGGAGCATGGGGAGTTTGCGAATCACCTGGAGGTATGCGAACTGCAGGGAGATGAGCGAACTAGGGAGGAGCGACGGGCTGGGGTTCTTGCGGCTTTTCTTTCGAGCGAACAGAGAGTAGAGGGAGACGAGAGGGGGCTTCGGTTTCACGAACTGGGAGGGTAAAAGCAGGCTGGAGTTTGAATGTGAGAGAGGGAGGCAATTCAGAGAAGGTTTCGTTTCTTGATTCTGTGTGTAGGGGCTGGGCGGTTCGCGAATCAGAAGGAGATGGAGATTTTTCGGAACTGCCAGAGATGGGGAGCGAATGGGAGCCTGGGTAGTTTCTTTTTGTGTGTATGAGTGAGAGGGGAGAGAATGAGATCGTGGGAGTTGGTTTGAACCAGCTAAATCAATTTCAAAACTATTTCTTAGTTCAAAATTAGCGGCTAGGATTAAAGAAAGATTTAAGGGATGATTCGATCTGATCAAAAAATTAAATCAGACTTTTATTAGAAAGAATTTTGGGTTTGATTGGTGAGTTGATTTAAGCCCAATGATATATCACTTTGATCGAAAATTATATTAAATTGAGTCGATCGACAATCGACGAATCATAAATCGAGCTTGATTTGAGTTCATCTGGTGTTGAATTAAAATCTAGATTGAATTTATTTTGATTTGGTTTGAACAAAAGGGTCGAGTCAACGCTAAGTCAGTGGGCGTCCACCTAAGAGGAGTCCTATGGGTGGTATCTTCACTAAGTTATGAAGACCTATGAGCTAAAGATTAAATCTGGGAAATTGACCTCGAATAATGAGGTCAACACTATTAAGTTTGGATCTAATGTTCACCCTATTCAACACGTAATAAGATGTGTTTACAAGCCACCATAAATGTTTTTTTTTATCTTTGTCAGCTTGATTAGTTCTCCAACATCTCTTTACTCTGGCCTGTGGGGCGATTCAGAGGTGATTCTAGGGCCTTCTTCATGCGTTCACTTGGGAGCTTATTCTTCATTTTTTCTCAGAATTTTTTTCTGTTCTTTTTTGTGGGCTTTTATTTCATCTCTGTACGTTGCCTTTTGGAGCATGTGTGTGGCTCTTCTAGGGCTTTTTTTTGTGATCTCTTGGGAGCCCTTTTCTCTATTTTTCTCTACATTATGCATTATTTTTATTTTTATTTGTTTGTTTCTCTCACTCTATTCCTTTTCCCTCCTTGCTTCTAGGCTTGTCGAGTGGTTTTGTTTAGGGTTCTCTATTTGGGTTCTGTGGCTTCTTCTTTTGCTTCAATTTTCTTCATGAGGTATCTATTATTTTTGTAGTGATTTTGTGTTTATTTGGTTTGTTTTGGACATTGGTTTTCATGGATTAGGGGGATGAAGACCCCATCATCATCTTACCCTCCTCTGACTTTTACTCTGAATGGTAAATCTTGCTCTTTCAAGGATGAGCTTGCTAGATCTTCTGGCTCTTCACCCCCTTGCATTTTACTCACTTTTCTTTCAAGGGCTGTCCAGCCTTAATGTTTGACGATTCTATGGTGGTTCATTTAGCCGCCCCATTCGCTCTTACTCTTGTGGGTAAGTTTGTTCTTAGGCGTCCTAATCTTGACGTTATTAACAATTTTTTTGTAAACTTAAAGGTTTTTGGCTATTTTCACATTGGATTACTTGACCCTCAACATGTCATGATTTAATTGAGTAATGACATGGATTATAGTCAAATTTTTTTGAGGATATCATATTAAATTCAGGCTTGCCAAATCAGGCTCCTTAAATGGACACCTTACTTTGACGCCTGTGAGGAATTGCCTGTTGTTCCTATTTGGGTCTCTTTTCCTAACTTGAGGCTCCATTTTTTAATTATCAAGTGCTATTTGGTCTTGCTTCTATCCTTGGCAGACTTCTTCAAATAGATCAGGCTACGGCTTCGGTCTCAAGGCCATCAATGGCTTGTGTTTTGGTTGAGCTACATATTTCTAAAAAACATCCTTCGGAAATATAGTTAGGATCTAAATTGAATGGTTATCTCTAAAAGGTAGAATTTGAAAAGTATCTGATTTTTTGTTCTCATTACAAAGTGCATGGCCATGGCTTGAGTGAATGCTTTAAATTACATCCTCACCTTAAGAAGGACAATGAAGTGGTTAGGCCTACTAAAGTACAAGGTGGAAATTTTAATGTGTAGGTTAATGATCCTTTGAATAACATCATGGTTAAAGTTATTGGAGTTCCAATTGTGGGAAATGTTATTAGAAATTACCCACCTGATCATGTTCAAGTTGACCCGTCTTCTAGTGGAACAGAACTTCTTAGTGCTCAAACCATGGTGCCTTAATGATACATATTCTGTCTGATGGGGAGGAACAAATGTTACCTATTAATGCCAAGACTACATTTGAACTATCTTCTTATATTACTCATTCTTATTCTCAATAAGCTCTGCCCAAAATAGTTGCTTCAGATTTTAATATTACTTATCTTAACTCTATTCAATTTATGGATGTGAATGGGCAGGTTAATGATCTTAATAATATTAGAATTGATCCTCTAGTGTTAGAGGAAGATTTGTCCCTTCAAGTGAACCTCCTATTATCCAATCTAAAGTTGCCAAGGAATACTGTGAAGGAATTGAGAGGAACATTTCTACTTTGGAAGATGGTGTTTTCTATATAGAAGGTGAGAGGTCTCCTATGGGGCCTTCAGGTAATTTAAATGATAGAAAGCTACAAATGACATTGACAACTTGCAAATGTTCTACTAAAGATCATAAGCTTTTATACATGTCATTTTCTAGAAGGGAAAGAAACATTTTGAAGATTGATAGACTTGAAAATCTTTTGATTAAAATTTTGTTTTATCCTTCATTATAAATGATCTTTATAACTTACAAATAATCCACTAGGGATTATGTTTTTATACTGGATCATCATATGTGAGGAAAACAAAAGGGCAGTAGTTTGATCATCTTTGATAAGTAAAGACTTAACAAAGTATCTCGGCCACTGGAGAAGAAATGCAAGATTTTAATAAAAGATTGATTCTATAATTGAATTTGTTTTGATTAACTCAAAGAAAGTCATATGAATTTTCTAGAGTCCTCGTTTGCTTGTTATAAGAGAACTAAATGCAGCATGATAAAATTTTCCTTAGAAAAGTTTAACTTTTGCATGAGTTGTTGAAGAACAAGGAGAATATTTGAGCATCCTTTATAGTGAAAGCACTAAGGAATATCA
The DNA here is from genome assembly GCA_022539455.1 of Dendrobium nobile. Classification (NCBI taxonomy): domain Eukaryota; kingdom Viridiplantae; phylum Streptophyta; class Magnoliopsida; order Asparagales; family Orchidaceae; genus Dendrobium; species Dendrobium nobile. Next base: position 43,333,011 of record CM039729.1, on the reverse strand, counting down.
AATACTCACAATGATTGAGAAAAGTTTGATTTTCATCAAAAAGTGAAAGCTTTATTTTTTATTTGATAATTTTCTTATAATATTTGACTGCGATCGCTTAAGTTTTAATCATCTTAACCCAATGAAAATGACATGAGAAAAGATTCAAAAACTCAATGAAGAATAGGTTGACTCCCTCTAAATTAAATAGTTTGAATATGACCAGAACGATTTCAATCAAAAGTTAAAACTTAACAACTTCCTTCAAATAAAATTGTAGTTTCAAAATATTTTGAATTTCAATGCTATGAAAAGAAACGGGGATAGAGTTGTTTAGGCTCTAACAACCGAATCTAGTTTATGATAAAGATATACCGTAAATTGAATTTCATATCTTTTTGACGAAATTACCATAGACTTTATCAGGAATATAATCCCTCCAATTCTAACATCCAAGATTAGTCAATTATGGACTTAGTCAAATTGTAGCTTGATTTTGTTTTGAAGTTTGACAAAGATTCAAACAAAGGTATCATCGACATCACTAAGGATAGAACCCCTCATGTTCTAACATCCTAGTTCAATCAATAATAGATTTAAATTTGGAAGTTATAGTTATTCAATAGTGAATGAGAACATTAGACAATCATCTCAGAACCAACTATGGGATGTCTCTTAGTTTAGTTTCAAAATTTTGAATCTAAAGAAAGTGATTTTTATATCCATTAATATCACTATAGATCATCCAATATCAGGATCCTGTCTAGAATCTCATTCAAATTGGAAGACGTCCAAAAGAGAGTTAAAGATTTTTTTGGATCATGATTTGTTTATGCATCTCAATTAGGTTATATATGTGAAACTGAAATAATGCATAACCAGCACCATTATAATTCCATTTAGATTGATCATCTATGTGATTTTTCTTGAAAATGATTTGAATATATGAACTGACCTACTCAAGTTGCTAACTAGAGAGGTCTCAAGATTTAGATTTTGTTAACCTAGATCAAAGCTCCCTACAAGCAAAACTGGGGTTTTCTTCTTTATCTTTTCATTCTTTTTGAATTAAGAATTATATCCAAAGAAAATTAAAGTATAGGTAGAAGTCCAATCTTTCTAAATTCTTTAAATGATATATATTTTGCATCTAATAAAACATCAATACTTGATGATGAACCAAAATTTTGAATTCTCAAAGTCAAGTGTAAAAAATACTAAAGGATGAATAGGTCCTATGATATTTAAGATTAAGAAAGGGAAGCCACTCTTTTTTTTTTTTTTTTGCTACACATTTAATGAATGTGTCTCTTTCTCATTTCTTTTCTTTTCCTTCTTTACCTTTTTTTTTCTTTTTAAGGCTTCTTTTACTTAAATCTTGAAATGATTATCTCAGCTGTAAAATCATCTTCCAAGTATAAGAGTAGAAAATTAACCCTCTTATACAAGGAAGATGGATCTACAAATCAGACTCAATCCTATAGTATGAATAAATAACTTGAATGAGATAATTATGAAACAAGTTCATCAACTTGCAAGATGCGTATGAGATGCATAATAACAAGAAGATGAATAAGACTTCCACTTTCTCAAATTTCAATTTGAATAAATCTTAATTCAAAAGAAGTTATTTATGGATATCATAATGGGTGAACCCAAATATGATATTTTTTTTTTACTACAGAAGAAGAAAACTATTAAAGATGTTATAAAATCACCTAACTCAGTATCAATTCAAGGTGTGTCAATTCATTTTAAGGAAAAGCCACATGACAAATAAATGTTTATCATATCATGGGTTAGCCTTAATAAAGAACCTTGAATTATCCCAAGTCTTTGACTGAAAGGGGAATTTAAGATTATCAATCTTAATAAGAATTGCTCATGAGTTTTCACAAATGGAGTAATAAGCCAAGAGTAAACTTAGCTAATATTTGATTTAAAAATATTACCATAAGAGAAAACTTTAGATGATGAACAAAAGCTTTTATATAACTTGTCTATTTATTTTCATCGCATGCCTTAAGATCCATTTTCTATCAGAGTTGAACCACATGGCAGAGGACAAATCGTCGTATCCATGTTGTACTCTTAGGAAATAGGATTTATAGGCATATTAAACTTTAATCTACAATAAGGTTTAAAGGTGAGGGAATTTAAAGTGATTTTCAAACTTCAATATATCAACCAATATTTATACACTCCTAAGATTACAAAAATCATAATATGGTTAAATAGAAGATTTGAAAATATATTTGAATTTAATTCAGCGATTGCTAGGAACCTAGCAAAATTAGCTAAACTTTTGTGCTTTGAGGTTCCAAAAGAAAATGAGGTTAAATATATCTTCATCTAAAGCGTTAAACCACCCAAGTGGAGGGAGGGAGGGAACACACTTTTCATTTTAGCATTGATAACCATAGGTCTTATTCTTTAAGTGTTTAGAGGAGTCAACCACAATGAAGTTTTAATTACAATTTAAGGAAGATAGAGGTAAATTTCTTTCTGAAAGAAATCAACCTGCTATTTTCTCTAGCAAAATTATTTTTATAAGCTTAACTTTTATTCGAACCTTCAAACTTTTCTCAATGTAAATTAACTTTAATCTTGACAATCTTGCGTAGATCAGATTCTAGACCCTGTCCTAGCAAACATATTAAGCTACGAATGACACGTAACTACAATATGTTTTTAGGACAAGCAGAAAGTTTTGATTTGAAGGTTTGAGCTTTTGGACCCTGTCCTACAACATATATTAAGTTATAAAAATATATAACTACAACATGTTGGTTTAGAAAGGGAGAAAATTTTGATTTAAAAGCTCAAATTTTCTTACGATTTGTCCTACTACGTGTCGAGTTATAAAAATATGTAACTGCAACTTGTTAGCTAGGACACGAAAAAGTTTAAAATTTTGAAGATTTAAAATTTTTCGGACCCAATCCAAATAATACATTAAGTTACTAAAAGAAGTACCTATACATATTTCTAAAGATTGGGCAAAGAGATTTTGGACCTAGTGCTAAGTCAAATATAAAGCTACAAGAAAAATGTAACTGCAACATTCAAATTAGCACATAATAATTTTTTTACAAAAAGGTCATACAAAGGAGCTCCTCGTTAGTTTTCTAACGTGGTCCAAAATAAGACCTCTAAAATTTATTTAGATACCGACCAAATTATCCAAGAATGAAATGAATAAAAGAACCGGAGGAAGAAAGGTAGATACAACCTATGACGAGCACAAGTATACTACCGATTAAAGGGTATAAAACACTGCTAAAGATGGAGAGAGGATTGATCCACAGTGGAGTCGCCAGAAAAACCTTGGTGAGAAAAAAAGTTGTCACCACGCAGATTTTGATTTCTCCTATTTTGTAATCGAATACTGCATTAAGAATAAAGTACAATCTCGAGAGACTAACACAATATTCTATAATAAATTCAATATCAAAATTGGGTTTTGAAAATTAATATTTCTATAATCAAACACAGTTCAAAGAATAACATATTATTTCGAAAGATAATCATAAAATTCTTAAGAATGTATTTAAAAATAGAAATAAGCTTTTTGAAAAATTTATTCATTCTTTCTTTTAGATATAACAAGGAGAATATTATATAATCTTGAAAGACGAACTTAACATTTTTCATGACATCCAAAAACAAGAATGAGTTTTATAAAATTTATCATTTTCTAAAGTTGACTATATCAAGTAGGAAATTATCTTATCTGAAAAGACAATAATAACATCCTACAAACATATTTAAGATTAGAAATGAAATTTTTAAAGATATCTGCATTCCCAAAGATTTTTACCTTATTTTATATGAATAAAACAAGGTTTATTTTAGTCTGGGGTTCTCAAATCCCTATAGGAGCAAGCTCCTATAGTTAATTACATCCTAGGAGGAATGCTCCTAAGAAAACTCTCGATTAAAGCAGTGATTTCATACCCTTTTGACTACAAAGTAGAAGACAAGGAATAGAAGTAAGGATTTTCCAAGGAGAAAGCTCAATGTTGAACATTTATTAGCGAGTCAATAGAGGAAAAGTAGGAGGAGCCGGATTCTGAAAAGCTCAGAGGCAACCACAGTCTATCCTATGTTGGGCTTTACATTTTAAGAGAGAAATTTTATGCTTAAGTTGACATTTTATTAAAAATTTGGGATTATATTTCCGGAGGGCGAGGACTTAAGATCTAAAAGAATCTGCCTCAGAACCTAAATCTAATTTGGGTACTACAAAGTAGCGACCCGAACCTAACTAATGAAGTGCAGATCTGGACTTATCCCGACCTGGATTAGGGAGCCAGCTAATCACCTAGGCGCTTTAAAACCATGTGTCCAGCCTCTTATGAAAGATGGGTAGGGACAATATTTAAGTTTTAATGAATTGGGGGCCGACATCTAAGACAGACCCTAATTGGCCCCTCAACTTATGTAGGGTGAAAAATGTCTAAAAATGCAATTAATATTTTAGACACTTTTTAATTTGTATCTAATGTAATGCGTGCTAATTGACTCGAATGCATAAAATGATAATGAAGCAGTTTAAAAATTTAGGCTTAGAAAATAGATTTTTCCCTAGAGATTGCATAACTTCCCCTTGATAGAACTACACCCTCATAGGTCAAGTGGTCTGCAAGAACCCGCAGGCGGGGAGGTGCCTAACAAGGAAGAGAAAGTATTAATATGCTTATGCTGACTCTCGGCGATCCTGAGCTTACTTCTTAGATCATTAGAGTTACTATGTGAGCCTAAATTTTTTTTATTAAAGTTACAAGTAAAAGAATTTTATACGTACCCTTACTAAAAAACCAAACACGACATGCAAGGGTCCTAAAAAAGCTACTGCATAAACAATATAAACAATCAAATTTAATAATCCAAATATAATGTCCAATGTCCATATAATTACATCCAGAATTTTACAGAAAAGTAAAGTGGCCGGGCACCACTGACAACAAACCCGGATTCTAATCCTAAGAATGACGCAAGTGATTTTTGAAATGGGATATATTCTTTCTTGTGTCTTTATTTCTTCGTCTTCTTTCTTCATTTCTTCATTTCATCCTTTCATTTCATCTTCTTTCTTTCGTCTTTTCATTTCGACTTCTTTTGTTCTACTAGCTCCTTAGATCCGCCAGATCTGGATATCCAAATGAAAAGAAACTCATCCCTAAAAGGAATATTTTCTTTTCTATTTAGATATTATAATCATCCTAGTTTAGCCTTCCAAATAAAAGAGAATAATTATTTAAGGTATATTCTCTTTTCTTTGGATTCCAAATCGGATGTAATATCCCATTTTCAAAATCACTTTCACAATTTTGACTCTTGATAAATTATATTTACAAAACATTTCATTTCACAGAAATGGAAGAAAAATCTAGTCCACCTGCAGGGTTATCCTAAGCAATTTATAATAAAAATCATCCCACGCAGTTATATATATATGCAATTGAATTTAAATTATTAAGACACACTTGGTCACACTCTTCTTCATTTGGGGGCTAAGCAGCTGAAGCACCTGTAGCATTTATTTATTATTAATTAATTAGCCCCCTTTTCATCTGCCCTGCATGAGTGTGGCCACCTACAGAAAATTCCATGAACAACCAGATCGCTCGTAACCTACGGGTAATCTAATCGTCAAATCAAATCACATCACAAAGTGCAGTAAAAGTAAGTAGACAAACATACCAACAATTTTACATCCAACATGCAATGAAAGCCGAGAAAGCCCGTCACAATGCAATAAGGAAATAAACACCAGCCTAACCTAAAACTAGAGTCGGTTGTCCTAGCAAACAAATCTAAGTGTGTGTAGTAAGGTGTGGGGTTTTGATATGTCCTAAGTCAATTATTGGCTAAAGTTTTCTAATTGATTTTAATTTAAAAATATTCACTAATCCTAAGGTGAGGTGTCACTAAATTTTCTATGTTATATGTTTCTATCCAATAGTGTGCATGCATCCTAAGTCTAGGTTTTGTAAAACTTAGTCCTTAATTTTTGTCCTTAAGTGTCACTACTAATATATAGGATAAAATTTTTTTTTATTACTAACCCTTAGGACATTTCGCACGTATAAAAGAGGTTTAGGGATCTAAAATGAAACAAAAATAAATCTAATAGAATTGAAGTTACTAAAGGGACCTAAAGGGAACGGTTCGCACAAATCACACCAAGGGCCCCTAAAGGTTTTCTAAGTTTTGAATACTCACAGTCACCGGGGGCTACGACCCGGTGGTTCCGCCCGTAGTACCTCTACCCGGCTAGATAGAGGCGACTGACGTCATTAGCTCATTGTACTTTTATCCACTCGATCAGTACCATTCCTCATAGTTCATGCAAATAAAGAGAAGAAAATAGGTATTAGAGCATGTTTAATAATTAATAATAAAATAATTAAAATTTACTGAAAATAAAGATGTACCTTTCTTCGGGCTTGGACACCGTTTCTGTTGACTTTGCTTTTTTTTTGAACTTTTTACTTTTTAACTCATATTGTATACCTTTCCAATATTCACCCCGAGGCAACAAGAAAGGAGAAGAAGAAGGGGGAGAGAAAGATAAAGGGAGAAAGAGGGCTTTTACTTTCTTCAAAAACTTTCATCCTCTAATAAATTTCCAGCTAACTCAGTCTTTAACACAAACTACATTTTAACTCCTCTAAGTGTCGAATATACATGTATGCATATCATTGCTATACATAAAAGATATGTCCGAATTTTGAGGTGACTACAATTTGACAACTAAAATATGGTAAACATTCCAAGATGCATAGAATTCTCTTGAGTAATTTCCCGAGAGCTCCTGTATCAAATATATAGATGCTATTTGTGTTATAAACATGCAGGCAAGCTCTCTAAATATGGTTATTGTCAGCATTTAAGGAGAAACAGAGTAACATAAAAGAGAGATAGGTGATTTGTTAGCTTATATTGTAACTTTCGTCTACCATTCTAATTCAAAATATATATATCAATTGAAATAATTTTATTTTATACGTCTGTATATAAACTTCTCCGATCAACTATTGATTACATAATTATGAAGTTATATATTTGTTTTGAAATATCGACTATATGAAATAAGCCACTTGTAATTCATGTATATATATATATATATATATATATATATATATATATATATATATATATTAAATCATGGCATTTATTTACATTTCATGAAACTTTTCAATTCTACTTTTAAACATAATATTTTTGAATTAGAAATAAAAAAAAACTAAGAATTTTTTTTTTCAGGTTCTCGATTAGAGAGAGCATATCATTATTTCTTAGTTGATTTCGAGAAAAAGGCAATGATGGATTCACTTTTCAAAGCATGATCTTTAAGCAGAAATTCTTTTAGAAAGAAGAATTAATCATTTCTCATAGTAAACCTCTTAGAAAGTAGAATTATGAAATAAAGGCTTCAGAATTACCTAAACTTTTCAAAAGCAAAATTTGTTCGACGTTTGAAGGAAGAAAATTATTTTTAAATAAAGGAAAATTGGAAGCAGATGTTTACCTGTGAACAACAGTGGATGGTTGGGCTGATTTCTTTTCACGCAGATGAAATCAATCCGGAGATGAGGCTAAACTCCCGGCTAGGGCTCACGAACGGCAGATAACGGGAGGAGGAGAAACGGTCGAGGCTTCTTTCACGAACTGATTGGGATAGGGGGCTTCGAAGCAGAGAGAGGCTTTTTCAAATGAGAATTCAAAGTGCGAAATGAGAGGAAGATTTGAGCAGTTTGCAAAATTAGAAGGAGAGGGGATTATTCTGCGAACTATCGAGAGAGAGCTCTTGAGAGGGAGTCGTTTTGTGAATTTGAATAATGGCCTGAGTTCCTGGGCTTCGTGCGAATGAGAGAGTGGGAGAGGAGCGGTTTTGGCTTTTTGAACTGAGAGCATGGGTTGGTAGTTTCGCTCTGTGCGAATAGGAGAGGGATAACCGATAGTAGTTTGCGAATTTGAGGAGTTTGATCGTGGGTGATGGGGTTTGAACCAGTCCAAAACTGCACCTAAATCTTATATTCACATCTATTCCACTTCAAATTGAACGGTTTATATTAATCATAACTTAAAAATGAATTTAGGAGTTAGTTTATAATTCAAAATTATTTAGAGATTAATTTAGAAAATAATTGATAATTTAAAATATATATTTTGAGTTAATTTTAAAATAGAAATAATTTTAAAATACTAATTTTATCTCATTTATAACGATTTGAATTTGATCGAGTCGAGGCGAATTGATTTAGGTTGACTTAAAAGTTCGAGTCTGTGCTACGTCAGTGGGTGTCCACCTAAAGGAAATCCTATGGGCGACGTTTACACTAGGTTACGAAGACCTAGGTGCTAGAATCGATTCCGGGGAAATTGACCTCGAATAATGTGGTCAACAAATGGACCTTCAATAGGCATGATAAACTTGCCGAAGTTTATCGTGCGTATTGGTGTTGACCAAAATGATCAATTAGATCCAGAGTTGATGTTGAAGATTTGAGTATATAATTTGAAGGAATTTTGATGTTTGATAGAAAATTAGGATAAAAGTTTAAAAAAAATTAGTTGATGAATTGATTTGAAGTTGATGTCGGCATTGATGGCTTTAGCAAATAATAACTAAAGATGTTAGCATCATTTAGTAAAGTCAAGATTTGAAAATTTTGAATATAGTCTGGTAGGAATGTAAGAGTTGATGTGATTTTGTTTTGAAAATGATTTTGGTAAGACTAGAGTCTTCTTTCTAGTCCAAGAGAAAGGATGCCATTAAGTGGGCACTTACACCTAACTCAACGAACTAAAGGGCGTCTTCTAAGAAAAGAAAGCAACCTATGGAAAAGATTGTATCTAATCTTGGAAGGTTTAAAAAATTTAAGTTTTACACTAGGATAGTGCCACGAGGGGCGTTCTCCAACTCTAGCGGATGATCGTAAGGAAAGGATGCCTAAGTGTGGGGACTCACACCTAACCTTAGAGGATCGGAAGATCATATGAAAAGGAAGCCTAAGTGTGGGGAATTACACCTAATCATAGAGGATTGATTTAAGATTTAAAATTTATACTAGGATGGCGCCACGAGGGGCGTTCTCCAACTCTAGCAAATGATAATGAAGAAAGGATGCCTAAGTGTGGGGACTCACACCTAACTTCAGAGGATCGAATGATCATATGGAAAGGAAGACTAAGTGTGGGGACTCACACCTAACCATAGAGGATCGAAAGATCATATGAAAAGGAAGCCTAAGTGTGGGGACTCACACCTAATCATAGAGGATCGATTTAAGATTTAAAATTTACACTAGGATGGTGCCACGAGGGACGTTCTCCAACTCTACCGGATGATCATAAGGAAAGGATGCCTAAGTGTGGGGACTCACACCTAACCTCAGAGGATCAGATGATCATATGGAAAGGAAGCCTAAGTGTGGGGACTCACACCTAACCATAGAAGATTGATTTAAGATTTAAGATTTAATGAAGAGAATATGCCACTAGGGATGCTTATACTTCACTTCGGGACGAAGATTAGGATGCCACTAGGGATGCTTACACCTAACTTTTAGGATGTCAATAGGATGCTGTAAAAGTGGACTTAGACCTAATGACATAATTAAGATTTACAATTTAATGAAGAGAAGATGCCGCTAGGGATGCTTATACTTCACTTCGGGACGAAGAATAGGATGCCACTAGGGATGCTTATTCCTAACTTCAAAGATGTCAATAGGATTCCATAGGAGGACTTATACCTAAAGACAGATTTAAGATTTAAAATTTAATGAAGAGAAGATGCCGCTGGGAATGCTTATACTTCTCCTCGGGACGAAGATTAAGATGCCACTAGGGATGCTTACTCCTAACTTCAAAGATGTCAATAGGATGCCGTATGAGGACTTATACCTAAAGACGGATTTAAACTAGATTGGCTGCCGTAAGAGCGGACTTAAGCTAGAAAGTCAATAGGATGCCATAAAAGCGGACTTAGACCTAAAGACTGATTTAAACTGGATGGCTGCCGTAAGAGCAAACTTAAGCCAGAAAGTCAATAGGATGCCATAAAAGCGGACTTTGACCTAAAGACAGTCAGGATGGCTTCCATAAGAGCGGACTTAAGCCAGAAAGTTAATAGGATACCGTAAAGCGGGCTTAGACCTACAGACTGATTTAAACTGGATGGCTGCCGTAAGAGCGGACTTAAGCCAGAAAGTCAGTAGGATGCCGTAAAAGCAGACTTAGACCTAAAGATTGATTTCATGGTCATGAATTTTTAAAGTAATGTTGATTTCTTTAAAGCTTTGAATCTTTTCCCTCAACCACAAATGACATTGAAAACTTGCAAATGTTCTAATAAAGATCATAAGCTTTTATACATGTCATTTTCTAGAAGGGAAAGAAACATTTTGAAGATTGATAGACTTGAATGTCTTTTGATTAAAATTTTGTTTTATCCTTCATTATAAATGATCTTTATAACTTACAAATAATCCACTAGGGATTATGTTTTTATACCGGATCATCATATGTGAGGAAAACAAAAGGGCAGTAGTTTGATCATCTTTGATAAGTAAAGACTTAACAAAGTATCTCAGCCACTGGAGAAGAAATGCAAGATTTTAATAAAAGATTGATTCTATAATTGAATTTGTTTTGATTAACTCAAAGAAAGTCATATGAATTTTCTAGAGTCCTCGTTTGCATGTTCTAAGAGAACTAAATGCAGCATGATAAAATTTTCCTTAGAAAATTTTAACTTTTGCATGAGTTGTTGAAGAACAAGGAGAATATTTGAGCATCCTTTATAGTGAAAGCACTAAGGAATATCAAATACTCACAATGATTGAGAAAAGTTTGAATTTCATCAAAAAGTGAAAGCTTTATTTTTTATTTGATAATTTTCTTATAATATTTGACTGTGATCGCTTAAGTTTTAATCATCTGAACCCAATGAAAATGACATGAGAAAAGATTCAAAAACTCAATGATGAATAGGTTGACTCCCTCTAAATTAAATAGTTTGAATATGACCAGAACGATTTCAATCAAAAGTTAAAACTTAACAACTTCCTTCAAAGAAAATTGTAGTTTCAAAATATTTTGAATTTCAATGCTATGAAAAGAAACGGGGATAGAGTTGTTTAGGCTCTAACAACCGAATCTAGTTTATGATAAAGATATACCGTAAATTGAATTTCATATCTTTTTGACGAAATTACCATAGACTTTATCAGGAATATAATCCCTCCAATTCTAACATCCAAGATTAGTCAATTATGGACTTAGTCAAATTGTAGCTTGATTTTGTTTTGAAGTTTGACAAAGATTCAAACAAAGGTATCATCGACATCACTAAGGATAGAACCCCTCATGTTCTAACATCCTAGTTCAATCAATAATAGATTTAAATTTGGAAGTTATAGTTATTCAATAGTGAATGAGAACATTAGACAATCATCTCAGAACCAACTAAGGGATGTCTCTTAGTTTAGTTTCAAAATTTTGAATCTAAAGAAAGTGATTTTTATATCCATTAATATCACTATAGATCATCCAATATCAGGATCCTGTCTAGAATCTCATTCAAATTGGAAGACGTCCAAAAGAGAGTTAAAGATTTTTTTGGATCATGATTTGTTTATGCATCTCAATTAGGTTATATATGTGAAACTGAAATAATGCATAACCAGCACCATTATAATTCCATTTAGATTGATCATCTATGTGATTTTTTTTGAAAATGATTTGAATATATGAACTGACCTACTCAAGTTGCTAACTAGAGAGGTCTCAAGATTTAGATTTTGTTAACCTAGATCAAAGCTCCCTACAAGCAAAACTGGGGTTTTCTTCTTTATCTTTTCATTCTTTTTGAATTAAGAATTATATCCAAAGAAAATTAAAGTATAGGTAGAAGTCCAATCTTTCTAAATTCTTTAAATGATATATATTTTGCATCTAATAAAACATCAATACTTGATGATGAACCAAAATTTTGAATTCTCAAAGTCAAGTGTAAAAAATACTAAAGGATGAATAGGTCCTATGATATTTAAGATTAAGAAAGGGAAGCCACTCTTTTTTTTTTTTTTTTGCTACACATTTAATGAATGTGTCTCTTTCTCATTTCTTTTCTTTTCCTTCTTTACCTTTTTTTTTTCTTTTTAAGGCTTCTTTTACTTAAATCTTGAAATGATTATCTCAGCTGTAAAATCATCTTCCAAGTATAAGAGTAGAAAATTAACCCTTTTATACAAGGAAGATGGATCTACAAATCAGACTCAATCCTATAGTATGAATAAATAACTTGAATGAGATAATTATGAAACAAGTTCATCAACTTGCAAGATGCGTATGAGATGCATAATAATAAGAAGATGAATAAGACTTCCACTTTCTCAAATTTCAATTTTAATAAATCTTAATTCAAAAGAAGTTATTTATGGATATCATAATGGGTGAACCCAAATATGATAAATTTTTTTTTTACTACTGAAGAAGAAAACTATTAAAGATGTTATAAAATCACCTAACTCAGTATCAATTCAAGGTGTGTCAATTCATTTTAAGGAAAAGCCACATAACAAAGAAATGTTTATCATATCATGGGTTAGCCTTAATAAAGAACCTTGAATTATCCCAAGTCTTTGACTGAAAGGGGAATTTAAGATGATCAATCTTAATAAGAATTGCTCATGAGTTTTCTCAAATGGAGTAATAAGCCAAGAGTAAACTTAGCTAATATTTGATTTAAAAATATTACCATAAGAGAAAACTTTAGATGATGAACAAAAGCTTTTATATAACTTGTCTATTTATCTTCATCGCATGCCTTAAGATCCATTTTCTATCAGAGTTGAACCACATGGCAGAGGACAAATCGTCATATCCATGTTGTACTCTTAGGAAATAGGATTTATAGGCATGTTAAAATTTAACCTACAATAAGGTTTAAAGGTGAGGGAATTTAAAATGATTTTCAAACTTCAGTATATCAACCAATATTTATACACTCCTAAGATTACAAAAATCATAATATGGTTGAATAGAAGATTTGAAAATATATTGGAATTTAATTCAGCGATTGCTAGGAACCTAGCAAAATTAGCTAAACTTTTGTGCTTTGAGGTTCCAAAAGAAAATGAGGTTAAATATATCTTCATCTAAAGCGTTAATCCACCCAAGTGGAGGGAGGGAGGGAACACACTATTTATTTTAGCATTGATAACCATAGGTCTTATTCTTTAAGTGTTTAGAGGAGTCAACCACAATGAAGTTTTAATTATAATTTAAGGAAGATAGAGGTAAATTTCTTTTTGAAAGAAATCAACCTGCTATTTTCTCTAGCAAAATTATTTTTATAAGCTTAACTTGTATTCGAACCTTCAAACTTTTCTCAATGTAAATTAACTTTAATCTTGACAATCTTGCATAGATCAGATTCTGGACCCTGTCCTAGCAAACATATCAAGCTACGAATGACATGTAACTACAATATGTTTTTAGGACAAGCAAAAAGTTTTGATTTGAAGGTTTGAGCTTTTGGACCCTGTCCTACAACACATATTAAGTTATAAAAATATATAACTACAACATGTTGGTCTAGAAAGGGAGAAAATTTTGATTTAAAAGCTCAAATTTTCTTAAGAATTGTCCTACTATGTGTCGAGTTATAAAAATATATAACTGCAACTTGTTAGCTAGGACACGGAAAAGATTAAAATTTTGAAGATTTAAAATTTTTCGGACCCAATCCAAATAATACATTAAGTTACTAAAAGAAGTACCTGTACATATTACTAAAGATTGGGCAAAGAGATTTTGGACCCAGTGCTAAGTCAAATATAAAGCTACAAGAAAAATGTAACTGTAACATTCAAATTAGCACATAATAATTTTCTTTACAAAAAGGTCATACAAAGGAGCTCCTCGTTAGTTTTCTAACGGGGTCCAAAATAAGACCTCTAAAATTTATTTAGATACCGACCAAATTATCCAAGAATGAAATGAATAAAAGAACCGGCGGAAGAAAGGTAGTTACAACCTATGACGAGCACAAGTATACTACCGATGAAAGGGTATAAAACACTGCTAAAGATGGATAGAGGATTGATCCCCAGCGGAGTCGCCATAAAAACCTTGGTGGGAAAAAATGTTGTCACCACGCAGATTTTGATTTCTCCTATTTTGTAATCAAATACTACATTAAGAATAAAGTACAATCTCGAGAGACTGATACAATATTCTATAATGGATTCAATATCAAAATAGGGTTTTGAAAATTAATATTTCTATAATCAAACATAGTTCAAAGAATAACATATTATTTCGAAAGATAATCATAAAATTCTTAAGAATGTATTTAAAAATAGAAATAAGCTTTTTGAAAAATTTATTCATTCTTTTATTTAGATATAACAAGAAGAATATTATATTATCTTGAAAGACGAATATAACATTCTTCAAGACATCCAAAAACAAGAATGAGTTTTATAAAATTCATCATTTCTAAAGTTGAATATATCAAGTAGGAAATTATCTTATCTGAAAAGATAATAATAACATCCTACAAACATATTTAAGATTAGAAATGAAACTTTTAAAGATATCTGCATTCCAAATGATTCTTCCCTTGTTTTATATGAATAAAATAAGGTTTATTTTAGTCTGGGGTTCTCAAATCCCTATAGGAGCAAGCTCCTATAGTTAATTACATCATAGGAGGAATGCTCCTAAGAAAACTCTCCATTAAAGCAGTGATTTCATACCCTTTTGACTATAAAGTAGAAGACAAGGAATAGAAGTAAGGATTTTCCAAGGAGAAAGCTCAATGTTGAACATTTATTAGCGAGTCAAAGGAGGAAAAGTAGGAGGAGCCGGATTCTGAGAAGCTCAGAGGCAACCACAGTCTATCCTATGTTGGGCTTTATATTTTAAGAGAGAAATTTTATGTTTAAGTTGACATTTTATTAGAAATTTGGGATTATATTTCCGGAGGGCGAGGACTTAAGATCTAAAATAATCTGCCTCAGAACCTAAATTTAATTTTGGAACTACAAAGTAGCGACCCGAACCTAACTAATGAAGTGCAGATCTGGACTTATCACGACCTGGATTGGGGAGCCAGCTAATCACCTAGGCGCTTTAAAACCTTGTGTCCAGTCTCTTATGAAAGATGGGTAGGGACATTTTTTAAGTTTTAATGAATTGGGGGCCGACATCTAAGACAGACCCTAATTGGCCCCTCAACTTATGTAGGGTGAAAAATGTCTAGAAATGCAATTAATATTTTAGACTCTTTTTAATTTGTATCTAATGTAATGCGTGCTAATTGACTCGAATGCATAAAATGATAATGAAGCAGTTTAAAAATTTAGGCTTAGAAAATAGATTTTTCCCTAGAGATTGCATAACTTCCCCTTGACAGAACTATACTCTCATAGGTCAAGTGTTCTGCCAGAACCCGCAGGCGGGGAGGTGTCTAACAAGGAAGAGAAAGTATTAATATGCTTATGCTAACTCTCGGCGGTCCTGAGCTTACTTCTTAGATCATTAGAGTTACTATGTGAGCCTAAAATTTTTTTATTAAAGTTACAAACTAAAGAATTTTATACGTACCCTTACTAAAAAAAGCACTCTGATTCGTATCCAAGCTAAAACAAAACACGACGTGCAAGGGTCCTAGAAAAGCTACAGCATAAACAATATAAATAATCAAATTTAATAATCCAAATATAATGTCCAATGTCCATATAATTACATCCAGAATTTTACAGAAAAGTAAAGTGGCCGGGCACCACTGACAACAAACCCGGATTCTAATCCTAAGAATGACGCAAGTGATTTTTGAAATGGGATATATTCTTTCTTGTGTCTTTATTTCTTCGTCTTCTTTCTTCATTTCTTCATTTCATCCTTTCATTTCGTCTTCTTTCTTTCGTCTTTTCATTTCGCCTTCATTTCTTCTACTAGCTCCTTAGATCCGCAAGATCTGGATATCCAAATGAAAAGAAACTCATCCCTAAAAGGAATATTTTCTTTTCTATTTGGATACTATAATCATCCTAATTTGGCCTTCCAAATAAAAGAGAATAATCCTTTAAGGTATATTCTCCTTTCTTTGGATTCCAAATCGGATGTAATATCCCATTTTCAAAATCACTTTCACAATTTTGACTCTTGATAAATTATATTTACATTTCACAGAAAGGGAAGAAAAATCTAGTCCACCTGCATGGTTATCCTAAGCAATTTATAATAAAAATCATCCCACGCAGTTATATATATATGCAATTGAATTTAAATTATTAAGCCACACTTGGTCACACTCTTCTTCATTTTGGGGCTAAGCAGCTGAAGCACCTATAGCATTTATTTATTATTAATTAATTAGCCCCCTTTTCATCTACCCTGCATGAGTGTGTCGACCTGCAGAAAATTCCATGAACAATAAGATCGCTCGTAACCTACGGGTAATCTAATAGTCAAATCAAATCACATCACAAAGTGCAGTAAAAGTAAGTAGACAAACATACCAACAATTTTACATCCAATATGCAATGAAAGCTGAGAAAGCCCGTCACAATGCAATAACGAAATAAACACCAGCCTAACCTAAAACTAGAGTCGGTTGTCCTTGCAAACAAATCTAAGTGTGTGTAGTAAGGTGTGGGGTTTTGATATGTCCTAAGTCAATTATTGGCTAAAGTTTTCTAATTTATTGAATTTTAATTTAAAAATATTCACTAATCCTAAGGTGAGGTGTCACTAAATTTTCTATGTTATATGTTTCTAACCTATAGTGTCCATGCATCCTAAGTCTAGGTTTTCTAAAACTCAGTCCTCAATTTTTGTCCTTAAGTGTCACTACTGTTATATAGGTTAAAAAAAATTTGTTATTACTAACCCTTTGGACATTTCGCACGTATAAAAGAGGTTTAGGGATCTAAAATGAAACAAAAATAAATCTAATAGAATTGAAGTTACTAAAGGGACCTTAAGGGAAGGGTTCGCACAAATCACACCAAGGGCCCCTAAAGGTTTTCTAAGTTTAGAATACTCACAGTCACCGGGGGCTACGACCCGGTGGTTCCGCCCGTAGTACCTCTACCCGGCTAGAAAGAGGCGACTGACGTCATTAGCTCCTTGTACTTTTATCCACTCGATCAGTACCATTCCTCATAGTTCATGCAAATAAAGTGAAGAAAACAGGTATTAGAGCATGTTTAATAATTAATAATAAAATAATTAAAATTTACTGAAAATAAAGACGCACCTTTCTTCGGGCTTGGACACCATTTCTGTTGACTTTGCTTTTTTTTGAACTTTTTACTTTTTAACTCATATTGTATACCTTTCCAATATTCACCCCGAGGCAACAAGAAACGAGAAGAAGAAGGGGGAGAGAAAGATAAAGGGAGAAAGAGGGCTTTTACTTTCTTCAAAAACTTTCATCCTCTAATAAATTTCCAGCTAACTCAGTCTTTAACACAAACTACATTTTAACTCCTCTAAGTGTCGAATATACATGTATGCATATCATTGATATACATAAAAGATATGTCCGAATTTTGAGGTGACTACAATTTGACAACTAAAATATGGTAAACATTCCAAGATGCATAGAATTCTCTTGAGTAATTTCCCGAGCTCTTGTATCAAATATATAGATGCTATTTGAGTTATAAACATGCAGGCAAGCTCTCTAAATATGGTTATTGTCAGCATTTAAGGAGAAACAGAGTAACATAAAAGAGAGATGGGTGATTTGTTTGCTTATATTGTAACTTTCGTCTACCATTCTAATTCAAAAAATATATATCAATTGAAATAATTTTATTTTATACGTCTGTATATAAACTTCTCCGATCAACTATTGATTACATAATTATGAAGTTATATATTTGTTTTGAAATATCGACTATATGAAATAAGCCACTCGTAATTCATGTATATATATATATATATATATATTAAATCATGGCATTTATTTACATTTCATGAAACTTTTCAATTCTACTTTTAAACATAATATTTTTGAATTAGAAATCAAAATAAACTAAGAATTTTTTTTTAAGGTTCTCGATTAGAGAGAGCATATCATTATTTCTAGTTGATTTCGAGAAAAAGGCAATGATGGATTCACTTTTCAAAGCAAGATCTTTAAGCAGAAATTCTTTTAGAAAGATGAATTAATCATTTCTCATATTAAACCTCTAAGAAAGTAGAATTATGAAATAAAGGCTTTAGAATTACCTAAACTTTTCAAAAGCTAACTTTGTTCGAAGTTTGAAGGAAGAAAATTATTTTTAAATAAAGGAAAATTGGAAGCAGATGTTTACCGGTGAACAACAGTGGATGGTTGGCCTGATTTCTTTTCACGCAGACGAAATCAATCCGGAGCAGAGGTTAAACTCTCGGCTAGAGCTCACGAACGGTAGATAACGGGAGGAGGAGAAACGGCCGAGGCTTCTTTCACGAACTGATCGGGATAGTGGGCTTCGAAGTAGAGAGAGGCTTTTTCAAATGAGAATTCAAAGTGCGAAATGAGAGGAAGATTTGAGCAGTTTGCAAAATTAGAAGGAGAGGGGATTATTTTGCGAACTATCGAGAGAGAGCTCTTGAGAGGGAGTCGTTTCGCGAATTTGAATAATGGCCTGAGTTCTTGGGCTTCGTGCGAATGAGAGAGTGGGAGAGCGAGCGATTTTGGCTTTTTGAACTGAGAGCATGGGTTGGTAGTTTCGCTCTGTGCGAATAGGATAGGGATAACCGATAGCAGTTTGCGAATTTGAGGAGTTTGATCGTGGGTGATGGGGTTTGAACCAGTCCAAAACTGCACCTAAATCTTTTATTCAAATCTATTCCACTTCAAATTAAACAGTTTATATTAATCATAACTTAAAAATGAATTTAAGAGTTAGTTTATAATTCAAAATGATTTAGAGATTAATTTAGAAAATAATTGATAATTTAAAATATATATTTTGAGTTAATTTTAAAATAGAAATAATTTTAAAATACTAATTTTATCTCATTTATAACGATTTAAATTTTATCGAGTCGAGGCGAATTGATTTAGGTTGACTTAAAAGTTCGAGTCTGTGCTACGTCAGTGGGCGTCCACCTAATGGAAATCCTATGGGCGACGTTTACACTAGGTTACGAAGACCTAGGTGCTAGAATCGATTCCGGGGAAGTTGACCTCGAATAATGAGGTCAACACCAGGGAAGGTGGAAGTGATTGTGTAAGGGCTTCTCCGCCTAGTGGTGGGGGGCTAAAAGAGAATCACTAAAGGTTTAGTGTAATACTCAGAGGGTGCCTCCGGGGAGTGGACGTAGGTCATTGTTTGACCGAACCACTATAAATTGGTGTGCTCTTTCCATTATATTTTCTGCACTTTATTTCCGAATTTATTTTTATTATGATTAATTGCGTGGATGAAATTGATTATATATCTTTTTATTGTGAATGAAATTCGCTTCTGCATAGAGTTATAAAAAGAGTTCTTTTCATTAAAAAAAGTTTTTAATCATACAATTCACCCCCCCTCTTGTCGCTTAGTGATTTCAATTGGTATCAGAGCGGGTTTCAAAAATAGTATTTTAGAAAACCTTGAAAAAATTGATCATGGCATATTTTGAAAATTGTAACATTGCGGAAGGCTATTGTATTACACGACCACCTGTATTTGAAAATATTTCTTTTAACCTTTGGAAAACTCGCATGTCAACATTTTTGCAATCAATTGATTATCGAATGTGGCATATGATTCAAATTGGCTGTTCTGTACCTTCACGTATGATAGATGGAGTCAAAATTAATATTCTTTTTACTGAATGGAGTAGAATAGAACTAGTCAATGTACAACTAAATGCTAAATGTTTGAATTGTTTTTTCTGTGCGTTAAATTCTGACGATTGCATGAGAATCTCTACATGTACTAGTGGGAAAGAAATTTGGGATAGATTATGCATTTCATATGAAGGTACTAGTGAAGTCAAACAATCGAAATTGAATATTCTAATGCGTGATTATGAACTTTTCAGCATGAAACCATATGAGACTATCCTAGACATGTTTACTAGATTTAATCAAATTATGATGTCATTGCATGATTTAGGTAAAGAACTTTCAAATGTTGAAACAGTTAGTAAAATTTTACATTCTTTACTTGATAAATTTGATGCCAAAGTCACAGCGATATGTGAATCAAAAGATTTGAATGCTTATTCTATAGATAATCTAATCGGCTCACTCATTGCCTACGAGAAAAGTGTGAGTCAAAGATCTTTGGATGCAGGTGACGAGAAGACCATTGTGCTAAAAGCCAAACACACAGATGAATATGGCTTAGTAGATGATGAAAGCAAGGAGATATCATTGATAACAAATAAATTTGAAAGTCTATTGAAGCACAAGCATGAACATCAACAAAAGCGGAGTAAAGGTAAAAATTGTAAAAATGCTAAGTTTTATTCTGACATAATTGCTTTGGGTGTAGGAAACTCGGACATTTCAAGCGTGAATGCCCCAACTTAAAAACTCTTCCTGCAAAGGAAAAGAGTAAAAACAAACCATTTGTAATATGGGAAAAAGATGAAAAGCAAAAATTCTCCTGGGCAGACTTAGTTTCTGATTCATCAGAACATGAGCAAGATGATGAGGTATAAGTATGTTAAGGTTTGTTTGTGTGTTTTGTTTATGTGTTTTGTATGTTTTTTTTGTCTTGTATGTTTAACTTGTTTAATAATTGTATGTTTTTGTTTCGTTATTGTGCTGTTATTTTATATTTTATTTTATCTCTTCTTTTTGATAATGTCAAAGGGGGAGAAAGTATTGTTGTTTAATGTATTGTGTTTTAATTTTTGTTGTTTTTTTAAAAAAAAAAAGAGAAAGCTTTCCCCTAATTTTTAATATAATTCTTTTACTGAGGGGGAGTTTACGAGAATTTTTTTTTTAATTTGCAAAGTCAACCAATATTATTTGACATCATCAAAAAGGGGGAGATTGTTACAACTCGGACTTCCCGAGTTTATGATTTTGATGATAGAAAATAATATTTAATAATCTCTTATTTCTCCTAGTACTTGTAGTTCATATTTCTTTCTATGTTGACTAATATTTTAGGTACATCATGCACCATTCTTTGAAGATTCAAGGCTCAAGATTGCATAGAACTAGTCATATTAAATGAGTCTATAATTTTCCTTTATTGAGTCAAGTCTTATAATGATGTATGTTAGTTTGTTGATCATGCACACACACAAGGGGAGAGGTTTTAAATGTAGAATGTAATAGATTTTCTTCTCTGTAGATCGTACTGTACGATGATAATTCGTACCGTATGATCAGAGGGTTGTAGTACGATTCTGTGAATAGATCGTACCGTACGAATATTATGAATATATTCGTACTGTATGATATGTTCAAATCCAAAACCCTAACAGCCGTTTTAACTTAAGTAAGTTGTTTTCCGCCGCTCGTACTGTACGAACAAGTTCATACTGTACGAATAAGTTTATACTGTACGATGTTCTTTAAATACTTACTTAACTTAACCCGTGATTAGTGCAAGAAATCCGAACTTATTTATAATTTGAACATCGTACTGTACGAACCCATTCATACAATACGATGAACAGAGACGAATTATAATCGTCCCGGATATCGTCCCGGATGATCAGTTATTTTTTGTCTCATCGTACTGTACGATGTAGATCGTACCATACGATAAACAGAGATGATGTTTGATTGTCCCGACTATTGTCTTGTACGAACTGTGTTGTCATGGATCATATCATACGATTTAGTATTGTACTGTACGAATATTTTTGAACAGTTCATACCATTTCGTACCAGGACGAAGTCTATTTATGAAGATCGTACTGTACGATTGTAGAACCGTACTATACGATAGTAACGGCTGAATTGAGTATTTTTAGTGTTTTTGAGCCCTCTATTTAAGCACTCTCATAAGACTTTGTAAGAGTCTTCTGGTAGCCATTGTGTCTTCAGTCTTTTGGAGAAAACTTGAAGAGAGGACTTGAAAGGGAGAGAGGAAAGGGGGGAGTTTGAGAGAGGGAGAAGAACCTTGGAGGGGGTTTCAAGGGAGTGTGAAGGAGAGTTCACACGGTTGCTCCGGCGAGCTTGCACCTCAGTACCATTGGATTCAAGGTTTGTCTTGAAGGAAGTTTTGGGAAGAAGAAGATATCGTTGGTGTCAAAGGACCCGGCTCCTCCGCCGCACTGGGGAAGGTGGAAGTGATTGTGTAAGGGCTTCTCCGCCTAGCAGTGGGGGGCTAAAGGAGAATCACTAAAGGTTTAGTGTAATACTCGGAGGGTGCCTCCGGGGAGTGGACGTAGGTCATTATTTGACCGAACCACTATAAATTGGTGTGTTCTTTCCATTATATTTTCTGCACTTTATTTCCACATTTATTTTTATTATGATTAATTGCGTGGATGAAATTGATTACATATCTTTTTATTGTTAATGAAATTTGCTTCTGCATAGAGTTATAAAAAGAGTTCTTTTCATTAAAGAAAGTTTTTAATCATACAATTCACCCCCCCTCTTGTCATTTAGTAATTTCACTTCCTACTACAATATATTCTTCCTCGGCCGTGGAAAGGGCTACCAAATTTTACATCCTATTGGACAAAGAAACTAAAAATTGTCCTATGAATTGGTAGGTACCAGAGGTGCCTTTTTTATCTACCCTACATCCTGTAAAATTAGAATCTGAGTACCCTAAGATTTTAATGGAAGTGTTGTGCCTAGGATACAAAATTCCTAAGTTCAGGGTGCATAACAGATATCTAAGAATTCTCTTGACCGTCGTTAAGTGAGACTCTTTAGGATCAACTTGAAAATGGGCATAGAGGCACACACTAAATATTATGTCCAATCTACTGGCAGTCATATAGAGGAGAGATATGATCATTCCTCAATATTTTTTTAGTCTACTAATCTTCCATTCGGTACTTTATCTAAGTGAATTGTAGAGCTCATTGGAGTGTTCATGGGCTTAGCACTATCCATTTCATATTTTTTCAGAATATCCTTAATGCATTTCATTTGGTAAAGAAATGTTCCATTATCTATTTGTTTCACACTAAAGCCGAGAAAGTAATTAAGCTCTCCCATCATGCTCATTTCAAACTCATTACTCATTGTTATTGAAAATTCATCACAAAAAAATTTTATCTGAAGATTCCAATAGAATATCATCCACATAAATCGAAACAATGAGTATTTTAACTTTAACCTTTTATAAAAAGAGTGTACTATCCACACTCTCCTACAAATCTTCTTTCCAGTAAGAATGAGCAAAGTTTTTCATACCAGACTCTAGGTGCTTGCTTTAACGTATAAAGTGCCTTTTTTAATTAGAATACATTGTTTTGAAATTATGAACTTTCAAATCCTGTGGGTTGCTCAACATAGACATACTCCTTGATTAACCCATTCAGAAAAATACTCTTTACATCCATTTGATATAGTTTAAAACTTTTTAATCAAACAAAAACTAAGAGCACTCCTATGTCTTCTAGTCTAGCTACTGGGGCAAAGGTTTCTTCAAAGTCTATTCTCTCAATTTGGTTGTACCCCTTAGCTACTAGTCTGACTTTATTTCTTATTATTGTTCCTAAAACATTCACCTTATTTTTAAAGACCCATTTTATTCCAACTACACTATGTTCTTTAGGTCTTTCGACTAATTCCTAATCATCATTCCTAGTGAATTGGTTCAATTCTTCTTGTGTTGCTAGGATACAGAATTCATCTACTAAGGCTTGGTCTATACTCATGGGTTCTATCATAGAGATGAATGATGAATGCCTAACCTCCTTTCTAAGTCCATGCTTAGTTCTTACACCTTCTGAAGGGTCTCCTAAAATTAACTCTTTAGGATGACTAGAAGAATATCTCCATTCTCAGGCAAATCTTATTGAGGTTCTACCTTTCTCTTATGGGCATTATTTCTACTCCTTGAATTGCCTCTATTTCATCTTCTTCAATTTTAGATTCAGAGGGCTTATTTTATTCATCAAATACTACATGGATGGACTCTTTTACTACTAGGTTCTCTTATTAAAGATTTTATAGGCCTTACCTATAAGTGAATAACCTATGAAGACACCCTCATCAAACTTGGGATCAAATTTTCTTAAGGGAAGTTTGCCATTAATCAATATAAAGCACTTATAACCAAAGACATGTAAGTGTGAAAGATTCGGTCTCTGACCCTTAAGCAGTTCATAAGTAGTTTTATTCAATTTTGACCTAATGTTCACCCTATTTAAGATGCAACACGTCATGTTAACCGTTTTTGCCCAAAATATCTAGGTAGGGAGTACTCCTCTAATGTTGCCCTAGCAGCTTCTACCAAGGTTCTATTCTTTCTTTCTGCTATTCCATTTTGCTAAGGTATTCTAGGGGCTGAGAAATTATACTCTATTCATATCTCTTGACAAAATGATTCAAATCTTTCATTTTGAAACTCTCTACCATGATCACTATGGATTGGTGAGATTTCACATCCTAATTATTGTTGAATCCAAGTGGAGAAAATCTTAAATTCCTCAAATGACTCATTCTTATGTGCTAGAAATCTTACCCAAGTGAATCTAGTGAAGTCGTCTATAATCACAAATCCATAATTTTTCCCACCTAGGCTAACTATGCTAACTGGTCCAAATAAGTCCACATGAAGGATTTCTAATGGCCTAGAGGTGATCACATCTTTGATTCAATGAAAGGATGATTTGATTTGTTTTCTTAGTTAGTAGGCATCCAATAGATGGTCCTTAGTAAACTCTAACTGATATACGCCTCTAACTAGGTTTTTCTGAGTGATGTTTCTAAGTCTTTTCATACTATCATGGCATAGTCTCATATGCTATAGCCATGAGTCAACTGCTATTATTTTCAAGAAAAATGAATTTGGACTATCAATGCAATCAAGATCTAACATGTAAACATTGTTCATTCATTTCCTTTCTAAAACTAGTTTGTTATTTAAACTAATCAGGCATTTGTCAAAAAGAAATTTTATGTCAAAACCTTTATCACATAATTGACTAATATTGAGTAAGTTATGCATCAAACCATCTATTAATAAAATATTTTCAATTAAATAATTTTTAGTATTTCAAACAATACCTGAGCCTACCACTTTCCTAGTGGTATTGTCTTCCAATGTTACTTTGCCTGCAGTCCCGATCTCCAATAAATTGAACTTCTTCATATCTCCAGTCATATGTTGCGATCAGCCACTGTCTAGGTACCACATGCTCTTACTAGGTCTTTTGTGAGAGCATCCCTACAATTTCATTCAAGAGTTAGATTTGGGAACCCAAGTGAGTTTAGGTTGCTCTTTATGCTTGCATGAATGAGATATATACATGTTATGATGTTATGGATGTAATTTAGGTATCCATACTAGGTGTGTCATATGGTGAATCATGCATGTTCGAGCTAGATGACCTAGCATGCCACAAGAGAAGAACCTAACACCGGGAAATGGGTTTACTAACCTATGTGAGTGGTGTTGCCTCTTCCTAAAGTTTTGTGATGCATGCAGTGTTTTGGGTTTGCTAGATTGGCTTGATGTGAGTGAAGCCTTCTCTTTTTCTAGTTCTTTGATTTTTTTTTTAAATGTCTTGTTTTGATATGTCAATCCATAAACTTCCCATTTTAATAGATGTTCATTATGATCTACCTCCAATGCAAGTTTGTCTAGTCTATTAAAAGCCTCTTCTAGTTCAATATGCATTATTTTCAAGGATTCATTCGCTTCTATTAATTCAATATGCTTTTTATTTAATGCATTATACTCATCAAGTAGGGACATGTGATCTCTATCTAAATTAGAATATTTTTTAACTAAGTTAGCATGTTCAGTTTATAAAGTACTAAAATCAATATTAAGACTAGCATGCATCTTTTTCAATTTCCTATACGAGTCATGGATTTTTTCAGAAATAAGTAATTGATCTTCATATGAAAGTTGACATACCTCGTCTTGATCTGATTGGTCAAGATTATCTTTTGATGTTAGACACAAATTTCTTACCTCCTCCTCTGCTTCTTCTTCTAATGATTCTAAATACCTTTTGTGCCATCATCTTTCCTTTTTTGTACTTAGCTTTATCCTCGCCATTTTCCTTAGCCGGTTAATTCTTTAAGTTGGGGTAGTCAGCTCAGAGATGACCTGGTTTCCTGCACTCAAAACAAATTGTATCAAATGAATCTTTAGTAATTCTTGAGCTTTTACCTTTATTCTAGTTGTTCTGATGATGCCTTTATTTTCTTTTCAAAAAGTTCTTAAACTGTCGGGTCATCAAGGCTATGTCATCTTTTTCCTCCACTACAGAACTTTCACTTTCTGAGTTATTTGCATTCAATGCCACCGTCCGCTCCTTCTTTTCACTTGCATCACTTTGCCTTTGAATCACCCCTTGCTCATATGCAATGAGTGATACAAGCATATTGTCAATAGAATAAACGTTTATGTCTTTAGACTTTGTGATGACAGTAATTTTAGCATCATAGGAACTAGGTAAGCATCTAAGAATCTTGTTAACTTTTTTAGAATTTGAAATTTCTCTTCCTAATGTATGCAAGGATGTCACAATTTGGGGAACCTAGTGTACATATCAGATATTATTTCACTAGGTTTCATACGGAAGAGTTCATAATCATGCAATAGAATGTTAAGCCTAGACTGTTTAACCTCACTAGTTCCTTCGTACGTGATGCACAGTCCATCTTAAATCTCCTCACCAGTAACAAAGGTAGATACTCTCATGTAGTCCTTAGATTTTAAAGAATAGAAAAAATAGTTTAAGCACTTTGCATTCAGTTGAGCTAAATTCTTATCCTCATTTCTCTATTGATTATAAGGTACTTGAGTTTTCACTCCATTCACTAGTTTAAATGGTGCATCTTAACTATCATTAACTAACATCTATATGCAGTAGTAAATTGACTGTAAAAAAGTAGATATTCTAATTTTTCAGAAATCAAACGGGATATTGTCAAAAAGAGGTTGACGGGTAATTGAGTAACCCTCCACAGTACTATAATTACCAAAATAAGACATGATCAATTTTCAAGGTTTTCTAAAATGTTATTTTTGAAACCTCGCTCTGGTACAAATTGAAATTACTAGATGCGCCAAGTGGGGGAGGGGGGGGGGATGAATTATGAAAATTGATGCAATAAGAATTTCGAAATAGGAGTTCTATTATATATATTTTTTGTGTTTTTATATTTTAAACATATGAATTTAATACGGAAGCAAGCACTTGAACTTAATTTGCAACAACAATTTTTACCATAATTTTCACCAAGTAAATATAATGATAATAAAATGTAAATGAAAATAAAAGCGATAAAGGAAAAATCACACCAGAGATTTTATAGTGGTTCGGACACTTGACCTACATCCACTCCCAAGAGTCCTCCACTCCAGGAATTTACTACTAAACAATAATTCTCCTTTTGCCCCCTTGGAAAGGCGGAGAAGCCCTTACAAGACTCACTTTCACCAACCCGGCGTGGCAGAGTGCCAAGCGCTTTGTCACCCTTTTAGCGTTGGCAGTGTACCTTCTCATTTTTCTCCCTTTTGGAGAAGGCAGAGTACCTTACAGGACATGGATGTTGAAGAGTCTCCCACTCAGAGAACCTCCTACAAGATCTTCTCGTGCCACGGAAGGAATAAAGTGCAGCAAGAACGGAGCAACCATGTGATCTCCTTTACACTACTTCTCCCTTACTAAGCCCACCTTCTCCTTCATCTCTCAAACCCTAAAATCTTTTCTAGAGCTCTCTCCCAAGGAAACCCTCTCTAATCATGTTCCCCTCTCGCAGTCACACACCAAAAACATATCTTTTTGATACTAAAAATGAGCTCCAAAAAATCCTAAAATTTCAAATTAGCAGTGACTATCGTACAGTATGATTCAACATCGTACAATATGAGTGGGAAAAAATAGCCTTCGTCTTAATACAAAGGTTTAAAAATAGGGCAAAATTTAGAATATAATCGTACAGTATGATTTAAACTCATACGGTATGATAAAAAAAATTCTACTATTCATACAAGTTGATTGTCAGGACAATCAAAACTCATCTCTGTACATCGTAGGGTACAACCTACATCATACAGTACGATTAGTTAAAATCGAGGGATCGTCCAGTATGAAGTCCAGGATAATCGAAAATAGCCTTGGTTGAATGTACAATATAATAACCAATCAGAAATTAAACCCTAATTTGTCCACTAATCACAGGGTTAATTTAAGTAATATTAAAAATAAATAGTACAGTATGAATATCTTCATACAATAAAAACTGCTAATAAACTTATTTAAACTAATCTAGCAGCATGGGTTTTGGATTAGTAACACATCATATAGTACGATATAAAACATATAGTATGAAATATTCATAGAAAGATGTTTCAGCCAGATCAGATCGTACATTATGATTTAAACTCATATAATACGATCAATAAAAGAATCTAAATTTCTTAAAAACTTCTCCCCTTGTATGTGTGCCTGGTTGCTCAAACATATATACAATTTATGGCCAGACTCAAGAAGAAAAATAAAATATAATAAATTAAAAATTACATTATTATAAACTCACACTCTTACTCTACCCAATATTAAGTCTTCTTGTTATCCTGAATAACTTGTGAACTCCCTGAAATGTTAGTACTCATAGACAGTAGCATTAATCAAAGATATTCAATGAATAGTAAGTCAGATTATATTTTTTGTCATCATCAAAATCTCAAACTAGGAGACATGGATTGCAACAGTGGATCTGGCTGAAAGTAACTTGAAAGAGTCACAAACTACTCCCCAGGCCAGGCTATATCCTGGTCGTGCTGGAGCTGCTGGTGAGCTACATAAGCATCAAAGCAAGCAAATTCCTCCACATGTTGTTTCTCATATGCAACATCCTCTGCATGTTGTTGCTCCTGTGTAACAACGAAGGTCTCAAAGTGGATCTCCCTCTAGTCAAATTGCTCCACTAGCTGATCCAGCTGATGGCAGAGCGGAGTAGGTGCAGGAACAGGTGCAGAGCTACCTCCTCCTCTGCTCCCTCAGCTTCCTCATGCCCCGGATAGACATGAGTAATGTGAAGAATATGGAAGGAGTTATTTGAGTAGAAAGTAGGCTAAAAATCTGGTGTGACAGGATATTGGAGGTTGTATTTTGATTTTAAAACATAGGCAATGATATGTCCTAGGGCAAGATTGGGCTTCCTCCTATGTCCTAGATCTTGAATAGTGGTCAGATGGTCAATGTAGCATAAAATAAAATCAATGGCATTGAATTCATAATGAGCCAAATTGTAAAAAGTGGTGATCGAAAGAAGATGAGTGATATGAACACGATCATCAGCTTTTTGAAGAATTGAGGTGCGAAGGATATACTAGATTGTCCTAGCATCTTTAAGTATGGTGCTAGACTCTCCAAAGTGAAAGTGAGCAGTGGTTGGTCGGAGACCAATCGTAGTAAGATTTATAACA
Source organism: Dendrobium nobile (assembly GCA_022539455.1). Classification (NCBI taxonomy): domain Eukaryota; kingdom Viridiplantae; phylum Streptophyta; class Magnoliopsida; order Asparagales; family Orchidaceae; genus Dendrobium; species Dendrobium nobile. Next base: position 43,303,471 of record CM039729.1, on the reverse strand, counting down.
CAGGGTACGGAATTTATCTCCTATAGTGGAAAGTTACAAAAGCTCTTGGAAGTCCTAATATGTGATTTTGATGGGATGTTAATTCACATAGGACCTGAGAGTAGTGAAAGAAGAATTTATGTGGAAGCTAGTGAAAAATTCAAAAACAAGTTTCGAATTGAAGGGGATAGAGAGAGTATGATAAGGAAAGTCAAGGAAGTGTATGCAAACAAATCTAGGACATGATAGGAAAGAATGTGTTGGTTGATAGTCCTAGATATAGTAATCCTGAATGTTTTGTACCTTTGATAGGCAGATTAATCATCCGCCTTAGAGAAGCGAGGGTCCAGATTCACCCTCGGGGAACTTCTAGAAAGGATGGCGAGATCACTTTCCACTGGCTATACTCAGGAAAATAGAGCACAAGAGAAAGAGAAAAGAGGGTTTGAGAAGGATTATGTGAGAAAAAATGTTTGAGGGCCTCAATTTAAAAAGAATTAGATAGATCATCCAGGATGATTGAAGCATCATCCAAGATGATATGGTGCAATAATTGTGCCTGGGATGATTGATCAAAAAGGTGGTAAAGTCATATAGGATGATCAAATATCATCCAAGACGATAAGATATAGGCAATCATCCTAAGGAGTTATTCCAAATGACCATTGAAAAAGTATATCATCCTGGCCAATTAGGTGGATCATCTAGGATGATACACGATAATGGATTATACGAGCCGAATTAAGGTTGACTGCCAAACTTTTCCATGTAGACCATCCAAGATGAACAGGTGTATCATTCATGATAATCACCAATAGTTGAGAAGAGATTGTGAAGATTGTCCAGGATGATCACAAATAATTAAAATAAAAGATGATTAGATTGTGTAGGACGATTAGAGCAGATAGGGCCCAAATACTTGGAAAATCAACTTAAAAGAAAAAAATACAAAAAAAAAAAAGATTAAAAAAAAAAAACAAAATAAAGGTTTCTTTTTAATCAAAGCTTGAATATGATAAATTCTCCATGTGTTTGAATTAAAAAATTTATAAGAATCAATGAGTTAATATCATTAAAATCTGAGAAAAAGGTAGAACAATAGATCCTGTTAGCCCTAACTCAGACTTCTCCCAAGGGAAATCTTCTTTTAAAAATAAGGATCTAAATCAAAAAAATTAATTGGATAAAAAAAGAGATCTATTCAAGACTTTGTTTCAGAAAAATTATTTTACAGAATAATATATCAAAGTAATTAGTTACAATCAAGAATTTCTAAAATTAAGCCTTTAAAAAATATCAAGTGACTCATAAATTCTTCTAAGATTTAAAATCTCTGAAAGAGAAAAAACTTGCTTTTGGTGGGCTAATTTTTTGGCTCTTGTCAATTTGATTGACGCTCTTTGCTCATCTTTTGATTTGTAATACACTTTGTGTGTGTGTGTGTGTGTATAATTTGGCGTCATTGTATATCTTTTGATTTTGGTATCATTGGCCACTTTTTTTTCATTTATTTTTTGCAAGTTAGATCCCTTTTTGAAAGATAAAATACTGTAGTAAGATTAAAAAGATCTCAATTTCAAAATCCAGTTGTTAATGTGAGATAGATTTTTGCTTAGAAAAGAAAATTACACCACTAAAAGAAGTTAGAGAGAAGCAAACAATTAACGGTGTTTTTCCCCTTTAACTGATATAGAGATGTCAATCATTGACTATAAATTTTCAAAAAAAAAAAATACAGCAGAAGATATCAATTCAGGAGTGATTAAAAGGAAAAATAAAATAACAAAGAAAATCAAATCAATAAAAATGAAATAGATAAAAAATAAGTAAGGAAAAAATTATAGAAAGAAATTAATAATCAACAGATAAATGATCAGAAATCAAGTTCAAGCGTTTATATCAATCACACTCAATCTGGTTCTTAAAGTGTTAAAAGTGTCGAAGGCCAGTGGTTTAGTAAAAATGTCAGCTAGTTGATTCTCAGTTCCCACATGGTGTAACTTAATGTCTCCTTTGGTCACATGATCTCTAATAATATGATGCCTTATGTATATGTGCTTACTCCTTGAATGTTGGATAGGATTCTTAGAAATATAAATGGCACTAGTGTTGTCACAAATGATTGAAATTATGCCTATAGGTAATCCTAAATCAAGAACTTGCTGCTTCAACCAAAAGACTTGGGCCACACAACTTTCTAATGTAATGTACTCAACTTTAGTAGTGGAAAGTGCAACAGAGTTTTGCTTCCTACTGGACCAGGAGACTAAAGACTATCCTATGAATTGGCAAGTCCTAGAAGTGCTCTTTCTATCCATCTTACATCCTACAAATTCAGAATCATTATATCCAATAATCTTAAAAGAAGTGCTATGCCTAGGATATCAAATTCTTAAGTTTTTAGTTCCTAAGAGGTATCAAAGAATTCTCTTAATTATAGTCAGGTGGGATTCTTTAGGATCAACTTGAAATCTAACATAGAGATAAACACTAAATATTATATTAGGTCTGCTAGTAGTTAGGTAAAGTAAAGATCCAATCATCCCTCCGTACTTCTTTTAATTAATTGATTTTCCATTTGGGTTGTTGTCCAACAAAGCACTATATGTCATGGGAGTATTAAATGGCTTAGCTTTATCCATTTCATATTTCTTCAAGATGTCATTTATGTACTTTGATTGATTTAGAAAGGTTACATCATCTAGTTGTCTTATGCTAATGCCCAAAAAGTAGGACAACTCTCTCATCATACTCATCTCAAATTCCCTACTCATTGTTTTAGAAAAATCATCACATAGCCTTTTATCAGAATATCCAAAAAGTTTATCATCAACATAGATATGAACAATGAGTAATTAATCTCCTATTTTCCTCAGTGTTAATGCTCCCATTAATAAACTCCCTCTCCACTAAGAATGTACTAAGCCTTTCATACAAGCTCTAGGTTCTTGCTTTAATCCATATAAGGCCTTTTTTTAATTTTAAAACATTATTTGGAAATTGAGAAATCTCAAAACCTGGGGGTTGCTCTACAAAAACATCTTAATTTATTATCCCGTTTAAAAAGCCACTTTTAACATCAATTTGGAAAAGCTTAAATCCTATATAACAGGCAAAGGCTAGTTGCACTCTAATGGCTTTCAATCAAGCTACAGGGTCAAAGGTCTCCTTAAAATCAATCTCTTATATTTGGTTGTACCCCTTAGCCACCAATCTTGCCTTATTCCTAACCATCACACTAGAATCTTTCATTTTATTCTTAAAGACCCATTTGGTTCTAACTAAACTTTGTCTCTTTGGTCTTTCTATAATGGCTAAGATCCAAAAATCATCAAAAAGGGCTTGATTGATGTTGGTGGGTTCAGTCATTGAGATAAAGGCATAGTGGTTCACTTCCTTTCTAAGTCCATGCCTAGGCCTAACACCTTTAGAAGGGCGTCCTATGATAAGTTCTTTAGGATGACTCAAGAAATATCTCTAATCTCTAGGTAAGGTGTGTGTAGGTTCAACCCTTTCCTCTAAATTTGCATTTTCTACTCGTTGGGTAATCTCACATACTCCTTCAGTGTTTTGGGGTTCTACCCTCTTCTCCAAATTTTCAACTCTTATGGAAATCTCTCCAACTTCATCTTCATCCTCAACTTTAAACTTTTTAGGATCAGATTCATCAAACACTACATTAGTAGTCTCCTCCACCACTGACGTCCTCTATTTAAACACCCTAAAGGATTTCCCAACACTTGAATATCCTAAGAACACTCCATCAAATTTTTCTAAGTGTGACTTCTCATTATTAAGAATGAAAGCCTTACAACCAAAGATGTGGAGGTAGAAAAGGTTGGGTGTCCTACCCTTAAGGATCTCATAGGATGTCTTATCAAGTTTGGCTCGTGTTTACCGCTTCAGCCTAAAAGTATTTTGGAAGTGAATACTTAGAAAGCATGGCTCTAGTGGCTTTAACTAAGGTCTGGTTCTTTCTTTCATCTACCCTATTCTACTAAGGTGTTCTAGGAGCTGAAAAATTGTGACTAATCCCCTTGTCCTCATAGAAGTCTCCAAATATCTCATTTTCAAACTCTCCCTCAAGGTCACTATGGATGGTCAAAATCTCACAACTTAGCTTTTTCTAAATCCATGTGAAGAAGGATCTAAACTCATCAAAAAGCTCATTTTTATGTGATAGAAAACTAATCAAAGTAAACCTTGAGTAGTCATCAACATTCATAAATCCATAGACTTTTCCCCCTAAACTAGTAGTGCTAATGGGTCTAAACAAATCCATACGAAGGACATCTAAAGGTCTAGAGGTGCTAATGTCCTTAATGGAGTGAAAAGAGGATTGAACTTGCTTTCCTAGTTGGCAGGCATCATAAAGGTGGTCTTTAGAGAATTTAAGCTTGGGGACACCTCTACATAGGTCTTTCTGGGCCACTCTCCTAAGGGTTTTTATACTGGCATGACATAATCTCCTGTGCCATAAACATGAATTATCAGCAGCAGTTTGTAAGCAAAATAAAGCACCACTTTTAATATTATTTAAGTTAAGCATGTAAATATTATTGATTTATTTTCCTTGCAAAAAAGTGTTATTATTTAAGCTTATAAAGAAAGTATTTACCAAGAATTTTATAATGATGCCTTTATCGCATAGTTGACTGATGCTGAGCAAGTTGTATTTTAGTCCATCTACAAGTAAAATATTATCAATCAAAAAGGTTCTTGGAGTTTCCAATTATACCTGTGCCCAATACTTTCTTGGTGATGTTATCTCCAAGAGTAACCTTACCTCTAGCCCTGGCCTCCAGCAAAATGAATTGATTAGCATCTCCAATCATGTGCCATGAGCATCCGCTGTCTAGGTACCACATGCTCTCAAGAGGCCTTTTTTTAGAGCAAGCCTATAAAATCATTAAACATCATATTTAGGAACCCAAACATGTTTGGGTCCCTTCTTATGGAAAGAAGAATGTAATGCTTGTTTGTTATGCTGTGAATCATGCAATTTGGGTTTCCATACCTAATGTATACTACAGTGAATAGTATAAGTGTGTGAAATGTGTCCTAACATGCCACATGGAAAACATCTAACACACCAGGATTTACTAATCTATTCAGATAGTAATGCTTCCATTTAAAGTTATGTGATGCATGCAATATTGGGTTATTATTTTCAAAAGCTTTATGATTTTCTAGTTTCTTAAACTCTCTTTCTAACTCAGCATGAGATGACTTCAAGGAATCATGTGCGTTAGATAACTCAAAATGCTTTTTGTTGAATACATCAAACTCATCAACTAATGACATAATATTTTTATCATTTATAGAATGATCTTTAAGTATAGTTTTATGCTCTTTTTAAAAATTTAAAAACTCCACTTTCAAACTAGCATGTGATTTCTTAAGTTTCATATATGATGCATGAATTTATTTGAAAATTTCAAGTAATTGTTCATAGACTAGTTCACATAGCTCTTCTTGGTCAAACTAACCAAGATATATATCCGCCATGAAGAAACGTTTGTAGTCTCCTCTTCAGCTTTAGTCTAAAAGGAGTCTGATGCTGAATCCTCCTAGAATGCCTTTTGGAACCTCTTCTTGTCTTTTTTGAACTTGGGTTTCTCCTCAATCTTTTCTTTGCTTGAGTTAGCTTTAAGTGTATGACAATCAATTTTAACGTGTCCCAGCTTCCTACATTCAAAGCAGATCATATCATTAGAATTCTTAAAATTTTTGCTACCCTTACCTTTATTTCACTTGTGATGGTTTATGTGCTTTTTCCTTAGAAGGCTTTTGAATTGACTCATGATTAAGACAACATCATCACTTTTAGACTCAAAATAATCAGTGTCCGTGTTATTGGCCTTCAGCACTACATTTTTCTCCTTCTTTTTCCCACCTGCATCAATATTTCTTTGATTCACCCCTTGCTTATAAGTAATGAATGATCGAAGTAAATTATTAATAGAATAAGTATTTAAATCTTTAAATTCAGAATTTATAGTGATCTTAACATCAAAAAAAGAAGACAAGCATCTCAAAATTTTATTTACTCTTTCATAATTACTTAGCTCTCTTCCTAAAGCATGCTTTGAGGTGAAAAATTGAGTAAACCTTGTAGACTTATCAGAAATTGATTCAGAAAGTTTCATACAATAAAGTTCATATTCATGCAATAACATATTCAATCTAGATTGCTTAACTTCGTTGGTTCCTTTATAAGTAATACACAATCTATCCTAAATTTCTTTACCAATTAGACAAGTTAAAACATGCATATAATCTTCAGATTTCAAAGCAAAGAAAAAATAGTTAAAATATTTTGCATTACGTTGTGCTAAATCTCTTCCATCAAAAGTCTATTCAATAAAAGGATGTTTAGTTTTAATGCCATTAATTTCACGAGGAGGTATATAACCATCCTTAACAAGCATCCACATGTGATAGTCAATCAATTATAAAAAAGTAGACATGCATGTTTTCCAAAAATTAAAAGGAATATTATCAAACAAAGGTGGTCGAGTAATGGAATACCCTTCCACAGTATTACGATTGACGGAGTTAACCATGGATCAAAATTCAAAAGTTTTCAAAAACTTGATTTTATGAATCGCAATCTGATACCACTTGAAAGTTTGTTAGAGATGTTAAGCCCTTATGAACCAGCCCAAGCTAACCAAGAGGGGCTGAATTGGTATTTTAAAAAATCTTTCAATCAAAAAATAGAAACTCAGCCAAACCAAAATTCACCAAAAAGAGGTTTAATGTGCATAAATTAAATGTGAAAAAAGTAGTAGTAAAGAATACAAAAATTTATAGTGGTTCGGCCAACTCAACCTACGTCCACTCCACAGAGGTGCCCTCTGAGTATTGCTTTAAACTCAACGACTCTTCTTTTGCTCCCATAGCAAGGCAGAGAAGTCTGTATAAATCCTCCTTTCAATCAACACTGGTGAGGCAGAGAATCCAATTACTTTTGCTTCCTCCTGAAGTAGGCAGAGAACCTTGATCATTTACTAAAGTGGACCTCTCTCGAACCTCCAAAAATTAGGGACAACGATCGAAGAAGATGACTTGGATCCTTTCTTACAACAACCTTTATGAAACCCCTCAATAACTCTCCGTCACAAGATCCTCTCTCCCTCCCTCTCTCTCCTCTAGGCTCTCTCAGATCAAGACAATAGCAAAAGATGATCTCTTGGGTGGAATAAGAGGTCTTAAATAAAAGAGCTTCAGAATAGCTCTTAATTTAAACAAAACAACTTTATCATCCAAAATGATATTTATATTGTCCTGGCCGATCAGCTTAAATTTCTCTCAATCAACCCAGATAGTTTGGGATGATCAAAAGGTTTTTATTCATATTATCCATAACGATAAGATATCATCTTATACGATTAATTTAAGTCGTTAAATATAATCTAGAAAATCACACTGAATGGATGCCTAGACGATGGAAAAATAACTTGATCATCCAGGTCGATCTTATAATTATCCTGGACGATTAGTTCAAATCCATGAAAATTATTCAAACTATCTCCCTAAATAGAAGGTGGCCGATGTTGATCATTCAGGAACAACTAAGGATTTTAATTGATCGTCCCAGCCGATCCTATAATCATTGAGGATGATTTGATCAAGTAATCAAACCTTAATTACTTTCTTTAATAACCAAATTAATTTAGGCATAATTATGTTTCATCATCCAGGTTGATGTCCTGGATAATGTCCAAAAATAAATAATACATAAATAGATATGGCGGCTAATTCTTTCTGATTTGAGCCTATCATCTCGTCTGATACAAATATCATCTAGGATAATGTACTTAATGATTGCTTTCTTAATGAGCATGCCCTAGTTAAGGTTTCTATTTTTAACTTATCATCCAGGATGATTTGTGGATCATCTCGGATGATGTGACAAAAAAATAGACAGAAATTTTCCCCCATATGTGTGTGTGTGCAATGTTACTTAGCATCAAGAACCTTATCATTTATAATAGACTCAAGAAAGGGAAAAGTTTACAAACTGACTCAGACCTAGTCTACCCAATCTTGAGATGGTTCAAATTGCAGTTTGATCTTATGGACCTAAAATATTAATAGGCAAGGTAGTCATAGAGAAATAAAAGTATTTACTATTATCAAAATTATACTCCCTGAAAGCAGATTTGTAATAGTGGCAATAATTGGATAGAGTTCTTTTTAGTAATGCATGGCTTAACTCTTTTAATTTGACTAAGGTTGACCACCTTAGCTGCCCCCTCTCTGATCACTGCCCTCTTTTTATAAAAATTAAGAATAGTATATCAAGTTTATCTTCTCAATTGAGATTTTAAAACATGTGGTTACAACATGAGTCTTTTTTTTATGTAATTCAAAATAATTGGCATGATCCTCTTTTTATGGATGATTCTATTTCTAGTATGACTAAACTCTGGCTCAAACTAAAAAGGTTAAATCAAGTTTTGAACTAGTGGAATCATAATGTTTTTAAGAATATATTTTTTTTATATTTTACTTGTTCAAGATAGGATTAACGTTTTTAAGGATCTTTGTCAGTTGGACCCCTCTGAGTCCAACCTTGGTTTTTTTAATGAGGCTAAAGTGCATCTTTGTAAGCTTCAAGTTTAAGAAGAAATCTTTTTTAAATAGAAAGCTGTGGTCAAACATTTGGCGAAAGGTGATAATAACACTAAATAATTTCATGCTTTGATTAATAAGAAACGTGCTATTAACTGCATTCTAAAAATTTCTTCTGAGGATGGATCTGTTACTGAGGATAATGATGAGATTGCTAATCTGGCTATTACTTTCTTTCAAAATCACCTTAATAAATCCTTTAATCCATCTACTATTGCTAGTCTGTCCATTATCCCTATTATTGTCTCTCAAGAGGATGACTGTGGTTTACCTAAGCCTCCTCTTTTTGATGAGATTAATGATACTTTATTTGGCATGAATGCGGATTCTGTGGGTGGTCCAAATGGCTTCACTATTATGTTCTTCCATAAAACTTGACCTACTATTTTTAATGATATTTTTTTGCTGTCATTGAGTTTTTTAATGGCTTCCCTATTCCGAAGTTCTTTTCTTCTACTTCTCTTATCTTGATTCCCAAGAATATTTTTGTGAATTCTTAGAACAATTTTAGACCCATTAGTTTTTATACTATTTTTAAAATCTTGATGAACCAGCTAACTACTTTATTGCCTAAGCTTATTTCTCCTTTCCATGTAGGATTTGTGAATGGTCATGCCATTGCTGACAATATCTTGTTGTTCCAGGAATTTTGTCAAGACTTGGATGTTAAGGTTAGAGGAGATAATATGATTACGAAATTGGATATTGCTAAGGCTTCTGACATTATTAACTGATGCTTTTTTTATAAAATCTTAAGCTTATTTGGTTTAGATGATATTTTTATCAATCTTATCAAATCTTGTATTGAAAGTCCTTTTTTTCTATTATAGTGAATGGTAAGAGCGATGGCTTCCTTAGAGCCTCTCATGGTCTGAGGCAAGGAAACCCCATTTCTTCTACGATCTTTATTATTGCTAAAGATTTTTTATCTATGGGCGTTACAGATCTTTTTTACAAATGTCTTAGTCTTTATTTTAGATCTTTAGGTGGTAGCTAAATTTCTTACTTATGTTTTGCTGATGATTTCATTGTGTTTTTGAATGCTTTGATGAAAAGGATCAAGTAAATTTTGAGTTTTTATGATAAGTTTGAATCGGTTAGTGGTTTAGCTTTTAATAAGCAAAAATGCTATTTTATTGTTACTAAAAAGGTCTCTTCTGATCGGGTTATCGATATTAAGAATCTTACTAGTTTTACTCAAGGTGTTTTGCCTTTAAAATATTTGGGTATTCCTCTCTTTAAGGGCTGAAAGAAGTCCTCTCTTTTTGAAGATTTAATTTCTGTGGTTTAGAATAGGTTGTGTGGGATTCAAATTTCTTAAGCTTTGGAGGCCATCTTATTCGCATTAAAAGTGTTCTTTACTCTATTCTAGTTTATAGTTTTTAAACCCTTTTTCCTACTAAGATGGACTGCCATAAATTGATAGAATTTTTTTTTTTTTTTTTTTGAAAGGTACTGGGAATAATTCTAGGATTTATTGGATGTCCTAGGGTAAATGTTGTGGTACTTTGCAAGAAGGAGCTTTAGGGTGTAAGACTATGTTTGATATAGCTTCTGCTTTTTCGTTCAAACTGTGGTATAACTTTAGATCTAATGTGAGTCTTTGGGCCAACTTTATGATGACCAAATATTACAAGGGGAGACATCCTTCCATGTGTAATTTCTCTAAAAGCCACTCTAAGGTGTGGCTTTGGCTCTACTTGGTTAAGTGGAAAGTGGAGCCTTCTTTAGTTTGGGGTCTTGGGGATGGCAATATTTTCTTTTGTCAATATCGTTAGATGAATGGTCAGTCGATGGATTCTTTATTAAACACTATGTTCATTGATAACGTGAAGGTTAACTATTTCTTCTCTTCTAATGGCTGAGATTTTGAGAAGCTTTCTGCTGTTCTTCCTGATTTCATTTTTCAGCTTGTTTTAAAGATTCCTTTTAACATCACCACTAAGGATGTCTTATTTTGTACTTTTACTAAAGATAGCTTGTTTAGAATTATAGATGTCTGGCACTCTTTTAGAATTAAAAATGAGCCTTCTAAGCTTTTTAAAGTGAATTGGCACAAAATTATTCCCTTTACGATTTCTATTTTTATTTAGAGAATCCATCACAAGTTCATTACAACTTATGAGATGTTGAGGAAAAGAGGATTTATCTTCCCCTCTAGATGCCAATGTTGTTTTCATATTGACTATATGCATCACATTTTCATTTCAGGTCCCATTGTTGTTAAGGTTTGGTACTTTTTTGAGGACTTATTTCACCTTAATTATTACAATCCTAATATTTCTATTTAAAATTTGCTTGATGGTTGGTTGGTTAGGTCTAAAGGACATGTTTGAAATGTGATTTCTGCTCTTATTATTTGGTTCATTTGGTTGAAAAGAAATGATTCCCATTTCCTTTGGGTTGTTATAAATCATTAAAGAATCATCCATAAAGTTAAGGATAAAGTGGTTGCACTTTATCCAGCTAATTTACTTTATGTTAAGAATTTTAAGAATTCTCTTTTTTCCCTTACTTCTTTTGGTATTAACTTGGTTGTGGTTAAGTCCCAAATCTCTATAAGGTGCATTAATTAGTGTAAGCCTCATCCAAACTAAATTAAGTAGAATGTGGCTAGTTCTAATATGGGTAACACTTTTGGTTGTGGTAGCCTCATTATAGATCATAATGGCACTTTCATTTTGGGTTTTATTGGGCCTATTAATGATGGTGATATTAATTTTGCTTTTTTCACTACTATACTTCATGGGTTATGTTGCAAATCTATTTTCATGACTTATGTTTTGATGATTGACAAATACTATTGATTCTCTTGGACTGCCTGTTACTTCTAACTTTTCAGGAATCGAAGATCGGACGAACAAACGAAGCCAGTTCAAAATTGCGTAGGTTAGGGTTGAGTCAGTTTGTACCTTGTTTTTTCTCTTCTTGAGTCTATTTGTAATGTTCAAAGAGACTGATGCTAAGTAACCCTACACACACACACTTGAGAGACTTAGAAATTCTATTTTTACTCAAATCGGCCAGGAAGATATTTACATCGTCCTGGACGATCTGGCTTAAAACAGAAATTCTAATCAGGGGTTCTTAATTAAGATAGTGGTCATTAGCAAATCAGCCTGGATGATACGTGTATCGGCCAGAATGATAGGATCAAAACATAAAGAAATTTCCACCATAAGTAATTAAGGTATTCTATATTTTTGGCAATCGGCTAGGACGATCTTGTATCGGCCTGGACGATATTCACAATTATGCCTTAATTGATCAGACAAATCAAGGAAGTAATTAAGGATGATTGATACGATCACATCATCATGGACGATCTATTCAAAAACTTTAGTTACTTCTGGACGATAAATATCTGCCAGCATAAATTCAGGGCGATGCTTTGGATAATTTTTATTTGATTTGAACTGATCGGCCAGGACTATCGTGAGATCAGCCTAGACGATCAAGCCAATTTTTAATCATCCATTTTGCATTCAGGGCGATGCTCTAGCCGATCTCATGAAATTTGTACTGATCGGCCAGGATGATGTCCATATCGTCCTAGACGATATTGTCGGCAACTTGCTATTAATGAGCTCCTTTGAAGCTCTTCTATTTAAGAGCTCATGTTCAATGTTTTTAATGATCTTTTACTGCTGTCTTAACCTGAGAAGACCTTGAGGAGAGAAAGAGAGAGAGAGAGAGAGAGAGAGGATCTTATGAGAGGGAGCTTGTGAGGGGTTTCACAAGGATCGCTCTGCTTCTTTTTCATCTAGAGTTTCTCATCCGTGGAAGGGTCGGTAGAGGTAAGGATTCAGCAACTGATCATGGTTCTCTGTCAGCTTTAGGAGGAAGGAGTTGGGTTCTCTGCCTTGCCGGGGTGGCAAAAAGGAGGTGTCTTTGTGAGGGCTTCTCTGCCTAGCTGTGGGGGCTAAAGGAGAGTCACGTTGGTAGTGTAGTACTCGGAGGGCATCTCCGGGGAGTGGACGTAGGTCGAGTTGACCGAACCACTATAAATTTTTGTGTTATTATTTCTTGCTTCCACACTTTAAATCTCCGCGCTTATTTTTCTTATGGTGTGATTTTGGTTTATGAAATTTTACTTCTTTGTGAAAAGAATTTTTAAAATACCAATTCACCCCCCCTCTTGGTTAGCTTGGGCCAGTTCTATAGGGCTTAACATCCCTAACGAACTTTCAAGTGGTATCAGAGCGGGATTCATAAAAATTGAGTTTGAAAACTTTTAGAATTTTGATCCATGTCTAATATTGGAAATCGTAATACACTGAAACGGTATACTTTTACCCAACCACCTTTGTTTTATAATATCCCATTTGATTTTTAGAAAACTTGCATGTCTACGTTTTTATAATCTATTGATTATCGCATGTGGATGCTTGTTACGGATAGTTACACACCTCCAACTGGAAAACTTAATGGCATTAATGTTCCACTTCCTTTTACTGAATGGACTTTAGATGATAGAGATTTGACTCAACTAAATGCAAAATATCTGAACTATTTTTTTTATGCTTTAAAATCTGAGGATTACATGCATGTTTCCATCTGCAAAACTGTTAAAGAAGTTTGGGATAAATTGTGTATCACTTATGAAGGAACCAATGAAGTTAAACAATCCCGTTTGAACATTCTCTTGCATGACTACGAACTATTTTTTATGAAACCTCATGAATCTATTTCTGACATGTATACTAGGTTTACATAGATAGTTAATTCACTACATGCATTAGGAAGAGAACTTTCAAACTATGAAAAAGTAAACAAGATTTTGAGATGTTTGCCTTCGTCATATGATGCTAAAATCACTGCAATCACTGAATCTAAGGATTTAAACACTTATTCTATTGATAACTTACTTGGCTCACTCATTGCTTACGAGCAAGGGGTGAATCAAAGAAATCTTGATGCAGGTGAGAAGAAAAAGGAGAAAATGGTGGCACTGAAGGCGCATAGATCGGACTCAGAATCTTTCGGGTCTGAAAGCGATGACTTTTCCTTAATCACAAGGCAATTCAAAAGCTTTCTAAGGAAGAAACACAAGCACCATTGGAGAAAAGATAAGGATCATAAACATTCTCAAGGATCTTCTGATATTGTTTATTATGAATGCAGGAAGTCTGGAAATGTGAAAGCTGATTGTCCTACACTTTAAGATTACTCGAGCAAAGAAAAGGAAAAGGGTGAGGAAAAATTCAAGTTCTGGAAGGGCAAAAAAGAAGTTCAAAGAGCATTCTGGGCAGAATCTGGTACTGATTCCTCTGAGACTGAACCAGAGGAAGAGACAACAAACTTGTGCTTAATGGGGGAAGATTATATTGAGCAAAGCGATGATGAAGAGGTATGTAAATCAACCTATGATGAATTGTTTGAGATTTGTGAGAAAATCCATGCAGCCTACAAAAAACTTAAGAAGGCTCTTGCTAACTTAAAATTGAAACTTATAAATTTATAAAAAGAGTATGAAGTTATTCTTTAAGATCATTCAACGATTGATTCTAATCACATGGCTCTTCTCGATGAATTTGATGATTTGAACAAAAAGCAATCGGAACTAATTGATGAGAATAAAGCATTAAAAGTTTCACACATCTCACTTGATTCTAATTTTAAGAAGTCCAAAGAGAGGGAGAAAAACTTGAGAATTGAGAATGAAGTCTTAAAAAGCACAAATTTGAAGATTCAAAATGAATTAGATGCACGTAAGAAAACTTGGATGACGCCCACTCTTGATCAAAAGCCAAGACCTAGGAAGAGGCATTATAACTCAAACCATTTAAGAAAACCTTTTCCTAGAGTTAGATATTTTTCTTGTGGCATGTTAGAATATATCTCACACACTTGCCCTGTTCACTGTAGTACACATTGGGTGTGGAGACCTAAGGTACATGATTCACAGCATACCACACCTACATTGTATTCTACTTTTCCTAAGACGGGACCCAAACTAGTTTGGGTTCCTAAATCTGACTATTGTTGAGTTTTGCAGGTGTGCTCTTACCAAAGACCTCGTGGGAGCATAGGATAACTGGACATATGGAGGCTCGCAGCTCATAATTGCTTAAACTTGCTGCTTCATAATTTCTTGAAATGTTTTTTTATTAGTTTTATGTTATTTTTTAGCTTTTTGTTGTTCTAGATTGTTTTGTTTTCATTTTTCTTTTATGATTGGTTTTCTATATGTTTATTTTTTAAGCTTTTAGATTTTGGAGATTTAAAGCCATTGATTATCATATCTAAATTGGTTAAAGGGAGAAACACCGTTGATGGTTTCCCTCCCTCTAACATCTTTTAGTGACATAATTTTCTTTTCTAGACAAAAGTCTATCTCATATTGACAACTAGTGTTTGAAACTAAGATTCTTTTTGTCTTGCTACAATAATCTATCTTGTGCATAATATCCAAAGTTCTTATATATCTTTCAAGTTAATTGAAATCTTGCCATTTTATTTATCACATGATTATGAATTTGTTTTGTGGCTTGTTCTTCCCTATGTTAGAGAGAAAGCTCCTATTCTCTAATATTTGGAGGATATAGTCACAACTAAGGTATTTTTTAAAAGGTTTGTTAAAGAGTTTTTAGCTTGCAAGAATTAAAAAGGAAAGAGGCCAATGACGCCAAATTGAAAAGAAAACTATATACACAAAAGTGTATCACAAAGAGCCAATCAAAGTGAAAAGAGACATAAAATGAGCCCACTAAATGCAAGCTATCCTCTCTTTTCAAAACTTTTAAAACTTAGAGAACTCATTGGTTATTTGATGCTTTCAAAGGCTAGATTTCAAATTCCATGATTGAGACAAATTACTTTGTTATATTATTTACAAGATATTTTCTTCGTAACCAAGTTTTGATTGGATATTCTTTTTACCCAGTAAAGTTTTTCTGAGCTAGACCTTTTATTTAAAAAAAAAAGACGATTATTGCCCTAAAAGAAGTCCGAGCTAGGGATTAATAGGATCGGATATTCTACCTTTTTCAAATTTTGACCTGTTAACTCTTTGATCTTTTGAATCTCTAAAATTTAATTGTTTGAAAATTCATCATATGCTTGTTTTGCTAAAAACCAAAAAAAAATTAGAAAAATTAAAAATAAAAAAAAATTATTAAAACCGAAAACAAGATAATTTTTTCCTTTCCTTCGCTTTTATTTTTCTGTCTAGTTTTTTAGCATTTTATTGCAGTTTCTAGCTTTATATTATGAGTCGTTTATTTTTTAGGGCTTTGATCATTAACATCTTTTCCTTGGATTCAAATTTCTTGTCACATCGTCATGGTCGATTCTTATATCATCCTGGACGTTAGGATAATTCCTTCAAAATTCCTTCTGCTGAACTTTTTCTGAGCTTTCTGTAACTCATCGTCCCGGATGATCCAGTATCATCCTGGATGATATGATCGAACTCAATTATAATCTGTTTTGATCATCTTGGCCGATATAATTTTTGTCCTGGCCGATGCATTTATGGTCATCGTCCTAGCCGATACACTAGATCGTCCTGGACAATCCATGTGTCAGCACGTTTAAATCCTTAAAATCAGCCCCAGACGATCCATTATTTGACAATCGGCCTGGCCGATCCACTGTTCATTCCGGACGATACACGTGGCACATATTTAAAACATTTTAACTTCGGCCGGTACTATCAATTATTGTGCATCGTCCTAGACGATACACGTAATCGGCCCGGATGATAAACTTTTTCAACGGTCGTCCGGCTTGACTCCTCGGGACAATTGCCTGTGTCTAATCATCCTGGACGATATCTAATCGGCCAGGACGATCGGACCGCCTTTTTGACCAAACGGCTTATACCCAATTATTGTACCATATTATCCTTGATGATTCTGTGATCGTCCTGGATGATATGGACGTTTCTTTAAATTCAGGCCATTCCAGCCATGTTTTTCACCTCACACCTCTTCCTTTCTTAGTTTTCTTACTGATTTCTTGCTATGGCTGGTGGGAAGCGAGTCCGACAAGCTTCTGGAAGTTCCTCGAGGGCCACTCTCGACCCTCGATTCAGGGAGGCAGAAGATCATGCAGCTTACCATCGCTACAAATAATGTTGCATCACTCTTTCTAGAACAATCGATCCTGCCCACCTTTCATATCTGGTAATGGATCTCTTTGCTTACACTTCTCTTTGTTTTATTATTACCCTCGCTGTCCCTTTTTCTTCAGAACTTCTGTTAGAGTTTTATGCAAATCTTCGTATAAATCCTACTTTCATAGCCCTGACCTCCTATGTGAATCGACGCTCGGTCGAGATCACATATTAGGACTGTGCTGAACTTTTGCAGCTATCCACCACCGGGGATAAGCTGCATATAATTGTCTTTGATCCTAACTTCAACTGGTCCGCTGCAAATCATTTTCTATGCCAAACCAACTCTCACCTTTCATGTTGGAGAGACTAGCTCTTTAGTCAAAGATGTTAGGACAATCCAACATGTCCTTCGCACCTCCATAATTCCAAAAGCCGGGGACAGAATCCACATCACCCCATTACCTTCTCTTACCACCTTTTACATCATGGCCCATAGAGATTTTAATGCTACTGATCTAATCTTTCGATACATTGATCATCTGACTATAATCCGTGATCCAGGCCATAGGAGGAGACTAAACCTTTCTTTAGGACATCTCATAGCATATATTCTTGAAACCAAATACAATCTTTAATATCCTGGTCATCACGACCTTCAGCCTCCTTGCTACTCAAACAATTCTTTCACTATCCTTCACAGTACTCGTCTCCACCCAGGAGATGAGGAACCTCCTGGGGCTGAGGAGGAGGAGGCTCTCGCTCCCACTTCTGTTCCTGATCCTACTCCTCTTCGCCAACACTCTCAGCTTGACTAGTTAGTGGAGAGGTTT
Source organism: Dendrobium nobile (assembly GCA_022539455.1). NCBI lineage: Eukaryota > Viridiplantae > Streptophyta > Magnoliopsida > Asparagales > Orchidaceae > Dendrobium > Dendrobium nobile. The sequence goes on along the minus strand of CM039729.1, from coordinate 43,285,960 downwards.
GATCGATGGGAGACCCACTTCGACGCTTATGTTGCTGCACAAAAGCAGCAACATTCTGAGGACATGTCCCGCTACGAGTAGCACCACACAAAGGACTTAGCCCGTTTTGATAGCTACATTACTCACCAGCAGCAGCAGCATGACCAGTACATCACCTGGTTCAATGCTCAGTTTACTACGCTAGCCAGCTACTTTCAGCAGCCACCTCCACCACCTCCATCTGATGATCATGATCCCTCATTTTTCTAGTCTTTGTTTTCTATTTTCTATTTTATGTTTTATGTAGTTTGTCTTATAGTTTATTTTAGTTTTTGTTGTGTTGTTTCATTTTTCGTTATGTGTGTCTAGGACCCTCTTTTTGTGATGACAAAAGGGGGAGTAGGATGTGGTAGGAAAAGTTGATGTGCTTGTAACCTTGAAATTTTAATGAACTGCTATTTTTATTGAGATTTTCCTACTTGTGTTTGCCATCATCAAAAAGGGGGAGATTCTTATAAATCTATTTTCATGACTTATATTTTGATGATTGACAAATACTAATAATTCTCTTGGACTGCCTGTTACTTCTAACTTTTCAGGAATCAAAGATCGAACGAACAAATGAAGCAAGTTCAAGATTACGTAGGTTAGGGTTGAGTCAGTCTGTACTTTGTTTTTTCTCTTCTTGAGTTTATTTGTAATGTTCAAAGAGACTGATGCTAAGTAACCCTACACACACACACTTGAGAGACTTAGAAATTCTATTTTTACTCAAATCGGTCAGGAAGATATTTACATCGTCCTGGACGATCTGGCTTAAAACATAAATTCTAATCAGGGGTTCTTAATTAAGGCAGCCGTCAATAACATATCGGCCTGGACGATACGTGTATCGGCCAGGACGATAAGCTCAAAACAGAAAGAAGTAGCCACACACACTTAAATTTCGGTGTTCTTATTTCTTTCTTCCGCACTTTAAATTTCTGCGCTTATTTTTCTTATGGTGTGATTTTGGTTTATGAGATTTTACTTCTTTGTGAAAAGAATTTTTAAAATGCCAATTCATCCCCCCTCTTGGTTAGCTTGGGCATGTTCTATAGGGCTTAACATTCCTAACGAACTTTCAGGTTAAATCTTTATGCTAGTCTCTCTCTTAATAATACTATTTTGGAGATTGGCCCTTAATTTGATTTAAAGTTTCTTCTTGATAAAGATGATAGCACTTGTTCCTCTTCCCTTTTCTACATTCGGAGGAAGATTTGGGAGATTTTGGTTTCCCTAAACTACTCCTATTCGATTATTCTGGAAGAGGGAAATGCTTGTGCATAGGCTTTGGCTACTTTGGGTTGCAACTATAATAGTATGACTAAGCTCTCTCTTGCTCAGCTACAAGTCCCGGTTCAAGGCCTTGTTAGATTAGATCAAATTGGGTTAACTTATGTTAAACATTAATTTTTTTGATCCTCTGCTATTCTAGAGGTTGTGGGTCTCCTCTTTTCTTTGGGGTTCTCTTGCTTCCTTGTTTAGATTTTCTCTTGATGTCACTATTCTCGATTATTGGTTGTGGGTTTCTCCTTTATTGGATTGGGGTGCCCATGTGGCCTATATGCTCCATTTTTTAACTTTTTATGATCCGTCTGTTTTTTGCTGCTTCGACCTCTCTATAGGCCGGTTATGGTGACTGCTCTTCGATTCTTTATATTACTTCTATGAGGTTTATTTCATTCTTTTGAATTACCTGGTGTCTTGGGTGGTTGCGGTTCACCTGAATCAGGATTTTGGCATGACTTTGCTTAACCTGGGGTGCTGGTTGTGTTGAGTCTAGTGAATAGGTTGTTAGACCTAAGTTAATGTCCCAAGGCTACCAAGAGGGGGGGTGAATTGGTATTTAAAAAATTTAAACCCTCTTTGAAAATGTGTTGAACCGAAATGAAAATTTTTATTAAGTTTTTATAGAAAATGTTTTTCAACCACAGAGTTTTTAAACAAAAGAAAAATGTGGAAAATAAAAAGCAGTAAAGTAAATGACACAAGATTTATAGTGATTCGGTCTAAATCAGACCTACATCCACTCCCTAGAGGCACCCTATGAGTATTGCACTAATATCAATAGTGACTCTCCTTTTGCACCCACAGCAAGGCGGAGAAGCCTTTACAAACACTCTTTTCACCACTACCCGGTGCGGCAGAGAACCGTCATCCTTTTACACAATCCCCAGTGTTGGCAGAGAACCTTCCGTCCTTTCACACTCTCCTAGTGTGGGTAGAGAACCCTCCGTCTGTTCACACTCTCCAAGTGTAGGCAGCGAACCCTTCGGCTATTCACACTCTCCAAGTGTAGGCAGCGAACCCTTCGGCTGTTCACACTCTCCAAGTGTAGGCAGCGAACCCTTCGGCTGTTCACACTCTCCAAGTGTAGGCAGCGAACCCTTCAGCTGTTCACACTCTCCAAGTATCGGCAGCGAACCGGATCTCCTTGATAAATCTTCTCACAAGAAATCTAGAAGGATGAATGAAAAGAGTGAAGTAATCCAAATTCACAAGTAGAGATTCTTATCTTTAGACACCAAGTGAAGTCTTCACACTCCAGTGGTAGGAATCCTCCTTTGAATTCTCTCTCACACTCTCTCCTTGACTTTTCTCTCAATAGGCACGAAGATCAAATGACAAAAAGATTGGGTGGCAGTCTAATTTGGACTATATATACAAAAGACAAGATAAACTGCCCAAAAACTGTAAGTTTTCAATTCTATACGCAGTGGATTGTCCCGTACGATCGTGGATCATCCTGGACAATATTACTTAAAAGCCTTAAAATGAACCTGTTTGTATATGTGTACGAAATGTTTTCGTACAAGCTGATCATCCCGTAGGAACCAAGTTCGTCCGGTACGAACGGTTATTATAAAGTCGGTTCCAAAAACTGCAGAAAAACCGTCCTAAGTCGGTTGTATCGTCTGGACGAAATTTTGTTCGTCTGCACGAAAATCTTACAGAGACCAAATCGTCATGGACAATATTTAATTTCTTCTAGACGAAAATCTTACAGAGAGCAAATCGTCCTATACGATATATTATTTTCGTCTGGATGAAAATCTTTCAGAGAGCAAGTCGTCATGGACGATATTTAATTTCATCTGGACGAAAATCTTACAGAGAGCAAATCATCCTATACGATAATTTATTTTCGTCTGGACGAAAATCTTACAGAGAGCAATTCGTCATGGACGATATTTAATTTCGTCTGGACGAAAATCTTACAAGAGCAAATCGTCCCGGACGATTTTTAATTTCGTCCCGGACAAATAGGACTTAGAAAATTTTTCTGGCCAGTTCCTATTCGTTCCATGAGATCTTAATAGGAGATAACTGTCTGATCGTCCCGTATGAACTGATATCATCCCATACGATCAATAGAAATTTTATATGATCTCCTTATGTGTGTGTGTGTATGTTTTTATTCACTCAATTATAATCACTCCCTCTCAAATAAAATGATAATTTTAAGTTTCAAAAATTAAAGGTATTTCTTGTTGAGTTTGATTTGAAGACTTCGTGTTTGAGAGTTTGTTTCACCTGAAATGTTAGTACACACAAAAACAAATACAAATCTTCTAAAATTGTTAGGAAATTACTACACATTTGAACAATAATATTTGGAATCATCAAGACTATACAAGTTGCAAAAATGTAAAACATGCAAATAGCAACTATCTTAACAATCTCCCCCTTTTTGATGATGGCAAAACAATTATTGTTTGTATGATTTCAATTAAAAAAAAATCTCCTAAACTCCCCCTGAAATGATGAATACATGAAAATAAGGAGGCATTTTGAACTAAAGAACACAATTTTTGTTTTTCAAAAAAAATTTTAACAAAAATTAAAAAATACCACCAAGACAATACTAATAACACAAGCCAAATGATACAAAATCAAAATGCAAATATACAAACACAATAATTTCTCCCCCTTTTTGACAACAACAAAAAGTGAAGAAGAAATAGACAAGAAATGTATGTAATTATATGAAATTCATTTAAAAATTTAATCTAAAGAGTGATTGACATAAGGTATGTAATCTAAAACTAATAACATTAGGTAAATCATAGAAATTCATAGAATTTAAGAAGTGATATAACATTGTAAGTAAGAAGAATTTATCAAAGACATGATTCAATTTAGACATTTGAGATAAAGAAAATCATTACAAGTGAGATGAATAAAAATTGTATATTTCAAAGTTCAATAGAAATATAAATGAACATAAGATCAATTTGAATTAAGAGATTGAAACAATCTGGAAAGAAGAGAATTACCACATGTGGCGCTTTGCGCATCTTTTTCAAGTTTTTGACACATTTTTGTGCATCTTTTTACATTGGGCTTATTTTGTGCCTTTTTTTTCACATTTGCGAACCTTTGCGCATTCCTTTTGATTTTTGTACTTTTTGTACAATTTTCAAGAGTAATTGATACCAATTCTTTCCAAGATTAATAATCTAAAATTTCAAAATTTTCTAAGTGCATAAATATTACTTGAACAAAGAAATACAAAATAAGAAAACATCTAAATTGTAATAATAATATTAAATTTAATGTAGTCTAAATGAATAGACATGAAATTAAAAATTCTAATTATAACAAGTTATAAACAAATTTTAAATTTAGAAAGACTAGATTTTTTAATGAAATTAATCTCAAATTACAATCTAATTTAAGCACAATTAAGATTAAAAAGACTAATGAAATTCATAAAAACTAAAACAAAAGAAAAAAAATTGGTAAACACACAAATATTGATATTAATAAAATGATTACAACATCAACTCATAATATCAATACTAAAACAAAAGAAAAAAAAATACACTAAAATTTTAAGCAAACACTAATACAAGAAACATCTAAAAAATCAAAACCTAAATTTCTACTCTTCTGGAGGAGGAGGAAGAACACCACCAAATAAGTTGAAGTAGGAAGTCATCAACATAACATTGGTATTAATTTCATGAACTTCATTTTTTATATTACCAATGTCCTGTTGCTGCTGCTGAAGTTGAGCATCAATTTGATCAAATCGTTGATCAAAATGAGTCTCAAGTCTATCAAATTTCTCAATCAAATTCTGATAATTTGATTGAGGTGTAGATGTTTGCTCTCCTTCTTCTTCTTCTTCAAAAGCACTGGCATGTGCTTTCTCTTTTTGCTCCTTGAAGATCGCTCTAAAAGAAGCATCATTGTAGTAAACCGGTTCTTCATACTCTTCATCAGGATGCACTAGATTGTATTTCTTTTCCAAAATAAATGTAACTAAGTGACCTAATAAAATATTTCTTTTTCTTTTCTGATCAGCATGCCCAATTTTGGAAAGCCCATAAAGATGGTCTTAGATAAGTTGGGCTTCATCAATAGGACTTTTATTCATAATAAAAAATGTCACAACAGAAAGGAGAGGAGCAATATTGATTCTATCACCAGCTTTTGGAATAATAGAAGATCTAAGAATGTGCTGGATGATTCGAGCATTTTTGGTCATTCCAGAAACTCTAGCAATATGATAATCTAGGCTATTTCCTCTAATCACCCTATTGATTTCAAACCACTTGAAGGTGTTATCGTTCATAAGGGTGTGGGCTCTTAAACCTTCAGTTCTTAAGTTGAGAAAAGCACCTAAGTCATGCTTTGTGATTTCAAACTTTTGTTTAAAAACAAAAGAATTGATAGAGGAGTGGTCGGAGTTGAAACTCATATTTGCTAGGAAGTAAAGGAAGGTCTGCTTATTGTAGAGGTGGATAAGAGTTAAGATAAATTCAAACTGAGTGGAAGCGAAAAGATGCATAATCTTGAAGTTTATCTCACTCTGGATCAGAATGCGAGATGGAGTGACTTTTGCAGAGGCAAATCGAGGAAAGGATTTCTCATTTGCTTTTGAAAGAAAGTTCTCAGAAGAATTCCTATGGGGTTTCTTTGCTAAAACCTTTTGTCGCTTGCTAGAGGAGGCCATTGTTGATCTAGAAATTGAAAGGGATTGAAAGAGATGTTTGGAAATGTGATTGTTGAGTTAGAAAACCATCTCATTTAAAGAAAATGATACGTTCGTCCTGGATGAAAAATGTTCGTCCTGGACAAAAATTATCGTTCGTCTGGATGAAAAAGTTTCGTAGAGACAATCAAATTCGTCAAAAATGTAACGGCTTTTTATAATCAACACAACTTACGATACGTCCTTTCGTACAGACTTTTTGACTTGACCGATCGTATAGACGATTAATTTTTGTACAGACGATCAAAAGTTAATTTGTTTTAATGGCAGTTGAAAACTGTCCTCCGCTATGAATCGACGTCTATTCGTCTGGATGAACCAAAGGTTCGTACGGACGAAGTTATAATTAAAACTTCCTTATCCATTCAACTGCTGCATTTAATCGTCCCGAAGTTTGAAAAAAAAATTTCGTCCCGGACGATCATGTAGATCGTACAGACGAACTACATTAAAAACTGCTCTCAAGACGTTTCAAATCACGCAAACTGAATTTTACACACATCGTACCGTACGAAAAATTTTCGTCCCGGACGATTACCACAAATTTTTGGATTTTTGAATTTTTATCAAAGAAAATCTAACTAAACACACAAATCACAATAGACAATGACAAATTCACAGACTCTAAAATAAAATCACTCAAAACAAACAAAAATCAGAAAAACAAAATCATAGAAACATAAACTACGAAAACAAAAATATCAATGTTGCAAAAACATTTTTATTTAAGTATTCAAATCAATTACACCAAGCCTTGTTCTTAATGTACTGAAGGTATCAAAGGCTAAAGGTTTTGTAAAAATGTCTGCAAGTTGATTTTCAGTTGAAACATGAGTAAGTTCAATTTCTCCCTTGGATACATGATCCCTTATGAAATGATGCCTTATGTCAATGTGTTTGGTTCTAGAATGTTGAATAGGATTTTTGGAAATGCAAATAGCACTAGTATTATCACAATAAATTGGAATAGTGACTATAGTTAATCCTAAATCAATCAACTGTTGTTTTAACCAAAGTACTTGTGCCACACAACTTCCTAATGCAATGTATTCTGCTTCTGTAGTAGATAGGGCCACTGAATTTTGTTTTCTACTAGACCATGAAACTAATGAATTTCCAATGAATTGACATGTTCCAAAAGTACTTTTCCTGTCCACTCTACAGCCTGCAAAGTCAGAATCTGAATAACCAATAATTTCAAATGAAGAGGTAAACTTAGGATACTAAATTTCTAAGTTCTGAGTTCCTAGTAAATATCTTAATATCCTTTTCACTGCTGTCAAATGTGATTCTTTTGGATCTGATTGAAATATAACACATAAGCAAACACTGAACATAATATCTGGTCGGCTAGCAGTCAAGTAAAGTAAAGATCCAATAATCCCTCTAAATTTCTTTTGATCAACAGATTTTCCCTTAATGTCCTAATCCAACTGAACTCAGGAACTCATTGGTGTACTAACAGGTTTAGCATTGTCCATTTCATATTTTTTGAGGATGTCCTTTACATATTTAGTTTGACTAAGAAATGTACCTTCCTCAAGTTGCTTAATGCTAAAGCCTAGAAAGTAATTTAAATCTCCCATTAGATCCATTTCAAATTCACTACTCATTGTTTTAGAAAAATCATCACAAAGATTTTTATTTGAAGATCCAAAAATGATATCATCCACATAAATTTGAACAATGAGTATATCATTTCCAAATTTCTTTAAAAAGAGAGCTGTATCCACACTTCCTTTTTCAAAAGATCTTTCAAGTAGGAAGGTGCTTAACCTCTCATACCAAGCCCTGGGTGCCTGTTTCAATCCATATAATGCCTTTTTTAACTTTAAAACATGAATCGGGTATTTAGAATTTTCAAAACCTGGAGGTTGTTCTACAAATATATCTTCTTTAATTACCCCATTTAAAAATGCACTTTTGACATCCATTTGAAATAATTTAAAACCTTTAAAACAAGCAAAGGCAAGTAAAACCCTAATTGCTTCAAATCTAGCTACAGGGGCAAAAGTCTCCTCAAAATCAATTCCTTCAATTTGATTATACCCCTTAGCAACTAATCTAGCCTTATTTCTAATGACTACTCCTGAGTCATTCATTTTATTTTTGAACACCCACTTGGTTCCAACAACACTTTGATCTTTTGGTCTTGAAGTTAATTCCCAAACTTTATTTCTTACAAATTGATTCAACTCTTCTTGGATGGCCAATATCCAAAATTCATTAGAAAGTGCTTGATCAATATTAGTGGGTTCAATAGTTGAAATAAAGGCTGAATGATTGACTTCCTTATTTAATCAACGCCTAGTTCTAACACCCTCACTAGGTTCACCTATAATCAATTCCCTTGGGTGGTTTTTAGAAAATCTCAAATCTCTAGGCAAAGGGTTTTTTGTTTCCAAATTCTCTTCCACATTTTTTTCCAAATTTATTTTGTCAATCTTTTGGGAGTTTTCCTCAATCTCATCTTCAACAATATTTGGCTCTTCTAAATTTCCAGATTCATCAAATACAACATGTGTGGTTTCTTCAATGACCAAAGTTCTTTTGTTGAATACCCTATAAGATTTTCCAACACTTGAATATCCAACAAAAATTCTTTCATCTGATTTTGGATCAAATTTTCCTAAGGCAGATTTTCCATTATTATGAATGAACACCTTGCAACCAAAAACATTCAAATGAGACAAATTAGGTGTTCTACCTTTTAGCAATTCATAGGGTGTTTTATTTAAGTTCGATCTCATATTCACCCTATTCAGAACATAACATGCAATGCTAACCGCCTCAGCCCAAAAATATCTAGGAAGTGAGTATTCTGCCAACATTGCTCGGGCGGCTTCTATTAATGTTCTATTTTTCCTTTTGATTACTCCATTTTGTTGAGGAGTTCTAGGTGCAGAAAAATTGTGATCAATCCCTTTTTCTTTACAAAAATTTTCAAATCTTTCATTTTCAAATTCTCCTCCATGATCACTTTGTATAGAAATTATTTCACACCCTAATTTCCTTTGAATCCAAGTCAAAAAGTTTCTAAATTCCTCAAATGATTCACTCTTATGAAATAGAAATCTAACCCAAGTAAATCTTGAATAATCATCCACTATAACAAATCCGCATACCTTCCCTCCTAGACTTACAGTTCCTACGGGTCCAAAAAGATCCATGTGAAGAATTTCCAATGGTTTACTAGTCCTAAGATCCTTATTGGACTTAAAAGAGGACTTCACTTGTTTTCCTAATTGACATGCATCACAAAGGTGGTCTTTAGTAAAGTCTAGTTTTGGTATACCTCTCACTAAGTTCTTTTGGGTAATTCTCCTAAGGTTTTTCATACTAGAATGACAAAGTCTCCTATGTCAAAGCCATGATTCATCAGAAACAGTTTTCAAACAAAAAGCAGTAGGAGATTGAATACAATTTAAATTTAGCATGTAAACATTGTTTACTCTTTTTCCATTTAAAACTTCTTTCTCATTTAGGCTTAATATGCAGCTAGTATGTAAAAATTTTACACTATAGCCCTTATCACATAGTTGACTTATACTTAACAAATTTTGTTTTAAGCCTTCAACCAATAACACATTGTCTATGAAAAAGTTTTTTAAATTTCCAATCATACCTGATCCAACCACTTTCTTTGTGGTATTATCTCCAAGTGTAACCTTGCCAACACTCCTAGCTTCCAGCGTTATGAATTGAGCAGTATCTCCAGTCATATGCTTTGAACATCCACTGTCCAGGTACCATATGCTCCCACGAGGTCTTGTGTGAGAGCAACCCTGCAAAAATATCAAATGTTAGACCTAGGAACCCAAATAAGTTTGGGTTCACCTTTTAGCAATTTATAATCAGATGCATGTATGATATGTCTAGGTTTATGCATCTTAGGTCTCCACACCAAATTAGTTTTCATCTTCAAAGTACAGGTGTGAGCTATATGTCCCAAAAATCCACAATTATTACATTTAACATTAGGAAAAGTATTCCTAAGTTTTCTTCCATTTATTTGTCTTCTAAGGGATTCCATATATTTAGGATAATATTTAGGATTTGTAAAATCTTCATGTTTGGGGGGTATCCCATTATCCTCAAGAGCTCTTATTATCAATTTATAAAATGAATTCATTTCTTCAAAGATTCGATTTGTATAACTGATTCGATATGTTTTCCTCTCAGATTCATCCTTAAATTTTTTAAAATCTCTTTCAAGATCAGCATAGTATGATTTTAAATTTTCAAAATTCTTATTCAAGTCATCATATTCGTCAAGTAGTTTCATGCGGTTGTCATCTATTAATGCATGATGTTTCCTAAGGATTTCATGTTCCTTCTTAAGATCTTCCAATTCTAAACTTACACTAGCATGCATCTTTTTCATTTTCCTATATGCATCATGCAAGTGTTCAGAAACTTCAAACAATTCATCATAAGTTAAGTCATATACCTCTTCTTGATCTGATTGATCAACATTATCTGCATCAAGTAAAGGTTGGTGACTTCTTCTTCTTTTTTAGTCTCAGATGAGTCTGAAGCTTAGTCCGCCCAAAAAGCTCTTTGAAACTTCTTCTTGCCCTTCTTTACTATTAGTTTCTCCTCTACCTTCTCCTTGCTAGGAGTGGCTTTGAGTTTTGTGCAATCAGTCTTGATATGACTTGGTTTCCTGCATTCATAACAAATCACTTCATTAGAAATCTTGCCATTTCTGTTAAACTTACCTCTATTCCATTGCTGGCGTCTCTTCTGCTTCCTCTTTAAAAAGCTTCTTAATTGTCTAGTCATTAATGCAATATCATCTTCATCCTCAGGTTGTGAGTGTTCACTCTCTGACTCTTCCACTTCCACTTTTAGTGCAATATTCTTCTCCTTTCATGGTTCACCTGCATCAATCTTTCTTTGACTTACTCCTTGCTCATAAGCAATGAGTGAACCAAGAAGATTGTCAATAGAGTAAATGTTTAGATCTTTAGACTCTGTAATTGCAGTTATTTTAGCATCATAAGCAGCAGGTAAACAATGAATAATCTTATTAACCATTTCAGCATTAGTTAATTCCCTACCAAGTGCATGCAAAGAAGTAACAATTTGTGTGAATCTTGTGTACATGTCAGGAATAGATTCATTAGGTTTCATCCGAAATAACTCATAGTCATGTAACAAGATATTGAGTCTTGATTTCTTAACCTCATTAGTCCCTTCATAAGTTATACAAAGTCTATCCCATATGTCCTTTCCACTTTTGCAAGTGGAAACCCACATGTAGTCTTCAGATTTTAAAGCACAAAAAAAGCTATTTAGACATTTGGCATTTAGTTGAGCTAAGTCACGTTCCTCTATAGTCCACTATGCAAAAGATGTTTCTATTCAAACTTCATCAACTAATCTAGTTGGTTTTGTATAACCTTCCTGGACTAGGATCCACATTCGATAATCAAGTGACTGTAAGAAAGTAGACATGCGTGTTTTCCAAAAATCAAAAGGTATATTGTCAAACAGTGGAGGTCTAGTAATAGAGTAACCCTCAGGTGTATTTTGGTTTCCGAAAGTAGCCATCTATGTTAATCAAAAAGTAGTTTAAACTTATAATTTTGAAACAAAGCTCTGATACCACTTGTTGAGTCTAGTGAATAGGTTGTTTGACCTAAGTTAATGTCCCAAGGCTACCAAGAGGGGGGGTGAATTGGTATTTTAAAAATTTAAACCCTCTTTGAAAATGTGTTGAACCGAAATGAAAATTTTTATTAAGTTTTTATAGAAAACATTTTTCAACCACAGAGTTTTTAAACAAAAGAAAAATGCGAAAAATAAAAAGTAATAAAGTAAATGACACAAGATTTATAGTGGTTCGGTCTAAACCAGACCTACATCCACTCCCTAGAGGCACCCTCTGAGTATTGCACTAATACCAACAGTGACTCTCCTTTTGAATTCACAATAAGGCGGAGAAGCCTTTACAAACACTCTTTTCACCACTACCCGGTGCAGTAGAGAACCGTTGTCCTTTTACACAATCCCCAGTGTTGGCAGAGAACCTTCCGTCCTTTCACACTCTCCTAGTGTGGGCAGAGAACCCTCCGTCTGTTCACACTCTCCAAGTGAAGGCAGCGAACCCTTCGGCTGTTCACACTCTGCAAGTGTAGGCAGCGAACTCTTCGGCTGTTCACACTCTCCAATTGTAGGCAGCGAACCCTTCGGCTGTTCACACTCTCCAAGTGTAGGCAGCGAACCCTTTAGCTTTTCACACTCTCCAAGTGTCGGCAGCCAACCGGTTCTCCTTGACAGATCTTCTCATAAGAAATCTAGAAGGAAGAAAGAAAAGAGTGAAGTAATCCAAATTCACAAGTAGAGATTCTTACCTTTAAACACCAAGTGAAGTCTTCACACTCCAGTGGTAGGAATCCTCCTTTGAATGCTCTCTCACACTCTCTCCTTGACTTTTCTATCAATAGGCACGAAGATCAAATGACAAAAAGATTGGGTGGCAGTCTAATTTGGACTATATATACAAAAGATAAGAAAAACCGCCCAAAAACTGCAAGTTTTCAATTCTGTACGCAGTGGATCGTCCCGTACGATCGTGGATCGTCCTGGATGATATTACTTAAAAGCCTTGAAACGAACCTATTTGTATATGTGTACGAAATGTTTTCGTACAAGCTGATCATCCCGTACGAACCAAGTTCGTCCGGTATGAACGGTTATTACAAGGTCGGTTCCAAAAACTGCAGAAAAATCGTCCTAAGTCGGTTGGATCGTCTGGACGAAATTTTGTTCGTCTGGACGAAAATCTTACAGAGACCAAATCATCATGGATGATATTTAATTTTGTATGGATGAAAATCTTACAGAGGGCAAATCGTCCTGTACAATAATTTATTTCGTCTGGACAAAAATCTTACAGAGAGCAAGTCGTCATGGACGATATTTAATTTCATCTGGACGAAAATCTTACAGAGAGCAAATCGTCCTGTATGATAATTTATTTTCATCTGGATGAAAATCTTACAGAGAGCAAGTTGTCATGGACGATATTTAATTTCGTCTGGATGAAAATCTTACAGAGAGCAAATAGTACCGGACGATTTTTAATTTCGTCCCGGATGAATAGGACTTAGAAAATTTTTCTGGCCAGTTTCTATTCGTTCCATGTGATCTTAATAGGAGATAACTGTCTGATCGTCCCGTACGAACTGATATCGTCCCGTACGATCAGTATAAATTTTATATGATCTCCTTATGTGTATGTGTGTATGTTTTTATTCACTCAATTACAATCAATCCCTCTCAAATAAAATGATAATTTTAAGCTTTGAAAACTAAAGGTATTTCTTGATGAGTTTGATTTGAAGACTTCGTGTTTGAGAGTTTGTTTCACCTGAAATGTTAGTACACACAAAAGCAAATACAAATCTTCTAAAATTGTTAGGAGATAACTACACATTTGAACAATAATATTTGGAATCATCAAAACTATACAAGTTGCAAAAATGTAAAACATGCAAATAGCAACTATCTTAATAGGTTGTTTATGTTTGTTTTTGTTTGGTGGGGAGTTAATGATAGTTGCTTGACTTTTGACATTGAGGTTTCCTGTAGTAATTATAATTGTTGTCTACAGTTTATTCAAATATAGATTGATTAGGACCTGCATTTTTTATTTCCCTCTTTTGGTTGGTCTTTTTTCATTTGCTGGTTCTTGGTTTTTACCTCTCAGGTTGATCCCTATTCAGTTGGTTTGGTGGTGGCTGGGTCTTTCTTGCTGTATTTCAATATCAATAGTATGGTTAACTTTGTGAGTGGTGTTTATGTTTTTATGGTGTTTGAGGGTTATCACTACAACTGTCGCTGGTTCCTCCATCTATTTAATGATTAGGTTTGTATTAAACTTTAAAAATAGAGCATACTAATTTAGTAAAAGAACATTCTTATTTAGATAGAGATCACATGTCCCAACTTGATGAGTTTGATACATTAAATAATAAGCATATTGAGTTATCTGATGCTCATAATTCCTTAAAAACATCGCATATTGAGTAAAAAAAATAGTATAAGAAATTTGAAGAACTCGCATGGGAAATAGATGTTGATTCTTGTTGAATCTATAATAGGTTGTTAATCCTAAACTAATGCCTCAAGCCTAACTATAAGGGGGGGGGGGGGGGCTGAATTGGTATTTTAAAAAATCTCTTGGATTTAGAAATTGAAACTGATTATTGATTCATTGCAATTTTAATTGAAATTATTTTAAAACAAATTTTGAAATTTTGTTAGGGAAGTTAAGCCCTTACGAACTAGCCCAAGGCTAACCAAGAGGGGGGGGGGGGGGTGAATTGTTATTTAAAAATCTTTTGATAAAAAACTCAATCACATCAAAAACTAAAATTCACCACAAAGATAATCAAATTGCTGAAAATAAATGCGGAAGAAGAAATAAAGAACACAAAAATTTTTAGTGGTTCAGTCAACAAGACCTACATCCACTCCCCGGAGGTGCCCTTTGAGTATTGCACTAAAACTCAATGACTATCCTTTTGCTCTCTCGGTAAGGCGGAAAAAGACTTTACAAACCTCCTTTCCACTGACACCAGTGAAGCAGAGAACCCAACTCATATTGCTTCCTTCTGAAGCTGGCAGAGAACCCAACTCCTTTTGCTTCCACCTAAAGCAAGCAGGGAACCCTGATCAGATGCTAAAGCTTACCTCTCTAGAACCCCCAAGGACAAGGGACTATGATGGAAGAAGAAAATGTAGAAAAAAGCTTGGAGCAACCTTTGTGAAATCCTCTCACAAACTCCCTCTCATAAGATCCTCTCTCTCTCCCTCTCTCTCCCTCTCCTCTAGGTTCTCTCAGGTCAAGATAGCAGCAAAAGATTACTAAAGGGTAGAACAAGAGATCTTAAATAGAAAAGCTTCGGAATAGCTAGTATTTTATATAAATCGACTTTATTGTCCAAGCTGATAGGGATATCGTCCTAGTCGATCAGCTTAAATTTTGCTCATTCAGCCCGATCAATTTGGAACGATTAGAGGAATTTTGGACTTATCGACCAGGCCGAAATAATATCATCCTGGATGATCAGTACAATTCTGAGAATATCATCCAAAGAATCGCTCTGAAAGGATGTCTGGACAATAAAAAAGTAGCATGCTCGTCTAGGATGATTGCACGATCATCCTCACCGATTAGCTCAAATATGAGGAAAATCATCCTAAACATCACCCTGAATAGAAGCTAGCTGATGCCAATCATCCAAGCGATCATCCTGAATGATCCTGCAATCACCCCGAACGATGTGATCGAGCAATCAAACCTTAATTACTTTCCTTAATTACCAGATTAATTTAGGCATAATTGAGCAGTATCATCCAGGATGATGTCCTGGACGATGTCCAAAAATAAAGAATACCTAAATAGATCTGGCATCTAATTCTTTCTGATTTGAGCCTATCATCCCTGCCGATACTAATATCTTCTAGGATGATGTGCTTAATGATAGCTGCCTTAACCAAGATGCCCTAATTTGGGTTTTTTTAAGCCAATCATCTAGGATGATTTTAGGATCATCCTGGACAATTTGATCAAAATAGTAACTCTAACTAACAGATAGAAATTTTCCACCTTGTGTGTCTGTGCAAGGTTACTTAGCATCATGAATCACATTTATTACAAATAGACTCAAGAAAGAAAAAGATTTACAAACTGACTCAAACCTAGTGTATCCAATCTTGAGCTGGTTCAAATTGCAGTCTTGATTCTGTGGACCTGAATTATTAGTAAGAAAGGCAGTCATAGTAAAAAAGAAGTGTTTATAATCATTAAAATTCTATTTCTGAAAACATATACACAATAATCTCCCCCTTTTTGATGATGGCAAACACACAAATTAATTAAAATAGTCCAAAGCAGTTTTAAAGAAAATGAGTAAGGTAACAAAAAAATTAAGGAAATAAAATACAAACACTATTTTAATAGATCAAATAATCAACATCATAACAAACTAGAACAATGAAACAAACTAGTACAACTACTCCCCCTTTTGACATCATAGAAAGGAGGAGAAAACAAAAAAGACTGCAAAGCAGAAAAGGACTAAAACATGGAAAGCAAAATCACAAAAACACACTAAAAGAAAGACGAGTCTTGCTAATTTGAATGGGGAGGTGGTGGTGGTGGCTGCTGAAAGTAGCTAGATAGAGTAACGAACTATACTCCAAACCAGGATATTTCCTGGTCATGCTGCTACTGCTAGTGTGTAAAGCGTGCTAAGTCCTCAACATGTTGCTGCTCCTGTGCAGTAACAAAAGTCTCGAATCGTGCCTCCTACTGATCAAAATTCTTGACCAGCTCATCTAACTAAGAGTGCTGGCGAAGTAGAGCAGGTGTAATAACATGTATGGGAGCCTCCTCCTCCCACTTGGCCCCCCAAGCTTCCTTGTCCCCCGGGTGGAGACGAGTACTGTGAAGGACATTGAAGGAATTATTTGAGTAGAAGGAGGGCTGATAGTTGAGAGGAGCGGGATATTAGATGTTATATTTAGATTCTAGAACATATGCAATGATATGTCCTAGGGAAAGATTTGGCTTCATCCTATGACCTGGATCTCAAATTATAGTCAAGTGCCTGATGAAGCAAAAGATTAGGTCGATTGCATTGAATTCTCGATGGGCCATAATGTAAAATGTTGTGAGTGAAAGAAGGGGAGTGATATGGACTCGACCACCAGCATTGAGAATAATTGAGGTGCAAAGAACGTGTTGGATTATCATAGCATCTTTAAGTAAAGAGCTAGTCTCTCTAATGTAAAAGTGGGCATGAGAGTTATAGAGAAAGTGATTGGCAAGAGTCCAATAAAAATTAGAATCAGAACACAGGGTATGGAGTTTATCCTTTATGGTGGAAAGTTGTAGGAATTATTGGCAATCCTCATATATGATCTTGATGGGGCATCAGGTCATATATGATCCAAGAGAATTGAAGGAAGAATTTATTTAAAGGCTTGCAAAGATTTCAAAAAGAAGCTCTGAGTTGAAGGGGGTTATAAGAGTGAGAATGAAATACAAAGAGGTGTGAGAGAATAAGTTAAGTACCGAATAGGAAAGTTGGTTTAGGTTGATGGATCGGGAAACAATAATACTGGTCATCTTGTAGCTTTGATAGGTGGTTTGAAACCAAGGGTCCTCGAGGAACTTCTAAAAGGGTGGAGAGATTGCTTGCCTCCTGCCATGATCATGAATATGAAGAAAAGAGGAAGTAAAAGGCTAGTAGAAGGAGATGGTGTGAGAAAAATGGCTGAAGGGGCTCTGAATTTAAAGAGTCAACCCGATCATCCAGGACAATC
This sequence comes from Dendrobium nobile, assembly GCA_022539455.1. Classification (NCBI taxonomy): domain Eukaryota; kingdom Viridiplantae; phylum Streptophyta; class Magnoliopsida; order Asparagales; family Orchidaceae; genus Dendrobium; species Dendrobium nobile. Next base: position 43,268,595 of record CM039729.1, on the reverse strand, counting down.
ATAGAATCATCCAGGTTGATCTGGTACATTAATAACATCAAGGTTGATTGGTTAAAAAAGCGATCATATCATCCAAGCCGATCAGATATCATTCGGGATGATAAGACACAGGAGATCATCTTGAGGAGACAAGCTAGACGACCGTTAAAAAAGCATATCATCCAGGCCGATTAGGTGGATCGTCCAAAATGATGCACAATAATGGATTGTACCGGCCGAATTTAGAAATGTTTAAAACATTATTACGTGTATCTGTTAAAACTTGTTCAATATGAATTAGGTTGTTAAACCTAAGCTTATGTCCTAGTGGCTAACCAAAGAGGGGGGGTGAATTGGTAATTAAAAATTTACACTCTTTTAAAAACTTTATTCCAAAAATTTAATTTAATGAATTTTATAGAAAAAGAATATTCAACCACAAGTTAAACAGTAACATAAAAAAGCAGAAAAAAATAAAAAGACACTAGATTTATAGTGGTTCGGTCAAACATGACCTACATCCACTCCTCATAGGAACCCTTCGAGTATTATACTAATATCACTAGTGACTCTCCTTTTGCACCCACAGCAAGGTGAAGAAGCCTTTATAAAACTCACTTCCACCACTACCTGGTGCGGCAGAGAACTGTCATCCTTTTACAATCTTCCCAGTGTTGGCAGAGAACCGTTCATCCTTTCACACTCTCCCGGTGTAGGCAGAGAACCCTTTGTCCTTCCACACTCTCCAAGTGTGGGCAGAGAACCCTTCAGCTGTTCAAACTCTCCAAGTGTGGGTAGAGAACCCTTCTGCTGTTCACACTCTCTAAGTGTGGGTAGAGAACCCTTCGGCTATTCACACTCTCCAGGTGTCGGCAGAGAACTAGATCTCCTTGACAGATCTTCTCATAAGAAATCTAGAAGGAAGAAAGAAAAGAGTGTATCTTGATGCATACGGGGAAACATTTATCCGCTAATAAATGAAGTGTCATGTCTCTTGTGCCTACGATACGATTATTGGTTGCGAAAGAATAATCAGACGTGTGACGATTCATGCAGCCAGCATGCCCTGTGCCTAGTAGCCAGCGTGCCTAAGGCATGGCTGCCAGCATGCCCAGGCATTGGCTAGCAGCATGCAAAGGCCCTGGTTGGCCCCTTGCGAAGTCCTTGGCTGCTAACATGCTAAGGCCCTGGCTGGCAGCATACGGAGGCCCTGGCTGGCAGCATGCGGAGGCTCTAGTTGGTAAAGTGCGGAGGCCCTAGGTGGCAACATGCCGAGGCCCTGGCTGCCAGTGTGAGGATGCCCTTGTTGGCATCGTGCAGAGGCCTTAGCTGGCAGCATGAGGAGGCCCTGGTTGCAAGCCCGTGGAGGCCCTGGCTGGCACCGTGGCGAGGCCCTATCTAGCAGTATGCAGAGGCCCTAGATGAAAGCTTGTGGGGGCCTGGCTGCCAGCCTGTGGAGGCCCTGACTTGCATCGTACGGAGGCCCTAGCTGGCAGCATGCGGAGGCCTTGGCTGACATCCTGTGGAGGCCCTGGCTGCCCGCGTGCCCAGGCCCTAGCTGACAGCGTGCCACAGCCCATTCAAATGTACTAATAAGTACTCAAATAAATGCTTTTTGGCATTGAGTTGGCATGTTGGGAACTCGTGTGTGCATGCACAAGCAAAAAGTATAATTTTATGGCAAAAAAAATTTAAGTTTTTTGGGCCATTTTGAACTACGGGGGCATTTTTGGTGTTATTATCCTTGTCTGTCTATTAGAGAGGGAGGCTAAACATATAGTGGAGTAACAAAATCCTTCTTGTAGAACTTGATTGTCATGTGAGGGATAAAACACTTTCCATCGATTGTCGGATTCGAAGGATTGAATCGATATGCCAAGTCCCATACCATCATTGGCATTATTGGAGTATATGCTCCCTATGTCGCTTGCTATTTTACATCTTTTATGGATGTTCAACTGGCCCAAACTCAGCTACCATACGTGCATTGTGGGAGCTCGCCATCCACATCTTTACTTTGACCCTTTGGTTCGCCTGTTGTAGGTGTTAGCTTACTCTTTGTCACTGGGTGGTGCCATTGGGCTTGTTGATGTGGAAGTGCTTGAGACCGTATAGGCACATGAGTTGTCGTATACTCTGTTTTAATTGATTGGTGGTTACTTTTTGTGGCCAACCATTAATATAGTAGTCCTTTCATTTCTATGGTCCTCATATTAATATGAAGATCAACAAAGACGGGATGTTATTTCTTGCGATGTGAATCCCTTTATTTGTGGCATTAATTGTTTGAAATTCTTTATGTGTAATCTCTTCATCCTTTTTTAGGGTGCAGAGATTGCTTCATAGAATGAAACCCACGTACCCCTTGCTAAGGGTGTCATCTCATGACAATCTTTTGGCTTACGTTGTCGGTTTTGGGTTCGGTTATATTGTTGCAAATGTGGCTCATTTGAGAAAATTGCCCTTGGTGCCTTTTGCACATTGTTCAAGTCGGTAAATTCAAAGGTGATGTTGTCTTATATCTTCTATACAACTTTAGTTCTTTCCCATCCCACCATCATTATTGTTGTTGGGCTTGGGCTGAGATCATAGTTGTGTTGTGAACGTGCTACCTGGTTGATCCTGCTAGTAGTCATATGATTGTCTCAAAGATTAAGTCATGCATGTGTAAGTTTGAACTATTTCAGACTGTGAAACTGCGAATGGCTCATTAAATCAGTTATAATTTGTTTGAAGGCATGTGCCACTCGGATAACCGTAGTAATTCTAGAGCTAATACGTGCACCAAAACCCTGACTTATGGAAGGGATGCATTTATTCGGTAAAAGGCTGATGCGGGCTCATGCCCGTTGCCTTTATGATTCATTATAAGTAGTTGGATCGCACGGTACTTATGCCGACGACGCATCATTCGAATATCTGCCCTATCAACTTTCGATGGTAGGATAGGGGCCTACCATGGTGGTGACGGGTGACGGAGAATTAGCGTTCGATTTCGGAGAGGGAGCCTAAGAGATGGCTACCACATCCAAGGAAGGCAGCAGGCACGTAAATTACCCAATCCTGACACGGGGAGGTAGTGACAATAAATAACAATACCGGGCTCTTCGAGTCTGGTAATTGGAATGAGTACAATCTAAATCCCTTAATGAGGATCCATTAGAGGGCAAGTATGGTGCCAGCAGCCATGGTAATTCCAACTCCAATAGCATATATTTAAGTTGTTGCAGTTAAAAAGCTCGTAGTTGGACCTTGGGTTGGGTTGGTCGGTCCGCCTCACGGTGTGCAACGCCCGCCTCGTCCTTTATGCCTGCGATGCGTTCTTGGCCTTAACTGTCCGAGTTGTGCCTCTAGTGCCATTACTTTGAAGATTATAGAGTGCTCAAAGCAAGCCCACGCTCTGGATACATTATCATGGGATAACACCACAGGATTTCAGTCCTATTGTGCTGGCCTTCGGGATTGGAGTAATGATTAGGAGGGATGGTCGGCGACATTTGTATTTCATAGTCATAGGTGAAATTCTTGGATTTATGAAAGATGAACCACTACGAAAGCATTTGCTAAGGATGTTTTCATTAATCAAGAATGAAAGTTGGGGGCTCGAAGACGATCAGATAACATCCTAGTCATAACCATAAACGATGCTGACCAGGGATCGACGGATGTTGCTTTTAGGACTCCGCCGGCACCTTGTGAGAAATCAAAGTTTTTGGGTTCCTTGAAAGTTTCATTTTCATTCATTAAGTAAAGTAAAAAGAGTACGTCACAAGTATGGAAATACTGTATGTCTTCCCGAGACAAAAAAAAAGTGGGAAGATCTAAAGCTATGAATAGGACCATACAAGTATGACTAAATAAAAGAAAAGCAACAAGAACAAGGAGAAGCCCCTTTGATTCACAAGGAGGCCCACCCCACAAGCATTCCCTAGTAGATCCAATAGTTTTTAAAGAAAAACTCCAGAGGGGGGAGATACCCAAGTTAGGGGTCAACATGCCCGAAGGCAGAGAGATATCCCATTGCTCTTGCAGCCGTATAGGCACTATCTTCACCCTAAGGCATGTGGAACGGTAAGGACTCCTTGCTCCTTAAAGGGGACAAAGTCCTCACCAGTGTCATCTTGCAAATTCTTCCTCCTCTTCCTGGGCAAGGTGGCAATGGGCCCAAGCTGCAGGAGTTGTTTCTCCATGTAGGCCTTCGAAGCCTTGTGTTGTCTTTTTGTGAGATTGATGTTAGAGGAGGGGTCATCTTGCTTCGATCGTTCCACATTGAACAGAATTCTTTGACTCTTGGGAGAGTGGCCGTTAGGGTTGACGATTCTGCTCGAAATCTCCTCCATGCGATGAACATCTCCACTGGAGGGCTGTGGAGGCTAAGTAGGTTCGGCCATCTTCTTTTGACCCTTAGTTGGCTTCTCTATTGAGGCTTTCAGTTTGTTTCTCTTCTTATGGGTCACCAGATTCCACGTGCCAAACGAGTCATCCTCTTGCACCCCTTGGCCATGGGAGTCGGACGGTAGTTGCTGTCTCGGGTTTGGAGGACCGCCGGCCACTGGCAGCCCCTCATGCTGGGCTTGGATGGGCGGAGATGCTTGGCCTTGGGTGGGGGACGGTCCCTTAGAGGATGCTGTAGGAAGGCACATTCCTTTCACATGGCCTATGGAGCCACAGTCAAAGCAGAAATTCATGAGTCCTTCATACTCCACCCTTTGAAAAAATTTTCCATGGATGCCATTGATCCAAACCCCCGGGAGTAGCTTTTGGGAGAGATCAATCCTAACACAAATTCGTGCGAAGGATGATCGGCCCCACTTGCTTGAATGTGAATCCATCCATAACGGCTCACAAAGCGCATTAGCGATGCGAGTGATATTGTTGATGTCCCAATAGATGAGGGGGAGCTGGGGCAAATGGATCCAAATTGGAGAGTGAAGCCCATGGAGGGAGTTGGGTGAGCAAGTAGAGTCCCACTTGTCCATCCCAATAATGTTGCCTGCAATGATCTAAGGGCCACTAGATAGCATAGTATCTCTAGCCACAGAACTTTGGAAGATGCAAATGAATGTGTTGGGGCCTATAGTAATGATCTCAAACTCACCAAAGTGAAACCATCTTTGTTTGAGCTCCTCGAGGAGGAAGGGGAAGGAAATACGCCTTCTCATGAGCTTAGCCACGATAGCCTTGTCGAGCTTGGCAATGTTGTCTTTGACTAAGCTGATCTCGGGTTCAATGGTTGCCCCATCCGTCGCAAAGACGTGATCCCGTGTCAACCACTCCAGTGGAACATTTTGAACCTTACTCCATGCAAAGGGACTGCGTGGAGTACCATTTGGCTGCATAAGAGAAGCCTTTGTAGGCTGCGGTTTAACCCAAGCAGCATTTTTTCTCTTTGGGGTCATTTCCACAAACACCTTGTATGCTTATTCCTGTAGCAGATTTCACGGTGGCTGTTGAACCGAGCACTAGCATTCTCATACACAATCAAGGCAGCATCCATGTCCATCAATGGCCTAGTTCCACACGAGCTATCATCCAAACTTGGACTAACCTGGACAATCCGTTAGGCCGGACGGTCCATCCCCATAGCAGCTTTCGAACTGGTAGCTTGCCCGTCCTGGGCATTATACTGGATGGCAATAGTATCCTGGTCATCCTCCATGCTGGATGGTGCATTAAACTCCTTGCTCTAATCCTCCATATCACTTTCGAAGGTCTCATGGTAAGACTCAGCAGCTTCTCCTGAACCCGTCTCAACTTGTTCATCGGATTGAGCATCCTCCTGCAGTAATTCATCTCCATAACATAGTTATGGCTGGAACTCCCTCCCGTCTCAACCTCCTCAAGGACCAAAATTGGTCTACCCATTTGAAAGTTCGTTCGGGATGTTAAGCCCTATGAACTTAGTCCCAAGCTAACCAAGAGGGGGGGGGGGTGAATTGGTATTTTAAAAATTCTTAAGACAAAGAAATAAATTCACAAACCAAATCACACCACCAAACCAAATGCGGAATTTAAAAGTGCGGAAGCAAAAATAAGAACACAAGATTTATAGTGGTTCGGTCGACTCGACCTACGTCCACTCCTTGAAGGCACCCTCCAAGTATTGCACTACAAAACGTGACTCTCCTTTAGCCCCCACAGCTAGGCGGAGAAGCCCTCACAAGAAACTCCTTTTTGCCACCCCGGCAAGGCAGAGAACCTACCTCCTTTTGCTTCCTCCTGAAGCTGGCAGAGAACCACAACCAAAAGCAAAACTCCTTACCTCTACCGACCCTTCCACGGATGAGAAACTCCAGACGAAAGACAAGCAAAGCGATCCTTGAGCAACCCTTGTGAATCCTCTCACAAGCTCCCCCTCACAAGATCCTCTCTCTCTCCCTCTCTCTCTTTCTCTCCTCAAGGTCTTCTCAGGTCAAGGCAGCAGCCAAAGGTCTCTTCAAAACGTTGAAGAAGAGCTCTTTAAATAGAAGAGCTCAAGAGGAGCTCATTAATTGCAAGTAGCCGACTTTATCATCCCGGCCGATATGGACATCGGCCTGGCTGATTAGTACAAATCAAGGAAGATCGGCCAGAGCACAGCCCTGGGAACAGTCCTGGACGATTGAAATTTGGCTTAATCGTCCAGGCCGATCTCACGATCGTCCTAGCCGATTAGTTCAAATCAGAGGTAAATCGTCCTGAGCACAGCCCTGGGAACAGTCCTGGCCGATTGAAATTAGGCTTGATCGTCCAGGCCGATCTCACAATCGTCCTGGCCGATATGATCGTATCAATCATCCTTAATTACTCCCTTGATTTCCTGATCAATTAAGGCATAATTTGGTAATTTCGTCCAGGCCGATCCTGGAATCGTCCTGGACGATAATTTAAAAATCAGTATGCCTAAACTGTCTAAGGCGGCTATCTCTTTCTATTTTGAGCTTATCGTCCTGGCCGATACACGTATCGTCCAGGCCGATATGTTAATGTCGGCTGCCTTAATTAAGAATCCTTAATTAGACTCTCTATTTTAAGCTGATCGTCCCGGACGATATAATGATCGGCCGGGTCGATGTTTGCAAAAACAGAATTTCTAAGCCTCTCAAGTGTGTGTGTGAAGGGTTACTTAGCATCAGTCTTTTTGATTATTACAAGTAGACTCAAAAGGTGAAAAATAAAATTACAGACTGACTCAACCCTAAACCTACGCGATCCTGGACTTGGCTTCCTCTTGATCGTCCGATCTTCGATTCTTGAAAAGTTAGAAGCAACAAGTAGTCCAAGAGAGATAGTGTTTGTCAATCATCAAAACATAAGCTATGAAAAAGTAGATTTGCAACAATCTCTCCCTTTTTGATGATGGCAAACACAAGTAGGAAAAAATTCATTAAAACACCGCAAGGTTACAAAATCCAAGACAAACAGTTTTTTTTTTCTGCACCCTACTCCCCCTTTTGTCATCACAAAAAGAGGGTCTAGAAACACAAGAAAAAGACTATCAAGCACATAAAAAAGACAGGAAACAAACAACACAAAATACAGACTAAAATAATGAGGGATCCAGATCATCAGATGGAGGTGGTGGAGGTGGCTGCTGAAAGTAGGTGATTGGTCAAAAAGGCGGTCCGATCGGCCGGGCTGATCAGATATCGGCCAAGCCGAATAGACACAGGCGATCGGCCCGAGGAGTCAGGCCGAACGACCGTTGAAAAAGTAGATCGTCTGGGCCGATTATGTGTATCGTCCGGGACGATGCACAATTATTGATCGTACCGGCCGAAGTTAAAACGTTTAAATGCTTGCCACGTGTATCGTCCAGGACGAACAGTGGATCGGCCCGGCCGATTGTCCAATAATGGATCGTCCGGGGCCGAATTTAAAGATCAAAACGTGCTGACACGTGGATCGTTCAGGACGATCCAGTGTATCGGCCAGGACGATGCACATAAAATGCATTGGCCAGACAAAATATACTATCAGCCAGGACCAAGAGTTCGATCAAATTGTCCAGGACGATGTGGGATCGTCCGGGACGATGAGTTAGGGTTTTCAAACGAAAAGGTCAGCAGATGGATTTTGAACAGAATTTGTCATATCGTCCAGGACGATAATGGGATCGGCCAGGACGATGTAACTAGGAATTGAATTTAAAAAAATGGTGATGATCAAGACCCAAAAAAAAATAAAGAAACAGTCAAAACACAAAAAAATAAAAAAAAAGGAACACATGAAAACAAATATTTTTGAACTTGTAATATTTCTAAAAATTTTTTTTATTATTTTGTTTTATGGAGGCATCATATGAGAATTCTTTTCAAAAAGTTAAGCCTTTTAAAGTTCCAAGAGATCAATAAGTTTAACAAATCTCCATTAGAAGAAGGTAGAATATCTGATTTTGTTAACCCTTGATCAGACATCCTTCAGGGTAAAAATTCTTTTGGAAACCAAAAACCTAGCTTAGAATAACTAATAGGAATAATAAGATCCATTCAAAGCTTGTTTACAAAGAAAATATCTCATATTTAATAAACCAAAGTAATTTTTCTCAATCATGAAAATTGAAATCAAGTCTTTGAAAATATCACATAATTAATGAGTTTTCTAAGTTTTAAGAGTTTTACCAAAGAGAGAATAGCTTGCATTTAGTGGGCTCATTTTATACCTCTTGTCATTTGATTTGCTCTTTTGAGCATTTTTTGATTCTTTGATACACTTTTGTGTATGTAGCATTCTTTTCAATTTTTGCTTCATTGACCTCTTTCCTTTTTAACTTTTGCAAGCTAGAAATTCTTTAATATACTCTTAATAAAAAAACTTAGTTGTGAGTATATCCTCCAATTATTAGAGAATAGGGGCTCTCTCTCTAACATAGGGAAGAACAATCCACAACAAAAAATCAAACTCATGTGAAAGAATGCAATGGCAAGATTTCAAAAGTTTGAATGATAACTAAAAACTTTGGCTATTATGCATAAGATAGATTATTGTAGCAAGATAAGAAAAAGATCTTAATTAACAGGCTATTGGTTAAACCGAGTTTAGACTTTTGTTTTAGAGAAGAAAAATCATACCACTAAGTAAAGTCTGAAGGAGGGAAAACATCAACAGAAAACTCCCTTTAACCAATTTTGAAAAGCTAAAACACTATCTCCAAAAAAAACTCCAAAATCTAAAAGTTTGAAAGGACTAATCATATGAAGGTCAAAGTTTAAAGAGCAACGTGTAAAAAAAACAAAACAAAACAAATGAAAAATAAAGCAAACTAAAATCAATACAAAGTGAGCACAAAAACCAAAAAAATAATAAAAAGACACACAAAACTAATGTTTCAAGCACGTGATAAAGCAGCGAGTTTAAGCAATTTTTGAGCTGCAAGCCCCCTTATGTCCAGTTATCTTATGCTCCCATGAGGGCTTTGGTGGGAGCACACCTGCAAAACTCAACAACAATCAGATTTAGGAACCCAAACAGGTTTGGGATCCTTCTTAGAAAAAGTAGAATGTAATACAGGTAAGGTATGCTGTGAATCATGCATTTTAGGTCTCCACACCCAATGAGTACTACGATGAACGGTGCAAGTGTGTGAGATGTGTCCTAGCATGCCACATGAGAAACATCTAATTCCAGGAAAGGGATTTCTTAGATGATTTGAGTTATAATGCCTCTTCCTAGGTTTTGGCTTAAGATCAACAGTGGAAGTCATCCGATCATTTTGAATCCTCAAATTTGTTTTCTTTAAGGCATCAATCTCAATCCTCAAATTTTTCTCAAGATCTTTAGATTTCTTAAGATCAAAACTAAGTGAGGTGTGTGAAACTTTTAATGCATTATGTTCATCAATTAATTCCAAATGTTTTTTGTTCAACTCATCAAATTCATCAAGAAGAGCCATGTGATTTGAATCAATCGTTGCATGGTCTTTGAGAAACACTTCATGCTCTTTTTATAGATTTGAATGTTCTAATTTTAGGCTAGCATGAGTTTTCTTAAGTTTTTTGTATGATGCATGAATTTTTTTACAAATTTCAAACAATTCATCATAGGTTGGTTTACATACCTCTTCTTCATCACTTTGATTTTCTCCCTTGAAACACAAATTTGTAGTCTCTTCCTCTGGTTCAGTCTCAGATGAATTAGTACCAGATTCTGCCCAAAATCCTCTTTGGATTTTCTTCTTGTCCTTCCTTGACTTGGCTTTCTCCTCACCTTTTTCTTTTTCTTTGCTTGATTGATCTTGAAGTGTAGGGCAATCGGCTCTCACATGTCCAGGTTTCCTGCATTCAAAACAAACAACATCAGAAGATCCTTTAACATATTTGTGATCCTTACCTTTCCTCCAATTTTGATGATGCCTATGTTTCTTCCTTAGAAAGCTTTTGAATTGCCTTGTGATGAAGGCAACTTCATCGCTCTCAGACCCGGAAGATTCAGAATCCGATTTATGCGCCTTCAGTGCAATTGTTTTCTCGTTTTTCTTCTCACCTGCATCAAGATTTCTTTGATTCACACCTTGCTCGTAAGCAATGAGTGAGCCAAGTAAGTTATCAATGGAATAAGTATTCAAATCTTTTGATTCAGTGATTGCAGTTATTTTTGCATCATAAGACGAAGGCAAGCATCTCAAAATCTTGTTAACTTTTTCATAATTCGAAAGCTCTTTTCCTAGTGCATGCAATGAAGTAAAAATCTGAGTAAACCTAGTGTACATGTCAGAAATCGATTCATGAGGTTTCATACGAAAAAGTTCGTAGTCATGCAAGAGAAAGTTCAAACGGGTTTACTTAACTTCATTAGTACCTTCATAGGTGATGCATAATTTATCCCAAATCTCTTTACCAGTTTTGCAAGTTGAAACACGCATGTAATCTTCAGATTTCAAAGCACAGAAAAAACAGTTCAAACATTTTGCATTTAACTGAGCCAAATCACGTTCATCGAAAGTCCATTCAGTAAAAGCAACTTCAGTTTTAATAACATTAATTTCACGAGAAGGTGGAGAATAACCTTCTTGAATAAGCATCCACATGCGATAATCAGTAGATTATAAAAACGTTGACATGCGGGTTTTCCAAAAATCAAAAGGTAAGTTGTCAAATAGAGGAGGTCGTGTAATCGAATAACCTTCAGTAGTGTTTCTATTTCCTATGTTAGCCATAGATCAAATTCAAAAAGTTTTCAAACTTAATTTTTCGAATCCCGCTCTGATACCACTTGAAAGTTTGTTTGGGATGTTAAGCCGTATGAACTTAGTCCCAAGCTAACCAAGAGGGGGGGTGAATTGGTATTTTAAAAATTCTTAAGACAAAGAAATAAATTCACAAACCAAATCACACCACCAAACCAAATGCGGAATTTAAAAGTGCGGAAGCAAAAATAAGAACACAAGATTTATAGTGGTTCGGTCGACTCGACCTACGTCCACTCCTTGAAGGCACCCTCCAAGTATTGCACTACAAAACGTGACTCTCCTTTAGCCCCCACAGCTAGGCGGAGAAGCCCTCACAAGAAACTCCTTTTTGCCACCCCGGCAAGTCAGAGAAACTACCTCTTTTTGCTTCCTCCTGAAGCTGGCAGAGAACCACAACCAAAAGCAAAACTCCTTACCTCTACCGACCCTTCCACGGATGAGAAACTCCAGACGAAAGACAAGCAGAGCGATCCTTGAGCAACCCTTGTGAATCCCCTCACAAGCTCCCCCTCACAAGATCCTCTCTCTCTCCCTCTCTCTCTTTCTCTCCTCAAGGTCTTCTCAGGTCAAGGCAGCAGCCAAAGGTCTCTTCAAAACGTTGAAGAAGAGCTCTTTAAATAGAAGAGCTCAAGAGGAGGTCATTAATTGCAAGTAGCCGACTTTATCGTCCCGGCCGATATGGACATCAGCCTGGCCGATTAGTACAAATCAAGGAAGATCGGCCAGAGCACAGCCCTGGGAACAGTCCTGGACGATTGAAATTTGGCTTAATCGTCCAGGCCGATCTCACGATTGTCCTGGCCGATTAGTTCAAATCAGAGGTAAATCGTCCTGAGCACAGCCCTGGGAACAGTCCTGGCCGATTGAAATTTGGCTTGATCGTCCTGGCCGATCTCACGATCGTCCTGGCCGATATGATCGTATCAATCATCCTTAATTACTCCCTTGATTTCCTGATCAATTAAGGCATAATTTGGTAATTTCGTCCAGGCCGATCCTGGAATCGTCCTGGACGATAATTTAAAAATCAGTATGCCTAAACTGTCTAAGGCGGCTATCTCTTTCTATTTTGAGCTTATCGTCCTGGCCGATACACGTATCGTCCAGGCCGATATGTTAATGTCGGCTGCCTTAATTAAGAATCCTTAATTAGACTCTCTATTTTAAGCTGATCGTCCCGGACGATATAATGATCGGCCGGGTCGATGTTTGCAAAAACAGAATTTCTAAGCCTCTCAAGTGTGTGTGTGAAGGGTTACTTAGCATCAGTCTTTTTGATTATTACAAGTAGACTCAAAAGGTGAAAAATAAAATTACAGACTGACTCAACCCTAAACCTACGCGATCCTGGACTTGGCTTCCTCTTGATCGTCCGATCTTCGATTCTTGAAAAGTTAGAAGCAACAAGTAGTCCAAGAGAGATAGTGTTTGTCAATCATCAAAATATAAGCTATGAAAAAGTAGATTTGCAACACCATTTGCTTACCCCCAGTAGGAGGTGACATCCTGATAGAGCTCATGATAAGATCACGAACAGCAGCCGGCTTTATAATCTGAGAAGTAATGCCGGGAGATAATTTCCCTTCAGGAACAATGAACTTCGTGACCTGCACGTCCATTGCAACAGCCGCCGGACTGTAGGGAGCCTTGTCCTTGGTCGATCCTTACAGATTTTCTTTGCCGGGGCGGGAAGAGCCCGATGGCTTAATTCCTTTTCCTTCCCAAGCTCCAATAGTTGCAGCACCCTTTGCCGCAACAGCCGAGAACCGGCCTATGCCCGATGACTTGTACGGTTATCTCGACCTACCTCCTTGTGCTGCTGGCTCACCACCGCCGGCTTCCTTTTCGGCAAGCACTTGCCAACGATTTCCATGCTTTCCCTCCATCTTGACACCGCCTCTACCACCAAACCCCCCATTTGGAGGAGGTGACCTAAGGTCACCCCCTCTAGCCATCCCAAAGCTTTTCTCTCTAAACCACTCGACTGAGAGAAAGAAGTTGGAACAAATGAAGAGCCCCCCTAATGTTTTTGGGTTCCTTGAAATATAATGCATTTAAGCTAGTAAACCAAAGTAACACAAAGAAGGAAAAAAAGAAGGCAAAGTCCCCAAAGACATAAAGGCGGAGGGCTGGACAGAACAACAGGGGACGGTGCCCAATGATGGGTTACAGTCGGCCATCCCAGCCAAACGCGCCAACCACTTTCGACCCCTGGGGGGGGAGGCCGAACAAAGAGTTAGGAATAGCAAAAGGCTGAGCAATCTCCCAGTGCTCCGAGCGTCGAGAGGGAGGAGGAGCATCCGACCAAGGACAGACCACAACCCAAACCGAGCACAGCCCAAACCAAAATGACAAAAGGAGGGAACAAAGTCGAACGTAGTCGACCAGAATAAAAAGGCAAAAAAGGAAAATACAACCCCCAGGGGTGAGGGATGAGGGTGGGGGGGGGGGGGGGGGCGGACCCAAAAAACTTCGACATAGAGCTGCGCCACTAGAACGGTTGAAACGGCCAGAGAGGGCCAAACACCCAGCAGTCTAACCAGAGCAAGAACCCTGTCACCCCCGGGTCAGAGACGGAGGGGGCAGATCAGACGGCTCCGCCAGAGGGTAGATCCCCCCTGAGGTCGTCACAGGGGCCCTTCTTCCTCTTGCACGGGAGAGAGGCTGGCATTCCGAGCGGCAGGGGGGCTTCACCGCTGAAACCCGCCATCGGTGGCACCCCCTCAGGGGGAGGGGCGCGAGGGGAGGAGAAGAGAGGGGAGGAATTGGCTGAGCCGCCGAGAAAGCCAGCAGGGCCTGGCGTGCAGGGGCAACAAAGGCCGCCGGTGGAGGGTTAGGGGCAGGCCCGCGGGGCACAACGGGAGGAGCTAACTTGCGGGTGGATCGGAGATGGTGCCGCGGGGAGACCAGGGTCCAAGGGCCAAATGCCCCCACAGAGTCCCCTGGAGAGGTGGAGGGCGACGTCTGGCCCAGGGCTGGAGGAGAAGGCGTGGCCGTCGGAGAAGGAGCCCGACCCAAAGGGACTGGTGGCGGAGACCGAGGGGCCAGAGGGGGAGAAGGCAATGGTGGGAAAATTTGTGTCACCACACAGATTTTGATTTCTCCTATTTTGTAATCGAATACTGCATTAAGAATAAAGTACAACCTCGAAAGATTGACACAATATTCTATAATGGATTCAATATCAAAATAGGGTTTTAAAAATTGATATTTCTATAATCAAATATAGTTCAAGGAATAACATATCATCTCAAAAGATGAACATGAAATTCTATAGAATATGTTTAAAGATAGAAATACATTTTTTTTTTAAAAAGTTTATTCATTCTTTTATTTAGATATGACAAGAAGAATATTATATCATTTTAAAAGACGAATATAACATTCTTCAAGATATCCAAAAGCGATGAGTTTTATAAAATTCATCATTTCTAAAGTTGAATATAACAAGTATAATATTATATTATCTGAAAAGATAATAATAACATTCTACAAGTCTATTCAAAATTAGAAATGAGGTTTTAAAAATATCTACGTTCCCAAAGACTCTTCCCTTGTTTTATATGAATAAAACAAGGTTTATTTTAGTCTGGGGTTCTCAAATCCCTATAGAAGCAAGCTCCTATAGTTAATTACATCCTAGGAGGGATACTCCTAAGAAAACTCTCGATTAAAGCAGTGATTACATACCCTTTTGACTACAAAGTAAAAGACAAAGAAATAGAAGTAAAGATTTTCCAAGGAGAAAGCTCAATGTTGAACATTTATTAGCGAGTCGAAGGAGGAAAAGTAAGAGGTGCCGGATTCTGAGAAGCTCAAAGGCAACCTCAGTCTATCCTATATTGGGCTTTACATTTTAGGAGAGAAATTTTATGTTTAAGTTGATATTTTATTAGAAATTTGGGATTATATTCACGGAGGGCGAGGACTTAAGATTCTAAAAGAAATCAGCCTCAGAACCTAAATCTAATTTGGGTACTATAAAATAGTGACCCGAACCTAACTAATGAAGTGCAAATCTGGACTTACCCCGGCCTGGATTGGGGAGCCAGCTAACCACCTAGGCGCTTTAAAACCATGTGTCCAATCTCTTATGAAAGATGGGTAGGGACGTTGTTTAAGTTTTAATGAATTGGGGGCCGACGTCTAAGACAGACCCTAATTGGCCACTCAACTTATGTAGGGTGATAAATGTCTAGAAATGAAATTAATATTTTAGACTCTTTTTATTTGTATCTAATGCAATGCATGCTAATTGACTCGAATGCATAAAATGAATATGAAGCAGTTTTAAAATTAGGCTTAGAAAATAGGTTTTTTCCCTAGAGATTGCACAACTTCCCCTTGACAGAACTGCACCCTCATAGGTCAAGTGGTCTGCCAGAACCCGCAGGCGGGGAGGTGCCTAACAAGGAAGAGAAAGTATTAATATGCTTATGCTGACTCTCGGCGATCCCGAGCTTACTTCTTAGATCGTTAGAGTTACTATGTGAGCATAAAAATTTTTATTTAAAATTACAAGTAGAAGAATTTTAAGCGTACCCTTACAAAAAAAATCTCTCCGATTCGAATCCAGGCTAAAACAAAATACGGCATGCAAGAGTCCTAAAATAATTCTACTGCACAAACAATGTAAACAATCAATTTTAATAATCCAAATATAATGTCCAATGTCCAATGTCCATATTACACCTAGAATTTGCAGAAAAGTAAAGTGGCCGGGTACCACTGACAACAAATCCGGATTCTAATCCTAAGAATGACGCAAGTGATTTTTGAAATAGGATATATTCTCTCTTGTATCTTCATTTCTTCAATCTTCTCGTTCTATCTTTTCTTCTTCTATGAATTTCTTGGATCCATCGGGTCTAGATATCCAAATGAAAAGAAACTCATCCCTAAAAAGGGGTATTTTCTTTTCTATTTGAATACTAAAATCATCCTAATTTGGCTTTCCAAATAAAAGAGAATAATCCTTTAAGGTATATTCTCCTTTCTTTAGATTCCAAATTGGATGTGATATCCCACTTTC
This sequence comes from Dendrobium nobile, assembly GCA_022539455.1. Classification (NCBI taxonomy): domain Eukaryota; kingdom Viridiplantae; phylum Streptophyta; class Magnoliopsida; order Asparagales; family Orchidaceae; genus Dendrobium; species Dendrobium nobile. The sequence goes on along the minus strand of CM039729.1, from coordinate 43,252,417 downwards.
AAAATCACTTTCACATATTTTCAAACACATTTACATTACATTACAATTTCACAGAAAGAAAAAGAAAATCTAAACCACTTACAGGGTTATCCTAAGTAAAAATCATCCCAAGCAATTATATATATGCATTTAAATTAAATCCACCAGCCACACTTGGCCACACTCCTTTTATTTTGGAGGGGGCTAAGCAGCTGAAGTACCTATAGCATTTATATAAAATTTTTGATTAATTAGCCCCCTTTTTCTACCCTGCACGAGTGTGGCCACCTGCAAGAAATCTTGTTAACAACCCAGATCGCTCCTAACCTATGGGTAATCTAATCGTCAGTCAAATCATAACACAGAGTGCAGTAAAAGTAAATAAACAAACACACAAATAATTTTACAACCAACATGCAATGAAACTCGAGAAAAAGCCCGTCACAGTGCAATAAGGAAATAAACACCGGCCTAACCTAAAACTAAAGTCGGTTATCCTAACAAACAATTCTACGTGTGTGTATTAGAAAGTGTCGTTTTGATATATCCTAAATCAATTATTATTTAAAAGAAAGTTTTTTAGTTAATTAAATTTAATTTTTTAAATAAATAAATAAAAATAAAATAAAATAAAATAATAGTAATAGTAATAATAATAATGAATGTCACTAAGTTTTCTATGTTATATGTCTTTACCCTAAAGTGTACATGCATCCTAAGTCTAAGTTTTCTAAGACCCGGTCCTTAATTTTTGTCCTTAAGTGTCACTACTGTTGTATGGGATAAAAATTTGTTATTACTAACCCTTAGGACATTTCGTACATGTAAAGGGGTTTATGGATCTAAGAGCAAAAAGTAATACTAATTAAATTGAAGTTACTACAGGGACCTAAAAGGGAAGGTTTCGCACAAACCACATCAAGGGGTCCCTAAAGATTTTCTAAGTTTAGAAATACTCACAGTCACCAGGGGCTACAACCCGGTGGTTCCGCCCGTAGCACCTCTACCCGGTTGGATAGAGGAGACTGACGTCATTAGCTCCTTGTCCTTTTGTTCCCTCGACCGGTACCATTCCTCGCAGTTTATGCAAATAAAATAAGAAAAACAAGAAGTAGAAACACGAGGTATAAAACACCAGTTCTGAAAATAAATAATAATAAAATAATTGAAATTTACTGAAAATAAAGACGTACCTTTCTTCACGCTTGAACACCAGTTCTGTTGTTTGTCTTTTTGAACCTTTTCTTTTTTTTATAGCATATTGTACTTTTCCAACATTTTATCTCGAGGTATAAAAAAAAGGAAGAGGAAGGAGAGAGAGAGAAATATATCTTTCTTTAACACTTTTATATTTCCACTTATCTTTCCAAACATACACTTTCACTCTTTCAAAACTCACACAAATTCCACCTTTCAACATCACACATTATTCAAAAACACACACTTTCCAAAAACACGCATTAAAAACCTTAAACATACATGAACATCAAAATACTATACCTTTTAAAAATCAAGCACTATACTTTTATCTTTTTCATATAATACCTTGTCATTCGAAAACACTCACACACTTTTCACAATCCATATATTTCATTAATTAAAGTTCACACACATACACTTCACCTTTAGTACTCACATTTGCGAATAACCTTTCAAAAACATACACCTTCCACAAAAACAAACACAAGTTCACTTTTCAAAATCACACACTTATATCTTACTTTTTATATACACCTTTAAACTTTTAAAATACACATACTTCTAAAATTCACACTCCACATTTTCACTACAAAATACCTTTCTACACATTTCAAAATTTAATACGTACACTTTACTTTTTCTTTTATCATTCTCACACAAATATATATATATATATATATATATATATATATATATATATATATATATATATATAAAACACTTCTACATTTAAAACATACAATCTCCACTTCTCAAAACACTTTCCTTATTAATGCCAATATTTTTTTTTCTTTTCACAAAACACATTTTCCACTTTTCAAAACATATAAGAAAAAAAAAATCCAAACGCTTGCTTTCTTTCATGAATATAATGTAATACTCCATCATCTTTCTTTCTCAAACCACAAAGAAAACACTCACGTATGAAGCACAACTATGTATACCAGAACTCCATCAAACATATATATTAACTCTCTAATTAAAGTTCATCAAATCATATATAATTATTTGCTAAATATTCACAATTAACATCATACTCCATCGCTAATATAACCAAGTATCAGAAACTTCCGTTAAGAATTATAGGAAATAAGAATAATAGTCACATTTTCTTGAAACAAATCAAATCCATAAAGAAAGAACTCCCCATAAGCATGAAAGTCATGAATTCTCTTAATCTAAATAAATATCAAATCAAACTAAAACGAGAGTTTTCTGCATATTGAATTGCATACAGATGAAAATAAAAGACAAGAATCTTATTCGCATTAGTCAAGAGAAACATAGATCTATTACCTTCTCATTCATCAATTTTTTTTTTTTGATGTGTATTAAAATGTTGAAAACAAATTTCACAATTCCAGACAGAAACGGGTTATTATTATTTCCTCTCAAAATTAGAAGTGATCCCCATTAATTCTCTTACCCAACAGAGAAGGGGAAGAAAATTAGTAGAGGTGATGGTGAAAGATGGAAATGAAGAATGAGAGGATGATGGAGAAAGAGAGAAATAGCAAGAAGTATACCTACACTTTTGGCTGGAGCAAACGACGGCGAGGTTTTTCGCAAACTGCTGTGGGACGACGGAGCTGAAGGCTTCGTGCGAACTGGGAGGAGACCAGAGGAGGCTTTTTTCGCGAAAAATGGAGATAAAGACCAAGCGGGAGGAAGAGATTATGCGAACTGCAGAGAGCGACCAGGACTTGGGGGTTTCGTGAACTGCTGAGGAGGAGAGGACTTCGTGCGAATTAGAGAGAGTGAGGGCTGGATGAGCTTCGTGCGATCCAAAGAGAAGAGGGGGCGGTTCACGAATGAGAGGAGTTGCCAACTGCAGGAGAGATGGGCTGGGTTTCTCACGTGAGAGGGAGAGAGGGATCGTGGGATGGAAAAATTTCGAACTGCAGGCGTTGAGCATGAAGCCTAGAGATTTTCGGAACTGTAGAGAGAACCAAAAATTTGGTTTCTTTTGCTTAGATGGGGTCATGGGCTGGACCGATCGTTGGACATTTAAAAGCCTTAGTGATGTCTGAATGTAGCGATCTTAGGCTCGTTGGATTCACCTCGTCGAGCCGTTCGATTCGAGTATAAGCTCATCAAAATCGGAGACCGTTTGGTAATTCAAATTACGGTTTGAACCTTCCGGCAGCGCTTTGGGTTATTGATTCAGACTCATTTGGGCTCGGATTGGGTTGTTTTCCGAAATGAGAGGCAGAGGGTAAGAGACGTGAGGGCTCGTTTGAACCGGTTCAAACAAATCCAAAACTATCTCTTAATTTAAATCCAATGGCTGAGGTTAGTTCATGTTTTAAAAAAGGATTTAGGAGTTAGTTTATTATTCAAAATGATTTAGAGATTAATTTAGAAAATAATTGATAATTTAAAAATACATATTTTGAGTTAATTTTGAAATAGAAATAATAATAAAATAAAATAAAAATACTAATTTTAACTCATTTATAACGATTTCAATTTGATTGAGTCGTGCGAATTGATTTAGGCCGAATTAAAAGATCAAGTTTGTGCTACGTCATTAGGTATCCACCTAAGGGAAATCCTGCGTGTGACGTCTATTCTAGGCTACGAGAACCTAGGTGCTAAAATTGAATTCGGGGAAATTGACCTCGAATAATGAGGTCAACAAATGGACCCCCAATAGGCATGATAAACTTGCCAAAGTTTATCGTGCGTATTGGCGTTGACCGAAACGATCAACTAGATCCAAGATTGAAGTATAAGAATTGAAGGAATTCGTACTTTGATAGATAGAAAGAAAAGTTTATAAAGATACTTGAGTATGATGAATTGATCTGAATTTTGATGTTAGTACTGATGGTTTTAGAAAATGAGATTAGTATTTTGATGATAAAGTTAATGTATAAAATAATTGATATAGTGATTTGAATGTAGTTTGGAAGGAATTGAGAGTTTGATTTTGATTTTGATAAAAGATAGAAATCAATAGGATGCCGTAAGAGCGGGCTTAAACCTAAAGATGGATTTAAGATTTAATGGCTGCCGTAAGAGCAGACTTAAGCTAGAATGTCAGTAGGATGCCGTAAAAGCGGACTTAGACCTAAAGGCAGATTTACTCAGGTTTGGCTGCCGTAAGAGCGGACTTAAGCCAGAAAGTCAATATGATGTCGTAAAAGCGGACTTAGATCTAAAGACTGATTTAAACTGGATTGGCTGCCGTAAGAGCGGACTTAAGCCACAAAGCTAATAGGATGCCGTAAAAGCGGACTAAAACCTAAAGACTTATTTAAACAGGATTGGCTGCCATAAGAGCGGACTTAAGCCAGAAAGTCAGTAGGATGCCGTAAAAGCGGACTTAGACCTAAAGACGAATTTAAACAGGATTGGCTGCCGTAAGAGCGGACTTAAGCCAGAAAGCCAATAGGATGCCGTAAAAGCAGACTTAGACCTAAAGACTGATTTAAACTGGATTGGCTGCCGTAAGAGCGAACTTAAGCCAGAAAGTCAGTAGGATGCCGTAAAAGCGGACTTAGACCTAAAGACAGATTTAAACAGGATTGGCTGCCGTATGAGCGGACTTAAGCCAGAAAGCCAATAGGATGCCGTAAAAGCGGACTTAGACCTAAAGACGGATTTAAACTGGATTGGCTGCCGTAAGAGCAGACTTAAGCCAGAAAATCAGTAGGATGCCGTAAAAGCGGACTTAGACCTAAAGACAGATTTAATCAGGATTGGCTGCCGTAAGAGCGAACTTAAGCTAGAAGTCAGTAGGATGCCGTAAAAGCGGACTTAGACCTAAAGACAGATTTAATCAGGATTGGCTGCCGTAAGAGTGGACTTAAGCCAGAAGTCAGTAGGATGCCGTAAAAGCGGACTTAGACCTAAAGACAGATTTAATCAGGATTGGCTGCCGTAAGAGTGGACTTAAGCCAGAAAGTCAGTAGGATGCCGTAAAAGAGGACTTAGACCTAAAGACAGATTTAATCAGGATTGGCTGCCGTAAGAGCGGACTTAAGCCAGAAAGTCAGTAGGATGCCGTAAAAGCGGACTTAGACCTAAAGACAGATTTAAGATTGATTGGCTGCCGTAAGAGCGGACTTAAGCCAGAAGTCAGTAGGATGCCGTAAAAGCGGACTTAGACCTAAAGACAGATTTAAGATGGATTGGCTGCCGTAAGAGCGGACTTAAGCCAGAAGTCAGTAGGATGCCGTAAAAGCGGACTTAGACCTAAAGACAGATTTAATCAGGATTGGCTGCCGTAAGAGCAGACTTAAGCAAGAAAGTCAGTAGGATGCCGTAAAAGCGGACTTAGACCTAAAGACAGATTTAAGATTGATTGGCTGCCATAAGAGCGGACTTAAGCCAGAAGTCAGTAGGATGCCGTAAAAGCGGACTTAGACCTAAAGACAGATTTAAGATTGAATTTAGAAATATAATTGATATCTTTAAAATTTTGGATTATTTCCCTTCATCACAAATGACATTGACAAATTGCAAATATTCTACTAGAGGTTAAAAATAATTGTAAGTGTCATTTTCTAGAAGAGAAGGACAAACTTTGGAAGAATAAAAATTTTGAAAATTCATTGAATTGAAAATTTGTTCTCTTTTTTAACATAATTGATCCTTATAACTTACAAATATTCCACTGGGGATTTTGTTTTTATATTGGATCATCATATGTGAAAAAGGAAACTAATAAAAGGACAATTCTACAGTAGTATTATAGAACATCTCAATTATTTCAAATCTTGCAACCTTTCAATTTTGATTTTCAAAAGTATACAAATCATTTGGACCCAGTACAATATGTGACATTCAAAAATTTGAGAGCAACGTATATTCTGAGAAATTTGTAATTTTATTGCAAAATCATCATAACAACGTCATTACACATAGTATTTTTTAAGAAAACGCCCATTGATGGGTAACATAGGATGATCACCCTTACAATCCACCAATTGGTAAGATCCTCCTTGGTAGACTTTCTCCACCACAAAAGGACCTTCCCAGGTAGGCTCAAATTTACCCCCAAACCTTCGATGAGTCAAGATAGGTCTACGTAAGACCAACACAAGCTCTCCTACTCGAAAGGTTCTAGGACGAACAAATTTATCATGTGCTTGAGACATACGGGATTTATATAACTCGAGGTTCTGTTGAGCCTGCAGTCGCTTCTCTTCTAAACCTTCGAGTTCTTCTAGTCGAAGTCGGGCGTTCTGTTCAGATGTGATACTATTATTAATTGCAACTCTTAGAGAGGGAAGCTGTACCTCTAAAGGGAGAACAGCCTCAGCCCCAAAGACTAAAGCAAACGGTGTAGACTGAGTTGGGGTTCTATATGTGGTTCGATAAGCCCATAGAGCCTCACCCAACTTTTCATGCCACTGTCGCTTATTGTCTTCTAAGATTTTCTTTAAAATTCCTACCAACGTCTTATTGAAGGCCTCCGCTAATCCATTCGCCTGTGGATAATAGCTTGTGGAGTATCTCCAATCGATATTGTGACGTTTAGCAAAATTATTCAGTTTGGTACTTTTGAAAGAGGGACCATTATCGGATATAATTCGACGAGGAATGCCGAATCGATATACGATATGGTCTCTAAAGAACTGGAGCACGTTATGAGTCTTGACTTCTCGTAGTGGAACAGCTTCCGCCCATTTTGAAAAGTAATCTGTTGCTGCTAGAATGAACCGGTGACCTTTAGAAGAGGGAGGATCAATAGGGCCAATGATGTCTGTGCCCCAACTTTCAAAAGGCCATGAAGCGATTGTTGGATGTAGGACATTAGGAGGTTGGTGTAGAACTACACCATGTATTTGGCACTGGTGACAACGACGTGCAATAGACATACAGTCGTCAATCATTGAGAGCCAGTAATATCCTAACCTTTTAATTTTCATCTTCATTTTAGGACCAGATTGGTGAGCACCACACAATCCAGCATGTACCTCGGTCACAATCTTTTGGGCTTCTTGTTTGTTAAGACAACGTAACCATAATTAATCAAAAGACCGACGATACAAAGTGTTGTTTATCAGTGTATAAGAGAGAGCCCTTCTCTTAATCTGATCTGCGGCAGATTTCTCTTGAGGGAGTTTGTTTTCTTACAAGTAATCAATGAAAGGTTTTCTCCAGTCAACCGTCTCATCATTAACAGCAAGAACAACCTCACCCTCAGAAGGAAAAATCTTATTAATGTATTCCAAGTCTATAGGAGATAAGATTTTGCGACCTTGAACTTCTATAGAGATTGACTCTTCTTCTATACAAGCTAACTCTTTTGCAAGTTTTGCAAGGGCATCCGCCATAGAATTTCTTCCACGGGGTACCTTATACAAAGTTACATTTGGAATTTGTTCGAGAAGCTTCATAGTGTACTGATAGTATGGAAGAAGTTTAGGTTTTAAGACTTTGTAAATACCAGCAACTTGATTGATAATAAGTTGAGAATCTCCAAAGATCTTGATTTCCCCAATTTCCATTGATATTGCTAATTCTAAACCAGTTATTAGAGCTTCGTATTCAGCTTCGTTATTAGTGCAAGGCTCTAATAAATGATAAGAATAACGCAACAATCCTTTTTTAGGGGTTATGAAAACCAACTCGATACCGGCCTTCCATGGGATTACTTCCTGAGGTTCCCCAATCTTTTGTGAAGATGCGGCACCATCAAAATATAACTCCCAGGTATTTCCTTCCTGCTCTTCTAAACTCATAATTTGTTCTTCAGGGAGATCTTCATTTAGAGGGGACTCAGTAGGGATCGGGTGTGCTGCTAAGAAGTCGGCTACGGCTTGACCTTTGATAGCACGTAAGGGTATAAACGTGATATCAAACTGGAGTAAGAACATTGACCATTTTGCTAAACGTCCTGACAACGTTGGATGAGTCATCAGGTATTGGAGTGGATTGATTCTAGAAATGAGATTGATTTTATGAGCTAACATATAATGCCTTAATTTCTGGGCAGCAAAAATCAAGTCTAAACAATGTTTCTCAATAGGTGGGTAATTAGCTTCAGTTGGTAAGAGTCACCTACTCAAGTAGTAAAGTGAGTTCTCTTTTCCTTCCTCATTAGTTTGGGCTAACAAGGCGCCAAGAGAGTTGTCTAAAGCTGCGGTGTAAAGTATCAGAGGTTTTTCCGGAATAGGAGCCGCTAAGACTGGAGGTGTTAACAAATACTGTTTTATGCTTTCAAAGGCATTTTGACACTTTTCATCCCAATGAAATCGGGCATCTTTCTTATATAAAGCAGCAAATGGTTGACACCTACCAGACAAGTTAGAAATGAATCTCCATAGATATGCCAACCTACCTTGAAGAGATCTTAATTGGGTTAGACTTTTAGGAGGTGACATATCTAAGATGGCTTTTATTTTGGAAGGATCAATTTCTATACCTCGGTGCCTCACTACGAACCCTAAGAATTTCCCTGAAGTAACTCCGAAAGCACATTTCAAGGGGTTCATCTTTAGGTTATAGCGGCGCAACCTTTCAAAAACGATTCTCAGATCATGAAGGTGGTCTTCCCTTTGACGACTTTTGACAACCAAATCATCGATGTAACATTCCACTTGTTGGTGGATTAAATCATCGAAGATTCGGGTCATAGCTCACTGGTAAGTTGCACCAGCATTTTTAAGTCCAAAGGGCATGACTTTGTAACAGAAGACCCCTATAGGTGTTCTGAATGCAGTAAATTTTTCATCTTCAGGAGCCATCTTGATTTGGTTATATCCAGATGAACCGTCCATAAAAGAGAAAATTTCATGCTCAGAGGCAATGTCTACCATGAGTTCTGGCATGGGTAACGGGAACTCATCTTTCGGACATGCCTTATTAAGATCCCTATAATTGATGCATACGCGAATTTGACCACTTTTCTTCTTTACTGGGACGACACTAGCCAACCAAGAGGGATATTTCTCCTCTCAAATAAAGCTTGCATTGATCAGTTTCTTAACTTCAGTTATTACTTGTTGTTCAATTTCTAAACGCATGCGTCGTGGGGCTTGTTTGACAGGGATTATATCAGGTTGAATTTCAAGTTTGTGAACTGCTATTTCTGGAGATAATCCGGGCATTTCGTCATAACTCCAAGCGAAGCAATCCTTAAACTCTGAAAGTAACTTGACTAAGTTATTTGACTCATCCTTGTTCAATAAGGCACTTATGAACGTCGGACGTGGATTTTCTTCATTACCAAGGTTAATTTCTTTTAGTTCGTCAATAGTTGATTGGATTTCCTCCTCGAGTTCAGGATGTGCCTCCTTAACTTGAAAGTCATCCGAATCATCTAAAGTTTCTAAGAAAAATTCATTAAGATTTTCAATGTCCTCTACAAAAAGATGATCAGATCCTACATTGTTAGTAATTACTAAGCAATAATCATCATCATCAAATGGACAAACAGTATTAAAGCCTAGTCCTTCTTTTGACTTTGGTTTATGGAATTCCGTATTCCAAAGATTTTCAAAGGACTGAGCTTGACGTTTAGTCCAAGTAGATGGGGCTAGACCTTGCTCAATTAAATTTTTAACACAATAAGGATACCAATCAAAAGGGAGTTCCACTATTTCATTCATAAAAGGATCATCAATGTGTACATCAGTTTCAACATTTTTGCTAGAAGAAGGAATAAACTTAGCAGCTTTACAATCATCGCTCAAAGCAGGTGAAATTTTAACTGCCTACCCGGCTATACTATCTTGAGATAGTGGGGTTAGAGCTAAAGTTTTCACATATCCTTTAAGTCTTTCATTGGTAGACAAATCTGAATCATCCTCTATATTTGCCTGAATTTTATCTTCATCACTGTCATTTTCCAAAGAGATCTCAAATTTTGGCCTTTTGTTACTATTTTCATCCTTCAGTACACATGATTCATCCTCTGAACCAGATTCTAAATCAATGCGTATCGTAGGGTTTTGATTTTGTATGTTTTCATACATTGCACTTTCATGATTTTGCCATCCTCTGCCTCTACCTCGCCCTTGTTGGGTTATCCTACCACCTCTTTGTGAGGGAGGAGCAGGATGCCAACGAATGCTATCTTCGAGGCAGGGATATTCTTCATTTCTTTTTTCTTCTTTTTCTTTTTCATTTTTCTTTTCAAGTGCAATTTCATTTTTGGCCAATTTAAGATCTTTGGAAACAACTGTTTGTTTCTTAGGCAAATAATAGGCGGCATCTTCATAAATTCCTACTTCATGAACCGAGAATGGTTGCAAATCTCCCTTAATACAGTGCTCAGTACCATCTCTGATGTACTTGATACACTGATGCAGGGATGAAGGAACCATCCTATATTCGTGAAGCCAGGGTCTACCTAAAAGAGCGTTAAAAGATGTTGGAGCGTCTATAATATGAAACTTTGCTTCAGTTCTAAAATCCTCAATCTCTAACAACAATGTAATTGAACCCAAAGCCTTCTCGCCATTTTCATTAAAACCCCGTAAGATCATCTTGTCTGAGCTGAGTTTACGGACGTCTATTCTCAAATAGGCAAGAGTTCTTAGAGTCATAATTTTAACTGATGCACCAGGATCTACAAGGATACGTGACAATCTGAAGTTATCTATGTTCACTGTTATGTATAGTGGACGGTTGTGATCAGCCGTCCCTAAACACAGATCTTCATCAGAAAAAGAAATTTCAGGAACTCCTCTGGAACAAAAAGCTTCATCAGGCTGTGCTGCTGCTAACTGGGCCATGCAAATATCTGGATCTAACAAAGCTTTGATTAACGCTTCCCTCATTTCTTTGGAAAGGATTAAGGCGTCGTAAATACTCAGTTTGGCAGGCAGCTTCCTGAGATGAGCTAGGACATTGTAATCGACCTTGGGTATTCCACTCTCAATTGGACTATGAAAAGGAACAGGTTGAGGTGGAAGAGAAGACTCTGGTTCGTCAACAACTTGTTTCCCTTTATCTTCAGAAGAAGTATGAGGTGGTAACATTTTTCCACTACGAAGCTTGATTTCCTCTATCTCTTCAGAAGAAGCGACAGGCAGGTTATCTTCTTCGACCTCAGCTAATTCTGATTTTATTTCTGTTAAATTTTCAGAATCAGACATCTCGGCTTCAATACAGATAGGCATACTCTGCAAATCAAGAGCAGAGACATCATTATCTGAATAATAACCAAGAGAATGTTTTAATTCTTCAAAATTAAATTGATCATGCAGAGAATCATTTTCAGGTGTAATCTTTAAGTCATCCGTAACATCATTATCAGAAGTAGACAAGATATAAGCAGAATCCTTTTTCATTGATTTGATATCATCACACTTAACAAAATAAAAGTCATCTAAGACAAGAGGATTGAGGATAACAGTCTCCCCATCCGAAGAAAACACAACTCTACTAGATACATCACAATCAACACTACTAAAAGCAACAAAACGATCTCTAGTGTCCTCCTTCTCCTGAACTATAGGACCCTGGCTGACTCGGGCTTCCTTAAGCTCTGAAGGTGGAGTCATCTCTACATCATCTTCTGTAACTATCAGATCAACCTGGAGAGGCTTCTGAGCTCCCAAAGACTCCTGAAGAGAAGAAAAGTAAAGTTTATTAAGAAATTTCTTTGAAGAACGGGATAAAGCTATATCCCAAGTGGAATCAGAATTTGAAAAAGAAGTAGGAACAATAGGCTCACCAGTCACACACTTAGCTGATCCCTGCCCTGGATCCACTAAGTATTCCTTGGGAATCACTACAGCTCCTAATTTCATGTTTCTGTCGAGCCACTCTTTAAAAGTGACACATTCTTCAAGCTGATGACCCAACATCTGATGGTAAGGGCAATAATTGGGGTGATCTGACTTAGCCACTTCTTCTGGCCTTCTAGGTGCAGGCAACTTGAAGTCTGGCTTTTTAAGAAGATTTTTCAATATCTTCTTTAAAGCCTCCTTCTTAAAGGGGTAAGTCTTACCAATTAATGCATTGAATTTCTCCCAATTTTCCCTTCTTTCTTCTGGAGTAAGGTAAGGTCGCTGTTGGTTAAACTCTGGCTGAATCCGAAGTGGCGGATGTTGTGGTGGCAGATACTGTGGTGGCGGATACTGTGGCCTTTGATACTGTTGATTATAAAACTGAGGAGGGGACCTTTCTGTCTGCACTTTCATTGGCTGATTTCCCTTATCCACAGCTGACACCGTCCCAGATTTCTTTTCAAAGACCTTCTGGGGTTTCAGCTTCTTAGGGTCTGAAGAGGACTGATCAACAAGGAAGGAGAGCTGTGAAGCTTCTTCTTGGAGACTGGAGGCTTTATTGAGCAATTTTTCAAATGTCTTAATGGTAAAACCCTTCAAAAGAAAGGTTACTGGTCCATGAAAGTTTTTAAGCAGGATCTCAATTGCATGTTGCTCTTGCAATTGAGGTTCACACTTCATGCTCAAGTTCCTCCATCTAAGTATATAATCAACTAACTTTTCTCCAGGCTTCTGTTTTTCTATCACAAGATCCCCAACTGTAACATGGTGCTGACTGCCTGCAAATCTTTTAACAAACATGTTTTCTAACTCTGTGAAACTGTGTACTGAACCATTTGGCAGATCTGAATACCAGTCAAATGCTACCCCTGATAGACTACTGACAAACTGTCTGAAAAGCAAAGCATCGCTTCCTCCAGCGTTGCAACAACTGGCTCTAAAGTAGGCTATGTGATGTCTTGGGTTTCTAGTACCATCAAAGATCTTGAAGGAGGGAGGCACAAAACCCTTTGGGTATGGAACTGCATCAAACTCCTCTGCGTAGGGTCTACCTTTTGGAGTATATGACGAGCTCTGTGACTCTGCTAATGCCTCCCTTACTTGCTTTTCTACCATTTGCTTTAACTCTTTGGATTGAGAAACCTTTATTTCTGCATCTTGCTGGTGTTCTTCTATAGTCTCAATCACTTGTTTCTTTCCTACCACCTGAACAGGCTCGGGTTGAGAAGATTCAACCTGTGCTCGTGGTGGTAAAGGACCCTGACTTTGGAAAGAAGCCATAGTGGCCATCATTTCTTCTATCTTCTTCTCCATACTTGAAATCTGCTCATCTTTTTGTTTTAATTGCTGTACAAGACGTTGAGTTAAGTCCGGCGCTATGCCTTCCTCAACTGCAACATCTTGTAATACAACATCCTCAATCTGTTCATTATAAGACGTTGTTCTTGTTTCAACCATAAATACATCAGCCACTGTATCATCTAACATATCATCTCCATCTAAGTCAAAGTTCAAAGCTTCTTCCTCATCCAGATTTCTAATAATGTCTTTTAGTTCACCTATCATCTCCTCTATAGATCTTCCAGCAACATAGTGGGGATCAACGGGAACATACTTTTCACAGTCCATGGGATATGGAGTAATATTCTCAACCCTCTCCTTCTCTTCAAGTTCACTTTCTATAGGCTTCTCAGGTGAAGCTACTACAAGAGAAGTAGCTTTTTCCTTGGGTTTCCAAACCTTCTTCTCATCAGATGTCGAAGAGGGTTGGTTTGAGGATTGCAACCGCTCTATATCAGGATAAGAAGACGGAGTAGGACCCGTAGAGTGGTGCCTATCTATCCGGGGAGAAGAATGGGTACGAGAATTACGTTGAATCTTACTAGGACTCTAGGGTGGTGCAGAAGAAGGGGACAACTGACGGCTAACTTTATGTGGAATCTGCTGAGTATTTTTAATTTTCACTGAAGCATCAGTCAACACAATACTGTCTGTCTTCCTACTGGATCTTCTTGGCTCCCTAGAGTATCCATCAGCGAGAGCAGAGATGGCAGTTGGTTTGAATTTTCTTTTACTATCTCTTGCTCTCAACTGACCTCCTACCCTAGTTTTAATAAGTTTTTGCCTTAAGATTTCTTCTTCAATCCTATCACTGATCAATCTTCTCATTTTCCTTAAAAATTCTTCTCTAGTCTTTGGAGGACCATCAGCACAATCTTGTACTATAGCTTTTACCAAATTCTGAACATGTGTTTCCTTACTTTTTGTTGGCTCAGTGATAGACTTTCTAACAGCAGTAGGGGCTGATCGAGCAATCAACCTCGCATCTTCTTCTCCATCAGCAGCGGAAAGAAGATGGAACCTACTACCACTAAGATGTGGAGAGGTTGGAGGGATAAGCTCATTTTTCTTTGACGTCCCTAATTTTTCCATTCTCCTTTTTATACGACGATTTTTATTCCTTCTTTGAGTCTTAGTCATAATCGTCGATAAATTAGAAGAAGATCCAATCTCAAACTGACTGGGTGTACTGAAAGGAACTGAATTGTTTGCTACCACAACTGACTTGAGTTTCTGATCTTGACTAGATTGCTCAATCTTATCAAACACTGAGGGCTTAGGGGCTACAGGAGCAGTTTGAGACCCGCATCCCAAAGTGAATTCTAAGATAGGTTCCTGATTAGCAACCTCACTGGGTGGAACAATAGTGAACTCAGGTCCACTAACAGACAACTGCAAATCCTCAAATCCTTTTCCAAACTTGATTATACTACCATCAGCAAACGGATTGTAGGACAGGTTCATGTTGTCAGATAGGGAAAAGATTAATTTACCCGTCATTTTTCCTGAAATTTAAAAGAGATTTTTAATTAGACTTTGAAAATTTATTTAAATTGTAAAAGTTTAATTAATCCAAGTAAATAAATTAAATCCTATCTCATTTCATATATATTGAGTTATAAAAATATAACTGCAATATATAATATTGAGATAAGGATTAATTTTATTTAGTGTTTTAATTTCAACTTTTGAAATTTTGGACCCAGTGCTAACTCAAACATCAAGCTACAAGAAAAATTAAACTACAACATTCGAATAAGCACAGGGATTTCTTTTACAAAAAGGTCATTACAAAGGAACTCCTCATTAGTTTTCTAAAGGGGTCCAAAATAAGACCTCTAAAAATTTTTTTTAGATACCGGCCAAATTATTCAAGAATGAAATGAATAAAAGAACCGGCGGAAGAAAGGTAGTTACAACCTATGCTAAGCACAAGTATACTACCGATCAAAGGGTATAAAACACTGCTAAAGATGGAGAGAGGGGGTTTCCCCAGCGGAGTCGCCAGAAAAACCTTGGTGGGAAAATTTGTGTCACCACGCAGATTTTGATTTCTCCTATTTTGTAATCGAATACTGCATTAAGAATAAAGTACAATCTCGAAAGATTGACACAATATTCTATAATGGATTCAATATCAAAATAGGGTTTTGAAAATTGATATTTCTATAATCAAACATAGTTCAAGGAATAACATATCATCTCAAAAGATGAACATGAAATTCTATAGAATATGTTTAAAGATAGAAATACATTTTTTTTTTTGAAAAAGTTTATTCATTCTTTTATTTAGATAGACAAGAAGAATATTATATCATCTTAAAAGACGAACATAACATTCTTTAAGATATCCAAAAGCGAGAATGAGTTTTATAAAATTCATCATTTCTAAAGTTGAATATAACAAGTATAATATTATATTATCTGAAAAGATAATAATAACATTCTACAAGTCTATTCAAAATTAGAAATGAGGTTTTAAAAATATCTACGTTCCCAAAGATTCTTCCCTTGTTTTATATGAATAAAATAAGGTTTATTTTAGTCTGGGGTTCTCAAATCCCTATAGAAGCAAGCTCCTATAGTTAATTACATCCTAGGAGGGATACTCCTAAGAAAACTCTCGATTAAAGCAGTGATTACATACCCTTTTGACTACAAAGTAAAAGACAAGGAAATAGAAGTAAAGATTTTCCAAGGAGAAAGCTCAATGTTGAACATTTATTAGCGAGTCGAAGGAGGAAAAGTAGGAGGTGCCGGATTCTGAGAAGCTCAAAGGCAACCTCAGTCTATCCTATATTGGGCTTTACATTTTAGGAGAGAAATTTTATGTTTAAGTGGATATTTTATTAGAAATTTGGGATTATATTCCCAGAAGGCGAGGACTTAAGATTCTAAAAGAAATCAGCCTCAGAACCTAAATCTAATTTGGGTACTATAAAATAGTGACCCGAACCTAACTAATGAAGTGCAAATCTGGACTTACCCCGGCCTGGATTGGGGAGACAGCTTACCACCTAGGTGCTTTAAAACCATGTGTCCAGTCTCTTATGAAAGATGGGTAGGGACGTTGTTTAAGTTTTAATGAATTGGGGGCCGACATCTAAGACAGACCCTAATTGGCCCCTCAACTTATGTAGGGTGATAAATGTCTAGAAATGCAATTAATATTTTAGACTATTTTTATTTGTATCTAATGTAATGCATGCTAATTGACTCGAATGCATAAAATGAATATGAAGCAGTTTTAAAATTAGGCTTAGAAAATAGGTTTTTTCCCTAGAGATTACACAACTTCCCCTTGACAGAACTGCACCCTCATAGGTCAAGTGGTCTGCCAGAACCCGCAGGCGGGGAGGTGCCTAACAAGGAAGAGAAAGTATTAATATGCTTATGCTGACTCTCGGCGGTCCCGAGCTTACTTCTTAGATCGTTAGAGTTACTATGTGAGCCTAAAAATTTTTATTTAAAATTACAAGTAAAAGAATTTTAAGCGTACCCTTACAAAAAAAATCTCTCCGATTCGAATCCAGGCTAAAACAAAATACGGCATGCAAGAGTCCTAAAAATATTCTACTGCACAAACAATGTAAACAATCAATTTTAATAATCCAAATATAATGTCCAATGTCCAATGTCCATATTACACCTAAAATTTGCAGAAAAGTAAAGTGGCCGGGCACCACTGACAACAAACCCGGATTCTAATCCTAAGAATGACGCAAGTGATTTTTGAAATAGGATATATTCTCTCTTGTATCTTCATTTCTTCATCTTCTTTCTTCAATCTTCTCGTTCTATCTTTTCTTCTTCTATGAATTTCTTGGATCCATCGGGTCTAGATATCCAAATGAAAAGAAACTCATCCCTAAAAAGGGGTATTTTCTTTTCTATTTGAATACTAAAATCATCCTAATTTGGCTTTCCAAATAAAAGAGAATAATCCTTTAAGGTATATTCTCCTTTCTTTAGATTCCAAATTGGATGTGATATCCCACTTTCAAAACCACTTTCACATATTTTCAAACACATTTACATTACATTACAATTTCACAGAAAGAAAAAGAAAATCTAAACCACCTGCAGGGTTATCCTAAGCAAAAATCATCCCAAGCAATTATATATATGCATTTAAATTAAATCCACCAGCCACACTTGGCCACACTCTTTTTATTTTGGAGGGGGCTAAGCAGCTGAAGTACCTGTAGCATTTATATAAAATTTTTGATTAATTAGCCCCCTTTTTCTACCCTGCACGAGTGTGGCCACCTGCAAGAAATCTTGTTAACAACTCAGATCGCTCCTAACCTATGGGTAATCTAATCGTCAGTCAAATCATAACACAGAGTGCAGTAAAAGTAAATAAACAAACACACAAATAATTTTACAACCAACATGCAAAGAAACTCGAGAAAAAGCCCGTCACAGTGCAATAAGGAAATAAACACCGGCCTAACCTAAAACTAAAGTCGGTTATCCTAACAAACAATTCTACGTGTGTGTATTAGAAAGTGTGGTTTTGATATATCCTAAATCAATTATTATTTAAAAGAAAGTTTTTTAGTTAATTAAATTTAATTTGTTAAATAAATAAATAAAAATAAAATAAAATAAAATAATAGTAATAGTAATAATAATAATGAATGTCACTAAGTTTTCTATGTTATATGTCTTTACCCTAAAGTGTACATGCATCCTAAGTCTAAGTTTTCTAAGACCCGGTCCTTAATTTTTGTTCTTAAGTGTCACTACTATTGTATGGGATAAAAATTTGTTATTACTAACCCTTAGGACATTTCGTACATGTAAAGGGGTTTATGGATCTAAGAGCAAAAAGTAATACTAATTAAATTGAAGTTACTACAGGGACCTAAAAGGGAAGGTTTCGCACAAACCACATCAAGGGGTCCCTAAAGATTTTCTAAGTTTAGAAATACTCACAGTCACCAGGGGCTACGACCCGGTGGTTCCGCCCGTAGCACCTCTACCCGGTTGGATAGAGGCGACTGACGTCATTAGCTCCTTGTCCTTTTGTTCCCTCGACCGGTACCATTCCTCGCAGTTTATGCAAATAAAATAAGAAAAACAAGAAGTAGAAACACTTTTAATAAATAATAATAAAATAATTAAAATTTATTGAAAATAAAGACGTACCTTTCTTCGGGCTTGAACACCAGTTCTGTTGTTTGTCTTTTTGAACCTTTTCTTTTTTTTATAGCATATTGTACTTTTCCAACATTTTATCTCGAGGTATAAAAAAAAGGAAGAGGAAGGAGAGAGAGAGAAATATATCTTTCTTTAACACTTTTATATTTCCACTTATCTTTCCAAACATACACTTTCACTCTTTCAAAACTCACAAAAATTCCACCTTTCAACATCACACATTATTCAAAAACACACACTTTCCAAAAACACGCATTAAAAACCTTAAACATACATGAACATCAAAATACTATACCTTTTAAAAATCAAGCACTATACTTTTATCTTTTTCATATAATACCTTGTCATTCTAAAACACTCACACACTTTTCACAATCCATATATTTCACTAATTAAAGTTCACACACATACACTTCACCTTTAGTACTCACATTTGCGAATTACCTTTCAAAAACATACACCTTCCACAAAAACAAACACAAGTTCACTTTTCAAAATCACACATTTATATCTTACTTTTTATATACACCTTTAAACTTTTAAAATACACATACTTCTAAAATTCACACTCCACATTTTCACTACAAAATACCTTTCTACACATTTCAAAATTTAATACATACACTTTACTTTTTCTTTTACCATTCTCACACAAAACATACAATCTCCGCTTCTCAAAACACTTTCCTTATTAATGCCAATATTTTTTTTTTTATTTTTCACAAAACACATTTTCCACTTTTCAAAACATATAAGAAAAAAAAAAATCCAAACACTTGCTTTCTTTCAGGAGTTTAATGTAATACTCCATCATCTTTCTTTCTCAAACCACAAAGAAAACACTCACGTATGAAGCACAACTATGTATACCAGAACTCCATCAAACATATATATTTACTCTCTAATTAAAGTTCATCAAATCATATATAATTATTTGCTAAATATTCACAATTAACATCATACTCCATCGCTAATATAATTAAGTATCAGAAACTTCCATTAAGAATTATAGGAAATAAGAATAATAGTCACATTTTCTTGAAACAAATCAAATCCATAAAGAAAGAACTCCCCATAAGCATGAAAGTCATGAATTCTCTTAATCTAAATAAATATCAAATCAAACTAAAACGAGAGTTTTCTGCATATTGAATTGCATACAGATGAAAATAAAAGACAAGAATCTTATTCGCATTAGTCAAGAGAAACATAGATCTATTACCTTCTCATTCATCAAATTTTTTTTTTTTGATGTGTATTAAAATGTTGAAAACAAATTTCACAATTCCAGACAGAAACGGGTTATTATTATTTCCTCTCAAAATTAGAAGTGATCCCCATTAATTCTCTTACCCAACAGAGAAGGGGAAGAAAATTAATAGAGGTGACGGTGAAAGATGGAAATGAAGAATGAGAGGATGATGGAGAAAGAGAGAAATAGCAAGAAGTATACCTACACTTTTAGCTGGAGCAAACGACGGCGAGGTTGTTCGCGAACTGCTGTGGGACGACGGAGCTGAAGGCTTCGTGCGAACTGGGAGGAGACAAGAGGAGGCTTTTTTCGCGAAAAATGGAGATAAAGACCAAGCGGGAGGAAGAGATTATGCGAACTGCAGAGAGCGACCAGGACTTGGGGGTTTCGTGAACTGCTGAGGAGGAGAGGACTTCGTGCGAATTAGAGAGAGTGAGGGCTGGATGAGCTTCGTGCGATCCAAAGAGAAGAGGGGGCGGTTCACGAATGAGAGGAGTTGCCAACTGCAGGAGAGATGGGCTGGGTTTCTCACATGAGAGGGAGAGAGGGATCGTGGGATGGAAAAGTTCCGAACTGCAGGCGTTGAGCATGAAGCCTAGAGATTTTCGGAACTGTAGAGAGAACCAAAAATTTGGTTTCTTTTGCCTAGATGGGGTCATGGGCTGGACCGATCGTTGGACATTTAAAAGCCTTAATGATGTCAGAATGTAGCGATCTTAGGCTCGTTGGATTCGTCTCCTCGAGCCGTTCGATTCGAGTATAAGCTCGTCAAAATCGGAGACCGTTTGGTAATTCAAATTACGGTTTGAACCTTCCAGCAGCGCTTTGGGTTATTGATTCGGACTCATTTGGGCTCGGATTGGGTTGTTTTCCGAAATGAGAGGCAGAGGGTAAGAGACGTGAGGGCTCGTTTGAACCAGTTCAAGCAAATCCAAAACTATCTCTTAATTTAAATCCAATGGCTGAGGTTAGTTCATGTTTTAAAAAAGGATTTAGGAGTTAGTTTATTATTCAAAATGATTTAGAGATTAATTTAGAAAATAATTGATAATTTAAAAATACATATTTTGAGTTAATTTTGAAATAGAAATAATAATAAAATTAAAAAAAATACTAATTTTAACTCATTTATAACGATTTGAATTTGATTGAGTCGTGCGAATTGATTTAGGCCGAATTAAAAGATCAAGTCTGTGCTACGTCATTAGGTATCCACCTAAGGGAAATCCTGCGTGTGACGTCTATTCTAGGCTACGAGAACCTAGGTGCTAAAATTGAATTCGGGGAAATTGACCTCGAATAATGAGGTCAACAAGCAAGGCAGGCAGAGGAGGGCCTCTGGCAGGGCAGACGTGAACCCGGTGGAAGAGCGACCCGCAAGAGAAGCAGAAGGCTGAGAGGCCTTTATATTCCACCTTCTAGAAGAAACGGCCGTGGAGACCGTTAATCCAGATGCCGGGCTTGAGGGGTTGCAAGAGATCGACTAGCATACAGACCCTGGCATAGTTCGAGCGTCCCCACTGACTGGAATTGGAGTCTGTCCACAATGGTTCCCCCAACATATGAGCTAGGCGGTTGAGATTTTTATAATCCCAGTAGAGGAGGGGGAGTTGAGGAAGGCGGACCCAAATCGGGGACCAAAGCCCAGCTAAGGAGGAGGGAGAAGAGGAAGGAGACCATCGATTCATGCCAAGGATATTCCCGGCAATAATCCAAGTCCCACTAGAGAGAACCGCATCATGCGCCTCAAGGCTCGGGAAGATGCAGGTGAATGAGTTTGGGCCAGTGGTGATAAACTTGAACTCCCCGAAGGGAGACCACCGGCGTTTAAGCTCGGAGAGGAGAAAGTGGTGAGGGAGCCGGCTCCCCAAGAGCTTGGCCACAATCGACTTATCCAGACGGGATAATTTATCCATGACCGAGGGGCCTTCTGGCTCCATAGAAACCCCGTCTTTAGCTAGGAAGGATGACAGGGGAAGGGGAGAAAAGGCGACGTGCGGCGCACGGCCCCAAGCCAAGGGCAGGAGGCCCGAGGCTGAAGGAGGGGAGGGGCTACTGTTGAGGGGAGGGGGGGGGGGGGGGGGGGGGGGCTGTACCCCCTTCAGGAAGGCCAGGAGTAGTCACCTTATCAGCAATTGTAGTAGGGCTAGGGTAAGAAGGAAAGGGGGTGGGCCCTTGGGTGTCAACACCATGCCCCCCAACAGGAAGGGATGGGACAGGGCCAACAGGGGATGGGCAACCCAGGCCTTTGGGAACCGAGCCCGAAGAGACAGGGAGAGGCGGGAACTCAGCTGGAGGGAAGAATAGCCCAAGAATCAAGGCAGGGCCCCAAGGAAGCGGCACCGCAGCCAACCGTACAGAGGAACGAAGGCCACAAGCCGGGGAGGGCAGCGAGGCGCCAACAGCCAGCCCCACAGATCGGGATGGAGAGCGCCGTGGAGGAAGCTCATCCGGCCCTAAAGTAGAGACCGAGCAGTCAGACGAGCAGGAAATAGGGCCCGAAGGAGGCTTGGATGCGCCCGGCCAAGAAGGAGGAGACCAGGAATGGGACCGGGATCATGACGAGGTAGTAGAAGAGGAGGATAAATCCGCAGGCGAGTCCCCCTATCCGTCGGAACAAAGTCCGGTAGAAGGAGAGAGAGGTCCTCTCTGAGAAGCAGAATGGGAGCAAGAATGACGAGGAGACAGCGGAGCATCAGAACTTCGCAGAGGCGTGAGACCACCCGAACCACCGACAACATCCCCAGAAGGAGGAGGCGCCCGGAGGTGACCCCCTCTAACCATTGCAGAGCTTCTCTCACTAGAATATCCAAGTGAGAGAAAGAAAGAGGAGGAAATGAAGACCAAAGTTTTTGGGTTCCTCAAAGTTTTAGGGTTCCTTGAAAAGATAAGTTGCATTAAGCAAAGAAATAATTAGAGTATATGAGCCGCCATAACAGTAGCCAAAATATCAAAAAGAATAGGGGGGATAGACGCCCGATCCGAGTCATTGAAAACCCAAGAGAAGGCGTCCGCTGTAGCCGACGCAGCACAAAAGTGAGCCGCCCTATTGCAATCACGCGGCGTATATTGAAAGATAACACAATCGAACAACCGCACCCAATTCAGCTCCGCACCAAACTCCATGTGAGAAGTCCATCATTGTCGCTCAACAAAGTCTTGCAGAAGATTGATAACACTTAGGTTGTCCCCTTCGATGATGATGCCAGCAGAGTCAAACATCCAATCTTCAAGGACAAGGTTGATAAGCAAAATTGCTTGGAGCTCAACAAAGGAGCTGTCCCAGTGCTCAATCGGCCAGCTCCAGGCCCGAAGAGGGACCCCACGGTCATTACATAATATCAAGCCCATGCCACCACAACTAGAGCGAGGAAGGGCACCATCCACATTCACTTTGATCCATTCAGGGGGGGGGGGGACACCAATAAGAGGGTTGAAAGAGTCCAGAAGACTGAAAGGTGTCCCAGTGCTCCGAAGATGAGTCAGCAGTAAGTGCGATAATCGCCCCAAAAATCCCAGTAGCCATGGAAATAGGGGTGCCGTGAGACCGACCATGCTTTTTGGCATTACGTCCCCACCATCACTGATAGACATCATAGCAGTAGAAAGGGGCCAACCCCCGTCCCGCATGGTATAGTGTCAAAAGGCCGATTGAAGTTCAGTCAGTGAATCAAAGATCGGAAGAGTTATACCCTATCGAGAAAGGGCCCAGAGTATGTTCCGGAGGGTGCGACAGCGGGTAGTGATGTGATGGAGATCCACAGTCTCGGTACATCCCCAAGGGCAGTGAGAATCAGCTAACAACCACCGAGACTAGAGCCAGTCATTAGTGGGAAGGATGTTCTTATACACCCACCACCAGAATAAACTCTACCTCGAGTGAAGCCAAAAATGGTACACAGAGGAGATCGGGTTAGGGTCCAAGGGGAACGACAGAGCGTAAGCCATGGAAGTAATAGATACCCCCACGGTCGGCGGAGAAGCCCAATAGAGTTGGGGGCAACATCGGGTAGGATGAGCGTAGACAGAATGCACCATGCAAGCTCAGAGCCAAACAGTCGAGACAGCTCAACGTCAATCCATTGACCCCCAGAGAAAGTAAGCAATCAATCGTGACCTCCTCAAGAATCTCTATACTAACAAACGTAGGCCAGCGCTTGAGGGAGCGATCAGAAATCCATGGCTGAGACAAAATGCTAATCATAGAGCCTTTACCGACTAACCACCTGACACAGTGCTGGAGCGTACGGGTGCCATCACAAATGAGCTTCCAGCTCGAAGAATCCACCCGATTTGGCACATAGTCCCAAAGGGGAAGGCCCGTACTTCTCCTTGAGGCAATAGGTTGTAAGGGACTCAGGCTCATTAGGGAAGCTCCATGCTAGGTGAGCCCGGAATGGCCCCGGCCAGTACGCAGTAGCGTGAAAACCTAGCCCCCCATTTCATTTCAACTTGGATAACTCATCCCAAGCTAGATATTGCATCCCCCGAGAAGAGGCACTCTTTTTCCCATAGAAAACTACGGGCAATCTTCTCAATCTTCTGCAGAACCCCGCGGGGGATATCGGCGTGAGTAGTGTAGTTGATCGAGATGGGAAATAGAGCCGAATTGATGAGCGTGGTCCTACCAACCAGGGAGAGGTTACGGTTGCCCCAATTAACATTTTTGCCGATGCTTTATGAAGGACCTTGGCAAAGTCCGCAGACGTGGTCTTAGCCATCTTGAGAGGGACCCCAAGGTATTCCAATTCCTCCACTTTTCGGAAGCCAGCCAGACATGATAGCCATGTCGAGCTTGGCAATGTTGTCTTTGACTAAGCTGATCTCGGGTTCAATGGTTGCCCCCTCCTTCGCAAAAATGTGATCCCTTGTTAACCTCTCCAGTGGAACGTTTTGAACCTTACTCCACGAAAAGGGACTGCGTGGAGTACCATTTGGCTGCATAAGAGAAGCCTTTGTAGGCTGCGGTTTAACCTAAGCAGCAGTTTTCTTTTTGGGGTCATTTCCACAAACACCTTGTGTGCTTATTCTTGTACCAGATTTTACGGTGGCTGTTGAACCGAGCAGCTGTTCACCCCTAACACTAGCATTCTCATACACATTCATGGCAGCATCCATGTCCATCAATGGCCTAGTTCCACACGAGCTATCATCCAAACTTGGACTAACCTGGACATTCTGTTCGGCTGGACGGTCCATCCCCATAGCAGCTTCCGAACTGTTAGCTTGCCCGTCCTGGGCATTGTGCTTGATGGCGACCACATCCTGGTCATCCTCCATATTGGATGGTGCATTAGAATCCTTGCCCGAATCCTCCATATCACTTCCGAAAGAGGTCTCAAGGTCGGACTCAGCAGCTTCTCCCAAACCCGTCTTAAGTTGTTTGTCAGATTGAGCATCCTCCTGCAGTAATTCGTTCTCCATAACATAGTTGTGGCAAGAAGTCCCTCCCGTCTCAACCTCCTTATGGGCTTAAACTAGTCCTCCCAATTGCTTACCCCCAACAGGAGGTGTCATACCAATAGACGTCATGATAAGCTCACGAACAGCAGCCGACTTTACAATCAGAGAAGTAACGCCGGGAGAAAATTTCCCTTCAGGAATGGTGTACTTCGTGACCTGCACGTCCATCGCAACTGCCATTGGACTGTAGAGAGCCTTGTCCTTGGCCGATCCTTGCACATTTTCTTTGCCGGGGCGGGAAGAGCCCAATGGCTTAATGCCTTTTCCTTCCCAAGCTCCAAGAGGAACAGCACCCTTAGCCACAGCAGCCGAGAATCGACCTATGCCCGGAGACTTGGACGGGTATCCCAACCTACCTCCTTGTGCTGCTGGCTCACCACCACCGGCCTCCTCCTCGACAAGCACTTGCCAATGATTTCCATGCTTTCCTTCCTTCTTACCACCGCCTCTACCACCAAACCCCCCATTTGGAGGTGGTGACCTAAGGCCACCCCTTCTAGCCATCCCAAAGCTTCTCTCTCTAGACCACTCTAGTGGGAGAAAGAAGTTGGAACAAATGAAGAGCCCCCCTAATGTTTTTGGGTTCCTTGAAATATAATGCATTTAAGCTAGTAAACCAAAGTAACACAAAGAAGGAAGAAAATAAGGCAAAGTCCCCAAAGACATAAAGGGGGAGGGCCGAACAGACCAACAAGGGTTAGCGCCTGATGATGGGTTACAGTCGGCCAACCCAGCCAAACGCACCCACCACTCTCGACCCCGGGAGGGGGGGGGGGGGAGGCCAAACAAAGAGTTAGGAACAGCCGGAGGCTGAGCAGCCTCCTAGTGCTCCGAGCGTCGAGAGGAAGTAGGAGCATCCGACCAAGGATAGACCACAAACCAAACCGAGCACAACCCAAACCAAAACGATAAAAGGAGGGAACAAAGTCGGACATAGCCGACCAGAACATAAAGTTAAAAAAGGAAAATACAACCCGTAGGGGCGAGGGACGGGGGGGGGGGGGGGACCAAACAATCTTCGATAGGGAGATGCGCCACTGAAGGGTTGAAATGGCCGGAGAGGGCCAAACACCTAGCAGTCATGTCAGAGCAAGAACCACGTCACCCCCTGGTCAGAGACAGAGGGGGCGGATTAGAGGGCGCAGTCAGAGGGCAGATCCCCCCTCCGAGGTCATCAAAGGGGCCTTCTTCCTCTTGCGTTGGAGAGAGGCTGGAAATCCAAGCTACAGGGGAGGCTTCACCACAGAAGACCGCCTTCGGCGGCGCCCCCTGCAAAGACTGGAGGAATTTGCTGAGCCGCCGAGAAAGCCAGTGGGGCCTGGCGTCCAGGGGCAATAGAGGCCGCCGGTGGAAGGTTAGGGGCAGGCCTGCGGGGCACAGCGGGAGGATCCAACTTGGTAGTGGACCGGCCAGGGCGCAGCCGGGAGGCCAGGGTCCATGGGCCAAAAGCCCCCACAGAGTCCCCCGGAGAGGTGGAGGGCGGCGTCAAGCCCGGGGCTGGAGGAGAAGGTTTGGCCGTCGGAGAAGGAGCCCTACTCAAAGGGACTAGTGGCAGAGACCGAGGGGCCAGAGGGGGAGAAGGCAAGGCAGGCGGAGGAGGGCCTCTGGCAGGGCAGGCATAAACCCGATTGGATAGTGACCCGCAAGAGAAGCAGAAGGCGGAGAGGCCTTCATATTCCACCTTCTGGAAGAAATGGTCGTGGAGACCGTTAATCCAGATGCCTGGCTTGAGGGGTTGCTAGAGATTGACTCACACACAGACCCTTGCATAGGTCGAGTGTCCCCACTGTCTAGAATTGGAGTCCGTCCACAGTGGTTCCCCCAGCATATGAGCTAGGCAGTTGAGATTATTGTAATCCCAGTAGAGGGGAGGGGAGTTGAGGAAGGCGGACCCAAATCGGGGACTGAAGCCCAGTTAAGGAGGAGGGAGAAGAGGAAGGAGACCATCGATCCATGCCAAGGATATTCCATGCAATAATGCAAGGCCCACCAGAGAGAACCGCATCACGCGCCTCAAGGCTCGAGAAGATGCAGGTGAATGAGTTTGGGCTAGTGGTGATGAACTCGAACTCCCTGAAGGGAGACCACCGGTGCTTAAGCTCGAAGAGCAAAAAGTGGTGAGGGAGCCGACGCCCCAAGAGCTTGGCCACAATCGCCTTATTCAGATGGGATAAGTTGTCCGTGATCGAGGGGCCTTCTGGCTCTGCAGAAACCTCATCTTTAGCCAATAAGTATGACGGGGGAAGGGGAGAAAAGGAGACGTGCGGCACATGGCCCCAAGCCGAGGGCGGGAGGCCCAAGGAGGAAGGAGGGAGGGGATACTGTTGAGAGGGGGGGCTGGACCCCCGCAGGAAGGCCCGGAGTAGCCACCACATCAGCAATTGTGGTAGGGCCCGGGTAGGATGGAGAGGGGGTGGGCCCTGTGGTATCAACACCATGCCGCCCACCAGGAAGGGATGGGATAGGGCTAACAGGGGATGGGCAGCCCAGGCCCTGGGAAACCGAGCTCGAAGAGACAGGGAGAGGCGGGAACTCAGCCGGGGGGAAGAATGGCCCAAGAATCGAGGCAGGGCCCCCGAGAAGCAGCATTGCAGCCGACCGTACAGAGGAGCGAAGGCCACAAGCCGGGAAGGGAAGAGAGGCACCTACAGCCACCCCCACAGACGAGCAGGGGCCTCTTGAGGGAATGGAAGAGGACCCCAAGCTCGGTGAGTTAGACCGGGACAGAGAGCGCTGTGGAGGAAGCTCATCCAGCCTCGAAGTAGAGACCGAGGAGTCAGACGAGCAAAAAATAGGGCCCATAAGAGGCCTGGTTGCGCCTGTTAGAGAAGGAGGAGACCGGGAACAGGACCGGGAGCAAGATGAGGAAGAATTGGTAGACAAGTCCCCCTCACCATTGGAATAAAGTCTGGTAGAAGGAGAGAAAGGGCCACCCTTTGAAGCAGAATGGGAGCAAGAACGACGAGGAGACAGCAGAGCATCAAAACTCTGTAGAGGCGTGAGGCCACCCGAACCACCGACCACATCCATAGAAGGAGGAGGCACCTAGAGGCGACCCCCTCTAACAATTGCAGGGCTTCTCTTACTAGAATACCCAAGTGAGAGAAAGAAAGAGGAGGAAATGAAGACCAAAGTTTTTGGGTTCCTTGAAAAGATAAGTTGCATTAAGCCCCTAGAACTACCAAAACCACCACCAGCCTCCCCGCAAGGAGGAGGAGGTGCCCCTCCCCGAGTCATCGTAGAGCTTCTCTCATAAGGGCACACCAAGAGAGAGAAAGAGGAAGGAGCTAATGAAAAGCGGCCCAAAGTTTTTGAGTTCCAAAGTTTTTGGGTACCTTGAAAATATAATGCATTTAAGCTAGTAAACCAAAGTAAAAAGAAAGAAAAAGACAAGGAAAACTCCCCAAAGACAAAGAGGGGGAGGGCCAAACAGCAGAATAGAAGATACAAAGGCTGGACGACAGCAATGCCACGCAGCCGACCACCTTACCCAAGGTAACCACCAGCAATCTTCGCTAGGGGGGAACCATATGTGGAGTAAAATAGTCCGAGGACTGAACAAAATCCCAGTGCTCCAGCAGAAGGTAAGGGAAAACCGAGGATAGAGGGGACGGACGCTGGGAGGCCATTCATGGGCTAGCAGAGGGGATAGGGTCCCCGCCCTGGTCCGAGAGCAGACCGATCTTCCGCTTAAGGGGGGGAGGAGGGTCAGGAGCCACCGATAGAAGATGCTCCTTCAAACAGGCGTTGGAGGATCAACGGTGAACTCGAGGACAGCGGGCCGGAGAAGAGGGAAGAGGTCGCGCTAGTAGGCGAGGGGAGGCCCGAAATACAATCGCTGAGGCAGATGGCCAAAGAGGAGGCTTCCGTGCTCAGTTACATTTGCGTGAGACGAGGTTCCACGCACCGAGGCCGTCGTCAGGAGAACCAACAACATTGGGAGGCAATGGGGAGGGCCGCTGAGCGGGCGATAGGGCCCGGGGGAACAGCGAATCCACCCCCAAGAAGAGTTGGGGGGGGTCGAGGTAGGAGTGGGCGTCATCATCGAGCGTGGAGCAGGAGCCGGGGAAGAAGCCGGGCAAAAGTGGGATGGGTGCCGCACGACCCCGCAGGCAAAGCAGCAGGACATGAGGCCCACGTATTGGACCTTCTGGAAGAACAGGCCATGAAGGCCGTTAATCCATACCCAAGGCAGGAGCTTCTGCGAAAGGTAAACCCTAATGCAGATACGGGCGTAGGACGACCGGCCCCACGTGCTTGTAAATGAGTCCATCCATAAGGGCTCGCCAAACATGCTGGCAAGGCGAGAGAGGTTGGTAGTGTCATAGTAGATGAGAGGAAGCTCGGACAACCGGATCCAGATTGGGGACTAAAGGCCCTCAATTGAGGCAAGGGAAGAGGAAGAGGACCATTAGCCCATGCCGACAATACTACCGGCAACCAGCCACGACCCATTCTGAAGAACCGTCTAGCGAGCCTCCGGGGAAGGAAAGCTACACACAACAGAGTTGGGGGCAGTGGTGATGGCCTCGAAGGGGCCAAACTGGCTCCACATGCGATGGAGCTCGCTGAGGAGGAAGGGGAAAGGAAGCCGACACCCCAAAACTTTAGCGATTTGGGCTTTATCAAGCATGGCAATGTTATCCTGCACAGCTAAAGGCTCGGATTCCATCGCCGAGCCATCCTACAAAAGGAAGCAGCCCTGAGCCACCACGTGGAGTAGGGGAAGGTACGGCTGGGCCAAGGTCACAGGAGAAGAGGGGGAAGCACGAGGGGGGAGGGCCATACCGATGACAGGGGTGGGGTAGAGGAGTCCACTCCAGTGCGAGGCTCAAGAGAGGATGAGGTGGGCCCCGGTGAGGGACAGGGATGGGCAAGGGAACCCGGTGTCTGAGCTAGGAATTAGGGAAAAGGGGTTCACGAAGTGACAGAATCCGCAATAGGGAGGCCTGACGTAGGGGGGGCCCACCAGAATCCACAAGGTAGCAGTAGCCCACGAGAGCAAGCAGGATGGCCGAGATAGCCGGAGATGGCCCATTTCAGGCGAGGGGGGGGGGGGGGGGGGAGCAAAGGTGAAGCGGCGTGGAGAGGGGGGGGGGGGGGGGGGGGGGGATGGGGGACTGTCAGCGCATCTGAGGAGATTGAGGACGGAGAGGCCGGCCTGGAGGGAAGGCAGGTGGGAGGCCCTATCGACGAGCCGGACATCGAAGAGGAAGCCTCGCTAGATAAAGAATCAGGGGCAGCCGGAGGCCTAGGGAGGGACATACTAGAGGGTGGTTTTAGGACGGCGAGGGGGGGGGGGGGGGGGGGGTGGGATGACCGCAATAGAGTAGACCGGCATAGGTGAAGCCGACCAGGATGAGGGGAGGGATGGAGCCACATCCGAATACACTGACTCCGATGAGGAAACGCTGCTAGACGAGGAGACAAGCCCGGCAGGCACCCGAGAGCAACCCAACCGAGAAGGTGGAGTCTGCGAGCAAGAACAGGTCTGCCGGGCAGACCGAGAAGAAGACCGCCCAACAGCAAAAGGAGCAGCAGCAGTCGGCGCCCCGAACGGGGACCGACGGGAAAGGGAAGAGGGCTGACCACCACCAGCCGAAGGAGACCGGCCCCCCGAAGGGCACCAACAACATCCCCATAAGGAGGAGGTGCCTTAAGGCGACCCCCTCTAACCATCGAAGAGCTTCTCTCACTAGAGCATCCAAGTAAGAGAAAGGAGGTGGAGATGAAGAGCGGTCAAAGTTTTTGGGTCCCCAAAGTTTTTGGGTTCCTTGAAATAAAATTGCATTAAAGCAAGCTTAAAGATACAACGACCCACAGGCAAGCCTAAACCAAAAAAGAAAGAACCTCGAAAATAAGGGGAGATCGAACAGAGCCAAAAGACAAACACAACAAAAAAGAAAGGGAAAAGGATATAGGGAACCAAATCCACTGAGGAAGATCAACTAGGTCGAGCCGGAGCGGGGGGGACCACACAGGGAAGTAGAAACCGCCAGAGGCGGAGAAGCCCCCTAGTGCCCCGGACCTTGACCCAGAGACCAACCCGGTGGAGCGGGTCCCAACAAACCAAGTTCCCCATCAAGAAACAGAGGGGACGTCATCCCCGCAAGTGGGCCCCGCTTGGGCGTGTTTACATTTTCGGAGCCCGACAGCGGGGCCATAGGCCAAGGGCGACCGCTGCTAAGAAGGTCTAGGAGACGCCGCTGGGAGGGCCGAAGACTGAAGAGGACAAGAGAGGCTGCCCATAGGTCGATCATGAGGAAGAGTGGCGGGACCTGCAGCCAAAGATGCTGGGGGTGCAAGGACACCATCTTGGCACGTCGGCGCCGCTGCACATGGTTCCAATGGCCCAATTCTGGAGGAGGACTTCCCATAGCAGGAGGAGGACGGTGCAAAGGGGGAGGCTGCACAGAAGAGGCTCCCACAGGAGGGGAGGATCGACATAAAGGGGAAGGAGGAGGGGAGGAGGACCCAGGGCCCACTCTAGGGGGGAAAACATTGGATGCCAGAGGGCGGGGAGCCAGAGACGAACTAGACCCAACCGCAGGGCAGCTAGCCGATGAATAATCCACAAAACCACAGCGAAAGCAGAGACTGGTCAAGCCTTCATACTCAAACGGCTAGAAGAAGTGGCCATATTGGCCCTGTATCCAGATGCCGGAATGGAGGGAACGGGAGAGGTTGATGCAGATGCACAGACAAGAAAATAAGGAATTCTTCCAAGTACTCGTGTTTTCATCCATCCACATGGGTTCCCCGAGGATGCAGGCCATCCTGGTGAGGTTCTAATGTTCCTAGTAGAGAAGAGGAAGCTGGGGAAGATGAACCCAAATGGAGGATACGATGCCGTGCAGAGACCTGGGAGACTAACCGGGGGTCCAAAGAACCATTCCAATGAGGCATCCAGCAACAATCCATCCCCCCCCCCCCCCCCCCCGAAAGATGGAGTGTCGTGCGCCTCGACAGAATGGAAGAGGGAAAGGAAGGACCATGGGCTGGTGGTTCAAATAGGTGACACACCAGAGCCAGGTGGAGCTTGGACTAGGTGGCCACCACATAGTCCATCTTGGGCTGATAAACATCATCAGAGAAGAACTCATCAGGCTGACGAAAGGCTCCGAGGGGGATCGAAGGGGGGGAAGGAGCGAGGGGTGAGGCCGCCGGAGATGATGGACCACCCCCCGGGGAACCCCATGGGTAGCGTCGGCGTAGGAGGGGAGAGAATGGGGACGAACAGGAGACCCCAAAGAGGCATAGCCAGGGGTAGACTAAGGGGATCCGGCCTAGGTGTCAGATGGGGATGAGCCAATAGGAGACAGCGTCGAACGAGCCGGCCAGCCAGAAGGACCAGCAGAGGTCATGGGTGGGGAAGGCAATTGTTTGAGTGGAGCTGAGGGGGGAGGATGATCCACCGAGAGCAAGGGGGAAGGGAGAGAAGAAGGGAGGGTGAAGAAACCCGGGGGGAGGCCGAGCAGGAACGGGGAAACAAGAAAAAGTGGCAGGAGGGCCCCCTAGAAGCCCAGCCGTCGTCACCTCGGGACAGGAGACAGAAGGTCCAGACCCCCTATCTACCATCAAACTGACCGGATGAGAGTCGCACGAGCTCCGAGAGGGAGGAACATTAGCGAGGGCCACATCGCAATGATGAGGGCACCGAAGAGATGGCCCAGACGAAGAGGAGGGAGAGGATGCACGTGGGCCAGGCAAACTCCCATCAGCAAAGGGTGAAGAGAGAGAGTTAGGAGATCCCATCAAGACATCAGCACACACCTTTATTGAGGGTATGGGGCACAAAGGCCGAGAGGTGACCGGCAACAGAACCGACACCAGATCAGCAAGGTGTGCACACGGGCTACGAGGGGGATGGACAGGATAGCACGACAGAAAGGAATGATGAGACGGGGAAGGGGGGGAGTC
This sequence comes from Dendrobium nobile, assembly GCA_022539455.1. Taxonomy (NCBI): domain Eukaryota; kingdom Viridiplantae; phylum Streptophyta; class Magnoliopsida; order Asparagales; family Orchidaceae; genus Dendrobium; species Dendrobium nobile. Next base: position 43,219,405 of record CM039729.1, on the reverse strand, counting down.
AGAGGTGAGGGGGTAGGCATGATTTAGGAGGAGCCCAATGGAGACCAGGTGGAAGGAGACCCCACAGTAATCGTATCAGCAGGCAGGGTAGTGGGGCCAACAGAGGAAGGAGGGTTGGAACAAGCCTCGCAATCGGAGGAAGACGCCGAGGAGTCTGAGAGCCACAAAGAAAAGGCATCACCACCACTGGAGGCCATTGAGGAGGGCGAAGACCCAGATGAGGCCGCCAACGGCTCAGGATCTGACGAGCTCGAAGAACCAGGCGAGCTAACGTCTCCCCCAATAGCCACCCTGCCACCCGCGCCATCGGGGGGATCCCTGCAGGGAAGCAGTAGCCTCCGAGCAATCCGACCCATAAGAGGAGGAATTGGGGGGGGGGGGGGGGGTCCTAGTAGGGAGAGGCAAAAATCTTAGATGAAAATGGAGTCAGAGGCAGAGGGGCCTGATCACCCGCGGACGAAGTCGAAGAGCAGTCGGAAGAGCAAGAAACCGCACCTTCTGCAGGGAGACTGCCAGAGACCAGCCGAGAACGAAAGGTTGTCCGAGCATAAGGAAAAGATCGGCAACCACACCGCCTGTAAAAGATAGGAGGCGCCTTAAGGCAACCACCATTACCCTGAACAAAAACCACCAACCTCCCTTAGAGGAGGAGGCGCCCGAGGGCGACCTCCTCTACCCATCATAGAGCTTCTCTCACTAAGGCCTTGAAGTGAGAGAGAAAAGAGAGGGGAAATGAAGAGTGGTCCCTAAAGTTTTTTAAAGTTTTTGGGTTTCGGGACAAAGTTTTTGGGTTCCTTGAAAACATAAGTTGTTTTACGCAAAGAAATAACTAGTGTATATAAGTCGCTATATCAGCATCCAAAACATCAAAAAGAACAGGGGTGATGGACGCGCGATTTGAGTCGTTGAAACCCCAAGAGAAGGTGGAAGTAGTTGCAGATGCAGCACAATAGTGAGCCGCCCTATTGCAATCACGCGGCTTATACTGAAAGATAACACGATGGAACAACTGCACCCAATTCAGCTACGCACTAAACTCCATGTGAGAAGTCCATCATTGTCGCTCAACAAAGTCTTGTAGAAGATGGATAACACTGAGGTTGTCCCCTTCGATGATGATACCAGCAGAGTCAAACATCCAAGGGGAAGCCCCGTACTTCTCCCTAAGGTAATAGTTGGCAAGGGACTCGGGCTCATTAAGGAAGCTCCTTGCTAGGCGAGCCCGGAGCGGCCCCTCCAGTGCGCAGCAGCATGAAAACCCAGCCCCCCATTATATTTCGGCTTGCATAACTCATCCCAAGCTAGATAGTGCATCCCCCAGGAAGAGGCACTCTTGTCCCATAGAAAACTATGGGCAATCTTCTCAATCTTCTGCAGCACCCCACGGGGGATATCGGCATGAGTAGTGTAGTAGATTGAGATGGGCAACAGAGCCGAGTTGATGAGTGTGGTCCTACCAGCCAGGGAGAGGTGACAGTTGCCCCAAGCCAACATTTTCGCTGACGCTTTATGATGGACTTTGGCGAAGTCCGCAGACGTGGTCTTAGCCATCTTGAGAGGGACTCCAAGGTATTCCAATTCCTCCACTCTTTAGAAGCCAGCCAGATGGGAAAGCCGGGACTTCTTTCAGTAGAGGGTGCTCTTGCTCAGCATAATGACCGATTTTTCCTCATTCAGCTGCTAGCCCGACCAAGAGCAATAAAGACGAAGGAGCTTAAGGATGTGCTTAAGGTTGGCCACAGTCGCCCCTGTACAAAAAAGCACATCATCAGCATAAAGGAGATGGGAAATTCAGCGACCAGATGGGCACAGAGGGAGGCCGAGAAGCTGGGCACGCTGGTGAAAAGCCAGCGAAAGAAGCTCGAAGCAAAGGATAAAAAGGTAGGGGGGGGGATAAGGGGCAACCCTGGTGGAAGCCGCATACCGCCGTTATCTAGGGAGACCGCTGCCCATTGATAAGGAGGGAGAACCGAGGGAGCTCAACATGCCAAATCACCTAATTGGAGAACCGGGGCAGAAACCCCATTAGCCTGAGGGCCTCCGCGAGGGTAGCCCAGCTCATCTTGTCATAATCCTGCTCCATATCGACCTTGAGAGCCATAAGCCCTTTAGTCGAGGTGGAAGTTTGGAACTTGTTGACTATTTCAAGACCAATAAGGCAATGGCCAGAAATAGAATGACCGGGAACAAACGCGGCCTGCTCCTCCGAGATGATAGCCGGGAGGATCCCTTTAAGCTGGTATATAAGGGTCTTGGCCACAACCTTATAAATTATTTGGCACAGACTAATATGGCGTAGTTTGTAAGGGGAAGAAGGGTTGTCCACCTTAGGGAGAAGGACCACCAGGGTATCCTTCCAGTCTGCATGCATGACCCTCGAGGAGAAAAACTCGCTGCACGCCTCTAGGACTTGGCGACCCACAATCGGCCAGAAAGCCCAATAGAAAGATGCGATGATCCCATCCAGACCAAGAGAGCGATTCTAGCCCATACTAAACATGGCTTGTCAAATTTTATCATCGAAAATGTCCTCAAAGAGGAGGCTGAAAACACGCTGAATAGCCACCCGCTTATGCCCAAGGTCAGGCCACTCATCCAAGTAAACCGGGGAAGCGCTCCGCTTGGAAGAGATGAACTAAGACAGTATGCTGAGAATGGAGGCACTATCCTCGGTGAGGTTAACATTGTCATCCTTCAAGGCCCTAATATGATTCCCACGGTGGTGGGAGGAGACAATAGAGTGAAAGAAATGTTTGTTGGCGTCGCCCTCCTCAATCCACCGGACCTTAGTCAGCTGAATCCACCAAGTAGCAAGGCGGTTAAGCGTGTAATTGAGTACGTAGACCTTGCGGAGGAGAACGGCTTCCTGGTCAGGAGATAGCCCAAAATCAGAGCAGTCGGCAGCTTGAAGAGCCGAAATGTCCTGCTCGAGCACCTATCTGGCAGAATGAAGACCCTTGAGCTAAGAATGGCTCCAGAAAAAGAGAGAGCACAAAGCATGATGACTCTTAGCTTGAAGAGTGTCAGCCGAGCTGCCCACCGAAGGCCTGCGCTAGGATTTGCTGATAAGCTTACCGGCCATAGGGTAAGAGAGCCACACATCTCTAAAGCGGATCCAATTAGAACGAGGCTGACTAGAGGAGGGGGGGGGGGGGGGGGGGGGGGTCTAGGAGCACAACAGAGGGCAGTGATCCAAGGCATGGCGCATAAGGTGACAGACCTTAAAATCTAGATGCGCATCGAGGAAGGTGGAGTTAACAAGGCAACGATCGAGTCAGGCCCAGATCTTACAAGCACCTGTCTTATTATTACTCCAGGTTAATTTAGGACCGAGAAATACAGGGTCAACCAGATCATTAAAGATCATAAACTCCTCCATCTCCGAGGTGGCATTAGATAGACGGAACAGACGACCCCCTTTCTTGTCCGCCTGGGAGAGGATAGAGTTAAAGTCCCCGGTAACAACGAGAGGGGAGCGGCCGTCGTGGCACTGACCAATACTAGCCCAGAGTAACTGACAGGTGTGACAAACTTTGTCGACATAAACAAATGCAACAGTCCAGGAGGGAAGATCTTTGACCTGAACACGACCCACGACACACTGCTGGGTTGTGAGAACAGTCTCAAAAACCACAAGGTCCCGGCGCTAAAGGACTAGTATACCCCGAGACTTTCCATCAGACGGGAGGATATGAAAGTCCCAGGCATACCCAACTAACTTGTCAACATCCTTCCAGGAGAGAAGCTCCACTTTAGTTTCTAATAGGCCAACTAGGCCAAGTTCAAAATCACCAATCAGTTGGCACAGGTTGTTGCCCGCCTCCTTCTTGCGGGCCCCCCGATAATTTCAGCAGAGGGGGGAAGACATTAATCCACAGAAGGGGACCGACCCCACGGCCAGAAGAAATAGGAGGAGAAATGCCCACCACCGGGATGGAGGAGCCGCCAGGGGAGTGGTGGCAGGGACAACAGGGGGGGGCATCAGACTAGGTGAGGGAACCTAGTAGGGAGAGTGACGCAAGGGTGTCCTAGGATCCCGCTTGAGCTTAGGAGCAGGGCCAACTGAGGGCCCACCAATGCCTGAAATAGAGGGAGAAGCAAGGCCCAGAGGAGGAACCAAGGAAAAAGGGAGGGGAGAAGGTGGGGACACCAAAGCAATTGGGGAAGAGAGAACATTCGAAGGCGACGGAGCAGCTAGAGAAGGAGGAGCGAAGGTGGGTCCCAACACGGGAAAGGATGAGAGCACGGGGGCAGGGATAGGATCTTCAATCATGGAAGAAGCCATACGGGGCCGACGACGGCGAGGAGGAAACAGGAGCCTGCCCACAAACCCCAAAGGCAAACTGGGAAGGAGTGGGACAGGCATAATCCCGGTGTCCAACATAGCCATAAGCATGGCAAAGAAGGGGAGCCCCCTCATAGTGAATAGGCTTGAAGAACCGGCCATGGAGGCCCTCGGCCCAGATGCCGGGCTGGAGGCTCCTATCAAGGTTAATGCAAACATAAACCCAAGCATAGGCACACCGGCTGATATCTTTAGTTTGGGAATCCATGAAAAGCGGCTCGCCAATCACAGAAGCCAGCATGGCTAGGTTGATTTAATCCCAATACTCAAGCGACAATTGTGGCATTCAGATCCACATAGGGGAGGAGAAGGTCCGGGAAGAAGGGTTGAATGAGGGGGTCTGAGGCTGGACACCGATGATATGCCCGGCAACAAATTACGGCCCACCAAAGAGAACAGAGTCCCGAGTAACATATAATGAAAACCAGCAGAGGAAGAAGTCCTGCCCAAGGGGAGAAATAACAGAGAGGCTAAAGGGCCCCCATATTCTGAGGAGCTCAGCCCGTACCACCGAGAAAAGAACCCGGTGTCCAAGCAAACAACCAACAAGGGCGGACTCAAAGTGGTTAACACCAGCTTGGGCAGAAAGAAAGTCAAGGGAAACCACCCCATCCTTATGCAGGAAGCTCGAGGCAGATTCAATGGCAAAAAAACGGACATGGTCCAGCTTCTTCCAACCACCCGACGCAGGTCGGGAGGGAGGAAGGGTCGGGGAGGGGGAAGCAGGTGAAGAACGCCGCAGAGGGGAAGGAACAACGGACGGGGCAGGGCCCGCCAACACTCCAGCCGAGGAAGAAGCCTTAGAAGTTGGAGTAGCAAGAGCTAACTCCAGTGACATCCCAGGTTCTAGAGCTCCTAGCAGGCAATGGCCAGGGGAATAGGACAGGCCATCGGGGAGGGATGCCGTAGGCACACACGGGCCAGGATACGACGACCCCAAGGGGTCGAGCAGCATCAGTTCTGAGGGGGGGGGGGGAAATCCTGGCACAGTAGTCAGGCTATCACCTACTGAAGATGGGGTTGGGGGAGAAATAGAGTCCCTAGCACCGTAAGCAAGAATGCAGACACAGTTCGCTAGCACCGAGCCAAAAATGGGCTGCCTCCCCTGAGCAAGGGAGCGGGAAGACCGAACAGAAGAAGAACCAGGTGGTCGGGGAGAACCACCAGACCGCGCAACAGAATACTCCGAGATCCCCCCAGACCAGGTCCATCGACCCTGGGGGAAGACCGAGAACCCCTAAAACTACCAGAACCACCACCAACCTCCCCACAAGGAGGAGGAGGTGCCCAAAGGCGACCTCCCCGAGTCATCGCAGAGCTTCCGTCACAAGAGTACACCAAGATAGAGAAACAGGAAGGAGGAAATGAAGAGAGGTAAAGTTTTTGGGTTCCGGGCCAAAGTTTTTGGGTTCCCTGAAATAAAAGTTGCATTAAAGCAAAGGTTACATGTAAATAAGACAAACTTCCCAAAGACAAAATAGGGGAAGGGCCACCCCAAAAAATGAGAGAAATAAAGGCCAAAAAGATACGGAGAACAGGGGCCATTCCGCCAAGGGAAGACCAGAGTCAGCAGGGACCTCCAAGAGGAAATCAAGCAGCCAAGAAGGCTGAGAAAAATCCCAGTGCTCTGAACACTGATCCCACTCCGAGAAACAGTCCCAAGCTCCTCCAGCAAGAAGGATGGGGTCATCCCACAGTTAAGGGAATGACAAAGTTTTTGGGTTCCTTGAAATATAAGTTGCATTAAGCAATAAAATTAAGATACAAGAGGAGCGATATCAACAGCCAAAACATCAAAAAGTACAGGTGGAATAGTAGACCTATCCTCGTTAGAAAAAAGCTAGGAGAAGGCGCCAGAGGTCGTAGTGGCAGCACAAAGGTGGGTTGTACGGTTGCAATCACGCGGAGTGTATTGAAAAAGAACATGGTGGAATAGCTACACCCAATTGAGCTCTTCACCAAACTCCACATGAGACATCCAACGCTGCCGAGTGAGAAAGTCTTGGAGTAGATTGATAATACTGAGGTTGTCCCCTTCAGTGATAAGGCCCACGCAGTCGAACATCCAGTCAGCAAGGCTGAGGTTAATGTGTAAGATGGATTGGAGCACAACAATCGAGCTGTCCCAGTGCTCGAAAGGCCAACCGTAAGCCTTAAGAGGAACCCCACAGTCATTAGAGAAAATCACCCTCAGGCCTCCACAACTAGAGCGAGGAAGAGCACCAACCACATTAACTTTGATCCATTCTGGGGGGCGGGAAGGGGGGGGGGGGCAGGGTAGGGGGGGGCACCAAGAAGAGGGTTTAAACATCACATCAGGCAGGAAGGTGTCCCAGTGCTCCGAAGACGAACCAACAGAAGTAGTGGGGATAGCACCAAAAATCCCCGCCGCCATGGAAGACGAGGTACCATGAGGTCGGCCATGCTTTTTGGCATTGCGACCCAGCCAACATTGGTAAAATGCATAACAGTAAAAACGGGGCCAATCTCTGTCCCGCTTGTGAAAGGACCGAAATACTAACTGAAGCTCGTGCAGGGAGTCGAAGGTCGAAAGAGTAATCCGCCAACAGGAAAGGGCCCTGAGAGTTTCCTGTAGAGTACGACACTGGGCGGTAATGTGGTGGAGGTCCTTAGTCTTCGTATAGCCCTGAGGACAGATTGGGTCGACCAACAGATGACGAGAATAAAGCCAATCATTAGTGGGAAGAATATTCTTATAAACCTGACACCAAAAGAACTTCTCCCTCGGATGAAGGCGAAAATGATAAATGGAAGAGATCGGGTCAGGTTCCGAGGGGAACAACCGGGAGTAGGCTAGTGAGGTGATAGAAACCCCCACAGGGTGGCGAATAAGTTTCACAGAGTCAGGGGAAGCCTCTGGAAGAATAGGCGTAGCCAAAATGCGACGAGCAAGTCAGGACCGAACAGGCGAAGGACCTCACCTTCATTCCATTGGCCCCCCGGAGTCAATAAACAAACAACCGTAGCCTCATCAGCGATATTCATATTAACAAAGGTAGGCCAGCGGTTGAGGGACAGGTCAGAAATCCACACCTTATTCAAGATGTTGATCGCAGCACCATTGCCAACCAGCCAGTGGACACAGCTCTTAAGCGATTGGGCACCATTACAGATGAGCTTCCAGCTCAAGGAATCGGACCTATTAGGCATAGTATCCCAAGGCGAATCCCCATATTTCTCCCTAATACAAGAGTTGGCAAGGAAATCCGGTTCGTGAAGAAAGCTCCAGGCCAAGCGGGCCCGAAGCGGACCCGTCCATTTTGACGCAGCGTGAAACCCCAGGCCCCCATTGATTTTAGGCTTACATAATTCATCCCAAGCGAGATAGTGAAGGCTCCGGGAAGAGGCACTTTTGTTCTAAAGGAAACTACAGGCAAGTTTCTCAATCTTCTACAGCACCGCACGGGGGATATCCGCATGAGCAGTGTAGTAGATCGAGATGGGCAAGAGAGCCGCATTGATGAGAGTAGTCCGGCTAGCCAGGGAGAGGTGACGGTTGCTCCAAGCCAAAGTTTTCGCCAAAGCTTTCTGAAGGACCTTGGCAAAATCAACCGACGTGCCTTTAGCCATCTTGAGAGGGAACCCAAGGTAATCAATTTCATCCACTTTCAGGAAGCCAGCAACCCGACGAAGTCGGGACTTCTTCCAGTAGGGGGTGCTCTTGCTGAACATGATGACAGACTTGTCCTCATTTAGCCGCTGCCCCGACAAGGAGCAATAAAAGGGAAGTAGTTTAAGAATGAACTTGAGATTGGCCACCGACGCCCCAGCACAAATGAGCACATCATCGGCATAGAGAAGATGGGAGAGGCGACAACCCAGAGGGCACAGAGAAATACCAAGAAGCGGGGCTCACTGCTTAATGGCGAGGGAAAGGAGCTCGGAGCAGAGGATAAAATGGTAGGGGGATAAGGTGCAGCCTTGGGGGAAACCACACCCCACCGAGATCCAAGGAGTCCGCTGTCCATTGACAAGAAGGGAGAATCGAGGATGTTCCACACACCGAAGAAGCCAATTAGAGAAATACGCCGGAAAGTCCATAAGCCGAAGGGCCTCCTCAAGAGTGGCCTAACTCATCTTATCATAGGCCTGCTCCATATCAACTTTGAGAACCATAAGACCATCCACTGAGGTAGAAGTCCTCAATTTATTGATAATTTTGAGACCCAGAAGGCAATGTCCAGAGATAGAACGTCCGGGTACAAAGGCAGCCTGCTCCTCCGAGATAATAGCCGGAAGGATCCCTTAAAGCCAGCAGACCAGAGTCTTGGCGATAACTTTTTAAATAGTCTGGAAAAGACTAATCAAACGTAGCTTGTTAGGAGAAGTAGGATTGTCCACCTTAGGAAAAAGGACAACAAGAGTGTCTTTCCAATGAACGTGCATGATTCTAGTGGAAAAGAACTCACTACATGCATCAAGAACCTGGGGCCCCACAATCGGCCAGAACGCATGATAAAAGGAAGCGGTGATCCCATCAAGGCCGGGGGCATCCGTAAGGTCGTTAGAGAGGAGTTTGGCATTCCGCTAGAGAGCAGCTCGCTTAGGGTGAAGGTCCGACCAATCAGCCAAGGAAACTGGAGAGGCGTGCCATTCGGAAGAGAAGAACCGAGACAAGATGTTAATAATGGAGGCACTGTCCTCCGTGAGATCACCATTATCATCCTTCAAAGCCTTAATACGGTTCCCACGATGGTGGGAAGAGGAAACCGAGTGGAAATAATGAGTATTAGCATCCCCTTCAACAAGCCTTCGGACCTTGGCTCGTTGTCGCCACCAGGTGGAAAGACGATTGAGTGTGCAATTGAGCTATTGGACGATCTAGAGCAGTTCAGCTTCCTGAGCAGTAGAGAGACCCTGATCAGAATAGTCGGTTGCTTGAAGCACTGAGATATCCAGTTCGAGGTGTTGCTGGGCAGAGTGGAGACCCTTAAGCTTAGAATAACTCCAGAAGAAAAGAGTGTGCAAAGCATGGTGACTCTTATCCTGCAGAGTGTCAGCAGCCCCACTAGCCGGAGGTCTGTTCCAGGATTTGCTGACTAGCTTACCTGCCATCGGGTAAGAGAGGCACAGGTCTTCAAACCAGATCCACTCAGAGCAGGGACGACGGGAAGGAGGGGACAAAGAGCACAGAAAGGGGCAGTGGTCCGACGCAAGGCGCATCAGGTGACGAACCTCAAAACATTGATGCGTATCAAGGAAGGAGGAGTTAACAAGACAGTGATCGAGACGAGCCTAGATTTTGCAAGCCCCAGCTTTATTGTTACTCCAGGTAAATTTAGGACCGAGAAAACCCAGGTCAACCAGATCGTTAAGCAATATGAATTCCTCCATCTCCGTGGAGGCAGCCGACAGACGGAACGGATGCCCCCCTTTCTTATCAACCTGGGAGAGGATATAATGAAAGTCATCGGCAACAATGAGAGGGGATCGGCCATCATGGCAAGAGCTAATACCCTCCCATAGCAGCCGACAAATGTGACAATCCTTGTCAGCATACACGAAAGCCACAGTCTAGGAGGGGAGATCTTTGAATGGTCGTAAGGTTGAAACTTAAAGGAATTTACGGAAGGGCACCACCAGGAGTGGAGCCTGCGGCTTCATTTGACTCATCACGGGGAAACTTACCAGGTCCAAATATAGTAAGGATTGATAGACTGAGAGCTCTTTTTTTATTCTATGGGTGGTGGTGCATGGCCGTTCTTAGTTGGTTGAGCGATTTGTCTGGTTAATTCTGTTAACGAATGAGACCTCAGCCTGCTAACTAACTATGCAGAGTTCAACCTGCGTGGCCAGCTTCTTAGAGGCACTATGGCCATTTAGGCCATGGAAGTTTGAGGCAATAAAAGGTTTGTGATGCCCTTAGATGTTCTGGGCTGCACGTGCGCTACACGGATGTATTCAACGTGTATATAGCCTTGGCTGATAGGCCCTGGTAATCTTTAAAAAATTTCATCGTGATAGGGATAGATCATTGCAATTGTTGGTCTTCAACAAGGATTTCCTAGTAATCACGAGTCATCAGCTCGCATTGACTACGTCCCTACCCTTTGTACACACCGCCTGTGGGTCCTAATGATTGAATGGTCTGATGAAGTGTTCGGATCATTGTGATGCAGGCGGTTCGCTGCCCGTGACTCTGCAAGAAGTCCATTGAACCTTATAATTTAGAGGAAGGAGAAGTCGTTACAAGGTTTCTGTAGGTGAACCTGCGAAAGGATCATTGTCGAGACCGGAACACAACGAGCAATTTTGTGAACCCGTAAAAATAAGCGGTGGCTCTTATTGCTGAGATAAAATCTACCCGAGTCATCACCTCATCTCCTCTTTGGGGAGGGGACATGATGAAGGATGGATGAACCCTCAAATCGGTGTAGTTTAGAGCCAAGGCAATCTTGAAACACAAGCCCATAAATGGGTTTTGTGGGATGGGGTGCTATCGCACGCCATATCGATTAACACGACTCTTGGCAATGGATATCTCGGCTCTTGCATCAATAAAGAGCGCAGCGAAATGTGATATGTGGAGCGAATTGCAGAATCCCGCAAACCATCAAGTCTTTGAACGCAAGTTGCGCTTGAAGCCAACCGGCCAAGGGCATGCCCGCCTAGTCTCCCATCCAAGGATGTGTTGACAAGGCTCAGATGTGCATAGTTGCTCATTGTGCCCCTTGGTTCGGCGGGCTGAAGGGCAGGTCATCTTCTCGTTGGCTACCAACAATAAGGGGTGAATTAAATAAGGCCTATGCTATTGTGTCAAGCACGCCTGAGGGATGATCATACTTTTTAGGTGATCCCAATTCATGCGTCGATCCGTGGATGGCGTATCGAATGCGACCCCAGGATAGGCGAGGCAACCCGCTGAGTTTAAGCATATCAATAAGCGGAGGAAAAGAAACTTATGAGGATTCCCATAGTAACGGCAAGCGAATCGGGATAGGCCCAGCATTGGAATCGGGCTGCGATGCAGCCCTTGAGATAGGGCCATTTTTGGTAAGCAGAACTGGCGATGCGGGATGAACCTGAAGCTAGGTTACGGTGCCCACTTACATGCTAACCTAGAACCCACAAAGCGTGTTGGTCGATTAAGACAGCAGGATGGTGGTCATGGAAGTCAAAATCCACAAAGGAGTGTGTAACAACTCATCTACCGAATCAACTAGCCTCGAAAATGGATGGCGCTTAAGAGCGTGACTCACACCCAACCATCGGGGCAATGGCCAGGCCCAGATGAGTAAGAGGGCGCGGCGGCCGTTGTAAAACTCAGGGCATGAGCCCGTGCGGAGCGGCCGTCAGTGCGAATCTTTGTGGTAGTAGCAAATATTCAAATGAGAGCTTTGAAGGTTGAAGGGGGGAAAGGTTCCATGTGAACGGCACTTGCACATGGGTTAGCCGATCCTAAGAGACTGGGGAGGTCTGTCAGAGAGCGCCGCTTTGCGCGAGCTTTGAAAGGGTGTAGGGATAAAAATTCCTGAGCCGGGAAGTGGCGGCTGACGGCAACGTTAAGTAGTTCGGAGATGTCAGTGGGGGACTTGAGAAGAGTTATCTTTTCTGCTTAATAGCCTGCCATCCCTGGAAATGGCTTAGTCGGAGGTAGGGTCCAGTGGCTGGAAGAGCGTCGCACATTGAGCGGTGTTCAGTGCGCCCCCTATGGCCCTTAAAAATTTGGAGGGCCGAGTGCCATCCATGCCCGGTCGTACTCATAACCATATCAGGTCTCCAAGGTGAATAGCCTCGTGTCGATGGATCAATGTAGGCAAGGGAAGTCGGTAAAATGGATCCGTAACTTTGCGAAAAGGATTGGCTCTGAAGGTTGGGCATTGGGGTCCCAGTCCTGAATCCACCTGCTGTCGACGGACTTCATGAGCTACACTTACGGCGAGAGCGGGCCGCCGCGTGCGCGCTGGGGGACGGATTGGGAACGGCTCCTTTGTGGGCCTTCCCTGAGCGTCGAACAACTGACTCAGAACTGGTATGGTCAAGTAGAATCCGACTATTTAATTAAAAGAAAGCATTGCGATGGCCCCAGCGGATGCTCGCGTAATATGATTTCTGCCTAGTGCTCTGAATGTCAAAGTGAAGAAATTCAACCAAGCTCAGTTAAACGGAGGGAGTAACTATGACTCTCTTAAGGTAGCCAAATGCCTCGTCATCTAATTAGTGACGCGCATGAATGGATTAACGAGATTCCCACTGTCCCTGTCTACTATCCAGCGAAACCACAGCCAAGGGAATGGGCTTGGAAAATTCAGTGGGGAAAGAAGACCCTGTTGAGTTTGACTCAAGTTCTACTTTATCAAATGACTTGAGAGGTGTAGGATAAGTGGGAGCTGGCTCACCGATGGAAGTGAAATACCACTACTTTTAACATTATTTTACTTATTCCAGGAGACGGAAGCGGGGCCTGGACCATTTTTTTTGACTTTTAAGTCTCGCCCCGATAGGTCGATTCTGGTGAACGACATTGCAAGGTGGGGAGTTTGGCTGGGGTGGCACATCTGTTAAAAGATAATATAGGCATCCTAAGATGAGCTCAACGAGAACAGAAATCTCGTATGGAACAAAAGGGTAAAAGCTTATTTGATTTTGATTTCCGGTGCGATTACAAACCGTGAAACCGTGGCCTATTGATCCTTTAGTCATTCGGAATTTGATGCTAAAGGTGTTATAAAAGTTACCATAGGGATAACTAGCTTGTGGCAGCCAACCGTTTATAGCGACGTTACTTTTTGATCATTCAATATTGTCTCTTCCTATCATTGTGAAGCAGAATTCACCAAGTGTTTGATTGTTCACCCACCAATAGGGAACGTGAGCTGAGTTTAGACCGTCGTGAGACAGGTTAGTTTTACCCTACTAATGATCGTGCCACGATAGTAATTCAACCTAGTACGAGAGGAACCGTTGATTCACATAATTGGTCATCGCGCTTGGTTGAAAGGCCAGTGGTGCGAAGCTACCATGTGCAAGATTATGACTGAACGCCTCTAAGTCAGAATCCAAGCTAAAAATGCGGCGCCTGAGCCTATCGTTTGCCCACCGACCATTAGTAGAGCCGATCGTGAATCTATATCACTGGCACGGAGACTCTGAAATATAGTTTCAAACAGATGATGAGCTAAATCCTTCACAGACAACTTAAATTCACAACGGGGCATTGTACGTGGCAGAGTGGCCTTTGCTTCCACAATCCACTATGATCTAGCCCTATGTTGCAGCAGATTCGTAAGTGTCAAAAGGGAAAGGTTTTGATTGGAAAAAAAATTTATGACCACTATCGAAAACTACCATGCAGTACCAGGCCAGGATACTAGCATGTGGGACCCAAAAGATACATGTTGCCGAGTGCGATATTACAAAGGACCCAGTTGGTAGCGTGTAAAGGCCACGGCTGGCCGCTTGCGTAGTCCATAGCTGCTAACATGCTAAGGCCCTAGCTGCCAGCTGGGGCTTGTTGCAGCCCATTCAAATGTACTAATAAGTACTCAAGTTAGTGCTTTTTGGCATTAAGATGGCATGCTGGGAACTCATGTGTGCATGCACAAGTAAAAAGTGTATTTTTATGGCAAAAAAAAAAGTAAGCTTTTTGGGCCATTTTAAACTACCGGCGGATTTTGGGTGCTTTTAGCCCTGACTGCCTATTAGAGGGAAGCTGAATGTGCTGGGTGTATGATATTTTTTATTATCGAAGCTTCATATACGATGGGCTATGTCTTGATGCATACGAGATATAATGTATCCACAATTAAATGAAGCGTTATGTTGCTTGTGCCTTCGATTATTGGTTGTGAAAGAATAATTAGACATGCGGAGGCCCTTGCAGCCAGCGTGCCCAGGGCCTAACTACCAGCATGCCCAAACATAGCTACTATACGTGCATTATGGGATCTCATCGTCCACATCATAACTTTGACCCTTTGGTTCGCTTGACATAGGAATTGGCTTACTCCTTGATACTGGGTGGTGTCATTGGGCTTGTTGATGTGGAAGTGCTTGAGACCGTATTAGCACATGAGTTATCGTACACTCTGCTTCAATTGATTGGTGGTTATTTTGCATGGCCAACCATCAATATAACAGTCCGTTCACTTATTGCTTGTGCCTTCGATTATTGGTTGTGAAAAAATAATCAGATATGCCAAGTTACACATCATAATGATCCCTCAAAGCCAGCGTGACATTAGCCCTTACAAGGAAGTTGCAAGTGTGCCTCGGGCCTTCTAGCCAATATTTTGAGACCCTGCTTGCCAACGTGCCCACAGCTTATATATCATGATGCATCCGGGAAAGAAGTGTATCCACTAATAAATAAAGTGACATTTCGCTTGTGCCTATGATATAATTATTAGTTGCAAAAGAATAATCAGACGTACTGCGGTTTGTGCAGCCAGCGTGCCCTGTGCCTGGTAGCCAGCGTGCCTAATGCATGGCTGCCACCGTGCACAGGCCTTGGCTGGTAGCATGCAAAGGCCCTGGATGGCCCTTGCAAAGTCCATGGCTGCTAACGTTCTAAGGCCCTGGATGGCCCCTCGCAAAGTTCTTGGCTGCTAACATGCTAAGGCCCTGGCTCGCAGCATACGGAGGCTCTAGCTGGCATCATGTGGAGGCCCTGGCTAGTAGCGTGCGGAGGCCCTGGCTAGAAGCATGCGGAGGCCCTAGCTGGCATCATGTAGAGGCTCTGGCTGCCAGGGTGCGGATGCCCTAGCTAGTGCCATGCGGAGGCCCTGTCCGACAGCATGCGGAGGCCCTGGCTGCAAGCGTGCAGAGGCCCTGGCTGGCAACCTATGGAGGCCTTGGTTGGCAGCCTACGGAGGCCCTGGCTGGCAGTCTGCGGAGGCCCTGGCTGGCAGCGCGTCGCATCCCATTCAAATGTAGTAATAAGTACTCAAATAAGTAATTTTTGGCATCGAGATGGCATGTTGGGAACTCTTGTGTGCATGCACAAGCAAAAAGTGCAATTTTATGGCAAAAAAAATTTTAGGCTTTTTGGGCCATTTTGAACTATTGGGGCATTTTTGGTGGTATTAGCCTTGTCTGTCTATTAGAGAGGGAGGCTAAGCATACAGTGGAGTAACAAAATCTTTCTCGCAGAACTTGATTGTCATGCGAGGGATGAAACACTTGCCATCATTTGTCGGATTCGGAGGATTGAATCGATATGCCAAGTCACATGCCATCATTTCACATCAATTACTCCAAGCCTTATTCTTAATGCATTGAAAATATCAAAGGCTAAATGTTTTGTAAAATTGTTTGCAAGTTGATTTTCAGTAGAAACATGAATGAGTTCAATTTCTCTTTTGGATGCATGATCCCTAATGAAATGATGCCTGATGTCTATATGTTTTGTTATTGAATGTTGAATAGGATTTTTAGAAATGCAAATAGCACTAGTGTTATCATAATAAATTGGAATAGTACCTATAGTTAATCCTAAATAAACCAACTATTATTTCAACCAAAGTACTTTAGCCACACAACTTCCTAATGCAATGTATTAAGCTTCAGCGATAGATAGGGTTACTGAATTTTGTTTTCTACTGGACCAAGAGACTAAAGAATTTGCAATAAACTTACATGTTCCAGAAGTGCTTTTTCTATCTACCCTACAACCTACAAAGTTAGAATCAGAATAATCAATTATTTCAAATGAAGAGTTAAACTTAGGATACGAAATTCCTAAGTTCTGAGTTCCTAACATATATCTTAAAATCCTTTTTACTGTTATCAAATGTGATTTTTTTGGATCTGATTGAAATCTAGCACATAAACAGACACTAAACATGATATTGGGTAGGCTAGCTGTCAAGTAAAGCAAAGATCCAATAATCCCTCTAAATTTCTTTTGATCAACAAATTTTCCCTTAAGGTCCTTATCCAACTGAACTGAAGAACTCATTGGTGTACTAATAGGTTTAGCATTGTCTATTTCATACTTTTTGAGGACGTCCTTAACATACTTTAACGGACTAAGAATTGTACCCTCCTCAATTTGCTTAATGCTAAAGCCTAGAAAGTAACTTAAATCTCCCATTAAACTCATTTGAAATTCACTACTCATTGTTTTTAAAAAATTATCACAAAATTTTTTATTTGAAGATCCAAATATGATGTCATCAACATAAATTTGTACAATGAGTATATCTTTTCAAAATTTCTTCAAAAAGAGAGTTGTATCAACACTTCCTTTTTCAAATGATCTTTCAAGTAGGAAGGTGCTCAATCTCTCATACCAAGCCTTAGGTGCCTGTTTCAATTAATATAATGCCTTTTTCAATTTGAAAATATGATTTGGGTATTTAGAATTTTCAAAACCTGAAGATTGTTCTACAAAAACATCCTCTTGAATTACCTCTTTTAAAAAGGCACTTTTTACATCCATTTAGTATAGTTTGAATCCTCTAAAATAGGCAAAGGGTAACAAAACTCTAATTGCTTCAAGTCTAGCTACAGGGGCAAAAGTTTTCTCAAAATCAGTCCCTTCAATCTGATTATACCCCTTAGCAGCTAATCTAGCCTCATTTCTAATGACTACTCCTGAGTCATTCATTTTATCTTTGAATACCCACATAGTTCCAACTACACTTTGATCCATTGGCCTTGTAGTTATTTCCAAACTTTATTTCTTACAAATTGATTTAACTCTTCTTGCATAGCCAAAATCTAAAACTCATCAAAAGTGCTTGATCAATATTTGTGGGTTGTATTGTTGAAATAAAGGCTGAATGATTGACTTCTTTGTTTAATCCACGCCTAGTCCTTACACTCTCTCTAGGTTTACCAATTATTAATTCTTTTGGGTGGTTTTTAGAAAATCTCAAATCTCTAGGCAAAGGATTTTCTATCTCCAAATTTTCTTCCAAATTAATTTTATAAATCTTTTGAGAGTTAATCTCATTCTCATCTTCTACAACATTTTGCTCTTCCAAAATTCCACATTCATCAAATACAACATGTGTGGTCTCTTCAATTAACAAAGTTCTTTTGTTGAATACTCTATAAGATTTTCCAATACTTGAGTATCATATAAAAATTCTTTCATCGGATTTTGGATCAAATTTTCTTAAGACAGATTTTCCATTGTTATGAATTAACACCTTGCAATAAAAAACATGCAAATGTGACAAATTAGGTGTTCTTCCTTTTAGCAACTCATTGGGTGTTTTATTTAATTTAAATCTCACATTCACCCTGTTCAGAATATAACATGTAGTGCTAACCGCCTCAGCCCAAAAATATTTATGAAGTGAGTATTCTACCAATATGGCTTAAGCAACTTCTATTAATGTTCTATTCTTTCTTTTGACTAACCCATTCTGCTGAGGGGTCCTAGGTATAGAAAAGTTGTGATCAATTCCTTTCTTTTTACAAAAATCCTCAAATCTTTTATTCTCAAATTCTTCTCCATGATCACTTGGTATAGTCATAATTTCACATCCTTGCTTTCGTTGAATCCAAGTCAAAAAGTTTCTAAATTCCTCAAATGATTCACTTTTATAAAATAGAAATCTAACCCATGTGAATCTAGTGCAATCATCCACAATCACAAATCTGTATTCCTTCCCTCCTAGACTTACAGTTCCAACTGGTCCAAAAAGATCCATATGCAAAATCTCCAATGGTTTACTAGTTCTAAGATCATTATTGGACTGAAAAGAGGACTTCACCTATTTTCCTAATTGACATGCATCACAAAGGTGGTCCCTAGTAAAGTCTAGTTTGGTATACCTCTAACTAGGTTCTTTTGGGTAATCCTCCTAAGATTTTTCATGCTAGAGTTACAAAGTCTCCTATGCCAAAGCCATAATTCATTAGAAATAGTTTTTAAACAAAACTCAGTAGGAGATTGAATGCAATTCAAATCTAGCATATACGCATTTTTTACCCTTATACCATTCAAAATATCATTTCCATTTAGGCTTAATATGTAGCTGGTAGGAAAACATTTTACACAATACCCTTTGTCACATAGCTGGCTTATACTTAACAAATTATGCTTTAAGCCTTCTACCAATAAAACATTTTTAATGTAAAAATTCATAATATTTCTAATTATACCTGACCCAACCATCTTCCTTGTGGTATTATCTCTAAGTGTAACCTTGCCTCCACTCCTGGCTTCCAGCGATATGAATTGTGTAGTATCTCCAGTCATATGCTTTGAACATCCACTATTCATGTACCATATACTCTCATGAAGTCTTGTGTGAGAGCGACCCTGCAAGATTATCAAACGTTAGACCTAGGAACCCAAATAAGTTTGGGTTCTCCTTTTGGCAATTTATAAAGAGATGCATGTATGATATGTATAGGTTTATGCATCTTAGGTTTCCACACAAAATATGTTTTTTTCTTCAAAGTATAGGTGTAAGCTATGTGTCCAATCAATCCATAATTATTACATTTGACTTTTGGAAAAGGATTCCTAAGTCTTCTACTATTCATTTATCTATTTAGGGATTGCATAAATTTAGGATACAAAATAGAATTTGTGAAATCTTCAAGTTTAGGGGGTATTATATTATTCTCGAGAACTTTTTATCTTCAATTTATAAAATGAATTCATATCTTCCAAAATTTGATTTATATAATTGATTCAACAAATTTTGCACTTAGATTCATCCTTAAAGTTTTTAAATTCTTTTTTAAGTTCTACATAGGATTATTTTATACTTTCATAATTTGTATTCAAGTCATCAAACTCATCAAGTAGTTTCATGTGGTTGTCATCAATTAAAGCATGATCTTTCCTAAGGATTTCATGTTCCTTTTGTAGTTCCTCAAATTCTAAGCTCAGACTAGTATGCATTTTCTTCATTTTATTATATGTTTCATGCATGTGTTCAAAAACTTCAAAAAGTTCATTATAAGTTAAGTCACCTTCCTCTTCTTGATCTGACTGATCAAGATTATCGGCCATTAAGCACATATTAGTGATTTCCTCTTCCTTTTCCGTTTCTGATGAGTCCGAAGCTGAGTCCGCATAGAAAGCCCTTTGGAATTTTTTCATGCCCTTCTTCACAATTGGTTTTTCCTCTACCTTCTCCTTGCTAGGCGTGGCTTTGAGTTTTGGACAATCTGCCTTAATATGTCCAGGTTTCCTACACTCATAGCAAATAACATCATTTGAAACCTTGACATTCCAATTAAATTTACCTTGATTCCATTACTGGAGCCTCTTATACTTCTTCTTCAAAAAACTTTTGAATTGTCTAGTCATTAGTGCGATGTTGTCTTCATCCTCAGGTTGTGAGTGTTCACTCTCAGATTCCTCCACATTTAGTGCTATGTTCATCTCCCTTTGTGGTTCACCTGCATCAATCTTTCTTTGGCTAACTTCTTGCTCGTAAGAAATTAGAAAACCAAGAAGATTGTCAATAGAGTAAATATTTAGATCTTTAAACTCTGTAAATATAGTAATTTTAGCATCATAAGCAGCTGGCAAATAATGAAGAATCTTATTAACCATTTCAGCATTTGTTAGTTCCCTACCTAATGCATGTAAAGAGGTGACTATTTATGTGAATCTTATGTACATATCAGAAATGGATTCATTTGGTTTCATGCAAAATAATTCATATTTATGCTATAAGATATTAAGTCTAGATTGCTTAACTTCATTAGTTCCCTCATAAGTTATACAAAGTCTATCACATATGTCCTTTCCACTCTTGCAAGTAGAAACCCGCATATAGTCTTCTTATTTAAGAGCACAAAAGAAACTGTTTAAACATTTGACGTTTAGTTGTGCTAAGTCACGTTCTTCTACTGTCTAGTCCACAAAAGGTGTTTCAACTCTAACTCCGTCAACTAGTCTAGTTGGTTTTGTTTACCTTTCCTGGACTAAGATCCACATACGATAATCAAGTGATTATAAAAATGTAGACATGCGTATTTTTAAAAAATAGAAAGAAATATTGTAGAACAATGGAGGTCTAGTTATAGAGTAACTCTCAGGTGTATTTTGGTTTCCAAGTATAGCCATCTACGTTAATCAAAAAGTAGTCTAAACTTATGATTTTGAAATAAATCTCTGATACCACTTGTTGAAACTTGTTCAATATGAATTAGGTTATTAAACCTAAGCTTATGTCCTAGTGGCTAACCAACAGGGGGGTGAATTGGTAATTAAAGATTTACCCTCTTTTAAAAATTTTGTACCAAAAATTTACTTTAATGAATTTTGTAGAAAAAGATTTCTCAACCACAAGTTAAACAGTAATATAAAAAGTAGAAAAAAAAAAGACGCAGGATTTATAGTGGTTCGGTCAAATATGACCTACATCACTCCCCGAAGGCACCCTTTGAGTATTGAACTAATGCCACTATTGACTCTCTTTTTGCACCCACAGCAAGACGGAGAAGCCTTTACAAAATTCTCTTCCACCACTACCCGATGCGATAGAGAACTGTCATCCTTTTATACTCTTCCCAGTGTTGGTAGAGAACCGTTCATCCTTTCACACTCTCCCGGTGTAGGCAGAGAACCCTTAATCCTTTCACACTCTCCAAATGAGGGCAGAGAATCCTTCGGCTGTTCATACTCTCCAAGTGTGGGCAGAGAACCCTTCTGCTGTTCACACTCTCCAAGTGTGGGCAGAGAACCCTTTGGTTATTTACACTCTCCAAGTGTCAGCAGAGAACCGAATCTCCTTGACAGATCTTCTTACAAGAAATCTAGAAGAAAGAGAGAAAAGAGTGAAGTAATCAAAAACCACAAGTAGAGATTCTTACCTTTGAGTACCAAGTGAATCTTTCATGCTCCAGTAGTAAGAATCCTCTTTCAAACACTCTCTCACACTCACTCCTTGAGTCTCCCTTCAGTTGGCATGAAGATTAGTAGGCAAAAAGATCAAAAGGCAATTCTAATAAGACTTTATATACGAAAGACATAAAAAATTGTCCAAAAATTGCTAATTTTTAAGTCTGTACATAGTGGATCATCACGTACGATCATGGATCATACTGGACGAACCTACTTAAATCAGTTCCATATGAACCCAATGTATATTGGAATGAACTGACTTTGTACCTGATTATCATCCCATATGAACTAAGTTCATCCAGTACGAACAGTTATACAATGGGACGTTTTTGACAAACTGCAGGAAGTTATCAAAATTAGAAATGATAAAACTTTTCTGTCCTGGATGAATAAGAGTTCGTCTGGACAAAATTTTTACAGAGAGCAATTTATCCTAGGCCGAATAGGAAATCAATTGAAAAAAAACTTTCGAAAGAGCATTTCATCCTGGGATGAACTGAAGTTCGTCTGGACAAAATTTTTACAGAGAGCATTTTGTCCTGAGCTGAATATAGCATTTTGTCTAAACAAAAATTTTCTAGAGAGCATTTCATCTTAGGACGAATTGAAGTTCGTTTAGACAAAATTTTTACAGATAGCATTTCGTCCTTGCACGAACAGGATTTCGTTTGAACAAAAATTTTCTAAAAAGCATTTTATCCTTGGACGAATTGAAAAATTTGTCTGGACAATCAGGACTTTGAAAATTTTTCTTACTTCACGTTCGTTCTATTACTTTTTCGAGTGGATAACAGAGTTAATCGTCCCGTACGATCAGCATGAATTTTAAAGTTCTCCCCAAGTGTGTGTGTGCTAAGTTACTAAATTACAATCACTCTCTCTCAAACTCAATACAATGAAAAGTATAAGCTTCAATTTATAAATTATCTCATACTAAATTTTGATTTGAAGTCTTCATTAGTCTGGAGTTTGATTATTCTGAAATGTTAGTCCACACAAGAGCAAAAATAATTCTTCTAAAAAGTATTAGAAGAAAATAAAATTTTAAAACAATAATATTTGGAATTCGATTATCCTGAAATGTTAGTCCACACAAGAGCAAAAATAATTTTTCTTAAAAGTGTTAGGAGAAAATAAAACTTTAAAACAATAATATTTGGAATCATCAAAACTTTATAAGTTGCAAGAATATAAAACATGCAAATATCAACTCTCTTAACAATCTCTCCCTTTTTGATGATGGCAAAATAATTATTGTTTGTATAAATTTCAAATTTTAAGAATCTCCTAAACTCCGCTTGAATTGATGAACATATGAAAATAAGGAGTCATTTCACAACAATTTTATCTTTTATGTTTTCCTTTTTGATACAAAACAAGCACATAGATACGATACAAACAAGCACACAGATACGATACAAATAATATTTTATCCACCTTTTTGTCAACAGGAAAAAGGGAAGAAGAAATGGAACAAAAATGTAAGCAGTCATATGATAATGCTTTGATAATTGATCTTTGAAAGTGATTGAAATAAATATTACAAATAAAATAAAATCATTATATAAATAAAAATGATTCATAGAATTTGAGAAGAGATATAACATTGATAATAAAAAACATATATATTAAAAATATGAATCAATTTAGACAATAAGATAAAGAAAATCATTGTAAAAAGGATGAATATAAAATTTGTATATTTCAAATGTCAATACGAAATAAAAATGTACAGAAGATCAATTTGTATTAAGAGATTAAAAGATTGTTGAAAGAAATAATTACCATATGTGGAGCTTTGCGCATCTTTTTCAATAGTTGTGGCACATTTTTGTGCATCTTTTTACTTGTGGGCTTATTTTGTTCCACTTTTTCAAATTGCGAACCATTGCACATTCCTTTTAATTTTTGTACATTTGTATATTTTTCAAGAGTAATCTTGATCTTTCCAAAATCAATAATAAAAAATTTTAAATTTTTTTAAGCGCATCAATATTTATTTATAAGTGAAATACAAAATAAGAAAATATCATAATTACAATAATAATATTAAATATTAATGTTGTCTAATAAGAGACATGAAATTGACATTCTTAATTTTATCAAGTTATAAGCAAAACTAAAAATTAGAAAAAATTAGATTTTCTAATGAATTCAATTTTGAGTTACAGTTAAAGTTATAGCACTTGTAGGATCAAAAAATTTTAGGGATTTTTATATAGGCTAACACACATTTCAAAATCATATTAAAATTAAATAAGGTAACTTGTATTGATATCATTATAATGGATATTACAAACTAAGGAATGATATAAATATGACGTAAAAACTCAAAAACTAAAATATCAAATGAAAAGTACATCATAAAAAGAAAAATATATCATAAACTACTAAAACACAATCACATCATTTAAAGAAAAACATAACCAAGTACATGAATCACTCTGATGGTCCTTGATTTGTAGGAGGAGGAGGTACAGTACTGAATAAGTTAAAATAACTACTTATCATAAGCATTTTAGAACTAATATCATTCATCTACTCTCTCATATACCCCATGTACTGATTGTAATGAACATCCTGCTATTTTAAGTGAGTTTCTATTTAATCAAATCTTTGATCAAAATTAAACTCTAAGCGATCAAATCTCTGAATAAAATCCTGATAATTTGGTTCACCAGAAGGTGCAGGTGCAGGTGCAGGTTCATGTTCCTCCTCTGAGTCACAAATAACATGTGATTTACGTGGTTCATCTTTATTGAAGATTTTCCTAAAAGATCCGTCGTTATAGTAGAGAGGTTTTTCAAAATCTTGAATTGGATGAACTAATTCATACTTCTTCTCCAAAATGTAGGCAACAAGATGTCCTAAGGCAATGTTCTTCTTTTTTTTATGAGCGACATTACCAATTTTAGAAAGTCCATAGAGATAGTCAAGGATTAGTTGGGCTTCATCTATAGGTTGTTTAGTCATAGTCAAGTAGGTTACTGTTCAAAGAAGAGGAGTAATATTGACTCTATCACCAGTTTTAGGAATTATGGAAGTTCGAAGAACTTGCTGGATGATACGAGCATTGCAAACAAGAGATGACACTTTAGGCATATGCTCCTTAAATATAATTTTTCTAATCACTTCATTAATTTCACTCCAATCAAAATCAGCAGTAGTGGTCATGGTATGGGCTCTAATTCCCTCAGTCCTTAAGTTCAAAAAGATTCCTAGGTCAGCCTTGGTGATTTCAACTTTCTTCCTAGAAATATATGACTTGATTACAGAATGGTCGGAGTTGAAAGGCATGTTTGCTTGGAAATAATGAATGGTCTCTATGTTGTAGAGTTGAACTAGTGTGAGAATGAGACCAAATTGAGTTGAGACAAACAAGTTCATTACCTGAAAGGTCAGTTGTTCATGAATAAGAACTCTAGACGGGGTGATCTTAGCAGAGACAAATCTAGGAAAAGATTCTTCATTGGCTTTGGATAGAAAATTATTAGAAGAATTTTTGTGTGGACCCTTGGCGAGAACCTTTTATTATTTGCTTGAACTTTCCATGGATAAGATCTAAAGGAAAAAAGGGTTTTGAAAGGGATGTGTGAGTGTGACTGTACGAAATTCAGTTCGTCCTGTACGAAAAAAGAGCATTTCATCCTGGGCCGAATAGGAACTCGTCTGAACAAAAATTATCTAGAGAGCATTTCATCCTTGGACGAATTGAAGTTTGTCTGGATGAAATTTTTACAAAGAGCATTTCGTCCTGGGCCGAATATAGGATTTTGTCTGAACAAAAATTTTTCAAAGAGCATTTTATCCTAGGACGAATTGAAGTTCGTTTGAATGAAATTTTTATAGAGAGCATTTCATCCTTTCACGAACAGGATTTCATCTGAACAAAAATTTTCCAGAGAGCATTTATTATTGTGGCGAATAGAAAAATTAATCTAGATGATCAGGACTTAGAAAAATTTTCTTACTTCCTGTTCGTTCCATTGCTATTTCGAGGGGATAACTAACTTGATCATTCCGTACGAACATGATTCATCCCGTACGATCAGTATGAATTTTAAAGAACTCCCCAAGTGTGTGTGTGTGCTAAGTTACTTAATTACAATCACTCCCTCTCAAACTCAATACAATGAAAAGTACAAGCTTCAATTTATAAATTATCTCTTAATGAATTTTGATTTGAAGTCTTCATTAGTCTGTAGTTCGATTATCCTGAAATGTTAGTTCACACAAGAGCAAAAATAATTCTTCTAAAAATTGTTAGGAGAAAACAAAACTTTAAAACAATAATATATGGAATTCGATTATTCTGAAATGTTAGTCCACACAAGAGCAAAAATATTTCTTCGAAAAAGTGTTAGGAGAAAATAAAACTTTAAAATAATAATATTTGGAATCATCAAAACTTTTCAAATTGCAAGAATGTAAAACATGCAAATAGCAACTCTCTTAACAATATCATCCAGGATGAACAGGTGGATCATCCAGGCCGATTATCAATAATTAATCGTATACAGTGAGTTTAAAGATTTTTAAAATGTATTGCCACATCCGGGCCGATTTTTTGTAAATTGAGTATAGATAGAATAACATTGTCCAGGCCGAAAGAGAAATGTCTACGACGATCATAGATGATTGAAGTAGAAAGACGATCATATCGTCTAGGCCGATAATGCATCATCTAGGATGATAAAGAGCAGAATGGTTAAAACAGCCAGTAGATGATTTTAAGGAGTGATTTGAGCTGATCATCCAAGACGATGGGAATATCACCCGGGATGATGTGAGAAAAAGGTTTAAATCAGAAGATGGATTGAGATGATCAGACAAGGCCTAAAAATAATAAAATCAACTAAAAATGATAAAAAAATACAAAACATACATAAAAACAAATGAAAAACAAAGAATTTTTTTTGATCAAGGAATGAATATGACAAAGTCTCCATGTGATTGTTTTTAAAGACTTATAAGTCAATGAATTAACATCATCGAAATCCGAAAAATTAGTAACAAAATTGATCCGGTTATCCCTAACTCGGAGTTATTGCAGGAAAAAACTTCTTTTAAAAACAAAGATTTAAATTAGATGAATCAATTAGATGAGAAAAAGAAATCCATTCAAAACTTGGTTTCGGAAAAATATTTTTATAGAATAATATATCAAAGTAATTAGTTACGATCAAGAATCCCAAAATCAATCCTTTGAAAATATGAAGTGACACATGAATTATCCAAAGATTTAAAAATTTTGAAAGGGAAGGAGATTGCTTTTGATGGGCTCATTTTACGCCTCTTCTTAATTTGATTAGCACACTTTGCGCATCTTTTAATTTTTGATACACTTTGTGTTTATATTTTTTTTCAATTTGGCGATATTATGCATCTTTTTATTTTGGTATCATTGGTCACTTTTTTTACTTAATTTTGAAAGCTAGGTCCCTTTTCCAAAATTCTTAAATACTCTCAGTTGTGATTATATCTTCTAGATATTAGAGAAGAAAAAGTCACTCTCTAATATAAGGAAGAATGAATCATAAAACAGAATAAAAAATCATATGATAAATGCAATGACAAGTTTTCAAAAAATTTGAAGGTAAAATAAAGACTTTGAACATTACATATATAAGATATATTATTGTAGCTAAATTGAAAAAGATCTCAATTGCATAGTCTAGTTGTTAATTTGAGATAGACTTTTGTTTGGAAAAGAAAATTATACCACTAAAATAGGTTAGAAAAAGAGACCCAATCAATGGTGTTTTTATCCTTCAGCAGATTAAGAGATGTAAAATATTGACTATAAATTTTCAAAAAAAAAAAACAAGGCAAATATATCATTTAAAATAAAAGGAAAACAGAAAACATCATAGATATAAAAATTAAAGAATAATAGCAAACATAATAAACTAAAATAGAAAATAACAATAATTAACAGAGTAGTAAACATATAATCTAAAATTTATTAAGCAGCAAGTTTAAGCAATTATGAGCCGCGAGCATCCGCAGTCATTGTATCTTATGCTCTCACGAGGTCATTGGTGAGAGCACACCTATAAAAATTATCAACAATCATGTTTAGAAACTCAAACAGGTTTGGGTCCCTTCTTATGAAAAGAAAAATGCAATGTATTTGTGTTATGCTGTGAATCATATAATTTTGATCTCCACACCTAATGTGTACTATGATGAATGGTGCAAGTGCATGCAATATATCCTAGCATGCCACAAGAAAAATATCTAGCTATATGAAAAGGATTTATTATTCTATTTGGTTTATAATACCACTTCCTAAATTTTAGCTTTAGATCAGGTGTCCATCCTAGTTTGCCAGTTTCGGTCCTCTGTGTAGAGCAAGTTTCCTCCCCACATGACCATTCGCTAGTGATGGAGTACACCCTTCGTGGCACCATCCTAGTTTGCCAATTTCGGTCCTCTGTGTGGAGCAAGTTTCCTCCCCACATGACCATTCGCTAGTGATGGAGTACGCCCTTCGTGGCACCATCCTAGTTTGTCAATTAATTTGCCTATTTGGAGTAAGTCTTCTATCAGCATCCTATAGGCCTAAGGTTGGGTGATGCCATTCCTTAGACCCAAGGCTAGGTATTCCCTACCTTAGTTTTTAGTTGATCTGTCCATTAGGAGTAAGTCTTTTATCAGCATCCTATGGACCTAAGGTTGGGTGATGCCCTTCCTTAGACCCAAAGCTAGGTATTCCCTACTTTGGTTTCCAGTTCTCTTGCCTATTTGGAGTAAGTCTTTTATCAGCATCCTATAGGCCTAAGGTTGGGTGATGCCCTTCCTTAGACCCAAGGTTAGGTATTCCCTACCTTGGTTTCTCCAGTTCCCTTGTCTAATAGGTATAAGCCTTTTATTAGCATCCTGTAGACCTAAGGTTGGGAGATCCCCTCCCTTACACTCTTAAGATTCTACTTCTATTCAGTCAACGCCAATGTGTGCAGCAGAAGTTCCTTCTACCACACACATTGGGGGTCCATTTGTTGACCTCATTTTTGATATGAGGTCACTAAGGCCTTTCCAAACTCCAGATTAATTCTAAATCCTAGGATCCACTCTAGACCTTAAGATCCTTTCCTAGAGCCAGACCTTAGGATCCACTCTAGACCTTAAGATCCTTTCCTAGAGCCAGACCTTAGGATCCACTCTAGACCTTTAGGCCTACTCTAGGGCTTAGGATTCTCCAGATCCTAGATCTTAGAACCCCTCTAGATCCTAGGACCATTCCAGACTCAAATCAATCCCTACCTTTGATCAACTCCAGACTCAAATCAATCCCTACCTTTGATCAGCTCCAACTTCAAGTAAATCCCAACCCTTGATTAATTCAAATCTCAAGCTTCATTCAGCATAAATCTCAAACTTCATTCAAGCTTCAAACATACCCAAACTTTGATCTAATCAATTTGACAATCCAAACTTCAACTTAGACTTTGATCCACCTTTAATCTAGCTTTGATCCTATCCATTCATTAATAATCACCACATGATTGTAAATGATTTGTACTCCAGCATTAATCATTCAAACTTAAAATCTATTCCAAATCCAGAAATCCAGACTCAAATCCAAAGTCTTAAGGTCCTGTCCTAAAGACCCTTTTCAAAGATTTTTCAAACATTTCAAAACCCAGTCAAATGGCCTCTGATTCAGAGTCTATCACTTACAAAGTGATAAGACATGTCTCTAGAGGTTACCCTCCAATTTTGAGCCCATTCTGAGGTCTCTAACTCCAGAATCTGAATTAAAATCCAAAGGCTGTAAAACCTTCAAATATTTATAACCTATGCCATTGGATTTAACACCTTGAAGATTTTGATCTTGGAGCCCTTATCAAAGCCTCCAATCACTTCCAAACCCTTGATTGTAACCCATTGAGCAGCAAACTACATTTTTCAGACCCATTTTTTACCCTAGTTGACAAATGGGTCATAGTTGACCAAAATACCCTTATGGGATTTCAAATGCCCATTTCAACTCAAATCAACTCCAAACTCTTTGAAACCACTTTCAATAAGCTTCAAATATCAAACCCAACTTGTTGAACTCAAACTTAGACCTTGGGTCAACCTGGTTGGCCAAGTCAACCAAGTTTGACCCATTAACCCATACACCCCTTCCTTGTCAAATCTTTGAATCAAGTCCATTTCAAGTCCTTTGAATGCAAGGGATGACCCCTTGGGTACCCAAGAGACCTCTCTTGGAGACCCAAGCCTTGGGCTCACTTGGGTTAGCCATATGGCTTTACCCAAGTGACCAAAGAGAGGCCTCCCTTGAGCCATCTCTTGACCTTAATCAAATTGAATCCAAATCAAGGTGTCATTGGGTTCCCATTGACCCAATGCACCTTCCTTGACCAGCCCAACCCTTGGGCTCACTTGGGTCGAGAGTTAGGCTAACCAAAAGTGCCCAAGAGCACTTGAGATTGAGCCAATTCTCAACCTAAGCCCAATTGAACTTGATAAACACCTCCCATGGGTGGCTCTAGGTCCAACACACCCCCTCCAGCCAGCCCATGCCTTGGGCTAACCTGGGTTAGGGTTTAGGCTAACCCAAAGTAGCCAAAAACACTTGGACCCGAGCCATCTTCCAACCCAGATCAAATTGGACCCTATTGCCACTTGCATTGGGTCCACTAGACCCAGACCCACTTCCCACCTCAAGCAGGGTCTGGACTGACCTGGGTTGAGCCAAAATTAACCCGAACCGAGCAGATTTTGATCAACCCGAGCCATCTTTTAACCTAGACCAAATTGGATCCAATTGCCATTTGTATTGGGTGCACCAGACCCAGACCTATCTCCCATCCCAAAATCCAGGGTCTGACCTGACCTGGATTGAGCTCAATTTGATTCGAACCGAGCAGGTTTGGGTCCAACCCAGCCACCAGTTCAATCCAGACATTCCCAGACCAAATTGACTCCACCCCTGGCTCCAGCATGTCCCCATCGGCCTCCCCCAGTCAACCCGACCAAGACCATGGCCGGCGGCGGTCTGAGCCAATGGAAAACGAGTTCTGGTGGTCCCCCCCAGACAACTCCTGGTTCAAAGCTGTTGCCCACCAGTTTGATCCCCACGATCTCCCTAGGACGTCGCCATCGTCCACCCGGCAACGATCCGAGCCCTCTCCAGCTTAATCCCGACCGTCCAAGCTCCCGATAGGTGGCCGAATAGCCTCGAGCTTGCCAGACTGCCAGAAGCATCCACATTCATTCGAAATCGATTCCCAGAACTCTTTTGAACTCCCAGACGCTCCCTTCGAGCTCCCAGATCGATCCATTCGTCCGTTCGAGCAAGCGACCCCGAAAGCTTTCGGCGTCCCGCTCGAAGTCGGACCTCCGGCGGTCCTTCGATCCCGACGCCTGAAGGAGATCAGTTTGTTATCATCCCCTGAAGCTTCCTGATAGGGAAGCTCATTCGTTGAGGCCTTCTCTGCGGTAATCCCTTCATCCCGAGCTCCCTAGCTAGGTAGTCCGGTCAAGTGTGAAGGGAACCTTCACCCCAACGGATCTCCACCGTTGGATTGAAGGTTTCTACAGTCCTGATCCTCCCTGTAAAATTTCATCAGAGTTCGCCGGCGGGATAGCCCGAATAAAACCAGAGAAGCTCTACGGTCTCGGAAACGTGTGGGGGGGTTGAAGATGAAATCTTAGTCATTGATTTCGATCAACGGCTCGGATTAGATCCCGCGGCATCGGAGCGCGTTTGATCCCAGCCGTCCGATCTACCATCCGACGGCTGTGGTTAATCCGGCCGTTAACGGTTTGCGCCAATGATTGCTTGGCCAATCAGCGCGCGGCGCATGTAAAGAGCCACTGACTGTGTAATTGCCGAATTAATAAATCCAGAAATTCAAGGGAACTTAAAAAATTCATAACTCCCTCCACACTTGTCCAAATTAGGTGTTCTTAGGCTCATTGGAAAGGTCTCAGGGAGATATACAAAAGCCTTATGGTTTCAGACCCTGGTTAGGTCAGTGTTAGGCATAATTTCAATTCGAGCATTTTATGAATTTCTTTAATTACTTTTTACATACAAGTCCACCAGGTCTGGAATTATGGGAGATTGAAATTGCACATGTCTTTGACATGTCCAAATTTTATCTTCCCATTTTAAGTTGTTAAGGGCATTTTCCCCAATTTTTTAAGTTTAAGGGTCATGGTTTGACCCTTAAATTCAAAATGGTATATAGACCTATCTAATAGGATTTAGGGTGTGATTTTTGGTGTGCTAATGATGAGTAGGATAAGGAGTGTAGAGCCATTAATTTTGCCCCAATCCAAGCTTAGGATAGACCCCTATAATGATTTGAAGGTGACTTAGAGCTCATCTTGGGTGGTTTAGTTAACCACCTTAGAGTATTCCATTTGAGCTTAAATTTAATGGGTTTAGTCCTAAGGGTCAGGTGATCCTATGGTCCAAATTTCTTCAAATTTGGAGTTCATTTGGTTCCCCAAGTAGGAGCCTAAAAAATCCTTCTTAGAAATGGCCTGTTAACCCTAGTCAATTGATAATGAACTATTCTTAATTTATAAAGTCCATTAAAATGTTTATGATTGTTCCTAATTAATCCCCTAATTAATAAGAATTGAAACCCTTTTTAAATTGATTTCTAGATTTGTCTTAGTTTAATCCTTAGATAAAATTAAAGGTTAACTAGCTTTATTAATCTTAAAAGAAAAATCTTAAAAATCCCAAAAGGGTTTTAAACACTTTTTGATCTGTCCTTAGGTCATTTATGACCTTTGGAACTGATCCCAAGGAGTTTAGGGCTCATTTGGATTCAAATCCTTAAACAGACCTCTTAGTCATAATAACTTGGTAACCCCTATGAATATGTATAACTTCTAAAATTCACTGTTAATTATAGAAAAATTTTGACTAATCAAACTCAATGGCTAATGATTCAATTAGAATATATCATTCTCTAAAAATATTAAACCTCCAGAATTTGGTCAAAATCAAGGACTCAACATCTTAGGTGACTTTAGGTCAAAACGGGCCAGAACTTCTAAAAATCATAACTTTTCATAGAAAACTCCAAATTAAGTGTCCCACCTGTCTAACAACTCATAATTAGGTCTAGTATTTATGAAAAATCTGAAACCCTTAAGATTCACTCTAGTTTTGAAAGTCAAATTTTGACCCCTTAGTTAACGTATCCGAGTAATCCTTTAAAATCTGTTAACTTCTCTAAATCCTAAAATTTTCTTAATAGATTATTAAAATTCTCAACCAACCCATTAAAATCAGTAATCAACTCCCCTTAATATCAACTCACTTCTTTAATTTCAACCAATTTAAAATAACTTAATTAACCCCGATTGCTACTGAGTAACCAAGGCCTACGAGGCTATTAGCTTAGCGCCAAGGAAGGTGAAATAAACTTCATGGCCTCGGTGTGAAACAAAGGTAGTAATCAGTTAACTTTTAAAATACATTTAATTAAAATTCCTAATTTATTAATATTTAAAGCTTAACTTAAATCCCCCTTTTAAGCCTTAACAAACCCAGAACTCTAGATAACTTTTACTAATCACCCAACTTATGATTCACCCCAGCCACACGACCTTTTACACACACCTTAGATTATGTGCCAGGACATCCAACTCTTGATCTAGGTTAGGCCAGTGCTTACTTTACTGCTGTGTGCCGAATTTTTTGTAGTTTTCACTGCATGTTGTGGATGAAATTGCTTTGCTGTGTCTGCTTACTTTTTTGCACTCTGTGGATGGATTGATGTGTTTGGAGACTAGTTTACCCTTAGGTTAGGCACGATCTGAATGTTCACATAGTTTTCTGCAGGTGGCCATGCTCATGCAGGGCAGTAAAAAGGGGGCTAAATCAATAAAACTATATTAATTATTATAAATGCTTGCACAGGTGCTTCAGCTGCTAAAGCCCCCAAATAAGAAGAGCGTGGCCAGTGTGTTTTACTTTCTTTTCTGCACATATATAACTGCTTGGAAATATATATTCTTTGATTTATTAACTGCTTAGGATATCCTTGCAGGAGAGTATAGATTTTATTTTTAAATAAATGTAATTTGTATGATTGCCAAGTGTTGTGAAAGTTAATTTTGAGTTGGGATACATAGGTCCAAAGCATGGATTCCTAAAAGGAAAGGACGCCCTTTTGGGAAGTATTCCTTTTCCATTTGGAAATCCAAATTTGGATCATATCTTTTCCATACCCAAAGAGGAAAGAGTGGCCTTCCCCTTAAAAGGGAAGTGCCCTCTTATCCATTTGGGTAGTTTACCACGAAGAATCCAAGGAGTTTGAAGAAAAGGAGTCCAAAGAAGAACAAGATTGAAGACTTGAAGATCGAGAGTATCCCACTCAAAATTACTTGCGTCATTACTAGGTTTAGAATCCGGGTTGTTGTCAGTGGTGCCCGGCCACTTTACTTTCTGCAAAATTCTGGTTTGTAATAAGCAAGGCAACTTTGCCTATGGACATTTATTAATTAGTTAATATTTGATGTGACGAATTGATTGCCTTTAGGATTGCTTGCTTTTCTTAGTTTTTTTGGCGATTGTGTGCCACTTTTGTTTTCACCTGGATACGTGAGACTCGTGAGGGTGTGAAAGTTTTCTACTCATAACTTTAAAAGTCTAAAATTTTAGTGAGTCTAAATAACATAGAAAGATAACGAGTCTAGGGAATTAGCCGGGGATAGACCCCGGGGTCGCATGCATATTATTGCATTACTCTTTCCTTATTTTAGACCCTTCCCCGCCTGCGGGTAGAGTCCGGATAGTCTAACCTATGAGGACGAGGTGCCGGACCTGGGGAAATCCAGTCTTCTAAAAAATTATTTTATAAGCCTGTTTTTAAAATTTCAAGCATATTTAATTTGGAAGTTGTCGACAAGCATGCATTGCATTAGATACAAATTAAAAGAGTCAAAATTTTAATTGCATCAGTTTTAGCATTTTAGCACCCAACATTAGTCGAAGGGGCCAATTAGGGAAATTTCTAGACGTCGGCCCCAATTCTCCAAAACCTTAAGTACAATGTCCCTACCACTCTTTCATAAAAGACCGGACTCATCTCTTTTAAATCGATTAGGTGGTTAGCTGGCTCCCTAATCCAGGCCGAGGTAAGTCCAGGTTCTGCATTGCATTAGTTAGGTTTGGACGACTGTGGTCTAGTGTCCAAAATAGATTTAGGGTCTGGGGCAGATCTTTGATTATAAGACCCCAAATTTTGGGAATATAGTCCCAAATTTCTAATAAGATGTTCAATTTCAATTAAAATCTCCTTTCAATCCTAAAATGTAAAGCCCAACACTTAAATTAAGCTGGGACACTTCCGGATGGTTCTGGAATGTCAAGGTGTCCCCTACTTCTCTTCCTTCGATTCTGTTAATAAATGTTAAATCTTGATCCATTCCCTTTTGATTTTCCAAAAGATTCTATTCGATTTTTTTGATATCACTCCTAGAAAATCTAATAAATTTTTTTTTTAATCGAGAGTTTTCGTAGGGAACTCTGTCTCCCTACGATGTAATTAACTACGGGGGCTTGCGCTCGTAGGAGATATGGAACCACACACACTTGATTTTAAAATTAATCTTTTTAAAATCTTCTTAGATTTCTTTGGGAAATGTTAAAGAATGATTGTCATTATTATATTAGAAGAATTATCATTGAAAGGTGTTATCTCCCTTTGGGGAAATACATCCTTCTTTGATAAGGCTTTGGATATGGATTCGACAATCATACTCCTTGAATACCATAATTGGATTATTTAGTTGAACTCTACCTTGTCTCCTCGGGGCCGAGTGGAGTTCTCTTTAGAATCTAGTCATGATATTCAAGATGAATTTCATGATTCTAAGTCTGAACACCGTTATGGAATTTTATTTTCGTCCTCCGGGGTGATATACTTTTCCGAACGAGTTGATTCGACTTCTATAATTAGAATTAAATTTCAATTTTAAAATTCCCAAAGAAAACTAATATTTTTCAAAACATGTTTTAAAAATTCCACCAAAAAAAAGGTATTTCAGTTTTAATGCCATTAAGTTCATGAGAAGGTGGTGTATAACATTATTTAATTAGCATCCATATACGATAGTCAATCGATTATAAAAATATAGACATATGAGTTTTTAAAAAAAAAAGGAATATTATCAAACAAAGGTGGACGTGTAATAGAATATTCTTTCATTGTGTTACGATTACCAAAGTTAGCCATAATTAAAAATTGAAAAAGTTTTAAACTTAATTTTATGAATCTCGCTTTAATACCACTTGAAAGTTTATTAGGGATGTTAAGCCCTTATGAACTAGCCCAAGGCTAACCAAGAGGGGGGAGATTTGGTATTTTAAAAATCTTTTTATCAAAAACT
Organism: Dendrobium nobile; assembly: GCA_022539455.1. Classification (NCBI taxonomy): domain Eukaryota; kingdom Viridiplantae; phylum Streptophyta; class Magnoliopsida; order Asparagales; family Orchidaceae; genus Dendrobium; species Dendrobium nobile. The sequence continues at coordinate 43,183,901 of CM039729.1, read as the reverse complement.
CAATCACATTTAAAACCAAAATTCACCACAAAGAAAATCAAAGTGCAGAAAATAAGTAAGGAAGTAGAAATAAACAACATAGAGATTTATAGTGGTTTTGTCAACACGGCCTACATCCACTCCCCTGAGGCGCCCTCCGAGTATTGCACTAAAACTCAATCCACTCCCTGGAGGCGCCCTTCGAGTATTGCACTAAAACTCAATGACTCTCCTTTTTCTCCCACAATAAAGTGGAGAAGCCTTTATAAACCATCTTTCCATCGACATTGGTGAGGTAGAGAACCCAACTCCTTTTGATTCCTCCTGAAGCAGGTAGAGAACCCAACTCCTTTTACTTCCTCCCGAAGCAGGCAAAGAACCTTGATCAGATGCTGAAGCTTATCTCTCTAGAATCCCCAAGGTCAAGGGACTATGATGAAAGAAGAAGATGTGGATCAAAGCTTAAGCAACCTTTATGAAACCCTCTCACAAACTCCCCCTCACAAGATCCACTCTCTCTCCCTCCCTTTCCTCTAAGCACTCTCAAGTCAAGACAACAACAAAAAGATTACTAAAGGGTAAAACAAGAGCCCTTAAATAGAAGAGCTTCAGAAAATCTTTTATTTTATACAAACCAACTTTATCGTCCAGGCTAATAGGGATATCGTCCTAGCCGATCAGCATAAATTTTGCTCAATCAGCCCAGTCGGTTTGGGATGATTAGAAGAATTTTGGTCATATCATCCATGTTGATATAATATCATCCTGGACGATCAGTACAATTCCAAGAATATTGTCCAGAGAATCACTCTGAATAGATGGCTGAATGATGAAAAATTAGCTTGCTCGTCTAGGCTGATCGCATGATCATCTTGGCCGATTAGCTCAAATCCAAGGAAAAGTGTCCTAAATATCACTCTGAATAGAAGTTGGCTGATATCAATCTCCAAGAAATCATCCTGAATGATCCTACGATCATCCAAGACGATGTGATCGAGCAATCAAATCTTAATTGCTTTCCTTATTACCAGATTAATTTAGGCATAATTGAGCTGCATTATCCCGGCCGATGTCTTGGATGGTGTCCAAAAATAAAGAATAAATAGATCTGGCTGGTGATTCTTTCTGATTGAAGCCTATCGTCCAGGATGATGTGCTTAATGAGAGCTTAAAACAGAAACCCTAATTAGGGACCTTATTACAAACTAACTCAGACTTACTCTATCCAATCTTGAGGTGGTTAAAATTGCTGTCATAATCCTATAGATCTGAAATATTAGTAGGAAAAGCAGTCATAGTAAAATTGAAGTATTTGCAATAATTGAAATTCTATTTATGAAAACAGGTATGCAATAAAATTTTCAACCATAAAATTAAAACTGCAATAAGTAAGCAGCATAAATTAAAATGACACATAGTTTTATAGAGGTTCGATCAAATATGACCTACATCCACTCCTTGAAGCCTCCCACTTTAGGTATTGCACTATTACTAAAGTGACTCTCCATTTTCCCCCACAGTAAGGCAGAGAAGCCTTTACAAAACTCTCTTCCACCAATCCCCAGTGCGGTAGATTATCATCATCCTTTCACACCCTCCAAGTGTAGGCAGAGTGCCTTCACACTTTCACACCCTCCAAGTGTTGGTAAAGAACAGACATCCTTTTTCCCCTCCTAGTGAAGGAAGAGAACCTACATCCTTTCACACCCTCCAAGTATAGGTAGAGAACCTTCATCCTTTCGTACCTTCCATGTGTCAGTAGAGAACCGACATTCTTTTTCACCCTCCTAATGAAGGCAGAGAACCTGTATCCTTTCACACCCTCCAAGTGTAGGTAGAGTACCTTCATCTTTTCATACCCTCCAAGTGTAGGCAGAGTACCTTCATTCTTTCACACCCTCCAAGTATTGATAGAGTACCTTTATCCTTTCGCACTCTCCAAGTGTCGGCAGAGTACCTTCATCCTTTCACACCCTCCAAGTGTAAGCGGAGTACCTTCATCCTTTCACACCATCCAAGAGTAGGCAGAGTACCTTCATCTTTTCATACCCTCCAAGTATAGGCCAAGTACCTTCATTCTTTCACACCCTCCAAGTATCGGCAGAGAGAAAGATTAATAAACAAATTTAGTGAGAGAAATGTAGTGAGAGAAACTCTGAGGAAGTCGGACATTTCAATGGAATTTTTCAAATTTTGATCTCCGCAGGATTAACAGAGATCGAATGGAATCGGATGATCGCCAGCATCTGATGATCGGAAGTAGACAAGAAGATTGTCGTCCATCTGCTAGGACGTCATTATCAAATCATAAATCTTTTCTCACGTCGCTGCCTGCTTTCGGTGATGGACTTCCGAATTTGAACAACAGAAGTAAAGTTAGAGGCACAAATCTGGTTATCAATGAAGGAGGATTTCAAGAAATGAAGGAGCCTGAGGTAATAGGCAAGAGAAAGAATGTAATCATGGCATCCAAGGCTAATTTGAAGTTGTCAAAAAATTCTGGTATGCTCGGTAATGATCTTGAAGCATCCCCTTCTTTTTTAAAGTCCATTGAAAAAATCTCCACCAATGGCATTTCAAATATGGGTGAAGCTGACAAAGTTAATTCTGAGAGTAATGAAAAAATCACCAATTCTGAAGGATTACCTTCTTCAATTCTACAAGACGTTGCGACTGAAGGTTCTGATAAAACTATCCCGTTAAAGGAAAACAGAGTATTGTTCAGTGATTTATTGAAGGTGAGAGATGTTGTTTCAGCTGAAACAAGAGAAGGTAATGAAAATATTTTGATTGTTGAACGAACTACTGATGCTGGACTATCGAATGCATGGAAGAAAAGAGATAATATATCAGTCAAAGATCTACAACTCGGTGAATACTTAGCTGAAGATGGGATGACTGTGAAATTGCATGAAAAGAATGAAGTAGAAAATACCAAGAGGCTTTCAAACTCTTTGGTAATCAAAATATTTGGTGGTGAAGCTCCTATTTCAATAATCAGTAAAGAATTGAGAAGGCAATGGGATCAATATGGCAAATTTCATTTGACTATGCTTAGCAAGGGCTGGGTGCTTTGCTCTTTTCATGAGAAACAAAGTATGGATATGGTACTATCTAATGGGCCTTGGTCTGTTAATGGAAAAATTATTGGAATGGACAAATGGTCTCAAAACTTTGATACTAATTCTCTCAAAGGATTGTCATCTCCAATATGGATTAGACTTCCGAGCCTTCCACTGCAATGCTGGGATAATTTGAATATTTGCAGAATAGCATCAATGGTTGGGAAACCTATTATGCTGGATGGTAGTATGTTCCAATGGGGACGTAGAGAATTCAGAAGGGTTTGTGTTCGAATCAACTTGGACAAGAAACTGCCAACAGGAGTATGGGTAGAAGGAGCAAGTGGAAAATTTTATCAAAATATAGAGTATGAAAGGATTCCAAATTTTTGCTTCAAATGTGGAATCATTGGACATTCAAAAGAATTTGTAAAGAAGACTTTGATGCTATTGGAAATTTCAACAGAGAGCAGCAGAAATCTATTTCAGATTCAACAAGAAAAGAAAAATCAAATAAAGATGGAGAAGAACATATCAGATCAAGCACCTATGGACCGTGGATGATTGTAAACCGAGGAAGGAAAATTTTTCAGAACCAGTCAAAAAAGGTTTTTCAAACTCCCAGCAAGAAGACAGTATGGAGGAGAGCTGAAGATCAAAACAAGAAAGAAGAGATTGGAAAACAATCAGATATTATTGGAAAGAACAATGTAAGTTCTATCATTACTAAGGAAATCAGTCTAGAAAAAGTTAATGATGAAGACAATGAATCTGGTATTAAGATAGCAGATGAGAATGAAAGGAATGTTTCCAACACTCTCTTTAATGAAAACAGATTTAATGCTCTAAATGTACTAATGGAAGAAGGAGAAATCAATCAGGATTTATATGAAGGATCATTTCATGAAGAGATAACAAATGATGGCATTGGCAATGAAAGGAAAAAAACTCACAGCAGATGTTGATTCTAATCCCAATAACAAAGGAGATGAAGAAGAAAACAAAACAGCTTAAAGATCTTGGGCCTATTAGCAATATCACATGGAGTAGAAGAATGGAGAAGGATATGAAAGGTACAGTGGGAGTGAAACCCACATCTCTCATTTTTCAATGAATTCATTGGCATTTTGGAATTGTAGAGGAGCAAAGAAAAAAAGTGCTTCTCTATATATGAAGGAAATAGTGAAATTACATAATGTGGTGTTTTTAGGATTGCTTGAAACAAAAATCTCTTATATTGATATAAGAGAAGTGAAGAATCTTATGGGTGAAGAATGAGATTTTGAAATGGTTCTTTCTAATGGCCTTTCTGGAGGTATTATTGTTCTTTGGAATTCTAAAACAGCTAAATTCTCTAAGGTGGGATCTACATCACAATGTCTAATTGGTGATCTTTATATAAACAACAATTGCAAAATGAGAGTGGCTTCGGTTTATGGGAGTAAAGATGTTATCAAAAGAAGGGAATTATGGGAGTTATTGGAGTTCTACAATGTGGAGGATTTTCCTATGGTAATTGGAGGAGATTTCAATTGTCTCACCTCCAAAGAAGACAAAAGAGGAGGATAAAAATTCTACTTTTCTCAAGGAGCTAGAGAAATGTATTCTTTCATTTCCAACAATGACTTACATGAAGTCAACTTCATAGGTCCAAGATATACATGGTGCAACAACAAATCTGGAGGTTCTCGCATTTTGGAGAGACTTGATAGGTACTTTCTTAACTCTTCTACTTTGAACTATTTTTCTAATTTAAATGTGAGGCATTTAGCTAGAATTGCATCCGATCATAGCCCTTTGGTTCTCAATTTATGCAATGCTAATTACACCCATAAGAGAAGAATTATCTTTGAGGACATATGGGTTTCCTATCCTGCTTCCTTTGGTGTGGTTAAGAATGAATGGAACAAGAATTACATTGGGGATCACTCTCAAATTCTTAATGCTAAATGTAAAAGAACTCTTAAGTCTTTGTTCTTTTGGAGCAAGGCTAAATTGAGGAATCTTGAAGACCTTAAAAGGAGCTTAATGGAGGACATTCTTAAACTACAAATTTTGGAATCTGAAAATGGCTGGCTTTCTGAAGATGAATGTTGGGAGATGAAATCTAAAGTTCTTGAATTAAATTCTACCATGGCAGGTTTATGTAGTTGGTGGAAACAAAGAGCCAAAGTAAGATGGATGAATGAGGGAGATTGCAACACTAAATTCTATCATTCTTTTGCTAGTGCTAGAAGGAACAACAACGGGATCTTGAAAATTAAAAATGAAAATGGGATAGTTATTGAAGAACAAAGCCAAATAGAAGATATTTTCAAGCAGTTTTTCAAATTCAAGTGGAAACAAAGATGTTGTAACTTGAGCAATTGGCCAAATCCTGAAAAAACTTTGAATGTGGAAGATAAATTCAACTTGCCAAGGATTTTACAATGGAGGAAATTGAAAATGTTATAAAAAACTTGGGTAATAACATTGCTCCGGGTAGTGATGGAGTCACTTACTCTTTTATCAAAGGTTACTGGAATATTGTAAAGGAGGACATTCTTAAAGCTCTAAATCAGTTTTTTATCAATGGCAATATGGATTATAACTGGAAAGATACTCTTGTGGTTCTTATTCCAAAGATTTCCAATCCTTTGATGCCTTCTAACTATAGACCTATAAGTCTATGCAATTCTGTATATAAAATTGCTGCAAAAGTAATTTTAAACAGGTTAATTCCGGTAATTCCTTGGTTAATCACGGAGGAGCAAGCGGCTTTTATCAGAGGGAGGTTCAGATCACATTCTTATTGCCCAAGAAATGTTTCACAAATTTCGGCACTCTAAGACAAATAATGGGATGATGGCATTCAAAGTTGATATGGAGCAAGCTTATGACTCTATGAGTTGGAACACATTAAAACAGGTTTTGAACTACTTTGATTTCCCAGATATGATTTCAAAACTTATTTTGGAATGTGTTTTAAATTCCAGATTTTCAATTCTTATTAATGGAATACCAACTGGATATTTAAAGGCTGAAAGTGGATTTCGACAGGGATGCCCCTTGTCTCCCTTTCTTTTTATCTTATGCTCCCAACTCCTTACAAATGCTCTCAATAATTCATCCATTGGTATTGGAATTTGTCCCAACAGTCCTAGGATATCTCACTTACTTTTTGCTGATGATGTTATGGTATTCTCTATAGCTACAAGGAAAGCAGTAATTGAAGTTAAAGACATTTTAGCAAATTTCAGCATGTGGACTGGAAAGAAAATAAATTCTGAAAAATCATCCATTATTTTTGGGAGCAATGTTAATGAAAGAAAGAAGAAACAAATAACCAGAATTACTAGTTTTAAACTACTTGGTGGAATCAAAGGGCTAAGGCTAGATGGCATGAAGAAGGTGACAACAACTCCAAGATGTTCCACAATTTTGCTTCAGCTAGAAGAAATGGCAATAGAGTGGTACAAGTTAGAGATATGAATAATGTAATTCATGTTGAAGAGGAGGAAATTGAGAAGGTTTTCACTCATTTCTTTGAATCTAAATGGAGGAATAGAAGGTGTGAGCTAAATGGATGGCCCAACATTTCGGAAAAACAGAAACTGAACCAACAGGCCGTGGATGAACTTTGCTTGGACTTCTCATTGGCTGAAATGAAACTCTCGGTTTTTCAACAAGGAAACAATAGAGCTCCAGGTATGGATGGTGTGACATCTTCTTTTTATAAATGCTATTGGGATATTATTTGGAGTTCTCTTTGGAATGCTATTAGTAGCTTCTTCAAGTCTGGTCATATGTATAAGTCTTGGAAGGACACCCTTATTGTTTTGATTGCCAAAATCAAGGATCCATTAACTCCATCGAACTACAAGCCGATTAGTTTATGTCAAATTAATTACAAAATTGCAGCTACTATGTTGGTTAATAGATTGAAGAAATGCATTTCTAATATGATCTCTGAAGAACAGATGGCCTTTATCCCTGGTAGATCCATTTCTGAACATTGCTTGGTGGCTCAAGAGATTATTCATAAATTTAAATTCTCCAAAAACAAGAAAGGATTGATGGCAGTAAAGCTTGACATGGAACAAGCTTATGAAAGTATGGGTTGGCCAGCATTGGAGCAGATTCTTGAATGGTATGGATTCCCTCATATGTTTTCTAATCTGCTTATGGATTGTGTTGTAGGTGTGAGATTTTCCATTATGATTAATGGAAGAAACTCTGATTGGATTGATGCTCATAGTGGTTTTCGACAAGGATGTCCACTCTCTCCTTATCTCTTCATTATGTGCTTCCAATTGTTTTCTAACTCTATTGAGCAGAGGGGACATGATCTTGGTATCAGGGTCTCTCCTAGAGGCCCTAGGATCACTCATCTTCTTTATGCAGATGATGTGCTAATTTTTGCACATGTGTCTATTTCTCTTGTCAAATCCTTGAAGAAGATTGTTGAAGACTTTTGTAATTGGACGGGCCAAAGAATCAATGCTAACAAATCTCAGATTTTATTTGGGAAAACTGTTGGTTATACAATTAAGAAGAAAGTGGCCAGATTTTTGGGTTACAAAAGTGTGAAGGAGATGAGCTACCTTGGGATCAAATTATCCTTAAGTAGATTGAAGATGGCAGATTTTCAAGACATGCTTGGCAATGTTATGGATAGATTAAATGCTTGGAGCAAGAATAATTTATCTTTGGGGGGTAAAATCACGCTTATCTCTAGTTCTCTTTTAACTATGCCAAACTTTTTAGCTACCCACTCTCTAATTCCTAAGAAGATGTTGTATGAGGTGGAGAAACTTTGTAGAAAGTTTCTTTGGCATATATCGGATGAAGATCATAGTCTTCATTATGTGGCTTGGGAAGAAATATGCAAACCAAGGTGTTTGGGTGGTTTGGGTCTTCATTCTCCTTTAATGCGTGTTAGCTCTTTGAGATCCAAGTTAGCTTGGGATTTTTATCAAAAAGAGGACTCTCTTTGCTATAAAGTTATAAAGCACAAATATGGAGAGGATTTGAGGATTGGAACCCATAAGAATTGTTCCTCAAATGATTGGAAAATTCTTGTTGATGGGGGTAAACAGCTAAAGAACATTATCAGGTGGAATGTGGGTAATGGTGATAAAATTAATGTGCTTAATGACACTTGGGTGTTGGACAAGTGTATTAACCAATGGCCAACTATGGTTAACTGTGATGCTTTGGAGGGTTTAAATGTAAGCCATTTGTTAACTAATGATTGACAATGGAACTACAACCTGCTCAAGGAGGTCTTTCATCCAGATTTCATCTCCATGATCAACAATATCCAGATTTCGCCTGGATTGGAGGATCGGAGAGAGCTGCTGTCTTTGTTGTCGGGTAAGACAATTTCAGCCTTGTCTTTTGACAACATCTTGAAGTGCAATTACAATTTTGAAGGTGAAGACTATTTTTCTTGGTTATTTAAACTAAAACTCAACAAGAAGGTTGAGATTTTCTGGTGGAGATTAGGGAAGGCTGCTATTCCAACAATGATTTTTCTGCATTACCGAAAACTGGTGCTGGATAAAAACTGTGTTAGGGGCTGTAATTGTAGTGAAAATTATGAGCACATCATGGTAACTTGTAAGTATTTGATTGATGTTATCAAGAAAATGCAATTGTGGGGTATTAGTATCCCTGTTTTCCAAGATTTGAATAGCTGTTTGAAGGAGCTGAGAAGGCTATCTGTCCGAAATTCTGGAGTTGTTAAACTGTATTGCATTGCTGTGTATCTTTCATGGAGTAATAGAAATCAGGTGAAGCATGGGAAATCTGCTTTGCCATCTTCTGCTACAGCTGCTAACACATTGGCATTGGCTAGTATTAAAGGTTTAGTCCATATCTCTCACGCTGGGGAACCAATCTCCTTAGGGAGTCTTCTGAAACTTGGTGCCCTCCTCCGAAAGAATGGATGAAAATAAATGTTGATGCTGCTTTGGCTACATCCTATTGTGCTGGAGTGGGTGGGATTTTCAGAGATCACAAAGGAAGGTTTATCCTTGCTTTTGGAGAAAAGAAGACTCATTGGGATATAACCAAACTTGAGATGGATGCTGTTTTCTCGGTCAAGGACTACATTAGAAGTTGGATGCTAGAGTACAAAGGCTTGATTGTTGAGAGTGATAGTCTCAATGTCATTAGATTCATTCAAGATTCTTTCTAGATGAAAAAACAAATTGTGGATAATCGGCCATTGGAGGAGATGCTCTTCTTTAATGACTTTCATAAAGTAGTTTTTAGTCATGTTCATAGAAATTGTAATAAGGTGGCTAATATTTGTGCTACCATGGCTAGCAATAGGAATTTTTTCTTTGATAGCTCTTCTTTTAATAGCATCCCTTCCTTGCTTTTATTTGCTATCAAGGAAGATGTTGGTGGAATTTTGAAAACATGTTTCGAAAAGATTAGTTTTCTTTGGGAGCTTTAAAATTGAGATTTAATTCTAATTCTAAAATCGAATCATCCCGTTAGAAAAATTATATCACCCCGAAGGACGAACATAAAATCTCATAACGGCGTTCAGATTTAGAATTATGAAATTCATCTTGAATATCATGACCGGATACTAAAGAGAACTTCATATGGCCCCGAAGGGTCAAAATGAGGTTCAACTGAATATCCAGCTACAACATTCAAGAAGTATGATCGTCGCATTCACATCCAAAGCCTTATCGAAGAAGGATGTATCTCCCCAAAGGGAAATGACACCATTCCACGATAATTCTTCTAATGCAATGACGACGATCATTCTTTAACTTTTCCCAAAGAAATCTAGTGAAGTTTTAAAATCAATTTTAAAATCAGGTGTGTGGGGTTCCAAATCTCCTACGAGCGCAAGCCCTCGTAGTTAATTACATCGTAGGGAGACAAAGTCCCCTACGAAAACTCTCGATTAAAATAATGGCAAAATTTTGTTAGAATTTCTAGGAGTGATATCAAAGTGTGAATAGAATTATTGGAAAATCAAAAGGGAATGGATCAAGATTGAGCAGTTATTAACGGAGTCAAAGGATGAGAAGTAGGGGACACTTTGAGATTCCAGAACCATCCGGAAGTGTCCCAACTTAATCTAAGTGTTGGGCTTTATGTTTTGGATTGAAATGATATTTAATTCGAGTTGAGCATTTTATTAGGAATTTGGGACTATATTCCCGAAATTTGGGGTCTTATAATCAAAGATTTGCCCCGGATCCTAAATCTATTTTGGACACTGGACCACAGTCATCCGATCCTAACTAATGCAGTGCAATGCCTGGACTTACCCCGGCCTGGATTAGGGAGCCAGCTAACCACCTAGTCGATTTAAAATACATGAATCCGGTCTTTTTATGAAAGAATGGTAGGGACGTTGTAATTAAAGTTTTGGAGAGTTGGGGCCGACATCTAGAGATTTTCCTAATTGGCCCCTTTGACATATGTTGGGTGCAAAAATGCTAAACTGATGCAATTAAATTTTTGACTCTTTTAGTTTGTATCTAATGCAATGCATGCTAGTTAACAACTTCCAATCAAGTATGCTTGAAATTTTAAAAACAGGCTTATAAAATAGTTTTTTAGAAGACTGGACTTCCCCAGGTCCGGCACCTCGTCCTCATAGGTCAGACTATCCGGACTCTACCCGCAGGCGGGGAAGGGTCTAAAGCAAGGAAAGAAGAATGCAAAAATATGCATGCGACCCCGGGGTCGATCCCCGGCTAATTCCCTAGATTCGTTATCTTCTATGTTGTTTAGACTCACTAAAATTTTAGACTTTTAAAATTATGAGTAGAAAAGTTTCACACCCTCACGAGCCTCACGTATCCAGGCGAAAACAAAGAGCGGCATGCAATCGCCAAAAAACTAGTAAAAACAAGTAATCCTAGAGGCAATCAAATCATCACATCAAATATAAATTAATTAATAAATGTCCATAGGCAGAATTGCCTTGCTTATTACAAACCAGAATATTGCAGAAAGTAAAGTGGCCGGGCACCACTGACAACAACCCGGATTCTAAACCTAGTAACGACGCAAGTTATTTTGAGTGGGATACTCTCAATCTTCAAATCTTCAAATCTTCAATTTCACTCTTCTTTGGACTCCTTTTCTTCAATCTTCTTGGAATCTTCGTAGTGGATTACCCAAATGGACAAGAGGGCACTTCCCTTAAGGGGAAGGCCACTCTTTCCTCTTTGGGTAAGGAAGAGGTATGATCCAAATTTGGATTTCCAAATGGAAAAGGAGTGTTCCCCAAAGGGGTATCCTTTCCTCTTTGGAATCCAAGCTTTGGATCTATGTATCCCAAACTCAAACTTAACTTTCACAACACTTAACAATTATACAAATTACATTGATATCAAAATAAAAATCTAGACTCACCTGCAAGGTTATCCTAAGCAATTAATATAAATAAAGCAGTTATTCCCAAGCAGTTATATATGAACAGAAAAGAAAGTAAACACACTGGCCACGCTCTTTTTATGATTTGGGGGCTTTAGCAGCTGAAGCACCTATGCAAAGAGTTTATAATATTTATGCATTTTTTTTTTATGATTTGCCCCCTTTTTATATTGCCCTGCATGAACGTGGCCACCTGCAGAAAACTGTGTCAACATCCAGATCGTACCTAACCTAAGGGTAATCTAGTCGCCAAACACATCAATCCATCCACAGAGTACAGAAAAAGTAAGCAGACATAGCAAAGCAATTTCATCCACAACATGCAGTGAAAACTACAAAAAATCCGGCACACAGCAGTAAAGTAAACACCGGCCTAACCTAGATCTAGAGTTGGTTGTCCTAGCACATCATCTAAAGTGTGTGAGAAAGGTCGTGTGGCTGGGGTAGATCCTAAAGTGGGTTCTTAATTGAAGTTGTCTAAAGGTCTGGATTTGTTAAGACTTAAAAGGGAATTTGAATTAAAATTTAAGTATTAGTGAATTAAGAATTTTAATTAAACATGTTTTAAAAGTTAATTGATTACTACCTTTGTTTCACACCGAGGCCGTGAAGTTTATTTCACCTTCCTTGGGGCTAAGCTAATAGCCTCGTAGGCCTGGGTTACCCAGTAGCAATCGGGTTTGATTAAGTTATTTAAATTGGTTGGAATTAAAAGAGTGGATTAATATTAAAATGAGTGAGTTACTGATTTTAAAAGCTTGATTAATTTAAGTTTGTCATTAATTGATTCGTGGCGTTGTGCCACCAGGCTCGAGGAACCAGCCTCCTTAGGACACTTAGCCCCGCAGCCCGGAGTAGTCCAGCCGATAAACCAAATTAATGTAATTGAATTAGAGACTTTTAAAATGTTAAATAATTAAGAAAAATTAATCCATTTTAAGGTTTGACACCCTTTAGAATTCATTCGTGGCGTTGTGCCACCAGGCTCGAGGAACCAGCCTCCTTAGGACACTTAGCCCCGTAGCCCGGAGTAGTCCAGCCAATAAACTTCAACTTTAGGGTGGTTGTTGTATTTTAAAGGATTTGTTAAATGTTTTGGACATTAAACCAATATTTTCTGAGTTTTAGAAAGATTTGAGCCTTATGAATTTTTAGAATATTTTAATAATTTAATTAAAGGGGTCAAAAGTTGAATTCTTTTATTAAGCTCAAATTCTAGAAAGTTTGTATTTTATCAAAATACTAGGCTTAATTATGAGTTGTTAGACATGTAGCACACTCAATTTGGAGTTTTCTATCAAAAGTTATGATTTTTTAGAAGTTTGGATATTTATGAAAATTTTCAATTATTCCAATTAAAGACTATTCTAGTGATTTGGGCCTAAATGGATCTCAAACTCCTTGAAATCTCTCCCAAAGATCAGAGGTGATCCAAGGGGAGATTATCAAGCATTAAATTAATTCTTGGGATTTTTAATGATTATTAATTAATTAATATTAATTAAACATTGAATTTTACTTAAAATTAAATTAAGACTTAATTTGATGCCCAATCAAGGGGCTTTTAATTCTCATGGGTTAAGGGTTCAACACTGATTAATATGAAGTATTAAACTTAAATTTTGGGTTTAAAAGGGATTTATTAGAATTTAATTAAGGCTAGGGGGCAATTCTAGCAAGGGCAAGCTATGGCTCCTAATTGGTGAACCAAGTGGACTCCAAATCTGATGAAATTTGGACCATGGGGTCACATGATCCCAAGGCCTGAACACACCAAATTTGGGCTCAATTGGGATACTCTAAGGTGGCTAACTAAGCCACCTAAGGTGAGCTCTAAGTCACCTTCAAAAAATCCTAGGGAGCTATCCTAAGGTTGGATTGGGGCAAAGTCAGTGGCCCTAAACTCCATATCCTAAGCATAATCAACACACAAAAAACCAGATCCTAATTCTCATTGGATAGGCTTAAATCCCAATTTGAATTTAAGGGTCAACCCATGACCCTTAAACTCAAAATTGGGGGAAAGTGCCCTTAGACCTTTAAAACAGGGGAGACAAAATTTGGACATGTCAAAGACATGCCCAAATTCAATCTCCCAAAGTTCCATGCCCTGGAGACTTAACTACAAACAATAATTGCATAAATTGAAATAATACCATTAATGAAATTAAACTTAACACGCATGCAATTAGGGCCTGGAACCATAGGGCTTTTGAAGATCTCCCTGAGACCTTTCCAATGAGCCTAAGAACACCTAATTTGGTCAAGTGTGCAGGGAGATATGGATTTTTGAAGTTCCCTTGATTTTCTGGAATTATTAATCCAGCCATTATACAGTCAGCCGCGCTTTACACGCGGCGCGTCCCGATTGGCTGGGCAATCATTGGCGCTGACTGGGTAACGGTCGGATTAATCGTAGCCGTCGGATGGCGGATCGAACGGCTGGGATTAAACGCGCTCCGGGATCGCGGGATCTAATCCGAGCCGTTGATCGAAATCAACGGCTGGGATTTCGTCTTCAACCTCCGCCTTTGCCCGAAGCCGTGAACATTCTCCGGCGTGATCCGAGCAATCGCACCGGCGAACTTCGACGAAATTTCACAGGAAGGATCAGGGGGGTGGAAACCTTCAATCCAACGGTGGAAATCCGTTGGGGTGAAGGTTTCCTTCACACTTGACCGGACTACCTAGCTAGGGAGCTCGGGATGAAGGAATTACCACAGAGAAAGTCTCAACGAATGAGCTTCTCTATCTGGGAGCTTCAGGAGACGAAGGCGAGCAGGTTTCCTTCAGAGGCCGCGACTGGAGAACGGCTGGAGGTATGACTTCGAGCGGGACGCCGAAGCCTTTCGCCGGAGTTCGCTCGAAGCGATGGAAGGGACGGTCTGGGAGCTCGAAGGCAGGTGCTGGGAGATCGAGGAAGCTCTGGGGAACCGTTCGAAAACTCTGGGATCGTCTGGCGAGCCTTGGGGAGCACCACCCTATTCAGCCTCCTCCCGCGAGCTCGGACGGCCAGGATTGAAGTGGAGGAGGTCGCGGATTGATGCCAAGTGGAAAGGGGCACCATTCCAGAGAGCTCGTGAGCCTCAAGCCGGCGAGCCACAGCCTTTGGAAGGCTTTCGGTCTGGGGGGACCACCGGAGCTTGCTCTCCATTGGCTCCGACCGCCGCCGGCCATGGTCTGGGTCGGATTGACCAGGGAAGGCCGATGGGGACATGCTGGAGCCAATTGTGGAGTCAAATTGGCCTGGGGAAGCTGGGATCGATCTGGTGGCTCGGTTGGGCTCGGACCTGCTTGGTTTGAGTCGAATTGAGCCCGATTCAGGTCAGACCAGACCCTGGGTTTGGTATGGGAGGCAGGTCTGGGTCTGGTGCACCCAATGCACGTGGCAATTGGGTCCAATTTGATCTGTGTCAAAGGTTGGCTCGGGTCCAAGTGTTTTTGGCTACTTTGGGTTAGCCTAACTATTGACCCAAGCTAGCCCAAGGCATGGGCTGGCTGGAGGAGGTGTATTGGACCTAGGGCCACCTATGGGAGGTGTTGGCCAGGTTCAATTGGATTTAGGTTGAGAGTTGGCCCAATCCCAAGTGCTATTAGGCACTTTGGGCTAGCCTAACTATTGACCTAAATGAGCCCAAGGATTGGGCTGGTCAAGGAAGGTGTATTGGGTCAATGGGAACCCAATGGCACCTTGATTTGGATTCAATTTGATTAAGATCAAAGGATGGCTCAAGAGAGGTCTCTCTTGGGTCACTTGGGTCAAGCCATAAGGCTAACCCAAGTAAGCCCAAGGCTTGGGTGACCAAGAGGGGTCTCTTGGGTACCCAAGGGTTCATCCCATACATTCAAAGGACTTGGAATGGAGTAGATTCAAAATTTTGAAAGGGGAGGGGTGTATGAGTCCATGGGTCAAACTTGGTTGACTTGGTCAACCAGGTTGACCCAAGGTCTGGATTTGAGTTCAACAAGTTGAGTTTGATATTTGAAATTCATTGGAAATGGTTTCAAAGAGTTTGGAATTGATTTGAATTGAAATAGCCATTTGAAATCTCATAAGGGTATTTTAATCAATTTTGGCCCATTGGTCAACTAGAGCCAAAAATGATTCTGAAAGATGCAGTTTACTGCTCAATGGGTTAAAATCAAGAGTCTGGAAGTGATTGGAAGCTTGGATAAGGGTTCCAAGGTCAAGATCTCAAAGGGGTTAGGTTCAATGGCATAGGCTGTAAATATTTGAAGGTTTTACAGCCTTTGGATTTTAATTCAGATTCTGGAGTTAGAGACCTCAAAATGAGCTAAAAGTTGGAGAGTAACCTCTAGAGACATGTCTTATCACTTTACAAGTGATAGACCTTGAATCAGAGACCATTTGAGTGGGTTTTGAAATGTTTGAAAAATCTCTAAAAAGGGTCTTTAGGACAAGGCTTTGAGACTTAGGATTTGAGTCTGGATTTTTGGATTTGGAATGGATTTCAAGTTTGAATGATTAATATTGAAGTATCCAAATCATTTACAATCATGTGGTGGTTGTTAATGAATGGATAGGGTCAAAGCTAGATCAAAGGTAAGATCAAAGTCTAGATTGAAGTTTGGATTCTCAAGTTGATTGGGCCAAAGTTTGGATGTGTTTGAAGCTTGAATTAATTTGGATTTGAATTGAATGAAGTTTGAGATTTGAATTGATTAAGGGTAGGGATTAATTTGAAGTTGGAGTTGATCAAAGGTATGGATTGATTTGAGGTTGAGGTCGATCAAGGATGTGGATTGATTTGAAGTTGGAGTGATCCTAGGATCTAGAGGAGTTCTAAGATCTAGGATTTAAGGGAATCCTAGGCTCTAGAGTAGGCCCTAAGGTCTGGCTCTAGGAAAGGATCTTAAGGTCTAGAGTGGATCCTAGGATCTAGAATTAATTTGGAGTTTGGAAGGGCCTTAGTGACCTCATACCAAAAATGAGGTCAACAGAAGAATGTGATGCTATTCATTCATTTCAATTGTAATTAGCTTTGCTTTTGCCTATTAATGCAATGTTTGCAATTCATCAAAAAAAAAAAAAATACAAGTTAAGGAACTTGTTTTTCTTGGCATCAAAATGACATTGAGAAGAATGGTGGCAAGTGATTTTTATTTCATCATTGAAAAATATCTCGAATTTCTCAATGTATGGGGAACAAAGTCTTTATCTCTGGCAGGCAAGATAGTTCTCGTAAGAACTGTTATTTTAACCATCCCCAACTTCTTTAGTTCTCATTCTTTAGTGCCGGTGAGAATACTAAAGGAGATTGATAAAATTTGTAGAGAATTCTTATGGAAGAAAGCTTCAGGGAAAACAGGATTACACTATTTTAGTTGGGAAAATCTTTGTAAACCAAAGAAGAATGGTGGCTACGGGTTTCAATCTTCAAACACAAAAGTAGCTCCTCTTAGAGCTAGATTATCATGGAGATTCCTTAATAATAAGGAGTCTTTACTTCATAAAACTTTGGCTCCTAAATATGGTACTTTTTTTGGAAGTAATGGAATGAAGAAGTCTTCTTCATCTTGGAAAATTCTTAATAATGGAGGTGAAGCATGGGATCCACTTATTAGATGGAATATTGCTAATGGTAATTCAATCAAAGTATTCAAGGATAAATGGATACTTGATAGAAGAATCAATGAATGGCCTACTCTTGTAATCCCTCAAGAAGATGATGATCTGTTTCTAAACATGTTTATTAAAAATGGTGGCAGGAGTGAGGAGAAACTGAAACTATTTTTTGGAAATGACCTTATTCATCTCATAATGAATATCAAAATTGATATAGCTCTTGAAAATGATGTCCAAGAACTTTTATACCAAAGTCCGGGAAAGTCTATTCCTAGAATGATTTCAGAATATCAGCAAAAAGATGATGAATGGACTCTTTTCTCTTGTATTAAGAAAGCTAATCTAAATCCACGGGTTCATACATTTATTTGAAGAGCTTTCAATAATGCAATACCAACTTTTCATTTCCTGAAGCATAGAAAATTAAAAGACAATGACCTTTGTCAAAGATGCAATGCTAGCAAAGAAGATTTAGAGCATATTATCGGTGGGTGTTTGAAAATCAAAGAGGTTATCACAATTATAAAAAGCTGGGGATTTGTTTTGCCAGATTTCAATAACATTCAAGATTGCTGTAAATGGATTCATAATATCCACAAGAGTAAAGGTATGATATTAAATCTATTCTTTAATGTCATGTATTATTCATGGAAAGCTAGAAACAAGTTGATACACGAAGGCTATAATGAAAGTGCAATCTCTGTTGCTGTACAAGCTATCAGTCAGATTTCTTATTCTAAGATTATTTTTAATCAATTGCCAGAATTATGGGATGTTAATCAGTCTCCTAGACTGTTCAATACTTGGCATCCCCCTCCACCCGGTTGGTTAAAAATCAATGTAGTTGCTACTCTTTCATCTTCGTACAAAGCAGGAGTTGGAGGCATAATTAGAGATTGTAAAGGAAGATTCCTTTTGGCTTTCATAAATACTTGCATTCATTGGGATATTTATCAATTGGAACTCTTGGCAATCAAAGTATTGAAGAATGTTATCAAAGATTGGATGTTCAAGTACAAAGGAGCAATTATTGAGAGTGACAACTTCAATGTCATCAAGGTTATTCAAGATGCTAAGGAAAAGAATTTCAAAAATCAAGATGAGTTAAATTTCTTCAATGATTTTAATTATGTGATTTTTAAATGCATTTCTAGAGAAGGAAATAAACTAGCCGACCTTTGTGCTAGTTATGGTATCCTTAGTAGCTTTATTAGGGAAGACATACATTTGGATAAGATTCCTCCTTCATTTGTTCAATTGGTGAAGGAGGAATCATGCTTGTAGTTCTTTTTTCTGTTTCTCTTTTTTAATGCATTTATGCTTCTTCAAAAAAAAAAAAAAAGTTTCGGCAGAGAACCATTGGATGCTCACACTCTCTAAGTGTCAGCAGGGAACAAGGTCTTTCTTCAATAATCTTCTCATGAGCAAACTAGAAAGATAGGATGAAGAGTTAAAAATGGAAATCACATACAAAGATCTTTATCTTTGATTTACCTTGTGAACCCTTCACACTCCACTAGCAAAAAATCTCTCTCAAACAGTCTCTCACACTCTCTCCTTAAATTGCCCTTGAAAAATCATAAAGACTAAACTCTCACACATCAGTTTTAATGAACTTTTTATACAAAAGACATGAAAAATCATCTAGAAAACTGAAAATTTCAAATTTGAGCATGTACGATCGTATGTTTATACGTACGAAAATTATAAATACTATTTCATACAAACCTATTATGAATCGGTATGAAATTATTTCATACATGATCATTGTTTGGTATGAGCTAAGTTGGTCTGGGATGAATAGTTAAAAAATTCAATTTTTGTCTATAAGAAACATCAGGACGAAATGAGCGAGACCAAACCTGAGACGTTCATCCTAGTATGAAATGTGAATCATCTAGTTTGATCCATACTTAGAAAATTTTTTTTTGCAAGAACAAGATAGAGGCATTCATCTATATACAAAAATTTGTGTCTTCCCGTATGATCTTTGTGCAAGAACAAAATAGAGGCATTCTGTAATATCAAGAATCTGCTCCAGGATCGTCCAGGACGATCTGGATCGTCCTGGGACGATCAGTGGAATTTTGCTCCAGAATCTGCTCCAGAATTTGCTCCACGTGATTTTCTGTACACATCGTCCAGGCCGATTGAGGACATCGTCCAGGCCGATCGGCACTGTAGAAAATGTCGGCCTGAGAATAGTTCTGGGAACCGTCCAGGACGATCCAAAATGGTCTGATCGTCCTGGGACGATCTGGCGATCGGCCGGGCCGATCTGAAGACTTTAAAGCTGATTTCAAGTCGTTTTGAGGAGAGAGAAAATCATTAAAAACGAAAATATCAGCCGAGGAGAGAGAAAGTCGTGGACTTTTGTGCAAAAGTTGATTTTCGGACGACGCGGAGCCGTTTTCGTCCGAGGAGACTGTTCGAGATATTGCTGTACGCAAGGTAAGGCACATTCCGCCTTTCTCAATTTTCAGAACCGTCGTGTTTGGCGGTATATTCTGTCCGGATTTCATTTCCGTTAACGATTTTCGTCCGTATATTGTTATTGGCTCAGTTTTTACCGCGTAACTTTCTGTATATTGTTGACGTGCCGAGTGTTCACATTTTGGTTATTTTCTGAAGATTTTTGTCCGGGTATTTTTGATTCGACGGTGTTTTTCGTCGATTAGATTTTTCTGTGTATTCTAAAATTATCTGTGCAGTAGAATAAATGTTCTGAAATGTGATTATCTATATTCTGTGCGAATTTGGTGAATTTTGATTTTCATGAAAAATTGTGTAAATTCCGTATACTGCCGTTGTGCTGCCCGATTTTTGTCTGATTTCTGATTTGCCCGGATTTATTCTGAATTGAAATGCTATCTGTATAAGCTATAAAAAGGGAGTTATAAGGGGCCTGGATCCTATGAGATTCAGTAAGTGTCAGGGAAATCTGAAATGAGCTCAATCTGAAATCTGATATCTGTTCTGTTCCGGATCCGATGAAATCTGTTCTGGTGCCGTGAGCACATTTAGCTATTAATTACTCAGAGAATTTCTGGTGCCGTGAGCACATTTAGCTATTAATTACTCAGAGAATTTCTGGTGCCGTGATCACATTTAGCTATTAATTACTCAGAGAATTTCTGGTGCCGTGAGCACATTTAGCTATTAATTAAATATTTGATATCTGTTCCAATTCTGTTCTGATACGATATGAGCTGAAATTCTGATTTCTGTACGATTCTGACTCTATTGATTTAATCCGTTCTGATTTGTACTCTGATGTGATCTGATCTGTACGACGCTGATTCTGATTTGATATATGTCCGTATAAGTTCTGATTTTGATTCTGTTTTGATTTGAGATACGATTCTGTTCCGAATTCTGATTCTGATTTCTGTCTGATATGTTTGGTTTTGGATTCTGAGAGTTTTGATTGGAGGTTTGTTGCTTTGCTGAGCTGTTGAGCTCACTCTTGCTTTCTAGTGGTTTTCAGGTTCTGGGAAAGGGAAGGAAGTCCAGGACTAGATTTCAGAGTCTGATCAGTATAGGTATTTTGTACTTTTGATTTTTTTTGTACAGTCATGGCTCTTTCTGTTTTATTTTTCTGTCAGCCATGTACTGTATTTGTAGATGATTGTTTTGAGGAAAAGAAAGAAAAATATAGATGATTTGTTCCGCTGCATTTGATGTTCTATAGTAGCTCTGTGTGTTTGTTTTGTGTTTAATATTTTGGAAGATTCAGTTCAGTAACCAATTCCAAAGCCAGATCCTGGTTAGTCTGTTTAGGCTGGTCGCAATCCGGCACGGGCGGGATCCGTCCCCGTCGGGTCGGGTCGTGACATGTTCGTCCATGTGAAGAAATTTGGATCATCCTGAATGATCCGAGAATAAAATAGAGGTGTTCTTCCCTGTATGAAGACTGAGATTGTCCAGTACGAACCATAATTAGAAAAAAAAATTTCCTTTACATTCGTTCAATTGCTCGTTTGGGAAAATAACTGACAAGAATGTCCCATACGAAGTGATATCATATAGTATGATTATGTTAAAAATAAATAAATTTTAAACACTCCCCCAGTATGTGTGTGCTAAGTTACTCAATTATAATCATACTCTCTTAGACTTAATAAAATAAAAATTATAGACTTTAATTACAATAAACTCTAAATTGTTCTTAATTTGAAATCTTTAACAATCCAGAGTATGATTTTCTTGAAATGTTAATACACATAAGAGCAAAAAAATTCTGTCAAAATGTGTTAGGAGAAATAATAATCGAATCAATAATATTTGGAATCATAAAAAATATACAAGTTGCAAGAATATCAAATATGCAAAACTAAGTAGCAACTATCTCAATAATCTCCCCCTTTTTGAAGATGGCAAAATAATTTTTGTTTGAATAAAATTGACTGTCCTAAATTTCTTCTTAACTCTCCCTAAATGAATAAGCATGTGAATATAAGGGAATTCTTTGAAGTACAAATCTACTTTTTTATTTTTTTTATAAAAAACCAAAAGACACTTCAAACAGTCACAAAAATACTTCAAACAGAAAAAATAAAAACACTACAAACAAAAAAAAATTAAAAACAAATCTAACACAAACAGAATCCCAAAATCAAATACAAACAAATCAACCAAACAAACAATATTTCTCCCCCTTTTGACAACAACAAAAAGAACTAAGAAGAAAAATAAATGAAATGTAAGATGTCATATGAGAAATCTTTGATAATTGATCATGAAAGAGATTGAATTATAATTGCAATAATATGATTAATGTTCAGAGAAAAATAAAGATTCAAAAACATTTAAATTAAAATATAACATAGACAAGAAAAATATATCAAGGTCAAGAAATATTCTAGACAATTGGATAAAGAGAAAGAGAATTATTGCAAAAGTGACGAAATGAAGATTAATTAAATTGAATTTCTTTTATAAAATATAATTGAACATAAGATATATTTGAAATTGAACATTAAAAGATAGAGTAAAGAACATTTTCAATACACTTGTTTGGGCAACAACATGCATCTTTTAAAAATATTTGTTCACACTTTTTGCATTTTTTTTTATTTGGGCTAATTTTGTGCCTCTTTCAATTTGCAAACCATTGCGCATTCTTTCAACTTTTATACACTTGTACATTTTTCCATTTTTTAATTGATCCTTCAAAAATCAATATTCTAAAAGCATAAATTTTTTTAAGTAGAAATATAATTATATTAAAAAGAGAAATAAAAAATAATAAGACATCAAAATTGCAATAATAATATTAAAATTATGTATGCCTAAAAAACATCAGATTGATAATTTTCAGTTGATCGAGTTATAACTTAACTTATATTTTTAGTAAAATTAGATTTACTAATAAAATTATTTTTTTGTATTGATTTTTAAATTATAACACTTTTTAGATCAATTAAGTTAAGATTATCATATAGAAAAACTAACATTTCAAATTGAGATCAAAATATACTAAATAAAATAAGGCATTTTTTATTGATATCAAAATAAAAGAAATGATACAATGAAGCACCTTTGATATCAATACTGATATAAAACATGTATAAAAAAATACTAAATAAACACAACATACAAACCATCACATCACATCTCAAGGGACAAGCAAAAATAACACATAAGAAGTACATCTATAAAATTGAGGGGGGGGCCCTGGTCTAGAGGAGGGGGCTGGTTAAATATAAAAAATAGCTATTCACCATAGCCACGTTGGTGTTCATCGATTCAAACTGACCTCGAATCCAACT
This sequence comes from Dendrobium nobile, assembly GCA_022539455.1. Classification (NCBI taxonomy): domain Eukaryota; kingdom Viridiplantae; phylum Streptophyta; class Magnoliopsida; order Asparagales; family Orchidaceae; genus Dendrobium; species Dendrobium nobile. Next base: position 43,161,105 of record CM039729.1, on the reverse strand, counting down.
GATGTTCTATTGGTATTGTGCATCCTATTGGTGTAGGTGAGTCTGAATTTGATCAAAGTGCTGATCAAAATGACTCTCTAGTGGGTCAAAGTGCTGGACCATCTCCTGAAAGTCAGGTCCATGAGCAGGCACAGGTGTAAGTGCAAGTGCTGCCCCTTCTCCCTCAAAATCCTCACTAGAATCATCTCTCCCAAAAAGTGCTCGAAATTAGGCATCAGAGAAATAGATTGACAATTCAAGAAGAGAGTCAGGATGAACAAGATTGTACTTCTTCTCAATTATATAAGTCACTAGGTGTCCTAAAGTTATGTTTTTCTTTTTCTTATGAGAGACATATCTAATTTCAGAAAGACTATGAAAATAATCAAGAATAAGTTGGGCTTCATCTATAGGTTGACCAGACATGATAAGATCAGTAACAATGAGTAGAAGAGGAGTAAAATTAAACGATCACCAGCTTTAGGAATTATGGAGGTTCTAAGGACATGCTGGATGATCCTTGCATTTTGGTTCAAAATAAAGACCTTAGGAAAATGACACACTTGTTTAATCCCTCTAATAACTTTATTTATTTTAGTCCAATCAAAATCAGATGTAGAGGTCAAAGTGTGGGCTCTAACGCCTTGAGTTCTTAAGTGCAAAAAGGTTCCCAAATCTTCCTTAGTTATTTCTACCCTTTTCTTCAGTACAAGAGATCTGATCCTACTCACATCCTCATTGAAGGACATATTTGCTAGAAAGTAGTGAAAAGTTTCTTTCTTATAGGCACAGATCAAGGTCAAGTAAAAAGCAAATTGGGTAGTAGCAAAAAGAGGCATTAAATGAAATTGAATACCTTCTTGAAGTAGGATTCTAGAAGGCATTATCTTTACAGAGGAAAATCTAAGGAAAGATTCCTCATTTTCCCTGGACAGGATGTTGTCATCTCCACTCCTGGAAGATGATCCCTAAATGAGTCTAGCTCTCTTGCTATAGCTGGCTATTGCTAAGGTTTGATGGATTGGAAAAGGCTATTGAAGTGAATGAAAATGAATTCTAAAGCCCTCCTTTTTAAATAAAAATGATTTTCCAATTTATTATGATAACACTAAAATCCAATTATTCCCTTAATTTAGGGGAATTCTAAAGCCCTTCTAAGCCAATCAACTATTGTTTAAACCATGGAACTTATGCCACATAACTTCCTAATGCAATGTATTCTACTTCAGCAGTATATAGGCCTACAAAATTTTATTTTGTACTGGACCAAGAAACTAAAAAATTTCTTATGAATGACATGTTCTAGATGTACTCTTTCTATCAACCCTACAACCTATAAAGTTCAAATCTGAATATCCAATTATTTCAAATGAAGAGCTAAACTTACGATATAAAATTCCTTAGTTCTAAGTTCCCAAGAGATATCTCAAAATCCTTTTTAGTGCTACAAAATATGATTTTTTTGGATCTCATTGAAATCTAGCACACAAATAAACACTAAATATAATATCGGGTATACTAACAAACAAGTAAAGAAAAGATTCAATTATTCCCTTAAATTTATTTGGATCAATAGATTTTCCCTTTGGGTCCTTATCCAACTGAACTAAGGAACTCATAGGTGTACTAATTGGTTTAGCATTGTCCATTTCATACTTTTTTAGGACTGATTAAGAAATATTCCTTCCTCAATTTGCTTAATTCTAAAACCTATAAAGTAACTCAAATCTCTCATTAGACTCATTTTAAATTCATTACTCATTATTTTAGAAAAATCATCATTATGATTTTTATTAGTAGATCCAAAGATGATATCATTAATATAAATTTGTACAATGAATATATTTTCTTCCAATTTCTTCAAAAAGAGAGTAGTGTCCACACTTCCTTTTTCAAAAGATCTCTCAAGTAGGAAAGTGCTCAATCTCTTATACTAAGCCCTAGATGCATGTTTCAATCCATACAATGCCTTTTTTAATTTAAAAACATGATTTGGGTATTTTGAATTTTTAGAACCTGGAGGTTGTTCAATATAAACATCCTCTTTAATCACCCCATTTTAAAGACACTTTTAATCTCCATTTGATATAATTTAAATCCTCTAAAATAGGTAAAGGCTAACAAAATCCTAATTACTTTAAGTCTCTTTATAGGGGAAAAAGTCTTCTCAAAATCAATCCCTTCAATCTGATTATACACCTTAGCCACCAATCTAGCCTTATTTCTAATGATAATTCCTGAGTCATTTATTTTGTTTTTGAATATCCACTTAGTTCCAACTACATTTTGATCCTTTGGCCTTACAATTAATTCTGAAAAATAACTTCTTACAAATGTATTTAGTTCTTCTTGCATTGCAAAAATTCAAAATTTATTTGAAAGAGCTTGATTTATATTTTTTGATTCTATCATTGAAAAAAATGTAGAATAATTAACTTCTTTGCTTAGTCCATGCCTAGTCCTAACCCCCTCACTAGGTTCACCTAAAATCGATTCCTTTGGGTGGTTTTTAGAAAATCTCAAATCTCTAGGCAATAGGTTTTCTAACTCCAAATTTTCTTCCAAATTTACTTTTTCAATGTTTTAGGAGTTAATTTCTATTTCATCCTCTTCTATATTTGGCTCTTCAAAAATTCTAGATTTATCAAATATAACATGTGTGGTCTCCTCAATTACTAAAATTCTTTTGTTAAATATTCTAAAAGATTTTCCAATACAAGAGTATCCATGAAAAATTCTTTCATTTGATTTTGGATCAAATTTTCTTAAGGTAGATTTTCCATTATTATGTATGAACATCTTACATCCAAAAACATGTAAATGTGATAAATTAGGTGTTCTCCCCTGAAGAATCTCATAGGTTATTTTGTTTTATTTTTATTTGATGTTCATCCTATTAAGAACACAACATGTAATGCTAACTACTTCACCCCAAAAATATTTAGGGAGTAAATATTCTGCCAACATGGCTCAAACGGCTTCAATTAATGTTCTATTCTTTATTTTGACTATCCCATTCTTCTTAGGGGTTTTAGGTGCAAAAAAAATAGTGATCAATTCTTTTTTCTTTACAATAATCCTGAAATCTTTTATTTTCAAATTCACCGCCATGATCACTTTGAATAGAAAAAATATCACAATTTAGTTTCCTCTGAATCCAAGTCAAAAAATCTTTAAATTCTTCAATTGATTCACTCTTATGATATAAGAATTTAACCCAAGTGAAAGTTGAAAAATCTTCAACAATCATAAATACGTATACCTTCCCTCCTAGACTTAGAGTTCCAACTGGTCCAAAAAGATCTATATATAAAATCTCCAAAGATTTACTAGTTCATAGATCCTTATTGGACTGAAAAGTGAACTTTACTTATTTTCCTAATTGACATGCATCGCAAAGGTGATCCTTAATAAAGTGTAGTTTTGGTACGCCTCTCACCAAACTTTTTGGGTAATTCTCCTAATGTTTTTCATGCTAGAGTGACAAAGTCTTCTATGCCATAACCATAATTCATCAGAAATAGTTTCCAAATAGAAAGCATTAGGATTTTTAACATAATTTAAATATAGCATATAAACATTATTTACCATTAATCCATGTAAAACATCATTTCCATTTAGGCTTAATATGTAGATAGTAGGAAAAGATTTTAAACTATATCCTTTATCACATGACTGAATAATACTCAAAAGATTATGTTTTAAGCCATCTACAAGTTGCATATTTTCAATGCAAAAATTTGTATGTTTCCAATCATACTTGATCCAACCACTTTCCAAGTGGTGTTATCTCCAAGTGTAACCCAGCCTCCATTCCAGTCTTCTAGCATTATAAATTGCTTAATATCTCTATTTATATGCCTTGAGCAACCGCTGTTAAGGTACTAAATGTTCTCACGAGGCATTGTATAAGAGTGTGCCTATAAAACTATCAATTTTAGACATGGGAAACCAAATAAGTTTAGGTTCACCTTTTGGCAAAATAAAACTAGATGAATATATGATATATCTAGGTTTATGCATCTTAGGTCTCCACACTAACTGAGTTTTTCTACGTAAGGTATAAGTGTGTCCTATATGTCCAATCATGCCACAATAATAACATTAACTCCAGGAAATGAATTTTTCAATTTTTTATAATTACTCTGTCTCTTATTGAGTTGTAAAAATTTTGTATACAAAATAGGATTAGAAAATTTTCTAGTATTAGTGGTTTCCTATTTTTCTCGAGAGCTTAAACTTTCAATTTAAAAAATGTGTTCAAATCTTCTTGTAATCTATTATCAAAATTCTAATACTGCTCTCTAGTAATAGATTCATCCCTAAAATCTTTGAATTCTTTTTCCAATTTTGTATATGAAGCTTTTAAATTATCATTCTTTTTATTTAAGTCATCAAATTCATCAAGTAAGCTCATGTGGAAATTATCTATCAATGCATGATCTTTCCTAAGGATTTTGTGTTTCTTTGTAATTCTTGTAATTCTTAAATAAGACTAGCACGTGTTTTCTTTAGCTTCCTATATGCATCATGAATTTTTCCAGAAACTTGTAATAGTTCAGCATAGGTTAAGTCACATACCTCTTCTTAATTTGATTGATCAAGATTATCAGCCATTATGCACAAATTGGTGACTTCCTCCTCCTTTTCTATGTCTAATGAATATGAAGTCATGTCCGCCCAAAAAGCTCTTTGGAAAATTTTTTTCCCTTCTATAAACTTGGTTTCTCCTCAACCTTCTCCTTGCTAGGAGTGGGTTTTAGTTTTGGGCAATCAGATTTTACATGTCTAGGATTCCTGTATTCATATCAAATCACGTCATTTGAAACCTTAACTTTTTTATTAAATTTACCTCTGTTCCACTATAGGCATCTCGTCTGCCTCCTTTTAAGAAAGCTCTTGAATTTTCTAGTCATCAAGGCAATGTCATCCTTATCCTCAGATTGTGATAGATCACTCTCTGACTCTTGTACTTTCAGTGCAATGTTATTTTCCTTTCATTATTCTCCTGCATCAACCTTTCTTTGACTCACTCTTTGCTCGTAAGCAATTAGTAATACAAGAAGATTGTCAATCGAGTAAACATTTAAATCTTTTGACTATGTAATAATTGTTATTTTAGCATCATATACAGTAAGCAAATAATAAAGAATTTTATTGATCATTTTAGCATTTGTTAGTTTCCTACCTAATATATGAAAAAAAGTGACTATTTAAGTGAATCTTATGTACATGTCAGAAATATATTCATTGGGTTTCATGGGAAATAATTCATAGTCATGTAATAAGATGTTTAGTCTAGATTGTTTTACTTCATTAGTCCCTTTATAAGTGATACAGAGCCTATCACATATGTTCTTTCCACTTTTGCAAGTGAAAACTCTCCTGTAATCTTCTAACATAAGTGCACAAAAGAAACTGTTTAAACATTATGCATTAAGTTGTGCTAAGTCACATTCTTTTATAGTCTAATAAGTAAAGGGTGTTTCAACTCTAATATCATGGACTAATCTAGTTGGTTTAATATAACCTTCTTGAACGAAGATCCACATACAATAATCTTGTGACTGTAAAAATGTAGACATACATGTTTTCTAAAAATTGAAAGGAATGTTATCAAATAAAGGAGGTCTAAAGATTGAATACCCTTTAGGTGTGTTTCGATTTCCAAAAGTAGCTATGCTCATTTTTTAAAAAGTAGTCTAAACTTATGATTTTGAAAGAAATCTCTGATACCACTTGTTGATTCTTGTTGAGTTTAGAATAGATTATTAAACCTAAACTAATGTCATAAGGCTAACCAAGAGAGGGAGGTGAATTGGTAATTTAAAAAAATCTCTTGGATTTAAAAATTGAAATCAATTATTGATTCGTAGCAATTTTAATTGCAATAAGTAAGAAGTGGAAATTAAAATGACACAAAGTTTTATAGTGGTTCGATCAAACACGACCTACATCCACTCTCTAAAGCCTCTCACTTTAGGTATTGCACTATTACCAATGTGACTCTCCTTTTTCCCCCATATCAAGGTGGAGAAGCTTTTACAAAACTCTCTTCCACCAATCCACGGTGCGGTATAAAACCATCTTCCTTTCACAACCTCGAAGTGTAGGCAGAATACCTTCATCCTTTCACATCCTCCAAGTGTTAGTTGAGAACCGGCGTCCTTTTTAACCATCTTAGTGCAGGTGGAGAACCCGTATCCTTTTACAGCCTCCAAGTGTAAACAGAGAACCTTTGTCCTTTCACACCCTCTAAGTGTCAACAGAGAACCAGTGTCATTTTTCACCCTCCTATTTTTGGCAGAGAACCCGCATCCTTTCACACCTCCAAGTGTAGGCAGAGTACCTTTGTCCTTTCACACCCTCCAAGTCTAGGTAGAGTACCTTAGTCCTTTTTCACTCTTCAAATTTAGTTAGAGTACCTTCATTTTTTCATACCCTCTAAGTGTCGGTAAAGTACACTCATCCTTTCTCACCCTCCAAGTGTTGACAGAGTACCTTAATCCTTTCACACCCTTTAAGTATAGACATAGTACCTTTGTCCTTTCACATCCTCCAAGTGTAGGCAGAGTACCTTCATCATTTCACACCCTACAAGTATTGGCATAGAACCATCGGCTGTTCACACTCTCAAAGTTTTGGTAGAGAACCGAGTCTTTCTTCAAGAATCTTCTCACGAGCAAACTAGAAAGGCAAGAGGAAGAGTGAAAAATATAAATCACACATGAAGATTCTTACCTTTCAGTAACCTTGTGAACCCTTCACACTCCAGTAGCAAGAAATCTCTCTCAAACACTCTCTCACACTCTTTCCTTCAATTGCCCTTGAAAAATCATGAAGACTAGACTCTCACATGTTAGTTTTAGTGGATCTTTTATACAAAAGACAAAAAAATATCCAAAAAACTGAAAATTTCTATTTTGAGCATTTGCGGTCATATTATATGATCGTATGTTCGTTTATAAGAATAGTACAAATACTATTATGTATGAACTTGTTATAAATCAGTACAAAATCATTTCATACTAAATTATCATCTGGTATGAACTAAGTTCATCTGGGATAAACAGTTAGAAAACTCTATTTTTCTCTATATGCAATGTTAGGATGAAATGAGCATGAACAAACCCGAGACATTCATCCAAGTATGAAATAGTAATTATCTTGTACGATCCATATTTAGGAAAAAATTTTATGCTAGAATAAAATAGAGGCATTCATCCAAGTATGAAAGTTTCAATCATCCGGTATGATCTTCATCAGAGAACAAAATAGAGGCATTTATCCTTGTATGAAAATTTGGATCGTCCCGTATGATCTTCATCCGAGAACAAAATAGAGACGTTCGTCCCTGTATGAAGACTAAGATCATCCTGAATAAACTAACTTAGAAAAAATATTTTCCTTTCTATTCGTTCGACTACTCGTTAGGGAAAACAACTGATCAAATCATCCCTTACGAAGTGATATCATGCATTATGATCAATTTAAAAAAAATCTAAGTTTTAAACTCTCCCCCAGTGTGTGTGTGCTAAGTTACTCAATTACAATCACACTCTCTTTGACTCAATAAAATGAGAATTATTGACTTCAATTACAATAAACTCTAAATTGATCTTGATTTGAAGTCTTCAACAATCCGAAGTATAATTTCCCTTAAATATTAGTACACATAAGAGCAAAATAATTCTTCCAAAATATGTTAGGAGAAATAATAATCAAATCAATAATATTTGGAATCATAAAAAATATAAAAGTTGTAAGAATATCAAACATGCAAAATGAAGTAGCAACTATCTCAATAATAGATAATATTGAACATCGATTAAAAGTGGAAGTGGAATCTTATGAATATGAAAATAAAGCTCTAAAAGCAAAACTCAAAGAATTTAAAAATAATAAATCATCATCCCCATTTGCCCAGAAGAGCAACCCCCCAGTATTACCTGCATCACACAACTTTAAGAAGATTCATCACCATCCATATAAGTTAGTGAAATAATTTCCCGATGTTAGGTGCTTCTCTTATGGCATGCTAGGTCATATAGCCCATACTTGTAAGATTCACCATAGGACAAATCTCGTATGAAGAACTAAATTGTATTCATTATAGTATAACATACTTACATCTCATTCATGCAAGTATAAGGAGGAATCCAAACTCACTTTGGTTCCAAATCTAACTTTTGAATGACATTATAGGGGTGTTCTCATGAAAGACCTGGTGAGAGCATGTAGTACCTAGACTGTGGTTGCTCATATAAAGAAATTCATTACACTATAAATTAGGACTGGAGGCAAGGTGACTTTAGGAGAGAACACAACTAGGAAAGTGATGGGCTCAGGTATTGTTGAAAATTCTAAAAAAAAATTAACTGAAAATATTTTATTAGGGTATTATTTAAAGCATAATCTGTTGAGCATTAGTTAAGTATGAGACAAAGGATTTGACATTAAATTTTTTTCTAACAAATTCTTAATTAGCTTAAATGATAAACTTGCAATAGAAGGAAAATGGATAAATAATGTTTATATGTAAGATCTTAATTGTATTGAAAAATCAAATTCACTATGTTTAAAAACAATAATGGATGAATCTTTGCTATGGCATAGGAGATTATTCCTTGCTAGCATGAAAACACTTAGGAATATAACTCAGAAAAACTTGATTTGAGGCGTACATAAGTTAGACTTCACTAAAGACCATCTATGTGATGCCTACCAACTAGGAAAATAAGTAAAATAATGATTTCATTCAATCAAGAATGTGAATACATCTAGGCCACTAGAAACCCTTCACATGGACTTATTTGGGCCTATCAACATAGCTAGTCTAGGTGGGAAAAATTATGGATTTTTTATTATAGATGACTTCTCTATATTCACTTGGGTAAGATTCCTAGCTTATAAGATTGAGTCATTTGAGGAATTTAGAACATTCTCCATATGAATTAAATAGAAATTAAGATGTAAAATCTCTATAATCCATAGTGATCATGGTGGAGAGTTTAAAAATGAAATTTTTTAATCTTTTTGTAAAGAGATAGGAAAAAAGTATAACTTCTTTAGCCCCTAAAACTTCTCAGTAAAATGGGATAGCTGAGAGAAAGAATAGAAACTTTATAGAAGATGCTAGGGCAATGCTAGTTGAATATACTATTCTTAGATATTTTTGGGCAGAAGCAATAACACTGTTCTTTAAATTTTAAATTAGGTGAACATTAGGTAAAGTTGGATAAAACCATCTATAAACTCTTTAATGGTGGAACACTGTATCTTTCACACTTGTATGTATTTCAGTGAAATGTTTTATCTTAATCAATGGGAAATCTCCCTCAGAAAAATTTGATCACAATGCAGACGAGGGTGTCTTCTTAGGTAAGACCTATAGAATATTTAATAAGTGGACCCTGGTAGTAAAATATTCTACCCATATAGTATTTGATGAATCAAATAAGTCCTTTTAACCTAAATTTGAAGAAGATAAGGTAGAATCAATACAGGGAGTAGAAACCATTATCATAGTAGAAAAGGAAGAACCTTAGGATAATTTTTCTAAAAATTGGAGATCTTCTAGTCATCCTAAAGAATTAATCTTAAGAGACCCATCAAAAGGTGTGAGAACTATGCACAAACTTAGGAAATGGGATAGTCATTATGAATTTATTTTTATGATAGAACCCATGAGTATAGATCAAGCTTTAGGGGATGAATTCTAGATCCTAGCAATACAAGAAGCGTTGAACTAATTTACTAGGAATGATGTATGGGAGTTAGTCAAGAGACCTAAAGAGCATAGTGTAGTGGGAATGAAGTGGGTCTTTAAAAATAAGGTGAATAACTTAAGAATCATAGTAAGAAATAAGGCCAGACTAGTAGCTAAGGGGTATAACTTAATAGAGGACATAGACTTTGAATAAACCTTTTCCCCAGTATTTGGACTAGAAGCCATAAGGGTGATCTTAGCCTTTTCTTGCTTCAAGGATTTTAAATTATGTCAAATGGATGTTAAGAGTATTTTTCTAAATGGGGTAATCAAAGAGGATGTTTTTGTTGAGCAGCCCCCTAGATTTGAAAACCATAATTCCAAAATCGTTTATTCAAATTAAAAAAGGGATTGTCTATGTTAAAGCAATCAGCTAGAGCCTTGTATGAAAGATTTAGTTCATTTTTACTTGTTAGAGAATTTATTAAGGGTAGCGTAGACACTGCCCTCTTCATACCAAGGTTAAAAGATGAAATTCACATTGTTTAAATTTATATAGATGACATCTTATTTGGATCTTCAGATAAAATCTTGTGTTATGAATTCTAAAAAATAATGAGTAATGAGTTTTAAATGAGCGTTATGGGAGAGCTAAATTATTTTCTTGGTTCTAGTATAAAATAGATAAAAGATGGAACAATCCTTAGCCAAACTAAATACATCAAAGATATTTTGAAAAAATATGAAATGGGCAATACTAAAGCCATGAACACTCCCATGAGTTCTACGATTCAACTAGATAAAGACCCAAATAACAAATCAGTTGAAAAGAAAAAATATAGACGAATATCTAGATCTCTCCTCTTTTTAACTGCTAGTAGATCGGATATAATATTTAGTGTGTGCCTTTGTTCCTGATTCCAAGTTGGCACTAAAGATTCTCACTTGATTGCGGTCAAGAGAATCCTTAAATAACTAATAGGAACCCCAAACCTAGGAATTTGGTATCCAAGACATCGCACCTCCTTTTACATTTTAGGGTACTCAAATTTTAATTTTGTAGGATGTAGGATAGATAGGAATAGTATCTCTGGAACCAATCAATTCATAAGAAAATCTTTAGTTTTCTGGTCTTGTAGAAAGTAAAAGTTAGTAGCTTTTTCCATGGTGGAGGCAAAATATATAGCACTAGGAAGTTGTGTTGCACAAGTTTTATGGTTTAAACAATAACTTTTAGATCTTAGATTACCTGTAGGAACCATCCCAATTATATGTGATAACACTAGTGCAATTTACATATCCAAAAATCCAATTCAACACTCTCAAATAAAATATATCGACATTAGACATCACTTCAGAAGAGATTATGTAGCCAAAGGAGACATATAATTACACCGTAAAGCTTTTTTTTTTGTTGAGAGAATGCATAAAAATTGCATTAGAAAAAAAAAAGATAACCTAATACAAACTATAAGAAATAACTAAATGATCCCTTTTTTTAACAACAAAAGGATCTTATTAAAAATGTAAATTGTTACTTTAAACTTATTATAATTGTAATGAAATCCACTAACTCCTATTTTGAAACTGTTGAGATGCAGGGGATACCAAAATATAAGACAACCCGAAGGTTGATTAGTATCCCAGAGTTCCCATCCAGTTAGAGAATAAGAAATAGAAAAAATCTCATAAACAATTAGGCAAAGTTTAAAACAACAAATTAAACTAGGAAAAAGGAAATGAAATCTAAAATTAAAATTACATTTGAATAATAAATTCCAAAAGTTTGATATAATTATATCAAACTTTAAGATCAAAATCTCTAACTTCAAAAATAACTCTGTATTGTTGCTATTAAGTGAAGAATCCAACTTCATATTAGTGGGCTAAGAGGGAAGAAGAACCTTTCCCACCGTTCTTCTCTTTGTGATCAGTTATCTTCCTTCTAGGTAGATCTTTCATCGGACCCAAAGTTTGACGTTCTTTGAATAAGACATGCTTTGATCTAGAGGAGTCATTCTTAACAATTTTTCCCTCTTTTTTAAGACTAGCCTTTTTGAAATTCAAGCTAATAGCTCATGGGGGAGAGGAAGAATAATGGAATGTAGTGTGATTACCAATTCCATTATATTCAGCCGCCAAGGTTGTTGTGGATAAATCAGTTTTGACTCCCTGAATTTCAGTCAAAAAAGGAGGTACAGATGTCTTTGATGGAGTTTGCACATCCTCTATTACAGCAACCAAATTCTTTGCATTTGTTGGAGAGGAGACCGGTTTTAGAGCCTCTATATCTGAGATTTTAAACACCGGTGAATCAGCTTTCTTCTCATCTTCTGATTTTTTAAAATTTAAATTTTGAATATCCAGATTTTCAGCATTTTCAGTTCCAATTTCAATAATTTCTTCTAACAAATTTGCTTCCATATTATCCACCTCAGCTAAAGTATTGAAAGTATTTGTTAAGAAAACAGAATCCCGTGAATCATGTTGGACAGGTTTGATTTTCAAATTCTGTTTAACCACCACTTCATCTTCTTCCTGAAATTCAGCAACTTCTTCATTTAGACGAATGAAATCTGCATCTTCAGCTTGATCTATCTTCTGATTTAAATCATTCCTGTATGCCAATGTTTTAGTAACATCGTCTGGTTCAATAGGAAGTCTTGATCCAGATTTTACTGCAGCTGAAATACCCTTGGCATTGAATTGGTTCTTCAATGATTTCTTTTTGTTTTTGAATTTCACTTGCATCCAAGGGCCATAAGGATTAATGCTATGGTTTGGGATGGATGGAATTTCTTCCTCATTAGGACAAACTGATTCAATATGTCCTATTCTTCCACATTTGTAACAAAGTGAAGATAGATTTTCATATTCAAATTTTTGAAAAAATCTACCATACAACCCTTCAACCCATATTCCAGTAGGAAGTTTAGAGTTCAAATTAACTCGGATGCATGCTCTAGCAAATTCTCTTCTTCCCCACCTGAACATATTGCCATCTAGTAGTAATGGAGTTCCAATCCTAGAGACAATTCTAGTGATATTGGATTCATCCCAGCAGTGAAGGGGTAGGTGAGGAAGACGAACCCAAATTGGGGAAGAAACCCCCTCCAATGAACTAGGGGAGAATTTAGGAGTCCATTTGTCTAAACCAATTGCAAAACCTCCTACAAACCAAGGTCCTCCATTGAGGACTTCTTCCAATGCTTCATGAGATTGGAATGAACATAATAGCCAATCTAGACCAAGTATGGTTATATGAAATCCTCCATAATTCTTCCATTGTTTTCTCAGTTCAATAGAACATTTAGAGAACGGAACATTTTTTGCAAGGATTTTAACCACCAAAGATTTGTTCAAAACTTGCATATTGGATTATTATTTCTCAATATCCAGTTGAACCACATTAGAATCTTCAAACTTATCAAGATTTTTATTTCAAGTGATTTTAATGTGTGGTTTTTTGATCCACACATTAGAATTATCCGAATTTGAAGAAAAATTAGGAATCTTGATGTTGAGGTCAATATCCTTGTTGTTCTTCAAAATATCAACAAATGTACTCTTTGAAGAAGAGGCTTCTTTGTCATTAGCAACATACAAAGAATTTGGTAAAGGAGATGAAGGTAAATTGTAAGAAATTACCTCTTTTCCTTTACTAAAATCTGGCAATGGCTTGTGTTTTGTCAACAAACCTCCTTCTTTGATCACCAGAGGAGATTCTAAAATCCGAAATTGTGAGGGGAGATGCGTTTGAAGGAGAATCTACCTTTTGAATCCAACATTATTGGATTCACGGTAGATAAAACGGCTTTGGTGTTTCGATTATCCTTGGATGATCGGTCACCTTCAACCATCTCCAATTCAAGCACCCGAAATCTTCAAGTTGATCTTCCAATTCCTTCCTTAATTTGTGGAGCTTCTCTCTCTTCCTTGGACCGTCTTGCGTTTATCCCTATACCTGACACCGTATAGCTACAAGAGATAAATTGGTAAACATATTCACAAAACAACTAGCCTATGACACCTTTAGCACCTTGAGGACAAAACTAGGTGTCATAGACATTCATGCTTGATCCAAAAAAATAAAAAAAGTTTTGACAAAAAAAAATAGTATAAGGTGTTTCCTGATCTTCAAACACTCTTCTTGTTGAAATCATAAAATGACCAATCTTCTATCCCAATCGTACTTTATGATTAACCTTCATATTATATGATTATTACAAAATGCATAGATCACAACCCTCTATTTAATCAACATTCTAGATTCGATTTCTTATCTGCCTATCATATTGTATGATAAACATCATACTATATGATACACATGTCAAAGAATTCAAATTGTTTTTTTTTTTGAAGAAAAGCAGTAGAAGCTTTATATAAAAATAAAAACCAATTACAACCTAATATTAACGGATTCCTCCTTCAACACCTTAGTAAAAGTGTAAGGAACCTTATTCGCTACCAAATCTCCCAAATAAAAGAACTAAAACAAGCATAGTTAGCACATAAGTCCGCTAACTTATTACTATTTCTACCAACACAATTAAAAATGACAAGATTGAAATCTTTAAAAAAAGAGAGGTCTCCCACCTCATTGCTACCTTTCTTCAAAATGCTATTAATAAAATTAATAACATTTTGATTATCACCTTCAATGATCATACCTTTGTAAGCATACATCCTATCTCTAGTGACCTCTTTGATGGAAAGAATAGAAAGAAGCACCAAGTAAGAGATATCCCAATGTGTTATCTTTTTCCCAAAAGCCATAAAGAATCTTAATCTATGGTCCCGAAAAACTCCACTAATACCCACCTTGTAGGAAGAAAAATGAGAAGCATCCACATTGACTTTTATCCAATCAGGTGGAGGGGGACGCCAAAAATCATTTAACAACCCAACCGGTTGGTTGACATCCCCGATACCCGAGCAACTATTAATCACAAATCTTGACAATGAGGCATAGCTAACTGCTTTAGTCGCTAGCAACCAAGAGCTTGAATGTTTGCCTTCATGAACCAATCCGTTCCTAGCTCTCCAAGACAGATAAACTAAATTGCAATAGAGACTTTTCATCCAACTACCTTTCCTGTGGAGCCACTTGAAACAGTTCTCAAGAGAACTGAATTCTGGGATATGAAAACCCCACTTCTTCAAAATTTGGATGGCTTCATTCAACTTACCACATTTTGAAATAATGTGATAGATGTTTTCCACTTGAACACAACCCCAAGGGCATTTATCATCAACCAACAACCTTCTACTACAAAGGAAATTATTGGTTGGAATGGCATTGTGAATGATTCTCCACTCAAAGTTCTCTACTTTAGAACTAAGTTTAATTCCCTTGAGCCACTTCCATATAGACGAATCATCAGGGATACCTTCAGAATTTTCCAAAGCCATGGCTGTAATTATTTTCCCTGTAGCAAACTGGATCAATTCTAGTTTATCCTCACCTGTTTCATTCAAAATCTGGATTCTATTTGTCAGAATAACAAGTTTCGGGCCGCATAGTTCTTCTATCTTTGCAATGTCCCACCTTCCATCAGTTATCAGGTTGTCAACCGTGAACCCAACATCATTCTTAGCCAACTATCCAGAGACTTATTCAAAATCCAATTGTCTCTCATTACATTCACGGAACTACCATTTATAATTCTCCACCTAGTGATAGGTTTATGGAACTTCTAACCTGTTTTGAGCAATTTCCAAGCAACTGATCCAGAAATATTAGCCGAACGATTGGTCATTATATTACCATACTTAGGAACAAGGAGCTTATGCACTAAAGCATCCTTATTCTGGAAATACTTCCAAGCTAATTTAGCTTTAAGAGGACCGGCTTTCTTTGCACAAGACATCACTCCTCTGCCTCCCTGAGATCTTGGCCTGCATAAGTTTTCCCAATTAACATAGTTTGGTATGATATAATTTCCCTTCATACTATACAATATCTACATTTCATATTATATGATCCATATGTCCCAACAGATTAGGATGAATTTAACTAATTCAATATGATATTATTATTCTTCATAATATACAAACACCCTGCTCATACCGTAAGAAACTTATTGTTAAAGGTCATACTGATGACCCCTCTTATATTGTTTAGTATGATCCTGATCTTATGATATGATTTGACTGCCTTTTTCCTGATCGATCATCTAGATGAAATAATTACTTGATTATATTGTATGATCCTCAATTATATTATAAAACAGTGAAGAATTCTATAAATAAGAGGGTAAACAAGCTCATTTAACTCAACCTTTCTTTATTACACTCATCTTTACTCATTTTTCAGTCATTAGCTAGCTCAAGAAAATAAGGCTGAATCAACCTGGAAAGCTCCTCCCCCATTCATCAACATGACGATCATTTTCTGTCTGCTAAAGATGATGATGCCTACCATAAATCAAAAGCATGCAAGATCACACCTCATATGTTAAATCAAGCATCCCTTAGCTTTGACGTGATGAGTTTCTTTGCTTCCACTACCCTCAAATTTCATTTCACCTTAGCCTTTCTGTTCAATTTTGAGCTCCTTTATGAGTTCCTTGCCAACCTAAGAATAAACATCGACAATATGACCCTCACTTCATTTATCTGCTGTCAAAATATTGAAATCACCAAAGTAGACTTCACTCAATATATTAGGCTTTCTATTGAAGGACCTCGAACCTAATCTTTCATAAAAAATGAGTTTGACTGGAGTTCTATCAATTTGGTCCTTTGAAATGTTGCTTTGAATCAACACCAACCACTTGACCAGTCCTTAACAAAAATGCCTGCAACATTGAACATGTTCTTAGGATATCCATAATACCCAAAGCTGCAGATAAGATAGGCTTGACCCCAATCCTATCTGTTGTCACTTACTTGATCATATCTAATACTAGATTTGATGAAGCTGACTTGATTATTGACTATATCAAGAACATGACCCAAATTTGCTATCCTAGCACCCACTAGAAACTCAATTTAGCCCTAGGGCATGTCCTATAATACATTATTTATCCCAAATACCAGTTGTTCTATCCTGGTGAACCCGACAATGTCCTTATTTCCAATATGGATGCCTCTTTTCATATCTTGTTTCATCAGGACCAATAACTTGCTAATCCAAATTTGGATAAAGAAGAGGAGGCTACTCGAATAGGAGGATCTGCTCTATGAAGAGGACCTGCACCTGTTTATCCTCAAGATAACATTATTCAATGACTCAATCTCAATGAAACCCAGATTGACTCTCATATAAAGTAACAACACCAACAGTACCAGCATGAAATATGATAGTTTGGGAAAAGTTTTTCTTTGATCGATCTTCAGTTTGCATCCATCCATCACTTCTTTCAGCCACCTCCACCACCAATTGAATAGGATCCATCATTTAACTAAGTCTCTATATAATGTGTTTTATATACTTTTTCTATGGTACTCCTCTTTTTGGTGGTGTCAAAATGGGCGAGAAGTTTGTCTATCCTTAGTTAGTATGATTTCCTATTATATATCATGTTTTCTATTTTAATTTCTAACTTAAAATAAAATGCATGTTTCTGTTCATATTTTTTTATCTTATTTTTTTTAATGTTTATAAAAAAATACTATCTTGCCTATCAATAAAAGTTTTTTGTCATCATCAAAAAGGTTAAGATTGTTATAGTCTATGACCCCAAATCTGAGATTTTGATGATGATAAATAATGTTGATTAAATTATCTTATTCTTCATTAAATTTTTTGAATGTAACTCTTGTCTATGAATACTAAAATTTTAGGGAGATCACATATTGTTTAAGACAATAGAAGACTCGAGACTGGGTAGAATAGAATTTGAAGGAGTCTGTAACTTTGTATTTTCTTTATTTTTTTGCTTCTTGAGTCTGGCTTCAAAAAGTATATGTAAACTGAGTGACCATGCACACACACAGGGGAGAGTCTTTTTTATGTTAAAAAATTATTTTTTATAAAGATCATTCTATATGATTTTAAATCATATTGTACGAAACACTATGTCTCAATAGCTATCTTCTATGAACTAATCATACTGTACGATACTGATCATATTATATGATTCATTTCTAAACCGAAACCCTAGCCGCTAAGTTAATTTAAACTAGTTTTTAATATTTAAAATGTTGAACTAATCGTACTAAATGATCATATTATACCATACAAATATTTGAATACTTGCTAAAATTAACCCCCATGATTAGTATATTAAATCAAGGCTTAATTAAGGATTGGTGATCGTATTGTATAACCTAGTTCGTAACGTACGATGAACTTAGGCTATTATTTATCATCTCGAAGATCATACTGGACTTAACCTTGATTTTTGAACTAATCATATTGTACGATATATACATCATACTAGATGACATGAATATTTTGATTTATTATACTATACTAGTTTGAACGTACTGGATGATAAACATAGATAAATTTTGGCCATTTCCACATTCGTCTTGTTGAATAAAAGAAGTATAGTATATTGTACTATATGACATTTGTATCATATTGTATGATGTATTAGATAATTGTTGCATATTCGTACTCCTTTATACGAGCCTAAAAGCAATTTGAACTAATTATATTGTACGATAGTGATCATAATGTACGATCATAAATGGAAAAATTGAATTTTTATGGTTCCTTAAATCCTGATTAATATTTAATGGCTTCATCTTTTGAAAAGAATAGAGAGGAACGTGACAAAGGAAGGGAACTCTTGAGAGGGAACTTCTTAAAGGTATTTAGGGTTTGTAAGAGGAAGGAGAAGGTGAGTCTATGAGGGGGGAGTGTGAGGGGATCACATGGTTACTCTAAGCCTACGGCACGCTGCTCCTCCTTTGGCATGGGTAAGTCTTGAGGGAGCTCTCTAGGAGGAGTGCCTTCAAGGTCAACATCCTCAAAGGTCCTCTTCCTTCTCCAAGAGAGAGAAAAATGAGAAGGTCTCCTTCTGTCACTGGGAGGGTGACAAAACATCTGGCACTTCGCTTCATCGAGAAGGAGAAAGTGAGTTTGTGTAAAGGCTTCTCTACCTTACTGAGGGAGTAGAAGGATAATTACTTTTGAGTAGTGTAAATCCCAGAGTGGAGGACTCCACGGAGTGGACATAGGACAAGTGATCAAACCACTATAAATATTCTAGTGTGCTTTTCTCATTTACTGTATTTTATTTTTCTTGTATTTAACATTTCTATAAATGCTTGGTGAGAATTTGATTTCAGTACTTCATTATGTAATTTAAAATTTCATCACCACTGTTGCAATTATTTTTTAATAACTAGCTTCCACTTCTAATTAGTTAAGTCATCTTTTGAAATTCACAAAAAAATACAATTCCTATTTAAGTTTTGAGTTTTATTTAAAAAAATACCAATTCACACCACCCTTCTAGGTGCATCTCGTACTTTTAGTGATTTAATGAAAACACTATTTTTTATACTGTTAGCCATCTCTATGATTTACAGATCTTCTATAAAAATAGGTAAATTTTATCTTAATGACGTAGTACGAAGCTTATTTCATACCCTATTAGCATCTATATAATATGTTGATCGTCTGTATAAATAATTAAAATTTATTTGGGCGAACTAGTATGAAGCATATTTTGTACACTATTAATCATCTATACAATATGTAGATCATCTATACAAACAATTAAAATTTGTCAAGTTGATCTAGTATGAAGCTTATTTCATACACTGTTAGTCGTCCGTACAATATGTAGATTATCTGTAAAAAAAGTTCAAAAATTATGGGATGGTCTGGTATGAAGCTTATTTTGTGCACTATTAGTTGTATGTACTAACTAACATTGTACAATACGAATAGGGTTAAAATAATTTCAATTTCAATTTTAACTCTCCCCCTGTGTGTGTGCATAATTACATAATTATATTTATGCTCTCTCAGACTCAAGAAAATAAAAATTACTAACTCCATTAAATGAAATCCTATTATACTCTTTCTTAAAGTCTTTAGTAGTTTGGAGTATGCTTTTCCTAAAATGTTAGTACATACAAAATAAACTGAAATATATCTAAAGTTATGTTAGGAGAAAATAGTAATCATAACAATAGTTTTTTGTTATCATTAAAAAATCACATTATATAAAACTCAATCTTGAATTCCAAGTTACAACAGGGGTCTATCCTTTACAATAGTCAAGATACCCTTAGACTATGCTAAAATCTCCTTGAATTATTTTTATAATATCTATTTCTTATCTATTATTTATACCATTTCCTTTTCAGGTTTAATGAGTTCAATTTTATTTTCATTTATAACCTTTCTAGGTTTAGTGTAGTACAGCACAACCTTGATTTGTTTTGATTCTATTTGAGTCTCAGTGGTAGGAACATCTTTATTTTATAGAGAGGCCATAACACTAATTAATGGTTCCATTTTTTGCTCCATTCAATTTATTTACACATTTTTTTTACTCGACCGATATAAGAATCAGCTTGTCAAATTAGGAATATATTCTTCATCATCATCTTCTTATTCTTACTAATATCTAATATGGAACAGTTTTATTTTTGTTTTTCTTTAATCCTTTTGGATTGACAATCATGTATCGACCATAAATACACTTTCTATCATCTCCTTATCGAAAAAATTTAAAGTTACTATTTCATCAGCTTTATGTACATCTATTTTTTGTATATTTTAATTGAGATAATTCATCATTAGGAAACCCCTTAAGTAAAAAAAAGAAGATAAACTCTGAAACATTGAGGTGCCTTTTGGGTGAAATGGTTAGAATTTTTTTAATAAACTCCATAGTTTAGTGTGCTCATCTTAAAGAAATCGTAGGATGGGTGACCTTCCAAGATGTTACACCAACAGGACAAAATTATGAGGTATTTAAGCCAAAGTGGACAATATCTCTATAGTTAAGAGTTTGTTCTATTACAAATGGTATCAGAGTAATACAGCATAAAAAATAAGAGAAATAAGTGTTATATAAGAAAATTTTCTATGCCATTGGATTCACCTTTTGAGCCCTACATAAGATATAGTGCTACATGGTAGGAGTCACCACTTGAACATGTTGAGGCCACCTCTTGAACTATATCTTCCATATGGATTATTTCAGGATAAAAATATTGATGAGGATATCAGTTACTTAAGTGGGGGAGATTGTGAAACCTCTTGTACAGTTAAGTATGCTTAGCTCTAAGAAATCCTAGGATTGGTGACCTCCGGAGAAGTTAAATTAACTAGATAAAACCTTCATGCCCTTAGGCCAAAGTGAATATCACTATAGTTAAGAGTTTAGGCTATTAGAATCATCTCCTCAATAGGCTTCCCTAAGACATTTTGTGGTTCAACTAAGATATACTCTTTCTTAGAGAAAGATTCTACTTATTCTTTATTCTACTTTCTCCTATATTCTACTACACTTGATTTGCTTATATTTTTTAAGATTTTATATTACATTAAAATACAAAAGATATTTCAAACCTCTAAGAAGAAAGGTAATAATTGCATTCCTTCTTTAACAAATAATAACAAGAAGAAGGAATACAATATAAAGAAAAACTCTCAAAAGCAAAACAACTACTTAAAGCTAAAGTGGAACAATAATCTGCCACTTTAATACATTTTCTAGAGGTATGATGAAATAAAACATTATTGAATTCATTCAGGAAGAAAAGATGCTTATTTAGAAATTATCTTGTTGCCACTTAGCCTTCTTTAAACATTGTGATTCCACAAATTATGGATTTCTTTCAGTCTTTTTAATTTAAAAGAAAATCTTTTCAAGGCAAGGATAGAGTTATTAGGATGCAAAGGGGCCATCCAATTATCTTAACCCACATTCAGAAAGGAATCATGATGTAACCACATATTTTGAAATCTAAATTGAGGAAAGGAATTCATATTTCTTGTATTAAGCCCAATTAACAAAGGATACTGATTAGAAAGTGTTCTACTAAGATGCTCAACCGAAATAGAATTGAAAGTGTTAAGCAAGCTATCATTAAATAAAACACGATCTAGTAGTTGACATAAATGACCATAGTTTCAAGTAAATATGTAACCAGAAAAACCAATATCAATGAGATTATAATCCATAATCATATTATTGAAATTCTCTGTAGCATGAAAAGTAGGATAAGAACCCCCAATATGCTTCGAAGTGTTAGAGATAGTTTTAAAATCACCACCCACCAACAAAGGAAAATGGAAAATACTATGAAAATTAGATTGCTGCTCCCAAAGCACTTTTCTAATACCACGGGAAGAGGAAGCATAAACAAAGGAAGCATAGTAATTAATATTTAAAACTTTAATATTACAATGCAGAACTTGAGTAAAATCACCAAGAATATCAATTCAAAACGAATCTTTCCAGAATAACCAAATTTTATTAGCAGAGTTCGAAGTGGCATACTTGAAGCCTAAAAAATTAGCACTAATAAGTAATTTAGAAACATTAATAAAAGTTTCAAGTAAAACCAAAATAGATACACCATAGATATGACATAAGTTTTTAACCCTCAAATGAGAAGAAGGGCATCCAATGCGCCTAACATTCCAAATAGTAGACTTAAACATAAGAAAAAGAACTAGTGACTAGTTTGTGAAAGGGTGTTCCTTATAGATTGTAAAATAAGGTTCTTCATTTTCCTACCATGCTTATTTTGAAATTTAATGAAACTAGTATCATTGTCATCTATGGCAAAGCATTTAGCAGAAAAGGCCATGTCCTCTATGTCAGTAAAAGCATCACTTTGATAATAAGAGTTAGAGGGAGACTTACTAACATTTTTCAAAATGCTCTCCTTTACTATTTGAGGAAGTTCACCTTCCTCCAACAAATCTCCATCAACACTTTCTTTACTACTCAAACCAAGTTCCACATTATTTCCACAACCAAAGCCAACTCACTTTCCCTCAAGTTACTATCCATACCCACATGTTATCTCCTAATCCTTTCACTTTCAGTAGCAGTTTCCTGATCATTAACAACAGATTGAAGGGAAACAATATTAGTACACTTATTGGTATTCAACCTGCAATCCATAACTGGAAATTCAGAGATAACAATATTTTGACAAGAAGTGGTAAGCCTTTATTCTACAAAATTATCACAAACATTAAAAACACTTGTAATCTTACCAATAATATTTCCTTGAGAATTAGGAGGAACATCCACCTTGTTAGGTGATGGGGAAGAATGCAAAGTAATAGGGGGCAATTTATTATGCACTTGTATCAATTTATCACATGATTTGGAAATATTTCCTTTAACATCAACACACGTCATATTTTCATTCTCAAGAGCAGCAATCATGACATCATTGACTTGAGGCTTTTTGGAAACAACTTTTTCCTTACGAAGTTGGGGGTATAACCTGAAACATTCATTAAAACCATAACCGTGCATTTTACAATGAGAATAAAAAATGTAGGTTTTTTAAGTCAACTTTTTGAAAGTAACCATTCAACTCCGATCCTATCCAAACTTCATTAGGATGTTTCTTAGAAATATCAAGTTCTACATGAACACGATCCACCAAGGGTCATGATATAAAAGTTGTAGCTTGATCCATTTGTAATGGTCTACCAAAAATAGATGTAAGCCCAAAAAAAATTTGCGAGTTAAAAAATGAAGTCTCAAGTTAGGGAAAGAAATCCACACAGGAGCAATAGCTGATTCATCCCTAACATCAAAGTTTGGTTTCAATTTGAGAAGAAGTATTTGACAGGCTTGACTATAGTAAGACCTCTTAGAGAAAAATGAATTTAATAAAGGTCATTCATAAGCTGGATTGCAATATGTCACAGATCCAGCAATCCAATATGAAAGGAACCCGTAAGTTTAAAATTCATAAAAAAAAATTTGGATGACATCAAGATTTGTCCGATGATGCAGAAGTTTTTCGACCAGAGTCAGAGCAAAAGGAACGACCAACTAAGAGAGCACCACTTCATCAAACATCAAAGTCAGGCAACCATTGAAATAGATTTGTACAAAATGAAGTTTCAGCACAGATGAAGAGGAACCTCATAAAACCTCCTTGAATGACCTAGATTGGAAATTAGGAAACGAAGCAATCAGTGGGGTAGATGATGACAAAGTCATCATCTCCCAAAATCCAAAATACCAAAAAAAAAAAAAAACCACAAATAAAAGACATGAAAGACACAAAGAAATGCCATAAAGAAAAAATGAGGAAGAAACCCCAAAATTAACACGCTAGGAGATCAAAACTAGGCCTGACACGCGAAAGGCCATAATAACCCAGAAATCGCCAGAGAGTAGAGAGTGCAATAATCGAATGATTCAATGGGTTTAGGGTTTAAGATTAATGTATAGGGTTTATGCTTTAGGTTTAGGGTTTAAGGTTAAAGGTTAATGCTTGAGATTTGGATTTTATGATTTGAATTCTGATATTTAAGGTTAAAGCTTTGCATAATAAGGTTTTGCATTTCTTTTGGTTAAAATCTACTATAGGCGCTTACACGTTAATATACAAATTTATTACAAGTCCTTAGAAAGGGTGAAATTTCTCACTAAATGCTCAATAAGTTATAATATAAATAAAAAAGAAAACCTAATGAGCAATATGTTCCTATCTAAGATACAAATGTAACAAAAAAAGAAAAAAAGGAACTTCAACAATTCCAAAAACCATCTTCCAAACTTCACTTTAGGATAACCTACTTCAAAACTTAAACACTTACACAACCTCAAACAGCAAAATTAAACCAAAGCAAAAGAATAAGAAAATAATAAAGAAAAGTGCACAATTTTAAAAAGAATCCTTCTAATAACTATAGCCTAAAGCACCACCAATAATGAACACCCACAAAATTTCCACCAGTAGGCCAACACCAAAAAACCAAACACTAGCCACCCAACACCATAATAACCCACCAAAAATAGGAACCCCACTAGCAAGCTGAGACCAACAACACCCCACTGGCTTTCAATAATAAAATAACCCTCACAAAACACCCAACATCATAAAAAAAAAACCCTTCTCCAACAAAACCAAACCCAAACAAACACCAAGTATCATAACAACCAAGCACTAAAGGGAATACAAATCAAATTATCACTCAGAAGAAGAGCACAATTTAAAAAAGAATCCCTCTAATACCAATAGCCCTTAAAACTATAAGCAGAAAACCACCAATAGAACCCCTTGTAGTTGGACAAGACGAACAAACCACACATAAGACCACCCAACACTGCAACAACCCACTTAAAATAGACACACAATAGCAAGCCAACAACAACAGCACCCCACTAACTCCAAATAAAAAATAGACCCCGATAAATAGAAGAACCCCAAGAATCGAGCACTAAAGGGAATCCAAATCAAATTACCACTCAAAAGAAACTAATTATTTTTTAAAATAAGCCAAATAAGATTTATCCAATCTAATCAAACCTCTTAAAAATATAGGAATGTTAGAATTTTCAAAAATGTTAAAGAATTTAAACCAACTCCCATTCGAGCCAAAAAATTAGCACAAGCATTACCTTCTCTCTAAATGTAACAAATATAATAGTAAATTTGAGAAAACATACTTTTATTATTCCTAAGTAGATTAAAATTATTTGCATTATGATTATTAGAACAATTAAGAAAATGAATAAATAATAATGCATCCACTTCAATCTAATGCCATAAAAAACCTCTAGATAAGGAGATCTTAAAAGCATGATAAAGATGCATCAGTTTAGTATGAAGAATAAAACAAAAGGAAAGAGGACAGGAAAATCAAAGGAGCATATTACCATCCTTTTCTCTCCTAATACCACAAAAACCACACTAACCTTCAGCTACCGAGCCATTAGTGTTCACCTTGATGAAATGATCCCTAGGTTTTCTCCAATAAATAAACTTAAAATAAATTTGAGTCTCATTATGAATGATTTTGGAATACAGTTTCTTAGCCATAACCTTAAATCCAAAAAAATGAATATTCATAAACAAATTAACTTTAAAGAGGTTATTAATCATATCCTTAGCTCTAGTGATAATCCACTTATAATTCATAGGAACATTTTTATATTTGGAATCATTTCTATCCATCCAAATAAACCAAATAAAAGTAATAGACATCACCACATTTATATGCACTCTATTAGTTTTATGGAATAAAGTCATAAGAAAATGAAAAGAAAGATGACACAAAAAGTAATTAGTATCAAAAAACTCATCATACCAAAACCAAATTTTAGTAGTAATAACACTATTAATAACAAGTTGATCAATAATCTCCATATGATAACAAAACAAGAATTTTGAAGGTAAATAAAACCCTTTCTTCATAAGAATAGAATCCATAGGAATTTACTTCCTAATTTTTTTGTGGGTAATCCATTTTCCCTGTTTATAATGGTGTTGGAAAACCAGCCACCGTTGGATTACCGGCCACCTCTAGATAATCTTCCACCTACCGATTACTATCTTCTTCATTCCGGTGGGTCGTCTCAGTCACCCAACAAGATTTCATCAATTCCAGGCAATGCTGATGTTCTTAAGGATAAAAGAACTATTAAAGGAAGCTCAAAGAGATTCAAGAAATGGATAAAAAACTTTAATTATTAGAGAGGTTATGGTTCAATTGCTCATTATGATAAAATCCAACTTCTTGTAGTTGAGGGGAAGGGAAAGAAATTAGTAAAACCACCGAAGGTGTCTATTATGCATGAATCACATAATGATTTAAATTCTTTTCATTTGGAACCCTGAATCAGGATGTATCTACATCTTCAAACTTGATTCTTAAAGTCAGCGAATTTGTTGGAAATAATGAAGGATCTCTTAATCACAATTTATCTATTAATTTCTCAAATCTTGAAGTAACAATTATTGACTCTATAAACCCTACTTCATTAAATGATAACATTGCAGATCAACCATATAATGAAATTAGTAATATGAAAGAATCTTTTATCAATGCTTGGAAGAAAACTCATCATATCAAAATCAATTTTGATATAAATTCAACAGAAATGTCCTCAAAAGGGGTTGTTGTGAAATTAAACTCTGAATTAGAGTTAGCAAATTCTCAAATTCTTACTAGCTCTGCTGTTTTGAAAGTTTTTGGAAAGAACATTCCTTTTTTGGTCTGTAGCACGGAGCTCCAAAGGCAATGGAACAAATTTGGTAACTTTTGTTTAACAACCTTGGGTTTGAACTAGATTGTATGTTCCTTTAAGACATCTGATGCTATCTACCATTATAAAACAAAAAAAGAAATTATAATGAAAGAAAAACAACAACACCGGATGAGAGAGAAGCTCCACAAAATTAAGAAGAATTTTGAAGAAGAATTTGAAGATTTCGGGTCACTTGTTGGAGATGGAAGAAGGTGGCCGGTCATCTAAAGATGATCGGAACACCAAAACTTCGCTATCTACCGCGAGTCCAATTATGTTGGATTCAAGAAGTAGATTCTCCTTTAAACACATCTCCCCCTTTTGGATTTTGGAATCTCCTCTTGTGATCAAAGAGGGATGTTTGATTGCAAATCAAAAGTCTTTACCGATTTCAGGCAAAGGTAAAGAAGTATTGTCATTCTTGAATGATAAGCCAAAATGTATATCGGCTATCATCTCAAGAGTAAATGATAAAGAGGCTTCTTCATCAGGATGCAATTTTGCTGATATATTGAAGAAGGATATGGATATTGACAAAAGTAATGTTAATACCAAAGATTCTAGTACTTCTTCAAGATTGGAAGTTTCTAATGTGTGGGTCAAAAAACCTCACATTAAAGTAAATTTTAGTGAATTGCATGATGATATTGGAGATGCTAACGTAGTCAAACTTGACATGGAAAAGAAAATTTCTAATGTTCAAGTTTTGAGCAATTCATTGGTAGTTAAAATTCTTACAAAAAACTTTCCTTTTTCTAAGTGTTCAATTGAATTAAGAAAGCAATGGATGAAATATGGAAGGTTTCATATAACATTGCTTGGCCTGGATTGGCTCCTTTGTTCATTTCAGTCACATGATGCCATGGTGGAAGTTCTTAACGGAGGCCCTTGGTTTGTAGGGGGATTTGTTGTAGGTTTAGACAAATGGTTTCATACCTTCTCTCCTTATTCTTTGGATGGGATTTCTTCTCTGATTTGGGTTTGTCTTCCACATTTCCTTTTGCATTCCTGGGATGAATCCAATATCACTAGAATTGTTTCAAGAATTGGAACTCCTTTACTATTGGATGGTAACATGATTAAATTGGGGAGAAGAGAATTTGCTAGAGCTTGCATTCGGGTAAATTTAAATTCTAAACTACCCCATGGCATTTGGGTGGAAGGCCTTAATTGTAGGATTTTTTTCAAAAGTTTGAATATGAAAATCTATCATCAATATGTTACAAATGTGGAAAGATTGGACATATTGATTCGGTTTGTCCAAACTCAACACTTAATCCAAATCTTCTTGTTAAAGATGTCCCTTTCAGTTCTTTGCAAACTGAAAATTATCCTTATGGGCCTTGGTTACATGTGAAGTACAAAAACAAAAGAAGAATAAATCCTGAGAAAAAGCACTTTAAAGATGACACAACCAAAGAAAAATTGGATGATGCTAGTGTTAATATCAATAAAGCAGCTTTGAAAGAATTTGAAGAAGACGTTAATGCTATTTCATAAGTTCTTATTGATCCTTTAACAACTCGCGATGTTGCTGGAATTAAGGAAGGAGATGAAATAGCTGTTAGACATAGAGCAGGTTCTTCCGTCAATCATCATACTATTGCTGAAAATTTGCAAATTCAAATCCCTCAAATTCTTGAGGAAGGTAGGGAGGCAAATAAGTCTTCTGATTTAAAAGTGGAACATAATCAAGCTGCTCAGAATTTAAATTCTGAATTCCCTATTTTGGAGGTTGATCCCATTGAAGCTGGTTGCAACATTTCAAGTATACATGCTGCTCTAATGGGAGATTACAAATCAGCTAATAAATTCAGCAATTATTCAAATTCAAATCCTGAAGTCAGAATTGCTGAAATTATGGGATTAGCTAAGGAAGGAGTTGGAATAGAAGAGGTTTCACGAGAAACAGCTAATACCGGTTCAACTTATATGGCTAAAATAATGGGATCTCACAAACCAGATTTTGAAAATTCAGACTTCTAAGAGGAAGGAAATGAGGCTATTAATTCTGAAACAGAATTAGTAGTTGTAACTCCTTCAACAACTTTGGCGGCTAATTCTAAAAAGAGTGCCTATCCTATTGTTAATTCAGCTTCAGTTTCTGAAATTAAAAATAGTATGGACAGATTGAAAGATTCTTCTCCTCCTTCGACTATAAGTTTGAATTTAAAAAAAACTATTCTTAAGAAAGTCAAAAGTTTCTTTTCCAGGAAGAGAGATTCCCCCAGTTCTATGCACACATTGTTCAAAGAACTTTAAGCCTTAGGACCGGTGGAAGTTCTACCTAGAAGGAAGATGGTTGGATTCAAAATGAAGAATGGGATGAGAGGTTCTTCTTCTCTATTATCACACTAATATGCATGATGGTTCCCCCTTTGATAGAAACAAAGTGGATAAATACTTGAAGATGGATCAAATTATCAAAAAGTGCGACATAATACTATCATTGAATTTTGACTTGGGAAGTTGAAAAAGCTTAAGGAATATCTATCAGTGATATTCTTAAGTGATTTTTTTATATCATTGTTAAATTGTATTTTTCTTTTTTGCTTTAGCTTCTTCTTTTTTATTTAGTTTGGCATTTTAAACTTTTTCTAAATGATTATGAGATCATTACTAAGTCTTATTCTCTAACTTGATGGGGACTTAGGGATACTAACCAACCCTAGAGTTGTTTCAAAATTTGGTATCCCCTGCATCTCAACAGTTTTAAAATAAGAAATAGTGGATTTCATATCAATTATAATAAGTTTAATATAACAAACTTGTTTTCAATAAGGTCCCTTTTTCATGTTGAGAAAGAAAACATTAGTTTTTTTCCCTAGTTTGTATTAGGATTTCCTTTCTTTTATTTTAATGCAATATTGCATTTCTTAAAAAAAAAAATTAAGACATCTGATGCTATGGAAGAAGTTCTCAATGGTGGCCCGTGGTACGTTTGTGGTCATATTGTAGGTATGGACAAATGGTCTCCTTTTTTCACACCTTTATCTCTTAAAGGTTTAACTGCACTTGTTTTGATTCGATTTCCACTTTTGCCGTTATATGCTGGGATGAAGTAAATATTGATAAAATTTCTTAAAGGATTGGAACACCTATGTATTTAGATAGCAACTCTTTTAAATGGGTAAAGAAGAAATTTGCTCATGTTTGTGTTCGTAACAATATAAAATAAAAATTGTCTTTGGGAATTGGGGTAGATGGTTTGGGTGGAAGATTCTTTCTAAAATTTGAATATGAAAAATTAACCTCTTTTTTGCTTCCATTGTGCCAAAATTGGGCATTTAAAATCTGAATGCTTGGTTATCCGATCAGAATATGATAAGACTAACAAAAATTATAACGAATCGAATGAAGCTGTTCAAAATGATGTAATACATCTTTGACAAAATGAGGAATATGGTCCACGGTTTCATGCCAAGTTCAAAAGTAGAACAAATAAGAATTGGATTAAGTTGGGTAGTTGGAAATCTCATTCCAAGCATCTTGAAAAAATGAATGACATAAATCTTGAAATGAATAAAAATAGTGTCCAACCGGTGAACAATATTGAAGTAGATAAGGCACCGAATATGGAAAGAGCTCCTAATAACAACCATTAGGGGATTCTTAGTGAAAATTCATTACCTGATATATGTATGTCTAATAGGTTTGAAGTATTAGTTGAAGATATCAACAAAGTAAATGATGTTATCCTAGATGCTATCCCAAAAGTGGCAAAGGAATTTAATGATCCTTTTATGGATTTGTCTAAAAAAGAAGAAGATCTTGATTTTATTGATTCTTTTGAAGGCTCAAATGGAAATATAAATATTGTTTTCGATCATGAAGTTATTGATTTTGATGTAGTAAATGTGAATATTGAAGGAACTGATATTTCTGGAATCAAAGATCAAGGAAATATTGATAAAACAAATCAAGTATTGAGAAAGAGCTATTGAATTCTTCTAAACATAAACCCAAAATTATAGTTGATGCTTTTGGGTCCTATTTAACCTGTCTCTAGGAAAAGGAAAGTTGAAGGTAAGGTGAAGAAGAAATGCTGGGACTCTTCCCCTTTATGTAATTAATGTCTTCCTTTATTTTTTTGAATTATAGAGGGGCAAAAAAGAAGGAAGCCTCTCTTTGCCTAAGGGAAGTTGTGAAAGACAATGTAGTTTTTTTTTATTGGGTTAGCTAAAACCAAGATTGCAAATATTGGCAGAATAGATGTTAACAGGATTATTGGTTGTGATTGGGATTTTTTCCATCATCCAACTAATGGTACTTCTGGAGGTATTCTAGTACTTTGGAAAAGAAATCTAGTTTACTTTAATGTGGTGGAACACTCTTCTCAATTAGTGTTTGGGGTTCTTGAAACTAATAGTAAGGGATGTTAGCATGTGGCCATGGTGTATGCCAATAAGGATTTTCAAGTTAGAAGGGATCTTTGGGAAAGCCTTGGAAGGAATGTATTGGGTGGTATTTGTACTATCATGGGCGGAGAATTAAATTGTCTTCTTTCTAAGGATGTTAAGAGAGATGGTAAAAGGTTTTGTATGTCTAAGGGACCAAAATAGATGAAATTTTTTATGGCTAATCATGATCTCCATGATTTAGGTGTTATTGTTCCAAGGTTCACTTGGTGTAACAATAAACAAGGAAATGCAAGGATTTGGGAAAGACTGGATTTATGCTTATTGAATTTTGAAGCTTTATAGTTAGTTCCTTCGACTTCAATTAGACATCTAATAAGGGAGGCATCTAACCATTGCCCCATTGCTTTTAAATTTGATGAAGTTCCTCAGTTTCATTCTAACATTTTCAGATTTGACGACATGGAAGTCCTATCCAGCAACTTGGAAGATTGCTACAAATGCTTGGGAGAAATAGGATTTTGGCAGTGCAACAAATGTTTTAAACAGAAAAATTCTGGGAACTTTGAAGTCTCTTTATTTTTAGAACAAAAATAAGTACAATAATATGAGTTTGCTTACGGAGGTATTGAAAGAAGAGATTCTTAAATTACAACTGGAAGAAGAATTAGAAGGAGGCCTAAGTAGAAATAAGTTGGCTTTACTTCATGATAAAGTTAATGAACTCAATGTTACTTTGTTTAGATTATCTACCTGGTGGAAGCAATGAGGGAAGGTTACATGGAATGAAGAGGGTTACACCAACTCAAAATTTTTTCTGACTATGCTTCAGCTAGAAGGAATGGAAAGTTAATTAGACAAATTAATGATGGAGATAACTTGGTTGTGGAAGACATGAATTAGATTGAATCAACTTTTTTGAAGTTTATTGAAAGCAAATGGAGATCTAGGAAGTGTGTGAGGTTAAACTGGCCTTCGGTTAAATTATATTAGATTATTGATGATAATGATAGGGATTTATTATAAGCTGAGTTCACTGAAGAGGATTTTGCATCTACGATTTTCCAGCAAGGCTCAAATTGATCACCTAGTTTGGATGGGTTTACCTCTTCCTTTTTTAAATTTTACTGGAAAATTGTGAAAGACGCAACTTGGAGAGCAATTGATGACTTCTTCAAGACCAGGCAAATGCATGGAGCTTGCAAAGGCATTTTGATTATTCTTATTCCTAAAATAAAATACCTGGTAACACCTTCTAACTTTCATCCTATTAGTCGTTGTCAAACCATTTACAAGGTTGCTTCAACAATGATTGTTAAAAGATTGAAGTGTTGCATTTCTAAAATCATTTACAAAGAATAAGTTGCTTTTATTTAGGGAAGATCTATGTCATATCATTTCTTATTAGTTTATGAAATTTTACAGAAATTCAAAATTTCCAAAAATATAAATGGACTTATTGCAGTTAAGCTTGATATGGAACAAGGTTTCGATAGTATGAGTTAGGAAACCTTGGATCTTGTTTTAAAATGGTTTTTTTCCAAGTAAGATACCCTAACTTATGATGGAATGTGTGATTAATGTGCGATTTTGTATCCTATTAAAATGGCAAGAGTTCGAGATGAATTAAAGCAAAAAGTGGTTTTCGGCAAGGTTGTCCTATGCCACCATATCTTTTCATCATGTGCTCTTTGCTTTTATCAAATGCTATTAACAAAACAGGACAACAGTTGGTCATCCAAACTTCTCCAAGAGCTCCTAAAATTATTCATCTTCTTTATGCATATGATGTGCTATTATTTGGGATAGCAACTTCTTGTATGGTTCAAGCTATGAAGAATTTAGTCATGAAGTATTGTGGATAGATAGGACAAAATATCAACAATTCAAAATCTCAGATTCTTTTTGGAAAATATTTGAGACCAAGCTTGAGAAGGAAATTTGGGAAGAAATCTAGTTTCAAAGTTGTAAATGTGCAATATTACTTGGGTATAAAGATTATTTTAAGGAGAATGTTGAAGGATGGCTTTCTGTACATCATTTATTATGCATTGGATAGACTTAGTGCTTGGGGTGCTAGATTTCTATGTTTGGCTTGTAGGATGGTTCTTAAAAAGTCTTCTTTTTTATCTTTGCCAAATTTTTTATCAACTCACTCTTTGGTTCCCAAATGTGTTTTATAAGAATTGGATAGGCTTAGTACATATTTCATTTGGAACAAAGATTATGGTTGATGTGGCCTTCATTATGTTTCATGGGATGATTTATGTAAACCCAAAAATCTATGAGGAATGGGTTTATATTCTGTTGTTCATAAAACTGGTCCTTTAAGAGCAAGATTATCTTAGAGGTGTTCTCAAAATCCTTCATCTATGTTGCATATATACATTGCTTCTAAATATGGTACAAACAATTGGAATGGAAAGTTAAAAAAAAGGTCATTCAGCTGCTTGGTTTATTCTATTAGATGGGGCTTCTTACTTAAAACCAATTGTTAAATGGCAAGTTGTAAATGGAGAAAGTATCAATGTTATGAATGATATTTGGTTATTGGATAGGTGTTTTAATAAATGGCCTATATTAGCTGACTCTGCTGGCTTAGATTGGGTGATGCTATAGTAGTTTCTTCTTTGGAATGGTTAATGGCACTTGCCTGAACTATCTTAATTTTTCAATCAGGACCTTGTAAATCTAATTTTGCAACATTGTGTTATTCACGATGGACACATTGATCAGGTGGAAACTCTTTTCTAACTCTCTAGAAAATTAATTTCTGCCTTAGCATATACAGAATCTGCCAAATACAACAACAAGGATGATGTTTTTGGCTTCTCCATTTGGTTAAGGAAATTAAAACTCAAACCAATAGTTGAATTGTTTTGGTGGAGGATGAAAAGGTATGCCTTATCTACTAATGAATTTTTAAAACATAGATGACTTTGGCATAGCGATCTTTGTGCTAGAGGTTGCCAAGAAGTTAAAGATTGTTCACATATTACTGTTCTTTGTAAATATCTTATTGATATCATTTGCAAATGGAGACTTTGGGGATTTAATATTCCTATCTTCCAATCTTTGGCTAATTATTTAACTCAGCTTAGAACTTTTTCCAAAGATTAAATAAATACTATAAAGATCTATTATACAACCAATTTTTCTCTTGGAAATGTCAGAATGATAGTAAGCATGGTAATCCTATTTTACCTACATCAGTTGTTGCAGCAAACATTTTATCCACTGCTATGACTAGATATCTGATGCTAGATGAGTAAGGTGCTTCTCTCTAAATGGAGTTTGGCTTTTGTTGGCACCCCCCACCTCTAGATTGGATAAAGATCAATGTGGGTGCTTCTTTATTGGACTCTAATATAGTAAGCATTGGAGGTATAGTAAGAGATTTTAAAGGTAGATTAATTCTTGCTTTTGGTAAAAACAAGATGAATTGGGATATAAATCAACTTGAGTTGGATGTTATTTCTACCTTGAAAGAATTTTTACAAGATTGGATGTTTGAAAATAAAGGTGTAATTATTGAAGGTGATAAGTACAATGTGATCAAATTCCTTCAAGATTCAATGATGAAATCAACATATCTGGCTAATATCTCAGTTTCTAAGAAGATGTCATTTTTAAATGATTTCAATAAGGTAATTTATCATCAAACCTCTAGAGACTACAATAAAGTAGCTGATTTGTGCGCTACCTTAGCTTTAGATAATAGATTTTGCTTTGATTCTACTTGTTTTTATGATATTCCTTCTTCTTTGTATAGTCTTTTAATGAAGGAATATGATATTTGCCTAGTTGGATTGTTTGTAATTGTTTTTGTTTTTTAAATGCAATTTGCAATTCTAAAAAAAAATGGAATGAACTTCCTTATATTTCTACACACAAGCCGAGAATATAAAGTTGGTATATTTTTACTCCAAATACTATCAAATCTAATAGAAACATCACTTTTCTACTTAATGAAATGCCAAACGGAACCATTATAGGAAAGTTTAAACATAATCTGATCACAGGGCACCAGCTCCTGAATAGCTTCCATATCCCAACCATTGTTATTAATAAAATGCCTAATTTAATAGAAGAATAAGAAGAAGTAGAAAAAAAAGCATCAATAGAATCATTACAAAGCCATCTATCTTGGCAAAAGAAAGAGTTACCAGAGTTTATACCCCAAATAGTGAGGGGTTCCACTCGATGCCTAATATCATACATTCTCTTCCTAATACAGGAATCACCTTGTTTATAAAGCAACATAAAGGATGCTTACCTTTGCAATATTTAAAATTTATAAATTAAGCCCACCAACTCTAATTCTTTTAAAGTTCCTCCACATCTTAAAAGAAGAAGTTGTGATAGAATCAAAAATCATTTTGCAACCTAACACACATTCATTCAATGGTGCACACTACTTATGCCAAGAAGACCAATGCATTCTTTGAATATTTGAATGAGAACCCCAAAAAAACATATTAAGAATCCTTTCCAATCTAAGAATAGTAGCAACATCAGGCTTGATGACCTGAAACAAATAGATAACCATAGAATTTAAAGTGCTCTTAAGAATAGTCTGCCTACCACCATAAGAAAGAAAATGAAATTCCCAAGATGAATATAAATAAGCAATCTCATTAAAATCTTATCAAATAAATGAAATTTTTTGAAACCTTTAAAAATATGAGAACCCAAATTTTAAAAGGCAACTTCTAATATAAAACATTAGTATAAGAAATAATTTTGTTAATATTAGATCTAGAAATATCCTTAGAAGTAGAAAAAGGGAACTTGGAAGCATTAAACTGAAGAACAGTCTCCAAAGAAAATAAATCAAGAAAATTATTGAACATCTTAACATTATTAAAGCTATCGTTAACTAAAAAAAAAAATCATCCACAAAACAATGATTGGATATAGGTAAACCACCATTAGATCAAAAATACTTACTGGGAGAATTCTCAAAAAGAGAATTTAAACATCTAGAGAAATATTCAATAGCAATAATAAAAAAGATAAGGTGATAAAGTATCACCTTTTTTTTTGATGAAAATTCCGATTGCAGTAAAAGAAAAAAAAAAACAAAAAGCCTAGATACAAACAACAAGGTGATAGAAATGCTATCACCCTCCTCCTTCAATAAAGAAATGAAAGTAGGAGGAACTTTATTACATGAAAGATCATCCCAATAAAAATCACCTTCTAATGCTAAGTTAGCACACAAATCTGTCAACTTATTACAATTTCTATAAGTAAAATGAAATATAAATGAACCAAAAATTTTAAGGGATGATAGGTCTTCAAAATCACATTAGCTTTTATTCCAATATACCCTTTCAACAAAAATTTGAAGATGTTTAATGAAATTTAAATTTTCTCCTTCTATGATTAAGCCTTTAGCTTCCATCATCCATTCCTTAATAGCCACCTTTAAGTATCGAAATGCAGCAAGTTCCAAAGCTCTTATATCCCAATAAGTGCATTTCAATTCGAAAGCTGAAAGAAACCTTACCTTGTGATCTCTAAATACTCCACCAATACCTGCTTCATAGGATTATAACAGAGCTACATTAATATTCACAATAATCCAATAGGGAGGAGGAGGGTGCCAATAAGAACAATTCATCCTAAGCTGGTTAGCACCCTAGATTTCAGAAATTAGATTAGACTTTAAAGCATTAGAGGTTATGTTGATAGCATATTATGCAATGAATCCTAACTTGAATTCTTCATCTCCATGCTTTAGCCAATACCTGCTTTTCCAAGAAAAAAACACCATTGAACAATATAAATTCCTAATGAATTTATGGCCATCTGAAGAAGATTTAAGTTCTTATATGCAATCAAAAAATTAAGAAATTGTTGGAACATTGAATCCCTATTCATTCAACATGGCTATAACCATATGGATCAAAATATAATTTCCTGCCACATGATTTATGTTTTCTATTTCCAAACAACCTCTAGGACAAGAGTTGTTTGTTGAGATAGTTATTATTTAGTTTTGCATGTTTGATATTCTTGCAACTTATATATTTTTTATGATTCCAAATATTATTGCTTTGAATATTATTTCTCCTAACATATTTTTGGAAGAATAATTTTGCTCTTGTGTGTACTAACATTTTAGGGAAATCATACTTCTTATTGTAAAAGACTTCAAATCAAGATTAGTTTAGAGTGTATTATAAATTGAAATCTGTATTTTTTCATTTTATTGAGTTTGAGAGAGGGTGATTGTAATTGAGTAATGGAGCCCACACACATATTTGGGAAGAGTTTTAAAATTCATATTTTTAAACTAATCATACAGTATGATACTATTTCATATAGGATGATCTGGTCAGTTATTTTCCCCAATGAGTAATGGAGTGAACAAAAATATCAAAAAAATTTTCTAAGTATAGAACATACGGACAATAATTTTGATCGTACCAGGACAATGGCCTCTGGTTCATCCTAGAACAAAGATTGTATGGATGATAATTTTGATCATACCGAGATGATGGCCTCTAATTCATTTTCGAATGAAGATCATACGGATAATAATCTTTATTGTACCAGGATGATGGCCTCCGGTTCAACCTTGAATGAAGATTGTACTGATGATAATTTTGATCATTCCAGGATGATGGCCTTTGGTTTGTCCTCAAATGAAGATCGTATGGGCAATATTTTTAATCATACCAGGATGATGGCCTCTGGTTCGTCCTCGAATGAAGATTGTACGGATTATATTTTATGATCATACTAGGAAGATGTGCTCTGGTTCATCCTCGAATGAAGATCGTACGGATGATATTTTTTGATCATACCAGGATGAAGAGATTTGGTTTGTTTTCGCTCATTTTATCCTAACGGTTCGTACATTTGAATTTTGACATTTTTTTGTTGGTACAAAGGCTTGATGTTGTTGTTGTTGTTGCTGTTGTTGTACCAGATGAACACAGTTTATACTAGACGATGATCCTGTACGAAATAATTTTGCACCGATTCATAATTTGTTCGTACGTAACATTATTTGAAATGTTCGTACATACAAATATATGATTTTACATAATAATCATAAATGGTCAAAATTGAAAATTTCAACTTTCTAGATAGTTTATTATATCTTTTCTATAAAAGGTCCACTAAAAATTATCACTTAATCTTTTTGTCATCTAGTCTTCGTGATTTGTAAAGGTCAATTAAAGGAAAGAGTGTCAGAGATTGTTTTTGATAGATTTATTCCTAGTGGAGTATGCAGGGTTCACAACGTTACTCAAAGGTAAGGATCTTTCTGTGTGTTTTGTGTTTCTTCACTCTTTCTCTTATCTTTCTAGATTGCTCATGTGAAGATCTTTCAAGAAGATCTAATTCTCTGCTAATACTTAGAGAGTGTTAATCACCGAAGGTTCTCTGCCTACACTTAGAGAGTGTGAATAACCAAAGTTTCTCTGCCTATACTTGGAGGGTGTGAAAGGATGAAGGTTCTCTTCCTACACTTAGAGGGTGTGAAAGGATGATGGTTCTCTACTGCATCAGGGATTAGTGGAAGAGAGTTTTATAAAGGCTTCTCTGCCTTGCAGTGGGAGTAAAAGGAGAGTCACTTTGGTAATAGTATAATACCTGAAGTGGGAGGCTTCAAGGAGTGGATGTATGTCATATTTGACCTAACCACTATAAATCTTGTTGTCTTTTATTTTCACTATTTATTTAATTACCTACTATAAGTTATTGATTCTATGGTTAAAAAATTATTTTGAAAACATTAAAATTAACTTGCTACAAATTATTAATCGGTTTCACTTTTAAAATCCAAGAAGGCTAAATTTTTTAAATTACTAATTCACCCCCCCCCCCTCTTGGTTAGCCTTAGGACATTAACTTAGGTTTTATAATCTAATTAACATTCAACAAGAATCAACAAGTGGTATCAAAGATTTATTTCAAATTCATAAGTTTAGATAACTTTTTGATTAACGAGCATGATTACATTTGGAAATTAGAACACACCAGAAGGTTACTCTATAACTAGACCTCCTTTGTTTGACAATATTCCTTTTGATTTTTGGAAAACATTCATGTCAACATTTTTATAGTCACTAGATTATTGTATATGGATCTTAGTTCAAGAAGGGTATATAAAACCAACTAGATTAGTTGATGGGATTAGAGATAAAATTCCCTTTGCAGAATGGACTGTAGAACAACGTGACTTTGCACAACTCAATGCTAAATGTTTAAACAGCTTCTTTTGTGCACTTAAGTTAGAAGACTACTTGCAGATTTTCACTTGCAAAAGTAGAAAGGACATATGGGATAGACTTTTTATAACTTCGAAGGGACTAACAAAGTTAAGCAATCTAGACTTAATATCTTGTTACATGACTATAAATTATTTTTCATGAAATCTAATGAATCTATTTCTGGCATGTACATAAGATTCAAACAAATAGTCATTTCTTTACAGGCATTGGGTAGGGAAGTAATGAACACTGAAATGGTTAATAAGATTCATCCTTATTTTCCTACAGCATATGATGTTAAAATTACTATAATTACAGAGTCTAAAGATTTGAATATTTACTCTATTGATAATCTTCTTGGTTCACTAATTGCAAATGAGTAAGGCGTGAGTCAAAGGAAGATTGATGCAGGTGAACATCTAAAAGAGAAGAACATTGCAATTAAAGTGGAGGAGTTAGGGGTGATCTATTATAATATGAGGATGAGTATGATATAGCTTTGATGACTTGTCAATTTAGAATCTTAATGAAGAAGAAGCAAAAGAGATGTCAATAATGGAATAGAGGAGAGTTTAATAGGAATATCAAGGTTTCTAATGATGTGATTTGCTATGAGTGCAAGAAACTTGGACACATAAAGTCAAAATGCCTAAACTTAAAAGCTACTCCTAACAAGGATAAGGTAGAGGAGAAAGCAAAAGAGAATAAGGTTAAAAATAGATTTTAAAGATCTTTTTGGGTGGACTCAGCTTCAAACTCATCAGAAACAAAAAAAGAAGTGGAAGTCACCAACTTGTGCTTGATGGCCGATAATCTTGATCAATCTGTTCAAGAAGGGGTATGTGACTTAACCTATGCTGAACTTTTAGAAGTTTCTGAAAGAATACATGATGCATATAGAAAGTAAAAGAAAATGTATGCTAGTATGAATATAGAATTATAAGAATTACAGGGAGAATAAGAAATTCTTTGGAAAGATCATGCATTGATAGATAACAACCACATGAGCTTACTTGATGAGTTTGATAACTTGAATAAAGAGAATAACATTTTGAAAACAATATATGTTAAATTGGAAAAAGAAATTAAAGATTTTAAGGATGAATCAGTGAGTGAAAAATATAATTTAGACTATAGTAAGAATATTCTAGAGGATATGAATACATTTTTTTAAATTAAAAGTATAAGCTCTTGAGGAAAATAGGAAACACCCAACACTTGAAGATTTTATAAATCCTATTTTGAAGCCAAAATTTTTACTACCCAGGAATATACATAGTAGTTATAGAAGATAGAGAAATCCATTTTCTGGAGTTAAATATTATAGTTGTGGATTGATTGGACATATTTCACACACATGTACCTTACATACAAAAACTTATATAGTGTGGAGACTAAAGATACATATATTTAGACATATCATACATGAATTTATTTTTAATTTGCCAAAAGATGAAACCAAACTAGTTTGGGTTCTCTGGTATAACATTTGAAGATTTTGCTCGGATACTCTCATACAAGGCCTTGTGAGAGCATATGATTTCTGAATAGTGGTTGATCAAAGAGTATGATTAGAGACACTAAGCAATTTATATTGCTGGAAGCCAGAAGTGGTGGAAGGGTTACACTTAGAGATAACACCACAATGAAGATGGCTGGACCAAGTATGATTGGAAAATTTGAAAAAAATTTCATTAAAAATATGCTACTTGTAGAAGGCTTAAAGCATAATCTTTTGAGTATTAGCCAGCTATGTGATAAATGATACATTATTAAATTTTTCCATACTAGCTGCATATTAAGCCTAAATGGTAATGATGCTTTGTATGGAAAAAGGGTAAATAATATTTATAAGCTAAATT
The DNA here is from genome assembly GCA_022539455.1 of Dendrobium nobile. Taxonomy (NCBI): domain Eukaryota; kingdom Viridiplantae; phylum Streptophyta; class Magnoliopsida; order Asparagales; family Orchidaceae; genus Dendrobium; species Dendrobium nobile. Next base: position 43,119,816 of record CM039729.1, on the reverse strand, counting down.
TAAATTGTATTTCAACTCCTACTATTTTTTATTTGAAAACTATTTCTGATGAGTCATTACTTTGGCATAGGAGACTTTGTCACTCTAGCAAGAAAGATCTAAGGAGAATTACCCAAACGAACTTAGTGAGAGGTATACCTAAATTAGACTTTAGCAAGGACCACCTTTACAATGTTTGTTAATAAGGAAAATAGGTGAGGTCCTCTTTTCAGTCCAAGAAGGATCTTAGAACTTGTAAGCCTTTGGAGATATTATATATGAATCTTTTTGAACCAGTTGGATCATTAGCTCTAGGAAGGAAGGTATACGGATTTTTTATTGTGGATGATTTTTCAAGATTCACTTATGTTAAATTTTTATATCATAAGATTGAATCATTTGAGGAGTTGAGATTTTTCAATTTGGATGTAGAGGAAACTATGATGTGATATTTTAAAAATTCAAAGTGATCACGATGGTGAATTTGAAAATGAAAAATTTAAGAATTTTTTGTAAAGAAAAAGGAATTGATCATAATTTTTCAGCACCTAGAACTCCTCAGCAGAATGGGACAGTCAAAAGGAAGAACGGAATAATAATAGAAGCCGCTCGAGCCATGTTGGCCGAATATTCACATACTAAATATTTTTGGGCTGATGCAGTTACCACTACATGTTATGTTCTGAATAGGGTGAATATCGGATCGAATTTGAATAAAACTCCCTATGAGCTACTTAAGGGGAGAACACCTAATTTGTTATATTTATATGTTTTTGGATGCAAGGTGTTCATACACAATAATAGAAAATTTACCTTAGGAAAATTTGATCCAAAATGAGATGAATAATTTTTTTTTATACTCTTGTGTTGAAAAATCTTATAGAGTATTCAACAAAAGAACTTTGGTAGTTGAGAAGACCACACATGTTGTATTTGATCAATCTGAAACTTTGGAAGAGCCAAATTTGGAAGAGGATGAGATAGAAAATGAATCCCAAAAGATTTAGAAGATTGTTTTGGATGAAAAGGAGTAGATAAAAAACCTGTTGCCTAGAGATTTGAGATTTTCTAAAACCACCCTAAGGAATTGATCTTTGGTGAACCTAGGGAGGGTGTTAGGACTAAGCATGGTTTAAGTAAATAGGTAAATTTTTAAACCTTTATTTCTATGATAAAACCAAAAATATTGAGCAAACACTTTTGGATGAATTTTAGATTTTGGTAATGCAAGAAGAATTAAATCAATTTGTAAGAAATGATGTTTAGGAAATAATTGCAAGGCCAAAGGATCAAAGTGTAGTTGGAACTAAGTGGGTATTTAAGAACAAAATGATTGACTTGGGAGTTATTGTTAGAAATAAAGCTAGATTTGTGGCTAAGGGGTATAATCGGATAGAAGGGAACGATTTATAAGAGACTTTTGCCCCTGTAGTGAGACTTGAAGCAATTAGGATTTTGTTAGCCTTTGCCTATTTTAGAGGATTTAAATTATATCAAATGGATATTAAAAGTGTATTTTAAATGAGGAAATTTAAAAGGATATTTATGTTGAACAACCATTAGATTTTGAAAATTCAAAATACCTAAATCATATTTTTAAATTGAAAAAGGAAATTTATGGATTGAAATAAGCACCTAGGGCTTGGTATGAGAGGTTGAGCACTTTTCTACTTGAGAGATCTTTTGAAAAAGAAAGTGTGGATACAACTTTCTTTTTAAAGAATTTAGGAGAGGATATACTCATTATACTAATTTATGTTGATTATATCATCTTTGGATCTACAAATAAAAATCTTTGTGATGATTTTTCTAAAATAATGAGTAGTGAATTTGAGATGAGTCTAATAAGAGATTTCAGTTAATTTATAGGCTTTAGCATTAAACAAAATAAGCAAGAAACATTTCTTAGTCAGTCAAAGTATGTTAAGGACATCCTCAAAAAGTATGAAATGGACAATAATAAACCTGTCAGTACACCTATGAGTTTGTCAGTTTAATTGGATAAGAACCCAAAGGCAAAATCTTTTGATCAAAAGAAATTTATGAGGGATTATTAGATCTTTGCCTTACTTGACTGCAAGCAGACCTGATATTATATTCAGTGTTTGGTTGTGTGCTAGATTTCAATTAGATCCAAAAGAATCACATTTGACAGCAGTGAAAAGGATTTTGAGATATCTCTTATGAACTAAGAACTTAGGGATTTGGTATCCTAAGTTTAGCTCTTCATTTGAAATAATTGGATATTCAGAATCAAACTTTGTAGGTTGTAGGGTTGATAGAAAGAGTACATCTAGAGCATGTCAATTTATTGGAAATTCTTTAGTTTTTTGGTCCAGTAAAAAATTGAATTTCATAGCCCTATCTACTGCAGAAGTTGAATACATTGCCTTTGGACGTTTTGTGCCACAAGTTCGGTGGTTAAAATAATAATTGATTGATTTATGAGTTATAATAAGCACAATTCCAATTTATTGTGGTAATAATAGTGCCATTTAAATTTTAAAAAATCCTATTCAACATTCTAGAACCAAATATATAGACAATAGTCATCATTTCATAACAGATTGTGTATCCAAAAGAGAAATTGAACTGAATCATATTTCAACTGAAAATCAACTTGTAGATATTTTTATAAAACTACTAGCCTTTGATACTTTCAGTACTTTAAGAACAAGGTTTGGTGAGATTGACCTGAATGCTTAATTAAAATTTTCTACAAAATTGATATGTATGTTTGTGTATTTTTTGTTTTTGATTTTTATGTGTGTATTTGTGATGGTTTCTATGTTTTTGTATTTTGTGTGTTTTTAAAATGTTTTTCACATTTGATGTTCTATTTCTGATTTATCATGTGAATTTTTTTTCTAAGTGTTCTATTCGTACTGTATGAAATTCCTTTTGTACTGTATGATTTTTGTAGCATGACAATCATTGGGTTGGACAAATTGCATAGAATTTTTGTTTTTAATTCACTTCATTTATACGATCTACATATCATCCCGAATGATGGGTATTCATTTGTATGTATACATGTAGATGGTTATTTGGGTAGAATTGGTTATTAAAACTGATCATACGTATGAACCTAGAGTTTATATATACGAACACATGGCATTTGATATGGGGGGATGATTCAAACTGTCATTAAAATGATCTTAAATAATCTATCATCTCGGATGAACACCTATTTGTCTGTATGATCGTTTGGTCAAAATGTCTGTATGAAAGGACGCCTTGTAAATTGTGTGATTATGAAAAATCAATTCATTTTGAACGAACTTATTCATACATACAAAGTTTATTTTGTTATGTATGAACTCTTTAATCATATTATTCGAACCAATTTTCATACATACATAAGATCATTTTTCTTTAAATAGGAGGGCTTTAGAACTCAAATCTTATTCACTTCAATACCCTTTCAAAACCTTCTCATATTTCAATCCTTCAATGACAAGTTCTAGCAAGAGGGGTAGACTTACTAAGGGTCCATCTTATAGGAAAGATGAAGACAACTTCCTATCCAGAACTAATGAGTAATCATTTTCTAAGTTTGTTTCTACCAAAATCACATCTTCTAGAGTTCTTCTCCAAGAAAACATAAACTTTCAAGTAATGCCTTTTTTGTTGCCACTAAATTTTCTTTTATCCTGACTCTTATTCACTCATATCATAAGGAAACTTGTCACTATTTTCTTGCCAATATGACCTTTAGCATGGACCAAAGTAGGATTAGGTCTTATGTTCTAAAGAAGTGGATTGAAATAATCAAGGAGGATTTGAGAATAAACTTCCAATTAAGGACTCAAGGAATAAGCGCTTACATTTTGACCTCTACTTCTGATTTTGACTAGACTGAAATAAACAAAGTGATTAGAGGGATTAGAGAAGTGTGTCATTTGCCTAAGGTGTCCACTTTGAACCAAAATGCTAATATCATACAGCATGTTCTTAGAACCTTTATAATTTTTAAAGCTGGTGACCGTATCAATATTACTCCTCTTCTTTCTACTATCACTTACTTATCATGACTGATTAACCTAAAGATGAAGCCCAACTCATTATTGACTATATTTATGGGCTCTGAAATTGGACATGTCTCTCACAAGAGAAAGAAAAATCTTAGATTAGGAAACCTAGTGACATACATTCTTGAGAAGAAGTACAATCAAGTTCATCTTGATCCTCATCTAGAAATGCCCATTTACTTTACTGATGCTTCATTCCGAGCTATTTTTGGGAGAGATGATGGAAGTGAGGATTCTGGGGGAGAAGGGAGAGCACCTTCACCTGTACCTATGCCTGCTCGTTGACTAGACATTTAGGAGATGGTCCAGCACTTTGAAATAATTGAGAGTTATTATTTTGATCAGTGCATTGATAAAAATTAGACTTATATTCACCAGCAAGATGCTCAATGCCAGCAGAACATGGGTTGGATTTAAAGTCAGTTTGATTGGTGAATTCCAATATGACTTTGATGAATAGCTATTTTAATATCTTCAACCAGCCACCTCCTCCAAACAAGGGCCCCTCAGATATTTAGATGTAATTCTTATCTGATTGTCTTTACTAGTGATTAGTGATATGATGTGATGACTTCTATAGTTTTTGAAATTGTCTTTTATTTTTGATTTTATGTTGGATGATCTATTATAGTTGAATTGATATCATCTGAGCTTCATTTTATTATCTTTATATTGATATTAATAAAAATTGTGTTGACTTATTTTAGTTGATTTTGGTCTCTATTAGAAATATTCGATAGCCCATATGATTTTCCTAACTTAATCAATCTAAAAAGTGGTATAATATGACTAACAATACAATAATTAATTTCATTAAAAAATTTAATTTTTCTAAAATATAAGTTAATTTATAGCTCAATTAAGTTAAGACTATCAAATTCATGTTCTTTTTAAACGTACAAAATTTTAATATTATTATTATAATTTTGATGTCTTATTATTCTTTTATTTCTCTTTTCAATACAATATCTTTGTAATTAGAGAAGTTTGAGTTTTTATATTATTGATTTTGGAAAGATCAATTTATAAAAATGTAAATGTACAAGTGTACAAAAATTAAAAGTGTGCAATGGTTCACATATTGAAAAGAGGCATAAAATTAGCCCAAATACAAAAAGATGCACAAAGTGTGCCACAACTATTGAAAAGATGCACAATGTCGCCACAAGTATATATTCTTTCCTCTATCTTTTAATCTTCAATTTCAAATCAATCTAATGTTCATATATATTTTGTATTGGAAATTGACTTAAATAAATTCTCATTTCATCACCTTTGCCATAATTCTCCATGTCTGATTATCTAGAATGTTTCATGACCTTGATATATTTATCTTGTCTATGTTATATTTTAATTTAAATGTTATGAATCTTTATTTTCCTTTAATGACCATTATTCTTGTTATTGCAATTATAACTCAATCTCTTCCAGGATCAATTATCAAAGGCTTTCTATATGACTTCATACATTTCAGGTATTTTTTCTTCTTCTCTTTTTACTGTTGTCAAAAAGGGGGAGAAATATTATTTGTGTGCATTTGATTTTTTGCATTCTTCATGTTTGTTAGAGGTGCTTTATTGTTTTTCCTCTTAAAGTATTCTGTGTTTTGTGTGTTCTGTGATCTTTAAAAAATTAAAAAAAATTGATTGATTAATTTGTTTTTAATAGAAATTTCCTAATATTCAAATCCTTATCCATTTATGGGGAGTTAAGGAGAGATTTATGATTAATAGTTTTTTCAAACAATTATAGTTTTACCATCATCAAAAAGGGAGAGATTATTGAGATAGTTGCTATTTATTTTTGCATGTTTGATATTTTTGCAACTTGTATGTTTTTGATGATTCCAAATATTATTGCTTTAATTACTATTTCTCCTAACATATTTTTGGAAGAATTGTTTTTCTCTTGTGTGTACTAACATTTCAGGGAAATCATTCTCCGGATTGTTGAAGATTTCAATTCAAGATCAGTTTAGAGTGTATTGTAAATTGAAGTCTGTATTTTTTTCATTTTATTGAGTTTGAAAGAGTGTTATTGTAATTGAGTAACTGAGCACACACACCGGGGAAGAGTTTTAAACTTCATATTTTTAAACTGATCATACAGTATGATACTATTTCATATGGGATGATCTGGTCAGTTATTTTTCCCAACGAGCAATGGAGTGAACATAAATGTTAAAATTTTTTCTAAGTATAGATTGTACTGATGATAATTTTAATCGTATCGGGATGATGACCTCTGGTTCATCCTCCAATGAAGATCATACGGATGATAATTTTGATTATACAGGGATGGTGGCCTCTGGTCCATCCTTGAACGAAGATCGTACGGATGATAGTTTTGATCATACCAGGATGATGGCCTCTGGTTTGTCCTCGAATGAAGATCATACGAATGATATTTTTAATCATACCGGGATGATAGCCTCTAGTTCATTCTCAAATGAAGATTATACAATTGATATTTTATGATCATACCGTGACGATGGTGTTGAGTCCAGTAATTAGGTTGTTAAGCCTAAGTAAGTGTCCCAAGGCTACCAAGAGGGGGGTGAATTGGTAGTTTTTAAAATATTAAACCCTCTTAATAATAAAGTTGAACCGAAATAAAATTTTCTTTTAAAGTTAGTAGAAAAATGTTTTTCAACCACAGAGTTGTTAAAACTGAAATTTAAAGTGCGGAAACGTAAAAGCTATAAAGTAAATGACACCAGATTTATAGTGGTTCGGTCTATAACCAGACCTACATCCACTCCTCAGAGGCACCCTCTGAGTATTGCACTAATACCACAAAGTGACTCTCCTTTAGCACCCACAGCAAGGCGGAGAAGCCTGTACAAAACACTCTTTTCACCACTACCCGGTGCGGCAGAGAACCGTCGTCCTTTCACACTCTCCTAGTGTGGGCAGAGAACCCTACGGCTGTTCACACTCTCCAAGTGTAGGCAGAGAACCTTCTTCCTTTCACACTCTCCTAGTGTGGGCAGAGAACCCTCGTCTGTTCACACTCTCCAAGTGTCGGCAGAGAACCCTCGTCTGTTCACACTCTCCAAGTGTCGGCAGAGAACCGGACCTTCTTGAATGATCTTCTCACAAGAATCTAGAAGGAAGAAAGAAAAAGAGTGAAGAAATCCAATTCCACAAGTAGAGACTCTTACCTTAGCAATCCAAGTGAAGCCTTCTCGCTCCAGTGGTAGGAATCCTCCTTTGAATGCTCTCTTCCACTCTCTTCTTGGCTATTCTCTCAAGAGGCACGAAGATCAAATGACAAAAAGATTGGGTGGCAGTCTAATTTGGACTATTTATATAAAAGACAAGTGAAACCGCCCAAAAACTGCAAATTTTCAATTCTGTACGCAGTGGATCGTCCTGTACGATTCTGGATCGTCTTGGACGATTTTACTTAAACGATCTGAAACGACCCAATTTGTATATGTGTACGAACAGACTTCGTACAGCTGATCGTCCTGTACGAACTTGGTTCGTCCAGTACGAACGGTTATTACAAGGTCGGTTCTAGAAACTGCTGAAAACTGTTCTAAGTCGGTTTATCGTTTGAACGAAAATGTGATCGTCTGGACGAAAATTTTCCAGAGAGCCGATCGTCCTGGACGATTATTTATTTCGTCTGGACGAAAATTTTCCAGAGAACCAATCGCCGCGGACGATAATTTGGTTTCGTCTGGACGAAAAATTTCCAGAGAGCTGATCGTCCTGTACGATATTTATTTTCGTCTGGACGAAAATTTTCCAGAGGACTCGTCGCCTCGTACGATGGTAAAATTCGTCTGGACGAAAATTTTACAGAGAACCCATCGCCTTGTACGATAATAAATTTCGTCCTGGACGAATAGGACTTAGAAAATTTTTCAAAGCAAGTTCCTATTCGTTCCAAGTGCTCTATAGGAGATAACTGACAGATCGTCCAGTACGATAAATATCGTCCTGTACGATCAGTATAGAATTTTAAGATCTCCTTATTTGTGTGTGTGAGATTTTATTCACTCAATTACAATCACTCCCTTTCAAAATTAATTCAAAGAAAAGACAAACATCAATTAAACAAAATATCTCATGTTGAATTTGAATTGAACTTTTCGTAGTCTGGAGTCTGATTTTCCTGAAATGTTAGTACACACAAGAGCAAGTGCAAATCTTCTGAAATTGTTAGGAGATAACTATACATTTGAACAATAATGTTTGGAATCATCAAAACTACATAAGTTGCATAAATATAACTCATTCAAATAGCAACTATTCAAACAGATGGGCTATGGTTCATCCTTGAGAAAAGATCATATGGACAGTATATTTTGATCATACTAGGATGAAGAGCCCTGATCTATTTTTATTTATTTCATCCTAACGATTCATACATATGAACTTTGACATTTTTTTGTTTGTACTGGTTGAACACAGTTCGTACTGGATAATGATCATGTATGAAATGATTTTGTACTGATTCATAATGAGTTCATAAACAACAGTATTTGAACTATTCTTACGTATGAATATACGATCGTACAGTACAATCGTTGATGGTTAAAATTAAAAAATTCAGTTTTCTAGATGATTTTTTGTGTCTTTTATATAAAGAGTCTACTAAAAACTGCCACTTAATCTTTTTGTCATGTGGTCTTCATGATTTAAAAAGGGCAGTTGAAGTAGAGAGTGTGACAGAGCGTTTGAGTGAGATTTCTTCCTAGTGGAGAGTGAAGGGTTCACAAGGTTACTAAAAGGTAAAGATCTGTGTATCTGTTTTGGGTTTCTTTACCCTTTCTCTTATCTTTTTGGATTGCTTGAAGGTCTTTCAAGAAAGTCTGATTCTCTGCTGACACTTGGAGACTGTGAATAACCGAAGGTTCTCTGCCTACCCTTGGAGAGTATGAACAGCCAAAGGTTCTCTGCCTACACTTGGTGGGTGTGAAAGGATGAAGAATTTTTGCCTGCACTTGGAGGGTGTGAAAGGATGACGGTTCTCTTTCGCATTAGGGATTTGTGGAATAGAGTTTTGTAAAGGCTTCTCCACCTTGCTATTGGAGCAAAAGGAGAGTCACTTTGGTAATAATGCAATATGTAAAGTGGGAGGCTGCAAAGAGTGGATGCTGTTGCAAATCTTGTTTCATAGCTTATGTTTTGATGATTGGCATACCCCACTGATTATCTTGGACTACCTATTTTTCTAACATTTTAGGGATCGAAGATTGGATGAACAAACGATGCTAGTGAAAGAGTGGGTAGGATAGGGTTGAGTCAGTATGTATTTTATTTTTTCTCTTCTTGAGTCAGTTTGTATGTCAAAGAGACTGATACTAAGTAACCCTACACACACACACTTGAGAGACTTAAAATTTCTATTTTTACTCATATCGGCCAGGACGATATTTACATCGTCCTGGACGATCAGGCTTAAAATAGAAAGTCTAAATAAGGATTCTTAATTAAGACATCCGTCATTAACTGATCGGCCTGGACGATACGTGTATCGGTCAGGATTGAAAGTTCGTTCGGGGTGTTAGTCCCTATGAACTTAGTCCCAAGCTAACCAAGAGGGGGGAGTGAATTGGTATTTTAAAAAATCTTAAGACAAAGAAATAAATTCACAAATCAAATCACACCACCAAACCAAATGCGGAATTTAAAAGTGCGGAAGCAAAAAATAAGAACACAAGATTTATAGTGGTTCGGTCGACTCGACCTACGTCCACTCCTTGGAGGTACCCTCCAAGTATTACACTACAAAACGTGACTCTCCTTTAGCCCCCACAGCTAGGCGGAGAAGCCCTCACAAGAAACTCCTTTTTGCAACCCCGGCAAGGCAGAGAACCTACCTCCTTTTGCTTCCTCCTGAAGCTGGCAGAGAACCACAACCAAAAGCAAAACTCCTTACCTCTACCGACCCTTCCACGGACGAGAAACTCCAGACAAAAGACAAGCAGAGCGATCCTTGAGCAACCCTTGTGAATCCTCTCACAAGCTCCCCCTCACAAGATCCTCTCTCTCTCCCTCTCTCTCTTTCTCTCCTCAAGGTCTTCTCAGGTCAAGGCAGCAGCCAAAGGTCACTTCAAAATGTTGAAGAAGAGCTCTTCAAATAGAAGAGCTCAAGAGGAGCTCATTAATTGCAAGTAGCCGACTTTATCGTCCCGGCCGATATGGACATCGGCCTGGCCGATTAGTACAAATCAAGGAAGATCGGCCAGAGCACAGCCGTGGGAACAGTCCTGGACGATTGAAATTTGGCTTGATCGTCCAGGCCGATCTCACGATTGTCCTGGCCGATCTCACGATCGTCCTGGCAATTAGTTCAAATCAGAGGTAAATCGTCCTGAGCACAGCCCTGGGAAAAGTCCTGGCCGATTGAAATTTGGCTTGATCGTCCAGGCCGATCTCACGATCGTCCTGGCCGATATGATCGTATCAATCATCCTTAATTACTCCCTTGATTTCCTGATCAATTAAGGCATAATTTGGTAATTTCGTCCTGGCCGATCCTTGAATCGTCCTGGACGATAATTTAAAATTCAGTATGCCTAAACTGTCTAAGGCGGCTATCTCTTTCTATTTTGAGCTTATCGTCCTGGCCGATACACGTATCGTCCAGGACGACATGTTAATGTCGGCTGCCTTAATTAAGAATCCTTAATTAGACTTTCTGTTTTAAGCTGATCATCTCGGACGATATAAATATCGGCCGGGCCGATGTGGGCAAAAACAGAATTTCTAAGCCTCTCAAGTGTGTGTGTGAAGGGTTACTTAGCATCAGTCTTTTTGATTATTACAAGTAGACTCAAAAGGTGAAAAATAAAATTACAGACTGACTCAACCCTAAACCTCGCGATCCTGGACTTGGCTTTCTCTTGATCGTCCGATCTTCGATTCCTGAAATGTTAGAAGCAACAAGTAGTCCAAGAGAGATAGTGTTTGTCAATCATCAAAACATAAGCTATGAAAAAGTAGATTTGCAACAATCTCCCCCTTTTTGATGATGGCAAACACAAGTAGGAAAAATTCATTAAAACACAGCAAGGTTACAAAATCCAAGACTAAACAGTTTATTCCTACACCCTACTCCCTCTTTTGTCATCACAAAAAGAGGGTCTAGAAACACAAGAAAAAGACTATCAAGCACATAAAAAGACATGAAACAAACAACACAAAATACAGACTAAAATAATGAGGGATCCAGATCATCAGATGGAGGTGGTGGAGGTGGCTGCTGAAAGTAGGTGGCAAGTGTGGTGAACTGAGCATTGAACCAGGAGATGTCCTGGTCATGCTGCTGTTGCTGCTGAGTAACGAAACTGTCAAATCGGGCTAAATCCTCAGCGCGTTGTTGCTCGTAGCGGGTAATGTCCTCTGAGTGTTGCTGCTCCTGAGCAACAACGTAGGCGTCAAACCGAGTCTCCCAACGATCAAATCTCTCAATCAACTAAGCAAGATCGGCCGAGCCGATCAGATATCGGCCAGGCCGAATAGACACAGGCGATCGGCCCGAGGTGTCAGGCCGAACGACCGTTGAAAAAGCAGATCGTCCGGGCCGATTAGGTGTATCGTCCGGGACGATGCACAATAATTGATCGTACCGGCCGAAGTTAAAACGTTTAAAATGCTTGCCACGTGTATCGTCCAGGACGAACAGTGGATCGGCCCGGCCGATTGTCCAATAATGGATCGTCCGGGGCCGAATTTAAAGATCAAAACGTGCTGACACGTGGATCGTCCAGGACGATCCAGTGTATCGGCCAGAACGATGCACATAAAATGCATCGGCCAGACGAAATATACTATCGGCCAGGACTATCACCAGAGTTCGATCAAATCGTCCAGGACGATATAGAATCGTCCGGGACGAGGAGTTATAGTAAGCACAGAAATAGGTCAGCATATGGATTTTGAACAGAATTTGTCATATCGGCCAGGACGATACAGGTATCGGCCAGGACGATGTGACTAGAAATTGAAATTAAGTGGTAAAGGCTGATGATCAAGACTCTCAAAAATAAAACAAAAGAAAAACAGTCAAAACACAAAAAAAAATAAAAAAAGGGACACAAGGAAAAATCAAAAATGAATATTTTTGGATTTTAATTTTTCTAAATTTTTTTTTTGTATTTATGGAGGCATCATATGAGAATTCTTTTTCAAAAAGTTAAACTTTTAGAGTTCTAAGAGATCAGAAAGTTTAACAAATCTCAATCAGAAGAAGGTAGAACATCCGATTCTGTTAACCTTAGATCGGACATCCTTTAGGGTACAAAATTCTTTTGGAAAAAAAAAATCCAACTCAAAATAACTAAATAGGATAATAAGATCCATTCAAAGCTTGTTTACAAAGAAAATATCTCATATTTAATAAACCAAAGTAATTTTTCTCAATCATGGAAATTGAAATTAAGTCTTTGAAAACATCACATAATTAATGAATTATCTAAGTTTTAAGAGTTTTATCAAAGAGAGAATAGCTTGCATTTAGTGGGCTCATTTTATGCCTCTTGTCATTTGATTTGCTCTTTTGAGCATCTTTTGATTCTTTGATACACTTTTGTGTATATAGCATTCTTTTCAATTTTGGCTTCATTGGCCTCTTTCCTTTTTAACTTTTGCAAGCTAGAAATTCTTTAATATACCCTTAAAAAAAACTTAGTTGTGAGTATATCCTCCAAATATTAGAGAACAGGGGCTCTCTCTCTAACTTAGGGAAGAACAATCCACAACACTAAATCAAAAACATGTGATAAATGCAATGGCAAGATTTCAAAAGCTTGAATGATAACTAAAAACTTTGGCTATTATACATAAGATAAATTAATGTAGCAAGATAAGAGAAAGATCTTAATTAACAAGCCATTGGTTAAACCGAGTTTAGACTTTTGTTTTAGAGAAGAAAAATCATACCACTAAATAAAGTCTGAAGGAGGGAAAACATCAACAGAAAACTCCCTTTAACCAATTTTGAAAAGCTAAATCACTGTCTCCAAAAAGTCCAAAAACTAAAAGTTTGAAAGGACTAATCATATGGAAGGCAAAAATTAAAGAGCAGCGAGTAAACAAAGCAAAACAAAACAAAACAAATGAAAAATAAAGCAAACTAAAATCAATACAAAGTGAGCACACAAACTAGAAGAAAAGTAAAAAAAAAACACAAAAAACTAATGTTTCAAGCAAGTGATAAAGCAGCGAGTTTAAGCAATTTTTTGATCTACAAGCCTCCTTATGTCCAGTTATCCTATGCTCCAACGAGGACTTTGGTGAGAGCACACCTGAAAAACTCAACAACAGTCAGATTTAGGAACCCAAACAAGTTTGGGATCCTTCTTAGAAAAAGTAGAATGTAATGCAGGTAAGGTATGCTGTGAATCATGCATTTTAGGTCTCCACACCCAATGAGTACTACGATGAACGGTGCAAGTGTGTGAGATGTGTCCTAGCATGCCACATGAGAAACATCTAATTCCAGGAAAGGGATTTCTTAGATGATTTTAGTTATAATGCCTCTTCCTAGGTTTTGGCTTAAGATCAACAGTGGAAGTCATCCGATCATTTTGAATCCTCAAATTTGTTCTCTTTAAGGCATCAATCTCAATCCTCAAATTTTTCTCAAGATCTTTAGATTTCTTAAGATCAAAACTAAGTGAGGTGTGTGAAACATTTAATGCATTATGTTCATCAATTAATTCCAAATGTTTTTTGTTCAACTCATCAAATTCATCAAGAAGAGCCATGTGATTTGAATCAATCGTTGCATGGTCTTTGAGAAACACTTCATGCTCTTTTTGTAGATTTGAATGTTCTAATTTTAGGCTAGCATGAGTTTTCTTAAGTTTTTTGTATGATGCATGAATTTTTTCACAAATTTCAAACAATTCATCATAGGTTGGTTTACATACCTCTTCTTCATCACTTTGATTTTCTCCCATGAAACACAAATTCGTAGTCTCTTCCTCTGGTTCAGTCTCAGAGGAATCAGTACCAGATTCTGCCCAAAATCCTCTATGGATTTTCTTCTTGTCCTTCCTTGACTTGGCTTTCTCCTCACCTTTTTCCTTTTCTTTGCTTGATTGATCTTGAAGTGTAGGGCAATCGGCTCTCACATGTCCAGGTTTCCTGCATTCAAAACAAACAACATCAGAAGATCCTTTAACATATTTGTGATCCTTACCTTTCCTCCAATTTTGATGATGCCTATGTTTCTTCCTTAGAAAGCTTTTGAATTGCCTTGTGATGAAGGCAACTTCATCGCTCTCAGATCCGAAAGATTCAGAATCCGATTTGTGCGCCTTCAGTGCAATTGTTTTCTCCTTTTTCTTCTCACCTGCATCAAGATTTCTTTGATTCACACCTTGCTCGTAAGCAATGAGTGAGCCAAGTAAGTTATCAATGGAATAAGTATTCAAATCTTTTGATTCAGTGATTGCAGTTATTTTTGCATCATAAGACGAAGGCAAGCATCTCAAAATCTTGTTAACTTTTTCATAATTCGAAAGCTCTTTTCCTAGTGCATGCAATGAAGTAACAATCTGAGTAAACCTAGTGTACATGTCAGAAATCGATTCATGAGATTTCATACGAAAAAGTTCATAGTCATGCAAGAGAAAGTTCAAACGGGTTTGCTTAACTTCATTAGTACCTTCATAGGTGATGCATAATTTATCCCAAATCTCTTTACCAGTTTTGCAAGTTAAAACACGCATGTAATCTTCAGATTTCAAAGAACAGAAAAAACAGTTCAAACATTTTGCATTTAACTGAGCCAAATCACGTTCATCGAAAGTCCATTCAGTAAAAGCAACTTCAGTTTTAATACCATTAATTTCACGAGAAGGTGGAGAATAACCTTCTTGAATAAGCATCCACATGCGATAATCAGTAGATTGTAAAAACGTTGACATGCGGGTTTTCCAAAAATCAAAAGGTAGGTTGTCAAATAGAGGAGGTCGTGTAATCGAATAACCTTCAGTAGTGTTTCTATTTCCTATGTTAGCCATGGATCAAATTCAAAAATTTTTCAAACTTAATTTTTCGAATCCCGCTCTGATACCACTTGAAAGTTCGTTCGGGGTGTTAGTCCCTATGAACTTAGTCCCAAGCTAACCAAGAGGGGGGGGGGTGAATTGGTATTTAAAAAAATCTTAAGACAAAGAAATAAATTCACAAACCAAATCACACCACCAAACCAAATGCAGAATTTAAAAGTGCAGAAGCAAAAAAGAAGAACACAAGATTTATAGTGGTTCGGTCGACTCGACCTACGTCCACTCCTTGGAGGCACCATCCAAGTATTGCACTACAAAATGTGACTCTCCTTTAGCCCCCACAGTTAGGCGGAGAAGCCCTCACAAGAAACTCCTTTTTGCCACCCCGACAAGGCAGAGAACCTACCTCCTTTTGCTTCCTCCTGAAGCTGGCAGAGAACCACAACCAAAAGCAAAACTCCTTACCTCTACCGACCCTTCCACGGACGAGAAACTCCAGACAAAAGACAAGCAGAGCGATCCTTGAGCAACCCTTGTGAATCCCCTCACAAGCTCCCCCTCACAAGATCCTCTCTCTCTCCCTCTCTCTCTTTCTCTCCTCAAGGTCTTCTCAGGTCAAGGCAGCAGTCAAAGGTCACTTCAAAACGTTGAAGAAGAGCTCTTTAAATAGAAGAGCTCAAGAGGAGCTCATTAATTGTAAGTAGCCGACTTTATCATCCCGGCTGATATGGACATCGGCCTGGCCGATTAGTACAAATCAAGGAAGATCGGCCAGAGCACAGCCCTGGGAACAGTCCTGGACGATTGAAATTTGGCTTGATCGTCCAGGCCGATCTCACGATCGTCCTGGCCGATTAGTTCAAATCAGAGGTAAATCGTCCTGAGCACAGTCCTGGGAACAGTCCTGGCCGATTGAAATTTGGCTTGATCGTCCAGGCCGATCTCACGATCGTCCAGGCCGATCTCACGATCGTCCAGGCCGATCTCACGATCGTCCAGGCCGATCTCACGATCGTCCAGGCCGATCTCACGATCGTCCTGGCCGATCTCACGATCGTCCTGGCCGATCTCACGATCGTCCTGGCCGATCTCACGATCGTCCTGGCCGATCTCACGATCGTCCTGGCCGATATGATCGTATCAATCATCCTTAATTACTCCCTTGATTTCCTGATAAATTAAGGCATAATTTGGTAATTTCGTCCTGGCCGATCCTTGAATCGTCCTGGACGATAATTTAAAATTCAGTATGCCTAAACTGTCTAAGGCGGCTATCTCTTTCTATTTTGAGCTTATCGTCCTGGCCGATACACGTATCGTCCAGGACGACATGTTAATGTCGGCTGCCTTAATTAAGAATCCTTAATTAGACTTTCTGTTTTAAGCTGATCGTCTCGGACGATATAAATATCGGCCTGGCCGATGTGGGCAAAAACAGAATTTCTAAGCCTCTCAAGTGTGTGTGTGAAGGGTTACTTAGCATCAGTCTTTTTGATTATTACAAGTAGACTCAAAAGGTGAAAAATAAAATTACAGACTGACTCAACCCTAAACCTACGCGATCCTGGACTTGGCTTCCTCTTGATCGTCCGATCTTCGATTCCTGAAAAGTTAGAAGCAACAAGTAGTCCAAGAGAGATAGTGTTTGTCAATCATCAAAACATAAGCTATGAAAAAGTAGATTTGCAACAAGGATGATAAGCTCAAAATAGAAAGAAGTTGCTGCCATAGACAATTAAGATATACTGTATTTTTAAATAATAGGCCAGGACAATCATTGATCGGCCTGGACGATATTCACAATTATGCCATAATTAATTAGACAAATCAGGGAAGTAATTAAGGATGATTGATACGATCATATCATCCTGGACGATCGCAGGATCGGCCATGATGATATACAAAAACCTTAGTTACTCCTGGTTGATTGGGATCGGCCAGCCTAAAAATAGGGCGGTGCTCAGGACGATTTTCATCTAATTTGAACTAATCGGTCTGGATGATCGTGAGATCGGCCAGGACGATCAAGCCAATTTTCAATTGTCCAGCACCCAAAATAGGGCGGTGCCCAGGCCGATCTTCAGAGTTTTATACTGATCGGCCAGGATGATGTCAATATCGGCCTGGTCGATATAGTCAGCAACTTGCAATTAATGAGCTCCTTTGAAGCTCTTCTTTTTAAGAGCTCTTGTTCAACATTTTTGAAAACCTTTGTGCTGCTGTCTTGACCTGAGAAGGCCTTGAGGAGAGAAAGAGAGAAAGAGAGAGAGGATCTTGTGAGGGGGAGCTTGTGAGGGGATTCAGAAGGGTTTCTTCAAGGATCGCTCTGCTTCTTCTATGTTTAGAGATTCTCGTCCGTGGAAGGGTCGGTAGAGGTAAGTAGTCAGCATTTGGTTGTGGTTCTCTGCCAGCTTCAGGAGGAAGCAAAAGGAGATAGGTTCTCTGCCTTCCCGGGGTGGCAAAAAGGAGGTTCGTAGTAAAGGCTTCTCCGCCTAGCTGTGGGGGCTAAAGGAGAGTCATGTCTGTAGTGCAATACTCATAGGGCGCCTCTGGGGAGTGGACGTAGGTCGAGTTGACCGAACCACTATAAATCTCTGTGTTCTTGTTTCTTGCTTCCGCACTTTAATTTCTGCATTTATTTTTCTCATGGTGTTTTGGTTTGATGTTATTGTCTTGTGTCGAAAAGATTTTTAAAATACCAATTCACCCCCCCCTCTTGGTTAGCTTGGGCTAGTTCTATAGGGCTTAACATCCCTAACGAACTTTCAAGTGGTATTAGAGCGGGATTCAAAAACTTAAGTTTAAAAACTTTTTGAATTAGATCCATGACTAACTTTGGGAATAGAAACACTACTGAAGGTTATTCGATTACACGACCTCCACTGTTTGATAACTTACCTTTTGATTTCTGGAAAACCCGCATGTCTAATTTTTTGCAATCTACTGATTATAGCATGTGGATGCTTATCAAAGAAGGTTATTCTCCACCTTCTCGTGAAATTAATGGTATTAAAACTAAAATTGCTTTTACTGAATGGACATTCGATGAAAGGGATTTAGCCCAACTGAATGCAAAATATTTAAACTGTTTTTTTTTTGTGCTTTGAAATCTGAGGACTACATGCGTGCTTCTACTTGTTCAACAAGTTTGGAGATTTGGGATAGATTATGTATCACTTATGAAGGAACCAATGAAGTAAAACAATCTAAATTGAACATTCTCTTGCATGATTACGAACTTTTTCGTATGAAACCTCATGAATCTATTTCCGACATGTACACTAGGTTTACTCAGATAGTTACTTCACTGCATGCATTAGGAAGAGAACTTTCAAACTATGAAAAAATGAACAAAATCTTGAGATGCTTGCCTTCGTCATATGATGCTAAAATCACTGCAATCATTGAATCTAAGGATCTGAATACTTATTCTATTGATAACTTACTTGGCTCACTCATTGCTTATGAGCAAGGGGTGAATCAAAGAAATCTTGATGCAAGTGAGAAGAAAAAGGAGAAAACTATTGCTCTAAAGGCGCACAAATCGGATTCAGAATCTTCCGGGTCTAAAAGTGATAAATTTGTCTTAATCACAAGGCAATTCAAAAGCTTTCTAAGGAAGAAGCATAAGCACCATTAGAGAAAAGGTAAAGATCATAAACATTCTAGAGGATCTTCTGATGTTCTATGCTATGAATGCAGGAAGCCCGGACATGTGAAAGTGGATTGCCCTACACTTCAAGATCACTCAAGCAAAGGAAAGGGTGAGGAGAAATCTAAGTACAAGAAGGGAAAGGAGAGATTATAAAAAGCATTTTGGACGGATTCTACATCGGATTCATCGAAGACGGAACCAGAAGATGAGACTTCAAAATTTTGCTTAATGGAAGATGATAATATGGATCAAGATGAGGTATGTGAACTTTACTATGATCAACTTCTTGAAGTTTCAGAAAAAATACATGCATCATATAGGAAACTAAAGAAAACTCATGCTAGCTTAAAATTGGAATTCTTGAAACTACAGAAAGAGCATGAAATTTTGACTAAAGATCATCAAACAATTGATTCAAATCATATGGCTACTTGATGAATTTGATGAGTTAAATAAACATCGTTGTGAATTAGTTGAAAAACATGATGCATTAAAAGTTTCACACACATCACTTGAATCTAATTTTGTGAAATCTAAAGAGATGGAGAAAAGTTTGAGGATTGATATTGATGTTTTAAATAGCACTAAATTGAAGATTCAAAATGAATTAGAATCATGTAAGAACACTAGGATGACACCAATACTTAATCAAGAGCCAAAACCTAGGAAGAGGCATTATAACTCAAATCACTAAAGAAACCCTTTTGCTGGAGTTAGATGTTTTTCATGTGGCATGCTAGGACACATCTCACACACTTGTACAGTTCACCATAATACACATTGGGTGTGGAGACCAAAGGTGCAAGTTTCACAGCATACCACTCATGCATTGCATTCTACTTTTCATAAGAAGGGACCCAAACCTGTTTGGGTTCCTATCTCTAACATTTGATAATCTTGCAGGCAAGCTCTCACAAAAGGCCTCATGAGAGTATGTGGTACTTGGACAGTGGATGCTCTTGACATATGACTGGTGATGCCAATCAGTTTGATGTTTTGGAGTCCAAGACTGGAGGCAAGGTTACTCTTGGAGACAACACCACCAGGAAGGTGGTACGATCAGGTATAATTGGTAATTCCAAGAACCTTATGATTGAAAATGTTTTGCCTGTAGATAGATTGAAGCACAACCTGCTCAACATCAGTCAATTTTGTGACAAAGGCTTCATCGTACTTTTCTTTGCAAACTCATGCATTGTAAGTTTAAGTAACAATACTATTTTATAGTGAAAGAGGATCAACAACGTCTACATGCTTGATTTAAATAACATTGAATGTACTACTTCATTTTGCTTAAAAATAGTTATTGATGATTCATGGTTGTGGCACCGGAGACTTTGTCATGCTAGTATGAAAAACCTTAGGAATGTGACCCAAAAAGACCTAGTTAGAGGTGTCCCCAAACTCAAGTTTTCAAAAGACTACCTTTGTGATGCCTATCAACTAGGAAAGCAAGTCCACTCCACCTTTCACCCCATTAAGGACATTAGCACCTCTAGACCTTTAGAAGTCCTTCACATGGATTTGTTTGGACCCATTAGCACTGCTAGCTTGGGAGGGAAAGTTTATGGTTTTGTGATTGTCGATGACTACTTGAGGTTCACTTGGATTAGATTTCTTACACATAAAAATGAGTCTTTTGAGGAGTTTAAAACCTTTTTTACTTGGATTCAGAAAAAGATAGGTTGTGAGATAGTGACCATCCATAGTGATCATGGGGGAGAGTTTGAAAATGAAAGATTTGGTGATTTTTGAGAGGACAAACAGATTAGCCACAACTTCTCAGCTCCTAGTACCCCTCAGCAGAATGTGATAGCTGAAAGGAAGAATCGAACCTTGGTGGAAGCCGCTAGAGCCATGCTTGTCGAGTATTCCCTTCCAAAATACTTTTGGGCTGAAGCGGTTAACACAGCTTGTTATGTGTTGAATAGGGTGAATGTTAGAGCCAAACTAGAAAAGACACCCTATGAGATCCTTAAAGGTAGGACACCAAATCTTTCCCACCTTCATGTCTTTGGTTGTAAAGTTTTCATTCACAACAATGGGAAGTCTCACTTGGGAAAATTTGATGCAAAATCTGATGAAGGAGTTTTCTTAGGATATTCTAGTGTTGGGAAGTCTTTTAGGGTGTTTAACAAGAGAACTTTGATGGTAGAAGAGACTACTCATGTAGTATTTGATGAGTCTGATCCTAAGAAACATGGAGTAAAAGATGATGATGTATGAGAGATTACAAGTGGAGTAGAAAATTTGGGGAAGGGGATAGAACACCAAAATAATGAAGGAGTAGGAGAAGTCACCCAAGGAGTAGAAAATTTTGATTTGGATGAAAGGGTTGGACCTTCACATACTTTACCTACAGATTGGAGATACTCTACAAGTCACCCCAAGGATTTGATTTTAGGAGAACCTTCTAGTGGAGTTAAGACTAGACATGGACTTAGGAAGGAGGTGAACCACTCTGCCTTTATCTCAATGATTGAACCCACCACCATCAACCAAGCCCTTACGGATGAGTTTTGGATTTTAGTAATGCAAGAAGAATTGAATCAATTTATAAGGAATGATGTTTGGGAGCTTGTAGAAAGACCTAAAGGACAAAGTGTAGTTGGGACAAAGTGGGTCTTTAAGAACAAGATGAATGATTCAGGAGTGGTGGTTAGGAATAAGGCAAGATTGGTGGCTAAGGGGTATAACCAAATAGAAGGGATAGATTTTAAGGAGACTTTTGTCCCTGTAGCTAGATTGGAAGCCATTAGAGTGCTATTAGCCTTCACCTGCTATAAAGGATTTATGCTTTTTCAAATGGATGTCAAGAGTGCCTTTTTAAATGGCGAAATAAAAGAAGATGTATTTGTAGAACAACCCCAAGGTTTTAAGAGGTCCCAATTTCTAAATCATGTGTTTAAATTAAAAAAGGCCTTGTATGATTTAAAATAGGCACCAAGAGCTTGGTATGAAAGGCTTAGCACATTCTTACTAGAGAGGGAGTTTGTTAAGGGGAGTGTAGACACCACCCTTTTTCTTAGGAGAGTTGGAGATGATTTACTCATTGTTCAGATCTATGTGGATGACATACTCTTTGGATCTTCTAATAAAAAATTATGTGAGGAGTTTTCTAAAACAATGAGTAGAGAGTTTGAGATGAGTTTGATGGGAGAATTATCCTACTTTTTGGGGTTTAGCATAAAACATTTGGAGGATGAAACCTTTTTGAATCAAACAAAATACATAAAGGACATTTTGAAGAAATATGAGATGGATAAAGCTAAGCCAATTAACACTCCCATGACTTCTAGTGCTCCATTGGATAAGGACCCAAGTGGTAAATCTGTTGATCAGAAGAAGTATAGAGGCATGATTGGATCCTTACTTTACTTGACTGCGAGCCGACCTGACATTATGTTGAGTGTTTGCTTTTGTGCTAGATTTCAAGCAGACCCTAAGGAGTCCCACCTAACTTCAGTTAAGAGAATTTTTAGAAACCTTTTGGGGACACAAGGCTTAGGGATTTGGTACCCTAGACACAACACTTCTTTTGAGATTATTGGATTTTCTGACTCTGATTTTGCAGGATGCAAGGTGGACAGGAAAAGCACTTCAGGAACTTGTCAATTCATTTGACAGTCTTTGGTCTCATGGTCTAGTAGGAAGCAAAATTTTGTTGCACTTTCCACTGCTGAAGCGGAGTACATTGCTCTTGGAAGTTGTGTGGCCCAAGTTCTTTGGTTGAAATAACAGGTATTGGATTTAGGAGTTCCGGTAAGCACTATATCAATCTTTTGTGGCAACACTAGTGCCATATGCATATCTAAGAATCCTATCCAACATTCAAGAACTAAGCACATTGACATTAGACATCACTTCATTAGAGATCATGTGACAAAGGTGGACATTGAGGTACACCATGTGTCAACTGAAAATCAACTAGCTGATATCTTTACTAAGCCACTGGCCTTCGACACTTTCAGCTCTTTAAGGACCAGATTGGGTGTGATTGACATAACTGCATGAACTTGATTTCTTTACTTGCTTTGTCTTTTTTTTATTCCTTCTCATATATATATATATATATTTACTTTTTTGTTTTGGTTTTTTGTTCCTTTTTGTTTTGTTTTGTTTGTTTGTTTTATTCTTTTTAAAAAAAAATTGAAAATCATCGCTAATATGATATCATATGTCTTGCATTTGCTTTTGAAAATTTGTAGTCAATGGTTTGCATCTCTTAAATCTATTAGATGATTGTAATATTCCATTGATTGTGTCTCCTTCTTTAGTATATTTTTGTGGCACAATTTTCTTTTCTAATAAAAAATCTATCTCAAATTAATGATTATGTATGAAATTAAGGTCTTTTCTAATCTTGCTAAAGCAAATCTATCTTATAATATAGTGATTAAAGACTTTTTATCAAATCAAGATTCATAGTTATTCTTGACATTGGTTCGTGATTCTGTTTTGTGGATTATTTTTCTCTATGTTAGAGAGAGAGCTCCGTTTCTCTAATATCTAGAAGATATACTCACAACTAAGTCCTATTTAAGAGATGACTAAAAGAGAATGTAGCTTGAGAAAAAAATTTGGCCAAATATGCCAACAAAAGAAGCGCAAAGACGCTAATTTGAATTTCTTTAAAAAGATGCGCAAAGCGCCACTCAAATGACAAGAGGCATAAAATGAGCCCATCAAAAGCAAGCTCTTCTCTCTTTTCAAATCTTTTAAAACTAAGAAGTTTTCATATACCAAAGACTTGAGGTCGTTTCTTTTGCGATTGTGATATATCTACTTTGATTCATTATTTTATAAGATATTTTTTCTTGACTCAAGTGATGATTAGATCCTTTATACTCATATATGGTTGAAGTTTTGAGTTGGGTCATTGATTTCAAAAGACAACTCTACCCTAAAAAGACATTTAAAGCTTAGGGTTAACATGATCGAAAATTTTACTTTCTTTGGATTTTTGATGTTGTTAAACTCATTAACTCACATGCTTTTAAAATCAATCACATGAAATGTTATATTATATTCATGCTTTGGATCAACAAAAAACAAAAAAAAATCTCAAAATAAAAAATAAAAAATGTATGAGATATTCTTTTAGTTTATTTACTTTTTTTCTTTTCTTTTCTCATGTTTTCTTTTGATATGTCAAAAGGGGGAGAAATAGGACTTGCTTATTTATTTTGCCATCATCAAAAAGGTGGAGATTATTGCAAATCTTGTTTCATGGCTTATGTTTTGATGATTGGCAAACCCTACTGATTATCTTGGACTGCCTATTTTTCTAACGTTTCAGGGATCGAAGATTGGACGAACAAACGATGCTAGTGAAAGAGTGGGTAGGATAGGGTTGAGTCAGTCTGTATTTTATTTTTTCTCTTCTTGAGTCAGTTTGTATGTCAAAGAGACTGATACTAAGTAACCCTACACACATACACACACACTCTTGAGAGACTTAGAATTTCTTTTTTTACTCATATCGGCCATGACGATATTTACATCGTCCTGGATGATCAGACTTAAAATAGAAAGTCTAAATAAGGATTCTTAATTAAGGCAGCCGTCATTAACTGATTGGCCTGGATGATACGTGTATCGGCCAAGACGATAAGCTCAAAACAGAAAGAAGTTGCCGCCATGGACAATTAAGGTAAACTGTATTTTTAAATAATTGGCCAGGACTATCATTGTTCGGCTTGGACGATATTCATAATTATGCTTTAATTAATTAGAAAAATCAGTGAAGTAATTAAGGATGATTGATACGATCACATCGTCCTGGACGATCGCAGGATCGGCCAGAATGATATATTCATAAACCTTAGTTACTCCTGGACGATTGGGATCGGCCAGCCTAAAAATAGGGCGGTGCTCAGAACTATTTTCATATGATTTGAACTAATCGGTCTGGACGATCGTGAGATCGGCCAGGACGAACAAGCCAATTTTCAATCGTCTAGCACCCAAAATAGGGCGGTGCCCAGGCCGATCTTCAGAGTTTTATACTGATCGGCCAGGATGATGTCAATATCGACCTGGACGATATAGTCGGCAACTTGCAATTAATGAGCTCCTTTGAAGCTCTTCTATTTAAGAGCTCTTGTTCAACTTTTTTGATAACCTTTGTGCTGCTGCCTTGACCTGAGAAGGCCTTGAGGAGAGAAAGAGAGAGAGAGAGAGAGAGAGAGAGAGAGAGAGAGAGAGAGAGAGAGAGAGAGAGGATCTTGTGAGGGGGAGCTTGTGAGGGGATTCACAAGGGTTGCTTCAAGGATCGCTCTGCTTATTCTTCATCTAGAGTTTCTCATCCGTGGAAGGGTCGGTAGAGGTAAGGAGTCAGCATCTGGTTGTGGTTCTCTGCCATCTTTAGGAGGAAGCAAAAGGAGATAGGTTCTCTGCCTTGCCGGGGTGGCAAAAAGGAGGTTCGTTGTAAAGGCTTCTCCTCCTAGATGTGGGGGCTAAAGGAGAGTCACTTCTGTAGTGCAATACTCAGAGGGCGCCTCCGGGGAGTGGACGTAGGTCAAGTTGACCGAACCACTATAAATCTTTGTGTTCTTGTTTCTTGCTTCCGCTCTTTAATTTCCGCATTTATTTTTCTCATGGTGTGATTTTAGTTTGATATTATTGTCTTGTGTTGAAAAGATTTTTAAAATACCAATTCACCCCCCCTCTTGGTTAGCTTGGGCCAGTTCTATAGGGATTAACATCCCTAACGAACTTTCATTTACAGGTCGTGTTTGACCAAACCACTTTAAATCTTTGTATCTTTTATTTCTGCTTCTTATTTACTTAAATACTAAAAATTATTGATTCCATGATTAGAAAATTATTTTGAAAACTTTAAAATTAACTTACTATGAATCATTAATCAATTTCACTTTTGAAATCCAAGAAGGTTAAATTTTTTAAATTACCAATTCACCCCCCTCTTGGTTAGCCTTGGGACATTAACTTTGGTTTAATAATCTAATTAAGATTCAACAAGAATAAACATTATTATTCACTATTCTTTTATAAAACAATAAGATAATGGTAGGTACGGCATTGTTAAACACACGCCACCAAAAATAATCTACCTGTGGTGATAACTATAACTTTTCAAGCCATTTGCTATACTGCTCCTCATGATTCCTGTTATTCACAATCACCATAGCTGAAATAAATTTACCAGATAATTTAAGTATAAGCTCTAACTGATCAATAAAATTGTTAATTATCTAAATTTGAGCGATGCTGTTAACCAAACTCTGTCCAAACCATCTATGTAGATTCATTACTTCCCATCTCCCATCAGTAATGAAATCCTGCAACTTTGGAAATTCATCCTCGTCAACAGCAATAAATGTTGGCCATCTATCTAGACTTTTGTCTAAGATCCACACAGACAAAGGATCACTTTGACTACACCATGTGTAGAATAAAAAAATCCATTAGAAGCCCCATTGAATAAGATTGAAAACCAAACAATTTCAATCAAATTCTTAATGATGCCACAAAAAGAATCAGTAAAACTAAATAAAGAAAAGATACAATAGAAAAAATACCAAGAAAAGTTATCATAAGACTTAGAAATGTCAAGTTTAAAAAGCAAATTAACTCCTCTTGTTTTCATATCCAAGTCTTACATCAACTCTTGAGTCAGCAAAATATTATCAAAATTGAATCTACCTTTCACAAAACAAGATTGATTAGGAGAAATAATTCTAGGTAAAAGAGGCCCTAACCTCAAAGCAATAATCTTAGAAGTGAGCTTATTAAAAATTGAATACGGACTAATAGGCCTAAAATCACTCCAAGTGTCCCGGATTATCCTTCTTAAGAATGAAAACAATAATAATATAAGTGTAAAATTTAGGCATCTTATTACCTTCAAAGAAGTCAGCTAGAGCTACAAAAAGAATGGTTTTAATAATATGCTTACACTTTTGAAAGAATAAAGAAGGAAACCCATCAGGACCAGCCGTTGAATTAAAATTCATAAACATAACCGCAAAAAAAAACCTCATTCCCAGACGGTTTCATAGTAAGAGAAGATTTCTCTTCAATAGTAATAATATTACTAATAACTTAAGAATTAATAAGAGGAATTAACTCATTATTATTTCAAGGAAGGCTAGAAAAATACCTAGTAACTGATTCAGGAAAAAGATGCTCATCAATCCAATTGCCTTGTTCATCTTTCACCTTGCAAATGAAACTAAGGCTTTTCTTTTTATTATCCAAGGCATGGAAATACTTGGTGTTTATATCACCCTCGTTTAAATGTTTAGTAGTAGCCTTCTATTTCTAAAAAGTCTCCTATATATCCTAAAGCTTAACCAACTCATCTTTAGCCACATTCAAATAATTAATATATTTAGGATCAGAAGCAACAAGATTTTCAAGAGAATAAACCTTTCCTCTATTTCATTGACATTAGCAAAATATTTTTAAAATGGTGTTTATTACACCAATTTAAACTTTATTTTAATCTTTTTAATTTAAGCCAAAGTCTAATAATACCATAAATTAAATTATCAGAACAAATTCAAGCATTCCAATAAGAAGAAACTAAATTAAAAAAATTAGTATGTTGCAGCCACATATTCTAAAATCTGAAACTAGGTAAAGCATTACTATTACCTTTATCCGCCTTGATAAAAAAAAGTAAAGGGCAGTGATCAGAAAGAGATCTGCTTAAATTTTTAGTTGAAGTCAAAGGCCACAAAAAAATCCAATGATGATTCAAAACAACCCTATCTAATATTTGGCATAAATAATTATTGCTCAAAGTAAACCTTGATCCTACAAAACCAAAATGAACAAGCTTGCAATCAAAAATCATATTTCAAAATTCCTCCATAGAAAAAATGTTAGGAGCACAGCCACCTATAAGTTCATTAGAGTTAAGAATAGTATTAAAATATCCACCAACAAACCAAGGTTCACAAATAGAAGAAGAAATCTTAAATAAGATCATTCAAAAGAATTATTCTATTATACCTATTACAGGCAGCATAAACTAAAGAGCCTGTAACAACAAAATTAAAATAAGAAATAGACACATTAACCATTTGAGCATAATCATCAATAATAGTTAAACTATCCTTATTGAACCAAACTAGCCAAATTTTGTTAGTATTTCTAGCAAAAAAAAAAATTCTAAAGCCCAAAAGTCTGCCCACATGAAAAATACGACTAAAATCACCAAAAAATCAATGCAATGAATGTAGCCTAAATTATGAATCCTATTTTTAATCAAGGGGGATCTAACCCCTCTAACATTCCAAATCAGAAAATCAATCATTAATTATGAAATGAAAGAGATTTAGTTAGAGAATTAGAAACTTTCATACCCATAGCAAATTTGTTCTTATTTTCTTATTCTAAAACTTTGTATTATAGACTGAATTAAAAGGCTTACCCTTTTCCACAATTTTTCTATGAGACGTGTCCAAAATAGCAAAAGAATTATTAATAGAATTCTCACCGATATCTTGTTTAGAAGAAATTTCCCCTTCTTCTAAGTCTTTCTCATCAAATTTTAAGGAATTATTTGGAATCGACAATATAGGCTCATTAATAGCCCAATTTTACTTTTCCTGTATAGGCTCAGTAAAATAACATTTAGAAAGAACAAAAAATTTTCATAATTAACAGAATTATCACATTCATATAAAATAGAAAAAATATTTTTAACTTCCAAGATAGAAGTTTATTTATATAAAACTATATCCCAATGCTTATTTTTTTGCCCATCAGGAACTAATTGATTCTTGCAAGAAGAATCAATTTCTTTTTCTTTCCCAGAACTTTCACCCTCTTCATTCTTTTCTGATACCACCATATCAATATCAAATGGGAGCTCCTAATTCCTTTTACCAAAATTCCTTTGGTTCAAAATCTTTTGAAACCTTTCTTTCAAAGTAGGGTTAAGGATAAAGCAATTATTCATATCATGCCCATTTAATTGACAATGAGTACAAAAAACAAGGAAGTTTTCTATCTCAACCCTTTGAGAATATCCATTCTTTTTTATCCTAATAAAATTTACTTTGGAAATTCTTTTGTAATATCCATTTCCACTAGAATTCTCGACACCGATGGTCTAGATTTATTAAAAGTTTCCCGATCCACCTGAAGAGGTCTACCAAAAATAAACCTGATTGCTAGCAATATCGAAGAATTAAAAAAATGCATATGAAGATTAGGCATGGAAATCCAAACAGGAAAAATAGGACCGATTTACTATCAAATTTTGGTGACCACTTTAATAATCTCTTGTGAGAGTATCTCATATAATAAGATCTCCTTAAGAAAATTTTTGTGTAATCAAGATTATTAGAAAGATTAATAAAAACATGATGAGGATCCAGAAGGCTATTGGTACAAGAACTCAAAAGTTTCAAACTATGAAAGAAATTCCTGATTTCCTCCATCAAAGATCTCTTAAATGAAAACTTACCAACCAAAGCATGCTTAAAAGGCTTAGCTATCTTTAAAATATCCTCATCCAAAACAAGAATCACAAGTAGAAGTAGTAATATTGACAAACGAATTAGCATTACTTGAATATCAAGATAAGGCTTCTTTGAAAGAGTTAGAAATAGATTTCCTAATTAAATCATTAGGATTAGAATTATTACTCACAGAATTCTTAAAAGTCTTACCATTAACATCTTAGAATGAAGCCAAATTATCATTTCCATCTTAGTCGACATCCCTTGACCAGATTTATCTGAGATTCAAGAAGGATCATTGAAGCGATCAAGATCCATCAAATCCTAGATGGGCTTGATCACAAAAAACCTACCAGAATAACAAAAACAATAAAATAGAAGATGCAAAAAAGAAGAAACAAATTGAAAACCAAAGATCATGATTGATCTTCCATAAAAACTATTAGAAGAATCATAAGAAACTAGAATTTCCTTCAAATCGCCTAAGGAGACCTCTAGGAACACGAGATAATAAGATAATAATAAGGATAATAATAATAAGTAATAAGGGACAAGTAATAATAAGGATAATAAGATAATAATAAGTAATAATAAGGATAATAAAGTAATAATAATAAGGTAATAAGATAATAAGCAATAATAATAAGGATAATAATAATAAGGTAATAATAAGATAATAAGGTAATAATAATAATAATAATAATAATAATAATAATAATAATAATAATAATAGTAAGCTAATAGTAATAGTAAGCTAATAATAATGTAAAAATAACAAGTAATAATAAGTAATAAGTAATAATATGGTATAATAATAATAATAATAATAATAATAATAATAATAATAATAATAATAATAATAATAATAATAAGGTAATAATAATAAAATAATAAGTAATAATAACGTAATAATATGATATTAATAAGTAATAAGTAATAATAATAAGGTATAATAGGGTAATAAGGTTTAAGATTTTCTATTTAAGATTTTTCTTATAAGGTTTAGGTTTTTACTTATAATTTATGGATTTTGATTTATTATTTATGGTTTAAAGTACAAGGATTAGCATTTAGGGTTAACTTTTAGGGTTTTCCTTTTTTCTTTTTTTTAAATTTAAACCCGCAGAGGGGCCTATGTGTTAATATAAAAAAGTGATTATAAAGTCCTTAAGGGAGACAATCAACTTACTAATGCTCGAATGAGCTATAAAATAAAGATAAGAAAAACAAAGGAGATGACAATCTCCACTTAGTAGAAGTACAAAAAACCCTAGGAACATTCTACTGATGCTATGGAGAAGCATCTAAAAAGGAAAGATAATGGATAGGAATGAAAGCTCGGTCTCTTTGTAAAAAATGTTCATGATGATTTGAATCAATTTTAGCTATAAAACAAACTAACTGCAGAGCAAAAGGGTGAAGCACAAAATTGTATAATTAAACCAATTCATATAGAAAAAGTAATACTAAAATTTAGAGAGAAATTATTGAAGCCGCTGTAGCAGAACTGATCTAAATGAAGGCACCACTACAAGCAAAAATGGGGAATAAGATTGATAGACCTCAGGATTAAGATAGTAAAAGAAGCCTCGTCAAGGTAATTCATAAGCCATTCAATCCAACCCTCAGGTGCAAACACTAACCAACTCTTTAAATAACCCAAGTAGTAGAGGATAACACCAACAAACCAGGACAAAAGTATCAGGTTAACAGAAACACCCAGTCCATAGGCACAACAGACGAATAATAGATACCTAACACCAAAACACAATAGCTTAAGGCCCCCCTCAACATCTCAGAAACCCTCCATGAAAAAAAAAATGGCAGGCCAAAGGCAATCTAGCCGTTGCCTTATAATATAATCCAAACTAACGACCCATGTAAATGAAGACGATAGGCATAGCTGCCCAAAACCCCATCTAAACCAATACAGAAACCCCCAGCAATCCAAAGCTGCACCCTGAAGGCAGGGGAGCACTAATGGGATTAACTCTCAGTAACATGGGCATTGCAATCATAGCTCAAGTTTAAAACCATCCAGACCATAACTATAATGAAGAGACTCAAAAGACACATACAAGAGATAAAATGTAGCTCCTAGATAATGACAGCTAAGAGGTAAGACCAAATGCCAAAATAACTAATAAATGAAACATAAAAAAGGAAATCAATTACAAAAAACATAATAACCCTACAGAGAAACAAATGTAATAAAATAAACCCCTAGTAACCACAATAGTAAACAATAACAAGATCAACCATAAAGGCAACCATAAGTGCAAAGAAGCACTAGAGACCCACATTGAAACGAAAAATAAAAGAGAGTAATAAGAAATCACCACTAAACCCAATAAATAGGCCAAAATAGACCTGAGATACTCCCAACAGTAGCAATCACAAATAGCAACACACATCCACAAATCAGAAATGCCAAAACTCAGTAAATTTTTATAATACCTAAACACACCAAGCAAAGAGATGTACTGGTTATCCCAAAGAAGGAGAAAAATGCCATCTTAGGAGACCAACAGGCCAGACATAACTCCAAAGATGCCTAGCCAAAAAAAGCATACTAGCATAATCCTCCAACAGATGAAACCCAGAACTTAAAATAGGATATAAAATGGTAAAAAATAAAAACCAATAAAAAACCATAACAAACAAAGCAACTAGCAGCCTACCAAGGAACAAAACCACTTAAAGAGTAACATATGGAATACCAAGTTCTTCCAATTTGAGCTAAATTAAGGGAAACACATAATTGAATACTATAAAGAATGGACAAAGTCACAGCATTACCATAATTGCCAAGAAGAGCATGCCCAATAAAGACTATAATAAGACAGCCATTGCTATCCCTGATAGTACCACCTCTACCCCCAGAAGACTCACCCCAAGTACCATACACATTCAATTAAAAATTTTTTAGGAGGTTTAATCCAATAAATAGTATTAGCATGAGAATCAGTCAGATCACCCATCCACTTGATCCCTAAATCATTGCTAACTAAATAATAATTCTTGAAATTATGAAAAGAAAGTAACTTAACAGCCACAAGGGAGCAAACCATGTCCTTAACCCTCTAAATCACATTATGATGATTCATTTTCACATCATTAAAAATAGAATTATTCTTTTCCAACTAGAGAAGCTAGAGAATGAGAAAAGGATAAACATTATGGATGCAACTTTTAGAGTTAATAAAACAAGCATTTAGTATAGATTTAATAGAGAAATTGCCATTAAAGCAATTTAACTGAAACAAATCCTCAACATAGACCCAAGTTCTAACAATAATAAGGCCCGAGATAAAGATATGATGCATATTCTCTAAATGGCAGCAACATTGACACTTGGAAGCCATATGAAACCCTTTTTTAATGAGATTATTATTAATGTGTAAATATCTATGTAAAATTCTCCAAACACGGACATAAATAGTAGAAAGAATGGTCTTATGCCAAATAAAATTAAAAATAATATCAATATTTCTTTTAGCTCTAAAAGTATGCTAAGCATCCTTTAAGTGAAAACCACCATCTTTGGAAAAATCACATAAGATAGTATCCTTCGAATCAGCATTGATTAGTAAGTTTGAATGAGATGAATAATGCAATCAGGAATAATGTTAGTGTGTTTTTCATAAACCCAACAATTATCAATAACAAAAGAGTTTACCTTAATCGACATAGAAGAAGAAGAATTCAAAATAGAATCAATAGAGTGTTTACCTAACCACCAATCTTGCTAGAATAAAATATTTCCATCACCAAGCCCCCAAGAAATAAAGCACTCCACCTCCCATTTAACCTTGCAAAGCCTTTTCCAAACTCAAGAACCACCTTGTATAGAGAAACAATTAGTAGGTTGCTTGCCAACCCCATACTTGGAAATCATAAATTTAGCCCAAAAATTATCCTTAGAGGGCAATATTACCAATGTTTAAAAGAAAAAGCCTTAGCTAGGTCATAAAAATTCTTACAACTAAGGCCACCTTAGCCAGATCATAAAAATTCATAAATTTAACCCAAAAAAATTTGTTAATAACTTTGTGAATCCTATCGTAAACAGTTTGAGTTAGAAAATTAGTTTGAGAACTATAAATTGGTAAAGCAAAAAGAACACTTTTAATAAGAATAATTCTACCCCCAAAGCTAACAAAATTTGACTCCCAAGATAACAGTTCCTTATGGCAAGAGGCAACAAGATCATCAAACAAAAAAGATCTCCTCCCATTAAAAAGAGGAACACCTAGTTATTTGAGGGAAAATAGGATCACCTTGCCTTAAGCCACGAGAAGATTTGAAGAAGCCGTGATTAGAGCCATTAACAATGATAGAAAAATAAACTTCTTCAATACAATTCTTAATAAGCTTGATAAAGATAGAATAAAAACAAATAAAACTCTAAATTAAGATAAACAAAATTCGAATCAATATTATCATAGGCATTAGCAATACCAGGCTTAGGAATTAAATTACCCCCTCAAACCCTAACACTTAAATCTTGATAGAATTCAAATATTACCAATGATGGCCCTACCTTTCACAAAACCCATCTGATTAGGAGAAATAATTTTAGGCAAAATAGAAGTAAGATGACTCATAATAATTTTAGAGATCAATTTATTGAAAAAAGTGCAAAGACATATAGGACTAGAATCTTTCCAAGTGTTAACAACATTATTTTTAAGAATAAGCATAATAGAGGTTGAAGTGAAAAACTTAGGTATAGAGTTACCAGCAAAGAAATCTATCATAGTAGAAAAAATATCATCATCAATAATATGCCAAGCTTTTTTGGAAAAAAAGAGTGGTAAACCCATCAAGCCCAGCGACTGAATCACTATTCTTGTCCAACAAAGTTACTTTAACCTCCTCGAAAAAAGGAGGCCTAGAGAGATTGTTATTCTTCTCATGAGAAATAAGCGAAGGAATGAAAGAATGATAAAAAATCTGAGGATGACTAAACACTTTATTAAAATAGTTTTGAAAATGTTTTACAGCTAAATTAGCAATCTCCATAGAGTTATCAGTGATAGAACCTTCATCCCTTTGGATTTTAGTGACACTATTTTTAACTCTTTTTCTCTTAACCAACACATGGATATAATTAGTGTTGTTATCACCTTCAACCAAGTGCTTAGAAGTAGCTTTCTGCCTCCAAAAAATCTCCTCCTAAGCTTGATGTTAAAAAGGTCCTCTTTGGACTTATTTAAAAGAGAGAAATTGTTATCCATAGGATCATCTTGATAAGCCAGCTCAAGAGAATTAATCAGTTGTTCAACATGCGTAATATTAGATAAAAGATTTTTAAAAACATGATGATTCCACTAATTTAAAACTTTTTTTAGCCTTTTCAGCTTAAACCAAAGTATTTTCGTACCACATATGGAATTATCCATATGTAATAGAGATTGCCAATTATTCTGAATAACATCAAAAAAAGAGTCATGACATAACCACATGTTTTGGAATCTAAAATGCAAAGAAGCAATAAAATGTCTAAACTTAAGGCTAATAAGTAATGGGGAGTGATCAGATAAATTCTACTAAGATGTTACACATTAGTGGAAATAAGGAAGTTAATTCAAGAGTCAATAAAGAGCACCCGGTCCAACCTTTGCCATAAATGACCCCTATTCTAAGTAAAACTTTTACCAACAAAACAAATATAAATTAAATTGTAAGTAAAAATCATACTCTTAAATTCCTCCAAAGAATGAAAAGGAGGGGAGCCTCTAATCCTTTTGATTTTGGAAAGATCAATTTAAAAATGATGAAAAATATATAAAGTTTATAAAAATTGAAAGAATGTGCAATGGTTCGCAAATTAAAAAGAGGAATAAAATTAGCCTAAATACAAATAGATGGTCAAAGTGTGCCACAAATTTTTGAAAAGATGCGTAATGTCGCCAAACAAGTAACGTTCTTCTCTCTATCTTTTAATATTTAATTTCAAATCAATCTAATGTTTAATTATATCTTTTATTGAAAATTGACTTTAATTAATCTTCATTTCATCACTTTTGTAATAATTCTCTTTATCCAATTATTTAGAATGTTTCATGACCTTGATATATTTTTCTTACCTAAGTTATATTTTAATTTAAATATTTTTGAATCTTTATTTTTTTCTAATGAACATTAATCTTGTTATTGTAATTATTTTCAATCTTTTTCATGCTCAATTATCAAAGGTTTCTCATATGACAACTTATATTTCTTTTACTTTTTCTTCTTCCTTTTTTGTTGTTGTCAAAAGGGGGAGAAATATTATTTGTTTGGTTCATTTTGTTTGCATTTAGTTTTCTGCAATTTAGTATTCGTTATAGTTGAGTTGTTTTAATTTTTTTGGTTTTTCTATTTTGAAATATTTTTGTGATTATTTTGGAGTGTTTTATTATTTTATGAAATTTTTTTAAAAAATAGATTTATTCTTAAATGAAATTCCATTATTTTCACATGCTTATTCCTTTAGGGGGAGTTAAGGAGAAATTTAAGTTATACATTTTTTTTTCAAATAATAATTGTTTTGTCATCATCAAAAAGGGGAGATTGTTGAAATAGTTACTTATTGCATGTTTTATACTCTTACAACTTGTATGTTTTTTATGATTCCAAATATTATTGGTTTGATTATTATTTCTTCAAACATATTTTAGAAGAATTATTTTACTCTTATGTGTACTAACATTTTAAGTAAATCATACTCCAGATTATTGAAGACTTCAAATCAAGATAAGTTTTGAGTTTATTGTAATTGAAGTCTATATTTTCCATTTTATTGAGTCTGTGAGAGTGTGATTCTAATTGATTAACTGAGCTCACACACACTGGAGGAGAGTTTAATACTAATATTTTTTAAAACTAATCAAATTGTATGATATCCATTCATATGGGACGATCTGATCTGTTATTCTCTCATTGAGCAATCATATGAACATGAATGAATATTTTTCTAAATATAAATCATACAGGATGAATTCAAGGTTCATACAGGGATGAACATCTCTATTTTGTCCCCATACGAAGATCGTATGTATGATCTTATGCTTCGTATAGGGATGAATGCCTCTGTTCTATTTCCATATGAATATCGTACGGCAATCTCATTCTTTGTCCAGGGATGAACGTCTCTGTTCTGTACTCATATGAAGATCGTATGGATGATATCAGTATTTATAGAGGGATGAATGTCTCGATTATTATTCTCACTTGAAGATTGTATGGGAAGATCGCAATTTTATACTAGGACGAACATCTCGGTTCTGATTCCCGGTTATTTCATCCTGATCTTTCATATAGATGAAATTTGAAAATTTTCATACTATTCATCCCTAATGAACTTAGTTTGTACCAAATGATGATCGCATAAAAAATGAGTTCGTACCAATTCATAATAGGTTCGTACGCAGTGGTATTTAAATTATTCATACATACAAACATACGATTATACATTATGATCGTATATGCTCAAACTTGAAAATTTTAATATTTTAGGATGGTTTTTTGTATCTTTTGTATAAAAAGTCCATAAAAAATTGACGTGAAAAATGGTCGTCTTCATGATTTTTCAAGGGCAATTAAAGGATAGAGTGTTTGAGAGAGATTTCTTCTTAGTGGAGTGTGAAGGGTTCACAAGGTTACTCAAAGGTAAGGATCTCATCGTGTGATTTGTTTTTTTTTCTCTTCCTCTTGTCTTTCTAGATTGCTCATCAGAAGATCATTGAAGAAGATCTAATTCTCTGCTGACACTTGGAGAGTGTAAATAGCCAATACTTCTTTGTTAACATTTGGAGGGTGTGAATTGATAAAGGTACTCTGTCTGCACTTAGAGGGTGTGAAAGGATAAAGGTACTCTACTTACGCTTCGAGGGTGTGAAAGGATGAAGGTTCTCTACCTACACTTGGAGGGTATGAAAGGATGAAGGACTCTGCCTACACTTGGAGGGTGTGAAAGGACGAAGGTACTCTACATACACTTGGATTGTGTGAAAGGATGAAGGTTCTCTACTTACACTTGGAGGGTGTGAAAGGATGAAGGTATTCTACTGCATCAGGGATTGGTTGTAGAGAGTTTTTATAAAGGCTTATCTTCCTTGCTCTAGGGGCAAAATGCGTGTCACTTTGGTAATAGTGCAATACCTGATGGAGTCTTCAGGGAGTGGATGTAGGTCATGTTTGATCGAACCACTATAAACCTTTATGTCTTTAATTTTTCCACTGCTTACTACAAGTTATGAATTCCGTGTGGAAAATTTATGTTAAAAACTTTAAATTAACTTTTTTCATATATCAATTAGTTTTAAATTTTAAAATCCAAGAGTAATATTTAAAATAACCAATTCACAGCCTTGGGACATTAGTTTAGGTTTAACAACCTAATTGAGATTCAACAAGAATCATCAATCTCCCCACACAATACTTGTCCATCATAAAATTATCCCAAAGACTCACATTGGACCTAAGATATTACCAAAGTTTACAAGAAAAAGTGGATGCCAAATCAAACATAGTCTTACACAGTCCCATAACATTTACTCCAGGAAGACCAATAAATCTTAGAATTATTCCCAGAACCTTTCAAATAATTTTTTTTAAATTATATCAATTCTATGGCACACATTCTTAGTAGGAAAAATGGATTGAAAATTATAGATTGGAATAGAACAAAGAACATTGCTAATGAGAATAAGATGGCCACCAAAGTTTAAAAAATTAGAATCCCAAAATGATAATCTGTTCTGCACCACATAAATTAAATCATAAAAAAAAGACTTCTTTCTACCTTTATAGAGAGGAATACCCAGATATTTTATAGGCAAAACACCTTGAGTAAAACCATTAAGATTCTTAATATCCCTAACATGATCAAAAGAAATATTTTTAGCAACAATAAAATAGCACTTATGCTTATTAAAGGCCAATCCACTAACCAATTCAAACTAATCAAAAAAGTTTAAAATTATGTCAACCCTATTGATCGAAGCATTCAAAAACATAATGAAATCATATGTAGAGAATAAATGTGAAATTTTAATACCACCTAAGGTTCTGAAATAAAGAATTGGATATTTATTAAAGAGATCCACAAGGCCTCTAGAAAGATAATAAAGAGCGCAGGGGAATTTGGGTCCCCTTGCCTATGGCCATGAGAAGCCCGAAAGAAATCGGGACACTTACAAATCACAGCAATTGAG
Source organism: Dendrobium nobile (assembly GCA_022539455.1). NCBI lineage: Eukaryota > Viridiplantae > Streptophyta > Magnoliopsida > Asparagales > Orchidaceae > Dendrobium > Dendrobium nobile. The sequence goes on along the minus strand of CM039729.1, from coordinate 43,081,531 downwards.
AAAAAAGGCTTTCAATACAAATCTCGATAAGATTGATGAAATTATATTCAAAACTAAATAAACTCAAGATATTATAAATAAACTTCTACTTAATATTATTATAAGCCCTAGCAATATCAAATTTTATAATCATATTATGACCTCTAACGTTCGCATCCAAGTCTTGACAAAATTCCTAAGCCAACAGGATATTGTCAGCTTACACGACCTTTGATAAATCCCATTTGGAAGGGTGATATAAGCTTAGGTTAGGAAATAATTAACCGATTCGTCAAAATTTTAGAAAGTAATTTATCAAAAATAGTACACAAACTAATAGGTCTAAAGTTATTCTAAGAATTCACAGCATTGTTCTTGGGAATAAGTACAATAGAAGTAGAAAAAAAACATTGTAATAGGAGTACTATCAAAGAAATTAGTGATAGTAGAAAAAATATTATTGGAAATAGAAGGCCACATTTTCTGAAAGAACTTAGTTTTGAAGCCATCCGGGCCAGTCAAAGAATCAACATTCCTACCAAATAAAGTATCTTTAATCTCTTCAAGGGAAGGAGACTTAGATAAACCACAATTATCCTTTTGAGAGATAATATTAGGAGTAATGGATGGGTTAGCAATAATAGCAGGGTTAAAAAACTTATTAAGGTTATTTTGAAAAAAATTAACATCCAGATTAGCAATCTCATCACTATCCTCAGCAACAAAACCATCCTCATGAGAAATTTTATGAATGTAGTTAATCACACGTTTCTTATTTACTAAGTGGCATGAAAATATTTAGTATTGTTATTACCTTCAACAAAATGCTTTGCAGAAACTTTCTGGCTTCCAAAAAATTTCTTCCTGAGTTTGAAGCTTACAAAAATCCATTTAAGCTTCATGCAAAAGACAAAGGTTAGACTTAAAGGGATCCAATTGACAAAGTTCCTAAGTAAAAATAGCCCTATCTTCGACAAGTAAAATATTAGAAAAAAGATCTTTGAAAACATTATGACTCCACCAATTCAAAACTTGCTTAAGCCTTTTCAGTTTAAGCCAAAGTTAATTTATGCAAGAAATAAAATCATTCAGGAAAAGAGGAGCTTGCAAATTATTCTAGACCACCTCAAGAAAAGACTCATATTGCAAAAACATGTTTTGGGATCTAAATTAAGAAGGGATGCCCCTGGCTTTGTTGTTAATTTTGATAAGAAGAGGAGAATGATCAGACAAGGTGCGGCTAAGCTTGTCAACCATAGTCACATCAAAAGAAGTAAACTAGGCATTGTTAAAAATAACTCTATTAAGTTTTTGCCATAAATGCCCACGTTGCCAAGTAATATTATTGCAAGAAAAACTAATATCAATGAGGTTACTTTCCATAATCATGTCATTGAAATCCTCCATCGACTGATATATAGGAACATAAACTCTTATATGCTCAGTCGGTTTGTAAAAGTGTTAAAATCACCACTAACAAGCCAAGTAAGGTTGCAAATACTATGAAATTGCATAATTTGATCCCATAAAACCTTAGAGTATAATGTGAGAAAGCAGCATAAACAAAAGATGCATAAAGTTTGAAATTAAAACTTTCAATATTACAATGCAAAACTTAAGTAATCGCCCACTTGGTGGCATCCTTTCTTTTAAAATAGAAAGAAGACTCTAATCTTATCAAAATCATATTCAAATCAAAATAACATCAACTCTTACATTCCTATAAAACTACATTTAACTTTTCCATATCTAAACTATACCAAATGATACTATTCTCCTTAGTTATTATTTATTGAAGCCATCATTGCCATTATCGACTTTTAAATCAATTTATCGATCCAAATCTTTCAAACAATCAACTCAAATTTCTATCTACTTTCATTTTGATTATCTACCAAATATCAAAACTCTTTCTAAATCGTATACTCAGATTTTCAATATCAACTTCAATTCTGGATCTAATTGATTATTTCGATTAACACCAATACGCACAATAAACTTTAGCAAGTTTATCATGCCTATTGGTGGTCAATTTGTTGACCTCATTATTCGAGGTTAGTTTCCCTAGAATTTATCTTTAGCACCTTGGTTTTCATAGCCTAGCATAGACGTCACTTTTAGGACTCCCCTTAGGTGGACACCCACTGTAGCATTTACTCGACCCTTTTGTTAGACCCAAATTAAAATCAATTAATTCCAAATCTAATTGAGCTCTAAACTAAACTCAAATCGACTCAAACTCCTGACTTAACCTAAGTCATCATTAATTCAAATAAAATTGACTCGATGCAAATTTGTTTTAACAAATGAAGGATTTGATTAAAAACAAATTAAACTCATCTCAAACCTATTAAAATCAAATCAACATTAATTTGGAAAAATTGATTAAATCAAATTTTTTAAAATCAGTAAAATAAAATAAAAATAAATATTTATTAAATTTTATATCAAGATAATTTAATTTGAGTAAATCAATTATAACAATGATTATAATAATTAACTGAAATTGTTTTAAAATTAATCCATAGATTTGAAAGTTCGTTCGGGATGTTAAGCCCTATGAACTTAGTTCCAAGCTAACCAAGAGGGGGGGTGAATTGGTATTTTAAAAATTCTTGAGACAAAGAAATAAATTCACAAACCAAATCACTCCACCAAACCAAATGCGAAATTTAAAAGTGCGGAAGCAAAAATAAGAACACAAGATTTATAGTGGTTCGGTCGACTAGACCTACGTCCACTCCTTGGAGGCACCCTCCAAGTATTGCACTACAAAACGTGACTCTCCTTTAGCCCCCACAGCTAGGCGGAGAAGCCCTCACAAGAAACTCCTTTTTGCCACCCCGGCAAGGCAGAGAACCTACCTCATTTTGCTTCCTCCTGAAGCTGGCAAAGAACCACAACCAAAAGCAAAACTCCTTACCTCTACCGACCCTTCCACGGACGAGAAACTCCAGACGAAAGACAAGCAGAGCGATCCTTGAGCAACCCTTGTGAATCCCCTCACAAGCTCCCCCTCATAAGATCCTCTCTCTCTCTCCCTCTCTCTCTTTCTCTCCTCAAGGTCTTCTCAAGTCAAGGCAGCAGCCAAAGGTCTCTTCAAAACGTTGAAGAAGAGCTCTTTAAATAGAAGAGCTCAAGAGGAGCTCATTAATTGCAAGTAGCCGACTTTATCGTCCCGGCCGATATGGACATCGGCCTGGCCGATTAGTACAAATCAAGGAAGATCGGCCAGAGCACAGCCCTGGGAATAGTTCTGGACGATTGAAATTTGGCTTAATCGTCCAGGCCGATCTCACGATCGTCCTGGCCGACTAGTTCAAATCAGAGGTAAATCATCCTGAGCACAGCCCTGGGAACAGTCCTGGCCGATTGAAATTTGGCTTGATCGTCCAGGCCGATCTCACGATCGTCCTGGCCAATATGATCGTATCAATCATCCTTAATTACTCCCTTGATTTCCTGATCAATTAAGGCATAATTTGGTAATTTCGTTTTGGCCGATCCTGGAATCGTCCTGGACGATAATTTAAAATTCAGTATGCCTAAACTGTCTAAGGCGGCTATCTCTTTCTATTTTGAGCTTATCGTCCTGGCCGATACACGTATCGTCCAGGCCGATATGTTAATGTCGGCTGCCTTAATTAAGAATCCTTAATTAGACTCTCTGTTTTAAGCTGATCGTCCCGGACGATATAAAGATCGGCCGGGCCGATGTTTGCAAAAACAGAATTTCTAAGCCTCTCAAGTGTGTGTGTGAAGGGTTACTTAGCATCAGTCTTTTTGATTATTACAAGTAGACTCAAAAGGTGAAAAATAAAATTACAGACTGACTCAACCCTAAACCTACGCGATCCTGGACTTGGCTTCCTCTTGATCGTCCGATCTTCGATTCCTGAAAAGTTAGAAGCAACAAGTAGTCCAAGAGAGATAGTGTTTGTCAATCATCAAAACATAAGCTATGAAAAAGTAGATTTGCAACAATCTCCCCCTTTTTGATGATGGCAAACACAAGTAGGAAAATTTCATTAAAACACAGCAAGGTTACAAAATCCAAGACAAACAATTTTTTTCTACACCCTACTCCCCCTTTTGTCATCACAAAAAGAGGGTCTAGAAACACAAGAAAAAGACTATCAAGCACATAAAAAAGACAGGAAACAAACAACACAAAATACAGACTAAAAAAAAATGAGGGATCCAGATCATCAGATGGAGGTGGTGGAGGTGGCTGCTAAAAGTAGGTGATTGGTCAAAAAGGCGGTCCGATCGGCCGGGCCGATCAGATATCGGCCAGGCCGAATAGACACAGCCGATCGGCCTGAGGAGTCAGGCCGAACGACCGTTGAAAAAGTAGATCGTCTGGGCCGATTAGGTGTATCGTCCGGGACGATGCACAATTATTGATCGTATCGGCCAAAGTTAAAACGTTTAAATGCATGCCACGTGTATCGTCCAGGACGAACAGTGGATCGGCCCGGCCGATTGTCCAATAATGGATCGTCCGGGGCCGAATTTAAAGATCAAAACGTGCTGACACGTGGATCATTCAGGACGATCCAGTGTATCGGCCAGGACGATGCACATAAAATGCATCGGCCAGACAAAATATACTATCAGCCAGGACCAAGAGTTCGATCAAATCGTCCAGGACGATGTGGGATCGTCCGGGACGATGAGTTAGGGTTTTCAAACGAAAAGGTCAGCAGATGGATTTTGAACAGAATTTGTCATATCGTCCAGGACGATAATGGGATCAGCCAGGACGATGTAACTAGGAATTGAATTTAAAAAAATGGTGATGATCAAGACCCAAAAAAAAATAAAGAAATAGTCAAAACGCAGAAAAATAAAAAAAGGAACACATGAAAACAAATATTTTTGAACTTGTAATATTTCTAAAATTTTTTTTTTTATTTTATTTTATGGAGGCATCATATGAGAATTCTTTTCAAAAAGTTAAGCCTTTTAAAGTTCCAAGAGATCAATAAGTTTAACAAATCTCCATTAGATGAAGGTAGAATATCTGATTTTGTTAACCCTTGATCAGACATCCTTCAGGGTAAAAATTCTTTTGGAAACCAAAAACCTAGCTTAGAATAACTAATAGGAATAATAAGATCCATTCAAAGCTTGTTTACAAAGAAAATATCTCATATTTAATAAACCAAAGTGATTTTTCTCAATCATGAAAATTGAAATCAAGTCTTTGAAAACATCACATAATTAATGAGTTTTCTAAGTTTTAAGAGTTTTACCAAAGAGAGAATAGCTTGCATTTAGTGGGCTCATTTTATGCCTCTTGTCATTTGATTTGCTCTTTTGAGCATTTTTTGATTCTTTGATACACTTTTGTGTATGTAGCATTCTTTTCAATTTTGGCTTCATTGGCCTCTTTTCTTTTTAACTTTTGCAAGCTAGAAATTCTTTAATATACTCTTAATAAAAAAAAACTTAGTTGTGAGTATATCCTCCAATTATTAGAGAATAGGGGCTCTCTCTCTAACATAGGGAAGAACAATCCACAACACAAAATCAAACTCATGTGAAAGAATGCAATGGCAAGATTTCAAAAGTTTGAATGATAACTAAAAACTTTGGCTATTATGCATAAGATAGATTATTGTAGCAAGATAAGAAAAAAATCTTAATTAACAGGCTATTGGTTAAACCGAGTTTAGACTTTTGTTTTAGAGAAGAAAAATCATACCACTAAGTAAAGTCTGAAGGAGGGAAAACATCAACAGAAAACTCCCTTTAACCAATTTTGAAAAGCTAAAACACTTATCTAAAAAAAAAAACTCCAAAATCTAAAAGTTTGAAAGGACTAATCATATGAAGGTCAAAGTTTAAAGAGCAACGTGTAAACAAAACAAAACAAAACAAATGAAAAATAAAGCAAACTAAAATCAATACAAAGTGAGCACAAAAACCAAAAAAAAAAATAAAAAGACACACAAAACTAATGTTTCAAGCACGTGATAAAGCAGCGAGTTTAAGTAATTTTTGAGCTGCAAGCCCCCTTATGTCCAGTTATCCTATGCTCCCATGAGGGCTTTGGTGGGAGCACACCTGCAAAACTCAACAACAGTCAGATTTAGGAACCCAAACAGGTTTGGGATCCTTCTTAGGAAAAGTAGAATGTAATGCAGGTAAGGTATGCTGTGAATCATGCATTTTAGGTCTCCACACCCAATGAGTACTACGATGAACGGTGCAAGTGTGTGAGATGTGTCCTAGCATGCCACATGAGAAACATCTAATTCCAGGAAAGGGATTTCTTAGATGATTTGAGTTATAATGCCTCTTCCTAGATTTTGGCTTAAGATCAACAGTGGAAGTCATCCGATCATTTTGAATCCTCAAATTTGTTCTCTTTAAGGCATCAATCTCAATCCTCAAATTTTTCTCAAGATCTTTAGATTTCTTAAGATCAAAACTAAGTGAGGTGTGTGAAACTTTTAATGCATTATGTTCATCAATTAATTCCAAATGTTTTTTATTCAACTCATTAAATTCATCAAGAAGAGCCATGTGATTTGAATCAATCGTTGCATGGTCTTTGAGAAACACTTCATGCTCTTTTTGTAGATTTGAATGTTCTAATTTTAGGCTAGCATGAGTTTTCTTAAGTTTTTTGTATGATGCATGAATTTTTTCACAAATTTCAAACAATTCATCATAGGTTAGTTTAGATACCTCTTCTTCATCACTTTGATTTTCTCCCATGAAACACAAATTCGTAGTCTCTTCCTCTGGTTCAGTCTCAGAGGAATCAGTACCAGATTCTGCCCAAAATCCTCTTTGGATTTTCTTCTTGTCCTTCCTTGACTTGGCTTTCTCCTCACCTTTTTCCTTTTCTTTGCTTGATTGATCTTGAAGTGTAGGGCAATCGGCTCTCACATGTCCAGGTTTTCTGCATTCAAAACAAACAACATCAGAAGATCCTTTAACATATTTGTGATCCTTACCTTTCCTCCAATTTTGATGATGCCTATGTTTCTTCCTTAGAAAGCTTTTGAATTGCCTTGTGATGAAGGCAACTTCATCGCTCTCAGAACCGGAAGATTCAGAATCTGATTTGTGCGCCTTCAGTGCAATTGTTTTCTCCTTTTTCTTCTCACCTGCATCAAGATTTCTTTGATTCACACCTTGCTCGTAAGCAATGAGTGAGCCAAGTAAGTTATCAATGGAATAAGTATTCAAATCTTTTGATTCAGTGATTGCAGTTATTTTTGCATCATAAGACGAAGGCAAGCATCTCAAAATCTTGTTAACTTTTTCATAATTCGAAAGCTCTTTTCCTAGTGCATGCAATGAAGTAACAATCTGAGTAAACCTAGTGTACATGTCAGAAATCGATTCATGAGATTTCATATGAAAACGTTCGTAGTCATGCAAGAGAAAGTTCAAACGGGTTTGCTTAACTTCATTAGTACCTTCATAGGTGATGCATAATTTATCCCAAATCTCTTTACCAGTTTTGCAAGTTGAAACACGCATGTAATCTTCAGATTTCAAAGCACAGAAAAAACAGTTCAAACATTTTGCATTTAACTGAGCCAAATCACGTTCATCGAAAGTCCATTCAGTAAAAGCAACTTCAGTTTTAATACCATTAATTTCACGAGAAGGTGGAGAATAACCTTCTTGAATAAGAATCCACATGCGATAATCAGTAGATTGTAAAAACGTTGACATGCGGGTTTTCCAAAAATCAAAAGGTAAGTTGTCAAATAGAGGAGGTCGTGTAATCGAATAACCTTCAGTAGTGTATCTATTTCCAATGTTAGCCATGGATCAAATTCAAAAAATTTTCAAACTTAATTTTTTGAATCCTGCTCTGATACCACTTGAAAGTTCGTTTGGGATGTTAAGCCCTATGAACTTAGTCCCAAGCTAACCAAGAGGGGGGATGAATTGGTATTTTAAAAATTCTTGAGACAAAGAAATAAATACACAAACCAAATCACACCACCAAACCAAATGCGGAATTTAAAAGTGCGGAAGCAAAAATAAGAACACAAGATTTATAGTGGTTCGGTCGACTAGACCTACGTCCACTCCTTGGTGGCACCCTCCAAGTATTGCACTACAAAACGTGACTCTCCTTTAGCCCCCACAGCTAGGCGGAGAAGCCCTCACAAGAAACTCCTTTTTGCCACCCCGGCAAGGCAGAGAACCTACCTCCTTTTGCTTCCTCCTGAAGCTGGCAGAGAACCACAACCAAAAGCAAAACTCCTTACCTCTACCGACCCTTCCACGGATGAGAAACTCCAGACGAAAGACAAGCAGAGCGATCCTTGAGCAACCCTTGTGAATCCTCTCACAAGCTCCCCCTCACAAGATCCTCTCTCTCTCCCTCTCTCTCTTTATCTCCTCAAGGTCTTCTCAGGTCGAGGCAGCAGCCAAAGGTCTCTTCAAAATGTTGAAGAAGAGCTCTTTAAATAGAAGAGCTCAAGAGGAGCTCATTAATTGCAAGTAGCCAACTTTATCGTCCCGGCCGATATGGACATCGGCCTGGCCGATTAGTACAAATCAAGGAAGATCAGCCAGAGCACAGCCCTGGGAATTATCCTGGACGATTGAAATTTGGCTAAATCGTCCAGGCCGATCTCACGATCGTCCTGGCCGATTAGTTCAAATCAGAGGTAAATCGTCCTGAGCACAGCCCTGGGAACAGTCCTGGCCGATTGAAATTTGGCTTGATCTTCTAGGCCGATCTCACGATCGTCCTGGCCGATATGAGCGTATCAATCATCCTTAATTACTCCCTTAATTTTCTGATCAATTAAGGCATAATTTGGTAATTTCGTCCTGGCCGATCCTGGAATCGTCCTGGACGATAATTAAAAATTCAGTATGCCTAAACTGTCTAAGGCGGCTATCTCTTTCTATTTTGAGCTTATCGTCCTGGCCGATACACTTATCGTCCAGGACGATATGTTAATGTCGGCTGCCTTAATTAAGAATCCTTAATTAGACTCTCTGTTTTAAGCTGATCGTCCCGGACGATATAAAGATCGGCCGAGCCGATGTTTGCAAAAATAGAATTTCTAAGCCTCTCAAGTGTGTGTGTGAAGGGTTACTTAGCATCAGTCTTTTTGATTATTACAAGTAGACTCAAAAGGTGAAAAATAAAATTACAGACTGACTCAACCCTAAACCTACGTGATCCTGGACTTGGCTTCCTCTTGATCGTCCGATCTTCGATTCCTGAAAAGTTAGAAGCAACAAGTAGTCCAAGAGAGATAGTGTTTGTCAATCATCAAAACATAAGCTATGAAAAAGTAGATTTGCAACAAGATTGTATTCATCAATTTGAATCGACAGAGAAGTTTTTTAATTGTGGTTAGACTAGTATGGTCCAAACTGCCCAGCCCCTTTCCCTCTAACTCACATAAATGAACTACTCAGCCATCTCTCTGTAGTTCGCACAACCCCTACCAATCGCCTCCTCTCTTATTCACATAAATGAATCCCCCTCCACCTCCACCGAGTTCATAATTTCCCCCTCTTGTCGCTCCCACTCTCTCGGTTTGCAAGAAGCCAATGCGAGAGCCCTCCCTCTCAATTTCTCTCAGGAAATTGAAGTCCAAGAGTTCATCTCTCCTTTCTAGTTAGGAAAAGGCCCAAGGCGCCTATTGCCTCCCAATTTTCCAGCTCCAGCCTTAGCCGATCTGTCCCTCTCCAAGGAGGCTGATCCTAGCACCCTTGCCTCAACTAAGTTCAGTTATACTATGTTTTGCCTCTTCCTCCCTAATCTTTGCCATCTTCTTCTAGTTCTTTGATTAGTTTTCTATGATGGATCAAGAGGAACCTTTATTTGGAGAAGATATTAGTTTCTTGATGTAAAAATCTATAGGAATCATAAATGTATATACCTTTATTTTTCTTTAAAAGGTTTTTGAAAGTGGTTTGATGAATTTTTGTTCAATTTCTTAAAGATAGATGATTGATTGATTTATGTATAGCTTTATTTTCTAAAAAAAAAAATTGGTAGAATCATGTTCATTTAACTCTTTCTCATGTGAGATATCCTTTTGTTTAGAAGTACCATCTTTGGAAAAATTACATAAATGTAAATCCTTAGATTCAGTGTTTAGGGAAGATTAAAAATTTGATGAATAATAGAGCTAGGAATCACATTCAAAAGTTTATTGTAGTGCCAATAGTTATCCATAATGAAAAAGTTCACCATAACAGCCATAGTAGAAGAGGTATTAATAATAGAATAAAAAGAATGCCGACCTAACTTATGATCTTACTAGAAGAAGATATTTCCATGACTAAGCCCCCCAAAAAAAATATGGTTGAACCATCCATTTAATCTTTCCATATATCTCCCAAACTTTAGAATCACCTTGGTTAGAAGAGCAAATAGTAGGATATTTACCCACACAATATTTAACAACCATAAATTTAGGCCAAAGGCTCATATTACCAAAAAAGGTATACCAGAACTTTAACGAAAATGAATAGGATAAATAAAACATTCTCTTATAACCCAAAGCACCCTCATTTAACAAACCATAACATTTATCCCAAGTGGACCAGGTGATTTTTGAAATAATGTTAGCCTATTTCCAAAAAAATTTATTTATATGTTTAATAATCATATTGCAAATAGTTAGAGTAGGTTGAAGAGTTCAAAGCGTATAAACTGGAAGTGAGAAAAGAACACTTCTAACTAGAGTAAGCCTACCAACAAAGCTTAGAAAATTAGAATCCCAGGACAAAAGCTTGTTCTTAACTGAGGTGATCAAATCATCATTAAGAAAATAATTCTTATGACCTTAAAAAGAGGAACCCCAAGATACCTAGTAGGTAATTGAGCTTACACAATGCCAGACATAGCTTTGACATCAAAAATATCATCATTAGGAATTTTGTTAAGGGCCATAACACAATATTTATTTTTGTTTAAAGAAAGCCCACAAACATTTTAAAAATAATGAAAGATTTCTAAAAGTTTATTGATTCAATTTAATGAACCATTCCTAAAAAGAATAAAATCATTGGCAATGCATAAGTGAGAGATAGGAAAACCATTCAAAGTTCTAAAATTGAGGCTAGAGAGATTCTCGAAGAGGTTAACAAGGCCTCTAGATAAATAATCTACCGTAATAATGAAAATTGTAGGAGAGATAGGGTCTCCCTGTCTATGGCCTTGAAAGGATTTAAAGAAGCCAGTGATCATACCATTGACAATAATGGAAAAATATGATCCTTTAATGAAATTCTTAATAAGATTGATAAAAACTAAATTAAACACAAATAAATGTAAAATATTATAGAGAAAACTCAAATAAATGTTATCATAAGCCTTGGAAATATCAACAATCAAGATAATGTTGTTACCTCTCACCCTAAAATTTAGATCTTGACAAAATTCTTGGGCCAAAAGAAAATTGTCTGCAATAGCCTGCCCTTAACAAAACCCATTCGATAGGGAGAAATAATTTTAGGCAGAATAGGCTTTATCCTACTCATAAAAATTTTAGAAATCAACTTTTTAAAAAAGGTGTAAAGGCTAATAGGTCTAAAATCATTCCTATTACTAACTGAGTTGGTCTTGGGAATAAGCATAATAGAAGTAGAAGTAAAGAATTTAGGGAAACTATGCCCATCAAAAAAACTCCAAAACAATAGAAAAAAGGTCAGAACTGATAATACTCCAAGCTTTTTGAAAAAAACGTAGAAGTAAAATCATTTGGACCATCCATAGAATCACTATTCATGCCACAAATAATCTCTTTTAACTCCTCTAAAGATGGGGGTTTAAAAAGTAAATCATTATCCTCCTAAGATATAAGATTTGGGATAATATCAGGGTTATCAACATTAACAAGAGTAAAATCTTTATTAAGGAAATTTTGAAAGTGTTGAATAACCAAATTACCAATTTCCTCCCCATCTTCAATTGTAGAACCATCATCACGAGTCATTTTATTAATGGAGTTTTTGGCTCTTTTTCTCTTAACCAAAGCATAAAAATATTTGGAATTAGTATCAACTACAACGAGGTGATTCGCAATCACTTTTTACTTCTATAAAGTTTCCTCCTAAGCATGTAATTTAAACAGATAAACTTTAGCTTGTTTGAGCAATATAAAATTAGCATTAGAAGTAAAAACTTGACAGTTAGCCTCAATAGAACTTACTTAGTCTTCAATAATCAGAATATTGGTGAAAATATTTTTTAAAACAATGTGATTCTACTAATTAATGATTTATATTAGTTTTTTTAGCTTGAACCAAATCCTCTTCATTCCATGAATAGAATTATCAGGATGCAAGGGGGCATTCAAATTTTCTTGAACCGCATCCAGGAAAGACTCATGAAAAACCACATATTATGGAATATAAATTAAGGAAAAGCTTTCATCTGTTCAAATTTAAGCATAAACAACAAAGGAGAGTGCTCATAAAGAATTCTACTATGATGCTCAATAGAAATAGTGTTGAAATATTTAAGCAAATTATCATTAAATAAAACCCAATCAAGACATTTCCATAAATGACCATGGTTCCAAGTGAATTTATTATCAGAAGAACCAATGTCAATCAAGTTACAATCAATAATCATAATGTTAAAATCCTTCATAGAGTGATAGTTAGGAGTAGAAACCCCATATGCTTAGAAGGATTAAAAATAATGTTAAAACCACCACCAAGACAATTTGCAAATACTATAAAAATTATTGAGTTACTCAAATAACATTTTTATAGTATTTGAGTAGAAGAAGCATAGATAAAGGAGGCATGATAATTTAAATTTAAAAATTCAATACTACAATGTAGAACTTGAGTAAAGTCTCCAATGTCTTTAATCCTAACAGGATCCTTCCGAAAAACCTAAATTTTTTTAGTAGAGTTAGGAACAAAATGGTTAAACCTCACGATTCTAGCACTATAAGGTAATTTAGAGATATTAATAAGTGGCTCAAGCAAAATAAGAATTGAATATTGTAAATACAACATAAATTCTTAACTCTCAACCTAGACAAGGGTCAACCATTACCCCTAGCATTCCAAATAATAATTTTAAACATAAGAAACTTATTAACGACTAGTTCGCAAGCAACGGGTGGTCCTAGGAGATTGTACAATGATGTTTTTGCTTTCCCTGTCTCTCCTACAATAAAATTAAGTAAAACTTGTATTATTATCATTTTTAGCAAAATATTTAGCACTAATTTCCATATCCTCCATATTAGTAACAACATCACTATGATAATGAGAGATTGAAGGAAACATACTATCATTATGTTAGGCCACCTGCCTTAACTGTTGAGGACATTCACTCTCTATAAATATACAATCATCCTCCACATTACCTTTGTTCCTCAAGACAAGCTCATAATTTCCTTCCCCAAAGAAAAAGCTATCCTCCACCCTAGCCAATTAACCCTCCTCCAAAATGTTACCATTCCCTGCAATGTCTTTATTATTTTTTTTGAGGAAAAATGCAATAGCATTAAAATAAAAAGAAGAACAAACAAACAACTCAAGACAGTCCTAAAGCATCACATTCCCCCTTCAAGCAATATAAGAATGAAGGAGGAATGTCATTGTCCAAAAGATCTGACCAAATAAATGAATTAAAGACTCCCAAATTAGCACAAATATCCGCTAATTCGTTACAATTTCTTCTACAAAAAGAAAATAAAACTTGGTTGAAATTATTAAGAAAAGCCAATCTATCATCTCTTATTTCTTTGATCTTCCACTTCTTCAACCCATTTTGGAGTGCTTTGATAATATTGTAGTTATCACCTTCAATCATCACACCTTGATATTCAAACATCCAATTTTTCAATATGTTTTTAAGGTAGTAGATTGTCATTAATTCCACTTGGGAAATATCCCAATGCACATAATCAGCTCCAAAAGCTAATAAAAACCGACCTTTATCATCCCTTACAACGCCACCAACTCCTGCCATATTGTTGCTTTTTAGTGCAGCATCTACATTAATCTTAATCCACCCGGGAGGAGGAGGATGCCAAGAGTTAGACAGCTTTTGTTGGTTAACATCCTAGTTGCCCGAGGGAAGATTTATAAAGTTGCTCACCGAAGTTAAAGAGACTGAATTTGATGCTATATTAATCTCTGAGTCCTCCACTCCTTCATGTATAAGTTTACATCTTCTTTTCCAAACTAGAAAAATAGTTGTACAATAAAGATTAGCTGTAAAAGAATTTTGATTTGCATACCTCTTAAGCTACTCCAAACATGAGTTGAAGTTACTGAATAATGGGATATGGAATCCCCAATTGTTCAACAAATTTATCACCTTCTGAATTTTTATACAGCTTCCTGCAATATGCCAATTATTTTCTTCTTCCTGACAGCCTCTCGGACATTTTGCATTTCCTCACAGTTTCCTTTTCATCAGGAAAGCATTTGAAGGAAGAGCTTCATTATAAAGCCTCCACCAAAAGAGTTCAATTCTTGGTCTCAGTTTTAAATTTTTCATCCATGTCCAAAGGTTCTTCTCTGTTTTTCGTTCCAACTTGGCTTCAAATGATAGTGCAGCAATCGATTTCCCAGAATTTTTTGTTTTAAGTTCCAATTGATCGTTGCAACAATCTGTTATAATTGGAATTTTTCTGATAAGTTCCACTAGTTGTTCTCCAAAAAAAACTTGTAAGAGATTTAAATTCCATCTTCCATCCACAATAAAATTGCATAAACTGTAGTTGGATGGTTCTAACATATTTATGAATGTAGGCCATTTTGAGAAACTTTTGTCAAGGACCCAATCATCGAGCATCCAGTTAATAGACTGTCCATTGGAGATATTCCATCTCACAATGTTTTTAAGAGAGACAGATCCTGTTATAATAATCTTCCAAGTAGTTGAAGTAGCACTCTTCACCGGTTCATTCCAAATATTCATACCATATTTGCTTCTAAGTATCTTGTTGAGCAACGAGTCCTTCTTCATGAGGAAATCCAAAGCAAATTTTACACGAAGAGGTCCAACCTTTGAGACCGCAGAATAAAGTCCACGACCTCCTTCACCTTTAGGCTTGCAAAGCTACTCCCAGGAAGCATAGTGCAATCCAGCATTACTATTTTTCTTATTCCACAAGAACCCTTTACACATCTTGTCAAATTCTTTTAGAATACTTATAGGAACCAGTGTAATAGATGATAAGAACATTGGGAGAGCTAGGAAAGTGGATTTAACCAGAATTAATTTCCCCTCCAAAGAAATACAATGCTTTCCCCAAGTGTTCAGCTTATTGGCCGCAGATTCCAACAAGATTTGAAAATCGGAAGCTACAAGTCTTCTTAACGTAAGCTTTACTCCAATATATGTTATCTCGTTCACTATTTTATAATTGAGTATTCTACCAATTTTATTCTTAATCCCAATTCTAGTGTGTTTACCAAAGATAACCATGGATTTGGATTGATTTACTCTTTGACCTGTCCACTTGCAGTATAAGGAAATAATGTTCTTCAAATCCTTAATTATTTTCACATTGGCTTCCGAGAAGAGTAATACATCATCGGCATAAAGCAAGTGGGAAATCTTGGGTTCTTTAGAGAAATAGAAATACCAAAATAATTCCTCTTTTGGTTTATAGCATCCGACAAAATTTGAGAACAAAGGATAAATAAATATGGAGACAAAGGACATCCTTGTCTAAATCCACATTTTCCATTGATCCAAACCAATTTCTTCCCATTAATAAGAATGCAATATTTTGGATCACAAATGCATTGCATTAAAAGATCCCTAAACTTGTTAGGAAAATTGAAATTGGTAAGTACTTGCCATAGTGTAAGCCACCCCATGCTGTCATAGGCTTGCTCCATATCTAACTTGATAGCCAAGAGACCATTTTTAGCTTTAGAGTATCTGAATTTTTTGTAGACTTCTTGAGCTAGAAGTACATGTTCTGATAGTGATTCACCTCTAATGAAAGCAATTTGTTCCTCAGATACAATTTTTTGAATAGCTCCTTCCATTCTATTCAAAAGCATTTTTGCTACAACTTTGTAAATAGTCATGCAAAGACTAATTAGACTAAAGTTGGAAACCTTATTGGGATCTTTGACTTTAGGAATTAAGACAATTAATGTTTCTTTCCATGAGTGGTGCATAATATCGAAGGAAAAGAATTGGCTAACAGCTCTCCAAACATCTTCTTTAATAATTAACCAAAAATCTTTGATAAAGGAGAATGTGATACCGTCCAAGCCTGGAGAAATATTTGAACCAGAATTTTTCACCACCTCCTGCATATCTTTCATAGTGAAATCTGTTTCCAGATATTTGCATTCATCATCTGCCAAGGTAGTAACCGGATTTGGCCAGCCTTCCAAAAGACAGTCCCTAAATTTCCATTTATGAGAAAAAAAATCTGAGAAAGTATCCTGGATTTCGGCTAATACTTCAGTAGTTGATCCGTCTTTTGTTTTGATATGATTGATCCAATTCTGATTCCTTCTGGAGTTCGCAAATGCATGAAAAAAGGAAGAATTGGTATCGCCAAGTTCCATCCACTTTGCTTTAGCACGTTGCCTCCACCAAGAATTGAGCCTAGCCAATGTAACATTGATTCATTGACTTTGAACCTAAGCAAATGCAGCTTTTCTATCGTAAGACCTCATTCTGCTTCTTTCACTTGGATCTCCAAAATCTCCTCCTTCAACTTATCCCTTATTAAGTTCAAATTTTTGAACTTTTCTCTACTCCAGAAGAAAAGAGCTCTAAGGGTTCTTTTAAATTTTAAGTTGAGAGAAGTGGCAGGCTCTGGATCACCTTTCTTATTCCATACATTTTTCACCAAAGCAGCAGCTCCATAGTAGGAAGCCCATACATCTTCATAACGAAACTCTCTACTAAAAAACTGCAAAGGCTTGAAGATTTCTAAAAGGATTGGGAAATGATCCGATGCTAACCATGAAAGATGTTTAACCTGAGCCAAATGAATAGCATTCAAAGCTGTCCAATTTCTCTAAAATCCGAGCACCTCCATCTTTGTTGTTGCACCGAGTGTATTTGGGTCCCATAGATTTAACTTCATGGAGGTCATTATGAATCATGAAATTCTTCATATCCAAAGCTCCTTGAGTCATTATAAATTTCTTTCTTCCTCTTTTTTCTTCCTGAGAAAGCACACAGTTAAAATCTCCTCCAACCACTAGATGATAGTCAACAGAGCAGTGTTACTCCAAACATTCCCATAAATGTTTCCTTATAACTGCTTTTGGGCTTCCATAGACCGATGCCACCTTCCAACAACCCTTATTAAGGATTGTTAAATTACCAATGATTGCTTGTGAAGAGTGTTCTATCATCGAGAATTCTGATATATCCTTCCTCCATAAAACCATCAATCCACATGAAAGACCTTCAGAAGGTACCACAAACGATTCCCAATTTTTTCCCAAAAGGTTTAATATTTGGGATTTCTCTATCGAGTTCAACTTTGTTTCCAAGAAGCCTATAAACAATGTATTGTTGTCTTTTACCAATTCTTTAAGATATAGAGCGGCCTCAACTTTCTTGGCCCCTCTACAGTTCCAAAAAATCAAGGAAGTCATTATTAAAAAGTGAGGGTAGCACCCCCAATCTTCTTAACTTTTCCTCCTTCCAACTTCCTATTTTGAGCAATGATGTTTGAAGAACCTAGAGATTTAAGTTCTTTAAGAAGTTTAACCTTTTTTTTACCAGAAGATTCTGTAGAGGATCCTTCTTAGCTTCCTGCTTCATCAGCATCCTTTCACCTGCTGGATTGCCCAAGAGACCAATGCTGTCCCATTCCTTTTCCACAATTTCTCCTTCCTCAGTACAAGTATCTTTCCTTATTGCCTTTATCATTGAATTGTTTTTCTCCATAATCTCACCCTCCACCTTCTTAATGCTATCTGAAATAGAATAGGGAATACATGAGTTCATAAACAATCCTTCCAGAATTGCTAGAGTTCGCAGGAAACCCACCATAGCCTTGTTAGAATCAGAGATTTGGTTACCATCCATGGTAACAAAAGTCTTAGCTGAAATGCATCCAGATTTCTCCATTTTCAGATTGTCTTGATGCTCCACCACAACCTCTCCTTGAGCTGATTTGTTACTCAACTCCAGCTCTTTTTTTTTTGTTAGGTGCATCTTCCTTCTTGTTAATAGCCTTCTGATTAGCATCTTCATTTATTATCTGGACATATTTGTTCCCTGTATCCATATCAGCTTTCTCCGGATTACCCAACTTCTGAACAGGCTGATAAGTTTTTTTTAGAAGAAATTTATTCTTTGCAATATTTTTATTAGAAGCTTCATCATAAATTTTATGTTGATTGACTCCTCTGCCATTCTTACGATTTACCATGACCCAAGGTCCGTATGAAGAAGTTTCCAACACCTCATCCTCATTAGCAAAATTACCTTCCTTTCCACCTTCATTACTGTCCTCATTTATCTTCTGATTCATATAATTGATCTTATTGCAATCCTATTCTCCATGACCAATCCTCCCACAATGGAAACAAAAGGAAGAAATTTTTTCGTATTCAACTCTTTGAAAAAATCTTCATGAAATACTATCCACCCAAACACCAACCGGAAGCTTCTTGTCAATCTTCACTCTTACACATATTCTAGAAAATTCTCTCCTTCCCCATTGGAATAAGTTACCATCTAACATAAGCGGAGTGCCGATCCTGGAAGCAATAATTGATATATTCTGTTCATCCCAGCAATGTGGAGGAAGGTGTGGAATTCTGATCCAGATTGGTGAAGTTAAACCCTTTAAAGATGATGTTGAAAAATATGGATTCCATTTTTCCATGCCTACTATGTGATCATTGACGAACCAGGGTCCCCTTGATAGCACTGCCTCCATCGATCATGATCATTGAATGAGCATAAAAACCACCCTTCACCAATTGTTGTAAAATGGAATTTGCCCAACTTATTCCATTATTTTCTAATTTCCCATGCCACCACGTGTGGAGGCAACTCCTTGCCAAATATTTTTATTACCAATGATTTCACCAATCTATTAGCATTGGTCTTTTCAACTGCTTCACAAAGCTTCACTGCCTTACCATCTTCAAACATGAGTACATCTTCTTCTTTGAAATTTAACTTGATGTAAGGTTTAGTAATTCCATTACTAAATTTTTGTTCAAGAGCTGTCTTCTTAGGCAATACACCAATTACCTTGTCCGCAAATGAAATTTCCTTGTTAATCAAAGATGATTTGAACTGCTGTGGATTACTCCCTTCCCTTCCAGTCTGTAGAGGATTATTAGTGCAACCACCTAAATCAGCTGAAGTACATTTCCTGACTTCCAGAAGTCCGAATTAGAATCCTTCTGAAAATGTCTTTCCACCGGATCTTCTCTGCAGAGATGCGTGGTAGTAATTTTCTCTGAAGATCCAGGTGACTTGATAGGAAAATGAATTTCTCTGTTTACCAAATTTAAGGAATTTGCATTTATCTTGCTGCCAGGGACGGAGATTGCACTTGAATTCCCAAACCAATTCACAAAAATTTTCATTCCAAAAGAGGAAGCCTCCTGGTCTGGAGAGAATTTTTTAGCTATCGCATGTACCTTTTTACCTTTACCTTCCACCAGAGCAAACTTACCATGTTTCTCAGTCAACCTTTCTGAAATGACTAGTTCTCCTCTTGATCGATGAAGACGATCGATTTCATCTTGACGTTCTGATGCTGCTTGAAGATGTCGAAGTTCGGAAGACTCCGACGATGTCGAAGATGTCCGGCGGCCTTCTGCCACCATGGTTGCCTCCTTCTGCAAAATGAGATGGAATTACTGCGAGAGAGAAAATTTGAAAAATAACAGAACTTCTCTCTCTAGAAAACTCAGAGCTTCTCTCTCTTGGAACTTCTCTAGGAACTTTTGTTGCAATGTCTTTATTAAATAAGTCAATATCCACATTAACTTACACCACTTTCTCCAGATCATTCAAAAATAAGGGATTAGTAGCCGTAATATATAGCAAAAAAAATCCATGTTAAACAAATTTTTGTTAATAATAGAAGGAATAATAGTTAGAACTAGCAATATTTTGGTTAGTGGTAATATCCAACATTTTTTCATCCATATTTTCATAACAAGAATATAAGCTAAAGGTAATTTTAAAATTTACTCCCTGAACATGATTAGGACAATCAACATTTATAACAGTCGGTTCAAAATTAGTACAAGCAAATTGCAAAGGATCCTCAATATTTTTAATTTGTTCAGTGGTATTGCCCTCCAGGTCTCCAAGATTAGGAATAACATTTTCATGGAAAGCTGAATTCACAACATTCACTTATGATTGTTTAGAAAAATCCTTCTCCTTATGAAGGTGTGGATACATCATATAACATTCATTTATATGATGGCCATGCATTTTTCAATGAGAACAAAAAGTGGGCAAGTTTTCAAATTCCACTTTTTGGAAATAATCATTCAAATCTGACATAATCCAAATCTCATTTGGATGTTTCTTAGAAATATCTTACTCAACCAACATATGAGCCATAGATGGTCGAGAAATAGGAGAGGCTTGGTTCAATTTTAACGACCTTCCAAAAATCAAAGATAAGACAAATAAAATTTTGGAATTAAAGATGCGAAGACTAATATTTGGAAAAGAAATCTACAAAGGGGCAAAAAGGGATTCGTCCATAACGTCAAAATACGGTGTCCATATGAGTAAGCACATTTGACTCGCTTGGATATAATAAGTTCTCCTAGAAAATATTCTATTATAATTTAGATCATCAGAAAGTTGGATTACAATATGCCTTTGATCAAGTAAATTGATATGGAAGGAACCCAACAGTTTTATGTTAAAAAAAAAAATTTGAATGATGTCAAGGTTTGAACGCCTCATAAGGAACTTGCCAAATAGCATTGAAGAAAATAGAGCGGCCAATTGAGAAACCATGGAGTCATCAAACATCGAAGTTGGACATCCCTTAAATGAAGTATGAATAAAATACAACTAAAAGGAAGAAGATGAAGAACTAACCAAGACATCCTTAAAAGATCAAGATTTACCCTCAATGAGGAGGAAGATGAGGGATAGATGATGATGGACTCGCCATCTCCCAAAGTCTAAAATTCATAATAAAAACCTCAAACTAACACGTAGAGAGAACTAGAAGAAACAAAAGAAAAGGAAACTATCAAAAAAATGCAAGAGAGCCATGCTAGGAGGGCAAAACTAGCAACATGAAGAGGGAACACTAGATCGCCTCAAAATCACCAAAGCTCAACAGGAAAAGAGATGTTGCCTGAATTTATGATTTATAATTTAGGGTTTAGAGTTTTGGGTTTAGGGTTTAAGGATAAGGGATTAGTGTTGACCTCATTATTCAGGGTCAATTTCCACATAATTCATCTTTAGCACCTAGGTCATTGTAGCCTAATTTAGATGTTGCTCCTCTAACACTTTTCTTAGGTGGATACCCACTGACATAGAACAGACTCAACCCTACAATTCAACCAGAAAAAAATAAAGACCAATTCAATCCAAATCATTATAAATAAGACAAAATTTATAATTTAAAATTATTTTTAATTCAAAAATTAACATAATTTTTTTTAAAATTATTAGTTTTATTCCAAATTTATCCTTGAATTATTCTTTAGCTTTTGAATTACAAATTAACTCTCAAACTCATCTATAAATCATAATTAATCTTAGCCATCGAATTGAATAGGAATAAATTTTAATAAGGTTCAGTTTAGACTGGTGCAACTCTCTGCACTCTCTATCTGGCAAAACTGAAACCTCTAAGCCTCATACCCTCTATTTCACAAATTGCCCTCCCTCTTATTCGCACACCTCTAGGCGAAATCCCTCTTGTCTATTTGTAAGAGAACTGGAGGCCCCAGTCAGCCTCTTCTCTATTCGTAAGAGGGACGAAAGATCCACTTTATCCCTTCTCCCATTCGCGAATGCTCCAACTCTCCATCTCTTTCTCTCTCACGTAAAGCCCAGGTCGACCCCCTCTCCTTCTCCGACCTGCTCCCTCTCTTTGAAATTGAAAATGTATACAATTGATTAAATATGGAATAATAGCTGCGAGGAATGTTATTAGTGAAATTAGTTAAAGGGAAGGATTGGATGGGCGAAGATGCTATTGGTAGTACTAGTGAAAGAAGATAGAGAATTGTGTAGATAGGAGGAGGAAATGAACCAACCTAAGGATGGGAATGACTAGCCATTCGTTTAATCACAATCTGAACACCAAAAAATGGGGTCTTCTTCTATCTTGTGGGTTCAGATTTATACTGAAATGGATGGGGTGGCAAATTGGCTATCTTCTATTAGTGAGTATAGTTCAAGCAAGAAAGCATCCATTCAATTTAATTTCATTATCAGTTGCCCCCATGAAAGAATTTGATTCCTAGGTTTTTTATACATGTCTTAGCAGGTATGATTTCATTTCACCATTTATATATTGTTGCCTACAAGAAAGGACTACTTGAGAATTCAATAGATGAAGGGTAGGCGGGATCCTTAGCGTAAAGTATTCTTACGACTATCCAGCTTTCACACGAACAAGAAAAGAAATGCATTACCAGTAAGGTTGTACATTTGAGAAGACCACCGACCTACTACGACATGCTCGGACAATCTTGGCGCTCTCCTAAGAATCTCGATTAGTTCTATCTACAGTAGCCCGTATAATTGTATCTCTCTCTCGTTGCATGGACCCAAAAACCCCTATAACAATAGTAAGCCAAGATAAAAGAATTATGTGGTAGTTTCATTTAGCCTAACCCCCCCTTTTGGCAGCTAACTCAATTACTAACAAAATTTTTTTTCATAGAAAATGAAATCAAAATGCTATCTACAAGGTAGGCCAGTCTAGCATGAGTAATGAGAAATTATGTGAAAAACACGATCGCCTAGCAGTGGAAGGCTATCTAAATTTAGTCAATAGATGCAAAGTGAATCGGTCCCTAAGGAACCCCGAAAAGGGTTGCCATTCAAATTCATCTTTTTGGTAGATAGTATTCTATTACGACTGGCCTTACTATGAAGGGGCTTAACCCAGGCGTGCTTTCCCTTTCCTATTTTAACTGGATCCACGGCTGTAAACTCAAATGAAAAAAAAGCTAAAGAAGAGAAGGAATCCAAGATCGCTTCCGACGATCAAATTCTTGGTGGGAATCATCAACTTTATAATGTTTTAATAACAGCTCACACTTCTTTAATGATCTTTTTTATGCTGATGTCAGCCCCACACATCAAGGAAGCCATCGCTTTATTGATAAAATGCTTTGAAAGATGAACGTATTGATGAGGCCCCGTCGATTTTTCCCAAGGAAGGAAGTCGAGCCCCACTGCAGTAGCAGCCTCTCTCTGATTTACCCTAGCCATCGATCATTTTTGCTATAGGTATATCTTCTATATTCTCATATTCTTTCTTTTCATTTCAGCAATCTTTATGATGAAAAGTGATTTGGGAAAGTTTAGTGCTATCGTTTTAGAAGGAGAAGAAAGTTTGCTAGAATGAAAATGTGGAAATTTTACTTTCCCTTTTTTTCCCATATTAAAAAGAGGAGGATTATCTTTAATTGTTTAACTCAATCTTGTTTGGAGTTTCAATGATTCTTGAATATATCAGCTATTAGATTGGAGATGCCCTTTTCATTTCTTTTCTCTTAAGTTTATGAATTTTTTCTCTTTTGAGATGTTTCTTAGCATGTATAGAAGATATGTGGAATGATTATCACCTGTATCATTTATGCTCAAGGTTATTTATCTCTGTAGACTCAACAGAGATTAGTAAGTTTGTTGAAATTTCCACTTATATTTCATATTTCAATTTTACATAATAAATGGTTCAAATGCAAGTTTGTATGCTCTACATTGGGAATTTTCATGAGTCTTTGGAAAGAATAAGGTAGCATCTATTGTTCTTTCTCATTATTATTCTTGGAATGTGTAATTTAAAATGAAAGTGTGTGATTTTGAATTGTGAGTGTTTTGAAAGATTTTTTGTGGGAGAAATTAGAAAAGTAAAGTGCTTTATGAATGTGTGTTCTAAATGGTGGATTATATATGTTTTGGAAAAGAAAATGAGTATGATTTTAAAGTGACTTTTGTGGGTTAGGAAAGGTTAAAATTATGTGCGTTTTGGAATGGTGAAATTGTGTCTTGAGAAGTAAAATTTGCATGTTTGTTTTGAAACATTCTCTTTGTGTATAATTTAAGAAGTGACTTGTGTGTGTATAAGTTGAAAGGTAATGTGTGTATATCTTTTGAGAAGTTAATTTTTTGCTAAGTAAAGTGTATATTTGTGTTAAAAAATGAAGTGAAGTGAAAGTGGAAAATGTGTGAGTTTTTGAAAATGAGGTGAAAAGTAGGATTGTTGGAGAGTGAGTTGCTTTAAGTATTTGTTGGAAAGCAAAATTGTTTGTGATAGAGACTAATGGATTTGGGTGAAATTATTGAAAAGTAAAGGCTCTCTTTCTACCACTCTTCTACTTCCCCTTTCTCATGCCTCAGCATAAATGTTGTAAAAGTATAAAGTATGCTTTTTAAAAGGAAAAGCTTAAAAGACAAGAATAAAATTGGTGTTCAACCCCAAAGAAATGTACTTTTTTATTTTTAGTAAATTTTAATTAATTCATTATTAATTATTAAATGTGCTTCTAATCTATGTTTTCTCTTCTTTTTTTTACTTGAATAAACTACGAGGAATGTTATCAGTTGAGTAAACAAAAGGACAAGGGAATAAAGGCATCAGTCGCCTCCATCCAACCGGGTGGAGGTGCTACGGGCAAAACCATGGGTTCGTTTCCCCTGGTGACTTCAAGTATTATAAAACTTATAGAGCTCCTAGGAGGCCCTTGATGTGGTTTATGTGAACCCTTGTCCTTTAGGTCTTTATAGTAACTTCAATTTTACTAGGTTTATTTTTTATTTTATTTTAGATCCCTAAACCCCTTTTACACATGTGCAATTTCCTAAGGGTTAGTGATAACAAACCTTTTCATCCCATATAACATTAGCAACATTTAAGGGAAAAAATTAAGGACTTAGTTTTAGAAAACTTAGACTTAGGATGCAAGCAAACTTTATGGTAGAAATAGAAACCATAGAAGACTTAATGACATTCCCCTAAGGATTAGTGTATAATATTAATATAACATTAATTAAATATAATCAAAATTAAATAATTAATTAATGATAATTTTGAATACACTAATGATAATTCAGATAAAAATACATGAAAACTACATAATTATTAATGACCATGTTATAATTAACACACATAAGCACAAAGAGATTAAATTTTAATATAAATCTAAAGTTTAATCTAATTACCATTTTAATAATAAAAAACCAATTAAATCATTACAAATTAAATAATTTTTTTAAAAATTTAATAAATCATTAAAAATTTAATAAATCAATTAAAAGATTCAATAACTCATTTAAAATAACATATCATCAAAATATTAAATAAAATCCTTAAAAATTCAATAAAATATTATCACTTTAATAAATAAATAATAACTTAATAAATCATTTTAAAATTAATAAATCATATAAAATCTAATAAATTATAAAAAAGATTAATAATTAATTAAATTAAATAATATAAAGATTTAAATTGATTAATTAAAATACACTAAACAACCAATCTTATTAATCAACCTTAATAATTAAAATTCAACCTAAAATGAACGGAAAAAATATTATAGATACTAAAACATAAACCTGAACATAAAATTCCCTTTGACCATTCAACAAACGAAATTCAATCACTTTGAAAACTTCAACCAATGACTGAACCGGGATATAACCAAACCATACATCGTACTACACACACTTAGATTTATTTGTTAGGACAACTAACTCTAGCTCTAGGTTAGGCTGGTGTTTACTTACCTACTGCTTTGTGACGGGCTTTCTTGAGTTTCACTACATGCTTTTTATGATTGATGTGAGTGTTTATTTACTTTTACTTCTATATGTGATGTAATTTGATTGATGATTAGATTTCCCATATATTAGGAGCGATCTGGTTATTCAAATAATTTTTTACAGGTGGCCACACTCGTGCAGGGTAATAAAGGGAACTAATTGATCAAAAATTATATAAATGTTATAGGTGCTTCAGTTGCTTAGCCCCCAAATAAAAAAAATAGTGTGACCAAGTATGGTTGATGAATTTAATTTAAATGTTAATATTTAATTGCTTGGGAATGATTTTATTATAAATGCTTGGGATAACCCTGCAGGTGGTTTATATTTTCTTTTTCTTTCTATGATGTAAATGAGATATAAAAGTAATTTATTAAAGTAAAGCATTATGAAAGTGATTTAGAAGTGGGATATCACTTCCAACCTAAAATCAAAAGAAAAGAGAATAACCCTTAGGGGAGTATTCCCTTTTATTTGGAAAGCTAGGTTAGGATGATTCTAATATCTAATAGGAAAAGAAAATACTCTTCATGGATGAGTTTCTTTTCATTTGGATATCCAGGCTCTGCGGATCCAAGGAGCTCATAAAAGAAGAAAAGATGAAATGAGAAGATGAAAGGAAGAAGATGAAGAAATGAAGATAAGGAAAAAAAGTGTATCCCATTTCAAAATCACTTGCATTAGTTTTAGGATTAGAATCCATGTTTATATTCAGTGGTGCCCGACCACTTTACCTTTCAGCAAATTCTAGGTATAAATAAAATGATACTTGTCATATGGACATTGGACATTATATTTTGGATAATTTAATTTAATTGTTTACATTTTTTGTGTAGTAGAATTGACTAATTTTTATAGTTTACTTGCATGCCATGTTTTATTTTAGCCTAGATACAATCAGAGTTTTTGTGAGGGTACGAACAAAATTTTTCTAGTTGTAACTCTAATAAAATATTTAGACTCGCATAGAGACTCTAATGATTTAAGAAGTAAGCTCAAAATCGCGGAGAATTAGCATATGTATATTATTACCTTCTCTTCCATGTTAGGCACCTCTCCGCCTGCAGGTTCTGACAGACCACCTGGCCTATGAGGGTGCAATTCTGTCAAGGGGATGTTGTGAAATCTGTAAGAAAAAATATATTTTTAAGCCTAATTTTAAAATAGCTTCATACTCATTTTATGCATTTGAGTCAATCATCATGAATTACATTAGATACAAATTAAAAAAGTTTAAAATGTTAATTACATTTTATTTCTAGACAACATTCACCCTACATAAGTTGAGGGGCCAATTAGGATTTGTCTTAGATGTCGACCCCAAATTCCTTAAAATTAAGCAACATCCCTATCCATCTTTCATAAAGAGTCTGGACATATGGTTTTAAAGCATCTAGCTTATTAGGTGGCTCCCCAATCTAGGTTGGGGTAACTCATGATTTACACTTCATTAATTAGGTTCAGGATACTACTTTGTAATGCCCAAATTAGATTTAGGTTCTGAGGTAGATTTTTTTTAAATCTTAAGTCCTGACCCTTCGGGAATATAATCCCAAATTTTGAATTAAATATTAACTTAAATATAAACATTTCTCACCTAAAATGTAAAGCCCAATAGAGGATAGACTGAGGTTGCCTTTGAGCTTTTCCGAATCTGGCACCTCTTACTTTTCCTTCTTTTACTCGCTAAGAACTATTCAACATCGAGCTTTCTCATTGGAAAATTCTTACTTTTGCACCTTATCTTTTACTTTGTAGTCAGTAGGTTTGAAATTACTACTTTAATTGAGAGTTTTCTTAGGAGCATTCTTCCTAAGATATAATTAACTATAAGGGTTTGCCCCTATAGGGACTTTAGAACCCCAGACTAAAATAAACGTTGTTTAATTTATATAAAAAAAGGGAAAAATCTTTGGGAATGCAGATGTCTTTAAAACTTCATTTCTAATTTTAAATATACTTGTAGGATGTTATTATTTACTTTTTAGATGATATAATATCCTGCTTAATATATTCTACTTTAGAAATAATTAATTTTATAAATATTATTTTTTGCTTTTAGATCTCTTAAAGAATTTTATGTTTGTCTTTCAAGATGATATAATGTTCTCCTTATTATATCTAAATAAAAGAATGGATAAACTTTTCAAAAATCTATTTCTATTTTTAAACACATTCTATAGAATTTCATATTCATCTTTCGAGATGATATGTTGTTCATTGAATTAAGTTTGATCAAAGAAAATATCATTTTCTAAAACCCTATTTTGATATTGAATCCATTCTAGAATATTGTGTTAGTCTCTTGAGACTGTATTTAATTCTTTTTTTTTTTGAAAAATGCACTTTGCAATTAAGAGAAAAGAGCTAATTACAAACAAAAGAAAAGTCTCACACTCCTTCTTCAATAAAGAACAAAGAGAAGGAGCAATGTTAGCAAAAGAGAAAATCTCAAAGTAAAAGTGTTATTTAAAAGCCAAAGTAGCACACGAAACGGCTACCTTAATACACTCTCTATTTACATGATGAAGAATTACCTTATTGAAATCGGCCAAGAAAAGAAAATCCTCCTCAATCCGATTGTGACCTTCCCAATTAGCCTTGTTCAAAGAATGTTGAATGAATTTGATAACATTGATGTTATCACCATCAATTATTACTCCTTTACTTTCAAGCATCCACAGTTGAATGAGTCTTCTAAGAGTCATAATAGAATCCATTTCAAGATGAGTTATATCCCAATGTGTTCTTCTTTCTCCAAAAGTAATCAATAATCTCCCTTTATAGTCTCTAAAGCAACCACCAATTCCAGCACTATAAGAAGTAAGGAGAGATGCATCCACATTAATCTTAATCCAATCAAGTGGTGGAGGGTGTTGAAACTTGTTCACTATGAATTAAGTTGTTAAACATAAGCTTTTGTCCCAGCGGCTAACCAAGAGGGGGGATGAGTTGGTAATCTAAAATTTAATCCCTCTTTTGAATATTTTATACCGAAAATAGACTTTAATGAATTTTGTAGAAATAGTTTTTCAACCACAACTTAAAAATAGTAAAGTAGAAAATAAAAAGCAGCAAAAAAATAAAAGACACAGGATTTATAGTGGTTCGATCAAACACAACCAACATCCACTCACAGGAGGCACCCTTTGAGTATTGTACTATTACCACTAGTGACTCTCCTTTTACACCCACATCAAGGCGGAGAAGCCTTTATAAAAACTCTATTCACCACTACCCGGTGTGGCAGAGAATCATCGTCCTTTTATACTATCCCCAGTATTAGCAGGGAACCGTCCTTCCTTTCATACTCTCCCGGTGTAGGAAGAGAATCCTTCATCCTTTTACATTATCCTAGTGTGGGCAGAGAACCCTTTACCCTTTCACATTCTCTTAGTGTGGACAGAGAACCCTTCATCCTTTCACTCTCTTTGTGTGGGCAAAGAACCCTTCGGCTGTTCATACTCTCCAAGTGTCGGTAGAGAATTGGATCTCCTTGACAGATCTTATCACAAGAAATCTAGAATGAAGAAATAAAAGAGTGAAGTAATCACAAATCAAAAGTAAAAATTCTTACATTTAAACACCAAGTGAAGCCTTCACGCTCTAGTAGTAAGAATTCTCCTTCAAACACTCTCTCACTCTCTCCTTGACTCTTCTTTCAATAGGCATGAAGATCAGTGAGCAAAAAGATTAAGTTGGAGTTTAGATTGGACTATATATAAGAAGGACACAAAAAACCATCCAAAAATTGCAAATTTTCAAGTCAACATGAGTTGATCATCCCATACGATTGTGGATCATCCTGGACAATTTTATTTAAATATGTATGAAATAAACCAAATGTACATTTGTACGAACCAAATTCGTACCCGATAATCGTCCCGTATGAATTAGGTTCGTCCGGTACTAACGGTTATTCCATAGGTCGTTTCCAAAAAAAATGCAGAACGTCGCCAAAAATTTTAGAGTCGGTTCACTTCGTCCTGGGATGGATATGGGTTCATCAGGATGAAAATTTTCTAAAGAGCAATTTGTCCTAGCATGATTATAAATTTGGTTTGAACGAAAATTCTCTAAAGGAGATTTCATCCAGGGACGATTTTGAGTTCATTTGGATGATATTTTTCTAGAGAGCATTTCATCCTAGAACGAATATAAATTTTGTCTGAACAAAAAATTTCCTGAGAACATTTCATCCTGGGACGAATTTTAGTTCGTCCTGGACGATCAGGACTTAGAAAAATTTTCTTCAAATCCTATTCGTTCCATTGCTCTTTCGAGGTGATAACTGACCTGATCATCCTGTACGAACATGGTTCGTCCTGTTCGATCAGTATAAATTTTTCAAGATCTCCTTAAGTATGTGTGTATTTATTCACTCAATTGCAATCATTCCATCACAAACTTAATTAAAAAAGAAAAGTACAAGCTTCAAATTCACAAAGTATCTCATGCTGAATTTGATTTGAAGTCTTCGTAATCTGGAGTTTGATTTTCCTGAAATGTTAGTACACACAAGAGTAAAAACAAATCTTCCAAAAATTGTTAGGAGATAACTACACATAAAATAATAATATTTGGAATTATCAAAACTATACAAGTTGCACATTGCAAAACATGTAAATAGCAACTCTCTTAACAATCTCCTCCATTTTGATGATGACAAAACAATTATTGTTTGTATATTTTAAAATTTGAAGAATTTCCTAAACTACCCCTGAAATGATGAACACATGAAAATAAGGAGGCATTTGAATCAAATTTTTTTTTGTTTTCAAAATTTTTAGAGATACAAAACAAAACAAACACACAAATACACTATGATAGAACAAATAATTTCTCCACCTTTTTGATAATAGTAAAAAGTGAAGAAGAAAAAGACTTGAAATGTAAGCAGTCATATGAAAATCATTTGATAATTAAACCTTCCAAGTGATTGAAATAATTTTTGGAAAACATTAGGCAAATCATAGTAATTCATAGAATTTAAGAAGAAATATAACATAGATAATAAAAACTATTTATAAAAAACACGAGTCAATTTAGACACTTAGATAGAGAAAATCATTGCAGTAAGGATGAATAGAAAATTTGTATATTTCAAATTTCAATACGGAATATAAATGTATAGAAGATCAATTTTTATTAAGAGATTAAAGATAATGGAAAGAAATAACTACCAAATGTGGCACCTTGCGCATCTTTTTCAATTTTGTGGCACATTTTTGTGCATCTTTTTTCTTGTGGGTCTATTTTGTGCCTCTTTTTCAACTTACAAATAATTGCACATTCTTTTTGATTTTTGTACATTTGTACATTTTTTATGAGTAATTTTGATCTTTCCAAAATCAATAATAAAAAATTTCAAATATTTTTAAGTGCATAAATATTTATTGATAAGTGAAATACAAAATAAGAAAAATATCACAATTGTAGTAATAATATTAGACATTAATGTAGTCTAAATAAGAGACATGAAATTGATAATCTTAATAACATCAAGTTATAAGTAAAACTTAAATTTAAAAAAAATTAGTTTTTCTAATGAATTTAATTTAACTTGCATTTCAAAGTATAGCACTATTTAGATCAAAAATCGAATGATTGTCATAAAGGCCATCACACATGTCAAAAACTAAATTAAAGCCAAAACAAGATAACTTATATTGATATAAAAATGAAGGATATTACAATTGAAACATAAAATATCAATATGACATAAGATTTAAAAATAATAACATCTAAAGAAAAGAAAATACATCACATTTTCCTAAAACATAAAACTAACACACCAACTAGAGAAAATACATAAAATCAAGTGCAACTGTCACTTAGAAGGACCCTGACCTAGAGGAGGATGAGGAGGAGGTGCAGCACTGAAGATATTAAAATAAGTACTATTTATAAGCATGTTTGTATTAATATCATTCATCTGATCCCTCATAAACCCCATGTCATCATGATATTGTGCATCCTGTTGCTGAAGATGAGTCTCAATTGGATCATAATGTTGAGCAACATGAGTTTCTAGGCGATCAAATCTTTGAACCAAATCCTGATAATTTGGTTCATTGGCGGGTGCAGGTGCAGCTTCATGTTCTTCCTCACTATCACTAATGACATGTGCTTTACTTGGTTCTTCTTTGAAGATTGCTCTAAATGATCCATCATTGTAGAAGAGCTGTTCTTCAAACTCTTGATCAGGATGAATCAAATTGTATTTCTTATCCAGAATGTAGGCAACTAGATATCGTAAGGTGATGTTCTTCTTTCTCTTATGCTCTACATGACCAATTTCAGACAGCCCATAAAGATAATCAAGGATAAGTTAGGCTTCATCTATAGGTTCTTTAGTCATGATCAAGAAGGTCACCATAGAAACAAGAGGGGTAATATTGATCCTATCACCAACTTTAAGAATTATAGAAGTTCTAAGAACATGCTGGATGATATGAGCATTATGAACTAGACCGGATACCTTAGGCATATGCTAGTTAAAATTGATTCCTCTAATCACTTTATTAATTTTATACCATTCATATTCAGTTGAGGTGATCAAGGTATGTGCTCTAGCTCCTTCAGTTCTTAAGTTCAGAAAGGCTCCCAAGTCATCCTTGGTGATTTAAACTTTTTTCTTAAAGACAAAAGAATGATCGGAGTTGAAAGAAAAGTTTGCAAGGAAATAGTGGAAGGTTTCTTTAATGTAGAGTTAAACTAGCGTGAGGATGAAATCAAACTGAGTTGAAGCAAACAAGTTCATCACCTGAAAGGTTAGTAGTTCTTGGACAAGAATTCTTGAGGGTGTGATCTTAGCTGAGATAAATCTAGGAAAGGATTCTTCATTGGCTTTAGAAAGAAAGTTCTCAAAGGAATTCTTTGGTGGACCCTTGGCTAGAGTCTTTTGACGCTTTCTTTAACTTCCCATTGATATGATCTAAGGTACAAAAAGATTTGAAAGTGAAGTGAGAGTGTGACTGTTGAGTTCAAAAGCTCATCTATTTATTGAAAATAAGATTGTTCGTATAGATGAAATTTTACATTCATCCCGTACGATAAATTTCATATGGACTAATGTGTACGTCCAAAATAAAACGGTTTTTTGTAATCACATAACTTACGAAGCGTCCTTTCGTATAAACTTTTGATTAAACTGATCTTACAGACGAACACGTGTTCGTCCCGGGACGATCAGAACTTATGATCATTTTAATGGCATTTGGAATTGTCCCCTCCATCGAACCGACATATGTTCGTTCGAACGAACCAAAGGTTCGTACGTATGAAATATAGCATTAAAAACTACCTTATCCGTTTAACTATCATTCAATCATCCTGTCATTTGAACAAGTTCAACCTGGACGATCGTAATGATCGTACAAACGAAGTGACAATTAAAAACTAAAAACTGCATGCAAACGGTTCAAAATCTGACAGTTTGACACACTACACAATTCATCCCGTACGAAAAAATTTCATCCTAGATGATTGTCACTCAAAATTTTAAATCATGCACTCAATCAAAAACTAAAACACAAAGCATACAAAAAATACAATGAAAAATGAAAAAACACAAACTCTAAATAAAGAAAATTAAAACACAAGATCAAAAACTCTTAAAAAAACAACAAAACATTAACTAGAAAACACATAATAATGTTGCAGAATATATTTTTAATTAAGCATTCAAATAAATCACGCCAAGCCTTGTTCTTGATGCACTGAAAGTATCAAAGGCTAAAGGTTTTGTAAAAATGTCAGCAACTTGATTTTCAGTAAAAACATGAATGAGTTCAATTTCACTTTTGGATACATGATCCCTTATGAAATGATGCCATATGTCTATATATTTTGTTCTTGAATGTTGAATAGAATTTTTAGAAATGCAAATAGCACTAGTATTATCACAATAAATTAGAATAGTGTCTATAGTTAATCCTAAATCAATTAATTGTTGTTTCAACCAAAGTACTTGTGCCACACAACTTTCTAATGCAATGTATTCAGCTTCTATAGTAGATAGGGCTACTAAATTTTATTTTCTACTGGATCAAGAGACTAAAGAATTTCCAATAAACCAAAATGTTCTAGAAGTGCTCTTTCTATCCACCCTATAATTTGCAAAGTCAGAATCTGAATAACCAATTATTTCAAATGAAGAGCTAAACTTAGGATACCAAATTTCTAAGTTATGAGTTCCTAACAGATATCTTAGAATCCTTTTTAATACCGTCAAATGTGATTCTTTTGGATCTGATTGAAATCTAGCACACAAGCAAACACTAAACATGATATCGGGTTAGCTAGCAGTCAAGTAAAGTAAAGTTCCAATTATCCCTCTAAATTTCTTTTGATCAACAGATTTTCCCTTAGAGTCCTTATCCAACTGAACTGAGGAACTCATTG
This sequence comes from Dendrobium nobile, assembly GCA_022539455.1. NCBI lineage: Eukaryota > Viridiplantae > Streptophyta > Magnoliopsida > Asparagales > Orchidaceae > Dendrobium > Dendrobium nobile. The sequence goes on along the minus strand of CM039729.1, from coordinate 43,047,216 downwards.
GTGTATTAACAGGTTTAACTTATCCATTTCATACTTTTTAAGGATGTCCTTAACATATTTTAACTAGCTAATAAATGTACCCTCCTCAATTTGCTTAATGCTAAATCCTAGAAAGTAACTTAAATCTCTCATTAAACTCATCTCAAATTCACTACTCATTATTTTAAAAAAATCATCACAAAGATTTTTATTTGAAGATCCAAAAATGACATCATCCACATAAATTTGAACAATGAGTATATCCTTTCCACATTGCTTCAAGTCTGGCTACAGGGGCAAAAGTCTCCTCAAAATCAATCCCTTCAATCTAATTATACCCCTTAGAAACTAATATAGCTTGATTTTTAATGACTACTCCTGAGTCATTCATTTTGTTTTTGAATACCCACTTAGTTCCAACTACACTTTGGTCCTTTGGCCTTGTAGTTAATTTTCAAATTTTATTTCTTACAAATTGATTCAACTCTTCTTGCATGGCCAAAATCTAAAATTCATCCAAAAATGCTTGATCAATATTTATGGTATCTATAGTTGAAATGAAGGCTGAAAGATTGACTTCTTTGTTTAATCCACGCCTAGTCCTTACACCCTCACTAGGTTTACCTATAATCAATTCACTTGGGTGGTTTTTAAAAAATCTCAAATCTCTAGGCAAAGGGTTTTTTTTCTCCAAATTTTCTTCCACATTTTCTTCAAAATTTTCTTCGAAATTCATTTTGTCAATCTTTTGGGAGTTAATCACAATCTCATCTTCTATAACATTTGGCTCTTCCAAAATTCCAGATTCATCAAATATAATATGTGTGGTCTCCTCAATTACCAAAGTTCTTCAATTAAATACTCTATAGGATTTTCCAACACTTGAGTATCCAACAAAAATTCCTTCATCTGATTTTGGATCAAATTTTCCTAAGGCAGATTTTTCATTGTTATGAATGAACACCTTGCACCCAAAAATAAGCAAATGAGACAAATTAGGAATTCTTCCTTTTAGCAACTCATAGGGTATTTTATTTAATTTAGATATCACATTCACCTTATTCAGAACATAACATGCAGTGCTAACCACCCCAGCCCAAAAATATTTAGGAAGTAAGTATTCTGCCAACATTGCTCGGGCGACTTTTATTAATGTTCTGTTATTTCATTTCAACTACCCCATTCTGTTGAGGGGTTCGAGGTGTAGAAAAGTTGTGATCAATTCTTTTCTCCTTACAAAATTACTCAAATCTCTAATTTTCAAATTCTCCTCCATGATCACTTTGTATAGAAATAATTTTACACCCAAGTTTTCTTTGAATCTAAGTCAAAAAATTTCTAAATTCCTCAAATGATTCACTCTTATGAAATAGAAATCTAACCCATGTGAATCTTGAGTAATCATCCATAATTACAAATCCGTATAACTTTCCTCCCAAACTCACAGTTACAACTGGTTCAAAAAGATCCATATGCAAAATCTCCAATAGTTTAGTAGTTCTAAGATCCTTATTGGACTGAAAAGAGGACTTCACTTGCTTTCCTAATTGACATGCATCACAAAGGTGGTCCTTAGTAAAGTCTAGTTTTGGTATACTTCTCACTAAGTTCTTTTGGATAATCCTCCTAAGGTTTTCATGCTAGAACGTCAAAGTCTCCTATGCCTAATCCATAACTCATCAGATACAGTTTTAAAACAAAAAGCAGTAGGAGTTTGAATATAATTCAAGTCTAGGATATAAACATTATTTACCCTTTTACCATTCAAAACATCTTTACCATTTAGGCTTAATATGTATCTAGTAAAAAAAAATTTCACACAATATCCTTTATCACATGGCTGGCTTATACTTAACAGGTTATGCTTTATGCCTTCTACCAATAACACATTCTCAATGTAAACTTTATTAAGATTTCCAATCATATCTGATCCAACCACCTTTCTTGTGGTGTTATCTCCAAGTGTAACCTTGCCTCCATTCCTGGCTTCTAGCATTATGAATTATGCAGTATCTTCAGTCGTATGCTTTGAACATCTGCTGCCCAGGTACCTTATGCTATCATGAGGTCTTGTGTGAGAGCGACTCTACAAAATTATTAAACATTAGACCTGGGAACCCAAACAAGATTGGGTTCTCCTTTTGGCAATTTATAAGGCCAAACATTAGACAAGAAGGCCAACCCGTTAGCTTACACTCTCTTGCTGTCCACTTTTTCTGAAGAAAACTGTTAAAAACAGTTTCAATTTGATCCAAATCTTCAACAACAGTCCCGTTATCATCTTTGATTTTCCAAATCAGATTCCAATTCCTCTTGGCCGAAGCATATTGATGAAAATAACTAGAAGTAATATCTCCATCTTGCTACCATTTGATTTTTGCTCTTTGGTTGCACCAAGTGGAAAGTCTTCCCAAAGTCACATTAAGATCATGGACTTTGTTTCTCAAAATTTTTAGTTTTTCTGTCGTTAAGCCTCCTGCACGCGATTCTTCAAAATGTAGCTGAAAGATATCCTTCTTCAAATCAACTTTTAAAGAATTTAGTTCTTTGCACTTGTTTTTATTCCAATAATATAGAGCTTTTAATGATCTTCTCAACTTCCTTTGAAGGATTTCAGCATTAGTACCAAAATATGACTTTTTCCAAGCTTTTAAAATAATGTTCCAAGTGGCTGGATACGATTTCCATGTGTCTTCAAATCTTAAAAAAATAGATTTCTGATTTTGAGGCTCTACCAAATTGATGGAGATAGGAGCATGATCCGAAGCAACTTTGGGTAAGTGACGAACCTTAGCCATTGGGATATTGTGAAGAGCTATAGAATTTGATAAACACCTATCTAATCTTTCCCAAATTCTAGATGTTCCTTCTTTATTATTACACCATGTAAAGCTTGGACCCACAAATCCAATATCATAGAAATCATTATTCATTAAAAACATCTTCATGTCTTTAGAATCATTAGAGAGATGGAATCTCTTCCCACCCTTCTTATCCTCCTTAGAGAGGATGCAATTGAAATCTTCCCCTATGATGCCTGGTTCATCACCAGTGATATAGCATTCAAGCTTCTGCCAAAGTGATCTACGGGTTTGAGCATCCTTACCTCCATAAACAGTTGCAATGTTCCATTTACCCAAAGCATTGATGTTAAGAGTTCCCATAATCATTTGGGAAGAATCATCAATGACTTCAAAGGAAGCTAACTCCTTTTTCCACATCACCAAGATTCCACCCAAAATGCCCATCGCCGGATGATGAAAATAATCCCATTCATTTCCAATAATCTGGTTGATATCATTCCTATTAAGAGAAGACATCTTAGTTTCAGTTAGCCCAACAAAAAAGCCCTTATTGTCTTTCACAATCTCTCTAAGATATAAGGAGGCCACTCTCTTCCTAGCCTCCCTACAACTCCAAAAAATGATGGAAGCCATTAAAAAAAAATAGGGGAGTTATCCCCTATCATTTTACTATTTTTCTTATCCCCTCTCCTCTTCCTTTGATCTGCTTCCATAGGTCGCAATGATCTCAATTCTTTAGAAAGTTTGAATTTTCCTGAGTTTGTAATAGATAACATTTGATCTTCATTATCATGTATAGAATTAGAGACATCTAATTTTGGATTAATATCAGTTTCATCAGAATCCAAATGCTTGGATTTCTTCAGCAGCTCTGCACTAGCCCTCTCAATTACTTCTCCTTCCTCCAGATCACAGTCCTAGGCTTGAATTTTATTCAAAATAATAGGGATATCCTGCACCCGAATATCTTCAGAAGCTGTTATATCTTCAGGAACTTTTAAATTGCCTTGCATTTCTTCTGAATTAACTAGATCACTCAGCTGTTCAACAACCTGTGCCTGTTTAACAGTCTCAACAGGTTTATAAACCTATCTACTTTGAATATTTGATTCATTATTCCTTCTAGCATTTCAGAATCTTTGATTTCTGAAGTTAACATGGATCCATGGGCCATATTCTTCACCTTGCTGTTTTAATCCATCATCCTTCACACCATCACTTTGTTTTAAAACTTTCTTTGATTCTTGAACAATTTTTTCCTTAGCTAGAACTGTAACAACTTCTGGACAGACATTTTTATTGTGTCCAACTCTTCCACATTGATAACAGAGAGACGTCAGCTTCTCATATTCCACTCTTTGAAATGTTCTCCCATGAAGTCCTTTAATCCATACTCGCTTAGGGAGTTTCCTTTCCAAATCAACTCGAACACAGCACCAAGCATATTCCCTCTTACCTCATTTAAAAGAATTCCCATCAAGCATCATTGGAACTCTAATCATAGAAGCAATCATAGGAATAATTTCATCATCCCAGCAGCTTAAGGGTAACCTAGGAAACTGAATCCACACCGGAGAAGTAATACCCTTTAGCAATTCAGTGGAGAAGGACGACGACCATCTATCCATACCGATAATGTGATTCTTAATATACCAGTGACCCCCACTTAATACTTCCTCCCTGGATTCCATGTTTGCAAACGAACACAGAATCCAGTTACATCCCAATGTAGTTAGATGAAAACTACCATACTTGCTCCATTGCCGTCTGAGTTCTTGACTACAAACAGAGAAAGGCACATAATGTCCCAACACCTTGATAACCAATGATTTCTTCAAAACCTGGGAGTTGGCCCTTTTCTTATCTGTGTTGAGCTTAACAGCCAAACCATCTTCAGATAATTAGGTACAGTTAACATTAAAATTCAATTTGATATGCTGCGTCTTTTGCTAGGCAGATGTAAATTTACTTACAGGAGCAGTTTCGACATTCATTTTAACAACATCATCCACATTGTCTCCATCTTTCTCAAAATCAACCGAAAGATTTTTATTAATTTATTTTTGGATCATTGAATCATGCATACCGGCACATCTCTTAACTTTCAGAACAACATCTGACAACGATAACGATTATGTATCCAGTTTTGAAGGAAAAATTGGAATTACAGTGTCTTCAGCAATTCGATCAATAAGAACACCTTTACCTTTCCCTTCCACTATCTGTTCTAATCTCACCGAAGGCTTATAACCTTCCCTGATCACTAGATTAGATAAAATCTTGGTCGGTTCTTGATCCAAAGAATCGCTGCAATTTCTGATGGGTTTCTGATCAGTAGATCTAAAAGGAATATTACGATGAAGATCGGACTGAGGATTACCGCCGCAAGCCGCTGCCGGTAGTCAGGAATCACCAACCTCCCAGAACAATCTGATCATAAAAGCCCATCAAAGCTGAAAATTGAAAACAAGAAAAGTTTGTCTCTCTAAAAAATCCCACAGCTTCTCTCTCTAAAAAGCTAACTCAAATTTTTTTTTGAATAAAGCATGAATGCATTAATAGCTAAGAAAAAGTAAAAAGAACTACAAAGTTGATTCCTCCTTCACCATTTGAACAAAGGAAGGAGGAATCTTATCCAAAGTAATGTCTTCCCAAATAAAACTACTGAGGAGACCATAACTAGCACACAAATCAGCTAGCTTATTTCCCCCTCTATCAAAAAATCTAACTCAATTTAGAGACTCCTAAAAAATCTCTGTATTTTATTCTCAATGCAGTATTTGATTACAAAATAGGAGAAAATAAAATCTGAGTGGCGATGTCACATTTTTCCACCATAATGGTTTTTCTTGCAACTACGCTGGGGAACAATCCTCACTCCATCTTTAGCAATGTTTTATACTCTTTCATTGGTAGTATACTTATCCTTGTCATAGGTTGTAACTACCCTTCTTCTACTGGTTATATTATTCATTTCATTCTTGGATTAGGATTTAGGGTTTAGTGTTTAGGGTTTAGGATTTAGTATTTTTAGTGTTTATTGTTTATGGTTTAGGGTTTAAGTTTTAGGGTTATGGTTATTGGTTACATAAGTTTTATGTATTTTAGTATAAGATTTTCAATTTTTACTTTAGTGTTTAGATTTTAGGTTCTCGATTTATGGTTTAGGATTAAAGGTTTGGAATTAAAATTTTTATATTAAGGTTTGGATTTTTTTTTTATTGTTTAGGTTTTGCGTATTAAGTTTTTCTATTTTTTATTCTTTTTTTGTTGGTTAAAACCCATGGTGGGGCCTACATGCTAATATAAGAAAATGATTAGAAAGTCTTTAAGTGAGATGAACAGCTGGCTAATGCTCCAACGAGCTACAAAACAAAGTAAAGAAAAACATAGGAGCCAAAAGTCTCCACTAATCAAAAGTATAATATAGCCTCGTAACATACTACAAATGCTATAGATATGCATCCAAAAAGAAAGATGTAATAAAAGAATGAAAGCATGATCTTCTTGTAATAAATATTGATGACATCCATAATCAGCTTCACCTACTTAATAAAAATGTTACAGAGCAAAAGGATGTGACACAAAAAGTTTTTAGATAAACTAAGAAGAGTTGTATAAACTTAAGTCAGAATGATGGTTTAAATAATAAAAGCCATAGAATAAGAAATAATCAAAGCCAAGGCACCACATAAAGAAAAAACGAGGATAGAGATAGATAGAACTCAGGATAAAATAAGTACAAAAAGCCTCATAGAAGTGAACTGTAAGCCACTTAATCCTACGCTCAAGAGAAAACACCATCCACCACTCTTAGGAACCCAAACCGCAAAGCTTAAGTCCACCAACAAAAATGTACAACACCTCCTGATTATCAAAAATACGCAGCCCAAAGGCACTCCAGCATATGAGGTGATATAAAAGTCCTGAAGAACAAAGCTTAAGGCCAATAGCAAAATAGCACAACACCGCTAGAATATCACATAAATCCAGTCTTAAGGCACCTCTAGCACATGAGGTGATACAAAAGACAAAGCCAAAGAACTTGGATCATAAAGAATCACCAAAAAAGACACGGAACTAATAAATCAAGAGCACATGCAAAAAAACCCATAAACCCAGCCAAACTCCCACAAAAATCCCTAGCCAGCCAAAGTAGAAACTGAAGCTAGGAGAGCACCAATGGAAAAAACCATCAGCAACATCACATGTGCAATCACAACTCAAATTTATATCCACCAAGACAATAGCTAAAAGGAATAACACAGAGAGAACTTAGCAGAAAAATAAAAAAAGCATAAAGAAACCTAAAAGCCAAGGACTCGAATAGCTCAAAATATAACAAGAACCATCACTAGTCCCAGCAAGTAAGAAACTAAATAACTATAACCTATAATGTGTTGAATCTAATTTCAGAAAATATAATTTTGATGATACCAAATATTTCTATCTTCCTAGAACTGCCTTGCCTACTAATGTTTTAGGTTCATAAGATCAAACTGTAAATCAAACTAGCTCAAGATTAGGTAGATTATGACTGAGTCAATTTGTAATGTATGGCAGTGTCTTTTAACTTTTTTTGAGTCCATTATAAATAGTTTGGATCTTAAAGATAAGTAATCTTGCACACACACACTTGGGGGAAAAATTCTATCTGATTGTTAGAGTTTTTTAATTTCAATCACATCATCCAGGATGATCCCAAAATTAGTTTGGAAAATTAGTTAAAAATAGAAACCCTAATTAGGGCATCCTAGTTAAGGCATACATAATTAAGTGAATCGTCCTAGACGATATTATCATCAGCTGGGATGATAGGATAAAATTAGAAAGAATCAGCTGCCAAATCTATTTAGGTATCTTTTATTTTTGGACATCATCCCGAATGATGTAGCATAATTAGTCCTAAATTAATTTAGTAATTAAGGAAATTAATTAATATTTTATTACTCGATCATATCATTATTGACGATCGTAAGATTGGCCAGAATGATCAGTTCACAAACCTTAGTTCTTTCTAGATGATCAAAAATCAACCTGATTCTATTCAAGGCGATGCTCTAGATGATATATATTAAATTGAACTAAATATCTGGGATGATAGTGATATCAACCTGGACGATTAAGTTATTTTTTTATCATTCAGTCATCTATTCAGGGTGATATTCTGAATGATATGTCTTGATTTATACTAATCTGCTTGGATAATCATGAGATCATCCTAGACAATCAAGTAACTATTTCATCATCCAGACATCCATCTAGGGTGATGGTATAGATGATATTCAATGACTTAAACTAATCATATAGGATGACATGCTATCATCCTAGATGATCTAAATATTTAATCCTTCTAGTCATTTGAACTCTTCCAAATCATCCTAGCTGATTGTGCTAAAATTAAATTGGCCGTACAGGATGATCGGTCAATCATCCTGCATAATCTAAGATGATTAGTTACTTATTAGGGCTATTATGGAGCTCATGCTTAAAAGCTCTCTTATTTTCTCAAGAAGATATCTTTTGCTACTGTAATGACCTAAGAGAGAGGAGAGGAGAGAAAGAGGAAGAGGAAGAGAAAGAGAGAGGATCTTGTGAGGGGGAGTTTGTGAGGGGTTTCAGAAAGGAGTTGGGTTCACTGCCTGCTTCAGGAGGAAGTAAATAGAGTTGGGTTCTCTGCCTCATCGCGGTAGATGAAAAAGTTGTTTTTATAAGGGCATCTCCGCTTAGTTATGGGGACTAGAGGAGAGACACTGAGTATAATGCAATAATCAAAGGAGAGGCTCCAGGGAGTGGACGTAGGTCAAGTTGTCCGAACCACTATAAAATCTGGCATGTTCTTTCTTATTGTACTTTCGCATTTAATTTTTGCACTTTAATTTCTATGGTAAATCTTGATTTGGTTGTGTTTTGGTTTTTTCATGAAGTAATTTTTTAAATACCAATTCACCCCCACTCTTGGTTATTGTTAGGGCTAATTCGTAAGGGTTTAACATCCTTGTTAAACTTTTAAGCGGTTTTTTTCATAAAAATGAGTTTTTTTAAAACTTTTTAATTTCATACTATGGAAGGTTATTCTTTTACCTGACCACTTTTATTTTACAATATTCCCTTTAATTTTTAGAAAACTCGCATGTCTATATTTTTGCAATCAATTGACTATTGCATGTGGATGCTTGTTAAGGATGGTTATTCACCTTTATCTCGTAAAGTTAATGGCATGAATACTATATTTCCTTTTACTAATTAGACTTTTGATGATAGGATGGCTAAAGGAGAGCCACTAATGCTTGGACTATTTTTTATGTGCTTTGATATCAAAAGATTATATGCATATTTCAACTTGTGTTACTGGTAAAGAAATTTGGAATAGATTGTGTATTTCTTATGAAGAAAACAATGAAGTTAAGTAATCCCGATTGAATATTTTATTGCATGACTATGAACTTTTTTGTATGAAACCTACTTAATCAATTTTTGACATCTATACTAGGTTTACTCAAATTGTCACCTCATTGCATGCCTTAGGATGAGAGCTAATTAGTTATGAAAGAGTGAATAAAATTTTGAGATGCTTGCCTTCTTCCTTTGATGCTAAGATTACTACAATTATTGAATCTAATGATTTAAACACTTATTTTATGGATAACTTACTTGGATCACTCATTGCTTATAAGTAAGGAGTGAACCAAAGACAACTTTATGCAGGTGAGCAAAAGAACGAGAAAATTATGGCGCTGAAGGCCAATAACATAGCACTGATTCTTTCGGATCTGAAAGCGATGATGTTGCCTTAATCACTAGGCAATTCAAAAGCTTTTTAAGGAAGAATCACAAGCACCATCAGAAATGGAACAAATATAAGGGTAGCAAAAATTATAAAAATCTTTTAATGTTGTTTATTTTAAATGTAAGAAGCCTGTACATGTCAAAATTAATTATTCTACACTTAAGGATCACTGAAGAATGGAGAATTGTAAGGCGAAACCCAAGTTCAGAAAGGATAAGGTGAAGAAGAAGTTCCAAAATGCGTTGTCAGTAGATTCTGCATCTAACTCCTCTAAGTCTAAAATTGAGGAGGAGACAACAATCTTGTGCTTGATGCGTGATCATCTTGATCAGTCTAACCAAGAAGAGGTATGTGAATTAGCCTATATTCAATTACTTGAAGTTTGTGAGAAAATTCATGCATCGTGTAGAAAATTTAAGAAATCTCATGCTAGTTTAAAATTGGGGTTTTCAAATTTATAAAAAGACCATGATATTTCATTGAAAGACCACTCCCAAATTGATAGCAATCACATGGAATTACATGATGAGTTTGATGAATTGAATAAAAAGCATTCTAAGTTAGTTGTTAATCATAATTAATTGAAAGCATCCTACTCCTCACTTGAAACTGATTTTAAAACTTATATTGATAAATTTGGGCATAGAGAGCACTATTTGAGAGTTGATAATATTTTTTTAGAAAGTGCTAACTTGCATTATGAAGCTAAATTGAATGCAATTAAGAAAAACAGGAATACATCCATGCTTGATCTGAAGCCAAAACCTAAGAAGAGGCATTATAATCCGAACATATTAATAAATCCTTTTACTGATGTTAGATGTTTTTCATGTGGAATGCTAGGAGACATTCCACACACTTGCACTATTTATCACTCTATATATTTTTGTGTGGAGAACGAAATTTTGTGATTCACAGCATAATACACATGCATTATACTCTTCTTTTCATAAGAAGGGACCCAAACCTGTTTGAGTTTCTAAATCTGATGTTTGATGTTTTTGTAGGTGTACTCTCACCAAAGGCCTCATAAGAGCATGTGGTACCTAGACGACGGATGCTCATGTCACATGACTGGAGATGCTGATCAATTCATTATGCTGGAGGCCTGGGCTGGAGGCAAGGTCACTCTTGGAGACAACATCCCTAGGAAAGTGGTGGGCACATGTATAATCAAGAACTCTAAGAAACTTTTAATTGAAAATTTTTTGCTTGTAAATAGATTGAAACATAACTTGTTAAGCATCAATCAGCTATGTGATAAGGGCTTCATCAAAATTTTTTTGGTAAATATATGCATTATTAGCTTGAATAACAATATTGTTTTGCAAGAAAAATGGAGTAATAATGTTTACATGATTGATTTAAATAATATTTAATATGCTACTTCATTTTGTTTAAAAACTATTGTTGATGATTTTTTATTGTGGCACGGGAATTTATGTCATGCTAGTATGAAAACCTTTAGTAGAGTGACCCAAAAAGACCTAGTTAAAGGTGTCCCCAAGCTTAAGTTTTCCGAGGACCACTTGTATGATGCCTGCCAACTAGGGAAGCAAGTCCATTCCTCTTTCCATTCCATTAAGGACATTAACACCTCCAAATCTTTAGAAGTCCTTCATATGGATTTGTTTGGACCCATTAGCACTTTCAGCTTAGGGAGTAAGTCTATGGATTTGTAATTATTGATGACTACTAGAGGTTTACTTAGATTAAATTTTTGCATATAAAAGTGAGTCTTTTGATGAGTTTAGATCCTTCTCCACTTAGATTAAGAAAATATTAGATTATGAGATCTTGACCATCTATAGTGACCTTGGGGGAGAGTTTAAAAATAAGAAATTTAGAGACTTTTTTTTGGATAAGGGGATTAGCCACAACTTCTCAGCGCCTAGGACCCCCCAACAAAAATGGGTAGCTGAAGGGAAGAACTGGAACTTAGTTGATGCAACTAGAGGCAGGCTTACTGAGTATTCACTTCTAAAATACTTTTAGGATGAGGTGGTAAACATAACTTATTATGTGTTAAATAGAGTGAACATTATATCCAAGCTTGATAAGACACCATATGAGATCCTTAAGGGTAGGAAATCCAACATTTCCCACCTTCTTGTCTTTGGTTGTAAGGTTTTCATTCTTAATAATGGGAAGTCACACTTAGAAAAATTTGACCCAAAATTTGATAAAGGAGTGTTCTTAGGATATTCAAGCATAGCAAAATCCTTTAGGGTGTTTAATAAGAGGACTGGTAGAGGAGGAGAGTACTCATGTAGTGTTTGATGAATCTAATATGTAGGAGTAAAGAGTTATATATGAGTATGATGGGAGAGTTGTCCTACTTTTTGGGATTTAGCATAAGATAATTGGATGATGGAACCTTTATAAATCAATCAAAGTACATTAAGGACATCTTGAAGAAATATGAAATGGATAATGCCAAGCCAAAAATACTCCCATAACTTCTAGTATTTTGTTGGATAAGGACTCAAATGGAAAATATGTTGATCAAAATAAGTATACAAGGATGATTGGATCTTTACTTTACCTGACTGCTTGTCAACCTGATATAATATTTAGTGTTTGTCTCTGTGCTAGATTTGAAGCTAATCCTAAAGAGTTTCACCAGACTGTAGTTAAGAAAATTCTTAGGTATTTTTAGGGACCCAAAACTTAGAAATTTGGTATCCTAGACATAACACTACTTTTGAGATTATTGGATATTTTGATTTTGATTCTGCAGGATATAGGGTGGAAAGAAGGAGCACTTCTAGGGCTTGCCAATCCATAGGACATTCTTTAGTCTCCTGGTCTAATAGAAAACAAAACTCTGTTAAACTTTTTAGTGCTGATGCTGAGTACATTTCATTAAGGAGTTGTGTGGCCCCCAAGTCCTCTGGTTGAAGCAACAACTTCTGGATTGAGGTTTACCTATAGGCACAATTTTAATCCTTTATGACAACGCTAGTGCCATCTGCATCTCTAAGAATCCTATCCAATATTTGAAGACCAAACACATTGATATAAGATATCAGTTTATTAAAGACCATGTGATCAGAGGAGATATTAAATTACACCATGTGGCAACTGAGAATCAACTGGAGGATATCTTTACTAAACAACTAGCTTTTGACACTGTCATCATCTTAAGGACTAGATTGACTATGATTAACATAATTGCATGAACTTGATGTTTACAGAATTATGAATTTTTTATTTTGTTTTGTTTTCTTTTATTTGTTTGAGGTTTATTTGTTTTTACTTTTTTCTTGCTTTTGTTTTTTGGTTTTTATTTCTGTTATTTTAGTGTTTTCTTCTTTACTTTGAGATCACTACAGAAATGGTATTTTATGCCATATTTTTATTTTTGAAAAGTTAAAGTCAATGTTTTACATCTCTAAATTAGTTAAAGTGAGAAACAACGTTGAATGTTTCCCTTTCACTAACATCCTTTAGTGGTGTAATTTTCTTTTCTATACAAAAGTCTATCTCAAATTAATAACTTGACTTTGCGAATGAGGTATTTTCTATCTTTCTATAGTAATCTATCTTATTATAATTATAATGTTTAAAGTTTTTATATTACTTTCGAATTTTTTTATAATCTTTTTTTTTTTTGAGAAAATGCAAATTGCATTCAAAAAGAAAAAAAAAACAAAATATCCACAAACTACTTTGAGTAAACCAACCTATCACTTTCTTCCTTCACCATTTTAGTAAAAGAAGTTGGAAGATTACTCTCGCAAAACTTATCCAAAAAAAAAAATCAAAAGAAAACGCTAGGTTGGCATAATAATCAGCCAACTTATTACAATCTCGACCAACCAAATGAAAAATAACATTAATCAAAGAATTAAAAGCTAACAACTCTTCATCTTCAATGCTACCACTAAGTTCCTTCGGGTTGTTGTACATCTTGTGAAGAAACTGGATCACATTCTTATTGTCTCCCTTAATGATAATAACTTTAGCATCTGGTAAACTTTCTCTTAAAACATTATCCAAAAATATGAACGCCAATAGCTCCATCTGAGATATCTCCCAATGAACCCAAGAAAAACCAAATGCTAACACAAATCTACCTTTGCTATCTCGAACAATCCCTCCAACACCATCCCCATAATTTGTTCTAAGTGAAGCAAAATTAACAATTTTTTTTAATCTTATCGTTGCATTTATCATATGATTTTTATTTTGTTTTGGGGTTTATTCTTCATTATATTAAAGACTAAGTTCTTCTTCTCTAATATCTAGAATATATACTCACATGTGAGAGTATTTAAGGGTTTTGAAAAGGGATCCAGCTTGGAAAAAAAAATAAAGGTCAATGATGCCAAATTGGGAAAGATTCACAAAGTGTATCAAAAATCAAAAGATATGCAAAGAGCACCAATCAATTTACAAGAGACATAAAATGATCCCACAAAAGGCGAGCTTCTTCTCTTTCAAAACTTTAAATCTTAAAAATTTCATATGTCACTGGATATGTTCAAAAGCTTGATTTTTTAATTTTGCGGTTGTGACAAATTACTTTGATAGATTATTCTATAAGATTTTTTTCTGAAACCTAGTTGTAAACTGATTTATTTTTCTTATCCAATTGACTTTTTTTAGTTATATTTTTTGTTTTCAAAAGATGATTTTTCCCGGAATGAAGTTGGAGCAAGGTCTAATAGGATCGATTATTTTACTATTTTTCATATTTTGATGATGTTAACTCATTTTTCTTACAAATTTTTAATTCAATGACATAGAAACTTTATCATATTCATGCTTTGATAAAAAAAAAACTTTGCTTTCGTTCTTCCTTTTCATCTTGTGTTATGCTTTCTAGTTTCCTCCTCCTTTTTGTGGTGTAAAAAGGGGGAGTAGTATTTTGATTCTATTTGCATTATTTTCTCATACTATTTTCACTTCTGTTTGTGTTTTATTTAGTTTTGATTATTTTATTATTTCTCATCATCAAAAAAGGGGTAGATTATTGCGAATCTAATTTCAAGGAATATAATTTTTATAATTGTAAACATTTCTATTTTTTTATGATTGCCTTGCCTACTAACATTTCAGGTCCATAAAATTAAACTACAAATCGAACGAACTCAATATTGGGTAGACTAGGACTGTGTCAGTTTATAATGAACGATAGTATCTTTTACCTTTTCTTAACTCAATTGTAAATAATATGGGTTCTGATGCTAGGTAACCTTGCACACGCACACTTGAGGGAAAAATTATATCTGATTGTTAGAGTTTTCTATTTTCGATCACATCATCCAAGATGATCCCAAAGTTGTCCAGGACAATTAGTTAAAAATAAAAACCCTAATTAAGGCATCTTAGTTAAGGCAGCTATAATTAAGTGAATCATCCTAGATGATATTATCATCGGCCTGGATGATAGACACAGATCATAAAGAATCAGCCGCCATATCTACTTAGGTATCTTTTATTTTTTGACATCGTCAAGGACTTTAGTCTTGATGATGCAGCATAATTATGCCTAAATTAATCTGGTTAATAAGGCTTAATTTCTTTATCATATCATCCTGGATGATTAAAGGATCGATCAGGACGATCAGTTCATAAACCTTAGTTCTTCCAGGATGATCAATAATCAGCCTAGTTTTATTCAGGTCGATGCTCTGGATGATATGTTCTGAATTGAACTAAACATTCGGGATGATAGTCATATCGGCCTGGATGATCAAGTTATTTCTTCATCATCCAGACATCCATTCAAGTCAATATTATAGATGATATGTCCTGATTTGTACTAATCGGCCTGAACATCCTGTGATCATCCTGGATGATCAAGTAACTTTTTCATCATCCAGTCATCTATCCGAGATGATGGTCTGGATGATATTCAATGAATTAAACTAATCATATAGAATGATTGCCTATCATCCTGGATGATCTAAATAGATGAACCTTATAATTATCAAAATCTACCAAATTATCTTAATTGATTATGCTAAAATTGAACTGATTATACAGGATGATCGGTCGATTGTCCTGGATGATCTTTGATAAATAGTTGCTAATTAGGGCTATTTTGGAGCCCTTGTCTAAAAGCTCTCTTGTTTTCTCAAGAAGATATCTTTTGCTGTTGTACTTACCTAAGTGTGCCAAGTGGAGAGGGAGAACAAGGGAGAGAGAGAGAGAGGATCTTGTGAGTTGGAGTTTATTAGAGGTTTCACAAAGGTTGCTTCCAGCAAGAATATGCACTATCTTCTCCCGTTTGTTGCGGATCAATGGTTTATGATTTTGATGATAGCAAACATTTTTTATTTCTCTACGACTTTCTTATATACTAACATTTTAGATTCACACGATCGGACTGCAATTTGGAACCAACTCAAGATTGGGTAGACTAGGTCTGAGTCAGTTTGTATATTTTTTCCTTTCTTGAGTCTATTATATTTGTTATGGCTCCTGATGCTTTGTAACGTATAAGATTTTCTGACTGTTCCCTAGAGTTTACTGTTTTTGATAATATCGTCCTAGACGATATTTATATCGGCTAGGAAGATATGTTCAAAAGTAGAAACCCTAATTAGGGCATCCTCATTAAAGCAGCCATCGTTATGCAAAACACATCGTCCTGGACAATTTTGTATCGGCCAGGATGATAGGCTCAATTCAGAAAGAATCTGCCGCTAGATCTACTTAGGAAATTCTTATTTTTAGATATCGGCCTGGTGGATCATCCTGGACTATAAAATATCGTCCAGGACGATCCAGGACAATTTTTCCAAAATTTCTCTGGCAATTTTGGAAAGCAATTAATGGTGATTTCGTCCGGGCCGATCGCAAGATCGTCCGGGACGATTAGACATCATCCAGCTTAATTTCAAGGCAATATTCAAGATGATTTTCCTCATATTTAAACTAATCGGCCAGGACGATATGCCTATCGTCCTGGATGATAATGTCGGCAACTTGCATTAATGAGCTCATTTATAGCTCTTCTATTTAAGAGATGACAAGGCATTTTGTAAATGTCTTTGGCAGCCATTGTAGCTTCGTTCTTGTGGGGGAAATTTGAAGAGAGAGCTTGAAAGGGAGAGAGGTAAGGGTGGAGTTTGAGAGGGCGAAGATCCTGTGAGGGGGGGGGGAACTCAAGGGAGTATGGAGGGGATTCCACATGGTTGCTCCGGTAAACTCGCACCTTAGTACCATCAGATTCAAGGCTTGTCTCGAGGTAAATTCACCAAAGAAGAAGATCTCTTTGGTGTCAAAGGACCTGGCGACTCCGCCGCACCGGGGAAGGTGGAAGTGATTTTGTAAGGGCTTCTCCGCCTAGCTGTGGGGGCTAAAGGAGAGACACTTATTTTAGTGCAACACTTGGAGGGTGCCTCCAAGGAGTGGACGTAGGTCATGGTTTGACCGAACCACTATAAATCCGATGTGTTCTTTTCTTATTATTGCTTACACATTATTTTCTTCCGCACTTGATTTCTATGGTGATTTTTGTTTGAGTTTTCTCTTTGGTTTTAAAGTTATCCAATTTACCTCTCTCTTTGTTAGCCTTGGGTCAGTTCATAAGGGCTTAACATCCCTAACAAACTTTCTAGTGCCATTAAAGCACTTTCAAGTGGTATCAAAGCCATTTTCAAAAAATAAGTTTTTAAAAAGCTTTTGAATTTTGATCCATGGCTAACTTTGGGAATCGTAATATTGCGGAAGGATATTCAATCACCAGACCTCCTTTATTTGAAAATATGTCATTTGATTTTTGGAAAAGTCGCATGTTTATTTTCTTGCAATCGATTGATTTTCGCATGTGGCATATGATTTTAACTGGTTATTCATCACCGTCATATATTGTTAATGGAGTTAAAACTGATATTCCTTTTAATCAATGGAATAGAGAAGAACAAGTAAATGCTTAATTGAGTGCAAAATCTTTAAACTGCTTTTTCTGTGCTTTAAATGCTGAAGATTTTATGTTAGTACCCATGTGCACTACTGGTAAGGAAATTTGGGATAAACTACACACCATATATGAAGACACTAGTGAAATCAAGCAATCCAAGTTGAATTTGTTAATGCATGATTTCGAACTATTTTTCATGAAATCTTATGAGACGATCTTAGGCATGTACACTAGGTTCATTCAAATTGTAACATCGTTGCATGCCTTAGGAAAAGAGTTTTCAAAATTTGAAAAAGTCAATAAAATTCTTCGTTGTTTACTTGAAAATTTTGATACCAAAGTTGTTGCTATCTGCGAATTAAAATATTTGAATGATTATTCTATTGATAATTTGATTGGCTCACTCATTGCCTACGAGCAAGATTTGAGTCAGACTTTTGGGTGCAGGTGAAACGATTATTTTAAAAATTGAAGATACAGAAAAGATTGCTTAGTTGGTGATGAATGTAATGACTTGTCAAGTAAATCACAAAGCTCACCAAAGCATAAGCAAAAGTAAAAAAAAGGTAAAAGTTGTAAGGACGTCCATATTTCTTCTGACGTTATTTGCTTTCGATGTAGGAAACCTGGACATATGAAAAATCAGTGCCCTAATTTAAGAATTCTTCCTACGAAAGAAAAGGGTAAGGCAAAGCAAAATTTAAAATGGGAAAATAATGAAAGGCAAAAAATCTCATGGGCAGATCTGGTTTCTGAAGCATTGGACCAGGAGAAAGATAATGATTAAAAGCCTTTCGTGTTTTTGTATTGTATTTTTGTGTTTTTCTTTTTATTATTATTTTGTGATTTTGTTTTGTTTATTCTTTGAAATTTTTGTTTTCGTAAAAGTTTTTCTCAAATCAACACACACATTCACTTTTCTAAAAATGAAAAATCTACTTCCTATTTTTTTCTTGAAATCTTTGGTAAGTTGTGTTTGACTTCTCTAAAACAGTCAGAGGAAGAGAACTCGTGATTTTATTTCTCTTTCTCTCTTCTTAAAGATGTTATTCTAATTTTGAATTAAAATCTTCAACATATTTTAAATTGGATTTTGAAATTGATTTTTTTTTATCTCCCTACATTTTTTCTATCACATAGAAATCTTTTGCAACTTGAGCCAATGATGCCAAACCAAAAGATCCACAATGATGCCAAATTGAAAAAAAAATATACAATACACAAAGTGTATTAAAAATCAAAAAATGCTCAAAGAGCCATTCAAGTGATAAAGGGCATAAAATAAGCCCACAAAAAAATATGCTTATTTTTTCTTATACTACTAAAAGCCTAAGAAAATCCTTGATATGTTCGAAACTTGAGCTTGAAAATCTTGGTTCCTGATTCAGCAATTCGTGCATTGATCTTCTATTAGATATATGTTATGAAAGGAGTTTTGAAAAATTAATGTTTCTTTTTCCCATTTATTTCTTGATTTGGATATTGGAGTAAAAAGTTTTGTAGCCTTTAAAAGAACTTGAGTTGGGATTATCAAATTCTGAATTTCTAACATTTTCTGGGCTATGCGTTGTCAATACAATTTTACTAAGTTTTTAATTAAAACTAAGAGGTAACCTTCTCATTTTAAGAATATTTGTTTTTCACTAGATCAGGAAACATTTTTTTTTCTTTTGTTCATTTTGTTTTTTGTGCCTCCTCTCTTTTTGTTAATGTCAAAGGGGGAGAACATATTGTTGAATTTATATGTTTTTTGCATATTTTTTTTTTCAAAAAAATTAAAAAAAAATTATCTCCCCTATTTTTAAAGGTTTATTCTAGTGAGGGGGAGATTAGGAAAAAATATTCCTTTTTGAAAATTCAAATTGAATTGTTTGCCATCATTAAAAAGGGGGAGATTATTGCGGATCAATGGTTTATGATTTTGATGATAGCAAACATTTTTATTTCTCTACGACTGTCTTATGTACTGACATTTTAGGTTCACACGACCGGACTGCAATTTGGAACCAGCTCATGATTGGGTAGACTAAGTCTGAGTCAGTTTGTACATGTTTTCCTTTCTTGAGTCTATTGTATTTATTGTGGTTCCTGAAGCTTTGTAATGTATAAGAGTTTATGACTGTTCCCTAGAGTTTATTATTTTTGATTATATCGTCCTAGATGATATTTATATAGGCCGGGATGATCTGTTCAAAAGCAGAAACCCTAATTAGGGCATCCTTATTAAAGCAGCCGTCGTTATGCAAAACACATCGTCCTGGATGATTTTGTATCGGCTAGGACGATAGGCTCAATTCAGAAAGAATCTGCCGCCAGATCTACTTAGGAAATTCTTATTTTTTGATATCGGCCTGGTGGATCGGCCTGGACTATAAAATATCATCCAGGACGATCCAGAACAATTTTTCCAAAATTTCTCTGGCAATTTTGGAAAGCAATTAATTGTGATTTAGTCCGGGTTGATCGCAAGATCGTCCGGGACGATTAGACATCGTCCAGCTTCATTTCAGGGCAATATTTAGGATGATTTTCCTCATATTTGAACTAATCGGCCATGACGATATGCCTATCATCCTGGACGATAATGTCGGCAACTTGCATTAATGAGCTCGTTTTTAGCTCTTCTATTTAAGAGATGATAAGGCACTATGTAAATGTCTTTGGCAACCATTGTAGCTTCGTTCTTATAGGGGAAACTTGAAGAGAGAGCTTAAAAGGGAGAGAGGAAAGGGTGGAGTTTGAGAGGGAGAAGATCCTGTGAGGGGGGGAACTCAAGGGAGTGTGGAGAGGATTCCACACGGTTGCTCCGGCAAACTCACACCTTAGTATCATCGGATTCAAGACTTATCTTGAGATAAGTTCACCAAAGAAGAAGATCTCTTTGGTGTCAAAGGACCCGGCGACTCCGCCGCACCGGGGAAGGTGGAAGTGAATTTGTAAGGGCTTCTCCGCCTAGCTGTGGGGGCTAAAGGAGAGACACTTATTTTAGTGCAACACTTGGAGGGTGCCTCCAAGGAGTGAACGTAGGTCAAGGTTTGACTGAACCACTATAAATTTGGTGTGTTCTTTTCTTATTATTGCTTCCGCATTATTTTCTTCCGCACTTGATTTCTGTGGTGATTTTGGTTTGAGTTTTCTCTTTGGTTTTAATGTTATCCAATTCACCTCTCTCTTTGTTAGCCTTGGGCCAGTTCATAAGGGCTTAACATCCCTAATGAACTTTCTAGTTCCATTATAGCATCCCTTATTCATTAAGGGTTCTAGAGAGGTCTACTTCAACAATCAATCAAGGTTCTCTACCTTCCTAAGTAGGAAGCAAAAGGGTTGAGTTCTCTGCCTACTTCAGGAAGAACTAAAAGGAGTTGGGTTCTCTACCTCATTGGGGCTGATGGAAAAGGAGTTTTTGTAAATTGATTCTCCGCCTAGCTGTGGGGGTTAGAGGGGAGACATTGAGTTCAGTGCAATACCAGGATGAGAGTCTCCAAGAAGTGGATATAGGTCAAGCTGACTGAACCACAATAAAATCTGTTGTGCTCTTTCTTATTGTACTTTTGTATTTAATTTATAAAAGTTCTATAGAGATGTTAAGCCCTTATAAACTAGTCACAAGTCTAACCAAGTGGGTGGGGTGAATTGGTATTTTTAAAAAATCTTTTGATCAAAATATAGTTTAAAAAAAAAACCTAGATTCACCATAGAAATTAAAGTGCAAAAATAAATACAGAAGCAGTAATAAAGAACACAGAAATTTATAGTTGTTCAGTCAACACGACCTACGTCCACTCCCCGGAGGCGCCCTCCGAGTATTGCACTAAAGTCAGTGTCTCTTCTCTTGCCCCCACAGTAAGGCGGAGAAGCCTATAAAAACCTCCTTTCCACCAACTCAGGTGAGGCAGAGAACCCAACTCTTTTTGCTTCCTCCATAAGTAGACAGAGAACCTAACTCCTTTTGCTTCCTCCAAAAGCAGGCAGAGAACCCAACTCCTTTTACTTCATCCTGAAGAAGGTAGAGAACCTTGATCAGATGTTAAAGTTTATCTCTCTAGAACACTAAAGGAACTAAGGATGATGACGGGAGAAAACAATGATGGATCCTTTCTCTCCCTTACTCTCCCGCTCCTCTTATCTCTCTCAGGTTAGAATAGCAGCAAAAGATGAGCTCTCGGGTAGAATAAGAGCTCTTAAATAGAAGAGTTTTAGAATAGCTCTTATTTTATATAAACCGACATTATTGTCCTGGCCGATATGGATATCATCTTGAATGATCAGCATAAACTTTGCTTAATCAACCCTGACAGTTTGGGACGATCAGATTATTTTTGTTCATATCATCCAGGCCAATATAATACTATCCTGTACAGTCAATACAAATCCTTAAATATCATCCAGACAATCACTCTGAAAATATGTCTGGACATTGCAAAAATAGGTTGATCGTCTAGGCCGATCTCACAATCATCTATAATGATTATTTCAAATTTATGAAAGTCGACCTAAGCATCACCCTGAATAGAAGATGGCTGAAAACAATCATCAAAGAGATCATCTCGCATGATCCTACAATTGTCCAAGGCGATGTGATCGTGCAATCAAACGTTAATTGCTTTCCATAATTACCATACTAATTTAGGCATAATTGTGCTCTATTGTTCAGGATGATGTCCTGGATGATGTCCAAAAATAAAGAATATCTAAATAGATCTGGCGGCTGATTCTTTCTGATTTTACCCTATCATCCTGGCCAATATAAAAATCATTTAGGATGATATGCTTGATGATGGCTACCTTAACTAGGATACCCTAATTAGGATTTCTTTTTTTAACAGATTATCAAGGACAATGTTTGGATCATCTTGGATGATGTGATCAAAATAAAGAACTTTAACCAACAAACATAAATTTTCTCCCATGTGTGTGTGTGTAAGGTTACTTAGCATCATGAACCACATCATTTACAATAGACTCAAGAAAGGGAAAAAATTATAAACTGACTCAGACCTAATTTACCCAATCTTGAGTGTGCTTGAGTTGCATTTAATTTTGTGGACCTGAAATGTTAGTAGGCAAGATAGTCATAAAAGAATAAGAATGTTTGCTATCATCCAAATTCTAATCCTAAAAATCATATTTGCAATAATCTTCCCCTTTTTGATAATGGCAAACCAAAAAATAATCTAAGCAGTTCGAGGTAGTTTAATGGAAATAGATAAACTGTCCAATAATAAAATCAAACTACAGAATAAACATTACAACAAACTACTCCCCCTTTTGACATTAGAAAAAGAGGAGAAAAGTAAAATAGAAACAAAGTAGAGACTAAAAATAAAAACAAAATAAAAAAATATAAAAAAGATAAGAACAAAAGCAAAAGAAAGGTTTTTTTTTTTAAATTAAAGCTTGAATATGATAAGTTTTACATGTGATTGAATTTAAGGACTTGTAAGACCAATGAGTTAACATCAACGAAATTAGAAAATGGTAGAATATCCGATCCTGCTAATTCAAGCATGGACTTCTCTTAGGGAAAAATTATCTTTTGAAAATAAGAGACCTAACTCAGAACAAATCAATTGGATAAGAAAGAAAAATTCGTTCAAAACTTGGTTCCAGAAAAAATATCTTATAGAATGATATACCAAAGTGATTTGTATTAATTATGAAATTTAAAATCAATCCATTGAAAATATCAAGTCACACATGAGTTTTTTAAGAATTAAAGGTTTTGAAAGAGAGGGAAGCTTTTCTTTTTATTGGTTCATTTTATGCCTCTTGTCAATTTGATTTGCGCACTTTGCTCATCTTTTGATTTTTGATACACATTGTATTTTTAAATTTTTGGCAATCATTATGTATCTTTTTTTTTGGCATCATTGTCCACTTTTTTTGTTATTTTACCATGTTATATCCCTTTTCAAAACTCTTAAATATTCTCACTTGTGAGTATATCTTATAGTTATTAGAAAAGAAAGCCTCACTCTCTAATAAAGGGAAGAATAAACCACAAAGTAGAATCAAATTCATATGATAAATGGGACATTAAGATTTCAAAGAACTTGAAAGTAATATAAAGACTTTTTAACATTATATATGTATATGATAGATTACTATAGCAAGTTAGAAAAGATATTAATTGTGAAGTCCAATTTTTAATTTGAGATAAACTTTTGTTTAGAAAAGAAAATTATACCACTAAAAGAGGTTAGAGGGAGGAAAATAATCAACGATGTTTCTCCCTTTAACTTATTTACAGATGTTTAGACATTGACTACAAAAATCCCAAAACCAAAAACCAAGACAAAATATCATTTCAAAGGAAAATAAAAATATTAGAGATGAAACAACTAAAAAAGAACAAACATAAAAAAAGGTAATCATAATAATCAACAGAGTAGTAAACATGCAATTCAGAATTTATTAAGCAATAAATTTAAGTAATTATGAGCTGTGAGCCTTCACTTTCTGAGTAATATATGCTCTCACGAGGCCTTTTCTGAGAGCAAGCCTGAAAAATCATCAAACGTCAGATTTAGGATCCAAAATAGGTTTACTTATGAAAAGAAGAATGCTATGCATGTGTGTTATACTGTGAATCATGCAATTTGGGTCTCCACACCCAATGTGTACTATGGTGAATAGTGCAAGTGTGTGAAATGTGTCCTAGTTTGCCACATGAAAAACATCTAACTCCAGGAAAAGGATTTACTAATCTCTTTGGGTTATAATGCCTCTTCCTAGGTTTTGGCTTTAGATCAGGTGTTGATGTATTCCAATATCTCTTAAGTATATTCAATTTATCTTTAAACCTCAAGTTAGCACTTTCTAAAGCTGCATTATCAACTCTTAAATTGTGCTCCCTATTCTAAGATTTATCAAAATGTCTTAAAATTAGATTCAAGTGAGGTGTAGGATGCTTTCAATGAATTTTGCTCAATAATCAACTCATAGTGCTTTTTATTCAATTCATCAAACTCATCAAATAAAGATATGTGATTTCTATCAATTTGGAGGTGATCTTTAATCAAAACTTCATGCCCTTTTTGTGAATTCAGAAAGTCCAATTTCAAACTAGTATGCATTTTCTTAAATTTTTTATATATGATGCATGAATTTTCTCACATATTTCAAGTAGTTGATCATAGGTTGGTTGACATACATTTTCTTGGTTAGACTGTTCAAGATGATTATCGGCCATCAAACACAAGTTTGTGGTTTCATCCTCTACTTCAGTCTCAGAGGAGTCAGATGCAGAATTCACCTAGCATGCCTTTTGGAATCGCTTCTTACCCTTCCTGTATTTAGGTTTCTCCTCACCCTTCTTCTTGTTTGGATACTTCTTAAGTGTAGGACAACCAGCTTTAACATGTACAGGCTTCCTGCATTCAAAATAAATAAGATCAAAAGAGTTTTTTTAATTTTTATTATCCTTACCTCTTTTCCACTTCTGATGATACTTGTTGTTTTTCCTTAAAAAGTTTTTAAATTGCCTAGTGATGAAGGCAACATCATCATTTTCAAATCCAGAAGAATTAGTGATCATGTTGTTGGCTTTTAGTGCCATAGTTTTGTCATTCTTTTTCTCACCTGCAATAAGATTTTCTTGATTCTTCCCTTGCTTGTAAGCAATGAGTGATCCAAGTAAGTTATCAATCGAATAAGTATTCAAATCTTTAGATTCTAAAATTGTAGTGATCTTAGCATTAAAAGAAGAAAGAAAGCATCTCAAAATTTTATTGACCCTTTCATAATTAGTTAGCTCTCTTCCTAAAGCAGAAAATGAGGTGACAATTTTAGTAAACCTTGTATACGTTTTAGAAATTATTTCAGAAGGTTTCATACAAAAAAGTTCATAGTCGTGCAATAAGATATTCAATCGAGATAGTTTAACTTTATTGCTTCCTTCATAAGTTACACACAATCTATCCCAAATTTGATTACTAGTTGCACAATTTGAAATACGCATATAATATTTAGATTTTGAAGCACAAAAAAAATAGTTCAAGTATTTTGCATTAGTTGAGCTAAATCTTTTTCATCAAAAGTCCATTCAGTAAAATGAATTTCAATTTTAATGCCATTAAGTTCATAAGAAGGTGGTGTATAATCTTTTTTAACAAGCATCCACATACATTAATCAAGCGATTATAAAATTGTAGACATGCAAGTTTTCCAAAAATTAAAAGGAATATTATAAAACATAGGTTGACGTGTAATAGAATATCCTTCAATTATATTACAATTACGAAAGTTAGCTATGAATCAAAATTTAAAAAGTTTTGAAACTTAACTTTATGAATCGCACTATGGTAAACCTCGGAAGTTCATTAGGGATGTTAAGCCCTTAAAAACTAGTCCCAATGCTAACCAAGAGGGGGGTGATTTGGTTTTTTGTAAAAATCTTTCGATCAGAACATAATCTTGAAATAAAACCCAAGATTCACCATAGAAATCAAAGTGCAAAAAATAAATGCAGAAGTTGTAATAAAGAACACAAAAATTTATAGGGTTTGATCAATATGACCTATGTCCACTACTTGGAGGTGCCATCCGAGTATTGCACTAAAATCGATGCCTCTCCTTTTGCCCCACAGCAAGATGAAGAAGCCTATATAAACCTCCTTTCCACCAACCTAGGTGAGGCAGAGAACCCAACTTCTTTTGCTTCCTCCAAAAGCAGGCACAGAACCCAACTCCTTTTGCTTCCTCAAAAAGCAGGCAAAGAACCCAACTCCATTTGCTTCATCTAGAAGCAAGCAGAGAACCCAACTTCTTTTGCTTCCTTCTGAAGCAGGCAGAGAACTTTGATTAGATGCTAAAGTTTACCTCTCTAGAACACCTAAGGAACTAAGGATGACGACTGGAGAAGATTACGATGGATCTTTGTTTGGAGCAACCTTTGTGAACTCTCTCACAAACTCCTACTCATAAAATCCTCTGTCTTTCTCTCTCCCTTTCTCTCGCTCTCCTCTTGATTCTCTAAGGTTAGAACAAGAGTAAAAGATGAGCTCTTGGGTAGAATAAGAGCTCTTAAAAAGAAGGGTTTTAGAATAGTTCTTATTTTATATAAACTAACATTTTGTCCAGGACGATATGGATATCATCATGGATGATCAATGTAAATTTTCCTCAATCAGCCCGGACAGTTTGGGACAATCAGATGATTTTTGTTCATCCAGGCTAATATAATATCATCCGATATAATCAATATAAATCCTTGAATATCGTCCAGACATTCACTCTGAAAGAATATATGTATGATGCAAAAATAGCTTGATCGTCCAGGCTGATCTCACGATCATCCTGGATGATTAGTTTAAATTTTTGAAACTCGTCCTGAGCATCACCTTGAATGAAGTTGGCTGATGTCAATCATCCAAGAGATCATCACGGATGAGCTTGCGATCGTCTAGGATGATGTGATTATGCAATCAAACCTTAATTGCTTTCCTTAATTACCAGATTATTTTAGACATTATTATGCTACATCATCCAAGATGATGTCATGGATGATGTCCAAAAATAAAGAATACCTAAATAGATCTGGTAGCTGATTCTTTCTAATTTGAGCCTATCGTACAGGCCGATAAAAATATCATCTAGGATGATGTGCTTAATGATGGCTTCCTTAACCAGGATGCCTTAATTAGGGTTTCTATTTTTAACAAATCAACCAGGATGATGTTTGGATCATCCCAGATAATGTGATCAAAATAGAGAACTCTAACCAACAGATAGAAATTTTCCCCTATATGTGTGTGCAAGGTTACTCAGCATCAGGAACCACATTATTTATAATAGACTCAAGAAAGGGAAAAAATTACAAACTGACTCAGACCTAATCTACCCAATCTTGAGCTGGCTTGAGTTGCATTCGATCCTGTGAACCTGAAATGTTAATAGGCAAGGAAGTTGTAAAAAAATATGAAGTAATCTATGTTTGTGATTTTGCATGAAGTAAATTTTTAAATACTAATTCACCCCCCTCATGGTTAGCCTCGGGACTAGTTCATAAGGGCTTAACATATCTGTCGAACTTTCATATAATACAAGATAGGATAAGTCAACCAACCAATCCGCCTGAGCAAAACCAACACAGACCTCCCAATAATAATCAGAATCCAAAATGATAGCCCCTAGCAACAAAAGTTGGAGCTCCAACTAACACCTGTTGAAAGAATAGGGGAAGCAACCAAAAATGAAAGCAAATAATAATAGATGAAATAAGCCCCACAACACTCCGAGCCGCCAAAAAAACTAGATCCAGAAACAAAAATTAAATTTTAACATAGTGAAGACCAAGCTCATCCAGCTGAAATAAACCTTTAAGAGCAACAGGAATGGTGGCCTCAATATAATCATAAAAATCCTCAAGATTACAATCCTAATTATTAAGCCAAGAGGCACAAGCATTACCCTCCTTGCATATATATTTAAAAAGAGAAATTCATAGAAACCAATAGATTTTTAATTTCCCTTACTTTATAAAAAAGATTAGGAGAACAACCCATATCATCCATAAAATTTAAAATTTTGAAATAAAAAATAGAATTCATCTCAATAAGAATGTTAGTAAGATTAAGATAGATGCAATCCTTAAGACCATAAAGAATAGCCAAAGTGAAAGCAACATCATAATTACCACTCAGAATAGATTCAGCAAAAGTCACAATCAGATGACCATAATTGTCCCTGATAGCTCCACTACAACCCATACAGGAGCCACTGCCAGCACCCGCAAGATTTAATTTAATAAAATTAATGGGAGGTTTGAGCCAATAAATAAAGTTATCCTTTAAAGTAATAGGTAAGCTCACCAAAGTAAGGACTAACATAGAACTAATAAATAAAAGTTTTTAAAGTTCTTCAAGGAGAGAAACTTAACTGCACAAAGAGACAAAACCTTATCTTTAACCTTTTGAATAACCCTCTGATGATTCATCTGAATACCATTAAAGAGAAAAATATTCCTCTATAACAACAGGAACCAAGGAATGAGAGAAGGAATAACATTCTGGTTGTTCCCTTTAGAATTGATGAACCAAGCCTTAAGCATATATTTAAGAGACAGATAAGCATTAAAGCAATTTAACTTAAATAAACCATCAAAATAAACTCAAGTTTTGACAGCAACTAGTTCAGAAATAAAAACATGATGTATATTTTTGATATGGTAACAATACTGACACTTGGAATATAATATAAAACCTTATTTGGTGAGATTATCATTAGTGGGAATACATCTATGAAGAATTCTCCAAATAAAAATAGAGATAGTAGTAGGAATGCTTTTATACCAAATCGAAGAGAACATAATATCACTATTTCTATGAGCTCTAAAAGTATGCCAAGCCTTTTTAAGTGAAAGCCACCATCACTAGATAATCACATAAGATAATGTCCATAACATCAGTATTGATAGGCAAGTTAAGAATTTAATGAATAATAAAATTCAGAACAACACTTGAAAGTTTCTCATAATCCCATCAATTGCTTATAAAGAAAGAATTAACCTTATTCGAAGTAATAGAAGATGAGTTCAGGATAGAATCAATAGACTACTTGCATAACCAACAATCTTGACAAAAGAAAGCATTACCTTCACAAAGGCTCAAAGAGATGTAGGGCTCAACCTCCCATTTAACCTTGCAAAGTCTTTGCCACATTTTAGAATCACCCTGCTTAAAATAACAAGAAGTAAAATGCTTGCCAACACAGTAGTTGGAAAACATAAAATTAACCCAAAGGCTCACTTTAGAGCAAAAATTATACCAAAGTTTAAAAGACAAATCCAGAGCCAAGTCTTTCATATTTTTATAACCTAACCCCCCTTCAACCAGAACACCACATCATTTATCCCAAGCAGCCCAAGCAATTTTGGAATTAATAGAAGTATATTTCCAAAAAATCTTATTTATAAGTTTCTGCACCCTATTACAAATAGCTTTAGTGGGAAGAATTGTTTAAAAACTATAGATCGGTAGAGAACATAAAACAAATTTGATAAGAGTAATCCTTCCACCAAAGATAATAAAATTAGAATCCCAAGATAAAAGTTTATTATGAATAGAAGCAATAAGTTCATCAAAAATAAAGGTTTTCTTTCTTCCTTTAAAAAGAGGGACACCAAGGTATTTAATGGGTAATTGACCATGGATAAAACCAATTAAATCTATAAGGGAAAAAATATGATTATTTGGAATGCTCTAAGAAGCAATAAAATAGCTTTTATTTTTGCTAAAAGATAAACCACAGACTTCTTAGATTGTTTAAAAAAGTCCATAAGTTTTTTAATTCTATTGGTAGAAGCATTGGTAAAAACAATAAAGTCATATGCAAAACATAAATGAGAAATGGGAAAATCACCCAAAGTTCTAAAATAAAGAATAGGATTATTCTCAACAAGATTGGTATAGCCTAAAGATAAAAATTCAGCAGCAATAATAAAAAGAGTAGGAGAGATAGGATCTCCATGAGAAGAGTTAAAGAACCATTAAAAGAACCATTCATAATAATCGAGAAATAAACACCTTCAATACAGTTCTTAATAACCATAATAAAAATAGAATTAAAGCTAGAACACTCAAACATATGATAAATAAAGGACTAGTCAACATTGTCATAAGCCTTGGAAATATCAAGCTTTAAAATCAAATTCCCCCACTCACTCCGACAACCAAGTCATGGTAGAATTCACGAGCCAACAAAATTTTGTCCGTAATAACCCTATCTTTCACAAAACCCATATGAGAGGTAGAGATAATTTTAGGCCGAAGAAAAGTAAGATGATTCATGATAATTTTATAGATCAACTTATTAAAAAAGTTACAAAGACTTATAGTTCTAAAATCATTCCAAGTGTTGATCGAGTTGTTTTTGGGAATAAGCACAATGAAACTAGACATAAAAAACTTAGGAATAGAGTTACCAGCAAAAAAAATCTAGAGTAGTAGCAAAAATATCATTATTAATAATATGCCAATATTTTTGAAAAAGCTGAGTAGTAAACCCATCAGAACCAGCCACTGAATCACTATTCATACCAAACAAACTATCTTTAACCTTCTCAAAAGAAAGAGGTTTAAAAATATTCACATTATCCTCTTGGGTAACAAGATTAGGAATAAAGGAGTGATCATTAATCAGAACTGGGTTAAAATTCTTATTGAGATGACTTTGAAAGTGAATGACAGCTAAATTAGTAATTTCCATAATATTCTGAGAAACAGAACCATCAACATGTTGGATTTTATTAAAAACATTTTTAGCCGGTTTCCTCTTAACCAATGTATGAAAATACTTAATATTATTGGCACCCTCAACTAAGTGTTTAGGAGAAACTTTTTATTTCCAAAACATCTCTTCCTGAGCTTGGAATTTAAAAAGATCCTCTTTAGCTTTTCTTAAAATAGAGAAATTAGCATCAGAAGGATCAACTTGAAAAGTAGATTCAATACTCGAAACAAGTTGCTAGCCTCCAAAATATTAGAAAATAATTTTCTAAAAACATTACAGTTCCACCAATTTTAAACCGGCTTATGCCTTTTCATCTTAAACAAAAGCCTCGTTATGCCAAAACAAGAGTTATCAGGATAAAGAGGAGCTTGCCAATTATTCTCCAAAACCTCAAAAAGAGAATCATAGAGTAACCACATGTTTTGAAATCTAAATCAAGAAGACATCAAAATGTCTAAAATTAAGACTAATAAGTAAAGGAGAATGGTACGACAGAGTTCTACTAAAATAATGCACATTAAAAGAATTGAAAGAATTAAGCCAAGAGTCATTAAAAAGCACACAATTTAAATGTTGCCATAAATGTGCCCTATTCCAAGTAAATTGATTACTAGAAAAACCAATATAAATGAGATTAAAATTCAAAATCATATTACTAAAATCTTTTATAGACCGATAAGAAGGATAGGAACTTGCAATCCTTTTAGAAGGGTTAGTAATAACATTAAAATCACCACCAACAAAGCAAGGAAAATTACAAATATTATTAAAATTAATGAGTTGGTCCCAAAGTGATTACCTAATGTAATGGGAAGAACCAGCATACACAAAAGAAGCACAAAAATGCAAATTAAAAACCTCAATTTGATAATGCATAACTTGAGTAAAATCACCAATAATATCAATTTTAACTTGATCTATCCAAAAGATCAAAATATTGTTAGCCACATTCAAAATAGGATAATTAAAATGCAATAATCTAGAAGTACTAATTAACCTAGATGAAGAAATAAGAGGCTTAAGCAGCACAAGAATAGAAACATTGTGAATATGACATGAATTCAAGAAGAAGGACAACCAATACCCATTAAATTTCAAATAATAGAGTTAAACATAAAAAAAAATTTGAAGGGAAGTGTGTGAGAAACTAGTTCTAGGAGATTGCAATATAAACTATTGTTCTTTCCTACCACTTTACTATGAACCTTATGAAAACTAGTATCTTTATCATCCTTAGGAAAACATTTAGCAACAAAAGACATATCCTCAGTATCAGTAAAATCATCACTATTGTAACAAGAGGTTGAAGGAGTCTTACTAAGTAGGTCCACATTAGTAATTTATTGTTGACATTCATCCTCCATAAACATACTAACATCCTCCATATTACCTTTACCTTCTCCCAAATAATGGAAAACCTCCACAAAATTAAGTTAACCATTCTCCAACTAGTTATCATTCCTCTCACAATCTATAAGAGGCCTTTGAATTTCTGTATTAACTTCCATTTCCTTTTCCTGATCAATAGGGATAATTTTAGGAAGAGAATTACCATTCAAATCAACTAAATTTTTTTTAGTCATACAAAGACTAGTGGACTCAACATTGGCATGATTTTGAATATCAATAATAGATAAAGTTTGAGCCACAGTATTATCTCATTCAATAAGAGAAATAGAAGAAGTTTTATCACCAACTTCCTGATGATGATTCAAAAAAACAATATTGATAACAATAGGTTGAAGTTCATCATCCACAAAAGACAATGGCACCTCAATAAATTGTGGCAGATTAGAGTTATCCTTTAAAGCCACCGTATTAGGATTAGTAACTTCCTAAGGAATCACATTGGAAACCATCCCATTTGTTTGTTTTAAAGACTCCTCTTTGTGAAGATGGGGGTGCTTCTAAAAATAATCATTAATACTGTGACTGTGCTTCTTGCAAAAAGAACAAAATATAGGTAAATTTTCAAAGTCATCTTTTTGGAAATAACCCTTCACCTCAGACCAAATCCATATCTCATTTGGTTATTTCTTAGAGACATCCAATTCAACCACAACTCAAGCCACAAAAGGCCTTGACACAGAAGCTATGGCTGGTCCTTTTGCAACGGTCATCTAATCATAGAAGCCAAACAAAATAGGATTTGATGATTAAAAAAATGAAGTCTCAAGTTAGGAAAGAAAATTTAAACCAGAGCAATCAAAGACTCCACCCTAACATCAAAATTAGGAGTCGATTTAAGCAAACCATTTGACAAGCTTGAATATAGTAAGATCTCTTAGAAAATATGTGGCTATAGTCAAGATCATTAGAAAGTTGGATAACAACATGATGTTGATCAAGAAAGCTAATATGAAATGATCCAGAAAGCTTTAGGTTAAGAAAAAAATTTATATATAACATAAAGATTCAGCCTTCTCAGATTAAATTTACCCACCAACGTCAAAGCAAAAGGATCAACCAACTGATCAACAACAGAATCCTCAAAAGAGTCGAGCAACCCTTGAAAGATAAATGAAAAAGTTCAATTTAGGAGAGGCAGGCGAAGAACCAATAACAACATCCTTGAAAGAATGAGTTGTCCCCTCAAAAAGAGATGACGATGATGTGTTTGATGACGTTGGAGTCAACATCTCCCAACATCAAAAAAGAAAATTGGATACTTTAAAACAAGCGAAGGAATGAAAACAAAAAAACCAGAGCAAGAGAAAATTGTTTGAAAAACATAGAGAAAATAAGCTTGGAGGGCCCAAAATGAGTGCTCAGGAAGGAACCCTAAATCGCCAACGAATCACCTTAAATGCTAGAGCGCAAAAAGATGTTGTGGGTGATTTGCTTGATCATGTTTTTTTTTTTGTGTTTAGGGTTGTTAATGTTTTATGTTTGGGGCCCAGGGTTGGAATTTTTATATTTAGGTTGAACGCTTTACGGGTAATGGTTTAAGTTATAAATTTAGGTTTATGGTTTTAGAGTTAATGATTTAGGGTTTTATTGTAGGGCTATAGGGTTTACTATTTAGGATTTTGATTTTATGGTTTTGGATTTATGCTTTAATATTCAGGATTTAGGGTTAAGTGATTAGGATTTATAGTTCATAATTTGGGTTTAAAAAATTTTTAATAGTTTATTTTTTGTATAAACCCGGACAAGGGGCCTATGTGTTCAGAGAAAAAGGAATTACATGTCCTTAAGGTGATAACTAGCTTACTAGAGCTCCAGAGAGCATACATAATCAAAAGTAAAAATAAAACTTAGTGTTTTTTATTTATTATTTAGGGTTTTGGGTAAGAGATTATGGTATAGGGCTACTATTTAGGTTTAGGGATTGGGAGATTAGATTTTAGGTTTTGTAGTTAGACTTTAGGGCTTTGGCTTTATTGCTTAGGGTTTAGCATTTGAGATTTAAGGAAAAGAATAATGTTTCAGATTTAAGTTTATGGTTTAGGGTTTAGTCTTTTTTTGTTTTTGGCTCTAGTTTTGGTGATTGGTGTTTAGGGTTTTTAATTTTTGATTTAGATTATCATAATTACTAATAAAGGTTTTAAGTTTTGTGATTTAGGATTTTGGGTTTTGGGTTAAAGCTTTTTGATTTATGGTATAGGTTATGTGTCTAGGATTTTGGGTTTGGGTTTTATAATTTAGAATTTAGGCTTTGGGATTAAGTTGTTTTGGTTTAAGATTTATTGTATGTGTTTAGGATTTAGTTTATTAGGATTAGGTTTTTTTATTTAGAGTTTAAAATTTTAGTGTAAATGTTTAAGGTTTACAGTGTAGAGTTTATGATTTTTAGATTATACGGTTCATAGATTAGTGTTATTGTTTTAGGATAAGAATTTAGGTTTTATGTTTTACGGTTCATGGTTTAGGTTTTAGGTTTTAATGTTTAATGGTTAGGTTTTTGAGTTTAAGAGTTAGGATTTATAGATTAGGGTATGGGATTTATGATTTAGGCTTTTGAATTTATGATTTATAATTTAGGTTTTAGAGTGTAGGGTTTAGGGTTTAGTGTTTAGGTTTTAAATTTTAGGGTTTAGGGTTTAGGGTTTAAGGGTTAAGGGTTTAGGGTTTAGTGTTTAGGGTTTATGGTTCAGTGTTTAGGGTTTAGGGTTTAAGGTTAAGGTTTTATGGTTTAGGGTTTTAGGAATTACAGTTTAGGGTTTACTGTATTGTGTTTAGGGTTTAAATTTAAGGTTAATGGTTATATAAGGTTTAGGTATTTAAATTTAAGTTTTGGATTTTTGCTTTAGTGTTTAGAGTTTAGGTTCTCACTTTATGGTTTATGATTAAAGGTTAGGAATTAAAATTTTCATTTTAAGGTTTGCATATTTATTTTTATGGTTTAGCTATTGCATATTAGGTTTTTGGGTTTTCATTTTTTTTTTTTGGGATAACCCACGGAGGGGCCTATGTGTTATTATAAGACAAAATTATAGAGTCCTTATAGGGACCTTTCCTCGCTAATGCTCAGAAGAGCTACAAAAATAAAGCAAAAAAACCTAATAGTTTGAGCTCCCTACAAAGCAAAAGTATAAGAAAACCTTGGTGCATTTTGCGGTGAACAAGAGAGAGCACCCAAAAAATTGGAAAGAAACAAAAGACTACATTAAGCTCTGGCTCCCCAACTCAAATTGCATCACCATAAGTACCTGCATTAAGAATATTCCACAAAACAAGATGAGGTTCAAAATATAAGAAAGATAAATAATTATACAAGAAAAGAAATTGATAAGTCCAGCCACTACCAATAGCCCTACCATCAGGAAACCAACAGTACCAAGCACCAGTGAAATAAAAAATGTAGCAATAGATCCAACTCATCCAATCATGTGAAAAAATAGGCAGAAAACCATAGATTGTATATAAGGAATACCCAACCTAGTAGATAAGGTGAAAGTTTATAACCTAGAACAAACCAAAAGCATACAACAAAATAGTCCTATAAAAACTAAACCTACTAGGGACCACCTCAGCAGCACCCAGCATCGAAGACAAGAGAAACAAAAGAACAACCACCTGTACACCAACAAAATAGCCCAACCACAAGAAATAGAAAACCTAGCCAATCTTGGTGATTAACAACATCCCAGCTAAGAAAATCCACAGAAAAACCTACAACACCACCCCCACCCCCCCCCCCCCCCCCCCCAACAAAACATAGTTTTGGGTTTTCAATTTATGATTTTTTTTTTTTGGTTTAGGATTTTATGATTAGAGTTTAGGGTTTAGGATTTATATTTTTGGTTTAGGGTTAATAGTGTTTCAAGTTTGGGGTCCAGTTTTTAGATTTTTATATTTTGGGTTATGGCATAATGGATAATAATTTAAGGTTTTAAAGTTAGGATAAAGGTAATAGTGTTAACGATATAGGGTTTTATTATTAGGGTTTAGGGTTTAATATTTAATATTTTGATATTATGGTTTAGGATTTATGATTTAGAATTTAAGATTTAGAGTTCAATGATTAGAGTTTATGGCAAGTAGTTTGGGGTTTAGAAATTTTTTTTTATTTTTTTTATTGGAAACCCCCGGAGGGGCATATGTGTTATTTCAGTGAAAAATTAAAAAGTCTTAAAAGGGACCTGAAGCTCACTAATGCTCTAAAGATCTATAAAAAGAAGGGGAAAAAACTACGAGATCGAGTTCCCTACTAAGCAAAAATACATTATACTATAAGTACATTCGACGATGCACAAGAGCGAGTACCAAAAAAGAAGGAAACATACAATAATTAGCATCCAAATCCAAGTTCCTATCCAAATGACCTCTATAATGAACGCATGAAATAAGAAAATTTGGCAAAACCAGGTGATCCCCAAGTTCTAAATAGTACAAATAAAAAAAAATGCTAGCAAATTGATAGATCTAACACTTATCCACATAAGTCATAGCGAGAAGGCTCCAACTTAAGTTAAAAAGCAGTAAGACATAGCAGCCAAGAAAGTCAAATGGAAACCCATAAAACACATTACCATATGCACAGGAAAGGATAAAGATTTTGAATAACTTGTTAACCACAAAATTAATATTGAGAAACATTCCATTGTGTAAGAAACAAAACCAAACTAACCTTAGCTGCTCAATAATATGCCTGGAACAATTCAACCAAGTAAGACATCATAGATTCCACACTTGAGCACAACAAAAAAGAAAAAAGCCAAACCAAAAAATCTAATTAGGAGAACATATGGCAGTTACCAAATATCACACCAGATTATAACCATCCCCCTTAAGGCATACAAGCTCCAAAACCACATAACATGACATCCAAGCTCAACAACAAGGAAGAAATAGAGCCCTCTATCAAATAGGGACCAAAGCAGCAACAACAAGAATAAATAGACCACATAACAACAAAATAAGAGATGCAGTAGGACAAGTCGACCAGAGCACCCCACAAAATAATCATGATAAGGCTATAAAAATAATGAATTCTGAAATTCAAAATACTAGACCAAAAACTATAGCTAACACCCAAACAGAGCTAGTGCAACAAAAAAAAAAACAACACCATAGGTAAAACTTCATGCACATTAACAAAGAGCCAACACTTATAACCAAAGAAAATAAAAGCACAGGCTCCAGCCAATAATAAGCATTTAATTCGGACAGAGGGCATATCAATTTTAACTTATCTTAAATTCCCTTTCAGCGAATCAGTGAGGTTAGTACAAGAGCCATTTAGTAGAAGCATTCCCTTCCTTGTACACATTAGATAAAGAACAGTTCATAAAGACTAACAAGTTCTTAATATCCCTTACCAGATAAAAAAGAGTAGGATTACACATTGTATTATCAACCAAATTTAAAGATTGAGAAATATAATTGGAATCAACTTTAATACCAATGTTAGTTAAATCAAGAGTAATGCATAATCTTAACCCATGGAGATCAACTGAGATGACAACACTGTTAACATCACACTAATAAGGAAACTACAATTGCTGTCCCTGAGTAGGGATTGCACCGCCCACATTCAGCTTATAAGGGTTATTAGGGGGTTTGGTCCAATAAATTAACCTAGGTTTAGTAGAATGATGATCAACCTCCCACTTAAGACCTAAATTAGATGCAACAAAAGGATAATTTTAAAATTATTGATAGAAAGCAGCATAACAAAATAAAGGGCCAGAACCTTGTCTTTCAAATGCTGAATAATCTTATGATGATTCATACCAACACCATTGAAAAGAGAATTAATCCTATCCAAACAAAAATACCATAAAATGAGAGAAGGGATAACATTTCTAATGTGTCCTTTAGATTTAAGAAACCAAGAATTAAGTATAGCATTAATAGAAAATTTATCATTAAAGCAACTCAATTGGAATATGTCATCAAAATAAGTCTAAGTTTTTACAGCTGAAGGATCACAAAGAAAAACAGGATGCATATTCTCCACATGATTACAACATGGGCACTTGGATGATAAAATAAAATCTCTTTTAAATAAGTTATCATCAGTAGGAATGAACTTATGCAAAACACTCCACACCAAAATAACCACATTGGAAGGAATACTTTTATGCAAAGCATAAAAAATATTAGTAATCTCATTTTTAGATCTAAAGGCATGTCAAGCATCCTTTAATCTAAAGCTACCATCTTTGGACAAATCACATAATGTAAATCATCAGAGTCAATGTTCAGGTGGAGGTTCAAAATTTGTTGAATTATAGAGTCAGGAATAACATTAGCAACTTTCTCATAATCCCAACAATTATCAAAAATAAAACAATTCACCTTAACAGTCACAATGGAAGAGGTGTTAATAATGTAATCAATAGAGTGATCACCCAACCAAAGATTTTGCCAAAACCAAATGTCTCCAGCACCAAGCCCCTAAGAGATAGAAGGCTCAACAACCTGTTTGACTTTATAAAGTCTCTCCCACACTTTAGAATCATAATTCTTAAAAAAATAAGTTGAATAGTAAACAAAGCCGAAATAAATTCTCGCTTAATTATGTTTTGCTGAAGATTTTATTATTTTTACGAATGCCTCTTTTAACAGGACTAATAAATGTGGGAGTTTTTTTGTTAGTTTGAAATGTCTTTTGGTCTCTATCTGAATAAACACAAGTGTTGTTTTTTTGGCTCCAAGAAAGTGCCTAAAGACCGTATTTTAGCTATTAAAGATTTAATTGGTTTTGTGCGTGGTCATTTGCCTATTAAATTCCTAAGGGTGCCTCTTTTTAAAGGTAGAAAGAAAATTTTTAATTATTGATGATTTAATTACTTATGTGCTAAACAAGCTTTTGTCCAATTATTATTAGAAGAATCCTTTGTTCTCTTACAGTTTACATTTTTTAAACTCTTCTTCTTACTCAGGCGGTTTGCAACAAAAATTGATAAACTTTTAAATAAATTATTCTGAAAAGTGGATAGTAGCAATTTTAAAATTTTCTAGTCCTCTTGCGACAAGTATTGTTGAGTGTTGGAAGAGGGTGCCTTGGGGTGTAAGAGTATGATTGATTTATCATATGATTTTCTTTCAAGTTTTGCTACAACTTTCCTGCTAAAGTGAGCCATTAGGCTAGTTTTATTTTTGCTATGATTGTGTGGGTAAGCATCTGACAACTTGTTTTTTTAATAATTAAACATAAACAAGTTGATACTAATTAATAAGAGAGAATGTATTTCGGCTTTGTTTTCAAAACTATATTTTTATATCATATAGTTTTTTATTATACAAAAATATTATTGTGTTGATTATTGTTTCTCCTAACATATATTAGAAATTTTTTATTTATCTTGTTTTTGTGTACTAACATTTCATGGAAATCATACTTCAGACTACCAAAGAATTCAAGATAGAAAAGATTAGGGTTTCTTGTAATTGAAATCTGTACTTTTTTTGTGAGTCTAATAAAGTTTGATTATAATTGGGTAACCTTACACACTTACACTTGGGGAGTGAGTCAAAACTTTTATTTTTAAAACTAATTACATTATATGATTCTTGAATCATATTAGATGATTTGACATGATAGTTCCTCCAAAACTAAGTAAATCAAATCATTCCTTGGAATATTTTTATGAACTTTTCATACTATATAAACTTAAATTCATAATGAAAGTGGTAGTTATAGGTACGATTGATAACAAGAACAATTTTTTCATTGTAAATGTATTATTGGTTGAAGGCTTAAAACATAAATTGTTGAGTATTAGTCATCTTTATTATAAAGGTTTGTGTTAAATTTTTTTTCCAACAAGATGTATTATAAGCCAAAATGGAATTGATATGTTGCATGGAAATACAATAAATAATGTATATATACTTGATTTAAATTTTGTTGAATATTCTAATATATTTTGTCTCAAAATAATTACTAATGAATCTTGGTTTTGGAATAGAAGAAATTGTCTTGCAAGCATAAACAAATCTTAGGAAGATTACCCAGAAAGAATTTTTTAGAGGGATACAAAAGTTATAATTCACCAAGGATCACCTGTGAGATGCATATCAATTAGAAAAATAGGTGAAGTCCATATTTCATTTTATTAAAGATCTTAAAATTAGCAAACCACTAGAAATCAGTCACATGAATATTCTGTGATCTAATAGCATTATAAGTTTAGGTCGTACTGTTTTTAGGTTTGTAATAGTTGATGATTTTTTAAGATTCACTTTGGTCAAATTCTTATTTCATAAGAGTGAGTTTTTTTAAAAATTTAAAAATTTATCTACTTCGATTCAGAAAAAACTAGGGTATGAAATTTTATCAATTCAAAGTGATCATGGAGGAGAGTTTAAAAAAGAAAAAATGACTATTTTTTGTATAGTGCAAGGAATTGATCAAAATTTTTTAGCACCTTGGACCGCTCAGCAGAATGGGGTTATTGTATAAAAGAATAGAACTTTAATAGAAGCTGCTAAAGCCATATTAGCAGAATATTCACTTCCAAAATATTTTTGGGTTGAAGTAGTTAGTACATCTTATTATGTTTTGAATAGGCAGAACATTAAATTTAAGTTAAACAAGACACTCTATGAACTTCTTAAGTTGAGAATATATAATCTTTCAAATTTGCGTGTTTTTGGTTGTAAGGTGTTCATTCATAATAATGGAAAAACAACTTAAGGAAAATTTGATCTAAAATCTTATGAAGGAATGTTCTAGGACATTCTACTGCTGGAAAATCTTATCGGGTTTTTTTATAAGAGAACTTTGGTTGTTAAGGAGACCACACATGTAATTATTGATTGTTTTTTTAAGGGAAACCTACAATGGGGCCTACACGTTAATTAAAAAAAACAACTACACGATCCTTAAAGGGAACTCAAACTCACTACTACTAAGAAAAGCTATAAAATTAAAAGAAAAAAACCTAATAGCTCGAGTTCCCCACTAAGCAAAAGTACAAAAAATCCTAGGTACACTTTATGGTGCACTAGAGAGAGTACCAAAAAAAAAATAGAGAGCCATAAAAAAAGGTAATTAGCTCTAACAACCTCATCAATAAATCATAACCACGATCATCTACAATAAGCACATTTTTCAAAGAGGGATAATAAATAGAAAAATAAAAATACCAAAATTAGTAGTAGAGATTAGGATAGAACCACCAATAATAATAATAATAATGGCCAACAAGGAAGCAACCTTAACCAAAAGGGTACCACCCCATGTTCCAATGAATCTAATACATGTAATAAGTTATAAGAATCATATCAATAATCCCTTAGATCCAAAAATACCATAGAGCAGCAACCACCCATCTCAAAAGATCATAATAAAACATAAGGAAAACCTTTGGAATAACATCCAACCAAAGCCAAATGAGCTGATAGGCCATATTAGCAAGCACCCAGGAGATAAACCCCACAACAGAGAAATCTTAGAAATAGGAGATAGACAAGTAGCATGCCTCAAAGAGCAAAAAACACACGCCAAGAACACAACAATAAAAGGAAACAAACCTAGACTCAAAGCAATCCAATTGGGATGAAACAACCACAAAAAATGACAGGAAGAAGCCACAAAACCCATCCACTCGAGAAAGGCAGACCCATAATCTAGGCAATAAAAATAGGAATGTTGCAAGAAGCACAGCCAGGCAACCACCCAAAAACCAACAACTACAGTAATATTAAAAAATAACATAAGGTAATCAACTTTTATCCAATCTTAACAAGCCTTCCAAATAAAAAGGAAGATTTGATACCAAGAAATCTACCATAGACTCCAAATCACAACCCCATCTGGTAATGGAATGAGCACAAGCATTGCTCTCCACATGAACGACCAAAACAGAACAATTTAAGAGACTTTACAAGTTCCTAATTTCCCTTCTCATGTAAAACAAAGTAGAATAACACATAGTATAATCCCTCAAGGTAAATGAAAGATAACAGTATGTAGAACCAACCTCAACCACAATATTAATGTAATCAAGAGAACAACAAATTCTTAAACCATAAAGAGTCGCATAGGTGGTAGGATAATTGACATCACAATTATAAAGATGACCAAAAAAATCCAATATGCAATAACCATAAGAGTCTTTGATGACACCACCACTGCCCGTAATAGAATAGATGCTAATAGCATCCACATTAAATTTAATGAAATTGATAAGAGGCTTCATCCAATTAATACTCCTAAGAATTTTTTGAACAATATCCATCCCCAACATAATCCATAGGTGAACAACAGAAGGGAAATAGTTTTTGAAACTCTTAATAGAAAGTAATTTGGCAAAATAGAGAGCCATAATCATATCTTTAACATTTTGAATAATTCTATGGTGGTTCATAACCACACCATTGAAGCGCAAATTATTCCTATCCAACCATAAATATCAAAAGATAAGGGAGGGAATAACATTTATGATATGACCTTTGGAATT
Organism: Dendrobium nobile; assembly: GCA_022539455.1. NCBI lineage: Eukaryota > Viridiplantae > Streptophyta > Magnoliopsida > Asparagales > Orchidaceae > Dendrobium > Dendrobium nobile. Next base: position 43,004,679 of record CM039729.1, on the reverse strand, counting down.
AACAAACCAACAATTAAGTAAAGACTTAATAGATATAGTTGCATTAAAATAATTTAAATGGAAAATTTCATCAAAATAAGTCCCGACTTTGGCAGAAAAAGGAACAAAAACAAAAACATGAGTCATATTATCCATATGATAACACATTGGCACTATAGATTGAAGGATAAAACCTCTTTTAATAAAATTATCATCTGTAGGAATAAACTTATGTAAAATTCTCCAGATAAATACAAAAATGGTAGAAGGAATACTTTTATGCCATATCATATTGAAAATCTTAGAAGACCCTTTCTTATCTCTAAAGGAATGACAAGAATCCTTTATTCTAAAGTTACCATTTTAGTTAAAGCACATAACTGAACATGAAAAGAATTAATGTTCAAAGGGATCCTAAGGATTTGCTAAATAATAAAATTATAAAGAACATCATAAAGTTTCTCAACATCCCAACCATTATCAGAAAAGAAATAATTAACTTTCATAGTAGCATTGGAAGAAGTATTAGTAATAGAGTCAATGTATTGACCCCCCAGCTAATAATTCTGTAAAAAAAAAGTATTACCATTACCAGTGCTCCAAATGATAAACAACTCAACAGACCATTTAACTTTACTCAAACTCTGCCAAACTTTAGAGTTACCTTTACTAAAGCTACATTTGGCGGGATGCTTCCACCCACAATACTTGTCAATAATAAAATTAGCCCTAAGGCTTCAATTAGCATGAAACTTATATCATAAGTTAAAAGAAAATGTGTAGGACAAATCATTTTTAGACTTACAACCCAGAGCCTCTTCAACCAAAGTTTCACATCATTTATCCCATGAAGACTAGTGGATTTTGGAACTACAACTAGCCCCTTTCCAAAAAAAAATATTAAAAATTCTAGCAATCCTATTATAGACAGTCTGAGTAGGAAGCAAAGTTTAAAAATTATAAATTGGTATATAACAAAGAACACTCTTTATAAGAGTTAACAAACCTCCAAAAGATAAAAAATTAGAATCCCAAGACAAAATTTTATTTTGCACAATCGTAATTAAATCATCAAAAAGAAAGAATTTCTTGTGACCCTTATAAAGAGGCACCCCAAGGTACTTTAAAGGCAAAAAACCATGACTAAAACCAATTATATTATTAATAGCCAAAATATGATTAAAAGAGACTTACTTAGCAGAAATAAAATAACACTTATGTTTATTATGAGCCAGCCCACTCACAAATTCAAATTAGTGTAAGAACCTCATAAGCCTAAGTATTTTATTCATCGAGGAATTCATAAAAAATAATAAAATTATCCGCAAAGCATATGTGAGATATATAAAAACCACCTAAAGTTCTAATATAAAGGCTAGGATACTTCTCAAAAAGCTCAACAAGACCCCTAAAAAGATACTCAGCCGCAATAATGAAGAGGGCCGAATAAATAGGATCACCCTGTCTCAGTCCATGAGAAGCCTTAAAAAACCATTGGCCATACCGTTAACAATGATAGAAAAATAGTGGATTTTAATGAAAGCATAATGAGGTTGATAAAATTAGAATAAAACCTAAACAAATTCATAATATTGTAAAGGAAATTCCAATCTATATTATGATAAGCCTCTAAAATATGAAGTTTCAGAATCATATTACCACCTCTAACCTTACCATCAAAGTATTAACAGAATTCTTAAGGCAAAAGGATATTAACTTCAATTGCACGCCCTTTAAAAAAACCCATTTAAAAAGGAGCATTAAGTTTTGGCAAAAAAAACTTTTAAATGATATATAAAAATTTTAGAGAGTAGTTTATAAAAAAAGTACATAGGCTAATAGGTCTAAAATCATTCCAAGAAGTGACAGAGATATTCTTTGGAATAAGCAATAGAGGTAGAAGTAAAAAACTTTGGAATATAATTACCATTAAAAAATTAATAACTTTAGAGAAAAGATTATTACCAAAAAAATGCAAAGTTTTTTGAAAAAACTTCATCTTTAAGCCATTCGAACCAACAACAGACTCATAATTCATATCAAAAATAGTATCATTAGCTTTCTCAATAGAAGGAGGTTTAGATAAGTAAACATTATCATCATGAGAAATAATATTAGGAATTATAGTAGGGTTATCAATAATAAATGGGGTAAAAGATTTATTAAGATTATTTTAAAAGTGTTAAACAACCAAATTAGCAATTTTAGCACCATCTTCAGTCATAGAGCCATCAACCCTAATAAAGAAGGATTAAAAATAAGGCATGATTGGTTGCTAAGGGTAATAATAATATAGAAACAACTAATTTTGAAGAAACTTTTTCCCCTTAGCCATAATTGGAGTGATTAGAGTGTTACTAGACTTTGCCTATTTTAAAGGTTTTAAATTATTTCAAATGAATATTAAGAGTGTCTTTCTCAATTGAGTGATATAAGAGGTTTTTTATGTTGAGCAACCTCTAGGTTTTGAAAATTAAAAATTCCCTAATCATGTGTTTAAATTAAAAATGACATTGTTTGTGTTAAATAAGCTCTTAAGGGTTGGTTTGAGAGGTTAAGCACTTTCTTATTAGAAAGATCATTTGTTAAAGGAAGTGTGGTCACCACTTTCTTCTAAAAATAATGAGTAGTGAATTTGAAATGAGTTTGATCGGAGACTTGAGTAACTTTCTTGGTTTTAGCATAAAATAAGATGTGGAAGGAACATTTTTTAGCCAGTCAAAGTATATTAAGGACATCCTCAAGAAATATGAAATAAGTAATGCTAAACTAATGAGTTCTCCATTTCAGTTTGAAAAGGATCCTTAGGGAAAATCTATTGATAAAAAAAAATTTAGAGTAATAATTTAACTAGTGCTTTACTTGACTTCTAGCAAACCAGATATCAGGTTTAGTATTTATTTATATACTAGATTTAAAGCTGATCCAAAGGAATCACATCTGACTGCACTTAACAGAATTTTGAGATATCTTTTTGGAACTCAAAACTTAGGGAATTAGAATCCTAAGCACAGCTCTTCTTTTTAAATCATTAGATATTCTGACTCATATTTTGTAGGATATAAGGTTAACCAGAAAATTACTTTTAGAACTTGTTAATTCATAGGAAACTTCTTAGTATCTTTGTCTAGTAGAAAACAAAATTCAGTAGCACTTTCTACTACTGAAGTAGAATATATTGCCTTAGGTAGTTATGTGGAATAAGTTCTTTAGTTAAAATAAGAACTGATTTACTTAGGATTTTCAATTCGCACTATTCCAATTTTCATTCCAATTTTCTTTGATAATATAATATCCATATTCCTTTTAATGAATTCTATTTAACATTATAGAACCAAGAATATATATATAAGGCATAACTTCATTAGAGAATATTTGGTTAAGGGAGAAATTAAATTACAACATGTTGCCTCTAAGAATTAACTTTTTGACATTTTCACAAAACCACTACTTTTGAAATTTTTAGCACTTTAAGAACTAGATTAGTTGTAATTTTTCTTAATGTTTAAAATAAAAATTCTACAAATTAGTTTTATAATGTATTGATGTGTTTGTTTATTTCTTACTTTTTTTGGTAGGATTTGTTTATTTTTGTTTCTTTAGTTTTTATTTTTTTTTCTTAGGTTAGTATTTAGATTTTCTTTTGTTTTCAATGTTGCTTGTCATAGATTTTGTGTGAATTGTTTTTAATAGAGATTTTATTTATCATGTCATGAGTTCCTTTTATACTATACAAACAATTTTTTATTGTAGAAATTCTATAACATATACATGGCATTTTCTGAGTTGACCTTATGAGACTAAATTTTTAATGCATATGGTATTGTACGATGTCATCGTTGTCTATACGATCATTATTTTTTTATTTGTATATTTGGGGATAGTTTAATAAAAAGTCAATTATTAGACACAGATGATAAGTATAAAATTGTATTTTATTTGTATGATCCTATTAAAAGTTTCTCATGTGGACTAACCTAACTGTTAGAAATGACCTTTAATATTTTGATCATCCTGAATGAATAGGTGTTTTTCTGTATGATCGTAAGGTATAAAAGCATGTATGATTTGAAGAAAAAGAATGAACTATTGAAATCATCTCATGCTAAACTTGAAAATGATTTTAAAGTGTTTATGATGGAATCAAATAAAAGAGAACATGAGTTGAAATTTTATAATTCAACTTTAAAAATATAAACTCAAATCTTGTAAGAAAATTGAATGCCACTATGGTAGGTAAGACACCCCCTACAGTTGAATAATTTTACAATCTTGATCAGAAGTGTACAATTTAAAAACCTAGGAAAGGATATAAAAAATCACATATATTAAAAAAATCTTTACCTCGTGTTAAATGTTTTTTGTGTTAAATGATTTGTCAAATCTCTCACACTTGAACGATTCATAGTAGAACACATCTGGTGTGGAGACTTAAGATGCATAAATCAAATCATAACAAACGTGCATCTAGATTATTATTAAAAAGAGGAGACTCTCTTTCTCTATTGCTCTCTCTCCCTCTCTCTCTCTCTCTCTCTCCCTCTCTCTCCGTCTCTATCTCCCTCTCTCTCTCTCTCTCTCTCTCTCCCTCTCTCTCTTGCTCTCTCCTCTCTCTCCCCTCTCTCTTCCCTCTCTAACTCTCACTCTCTCTCTCTCCCTCTCTCTCTCTCTCTCTCTTTCTCTCTCTCTTTCTCTCTCTTTCCCTCTAACTCTCCCATTCTCTCCTTCTCTCTCCCTCATTCTCTCTCTCTTTCTCTCTCAAACTTGTTTGGGTTCCCAAGTCTAACCTTTGATTATTTTATAGAGACACTCTTATACAAGTCCTCCTGAGAGAATTTGGTACCTGAACAACAAATGTTCAAAGAATATGATTGGAGACACAACATAATTCATAATGATGGAAGAAAAAAATTGAGGCAAATTGACACTAGGAGATAATACGATAAGGACATTTATAGGTACAGGTTTGATTGGAAGCAAAAAATAATATTTCATTTAAAATGAATTTTTGGTTAAAGGCTTAAAATATAACTTGTTGAGTATAAGTCATCTCTTTGATAAAGGTTATAGTGTTAAAATTTTTCCCACAAGTTACATTATAAGCTAAAATAGAATTAATATATTTACTTAAATAGTGTAAATAATGTATACATGCTTGATTTGAATTTTGTTAAATCTTCTAATTCTTATTTTTTCAAAATAATTTCTAATGAATCATTGTTTGGGATTAAAAGACTTTGTCATACAAGAATGAAAAATCTTAGGAAGATTACACAGAATGAAATTATTAGAGGTATACCCAAATTAGACTTCACTAAGGATAACTTGTGTGATGCATGTTAATTAGGAAAATAAATGAAGTACTTATTTCATTCAATTAAAGATCTTAGAACTAGAAAACTATTAGAAATCATTCACATAGGTCTTTTTGAACTGGTTAGCATTGTAAGTTTAGGACATATAGTTTTCGGGTTTATAATAGTTAATAATTTTTCAATATTCACTTGGGTCAAAGTCTTATTTCATAAGAGTGAATTATTTGATGAATTTAAAAAATTTTCTACTTGGATTCAGAAGAAACTAGGGTGTAAAATTTTATCAATTCTTTTTTTGTTTTTGTTTTTGAGAAACTGTATAAAGCAATATTATTAAAAAGAAACCAATGAAGAAAAGACTAAGTGAATTTGGATATATCACATTCCTCCTTTAATATATTAAAGAAAATACGAGGAATGTGATTAATATCCAAACTATCCCAAACAAAGTCATTATTTCTAGCATATTTAGCAAAACAATCGGCTAACTTATAACAAACTCTATTCACAATTTGAATGATAACTTGATTAAATTCCTAAGAAAAAAGAAGTCATCAAAGCTAGTATTATTACCACCTTGAACTCCCTCCTTGATGGACTTTTGAATGAACTTTAAGACATTATAATTGTCTCCTTCTATAATGATTCCATTAGCTTGAAACATCCACTCTTGAAAAACTTTATTGAAGGATAATACCGCTTCTAGTTCTAAAGAAGAACTTTCCCAATGCATCCATTTGAACCCAAAGGTGAATAGAAATCTACCTTTGCTATCTCTTAGAACTCTTCCAATACTTGCTGCATAGTAATCTCCGAGAGAAGCATCCACGTTTAATTTGATCCATTCGGTTGGAGGGGGATTCCAAATTGAGGAGAGAAATTTTATCAATTCAAAGTGATCATGGATGAGAGTTTAAAAATTGAAAATTTGAAGATTTTTATAGAGAGCAAGGAATTGATCAAAATTTTTCAGCACCTATTAGGAATGAAAAATTGATAGAAAAGGGTTATTGAAAGTAAGAATGAAAATTTGATAGATACTACTAGAGCCATATTGGCAGAATATTCACTTCCAAAATATATTTAATCTGAAGCGATTAGTATTGCTTGTTATTTTTAAATAGGGATAACATTAGATCCAAGTTGAATAAGACACCTTGTGAACCTCTTAAGGGAAGAAAAATCTAATTCTTCATATTTGCATATTTTTGGATATAAGGAGTTCATTCATAAGGTCAAAACTCCTTTTGGAAAATTTGATCATAAATATGATGATAGAATTTTTATAGTATATTATAGTGCTGGCAAATCCTATAGGGTTTTTAACAAAAGAAATTTTATTGTAGAGGAGACAACAAATGAACTTTTTAAAGAATCTGGCATTTTAGAAGAGCGAAGGTTGGTAGAAGATCATATTGAAGATGTCTCCCAATAAATTAAAAAGAAATATTTGAAAGAGAATGTTGGAATAAACAATTCTTTGCGCCTAGAGAATAGAAATTTTCTAACAGTCACCCTAAAGAATTTATTTTAGATGAACCTAGTGAGGGTGTTAGAACTATGCATGGACTTAGTAAGGAAGTGCACAATTCTGCCTTTATATCAATGAATAAACCCACTAATATAAATCAAGCACTTTCAAAAGAATTTTGGACTTTAGCCATGCAAAAAGAATTGAATCAATTTGCTAGAAATTGTGTTTGAAATTGATTGAATGGTCGAAGGTTCAAAGTAATATCAAAACTAAGTGGGTACTCAAAATAAAAATGAATGATTTTGGTGTTGTGATTAGAAACAAGGCAAGATTAGTGGCAAAGAGGTATAATCAAATAAAAAGGAATTAATTTTGAAGAAACTTATGTCCTTGTAGCTAGACTTCAAGCGAGAAGGATGTTACTAGCCTTTGCCTTTTTTTAAAGATTTTAAATTATTTCAAATGGATATTAAAAGTGTCTATCTTAATGGTGTGATACAAGTGGATGTTTATATTGAGCAACCAATAGGTTTTGAAAATTCAAATTTTTAAATCATGTGTTTAAATTGAAAAAGGCATTGTATGGACTAAAATAGACTTGTAGGGCTTGGTATGAGAGATTAATCACTTTCCTATTAGTAGTGAATTTGAAATGAGTTTAATGGGAGCAGTGCTTTAAAAACCAGACCGGACCGGCCGGTTCGACCAGTTCAACCGTGAACCGGTCACAAGGCCAGTCTGGTTCAGCCCTAAAACCGCTTCTGCAACGAACCGGACTGAACCGGTCAGAACCGCCGGTTCAACCGGCGAATCGGTGAACCGGTCCGGTTATTTTTGAATCGGCCGGTTCAAATCTCATAAATTTTAAATATTTTTTAAATAAATAAATTAATATATATTAAAAACATTTAATTAAAGTCAAATAGATTTTATATAATAAGCATTTTTGTCCTCATGCATCATGAAACATCTTCACATGACCTCCCCATGTGCTCTCTTTATGCAAGGAATCTAAATATGCTATATAAACAATAGCAAGAAAGAGTTTCTAAGGGATGTGGGACTAAAAAAAAGAGATGAGGAGTGTATGAGTTCATAGCATATATAATAGGTATAAAATCTATTTTTAACAGTTTTTTTTTGAGAGAATGCATAAAAATTGCATTAGAAAAAAAAAAGATAACCTAATACAAACTATAAGAAAGAACTAAATGATCCCTTTTTTAACAACAAAAGGATCTTATTAAAAATGTAATTTGTTACTTTAAACTTATTATAATTGTAATGAAATCCACTAACTCCTATTTTGAAACTGTTGAGATGCAGGGGATACCAAAATATAAGACAACCCGAAGGTTGATTAGTATCCCAAAGTTCCCATCCAGTTAGAGAATAAGAAATAGTAAAAATCTCATAAACAATTAGGCAAAGTTTAAAACAACAAATTAAACTAGGAAAAAGTAAATGAAATCTAAAATTAAAATTACATTTCAATAATAAATTCCAAAAGTTTTATATAATTATATCAAACTTTAAGATCAAAATCTCTAACTTCAAAAATAACTCTGTATTGTTGCTATCAAGTGAAGAATCCAACTTCATATTAGTGGGCTAAGAGGGAAGAAGAACCTTTCCCACCGTTCTTCTCTTTGTGATCAGTTATCTTCCTTCTAGGTAGATCTTTCATCGGACCCAAAGTTTGAAGTTCTTTGAATAAGACATGCTTTGATCTAGAGGAGCCATTCTTAACAATTTTTCCCTCTTTTTTAAGATTAGCCTTTTTGAAATTCAAGCTAATAGCTGATGGGGGAGAGGAAGAATAATGGAATGTAGTGTGATTACCAATTCCATTATATTCATCCGCCAAGGTTGTTGTGGATAAATCAATTTTGACTCCCTGAATTTCAGTCAAAAAAGGAGGTACGGATGTTTTTGATGGAGTTTGCACATCCTCTATTACAGCAACCGAATTCTTTGCATTTGTTGGAGAGGAGACCGGTTTTAGAGCCTCTATATCTGAGATTTTAAACACCAGTGAATCAGCTTTCTTCTCATCTTCTGATTTTTCAAAATTTAGATTTTGAATATCCAGATTTTCAGCATTTTCAGTTCCAATTTCAATAATTTCTTCTAACAAATTTGCTTCCATATTATCCACCTCAGCTAAAGTATTGAAAGTATTTGTTAACAAAACAGAATCCCGTGAATCATGTTGGACAGGTTTGATTTTCAAATTCTGTTTAACCACCACTTCGTCTTCTTCCTGAAATTCAGCAACTTCTTCATTTAGACGAATGAAATATGCATCTTCAGCTTGATCTATCTTCTGATTTAAATCATTCCCGTCTGCCAATGTTTGAGTAATACCGTCTGGTTCAATAGGAAGTCTTGATCCAGATTTTACTGCAGCTGAAATACCCTTGGCATTGAATTGGTTCTTCAATGATATCTTTTTGTTTTTGAATTTCACTTGCATCCAAGGGCCATAAGGATTAATGCTATGGTTTGGGATGGATGGAATCTCTTCCTCATTAGGACAAACTGATTCAATATGTCCTATTCTTCCACATTTGTAACAAAGTGAAGATAGATTTTCATATTCAATTTTTTGAAAAAATCTACCATACAACCCTTCAACCCATATTCCAGTAGGAAGTTTAGAGTTCAAATTAACTCGGATGCAACCATACAACCCTTCATTAATAATTTTATTTATTTATTAATGATTTTAGATATAAATTTATAAAATAACTTTTGTATGCAATATATCATAAACATGTAAAATATATTTAATCATATAATATAAAATAAGAATAATTTATATTAAATTTATAAACTTATGTTAGAATAAAATTTATATTAAATATGTAACATAAATTAATAATAATTTATATTAAATTATATGGTTATATATAAATTAAATTTAAAATTTTAAAAATATTCAAATTTAAAATTATCATATTTTTATGAGTGTTAATTCTTATAATTATAAGATTTAATTTTTTTTAGCTTTTATGTGAGATTTTAAAATAATTATTTTACTTAATTATATAGGTTTTTATGTTTCATAGTTTTTTTTAGTTTAATTTTTTATCTCATACTTTGAATGATAACATTATTTTTATGTTAAATGTATGAAATTTAAATAATACTTATTATTTATTACGTCATCCGGTTCGACCCCGGTTAGACCGGTCGAACCAGTCGAACCGTCAACCTCTCCTTGTTCTGGTTCGTTGTCCGGTCCGGTTTTCAAAACCTTGAATGGGAGACTTGAGTTTCTTTTTTTGTTTTAGCACAAAATAAAATGAGGAAGGAACATTTCTTAGCCAATCAAATTATATTAAGGACATGCAAATAAAATATAAAATAGATAATACTAAACCACTGAGTACACCAATGAGTTCTTCAATTCAGTTAGATAAGGATACTAAAGGAAAATCTGTTGATCAAAAGAAATTTAGATGAATAATTAGATCTTTGCTTTACTTGAGAGTTAGCAGACTAGATATCATGTTTAGTATTTATTTGTGTGCTATATTTTAAGCTAATCCAAGGAAATCACATCTAACTACTTTTAAGAAAATTCTGAGATATGTTTTGGAAACTCTAAACTTTGAGATTTGAACACCTGTTAAAAGAATAGGTGAAGCAGCTAGAAATGAAAGCAAATAATAATATATGAAAATAAGCCCCACAGTACCCCGAGCCGCCAAAAAAACCACATCCAGAAACAAAAATTAAATTTTAACATAGTGAAGAACAAGCTCATCCAGCTGAAATAAACCTTTAAGACCAACAGGAATGGTGGCCTCAATATAATCATAAAAATCCTCAAGATTACAATTCCAATTATTAAGCCAAGAGGCACAAGCATTACTCTCCTTGCATATATATTTAAAAAGATAAATTCATAGAAACCAATAGATTTTTAATTTCCCTTACTTGATAAAAAAGATTAGGAGAACAACCCATATCATCCATAAAATTTAAAATTTTGAAATAAAAATAGAATTCATCTCAATAAGAATGTTAGTAAGATTAAGATAGATGCAATCCTTAAGACCATAAAGAATAGCCAAAGTGAATGAAACATCATAATTACCACTCAGAATAGGTTCAGCAAAAGTCACAATCAGATTACCATAACTATCCCTGATAGCTCCACTACAACCCATCAAGGAGCCACTGCTAGCACCCGCAACATTTAATTTAATAAAATTAATGGGAGGTTTGAGCCAATAAATAAAGTTATCCTTTAAAGTAATAGGTAAGCCCACCAAAGTAAGGACTAACATAGAACTAACAAAATAAAAGTTTTTAAAGTTCTTCAAGGAGAGAAACTTAACTACACAAAGAGACAAAACCTTATCTTTTACCTTTTGAATAACCTTTTGATGATTCATCTGAAAACCATTAAAGAGAAAAATATTCCTCTATAACAACAGGAACCAAAGAATGAGAGAATGAATAACATTATGGTTGTTCCCTTTAGAATTGATGAACCAAGCCTTAAGCATATATTTAAGAGACAGATGAGCATTAAAGTAATTTAACTTAAATAAATCATCAAAATAAACTCAAGTTTTGACAGCAACGGGTTCAGAAATAAAAACATGATGTCTATTTTTGATATGGTAACAATACTGACACTTGGAATATAATATAAAACCTTATTTGGTGAGATTATCATTAGTGGGAATACATCTATGAAGAATTCTCCAAATAAAAATAGAGATAGTAGTAGGAATGCTTTTATACCAAATCAAAGAGAACATATTATCACTATTTCTATGAGCTCTAAAAGTATGCCAAGCCTTTTTAAGTGAAAGCCACCATCACTAGATAAATCACGTAAGATAATGTCCATAACATCAGTATTGATAGGCAAGTTAAGAATTTAATGAATAATAAAATTCAGAACAACACTAGAAAGTTTCTCATAATCCCATCAATTGTTTATAAAGAAAGAATTAACCTTAATCGAAGTAATAGAAGATGAGTTCAAGATAGAATCAATAGACTATTTGCCTAACCAACAATCTTGACAAAAGAAAGCATTACCTTCACCAAGGCTCAAAGAGATGTAGGGCTCAGCCTCCCATTTAACCTTGCAAAGTCTTTGCCACATTTTAGAATCACCCTGCTTAAAATAACAAGAAGTAAAATGCTTGCCAACACAGTAGTTGGAAAACATAAAATTAACCCAAAGGCTCACTTTAGAGCAAAAATTATACCAAAGTTTAAAAGACAAATCCAGAGCCAAGTCTTTCATATTTTTACAAGCTAACACCCCTTCAACCAGAACACCACAACATTTATCCCAAGCAGCCCAAGCAATTTTGGAATTAATAGAAGTATATTTCCAAAAAATCTTATTTATAAGTTTCTGCACCCTATTACAAATAGCTTTAGTGGGAAGATAGTTTAAAAACTATAGATCGGTAGAGAACATAAAACAAATTTGATAAGAGTAATCCTTCCACCAAAGCTAATAAATTTAGAATCCCAAGATAAATGTTTATTATGAATAGAAGCAATAAGTTCATCAAAAATAAAGGTTTTCATTCTTCCTTTAAAAAGAGGGACACCAAGGTATTTAATGGGTAATTGACCATGGATAAAACAAATTAAATCTATAAGGGAAAAAAATATGATTATTTGGAATGCTCTAAGAAGCAATAAAATAGCTTTTATTTTTGCTAAAAGATAAACCATAGACCATCTCAGATTGATTAAAAAAGTCCATAAGTTTTTTAATTCTATTGGTAGAAGCATTGTTAAAAATAATAAAGTCATATGCAAAACTTAAATGAGAAATGGGAAAATCACCCGAAGTTCTAAAATAAAGAATTGGATTATTCTCAACAAGATTGGTATAGCCTCAAGATAAAAATTCAGCAGCAATGATAAAAAGAGTAGGAGATATAGGATCTCCTTGCCTTAAGCCATGAGAAGAGTTAAAGAACCATTAAAAGAACCATTCATAATAATCGAGAAATAAACACCTTCAATACAGTTCTTAATAACCGTAATAAAAAAAGAATTAATGCCAAAAAACTCAAACATATGATAAATAAAGGACCAGTCAACATTGTCATAAGCCTTGGTAATATCAAGCTTTAAAATCAAATTCCCCCAGTCACTCCGACATCCAAGTCATGGTAGAATTCATGAGCCAACAAAATATTGTCCGTAATAACCCTATCTTTCACAAAACCCATATGAGAGGTAGAGATAATTTTAGGCCAAAGAAAAGTAAGATGATTCATGATAATTTTAGAGATCAACTTATTAAAAAAGTTACAAATACTTATAGTTCTAAAATCATTCCAAGTGTTGATCGAGTTGTTTTTGGGAATAAGCACAATGAAACTAGACATAAAAAACTTAGGAATAGAGTTACCAGCAAAAACAAATCTAGAGTAGTAGCAAAAATATCATTATTAATAATATGCCAATATTTTTGAAATAGATGTGTAGTAAACCCATCAGAATCAGCCACTGAATCACTATTCGTACCAAACAAACTATCTTTAACCTTCTCAAAAGAAGGAGGTTTAAAAATATTCACATTATCCTCTTGGGTAATAAGATTAGGAATAAAGGAGTGAACATTAATCAGAACTGGGTTAAAATTCTTATTGAGATGACTTTGAAAGTGAATGACAGCTAAATTAGTAATTTCCACAATATTCTGGGAAACAGAACCACCAACATGTTGGATTTTATTAAAAACATTTTTAGCCGGTTTCCTCTTAACCAATGTGTGAAAATACTTAATATTATTGGCACCCTCAACTAAGTGTTTAGGGGAAACTTTTTATTTCCAAAACATCTCATCCTGAGCTAGGAATTTAAAAAGATCCTCTTTAGCTTTTTTTAAAACAGAGAAATTAGCATCAGAAGGATCAACTTGACAAGTAGATTCAATACTCTCAACAGGTTGCTAGCCTCCAAAATATTAGAAAATAATTTTCTAAGAACATTACAATTCCACCAATTTAAAACCGGCTTATGCCTTTTCATCTTAAACCAAAGTCTCATTATGCCAAAACAAGAGTTATCAGGATAAAGAGGAGCTTGCCAATTATTCTCCAAAACCTCAAAAAGAGAATCATGGAGTAACCACATGTTTTGAAATCTAAATCAAGAAGACATCAAAATGTCTAAAATTAAGACTAATAAGTAAAGGAGAATGGTCCGACAGAGTTCTACTAAAATAATGCAAATTAATAGAATTAAAAGAATTAAGCCAAGAGTCATTAAAAGCACACAATTTAAATGTTGCCATAAATGACCCCTATTCTAAGTAAATTGATTAGAAAAACCTAACATAAATGAGCTTAAAATTCAAAATCATATTACTAAAATCTTTTATAGACCGATAAGACGGAGAGGAACCTGCAATCCTTTTAGAATGGTTAGTAATAACATTAAAATCACCACCAACAAAGCAAGGAAAATTACAAATATTATTAAAATTAATGAGTTGGTCCCAAAGTGATTACCTAATGTAATGGGAAGAACCAGCATACACAAGAGAAGCACAAAAATGCAAATTAAAAACCTCAATTTGATAATGCATAACGTGAGTAAAATCACCAATAATATCAATTTTAACTTTATCTTTCCAAAAGATCAAAATCTTGTTAGCCACATTCAAAATAGGATAATTAAAATGCAATAATCTAGAAGTACTAATTAACCTAGACGAAGAAATAAGATGCTTAAGCAACACAAGAATAGAAACATTGTGAATATGACATGAATTCTTCACATGAATTCTAGAAGAACGACAACCAATACCCATCAAATTTCAAATAATAGAGTTAAACATAAAAAAAAATTAAAGGGAAGTGTGTGAGAAACTAGTTCTAGGAGATTGCAATATAAACTATTGTTCTTTCCTACCACTTTTACTATGAACCTTATGAAAACTAGTATCATTATCATCTTTAGGAAAACATTTAGCAACAAAAGACATATCCTCAGTATCAGTAAAATCATCACTATTGTAACAAGAGGTTGAAGGAGTCTTACTAAGTAGGTTCACATTAGTAATTTATTGTGGACATTCATCCTCTATAAACATACCAACATCCTCCATATTACCTTTACCTTCTCCCAAAGAATGGAAAATCTCCACAAAAATAAGTTAACCATTCTCCAACTAGTTATCATTCCTCTCACAATCTATAAGAGGCATTTGGATGTCTGTATTAACTTCCCTTTCCTTTTCCTGACCAATAGGGATAATTTTAGGAAGAGAATTACCATTCAAATCAACTAAATATTTTTTAGTCATACAAAGACTGGTGGACTCAACATTAGCATGATTTTGAATATCAATAATAGATAAAGTTTGAGCCACAATATTATCTCATTCAATAAGAGAAATAGAAGAAGTTTTATCACCAACTTCCTGATGATGATTCAAAAGAACAATATTGATAACAATAGGTTGAAGTTCATCATCCACAAAAGGCAACGACACCTCAAAAAATTGTGACAGATTAGAGGTATCCTTTAAAGGCACCGTATTAGGATTAGTAACTTCCTAAGGAATCACATTGGAAACCTTCCCATTTGTTTGTTTTAAAGATTCCTCTTTGTGAAGATGGGGGTGCTTCTAAAAATAATCATTAATACCGTGACTGTGCTTCTTGCAAAAAGAATAAAATATAGGTAAATTTTCTAAGTTATCTTTTTGGAATTCAACCAGACCAAATCCATATCTCATTTGGTTATTTCTTAGAGACATCCAATTCAACCACAACTCAAGCCACATAAGGCCTTGACACAGAAGCTATGGCTGGTCCTTTTGCAACGGTCATCTAATCATAGAAGCCAAACAAAATAGGATTTGAAGATTAAAAAATGAAGTCTCAAGTTAAGAAAGGAAATGTAAACCAGAGAAATCAAAGACTCCACCCAAACATCAAAATTAGGAGTCGATTTAAGCAAATGCATTTGACAAGCTTGAATCTAGTAAGATCTCTTAGAAAATATGTGGCTATAGTCAAGATCATTAGAAAGTTGGATAAGAACATGATGTTGACCAAGAAAGCTAATATGAAATGATCCAGAAAGCTTTAGGTTAATAAAAAAATTTATATATAACATAAAGATTCAGCCTTCTCAGAATAAATTTACCCACCAACGTCAAAGCAAAAGGAGCAACCAACTGATCAACAATAGAATCCTCAAAAGAGCCGAGCAACCCTTGAAAGATAAATGAACAAAGTTCAATTTAGGAGAGGCAGACGAAGAACCAATAACAACATCCTTGAAAGAATGAGTTGTCCCCTTAAAAAGAGACGACGATGATTGGTTTGATGATGTTGGAGTCATCATCTCCCAACATTAAAAAAAGAAAATAGGATACTTTAAAACAACCGAAGGAATGAAAACAAAAAAACCAGAGCAAGATAAATTATTTGAAAAACATAGAGAAAAAAACTTGGAGGGCCCAAAATGAGTGCTCAGGAAGGAACCCTAAATCGCCAACGAATCACCTTAAATGATAGAGCGCAAAAATATGAATTGGGTGATTTGCTTGATCATGTTTTTTTTTTGGTTTAGGGTTGTTAATGTTTTATGTTTGGGGCCTAGGGTTGGAGTTTTTATATTTAGGCTGAACGCTTTACGGGTAATGGTTTAAGTTTTAAATTTAGGTTTATGGTTTTATAGTTAATAATTTAGGGTTTTACTGTAGGGCTATAGGGTTTACTATTTAAGATTTTGATATTATGGTTTAGGATTTATGCTTAAAAATTCAGGATTTAGGGTTAAGTGATTCGGATTTATAGTTCATAATTTGGGTTTAAAAATTTTTTTATAGTTTATTTTTTGTATAAACCCGTACAAGGGGCCTATGTGTTCAGACAAAAAGGAATTAGATGTCCTTAAGGGGATAACTAGGTTGCTAGAGCTCCAGAGAGCATACATAAGAAAAGTAAAAATAAAACTTAGTGTTTTTTATTTATTATTTAAGGTTTAGGGTAAGAGATGATGGTATAGGGCTACTATTTTTGTTTAGGGATTAGGAGATTAGATTTTAGGTTATGTAGTTAGACTTTAGGGCTTTGGTTTTATTGCTTAGGGTTTAGCATTTGAGATTTAAGGAAAAGAATAATGTTTCAGATTTAAGTTTATGGTTTAGGGTTTAGACTTTTTTATTTTTGGCTCTAGTTTTGGTGATTAGTGTTTAGAGTTTTTAATTTTTGGTTTAGATTATCATAATTACTAATAAGGGTTTTAAGTTTTGTGATTTAGGATTTTGGGTTTAGGGTTAAAGCTTTTTGATTTATGGTATAGGTTATGTGTCTAGGATTTTGGGTTTAGGTTTTATAATTTAGAATTTAGGCTTTAGGATTAAATTGTTTTGGTTTAAGATTTATTGTATGTGTTTAGGATTTAGTTTATTAGAATTAGGTTTTTTTATTTAGAGTTTAAAATTTTAGTGTAAATGTTTAGGGTTTACAGTGTAGTGTTTATGATTTGTAGATTATACGGTTCATAGATTAGTGTTATGGTTTTAGGATAAGAATTTAGGTTTTATGTTTTACGGTTCATGGTTTAGGTTTTATTTTTTAATGTTTAATGATTAGGTTTTTGAGTTTAAGAGTTAGGATTTATAGATTAGGGTATTGGATTTATGATTTAGGCTTTTGAATTTATGATTTATAATTTAGGTTTTAGAGTTTAGGGTTTAGGGTTTAGTGTTTAGGTTTTAAATTTTAGGGTTTAGGGATTAGGGCTTAAGGGTTAAGGGTTTAGGGTTTAGTGTTTAGGGTTTACAGTTAAGTTCTTAGGGTTTAGGGTTTATGGTTAAGGTTTTATTATTCCGGGTTTTAGGAATTACAGTTTAGGGTTTAGGGTTTACTGTATGGTGTTTAGGGTTTAATGTTAAGGTTAATGGTTATATAAGGTTTAGGTATTTAAATTTAAGTTTTTGATTTTTGCTTTAGTGTTTAGAGTTTAGGTTCTCACTTTATGGTTTATGATTAAAGGTTAGGAATTAAAATTTTTATTTTAAGGTTTGGTTATTTATTTTTATGGTTTAGCTATTGCATATTAGGTTTTTGGGCTTTCATTATTTTTTTTTTTTGGGAGAACCCATGGAGGAGCCTATGTGTTAATATAAGACAAAATTATAGAGTCCTTATAGGGACCTTTTCTCGCTAATGCTCAGAAGAGCTAAAAAAATAAAGCAAAAAAACCTAAGAGTTTGAGCTCCCTACTAAGCCAAAGTATAAGAAAACCTTGGTGCATTCTGCGGTGCACAAGAGAGAGCACCCAAAAAAAGGGAAAGAAACAAAAGACTACATTAAGCTCTGGCACCCCAACTCAAATTGCATCACCATAAGTACCTGCATTAAGAATATTCTACAAAACAAGATGGGGTTCAAAATATAAGAAAGATACATAATTATACAAGGAAAGAAATTGATAAGACCAGCCACTACCAATAGCCCTACCATCAGGAAACCAACAGTACCAAGCACCAGTGAAATAAAAAATGTAGAAATAGATCCAATTCATCCAATCATGAGAAAAAATAGGCAGAAAACCATAGATTGTATATAAGAAATACCCAACCTAGTAGATAAGGTGAAAGTTTATAACATACAACAAACCAAAAGCATACAACAAAATAGTCCTATCAAAAATAAACCAAATAGGGACCACCTCAGCAGCACCCAGCATCGAAGCCAAGAGAAACAAAACAACAACCACCCGTGCACCAACAAAATAGCCCAACCACAAGAGAAAGAAAACCTAGCCAATCTTGGTGATAAACAACATCCCAGCTAAGAAAATCCACAGAAAAACCTACAGCACCCCCCAAACAAAACATAGTTTTGGGTTTTCAATTTAAGATTTTTTTTTTTTTAATTTTTGGTTTAGGATTTTATGATTAGAGTTTAGGGTTTAGGATTTATATTTTTTGTTTAGGGTTAATAGTGTTTCAAGTTTGGGGTCTAGTTTTTAGATTTTTATATTTAGGGTTATGGCATAATGGATAATAAATTAAGGTTTTAAAGTTAGGATAAAGGTAATAGTGTTAACGATTTAGGGTTTTATTATTAGGGTTTTGGGTTTAATATTTAATATTTTTATATTATGGTTTAGGATTTATGATTTAGAATTTAGGATTTAGAGTTCAGTTATTAGAGTTTATGGCATGTACTTTTTGGTTTAGAAATTGTTTTTATATTTTTTTATGGGAAACCCCCAGAGGGGCATATGTGTTATTTCAGTGAAAAATTAAAAAGTCTTAAAAGGGACCTGAAGCTCACTAATGCTCTAAAGAGCTATAAAAAGAAGGGAAAAAAACTACGAGATCGAGTTCCCTACTAAGCAAAAATACATTATACCGTAAGTACATTCGACGATGCACAAGAGCGAGTACCAAAAAAGAAGGAAACATACAATAATTAGCATACAAATCCAACTTCCTATCCAAATGACCTCTATAATGAACGCATCAAATAAAAAAATTTGGCAAAACCAGGTGATCCCCAATATCAAAATAGTACAAATAAAAAAAAGGCTAGCAAATTGATAGATCTAACACTTATCCACATAAGTCATAGCGAGAAGGCTCCAACTTAAGTTAAAAAGAAATAAGACATAGCAGCCAAGAAAGTCAAATGGAAACCCATAAAACACATTAGCATATGCATAGGAAAGGATAAAGATTATGAATAACTTGTTAACCACATAATTAATATTGAGAAACATTCCATTGTGTAACAAACAAAACCAAACTAACCTTAGCTGCTCAATAATATGCCTGGAACAATTCAACCAAGTAAGACATCATAGATTCCACTCTTGAGCACAATAAAAATGAAAAAAGCCAAACCAAAAAATCTAATAAGGAAAACATATGGCAGCTACCAAATATCACACCAGATTATAACCATCCCCCTTAAGGCATACAAGCTCCAAAACCACATAACAAGACATCCAAGCTCAGCAACAAGGAAGAAATAGAGCCCTCTATCAAATAGGGACTAAAGTAGCAACAATAAGAATAAACAGACCACATAACAACAAAATAAGAGATGCAGTAGGACAAAGCCACCAGAGTACCCTAGAAAATAATCATGATAAGGCTATAAAAACAATGAATTCTAAAATTCAAAATACTAGACCAAAAACTATAGCTGACACCCAAACAGAGCTACTGCAACAGAAAAAAACAACACCACAGGTAAAACTTCATGCACATTAACAAAGAGCCAGCACTTATAATCAAAGAAATTAGAAGCACATGCTCCAGCCAACAATATGCATTTAATTCTGACATAGGGCATATCAATTTTAACTAATCTTAAATTCCCTTTCAGCGAATCAGAGAGGTTAGTACAAGAAAAATAAAAAAAAATAACCCAAACTACACCCCCAAATGATAAGCCATTTAGTAGAAGCATTCCCTTCCTTGTACACATGAGATAAAGAACAGTTCATAAAGACTAACAAGTTCTTAATATCCCTTACCAGATAATAAAGAGCAGGATTACACAATGTATCATCAACCAAATTTAAAGAATGAGAAATATAATTGGAATCAACTTTAATACCAATGTTAGTTAAATCAAGAGAAATGCATAATCTTAACCCATGGAGATCAACTGAGATGACATCATTGTTAACATCACAATTATATGAAGGACCAGCAAAAGTAATAAGGAAACTACAATTGCTGTCCCTGATAACCCAACCACACCTCAAAGAGAACCCAATGATTGCACCGCCCACATTCAGCTTATAAGGGTTATTAGGGGGTTTAGTCCAATAAATTAACCTAGGTTTAGTAGAATGATGATCAACCTCCCACTTAAGACCTAAATCAGATGCAGCAAAAGGATAATTTTAAAATTATTGATAGAAAGCATCATAACAAAATAAAGAGCCAGAACCATGTCTTTCACATACTGAATAATCTTATGATGATTCATACCAACACCATTGAAAAGAGAATTAATCCTATCCAAACTAAAATACCATAAAATGAGAGAAGGGATAACATTTTTAATGTGTCGTTTCGATTTAAGAAACCAAGAATTAAGCATAGAATTAATAGAAAATTTATCATTAAAGCAATTCAATTGGAATATGTCATCAAAATAAGTCTAAGTTTTTGCAGCTAAAGGACCACAGAGAAAAACAGGATGCATATTCTCCACATGATTACAACATGGGCACTTGGATGATAAAATAAAATCTCTTTTAAATAAGTTATCATCAGCAGGAATGAACTTATGCAAAACACTCCCCACCAGAATAACCACATTGGAAGGAATACTTTTATGCCAAAGCATAAAAAAACATTAGTAATCTCATTTTTAGATCTAAAGTCATGTCAAGCATTCTTTAATCTAAAGCCACCATCTTTGGACAAATCACATAATGTAAATCATCAGAGTCAATGTTCAGGTGGAGGTTCAAATTTTGTTGAATTATAGAGTCAGTAATAACATTAGCAACTTTCTCATAATCCCAACAGTTATCAAAAATAAAATAATTCACCTTAATAGTCACAATGGAAGAGGTGTTAATAATGCAATCAATAGAGTGATTACCCAACCAAAGATTTTGACAAAACAAAATGTCTCCAGCACCAAGCCCCTAAGAGATAGAAGGCTCAACAACCTATTTGACTTTATAAAGTCTCTCCCACACTTTAGAATCATAATTGTTAAAAAAACAAGTTGAATAGTAAACAAAGCCGAAATAAATTCTCGCTTAATTATGTTTTGCTGAAGATTTTATTATTTTTACGAATGCTTCTTTTAACAGGACTAATAAACGTGGGGAATTTTTCGTTAGTTTGAAATGGTTATTGGTCTCTATCTAAATAAACACAAGTGTTGTTTTTTTGGCTCCAAGAAAGTGCCTAAAGATCGTATTTTAGCTATTAAAGATTTAATTGGTTTTGTGCGTGGTCATTTTCCTATTAAGTTCCTAAAGGTGCCTCATTTTAAAGGTAGAAAGAAAATTTTTAATTATTGATGATTTAATTACTTATGTGCAAAACAAGCTTTTCTCCAATTCTTATTAGAAGAATCCCTTGTTCTCTTATAGTTTACATTTTTTAAACTCTTCTTCTTACTCAGGTGGTTGCAACAAAAATTGATAAACTTTTAAATAAATTATTCTGAAAAGGGGATAGTAGCAATTTTAAAATTATCTAGTCCTCTTGCGACAAGTATTGTAGAGTGTTGGAAGAGGGTGCCTTGGGGTGTAAGAGTATGATTGATTTATCATATGATTTTCTTTCAAGTTTTGCTACAATTTTCATGCTAAAGTGAGCCATTAGGCTAGTTTTATTTTTGCTATGATTGTGTGGGTAAGCATCGGACAACTTGTTTTTTTAACAATTAAACATAAACAAGTTGATACTAATTAATAAGAGAGAATGTATTTCGGCTTTGTTTTCAAAACTATATTTTTATATCATGTTAGTTTTTTATTATACAAAAATATTATTGTGTTGATTATTGTTTCTCCTAACATATATTAGAAATTTTTTATTTATCTTATTTTTGCGTACTAACATTTCATGGAAATCATACTTCAGACTACCAAAGAATTCAAGATAGAAAAGATTAGGGTTTCTTGTAATTGAAGTCGGTACTTTTTTTTTGTGAGTCTAATAGAGTTTGATTAAAATTGGGTAACCTTACACACTTACACTTGGGGAGTGAGTCAAAACTTTTATTTTTAAAACTAATTATATTATATGATTCTTGAATCATATTGGATGATTTGACATGATAGTTCCTCCAAAACTAAGTAAATCAAATCATGCCTTGGAATATTTTTATGAACTTTTCATACTATATAAACTTAAATTCATACAGATGACATCAAGAGTACGAAATGGATATGCACCAGTTCTTCCTAAATGAATTCAATATTTCTTGAACTAATTATACTATATGAAGTGAGGTTCATATAAATGATGTCTAGAGTACAAAATGGGTGCATACCAGTTCATCCCATCTGAACACCTAAAGTGTTTGAACTGTTCAAACTATATGAACATGAGTTCGTACAAATGATGTCTAGAGTACAAAATGGGATGGTCTACATTCCTACAAAATGAAGCATGATTTGTTTATAAAGTTCATACTATACAATATTGGGTTCATACATATAGTTTATAGTGTGCAAAATGGGTTCTTACAAAATTATATCGGTTGAACTTATTCAATTTTGAACTGTTCATATGTATGAATTATGGTTGTATTGTATAATACAAGTACTCTCAACTTGAAATTTTCTATTTTCTGAATAGTTTTTATTATCCTTATCTATAAGAGTCCTATATGAAAGTGCTCAGATGACACTAGAAAGTGCTCTAATACCACTTGAAAATTCGTTAGGGATGTTAAGCCCTTATGAACTGGCCGAAGGCTAACAAAGAGAGAGGTGAATTGGATAACTTTAGAACCAAAGATAAAACTCAAACCAAAATCACCACAGAAATCAAAGTGCGGAAGAAAATAATGCGGAAGCAATAATAAAAAAGAACACACCAGATTTATAGTGGTTCGGTCAAACCTTGACCTACGTCCATTCCTTGGAGGCATCCTCTAAGTATTGCACTAAACTAAATGTCTCTTCTTTAGCCCCCACAGCTAAGCGGAGAAGCCCTTACAAAATCACTTCCACTTTCCCCGATGTGGCGGTGTTGCCGGGTCCTTTAACACTAAAGAGATCTTCTTCTTTGGTGAACTTCCCTCGAGATAAGCCTTGAATCTGAGGGTATTCAAGTGCGATCTTGCCAGAGCAACCATGTGGAACTCCCTCCACACTCTCTTGAGTCCCCCCTCACAGGATCTTCTCCCTCTCTCAAACTTCACCCTTTCCTCACTCCCTTTCAAGCTCTCTCTTCAAGTTTCCCCCAAAAGAATGAAGATACAATGGCTGCCAAAGACTCTTACCAAGTGTTATGTCATTGCTTAAATAGAAGATCTCAAAACAAGCTCATTAATGCAAGTTGCCAACATTATCGTCTAGGACGATAGGAATATCGTCCTGGCCGATTAGTTCAAATATGTGGAAAATCATCCTTAACATCACCCTGAAATGAAGCTGGAAGATGTCCAATCGGCTCGAATGATCTTGCGATCGGCCCGGCCGATGTGATCATGCAAATCACAATTATTTGCTTTCCTTAATTGCCAGATTTATTTAAGAAAAATTGCTCTGGATCGACTAGGCCATTCCTGATAGGCCAGGCCGATCCACCAGGATGATGTCCAAAAGTAAGTATTTCCTAAGTAGATCTGGAAGCAGATTCTTTCTGAATTGAGCCTATTGTCCGGGCTGATACAAAATCATCGAGGATGATGTATTTTGCATAATTACGACTGCTTTAATGAGGATCCCCTAATTAGGGTTTCTACTTTTGGACAGATCGTCAAGGCCGATATAAATATCATCCCAGACGATGATACCAAAAACATAAACTCTAGGGAACTATCAGAAATCTTCCAAGTTGTAAAGAATCTGGAGCCACACCAAATACAATAGACTAAAGAAAGGAAAAAGGGTACAAACTGACTCAGACCTAGTCTAGCCAATCATGAGCTGGTTCCAAATTGTAATCTAATCATGTGGACCTGAAATGTCAGTAGATAAGGCAGTCGTTGAGAAATAAGAATGTTTGCTATCATCAAAATCATAAGACATAGATCCGCAACAATCTCCCCCTTTTTGATGTTGGCAAACATTTCAATTTGAATTTGCAAAAAGGAACATTTTCTCCTAATCTCCCCTTCACTAGAACAACACTTTAAAATAATAGGGGAGATAAAAATATTTTTATTGTTTTAAATTTTTTGAAAAGAAAAAGGATACAAATTCTACAGTACGTTCTCCCCCTTTGAAATTATCAAAAAGAGAGGAGGCACAAACAAAAAACAAAACAAAAGACAAAAACGTTTCCTAATCTAGTGAAAAAACAAATATTCTTAAAATGTTAAAGTTACCTCTTAGTTTTAATCAAAAAACTTAGTATAATTGGATTGACAATGCATAGCCAGAAAAGGTTAGAAATTTAGAGTTTGATAATCCGAACTCAAGTTCTTTTAAAGGCTCAAAAACTTTTTAATTCAATATCTAAATCATGAAATAAATTAGGGATAGAAACAATCATTTTTCAAAACTCCTTTCATAAAATATATCTAATAGAAGATTAATGTACGAATTGTTGAATCAGGAATCATGATTTAAAAAAAAACAAGTATCGAAAATATCAATGGTTTTCTTAAGCTTTGAATAAAATAGAAAAAGTAAGCATACTCTTTGTGGGCTCATTTTATGCCTCTTGTCATGTTTTGGCTCACTTTGTGCATCTTTTTCTTTTGATACACTTTGTGTATCTTTCTCAATTTGGCGTCATTGGCAACTTTTTTTTATTTGGCATCATAGGCCATTTTTTTTAATATGCTACCTTTCTAAAATTTTAAAAACAAAAGTAAACCCATTCTATTAACACAATGAACTACTTGATTAGGAAATTGTTAGATAGATTCAACAATCTTTCAAAAGATTCCTATGCGATAGATAAAATATAGGGAGATGAAAAAAGTTCAGTTTCAAAATCTAATTTAAAATATGATAAAGATTTTAAATCAAAAGTAGAATAACCTTTTTATGGAAACAGAGATTGGGAGTCAAAATCATGAGTTTCCTTCCTTTGACTGTTTTTATAGAAGTCAAACACTATTTTCATAAGAATTCAAGAAAAAATAAGAGGTAGGTTTTTCATTTTTAGAAAGGTGATGTATGTGTTGATCAGAGAAAAGACACATAAAAACTTAATGATAATTGAAAATCACAAAAATAAAAGGATATATAAAACATGTAAACATAAAAATAAATAAAGGTTTAAGCACCATCTTGCTCCTGGTCCGATGCTTCAGAGACTAGGTCTGCCCAAGAGATTTTTTGCTTTTCATTATTTACCCAGTTTAAACTTTCATAGGAAGAATTTTTAAATTAGGGCACTGATTTTTCATATGTCCAGTCTTCCTGCATCTAAAGTAAATAATGTTAGAAGAAATATAGACATCCTCACTACTTTTACCTTTTTTTCACTTTTGCTTATGCTTTGGTGAGCTTTGTGATTTGCTTAACAAGTCATTGCATTTGTCACCAACTAAGCTATCTCTCTCTGTATCTTCAGCTTTTAGAATAAATATTTCACCTGCATCCAAAAGTCTTTGACCCAAACCTTTCTCGTAGGCAATGAGTGAGCCAATCAAATTATCAATAGAATATTCATTCAAATCTTTTGATTCACAAATAGCAACAACTTTAGCATTGAATTTATCTAGTAGACAATGAAGAATTTTGTTCTTTTTTCAAATTTAAAAATTTTTTCCTAAAGCATGCAATGATGTCACAATTTGAATAAACCTAGTATACATGTCTAAGATCGTCTCAAAAGGTTTCATGGAAAATAGTTCAAAATCACGCATTAACATATTCAACTTAGATTGATAGATTTTACTAGTGCCTTCGTACATGGTGTGTAGCTTATCCCAAACTTCCTTACCAGTAGTGCACGTGGATACTAAAATAAAATCTTCAGAATTTAAAGCACAGAAAAAGCAGTTTAAAGATTTTGCATTCAATTGAGTATAGAGTTATTCTTCCCTATTCCATTGATTAAAAGGAATATTAATTTTAACTCCATTAACAATACGTGACAGTGATTAATAACCAGCTAAAATCATATGCCATATGCAAAAATCAATCGATTGCAAGAAAGTAGTCATGCAAATTTTCCAAAAATCAAAAGTAATATTTTCAAATAAAGGTGGTCTGTTGACTGAATATCCTTCTGCAATACTACGATTAGAAAAGTTATCCATGGATCAAAAGTTCAAAAGCTTTTAAAAACTTATCTTATGAATCTCGCTCTGATACTACTTGAAAATGCTCTGATACCACTTAAAAGTTCGTTAGGGATGTTAAGCCCTTATGAACTGGCCCAAGGCTAACAAAGAGATAGGTGAATTGGATAACTTTAAAACCAAAGATAAAACTCAAACCAAAATCACCACAAAATTCAAAGTGCAGAAGAAAAAAATGCAGAAGTAATAATAAGAAAGAACACACCAGATTTATAGTGGTTCGGTCAAACCTTGACCTACGTCCACTCCTTGGAGGCACCCTTCAAGTATTGCATTAAACTAAGTGTCTCTCCTTTAACCCCCACAGCTAGGCGGAGAAGCCCTTATAAAATCACCGGGTCCTTTGACACCAAAGAGATCTTCTTCTTTGGTGAACTTCCCTAAAGACAAGCCTTGAATCCGACGGTATTCAGGTGCGAGCTTACCGGAGCAATCGTGTGGAACCCCCTTACCAAGTGTCATGTCATTGCTTAAATAGAAGATCTCAAAACAAGCTCATTAATACATGTTGCCGACATTATCGTCGAGGATGATAAGAATATCGTACTGGCCGATTAGTTCAAATATGAGGAAAATCATCATGAACATCGCCCTGAAATGAAGCTGGACGATGTCGCCGATATGATCATGCAAATCACCATTAATTGCTTTCTTTAATTGCTAGATTTATTTTAAAAAAATTGCTCTGGATCGGCCAGGCCAATCCTAAAAGGCTAGGCCGATCCACCGAGATGTTGTCCAAAAATAAGTATTTCATATGTAGATCTTGCGGCAGATTCTTTCTGAATTGAGCCTATCGTTCTGGGCGACACAAAATCATCCAGGACGATGTATTTTAATGACGGCTGCTTTAATGAGGATCGCCTAATTAGGGTTTTTGCTTTTGGACAGATCGTCAATGCCGATATAAATATCATCCCGGACGATGTTACCAAAAACATAAACTCTAGGGAACTGTCAGAAATCTTCCAAGTTATAAATCATCAGGAGCCACACCAAATACATTAGACTCAAGAATGGAAAAAGGGTACAAACTGACTCACACCTAGTCTAGCCAATCTTGAGCTGGTTCCAAATTGCAGTTTTATCATATGGACCTAAAATATCAGTAGATAAGGCAGTCATAAAGAAATAAGAATGTTTGCTATCATCAAAATCAAAAGCCATAGATCCGCAACACTATAAACTAATTATCCTACTTATACTACGAATTTTACCTTAGTAGTGATAGAGAGAGTATTTTGGGAGAGTGTTTGGGTGTATTTGTTGAGAGATCTTATAAGTATAAATTATGAGGGGTTTATAAAGTTTCATAAAGATGAAGATCTATTTATATGTTCTTCAAATCAATGCCCCTACTTCTTTGAAGATCTTAGAGAGAAGATCTTAAGAAGAGATTATGTACCCTATCATCACTATGAGGGTGAGAAAGGATGTTGGTACTCTATCATCACCAGGACGGTGAAAAAGGATGTTAATACTCTACTATGACTATGAAGGTAAGGGCATTGGTAATTTTCCATCACCAGGAGGGTGAGAAAGGACATTGGTACTCTACTACATAAGGGTTTTATGGAAGAGAGGATATTGTAATGGCTTTTCTACCTTGATGTGGGAGCAAAAGGAGAGCCACTTTAGTATAGTATAATACCTAAAGAAGGAATCATTAGAGAGTGGACGTAGATCTAGTTGGATCAAACCATTATAAAATTTTGTGTTCTTTTGTTCCTATAAGTTTACTGCATTTTTATTTTCTGCATGTTTAATTTTAGTGGTTAAAAATTATTTTGAGAAAATTTATCATTGTGCAAAAAACTTAAATCAGTTCTTGAAAATCCAAGAGAATTTTTTTAATTTACCAATTCACCCACTCTTGGTTAGCATTGGGAAAAATTTATTTGGTCTAACAAACTGTTCGAACTTTCAAGTGGTTATAGAGCCTATATTCAAAAAATAAGATTTAGATAACTCTTTGAAAATGATCATTGTTACTTTTAGAAATCGTAACACCCTTGAAGGATATTCAATCATTAGACCGCCACTGTTTTATAACATTCCTTTCAACTTTTGAAAAATGCATATGTCTACTTTTCTTCAATTGATTGACTATCGAATGTGGATTTTAGTACAAGAAGGTTACACAAAACCCACTAGACTTACTAATGGCATTATTACTAAAACACTTCACTAATTGGATACTAGAGGAAAAAGAACTAGCTTAGTTAAATGTTAAATGCTTAAACATTTTTTATGCCCTAAATTCTGAGGACTATATACGTGTACTTCAAATTGTAAAAATGGAAAAGAAATTTGGGATAGATTTTACATAATGTGTAAAGGAACTAATGATGTGAAATAGTCCAGATTTAACATTCTATTACTTAACTATGAACTTTTTTGCATGAAACTGAATGAATAAATCACTGACTTGTTTACTCATTTTTCATAGATAGTCACTTAATTGCATGTATTAGGTAAGCAACTAACAAATTTTTAAAAAGTTTTTAAAATTATGCATTATTTACCTATCGCTTGTGATACAAAGATAACTACCATAACTTAATCAAATGACCTAACTTCTTATTCTATTAACAATCTGCTTAGATTATTGATTTCTTACAAAAAAGGAGTAACTCGTAGATAGATTGCAGGTGACAAACAAAAGGACAAAAACTTTGCATTGAAGGTGGATAACTCAGAAAGTGATCAATCACAGCTTGAGTATGAAGATAATATTGCACTCATGATGAGGAAATTCAAAACTTTCCAGAGAAGAGAGCAAAGGAGCTGTTTGAAGTGAAATAAGGGTAAGTTCCACAAAAATGCGAAAATATCTAATGATGTAAATTATTTTGAATGTAGGAAGCCTGAACATATTAGATCTAATTTTTTGAATCTCAAAGCTAATTCTGCGTGGAGAAAGTTGAGGAGAAAACCAATGTTAGGAAGGGCAAGAAAAGACTACAGGGAGCTTTCTGGGTAAACTTCATAAATAGAAATAGAGTAGGAATTCACAAACTTGAGCTTAATAGTAGACAAAATTGATCACTCGGATCAAGAGGAAATATGTGATTTATCCTATATTTTGTTATTTGAAGTTTCTGAAAAAATCCATACTGCATATAGGAAACTCAAAAAGCTACATGCTAAGTTGAATACATAATTTTTAAATTTACGAAAAGATCATGAAATCCTTAGTAACGATCATGCATCAATTGATATCAACAACATGACATTATTAGATGAGTTTGATGATTTGAACAAAAGGCTTAAACTTTTAAAACCATCTCATACTAAACTTAAAAATTATTTGAAAGTGTTTATGGCTAAATCAGATCAAAGAGAGCATGAGTTGAAATTTGATAATTCAACTTTAAAAATGCAAACTCAAATCTTGTAGAAAACTTGAATGTATTTAAGGTAGTTAAGACCCCTCCAACACTTGAATAATTTTACAATCCTGATCAAAAGTATACAATTTTAAAACCTAGGAAAGGGAATTATAACTCACAAAAATTAGTAAAACCTTTTCCTGGAGTTAAATGTTTATCATGTAGAATGATTGGGCATATCTCTCACACTTGCACATTTCATAGTAGAACACATCTAGTGTAGAAACCTAAGATGCATAAATCACAGTATATCAAACATGCATCTAGATTATTATTGTCAAGAGGAGAACCCAAACTTGTTTGTGTTCCCAAGTCTATCGTTTGATAAATTTGTTGAGACGCTATCATACAAGTCATCGGAAGAGCATTTAGTACCTAAACAGTGGATGGTCGAAGCATATGACTGGAGACACAACACAATTCATATCACATGAAGATATGAATGAAGGTAAAGTGATATTTACAGACAATACCATAAGGAAAGTGGTAGTTATAGGTACGATTGATAACAAGAACAATTTTTTAATTGAAAATGTATTATTGGTTGAAGGGTTAAAACATAAATTGTTGAGTATTAGTCATCTTTATTATAAAGGTTTGTGTTAAATTTTTTTTCCAACAAGATGTATTATAAGCCAAAATGGAATTGATATGTTGCATGGAAATACGGTAAATAATGTATATATACTTGATTTAAATTTTGTTGAATATTCTAATATATTT
The DNA here is from genome assembly GCA_022539455.1 of Dendrobium nobile. Lineage (NCBI taxonomy): Eukaryota > Viridiplantae > Streptophyta > Magnoliopsida > Asparagales > Orchidaceae > Dendrobium > Dendrobium nobile. Next base: position 42,973,850 of record CM039729.1, on the reverse strand, counting down.
TGTCTCTAAAAAATTACTAATGAATCTTGGTTTTAGAATAGAAGAAATTGTCTTGCAAGCATAAAAAAATCTTAGGAAGATTACCCAGAAAGAATTTTTTAGAGGGATACAAAAGTTATAATTCACCAAGGATCACCTGTGAGAAGCATATCAATTAGAAAAATAGGTGAAGTCCAGCTTTCATTTTATTAAAGATCTTAAAATAGCAAACCACTTGAAATCAGTCACATGAATATTATGTGATCTAATAGCATTATAAGTTTAGGTCGTACTGTTTTTAGGTTTGTAATAGTTGATGATTTTTTAAGATTCACTTTGGTCAAATTCTTATTTCATAAGAGTGAGTTTTTTTTAAAATTTAAAAATTTATCTACTTCGATTCAGAAAAAACTAGGGTATGAAATTTTATCAATTCAAAGTGATCATGGAGGAGAGTTTAAAAAAGAAAAAATGAAGATTTTTGTATAGTGCAAGGAATTGATCAAAATTTTTCAGCACCATCGACCTCTCAGCAGAATGGGGTTATTGAAAGAAAGACTAGAACTTTGATAGAAGCTGCTAAAGCCATATTAACAGAATATTCACTTCCAAAATCTTTTTGGGTTAAAGTAGTTAGTACTTCTAATTAGTATCTTAATAGGCAGAACATTAAATCTAAGTTAAACAAGACACTCTATGAACTTCTTAAGTAGAGAATATATAATCTTTCAAATTTGCGTGTTTTTGGTTGTAAGGTGTTCATTCATAATAATGGAAAACAACTTTAGGAAAATTTGATCTGAAATCTTATGAAGGAATGTTCTAGGACATTCTACTGCTGGCAAATCTTATCGGGTTTTTTTATAAGAGAAATTTTGTTGTTAAGGAGACCACACATGTAATTTTTGATTGTTTTTTTAAGGGAAACCTACGAGGGGGAATACACGTTAATTAAAAAAACAACTACACGATTCTTAAAGGGAACTCAAACTCACTACTACTTAGAAAAGCTATAAAATTAAAAGAAAAAAACCTAATAGATCGAGTTCCCCATTAAGCTAATGTATAAAAAATCCTAGGTACACTTTATGGTGCACTAGAGAGAGTACCAAAAAATATAGAGAGCCATAAAAAAAAGCAATTAGCTCCAACATCCTCATCAATAAATCATAACCATGATCATCTACAATAAGCACTTTTTACAAAGAGGGATAATAAATAGAAAAATAAAAATAGCAAAATTAGTAGTAGATATTAGAGTAGAACCACCAATAATAATAATAATAATAATGGCCAACAAGTAAGCAACCTTAACCAAAAGAGTACCACCCCATGTTCCAACAAATCTAATACATGTAGTAAGTTATAAGAATCATATCACTAATCACTTGGATCCAAAAATACCATAGAGCAGCAACCACCCATCTCAAAAGATCATAATAAAACATAAGGAAAACCTTTGGAATGACATCCAACCAAAGCAAAATGAGCTGATAGGCCACATTAGCAAGCACCCAGGAGATAAACCCCACAACAGAGAAATATTAGAAATAGTAGATAGACAAGTAGCATGCCTCAAAGAGAAAAAAACACACGCCAAGAACACAACAATAAAAGGAAACAAACTAGACTCAAAGTAATCCAAGTGGGATGAAACAACCACAAAAAATGACAGGAAGAAGCCACAAAACCCAGCCACTCGAGAAAGGCAGACCCATAATCTAGGCAATAAAAATAGGAAAGTTGCAAGAAGCACAGCCAGGCAACCACCCAAAAACCAACAACTACAGTAATATTAAAAAATAACATAAGGTAATCCAATTTTATCTAATCTTAACAAGCCTTCCAAATAAAAAGTAAGATTAGATACCAAGAAATCTACCATAGACTCCAAATCACAGCCCCATCTGGTAATGGAATGAGCACAAGCATTGCTCTCCACATGAACGACCAAAACAGAACAATTTAAGAGACTTTACAAGTTCGTAATTTCCCATCTCATGAAAAACAAAGTAGAATAACACATAGTATAATCCCTCAAGGTAAATGAAAGATAACAATATGTAGAACCAACCTCAACCACAATATTAATGTAATCAAGAGAACAACAAATTCTTAAACCATAAAGAGTCGCATAGGTGGTAGGATAATTGACATCACAATTATAAAGATGACCAACAAAACCCAATATGCAATAACCATAAGAGTCTTTGATGACACCACCACTGCCCGTAATAGAATTGATGCTAATAGCATCCACATTAAACATAATGAAATTGATAAGAGGCTTCATCTAATTAATACTCCTAAGAATTTTATGAACAATATCCATCCCCAACTTAATCCATAGGTGAACAACATAAGGGAAATAGTTTTTGAAACTCTTAATAGAAAGTAATTTGGCAAAATAGAGAGCCATAATCATATCTTTAACATTTTGAATAATTCTATGGTGGTTCATAACCACACCATTGAAACACAAATTATTCCAATCCAACCATAAATATCAATAATTCCTAGACTACGATGGCTATATGCATCCATGAGATCTGCTGCACCTATGAGATGGCATAATGATCACATTCTGCAATAAGGTGTTATTACACATCCATTAGAAGCAGAGGCTTGAAGACACTTTGATCGTACACATCCCACATTCACGGTAGAACTCAAAAATGTTAGATTAGGCTTATACGCAGATGATTTTACTCCATTCAGTCAATCTGCTACACCTTACTCATGTTGGCCCATGATACTAACTCCTTACAATCTTTCTCCAAAGTTGTGTATGGCTACTCCTTATATGTTTCTAACACTTATAATTCTAGGGCCACATAATCCAAAAGTGAAGATTAACGTATTCTTACAACCGTTAATTAATGATTTAAGTTTATTATGGGAAGAGAGAGTAAATACATATGATATCTCCACCAAATAGAACTTCACAATGAGACCAGCATTACTTTGAACAATTGGTGACTTTCTTGTATATGGTATGCTCTCAGGTTGGAAAACTTCAGGTAAGTTAGCTTGTCCATATTATATGGAACATACAAAATCATTCACTTTAAAGTATGGTAGGAAGAACACTTAGTTCAATTGTCATCGCATGTTTTTACCTCCAAGTCATCCTTTCAGGCGAAATAAAGATGGCTTTACTAAAAATAAAATGGTGATGTTTCAACCTCCTTCAAGATTAAGTAGTGAAGAAATATTAGAAAGAGTAAGGTTCATGCCTACAATAAGGGATTCTCCAATATTAGCTGAGTTTAAATTGCCTGGATATGGTGTCAACCATAATTGGACCAAGAAAAGTATTTTTTGTTCGTTGCCATATTGGAGAACAAACCTGATTAAACATAATTTGGATGTTATGCATGTAGAGAAAAATATTTTTGATAACATTTTCAAAACAATTATGAACATTAAAGATAAATCTAAAGATAATATAAAAGCAAGGATGGACTTAAAGGAGATTTATAGGATGAAAGCATTAGAATTTAAGGATGGTGGTGAAAAACTTCTCAAACTAAAAGCTCCATTCACATTAACTTTAGAGCATAAATGAGTAATTTGTGAATGGGTGAAGACCCTATGAGTACCCGATGGATATTCTTCCAATCTAAGCAGGTGTGTTGACATAAGATTAGGGAGATTATTCAGATTAAAAAGTCATGATTTAAATGCAAAAAACCATGACTAAAACCAATTAAATTATTAATTGCCAAAATACGATTAAAAGAGACTTTCTTAGCAGAAATAAAACAACACTTATGTTTATTATGAGCCAGCCCACTCACAAATTCAAATTAGTGTAAGAACCTCATAAGCCTAAGAATCTTATTCATCGAGGAATTCATAAAAAATAATAAAATTATCTGCAAAACATATGTGAGATATATAAAAACCACCTAAAGTTCTAATATAAAGGCTAGGATACTTCTCAAAAAGCTCAACAAGACCCCTAGAAAGATACTCAGCCGCAAAAATGAAGAGGGCCAAAGAAATAGCATCACCCTGTCTCAGTTCATGAGAAGCCTTAAAAAACCATTGGCCTTACCGTTAACAATGATAGAAAAATAGTGGATTTTAATGAAAAGCATAATGAGGTTGATAAAATTAGAATAAAACCTAAACAAATTCATAATATTATAAAGGAAATTCCAATCTATATTATGATAAGCCTCTAAAATATGAAGTTTCAGAATCATATTACCACCTCTAACCTTAACATCAAAGTATTAACAAAATTCTTAAGCCAAAAGGATATTAACTTCAATTGCACGCCCTTTAAAAAACCCCATTTAAAAAGGAGCATTAAGTTTTGGCAAAAAAAACTTTTTTAATGATTTATAAAAATTTTAGAGAGTAGTTTATAAAAAAAGATACATAGGCTAATAGGTCTAAAATCATTCTAAGAAGTGACAAAGATATTCTTTGGAATAAGCAATCGACGAAGAAGTAAAAAACTTTGGAATATAATTACCATTAAAAAATTAATAACTTTAGAGAAAAGATTATTACCAATAATATGCTAAGTTTTCTGAAAAAATTTCATCTTGAAGCCATTCGAACCAGCAACAGACTCATAATTCCTATAAAAAATATTTTCTTTAACTTCCTCAATAGAAGGAGGTTTAGATAAGTAAACATTATCATCATGAGAAATAATATTAGGAATTATAGTTGGGTTATCAATAATAAAATGGGTAAAAGATTTATTAAGATTATTTTAAAAGTGTTAAGCAACCAAATTAACAATTTTATCACCATCCTTAGTCATAGAGCCATCAACCCTGTTAATGTTATGAATAAAATTAATAGAACATTTCCACTTAATCAGGTAATAAAAGTTTTTTGTATTATTATCACCCTCAACAAGATGTTTAACAACTGCTTCTTGTTTCCAAAAATTTCCTCCTGAGCTTGTAATTTATTATGGCCATCTTTGACCTCTCTCAATAAACAAAAATTAGCTTCAGAAGGAACCAATTGACATTGAGTCTCATAGGAATTCACCTTATCTTTTGTAATTAAAATGTTTGAAAAACGATTCTTAAAATAATTGAGGTTCCACCATCTTAAAGCAATTTTAGGTCTTTTAATCTTAAACCAAAGTCTACTCATACTAGAAATTAAATAATGAATCTAGCATTTTGGAAGAGACGAGGTTGGAAGAAGATCATATTTAAGATATCTCCCAAGAAATTTAAAAGAAAAATTTGGAAGAGAATGTTGGAATAGAAAATACTTTTCCTAAAGAATTAAAATTTTCTAAGAGTCACCCTAAAGAATTGATTTTAGGTTAAGCTAGTGACGGTGTTAGAACTAGGCATGGACTTCGCAATAAAGTAAATCATTCTACCTTTATATCAATAATTGAACCCACTAATATAATCAAATACTTTAAGATGTATTTTGGATGTTGGCCAATTATGAAGAATTGAATCAATTTGTTAGAAATGATATTTTGAAATTGATTGAAAGGCTTAAGCATCAAAGTGTTATTGGAACTAAGTGTGTGTTTAAAAATAAAATGAATGATTAAAGTGTTTTGATTAAAAATAAGGCATGATTGGTTGCTAAGGGGTATAATAATATAGAAGGAACTAATTTTGAAGAAACTTTTTCCCCTTAGCCATAATTGGAGTGATTAGAGTGTTACTAGACTTTGCCTATTTTAAAGGTTTTAAATTATTTCAAATGAATATTAAGAGTGTCTTTCTCAATTGAGTGATATAAGAGATTTTTTATGTTGAGCAACCTCTAGGTTTTGAAAATTAAAAATTCCCTAATCATGTGTTTAAATTAAAAATAACATTGTTTTTGTTAAATAAGCTCTTAAGGGTTGGTTTGAGAGGTTAAGCACTTTCTTATTAGAAAAATCATTTGTTAAAGGAAGTGTGGACGCTACTTTCTTCTTAAAAATAATGAGTAGTGAATTTGAAATGAGTTTGATGGGTGACTTGAGTAACTTTCTTGGTTTTAGCATAAAATAAGATGTGGAAGGAACATTTTTTAGCCAGTCAAAGTATATTAAGGACATCCTCAAGAAATATGAAATAGGTAATGCTAAACTAATGAGTACTCCATTTCAGTTTAAAAAGGATCCTTAGGGAAAATCTATTGATAAAAAAAAATTAGAGTAATAATTTAACCAGTGCTTTACTTGACTTCTAGCCGACCAGATATCAGGTTTAGTGTTTATTTATATACTAGATTTCAAGCTGATTTAAAGGAATCACATCTGACTGCACTTAAAAGAATTTTGAGATATCTTTTTGGAACTCAAAACTTAGGGAATTAGTATCCTAATCGCAACTCTTCTTTTGAAATCATTAGATATTATGACTCATATTTTGTAGGATATAAGGTTAACCAGAAAAGTACTTTTAGAACTTGTTAATTCATAGGAAACTTCTTAGTATCTTTGTCTAGTAGAAAACAAAATTAGTAACCCTTTCTACTATTGAAGTAGAATATATTGCCTTATGTAGTTATGTGGAATGAGTTCTTTAGTTAAAATAAGAACTGATTTACTTTTGATTTTGAATTGGCACTATTCCAATTTTCTTTGATAATATAAAATCCATATTCCTTTTAAAGAATTCTATTCCTCATTCTAGAACCAAGAATATAGATATAAGGCATAACTTCATTAGAGAATATTTGGTTAAGGGAGAAATTAAATTACAACATGTTGCCTCTAAGAATTAACTTTTTGACATTTTCACAAAACCACTACTTTTGAAATGTTTAGCATTTTAAGAACTAGATTAGTTGTAATTTTTCTTAATGCTTAAAATAAAAATTCTGTAAATTAGATTTTTAATGTATTGATGTGTTTGTTTATTTCTTACTTATTCAGGTAGGATTTGTTTATTTTTGTTTCTTTAGTTTTTATTTATTTTTCTTAGGTTAGTATTGAGTTTTTCTTTTGTTTTCAATGTTGCTTGTCATAGATTTTGTGTGAATTGTTTTTAATAGAGATTTTATTTATCATGTCATGAGTGTGTTTTCCTTTTATACTATACAAACTTTTTGTATTGTAGAAATTCTATAACATATACATGGCATTTTCTGAGTTGACCTAATGAGACTAAAATTTTTAATGCATATGGTACTGTACGATGTCATCATTGTCTATACGATCATTATTTTTTTATTTGTATATTTGGGGATAGTTTTATAAAAAGTCAATTTTTAGACACTGATCATAAGTATAAAATTGTATTTTATTTGTATGATCCTATTATACGTTTCTCATGTGGACTAACCTAACTGTTAGAAATGACCTTTAATATTTTGATCATCCTGAATGAATAGGTGTTTGTCTATATGATCGTAAGGTATAAAAGCATGTATGATTTGAAGAAAAAGTATGTACTATTGAAATCATCTCATGCTAAACTTGAAAATGATTTTAAAGTGTTTATGAAGGAATCAAATAAAAGAGAACATGAGTTGAAATTTGATAATTCAACTTTAAAAATATAAACTCAAATCTTGTAGGAAAATTGAATGCCATTATGGTAGGTAAGACATCCCCTACACTTGAATAATTTTACAATCCTAATCAGAAGTGTGCAATTTAAAAACCTAGGAAAGGATATTAAAAATCACATATATTAGAAAAATCTTTACCTCATGTTAAATGTTTTTAGTGTCAAATGATTTGTCATATCTCTCACACTTGAACGATTCATAGTAGAACACATCTGGTGTGGAGACTTAAGATGCATAAATCAAATCATAACAAACATGCATCTAGATTATTATTAAAAAGAGGAGAACCCAAACTTGTTTGGGTTCCCAAGTCTAACATTTGATTATTTTATAGAGACACTCTTATACAAGTCCTCCTGAGAGAATTTGGTACCTAAACAACAATTGTTCAAAGAATATGATTGGAGATACAACATAATTCATAATGATGGAAGCAAAAAATTGAGGCAAAGTTACACTAGGAGACAATACCATAAGAACATTTATAGGTACAGGTTTGATTGGAAGCAAAGAATAATATTTTCATTTAAAATTTATTTTTGGTTAAAGGCTTAAAATATAACTTGTTGAGTATAAGTCATCTCTGTGATAAAGGTTATAGTGTTAAAATTTTTCCCACAAGTTACATTATAAGCTAAAATAGAATTAATAAATTTACTAAAATAGTGTAAATGATGTATACATGCTTGATTTGAATTTTGTTAAATCTTCTAATTCTTATTTTTTCAAAATAATTTGTAATGAATCATTGTTTGGGGTTAAAAGACTTTGTCATGCAAGAATGAAAAATCTTAGGAAGATTACACAGAATGAAATTATTAGTGGGATACCCAAATTAGAATTCACTAAGGATAACCTGTGTGATGCATGTTAATTAGGAAAACAAGTGAAGTACTTATTTCATTCAATTAAAGATCTTAGAACAAGAAAACCATTAGAAATCATTCACATAGGTCTTTTTGAACTGGTTAGCACTGTATGTTTAGGACGTATAATTTTCGGGTTTATAATAGTTAATAATTTTTCATGATTCACTTGGGTCAAAGTCTTATTTCATAAGAGTGAATTATTTGATGAATTTAAAAAAATTTCTACTTGGATTCAGAAGAAACTAGGATGTAAAATTTTATCAATTCTTTTTTTTTTTTTGGTTTTGTGAAACTACATAAAGCAATATTATTAAAAAGAAACCAAAGAAGAAAAGACTAAGTGAATTTGGATATATCACAGTCCTCCTTTAATATATTAAAGAAAATAGGAGGAATGTGATTAATATCCAAACTATCCCAAACAAAGTCATTATTTCTAGCATATTTAGCAAAACAATCTGCTAACTTATAACAAACTCTATTCACAATTGGAATGATAACTTGATTAAAATTCCTAAGAAAAAAGAAGTCATCAAAGCCAGTATTATTACCTCCTTGAACACCCTCCTTGATGGACTTTTGAATGAACTTTTAGACATTATAATTGTCTCCTTCTATAATGATTCCATTAGATTGAAACATCCACTCTTGAAGAACTTTATTGAAGGATAATACTGTTTCTAGTTCTAAAGAAGAACTATCCCAATGCATGCATTTGAACCCAAAGGTGAATAGAAATCTACCTTTGCTATCTCTTAGAACTCTTCCAATGCCTACTGCATACTGATCTCCGAGAGAAGCATCGACGTTTAATTTGATCCATTCGGTTGGAGGGGGATTCAAAATTGAAGAGAGAAATTTTATCAATTCAAAGTGATCATGGATGAGAGTTTAAAAATTGAAAATTTGAAAATTTTTATAGAGAGCAAGAAATTGATCAAAATTTTTCATCACATATTAGGAATGAAAAATTGATAGAAAAGGGTTATTGAAAGTAATAATGAGAATTTGATAGATACTACTAGAGCCATATTGGCAGAATATTCACTTCCAAAATATATTTAATCTGAAGTGATTAGTATTGCTTGTTATTTTTAAATAGGGATAACATTAGATCCAAGTTTAATAAGACACCTTGTGAACCTCTTAAGGGGAGAAAAATCTAATTCTTCATATTTGCATATTTTAGGATGTAAGTTGTTATTTCGTAAGGTCAAAACTCCTTTTGGACAATTTTATCAGAAATATGATGATAGAATTTTTATAGTATATTATAGTGCTGGCAAATCCTATAGGGTTTTTAACAAGAGAAATTTTATTGTAGAGGAGACAGCAAATGTACTTTTTGATGAATCCGGCATTTTAGAAGAGCGAAGGTTGGTAGAAATTCATATTGAAGATGTCTCCCAAGAAATTAAAAAGAAAAATTTGAAAGAGAATGTTGGAATAAACAATTTTTCGCCTAGAGAATAGAAATTTTCTAACAGTCACCCTAAAGAATTTATTTTAGATGAACCTAGTGAGGGTGTTAGAACTAGGCATGGACTTACTAAGGAAGTGCACAATTCTGCCTTTATATCAATGATTAAACCCACTAATATAAATCAAGCACTTTCAAAAGAATTTTGGATTTTATCCATGCAAAAAGAATTGAATCAATTTGCTAGAAATTGTGTTTGAAATTGATTGAATGGTCTAAGGTTCAAAGTAATATTGAAACTAATTGGGTACTCAAAATAAAAATGAATGATTTTGGTGTTGTGATTAGAAACATGGCAAGATTAGTGGCAAAGAGGTATAATCAAATAAAAAGGAATTAATTTTGAAGAAACTTATGTCCTTGTAGCTAGACTTGAAGCGAGAAGGATGTTACTAGCCTTTGCCTTCCTTTTAAAGATTTTAAATTATTTCAAATGGATATTAAAAGTGTCTATCTTAATGGGGTGATACAAGTGGATGTTTATATTGAGCAACCAATAGGTTTTGAAAATGTAAATTTTTAAATCATGTGTTTAAATTGAAAAAGGCATTGTATGGACTAAAATAGACTTGTAAGGCTTGGTATGAGAGATTTATCACTTTCCTATTAGGAAGATAATTTATTAACTGAAGTGTGAAAACCACACTCTTCTTTAAAAGGATAGGAGATGAAATTCTTATTATTCAAATATATATTGATGATATCTTTTTTGGATCCACCAATAAAAGTCTTTTTGATGAATTTTAAAAAGTAATAAGTAGTGAATTTGAAATGAGTTTAATGGGATACTTGAGTTTCTTTCTTTGTTTTAGCACAAAATAAAATGAGGAAGGAACATTTCTTAGCCAATCAAAGTATATTAAGGACATCCAAATAAAATATAAAATAGATAATACTAAACCACTGGGTACACCAATGAGTTCTTCAATTCAGTTAGATAAGGATACTAAAGGAAAATCTGTTGATCAAAAGAAATTTAGATGAATAATTAGATCTTTGCTTTACTTGACAGTTAGCAGACTAGATATCATGTTTAGTACTTATTTGTGTGCTATATTTTAAGCTAATCCAAGGAAATCACATCTAACTACTATTAAGAAAATTCTGAGATATCTTTTGGAAACTTAAAACTTTGGGATTTGGTATCCTAACCACAGCTCTTCTTTTGAAATTATTGAATATTCTGATTCAGATTTTGTAGGATATTGGGATGATCAGAAATATACTTTTAGAACTTATTAATTTATAGGACACTCTTTAATTTCTTGGCCTAGAAAAAAATAGAATTCAGTATCCCTTTCCACTGCTAAAGAAGAATAAATTGCCTTAGGTAGTTGTGTGGCACAAGTTCTTTTGGTAAAATAATAACTAATAGATTTTAGACTTTCAATTCACATTATTCTTATTTTCTGTGGTAACACAAGTGCCATATGAATTTCAAAGAATCATGTTTAACATTATAGAACCAATAATATAGATATAAGGCATCACATCGTTAAAGATTATGTGGCTAAGGGTTAAATTGAATTACATCATGTTGCTACTGAGAATCAACTTGAAGATATTTTTATAAAACCACTAGATTTTAGAACATTCTGTAATTTAAGAATCAGATTAGGTTTGACTGATCTTAATACTAAAAATTGAAATTTGGTAAACTGGATTTGTAATGTATTGATGTGTTTGTTTATTTCTTAGTTTTGTTTTGTTAGGATTTGCTTATTCTTGTGTTTTTGTTTCTTTAGTTTTTGTTTATTTTTTTATGTTAATATTGAACTTTTCTTCTTTTTTTTAGTATTGTTTCTCATAGTTTTTTTTTGTAAATTATTTTTAAAAAGAGTTTTTTTTTATCTAGTCTTGAGTGTGTTTTTCTTTCATACTGTATGGACATTTTCATATTGTATAAAATCTATAGCATGTACAAGGTATTTTTTGAGTTGAGAAAGTGAGACTAAAATTTTTAATGCATATCATACTATACGATGTCATCATCATCTATATGATTATTGATTGTTCTTCTATATATTTCAGGACAGTTTTAAAAAAAGTTAGTTATTGGACACAGATCATAAGTACAAAGTCATATTTCATATGTATGATTCTGTTATCAATTTCTCATATAAACAAATCTATCCATAAAAAATGATCTTTAATATTCAAATCATCCCAGATAAATATGTGTTCGTCTGTACAATCGTATGGTCAAAAAGCTTGTAAAAAATGACTCCTCCAGAATGGCATTTTACGAAAAGCCATTTCATTTTTGGAGATTTCCATTCATATGTATAAATATTTTTAGTTAAATATAATTTCAAAATTGTATGTACGATAAAATTTTTTACTATATGATCTTTTGTTTTTCTATAAATTCAAAGGTAGTGGATGACTTTTTTTCTTCACATTCTAATTTGATCCTAAACCATTTTGTGTCCTTCTATAGAAATGGTCAGTAACATCATATGTCCACAAACTTCTAAGGGCTCATCCTCTCTCTCAGGTAGAGATGAGAACTTTCCTTTAACGGAAAATGATGAAGCCTATGAACTTTTTGTTGGAGCCAAGATTATCCCCTCTCATCTCCTTATTCAAAATGACATAAACTTCTCTATTTTGCCTCTTTTTGCCTTGACTCAATTTTCTTTTATCCACCTTGATCTATACATGTCATCCAAAAAACTTCCAATTTTTTGTTGTGAATATTAAAGTGAATGAGGACCACAAGGTTGTATTCTTATAACTTTAAGCAGAGCGTACAAAGAACTAAGGAAGATTTAGGCAACTTCTTTCACATTAGGACTCAAGGGGTTAGAGAACACACCATGACCTATTGAGGGAATTTTTATTGGTTAGAAATAAACCAAACTCTTAGAGTTGTTGCAAAAGTAAACCATCATTCCCAAGTGTACACCCTTAACCAAAATGGTAGGATTATCCAGCAATTCTTGAGAACTTATATTTTTCCCCAAGCTGGTGGTCATATCAATTTGACTCCTCATTTGTCAACTACCATATACCTTATAATATCAAACACTCCTATTGATGAAGCCCAACTAATCATGGACTACATCTATAAACTTTCTTATAATGAACTTCTTCACAATAGGATGAAGAAAAATGTGGCCATAGGACACTTTGTTGAATACATTATAATTAAGAAGTACAACCTTATCCATCCTGATCCTCCCACTCAACTTTCTAATTACTTTACCGATGCCTCTTTTCTAGCACTTTTTGGTCAGGATCAAGGATCTGAAGAAGAAGATTCAGAAGGACACGAAGGAGCCCCTACTCCAGCACCTTCACCTACACCTGGACTTGATCAAAATTTCTATCAAGAAATTGTCTAGCATTTTGACAAATTGCAATCTTATTTTGATCAATATTTTGGTCAAATTGAGAATCACCTAAACCTATAGGATATGAGGCACAATGAAGACATCTTGTGGATAAGAGGTCAATTTGACTCTATCAATACACATGTAGCAATAATAAATAGCTACTTTATGATGTTCACTCCTCAGCCACCTCCAAACCAAGGTCACTAAGAATATCTTTATGGATTAGTGTTAAAGTTTTAGGATTAGAGTTTAGATTTTATATTTTCAGGTTCTCGGTTTATGCTTTATATATTAACATTAAATAATTAGGTTTTAGAGTTTAAGGCTTAGGATTTTTATTATTATTATTATTTTATTTTTGGGAAAACTCTCAAAGGGGACTATGTACTAATTCAGGCAAAAATTTATATTGTCCTTAAAGGAACCTCAAGCACACTACTGCTCAAATGAAGAATAAAAAAAAAACAAAAGGATCCTAAGAGCTCAGTCCCTACGAAGCACAAATACAAAACACGATAGGTACAATCTATGGTGTATAAGAATTAGCACACAAAAAGTAAGGAGAGCACCAAAAAGCAGCAACCATATCCATTGTCCCAACCAAAACGAGCTTATTACAAGCACCAACAAAAATAATCTGAAAGCCAGCATAAGTATAAAAGAATTAAAGCAAAATATAGTAAACAAATCTCAACTGTTATCTGAGAGTACAAATACCTGGGGGAGTCAACGTGCAAAAGTCAAGTGGATTACGAAAGGAGATCAAAATACTAAATTCTTTCACTCTGTAACCAGCGCAAGAAAGAATTCTATTTTCATCTCTTGTATTAAAGATAAAAATGGGAATGAGTTGGAAGAGCAAAATCAGATTGAAGATGTGTTTATCCAATTTTTCAAGCAAAAATGGGGTGAAAGAAGCTACTTACTAGAAGGTTGGCCATTGAACCAGCATACTTTAGGAAGAGATGATAGAAATCTACTTTGTAAGGAGTTCTCTATTGAGGAGATAGAGATGGCAATAATAGAATCCATTGGTTTCACTGCTCCAGGTGAGGATGGAATCACCTATTTCTTTCTTAAAAATTATTAGCAAATTATCAAAGTCGAAGTTTGGATAGCTATTCAAATGTTTTTCTCTACAACTAGTATGAATGACAAATGGAAAAAAACTATGATTGTTCTAATTTCGAAAATTAGCAATCCTAAATTTTCCCACAACTATAGACCGATTAGTCTCTGTAACACGGTTTACAAAGTCATTGCTACAGTTTTACTCAACAGGCTTTATGAGGTAATTCAAAAGCTTATATCCCTTGAACATGCAGCCTTCATCAAAGGTAGATCAATTCAAGAGCATATTCTAATTGCCCAGAAACTTTTCCATAAGTTCAAACAATCAAAAGCTGCCAAAGGACTTGTCTCTATCAAATTGGACATGGAATAAGCATATGACTCTATTGGGTGTCCTTCTTTGAATAAGGTCATAGAATACTTTGGGTTTCCAAGCTTATTCTCTAAACTCATAATGGAATGTGTTCAAAATCCTACTTTTTCTATTTTGATTAATGGAAAACCTTCTAATTGGATTAATGCTAAATATGGTTTTAGACATGATTGTCCCTTGTCACCTTACCTTTTCATCCTTTGTTAACAACTCCTTTCAAATGCTATCATTGGTAAGGAATCTTTTGGAGTTCGGGTGAGCCATAATAGTCCAAGGATTGCTCATTTGCTTTATGCAGATGATGTAATTTCTTTGATGAAGCAAAAATCAGTAATGTGAAGACAATCAAATCAATTATTAAGAAGTATTATAGTTGGACAGGGCAATCAATTAACTCAAGCAAATCAGGAATTCTCTTTGGAAGAGTTACCAGCCACAGGATAAAGAGGAAAACATTATGGGATATAAAGAAGTCAAGGAATTCAATTATCTCGGTGCTAAGATGTCCGCAAGGAAACTCTCTAAATTGGATTTTCAATTCATTTTAGATAAAATCTTACTGAAGATGAAGAGCAGGGGAATGAAATACCTATCCTTGTCATGTAAGATTACCTCGATGAAATCAGTAATCCTCTCTCTTTCAACTTTTCATTCCACTATATCTCTTATTTTTAAAGCTATACTTGAAGAAATTGAGAAGTTATGTCGATCTTTTATCTGAAATAAGATGAATAATGCACATGGGATACACTATGTTTGTTGGGATAAATTGTGTGAACCAATTATTAATGGAGGTAGCGGGCTTCATGCGTGTTCCAAAAAAGTGGGTCCTTTTTAAGAGCAAAACAAGCTTGGAGTTGCATGAAGAATGAATGATCATTATTACACAAAACCATTTTCCTGAAATATGGTTCATGCTGAAAGTCTGGAATCAGAACCAATTCTGGTTCAGTGGCATGGAAAATAATCAGAAAAAGTGGCAAAAATCTTAAACCAATGGTTAGATGGGATTTATCTAATGGAAAATCAGTGGATGTTCTTGAAGATATCTGGATTCTTGACAAAAGTATCATCAATTGGCCTACTTTTGTAAATTCTCAAGATGAGTTGTTGGAGTCATTGGCAATTTCTTTCTTTCCCTTACTCTCCCTCTCCTCTTATCTCTCTCAGGTTAGAATAGCACCAAAAGATGAGCTCTCAGGTAGAATAAGAGCTCTTAAATAGAAGAGTTTTAGAATAGCTCTTATTTTATATAAACCGACATTATTGTCCTGGCCGATATGGATATCATCTTGAACGATCAGCATAAATTTTGCTTAATCAGCCCGGACAGTTTGGGGTGATCAGATGATTTTTGTTCATATCATCCAAGCCAATATAATACTGTCTTGTACAATCAAAACAAATCCTTAAATATCATCCAGACAATCACTCTGAAAAAATGTCTGGACATTGCAAAAATAGGTTGATTGTCTAGGCCGATCTCACGATCATCTGTAATGATTAGTTCAAATTTATGCAATTCGACCTAAGCATCACCCTGAATAGAAGCTGGCTGATATCAATCTTTAAAGAGATCATCTCGCATGATCCTACAATTTTCCAAGACGATGTGATCGTGCAATCAAACGTTAATTGCTTTCCATAATTACCATACTAATTTAGGCATAATTGTGCTCTATTGTTTAGGATGATGTCCTGGACGATGTTCAAAAATAAAGAATACCTAAATAGATCTGGTGGCTGATTCTTTTTGATTTTACCCTATCATCCTGGCCGATACAAAAATCATTTAGGATGATATGCTTGATGATGGCTACCTTAACTAGGATACCCTAATTAGGATTTCTATTTTTAACAGATTATCCAGGACAATGTTTGGATCATCATGGATGTTTTGATCAAAATAAACAACTCTAACCAACAAACATAAATTTTCTCCCATGTGTGTGTGTGTAAGGTTACTTAGCATCATGAACCACATCATTTACAATAGACTCAAGAAAGGGAAAAAATAATAAACTGACTAAGACCTAATTTACCCAATCTTGAGTGTGCTTGAGTTGCATTTAATTTTGTGGACCTGAAATGTTAATAGGCAAGATAGACATAAAAAATTATGAATGTTTGCTATCATCCAAATTCTATCCAAAAAATCATATTTGCAATAATCTTCCCCTTTTTGATAATGGCAAACCAAAAAATAATCTATGCAGTTTGAGGTAGTTTAATGGAAATAGATAAACTGTCCAATAATAAAATCAAACTATAGAATAAATAGTGCAAAAAACGACTCCCCCTTTTGACATTAGAAAAAGGAGGAGAGAAGTAAAATAGAGACAATGTAAAGTCTAAAAATAAAAACAAAATAAAAAAAATATAAAAAAGATAAGAACAAAAGCAAAAGAAAGGTTTTTTTTTTTAAATCAAAGCTTGAATATGATAAGTTTTACATGTGATTGAATTTAAGGACTTGTAAGACCAATGAGTTAACATCAATGAAATTAGAAAATGGTAGAATATCCGATCCTGCTAATCCAAGTATGGACTTCTCTTAGGGAAAAGTTATCTTTTGAAAACAAGAGACCAAACTCAGAACAAATCAATTGGATAGGAAAGAAAAATCCGTTCAAAACTTGGTTCTAGAAAAAATATCTTATAGAATAATATACCAAAGTGATTTGTCATAATTATGAAATTTAAAATCAATCCATTGAAAATATCAAGTGACACATGAGTTTTGAAAGAGAGGGAAGCTTTTCTTTTTGTTGGTTCATTTTATGCCTCTTGTCAATTTGATTTGCGCACTTTGCTCATCTTTTGATTTTTGATACACAGTGTATTTTTCAATTTTTTGCTATCATTATGTATCTTTTATTTTGGCATCATTGGACACTTTTTTTGTTATTTTACCAAGTTATATCCCTTTTCAAAACTCTTAAATATTCTCAGTTGTGAGTATATCTTATAGTTATTAGAAAAGAAAGCCTCATTCTCTAATAAAGGGAAGAATAAACCACAAAGTAGAATCAAATTCATATGATAAAGGCGACAATAAGATTTCAAAGAACTTGAAAGTTATATAAAGACTTTTTAACATTATATATATATGATAGATTACGATAGCAAGTTAGAAAAGATCTTAATTGCGAAGTCCAATTGTTAATTTGAGATAAACTTTTGTTTAGAAAAGAAAATTATACCACTAAAAGAGGTTAAAGGGAGGGAAATAATCAACGATGTTTCTCCCTTTAACATATTTACGGATGTTTAGACATTGACTACAAAAATCCAAAAACCAAAAACCAAGACAAAATATCATTTTAAAGGAAAATAAAAATATTAGAGATGAAACAACTAAAAAAGAATAAACATAAAAAAAGAAAACCATAATAATCAACAAAGTAGTAAACATGCAAATCAAAATTTATTAAGCAATAAGTTTAAGTAATTATGAGCTGTGAGCCTTCACTGTCCGAGTAATATATGCTCTCACGAGGCCTTTTCTGAGAGCAAGCCTGAAAAATCATCAAACATCAGATTTAGGATCCAAAATAGGTTTACTTATGAAAAGAAGAATGCTATGAATGTGTGTTTTATTGTGAATCATGCAATTTGGGTCTCCACACCCAATGTGTACAATGGTGAATAGTGCAAGTGTGTGAAATATGTCCTAGTAGGCCACATGAAAAACATCTAACTCCAGGAAAAGGATTTACTAATCTCTTTGGGTTATAATGCCTCTTCCTAGGTTTTGTCTTTAGATCAGGTGTTGATGTATTCCAATATCTCGTAAGTGTATTCAATTTATCTTTAAACCTCAAGTTAGCACTTTCTAAAGCTGCATTATCAACTCTTAAATTGTGCTCCCTATTCTCAGATTTATCAATGTATGTCTTAAAATTAGATTCAAGTAAGGTGTAGGATGTTTTCAATGAATTTTGCTCAATAATCAACTAAGAGTGATTTTTATTCAATTGATCAAACTCATCAAATAAATACATGTGATTGCTATCAGTTTGGAGGTGATCTTTAATCCAAACTTCATGCCCTTTTTGTGAATTCAGAAACTCCAATTTCAAACTAGTATGCATTTTCTTAAATTTTCTATATATGATGCATTAATTTTCTCACATATTTCAAGTAGTTGATCATAGGTTGGTTGACATACATCTTCTTGGTTAGACTGTTCAAGATGATTATCGGCCATCAAACACAAGTTTGTGGTTTCCTCCTCTACTTTAGTCTCAGAGGAGTCAAATACAGAATTCACTCAGCATGCCTTTTGGAATCGCTTCTTATCCTTCCTGTATTTAGGTTTCTCCTCAACCTTCTTCTTGCTTGGATGCTTCTTAAGTGTAGGACAACCAGCTTTAACATGTACAGGCTTCCTGCAATCAAAACAAATAAGATCAAAAGAATTTTTTTAATTTTTATTATCCTTACCTCTTTTCCACTTTTGATGATACTTGTTGTTTTTCCTTAAAAAGCTTTTAAATTGCCTAGTGATGAAGGCAACATCATCATTTTTAGATCCAGAAGAATCAGTGATCATGTTGTTGGCTTTTAGTGCCATAGTTTTCTTATTTTTTTTCTCACCTGCATCAAGATTTTCTAGATTCATCCCTTGCTTCTAAGCAATGAGTGATCCAAGTAAGTTATAAATCGAATAAGTATTCAAATCTTTATATTCTACAATTGTAGTGATCTTAGCATTAAAAGAAGAAAGAAAGCATCTCAAAATTTTATTGACCCTTTCATAAATAGTTAGCTCTCTTCCTAAAGCATAAAATGAGGTGACAATTTGAGTAAACCTTGTATACGTTTTAGAAATTATTTCAGAAGGTTTCATACAAAAATGTTCATAATCATGCAATAAGATATTCAATCAAGATAGTTTACACACTATCTATCCCAAATTTGTTTACCAGTTGCTCAATTTGAAATACGCATATAATATTTAGATTTTAAAGCACAAAAAAAATAGTTCAAGCATTTTTCATTAGTTGTGCTAAATCTTTTTCATCAAAAGTCCGTTCAGTAAAATGAATTTAAATTTTAATGCCATTACGTTCATAAGAAGGTGGTGTATAAACTTTTTTAACAGGCATCCACATACAATAATTAAGCAATTATAAAAACGTAGACATGCAAGTTATCAAAAAATTAAAAGGAATATTATAAAACAAAGGTTGACGTGTAATAGAATATCCTTCAATTATATTACAATTACTAAAGTTAGCTATGAATCAAAATTTAAAAAGTTTTCAAACTTAACTTTAAGAATCCCTTTATGGTAAACCTTAGAAGTTCATTAGGGATGTTAAGCCCTTATAAACTAGTCCCAATGCTAACCAAGAGGGGGGTAAATTGGTTTTTTGTAAAAATCTTTCAATCAGAACACAATCTTGAAATAATAGCCAAGATTCACCATAGAAATCAAAGTGCAAAAAATAAATGCAGAAGCAGTAATAAAGAACACAAAAATTTATAGGGTTCGGTCAACACGACCTACGTCCACGACCTGGAGGCGCCCTCCGAGTATTGCACTAAAATCAATGCCTCTCCTTTTGCCCCCATAGCAAGATGAAGAAGCCAATACAAACCACCTTTCCACCAACCTAGGTGAGGTAGAGAACCCAACTTCTTTTGCTTCCTCCAAAAGCAGGCAGAGAACCCAACTCCTTTTGCTTCCTGAAAAAGCAGGCAAAGAACCCAACTCCATTTGCTTCATCTAGAAGCAAGCAGAGAACCCAACTTCTTTTGCTTCCACCTGAAGCAGGTAGAGAACTTAGATCAGATGCTAAAGTTTACCTCTCTAGAACCCCCAAGGAACTAAGGATGACGACTGGAGAAGATTACGATGGATCTTTGTTTGGAGCAACCTTTGTGAACTCTCTCACAAACTCCCACTCATAAAATCCTCTCTCTCTCTCCCTTTCTGTCGCTCTCCTCTTAGTTCTCTAAGGTTAGAACAATAGTAAAAGATGAGCTCTTGGGTAGAATAGGAGCTCTTAAATAGAAGAGTTTTAGAATAGCTCTTATTTTATATAAGCTAACATTTTTGTCCAGGCCGGTATGGATATCTTTATGGATGATCAACGTAAATTTTTCTCAAACAGCCTGGACGGTTTGGGACAATCAGATGATTTTTGTTCATATCATCCAGACTAATATAATATCTTCCTATATGATCAGTACAAATCCTTGAATATCATCCAGACATTCACTCTGAAAGAATGTATGTATGATGCAAAAATAGTTTGATCATCATGGCTGATCTCACGATCATCCTGGATGATTAGTTTAAATTTTTGAAACTCGTCCCAAGCATTGCCTTGAATAGAAGCTGGCTTATGTTAATCATCCAAGAGATCTTCACGGATGATTTTGTGATCGTCTAGGATGATGTTGTCATGCAATCAAACCTTAATTGCTTTCCTTAATTACTAGATTATTTTAGACATTATTATGCTACATCATCCAGGATGATGTCCTGGATGATGTCCAAAAATAAAGAATACCTAAATAGATCTGGCAGCTGATTCTTTCTAATTTGAGCCTATCGTCCTGGCCGATACAAATATCATCTAGGATGATGTGCTTAATGATGGCTTCCTTAACCAGGATGACTTAATTAGGTTTTCTATTTTTAATAAATCATCCAGGATGATGTTTGGATCATCCCAGATACTGTGATCAAAATAGAGAACTCTAACTAACAAATAGAATTTTCCCCTATGTGTGTGTGCATGGTTACTTAGCATCATGAACCACATTATTTATAATAGACTCAAGAAAGGGAAAAAATTACAAACTAACTCAGACCTAATCTACCCAATCTTAAGCTGGCTTGAGTTGCATTCGATCCCGTGGACCTGAAATGTTAGTAGGCAAGGCAGTTGTAAAAAAATATGAAGTAATTTTTGTTTGTGTTTTTGCCTGAAGTAAATTTTTAAATACTAATTCACCCCCCTCATGGTTAGCCTCGGGACTAGTTCATAAGGGCTTAACATATCTGTCGAACTTTCATATAATACAAGATAGGATAAGTCAACCAACCAATCCACCTGAGCAAAACCAACACAGACCCCCCAACAATAATCAGAATCCAAAATGATATCCCCTAGCAACAAAAGTTGGAGCTCCAATTAACACTTGTTGAAAGAATAGGGGAAGCAACCAGAAATGAAAGTAAATAATAATAGATGAAAATAAGCCCCATAGCACCCCGAGCAGCCAAAAAAACCACATCCAGAAACAAAAATTAAATTTTAACATAGTGAAGACCAAGCTCATCCAGCAGAAATAAACCTTTAAGAGCAACAGGAATGGTGGCCTCAATATAATCATAAAAATCCTCAAGATTACAATCCCAATTATTAAGCCAAGAGGCACAAGCATTACCCTCCTTGCATATATATTTAAAAAGAGAAATTCATAGAAACCAATAGATTTTTAATTTCCCTTACTTGATAAAAAAGATTAGGAGAACAACCCATATCATCCATAAAATTTAAAATTTTGAAATAAAAAATAGAATTCATCTCAATAAGAATGTTAGTAAGATTAAGATAGATGCAATCCTTAAGACCATAAAGAAAAGCCAAAGTGAAAGCAACATCATAATTAACACTCAGAATAGGTTCAGCAAAAGTCACAATCAGATTACCATAACTGTCCCTGATAGCTCCACTATAACCCATTAAGGAGCCACTGCTAGCACCCGCAACATTTAATTTAATAAAATTAATGGGAGGTTTGAGCCAATAAATAAAGTTATCCTTTAAAGTAATAGGTAAGCCCACCAAAATAAGGACTAACATAGAACTAACAAAATAAAAGTTCTTAATCAGAAGGATATTCAAAAGGTTAAAGATAAGGTTTTGTCTCTTTGTGCAGTTAAGTTGCTCTCCTTGAAGAACTTTTTCATCTGAATACCATTAAAGAGAAAAATATTCCTCTATAACAACAGGAACCAAATAATGAGAGAAGGAATAACATTATGGTTGTTCCCTTTAGAATTCATGAACCAAGCCTTAAGCATATATTTAAGAGACAGATGAGCATTAAAGCAATTTAACTTAAATAAATCATCGAAATAAACTCAAGTTTTGACAGCAACTGGTTCAGAAATAAAAACATGATTTATATTTTTGATATGGTAACAATACTGACACTTGGAATATAATATAAAACCTTATTTGGTGAGATTATCATTAGTGGGAATACATCTATGAAGAATTCTCCAAATAAAATTAGAGATAGTAGTAGGAATGCTTTTATACCAAATCAAAGAGAACATATTATCACTATTTCTATGAGCTCTAAAAGTATGCCAAGCATTTTTAAGTGAAAGCCACCATCACTAGATAAATCACATAAGATAATGTCCATAACATCAAAATTGATAGGCAAGTTAAGAATTTAATGAATAATAAAATTCAGAACAACATTAGAAAGTTTCTCATAATCCCATCAATTATTTATAAAGAAAGAATTAACCTTAATCGAAGTAATAGAAGATGAGCTCAAGATAGAATCAATAGACTATTTGCCTAACCAACAATCTTGAAAAAAGAAAGCATTACCTTCACTAAGGCTCAAAGAGATGTAGGGCTCAACCTCCCATTTAACCTTGCAAAGTCTTTGCCACATTTTAGAATCACCCTACTTAAAATAACAAGAAGTAAAATGCTTGCCAACACAGTAGTTGGAAAACATAAAATTAACCCAAAGGCTCACTTTAGAGCAAAAATTATACCAAAGTTTAAAAGACAAATCAAGAGCCAAGTCTTTCATATTTTTACAACCAAACCCCCCTTCAACCAGAACACCACAACATTTATCCCAAGCAGCCCAAGCAATTTTGGAATTAATAGAAGTATATTTCCAAAAAATCTTATTTATAAGTTTCTGCACCCTATTACAAATAGCTTTAGTGGGAAGAATAGTTTAAAAACTATAGATCGGTAGAGAGCATAAAACAAATTTGATAAGAGTAATCCTTCCACCAAAGCTAATAAAATTAGAATCCCAAGATAAAAGTTATATTATGAATAGAAGCAATAAGTTCATCAAAAATAAAGGTTTTCTTTCTTCCTTTAAAAAGAGGGACACCAAGGTATTTAATGGGTAATTGACCATGGATAAAACCAATTAAATCTATAAGGGAAAAAATATAATTATTTGGAATGCTCTAAGGAGCAATAAAATAGCATTTATTTTTGCTAAAAGATAAACCACAAACCATCTCAGATTGATTACAAAAGTCCATAAGTTTTTTAATTCTATTGGTAGAAGCATTGGTAAAAACAATAAAGTCATATGCAAAACATAAATGAGAAATGGGAAAATCACCCAAAGTTCTAAAATAAAGAATAGGATTATTCTCAACAAGATTGGTATAGCCTCAAGATAAAAATTCAGCAGCAATAATAAAAAGAGTAGGAGAGATAGGATCTCCTTGCCTTAAGCCATGAGAAGAGTTAAAGAACCATTCATAATAATCGAGAAATAAACACCTTCAATACAGTTCTTAATAACCATAATAAAAATAGAATTAAAGCCAAAACACTCAAACATATGATAAATAAAGGACCAGTCAACATTGTCATAAGCCTTGGCAATATCAAGCTTTAAAATCAAATTTCCCCACTCACTCTGACATCCAAGTCATGGTAGAATTCATGAGCATACAAAATATTGTCCATAATAACACTATCTTTCACAAAACCCATATGAGAGGTAGACATAATTTTAGGCCAAAGAAAAGTAAGATGATTCATGATAATTTTATAGATCAACTTATTAAAAATGTTACAAAGACTTATAGTTCTAAAATCATTCCAAGTGTTGATTGAGTTGTTTTTGGGAATAAGTACAATGAAACTAGAAATAAAAAACTTAGGAATAGAGTTACCAGCAAAAAAATCAAGAGTAGTAGCAAAAATATCATTATTAATAATGTGCCAATATTTTTGAAAAAGCTGAGTAGTAAACCCATCAAAACCAGCCACTAAATCACTATTCATACCAAACAAACTATCTTTAACCTTCTCAAAAGAAGGAGGTTTAAAAATATTCACATTATCCTCTTGGGTAATAAGATTAGGAATAAAGGAGTGATCATTAATCAGAACTGGGTTAAAATTCTTATTGAGATGACTTTGAAAGTGGATGATAGCTAAATTAGTAATTTCCACAATATTCTGAGAAACATAACCATCAACATGTTGGAATTTATTAAAAACATTTTTAGCCGGTTTCCTCTTAACCAATGTATGAAAACACTTAATATTATTGGCACCCTCAACTAAGTGTTTAGGAGGAACTTTTTATTTCCAAAACATCTCTTCCTGAGCTTGGAATTTAAAAAGATCCTCTTTAGCTTTTTTTAAAATAGAGAAATTAGCATCAGAAGGATCAACTTGACAAGTAGATTCAATACTCTCAACAAGTTGCTAGCCTCCAAAATATTAAAAAATATTTTTCTAAAAACATTACAGTTCCACAAATTTAAAACCGGCTTATGCCTTTTCATCTTAAACAAAAGTCTCGTTATGCCAAAACATGAGTTATCAGGATAAAAACGAGCTTGCCAATTATTCTCCAAAACCTCAAAAAGAGAATCATGGAGTAACCACATGTTTTGAAATCTAAATCAAGAAGACATCAAAATGTCTAAAATTAAGACTAATAAGTAATGGAGAATGGTCTGACAGAGTTCTACTAAAATAATGCACATTAAAAGAATTAAAAGAATTAAGCCAAGAGTCATTAAAAAGCACACAATTTAAATGTTGCCATAAATGACCCCTATTCCAAGTAAATTGATTGCCAAAAAAACCAATATAAATGAGATTAAAATTCAAAATCATATTACTAAAATCTTTTATAAACTGATAAGACGGAGAGGAACCTGCAATCCTTTTAGAAGGGTTAGTAATAACATTAAAATCACCACCAACAAAGCAAGGAAAATTATAAATATTATTAAAATTAATGAGTTGGTCCCAAAGTGATTACCTAATGTAATGGGAAGAACAAGCATACACAAAAGAAGCACAAAAATGCAAATTAAAAACCTCAATTTGATAATGCATAACTTGAGTAAAATCACCAATAATATCAATTTTAACTTGATCTTTCCAAAAGATCAAAATCTTGTTAGCCACATTCAAAATAGGATAATTAAAATGCAATAACCTAGAAGTGCTAATTAACCTAGATGAAGAAATAAGAGGCTTAAGCAACACAAGAATAGAAACATTGTGAATATGACATGAATTCTTCACATGAATTCTAGAAGAAGGACAACCAATACCCATCAAATTTCAAATAATAGAGTTAAACATAAAAAAAAGTTAAAGGGAAGTGTGTCAGATACTATTTCTAGGAGATTGCAATATAAACTATTGTTCTTTCCTACCACTTTTACTATGAACCTTATGAAAACTAGTATCATTATCATCCTTAGGAAAAAATTAAGCAACAATAGATATATCCTTAGTATTAGTAAAATCATCACTATTGTAACAAGAAGTTGAAGGAGTCTTACTAAGTAGGTCCACATTAGTAATTTATTGTGGACATTCATCATCCACAAACATACCAACATCCTCCATATTACCTTTACCTTCTCCCAAAGAATGGAAACCCTCCACAAAAATAAGTTAACCATTCTCCAACTAGTTATCATTCCTCTCACCATCTATAAGAGGCATTTGAATGTCTGTATTAACTTCCCTTTCCTTTTTCTGATCAATAGGGATAATGTTAGGAAGAGAATTACCATTCAAATCAACTAAATTTTTTTTAGTCATACAAAGACTGGTGGACTCAACATTAGCATGATTTTGAATATCAATAATAGATAAAGTTTTAGCCACAGTATTATCTCATTCAATAAAAGAAATAGAATAAGTTTTATCACCAACTTCCTGATCATTATTCAAAAGGACAATATTGATAACAATAGGTTGAAGTTCATCATCCACAAAAGGCAACGACACCTCAATAAATTGTGATAGATTAGAGGTATCCTTTAAAGGCACCGTATTAGGATTAGTAACTTCATAAGGAATCACATTGGAAACCTCCCCAATTGTTTGTTTTAAATACTCCTCTTTAAAAAGATGGGGGAGCTTCAAAAAATAATCATTAATACCGTGACTGTGCTTCTTGCAAAAAGAACAAAATATAGGTAAATTTTCAAAGTCATCTTTTTGGAAGTAACCCTTCACCTCAGACAAATTCCATATCTCATTTGGTTGTTTCTTAGAGACATCCAATTCAACCTCAACTCAAGCCATAGAAGGCCACGACATAGAAGCTATGGCTGGTCCTTTTGCAACGGTCATCTAATCATAGAATCCAAATAAAATAGGATTTAATGATTAAAAAAATGAAGACTCAAGTTAGGAAAGAAAATCTAAACCATAGCAATCAAAGACTCCACCCTAACATCAAAATTAGGAGTCGATTTAAGCAAACGCATTTGACAAGCTTGAATATAGTAAGATCTCTTAGAAAATATGTTGCTATAGTCAAGATCATTAGAAAGTTGGATAACAACATGATGTTGATCAAGAAAGCTAATATGAAATGATCCAGAAAGCTTTAGGTTAAGAAGAAAATTTATATATAACATAAAGATTCAGCTTTCTCAGAATAAATTTACCCACCAACGTCAAAGCAAAAGGAGCAACCAACTGATCTACAACAGAATCCTCAAAAGAGTTGAGGAACCCTTGAAAGATAAATTAACAAAGTTCAAATTAGGAGAGGCAGACGAAGAACCAATAACAACATCCTTGAAAGAATGAGTTGTCCCCTCAAAAAGAGATGACGATGATTGGTTTGATGACGTTGGAGTCATCAACTCCCAACATCAAAAATGAAAATAGGATACTTTAAAACAAACGAAGGAATAAAAACAAAAAAACTAGAGCAAGAGAAATTGTTTGAAAAATATAGTGAAAATAAGCTTGGAGGTCCCAAAATGAGTGCTCAGGAAGGAACCCTAAATCGCCAACGAATCACCTTAAAAGCTAGAGCGCAAAAAGATGTTGTGGGTGATTTGCTTGATCATGTTTTTTTTTTTTTGGGTTTAGGGTTGTTAATGTTTTATGTTTGGGGCCTAGGGTTGGAATTTTTAAATTTAGGCTGAACGCTTTACGGGTAATGGTTTAAGTTTTAAATTTAGGTTTATGGTTTTAGAGTTAATGATTTAGGGTTTTATTGTAGGGCTATAGGGTTTACTATTTAGGATTTTGATATTATGGTTTAGGATTTATGCTTTAAAATTCAGGATTTAGGGTTAAGTGATTAGGATTTATAGTTCATAATTTGGGTTTAAAAATTTTTTTATAGTTTATTTTTTGTATAAACCCGCACAAGGGGCCTATGGGGAATTACATGTCCTTAAGGGGATAACTAGCTTACTAGAGCTCCAGAGAGCATACATAAGAAAAGTAAAAATAAAACTTAGTGTTTTTTATTTATTATTTATGGTTTAGGGTAAGAGATGATGGTATAGGGATACTATTTAGGTTTAGGGATTGGGAGATTAGATTTTAGGTTTTGTAGTTAGACTTTAGGGCTTTGGCTTTATTGCTTAGGGTTTAGCATTTGAGATTTAAGGAAAAGAATAACGTTTCAGATTTAAGTTTATGGTTTAGGGTTTAGACTTTTTTGTTTTTGGCTCTAGTTTTGGTGAATGGTGTTTAGGGTTTTTAATTTTTGGTTTAGATTATCATAATTACTAATAAGGTTTTTAAGTTTTGTGATTTAGGATTTTGGGTTAGGGCTAAAGCTTTTTGATTTATGGTATAGGTTATGTGTCTAGGATTTTGGGTTTAGGTTTTATAATTTAGAATTTAGGCTTTGGGATTAAGTTCTTTTGGTTTAAGATTTATTGTATGTGTTTAGGATTTAGTTTATTAGGATAAGGTTTTTTTATTTAGAGTTTAAAATTTTAGTGTAAATGTTTAGGGTTTACAGTGTAGAGTTTATGATTTTTAGATTATACGGTTCATAGATTAGTGTTATGGTTTTAGGATAAGAATTTAGGTTTTATGTTTTACGGTTCATGGTTTAGGTTTTATGTTTTAATGTTTAATGATTAGGTTTTTGAGTTTAAGAGTTTGGATTTATAGATTAGGGTATGGGATTTACGATTTAGGCTTTTGAATTTATGATTTATAATTTAGGTTTTAGAGTTTAGGGTTTAGAGTTTAGTGTTTAGGTTTTAAATTTTAGGGTTTAGGGTTTAGGGTTTAAGGGTTAAGGGTTCAGAGTTTAGTGTTTAGGGTTTATGGCTCAGTGTTTAGGGTTTAGGGTTTAAGGTTAAGGTTTTATGGTTTAGGGTTTTAGGAATTACAGTTTAGGGTTTAGGGTTTACTGTATTGTGTTTAGGGTTTAAAGTTAAGGTTAATGGTTAGATAAGGTTTAAGTATTTAAATTTAAGTTTTGGATTTTTTCTTTAGTGTTTAGAGTTTAGGTTCTCACTTTATGGTTTATGATTAAAGGTTAGGAATTAAAATTTCATTTTAAGGTTTGGATATTTATTATTATGGTTTAGCTATTGCATATTAGGTTTTTGGGTTTTCATTTTTTTTTTGGGAAAACCCACGGAGGGGCCTATGTGTTTATATAAGACAAAATTATAGAGTCCTTATAGGGACTTCTTCTTGCTAATGCTCAGAAGAGCTACAAAAATATAGCAAAAAAACCTAAGAGTTTGAGCTCCCTACTAAGCAAAAGTATAAGAAAACCTTCGTGCATTCTGCGGTGTACAAGAGAGAGCACCCAAAAAATTGGAAAGAAACAAAAGACTAGATTAAGCTCAGGCTCCCCAACTCAAATTGCATCACCATAAGTACCTGCATTAAGAATATTCTACAAAACAAGATGTGGTTCAAAATATAAGAAAGATAAATAATTATACAAGAAAAGAAATTGATAAGTCAAGCCACTACCAATAGCCCTACCATCAGGAAACCAACAGTACCAAGCACCAGTGAAATAAAAAATGTAGCAATAGCTCCAATTCATCCAATCATGAGAAAAAATAGGCAGAAAACCATAGATTGTATATAAGGAATACCCAACCTAGTAGATAAGGTGAAATTTACAACAAACCAAAAGCATACAACAAAATAGTCCTATCAAAACTAAACCAACTAGGGACCACCTCAGCAGCACCCAACATCGAAGCCAAGAGAAACAAAACAACAACCACCGGTACACCCCCAAAATAGCCCAACCACAAGAAATAGAAAACCTAGCCAATCTTTGTAATAAACACCATCCCAGCTAAGAAAATCCATAGAAAAACCTACAGCACCCCCCAGACAAAACATAGTTTTGGGTTTTCAATTTATGATTTTTTTTTATTTTTAAATTTTGGTTTAGGATTTTATGATTAGAGTTTAGGGTTTAGGATTTATATTTTTTGTTTACGGTTAATAGTGTTTCAAGTTTGGGGTCTAGTTTTTAGATTTTTATATTTAGGGTTATGGCATAATGGATAATAATTTAAGGTTTTAAAGTTAGGATAAGGGTAATAGTGTTATCGATTTAGGGTTTTATTATTAGGGTTTAGGGTTTAATATTTAATATTTTGATATTATGGTTTAGGAATTATGATTTAGAATTTAGGATTTATAGTTTAGTGATTAGAGTTTATGGCATGTAGTTTGGGGTTTAGAATTTTTTTTTATATTTTTTTTTATGGGAAACCCCTAGAGGGGCATATGTGTTATTTCAGTGAAAAATTAAAAAGTCTTAAAAGGGTCCTGAAGCTCACTAATGCTCTAAAGAGCTATAAAAAGATAGGAAAAAAACTACGAGATCGAGTTCCCTACTAAGCAAAAATACATTATACCGTAAGTACATTCGACGATGCACAAGAGGGAGTACCAAAAAAGAAGGAAACATACAATAATTGGCATCCAAATCCAACTTCCTATCCAAATGACCTCTAGAATGAACGCATGAAATAAGAAAATTTGGCAAAACCAAGTGATCCCCAAGATCAAAATAGTACAAATAAAAAAAAGGCTAGCAAATTGATAGATCTAACACTTATCCACATAAGTCATAGCGAGAAGGCTCTAACTTAAGTTAAAAAGCAATAAGACATAGAAGCCAAGAAATTCAAATGGAAACCCATAAAACACATTAGCATATGCACAGGAAAGGATAAAGATTATGAATAACTTTTAACCACAAAATTAATATTGAGAAACATTCCATTGTGTAAGAAACAAAACCTAACTAACCTTAGCTGCTTAATAATATGCCTGGAACAATTCAACCAAGTAAGGCATCATAGATTCCACACTAATGAGCACAACAAAAAAGAAAAAAGCCAAACCAAAAAATCTAATAAGGAGAACATATGGCAGCTACTAAATATCACACAAGATTATAACCATCCCCCTTAAGGCATACAAGCTCCAAAACCACATAACAAGACATCCAAGCTCAGCAACAAGGAAGAAATAGAGCCCTCTATCAAACAGGAACCAAAGCTACAACCACAAGAATAAACAGACCACATAACAATAAAATAAGAGATGTAGTAGGACAAGGCCACAAGAGCACCCCATAAAATAATCATGATAAGGCTATAAAAATAATGAATTCTGAAATTCAAAATACTAGACCAAAAACTATAGCTGACACCCAAACAGAGCTAGTGCAACAGAAAAAAAAAACACCACAGGTAAAACTTCATGCACATTAACAAAGAGCTAGCACATATAACCAAAGAAAATAGAAGCACAGGCTCCAACAAATAATAAGCATTTAATTCTGACATAGGGCATATCAATTTTAACTAATCTTAAATTGCCTTTCAGCGAATCAGAGAGGTTAGTACAAGAAAAAAAAAAACCCCCAAACTACACCTCCAAATGATAAGCCATTTAGTAGAAGCAATGCCTTCCTTGTACACATGAGATAAAGAACAGTTAATAAAGACTAACAAGTTCTTAATATCCCTTACTAGATAAAAAAGAGCAGGATTACACAATGTATCATCAACCAAATTTAAAGATTGAGAAATATAATTGGAATCAACTTTAATACCAGTTAGTTAAATCAAGAGAAATGCATAATCTTGACCCATGGAGATCAACGTAGATGACATCACTATTAACATCACAATTATATAAAGGACCAGCAAAAGTAATAAGAAAACTACAATTGCTGTCCCTGATAACCCAACCACACCTCAAGGAGAACCCAATGATTGCACTGCCCATATTCAGCTTATAAGGGTTATTAGGGGGTTTGGTCCAATAAATTAACCTAGGTTTAGTAGAATGATGATCAACCTCCCACTTAAGACCTAAATTAGATGCAACAGAAGGATAATTTTAAAGTTATTCATAGAAAGCAGCATAACAAAATAAAGAGCCAGAACCTTTTCTTTCACATGCTGAATAATCTTATGATGATTCATACCAACACCATTGAGAAGAGAATTAATCCTATCCAAACAAAAATACCATAAAATGAGAGAAGGGATAACATTTCTAATGTGTCCTTTAGATTTAAGAAACCAAGAATTAGGCATAGCATTAATAGAAAATTTATCATTAAAGCAATTCAATTGGAATATGTCATCAAAATAAGTCTAAGTTTTTGCAGCTAAAGGACCACAGAGAAAAACAGGATGCATATTCTCCACATGATTACAACATGGGCACTTGGATGATAAAATAAAATCTCTTTTAAATAAGTTATCATCAGTAGGAATGAACTTATGCAAAACACTCCACACCAAAATAACCACATTGGAAGGAATAATTTTATACCAAAGCATAAAAAAAATATTAGTAATCTCATTTTTAGATCTAAGGGCATGTCAAGCATCCTTTAATCTAAAGCCACCATCTTTGGACAAATAACAAAATGTAAATAATCAGAGTCAATGTTCAGGTGGAGGTTCAAAATTTGTTGAATTATAGAGTCAGGAATAACATTAGCAACTTTCTCATAATCCCAACAATTATCAAAAATAAAATAATTCACCTTAACAGTCACAATGGAAAAGGTGTTAATAATGTAATCAATAGAGTGATCACCCAACCAATGATTTTGCCAAAACAAAATGTCTCCAGCACCAAGCCCCTAAGAGATAAAGGGTTCAACAACCTATTTGACTTTATAAAGTCTCTCCCACACTTTAGAATCATAATTGTTAAAAAAATAAGTTGAATAGTAAACAAAGCCGAAATAAATTCTCGCTTAATTATGTTTTGCTGAAGATTTTATATTTTTTACGAATGCTTCTTTTAACAAGACTAATAAGCTTGGGGGATTTTTTGTTAGTTTGAAATGGTTATTGGTCTCTATCTGAATAAACACAAGTGTTGTTTTTTTGGCTCCAAGAAAGTGCCTAAAGATCGTATTTTAGCTGTTAAAGATTTAATTGGTTTTGTGCGTGGTCATTTGCCTATTAAGTTCCTAAGGGTGCCTTTTTTAAGAAGTAGAAAGAAAATTTTTAATTATTGATGATTTAATTACTTATGTGCAAAACAAGCTTTTGTCCAATTCTTATTAGAAGAATCCTTTGTTCTCTTACAGTTTACATTTCTTAAACTCTTCTTCTTACTTAGGCGGTTTGCAACAAAAATTGATAAACTTTTAAATAAATTATTCTGAAAAGGGGATAGTAGCAATTTCAAAATTATCTAGTCCTCTTGCGACAAGTATTGTAGAGTGTTGGAAGAGGGTGCCTTGGGGTGTAAGAGTATGATTGATTTATCAAATGATTTTCTTTCAAGTTTTGCTACAACTTTCATGCTAAAGTGAGCCATTAGGCTAGTTTTATTTTTGTTATGATTGTGTGGGTAAGCATCTGACAACTTGTTTTTGTAACAATTAAACATAAACAGGTTGATACTAATTAATAAGAGAGAATGTATTTCGGCTTTGTTTTCAAAATTATATTTTTATATCATGTTAGTTTTTTATTATACAAAAATATTATTGTGTTGATTATTGTTTCTCCTAACATATATTAGAAAATTTATCTTGTTTTTGTGTACTAACATTTCATGGAAATCATACTTCAGACTACCAAAGAATTCAAGATAGAAAAGATTTGGGTTTCTTCTAATTGAAGTATGTACTTTTTTTTTGTGAGTCTAATAGAGTTTGATTATAATTGGGTAACCTTACACACTTACACTTGGGGAGTGAGTCAAAACTTTTATTTTTAAAACTAATTATATTATATGATTCTTGAATCATATTGGATGATTTGACATGATAGTTCCTCCAAAACTAAGTGAATCAAATCATGCCTTGGAATATTTTTATGAACTTTTCATACTATATAAACTTAAATTCATACAGATGACATCAAGAGTATGAAATGGATAGCACCAGTTCATCCTGAATGACTTCAACATTTCTTGAACTAATTATACTATATGAAGTGAGGTTCATATAAATGATGTCTAGAGTACAAAATGGGTGCATACCAGTTCATCCCATATGAACACCTAAAGTTTTAGAAATGTTCATACTATATGAACATGAGTTCGTACAGATGATGTCCAGAGTACAAAATGGGATGGTCTACATTCCTACAATATAAAGCATGATTTGTTTATAAAGTTCATAATATACAATATTGGGTTCATACATATCATTTATAGTGTACAAAATGGGTTCTTACAAAATTATATCGGTTGAACTTATTCAATTTTGAACTGTTCATATATATGAATTATGATTGTATTGTATGATACAAGTACTCTCAACT
The DNA here is from genome assembly GCA_022539455.1 of Dendrobium nobile. Lineage (NCBI taxonomy): Eukaryota > Viridiplantae > Streptophyta > Magnoliopsida > Asparagales > Orchidaceae > Dendrobium > Dendrobium nobile. Next base: position 42,939,448 of record CM039729.1, on the reverse strand, counting down.
TGAAATTTTATATTTTCTGAATAGTTTTTTTATCCTTTATCTATAAGAGTCCTATATAAAAGTGCTCAGATGACACTAGAAAGTGCTCTGATACCACTTGAAAGTTCGTTAGGGATGTTAAGCCTTTATGAACTGGCCCAAGGCTAACAATGAGGGTGGTGAATTGGATAACTTTAAAACCAAATATAAAACTCAAACTAAAATCACCACAGAAATCAAAGTGCGGAAGAAAATAATTTGGAAGCAATAATAAGAAAGAACACACCAGATTTATAGTGGTTCGATCAAACCTTGACCTATGTCCACTCCTTGGAGGCACCCTCCAAGTATTGCACTAAACTAAGTATCTCTCCTTTAGCCCCCACAGCTAGGCGGAAAAGCCCTTACAAAATCACTTCCACCTTCTCCGGTGAACTTCCCTCGAGACAAGCCTTGAATCTGATGGTATTCAGGTGCGAGCTTGTCGGAGCAACCGTGTGGAACCCCCTCCACACTCCCTTGAGTCCCCCCTAACAGGATCTTCTCCCTCTCTCAAACTTCACCCTTTCCTCACTCCCTTTCAAGCTCTCTCTTCAAGTTTCCCCCAAAAGAACGAAGCTACAATGGATGCCAAAGACTCTTACCAAGTGTCAGGTCATTGCTTAAATAGAAGATCTCAAAACAATCTCATTAATGCAAGTTGCCAACTTTATCGTCCAGGACGATAGGAATATCGTCCTGAATAATTAGTTTAAATATGAGGAAAATCATCCTGAACATCGCCATGAAATGAAGCTGGACGATGTCTAATCGGCCCGGACGATGTCCAATCGGCCCGGACGATCTTGCGATCAGCTTGGCCGATTTGATCATGCAAATCACCATTATTTGCTTTCCTTAATTGCCAAATTTATTTAAGAAAAATTGCTCTGGATCGGCCAGGCCGATCCTGAATGGCCAGGCCGATCCACCGGGATGATGTCCCAAAATAAGTATTTCCTAAGTACATCTGGCGGAAGATTCTTTCTGAATTGAGCCTATCATCCTGGCTGATACAAAATCATCCAGGATAATGTATTTTGCATAATGATGACTACATTAATGAGGATTGCCTAATTAGGGTTTCTACTTTTGGACAGATCATCTAGGTCGATATAAATATCATCCCGGACGATGTTAACAAAAACATAAACTCTAGGGAACTATCATAAATCTTCCAAGTTATAAAGCATCAGGAGCCACGCCAAATATAATAGACTCAAGAAAGGAAAAAGGGTACAAACTGACTCAGACCTAGTCTGGCCAATCTTGAGCTGGTTCCAAATTACAGTTTGATCATGTGGACCTGAAATGTCAGTAGATAAGACAGTCATAGAGAAATAAAAATGTTTGCTATCATCAAAATCATAAGCCATAAATCCGCAACACTATAAATAAATTATCCTACTTCTACTATGAATTTTATCTTAGTAGTGATAGAGAGAGTATTTGGGAAAGTGTTTGGGTGTGTTTGTTGAGAGATCTTATAAGTAGAAATTATGAGGGGTTTATAAAGTTTCATAAAGATGAGGATCTATTTATATGTTCTTCAAATCTATGCCCCTACTTCTTTGAAGACCTTAGAGAGAAGATCTTAGGAAGAGATTATGTACCCTATCATCACTATGAGGGTGAGAAAGGATGTTGGTACTCTATCATCACCAGGAGGGTGAAAAAGGATGTTAATACTCTACTATCACTATGAGGGTAAGGGAATTTGTAATTTACCATCACCAGGAGAGTGAGAAAGGACATTGGTACTCTACTACATAAGGGTTTTATGGAAGAGAGGATATTGCAATGGCTTTTCTACCTTGATGTGGGAGCAAAAGGAGAGTCACTTTAGTATAGTATAATACCTAAAGAAGGAATCATTAGAGAGTGGACGTAGATCTAGTTGGATCAAACCATTCTAAAATTTTGTGTTCTTTTGTTCCTTTAAGTTTATTGCATTTTTATTTTCTGCATGTTTAATTTTAGTGGTTAAAAGTTATTTTGAGAAAATTTATCATTATGCAAAAAACTTAAATCAGTTCTTGGAAATCCAAGTGAATTTTTTTAATTTACCAATTCACCCCCTCTTGGTTAGCATTGGGAAAAAATTATTTGGTCTAATAACCTATTCGAACTTTCAAGTGGTAATAGAGCCTATATTCAAAAAATAAGGTTTAGATAACTCTTTGAAAATGATCATTGTTACTTTTAGAAATCATAACACCCTTGAAGGATATTCAATCATTAGACCGCCACTGTTTGATAACATTCCTTTCAACTTTTGAAAAACTCTATGTCTACTTTTCTTCAATTGATTGACTATCGAATGTGGATTTTAGTACAAGAAGGTTACACAAAACCCACTAGACTTACTATGGCATTAGTACTAAAACACTTTACTAATTTGATACTAGAGGAAAAAGAACTAGCTCAGTTAAATGTTAAATGCTTAAACATTTTTTTTATGCCCTAAAATATGAGGACTGTATACGTGTTTTTCAAATTGTAAAAATGGAAAAGAAATTTGGGATAGACTTCACATAATGTGTAAAGGAACTAATGAAGTGAAATAGTCCAGATTGAACATTCTATTACTTTACTATGAACTTTTTTGCATGAAACTGAATGAATAAATCACTGACATGTTTACTCATTTTTCATAGATAGTCACTTAATTGCATGTATTAGGTAAGCAACTAACAAATTTTGAAAAAGTTTTTAAAATTATGCATTATTTACCTACCACTTGTGATACAAAGATAACTACCAGAACTTAATCAAATGACCTAACTTCTTATTGTATTAACAATCTGCTTAGATTATTGATTTCTTACAAAAAAGGAGTAACTCATAGATAGATTGATGCAAGTGACAAACAAAAGGACAAAAACTTTGCATTGAAGGTGGATGACTCAGAAAGTGAGCAATCACAGCTTAAGGATAAAGATAATATTGCACTCATGATGAGGAAATTCAAAACTTTCCTGAGAAGAGAGCAAAGGAGATGTTGGAAGTGAAATAAGGGTAAGTTCCACAAAAATGCAAAAATATCTAATGATGTAAATTATTTTGAATGTAGGAAGCCTGAACATATTAAATCTAATTTTTTGAATCTCGAAGCTACTCAACTCTAGAGTTGAGAAAGTTGAGGAGAAAACCAATGTTAGGAAGGGCATGAAAAGACAACAGGGAGCATTCTAGGTAGACTTCAGAATTAGAAATATAGTAGGAATTCACAAACTTGAGCTTAATAGTAGACAAACTTGATCACTCGGATCAAGAGGAAATATGTGATTTATCCTATATTTAGTTATTTGAAGTTTCTGAGAAAATTCATACTGCATATAGGAAACTCAAAAAGCTACATGCTAAGTTGAATACATAATTTTTAAATTTACGAAAAGAGCATGAAATCCTTAGTAACGATCACGCATCGATTGATATCAACAACATGACATTATTAGACGAGTTTGATGATTTGAACAAAAGGCTTAAACTTTTAAAATCATCTCATACTAAACTTAAAAATTATTTGAAAGTGTTTATGGATAAATCTGATCAAAGAGAACATGAGTTGAAATTTGATAATTCAACTTTAAAAAATGCAAACTCAAATTTTGTAGAAAACTTGAATGTATTTAAGGTAGTTAAGACCCCTCCAACACTTGAATAATTTTACAATCCTGATCAAAAGTATACAATTTTAAAACCTAGGAAAGAGAATTATAACTCACATAAATGAGTAAAACCTTTTTCTGGAGTTAAATGTTTTTCATGTAGAATGATTGGGCATATCTCTCACACTTGCACTTTTCATAGTAGAACACATCTAGTGTAGAAACCTAAGATTTATAAATCACAGTATATCAAACATGCATCTAGATTATTATTGTCAAGACGAGAACCCAAACTTGTTTGGGTTTCCAAGTCTATCGTTTGATAAATTTGTTGAGATGCTGTCATACAAGTCCTCGGGAGAGCATTTAGTACCTAAACAGTGGATGGTCGAAGCATATGACTGGAGACACAACACAATTCATATCACATGAAGATATGAATGAAAGTAAAGTGATATTGGGAGACAATGCCATAAGGAAAGCGGTAGTTATAGGTACGATTGATAACAACAACAATTTTTTCATTGAAAATGTATTATTGGTTGAAGACTTAAAACATAAATTGTTGAGTATTAGTCATCTTTATTATAAAGGTTTGTGTTAAATTTTTTTTCCAACAAGATGTATTATAAGCCAAAATGGAATTGATATGTTGCATGGAAATACGGTAAATAATGTATATATACTTGATTTAAATTTTGTTGAATATTCTAATATATTTTGTCTCAAAACAATTACTATTGAATCTTGGTTTTGGAATAGAAGAAATTATCTTGCAAGCATAAAGAAATATTTGGAAGATTACCCAGAAAGAATTTTTTAGAGGGATACAAAAGTTATAATTCACCAAGGATCCCCTGTGAGATGCATATAAATTAGAAAAATAGGTGAAGTCCATCTTTCATTTTATTAAAGATCTTAAAATTAGCAAACCACTAGAAATCAGTCACATGAATATTCTGTGATTTTAATAGCATTATAAGTTTAGGTCGTACTATTTTTAGGTTTGTAATAGTTGATGATTTTTTAAGATTCACTTTGGTCAAATTCTTATTTCATAAGAGTGAGTTTTTTTAAAAATTTATCTACTTCGATTCAGAATAAAGTAGGGTATGAAATTTTATCAATTCAAAGTGATCATGGAGGAGAGTTTAAAAAAGAAAAAATGAAGATTTTTGTATAGTGCAAGGAATTGATCAAAATTTTTCAGCACCTTGGACCGCTCAGCAGAATGGGGTTATTGAAAGAAAGAATAGAACTTTGATAGAAGCTGTTAAAGCCATATTAGCAGAATATTCACTTCCAAAATCTTTTTGGGCTGAAGTAGTTAGTACATCTTATTATGTTCTGAATAGTCAGAACATTAAATCTAAGTTAAACAAGACACTCTATGAACTTCTTAAGTAGAGAATATATAATCTTTCAAATTTGCATGTTTTTGGTTGTATGGTGTTCATTCATACTAATGGAAAAACAACTTTAGGAAAATTTGTTCTAAAATCTTATGAAGGAATGTTCTAGGACATTCTACTGCTGGAAAATCTTATCGGGTTTTTTTATAAGAGAACTTTGGCTGTTAAGGAGACCACACATGTAATTTTTTATTGTTTTTTAAGGGAAAACTACGATGGGGCCTACACGTTAATTAAAAAAACAACTACACGATCCTTAAAGGGAACTCAAACTCACTACTACTTAGAAAAGCTATAAAATTAAAAGAAAAAAAACCTAATTGCTCGAGTTCCCCACTAAGATAAACCCCACAACAGAGAAATCTTAGAAATAGGAGATAGACAAGTAGCCTGCTTCAAAGAGCAAAAAACACATGCCAAGAATACAACAATAAAAGGAAACAAACCTAAACTCAAAGAAATCCAAGTGGGATGAAACAACCACAAAAAATGACTGGAAGAAGCCATAAAACCCAGCCACTTGAGAAAGGCAGACCCATAATCTAGGCAATAAAAATAGGAAAGTTGCAAGAAGCACAGCCAGGCAACCACCCAAAAACCAACAACTACAGTGATATTAAAAAATAACATAAGGTAATCAAATTTTATCCAATCTTAACCGGCCTTCCAAATAAAATGGAAGATTAGATACCAAGAAATCTACCATAGACTCCAAATCACAACCCCATCTGGTCATGGAATGAGCACACGCATTGCTCTCCACATGAACGACCAAAACAAAACAATTTAAGATACTTTACAAGTTCCTAATTTCCCTTCTCATGTAAAACAAAGTAGAATAATACATAGTATAATCCCTCAAGGTAAATGAAAGATAACAATATGTAGAACCAACCTCAACCACAATATTAATGTAATCAAGAGAACAACAAATTCTTAAACCATAAAGAGTCCCATAGGTGGTAGGATAATTGACATCACAATTATAAAGATGACCAACAATACCCAATATGGAATAACCATAAGAGTCTTTGATGACACCACCACTGCCCCGTAATAGAATTCATGCTAATAGCATCCACATTAAACTTAATGAAATTGATAAGAGGCTTCATCCAATTAATACTCCTAAGAATTTTATGAACAATATCCATCCCCAACTTAATCCATAGGTGAACAACATAAGGGAAATAGTTTTTGAAACTCTTAATATAAAGTAATTTGGCAAAATAGAGAGCCATAATCATATCTTTAACATTTTGAATAATTCTATGGTGGTTCATAACCACACCATTGAAATGCAAATTATTCCAATCCAACCATAAATATCAAAGGATAAGGGAGGGAATAACATTTATGATATGACCTTTGGAATTAATAAACCAACAATTAAGTAAAGACTTAATATATATAGTTACCTTAAAATAATTAAATTGGAAAATTTCATCAAAATAAGTCCCGACTTTGGCAGAAAAAGGAACAAAAATAAAAACATGATGCATATTATCCATATGAAAACAACATTAGCACTTTAGATTGAAGGATAAAACCTCTTTTAATAAACATATCATCTGTAGGAATAAACTTATGTAAAATTCTCCAGATAAATATAGAAATGGTAGAAGGAATACTTTTATGCCATATCATATTGAAAATCTTAGAAGCCCCTTTCTTATCTCTAAAGGAATGACAAGCATCCTTTATTCTAAAGTTACCATCTTTAGTTAAAGCACATAACTGAACATCAAGAATTAATGTTCAAAGGGATTTTAAGGATTTGCTAAATAATAAAATTATTAAGAACATCAGAAAGTTTCTCAACATCCAAACCATTATAAGAAAAGAAATAATTAACTTTTATAGTAGCATTGGAAGAAGTATTAGTAATAGAGTCAATGGATTGACCCCCCAACTAATAATTCTATAAAAAAGAAAGTATTACCATTACCAAGGCTCCAAATGATAAACAGCTCAACAGACCATTTAACTTTACACAAACTCTGCCAAACTTTAGAGTTACCTTTACTAAAGCTACATTTGGTGGGATGCTTCCACCGACAATACTTGTTAATAATAAAATTAGCCTAAAGGCTTGAATTAGCATGAAAATTATTTCACAACTTAAAAGAAAATGTGTAGGACAAATCATTTATAGACTTATAACCCAGAGCCTCTTCAACCAAAGTTTCACAGCATTTATCCCATGAAGACTAGTGGAATTTGGAACTACAACTAGCCCCTTTCCAAAAAAAGTTATTAAAACTTCTAGCAATCCTATTATAAATAGTCTGAGTAGGAAGCAAAGTTTGAAAATTATAAATCGGTATATAACAAGGAACACTCTTGATAAGAGTTAACTAACCTCCAAAAGATAAAAAATTATAATCCCAAGACAAAATTTTATTTTCCACAATCGTAATTAAATCATCAAAAAGAAAGGATTTCTTGTGACCCTTATAAAGAGGCACCCCAAGGTACTTTAAAGGAAAAAAACCATGATTAAAACCAATTAAATTAAAATCCAAAATATGTTTAAAAGAGACTTTCTTAGCATAAATAAAACAACACTTATGTTTATTATGAGCTAGCCCACTCACAAATTCAAATTAGTGTAAGAACCTCATAAGCCTAAGATTCTTATTCATCGAGGAATTCATAAAAAATAATAAAATTATTTGCAAAACATATGTGAGATATATAAAAACCACCTAAAGTTCTAATATAAAGGCTAGGATACTTCTCAAAAAGCTCAACAAGACCCCTAGAAAGATACTCAGCTACAAAAATGAAGAGGGCCGAAGAAATAGGATCACCCTACCTCAGTCCATGAGAAGCCTTAAAAAACCATTGGCCTTATCGTTTACAATGATAAAAAAATAGTGGATTTTAATGAAAAGCATAATGAGGTTGATAAAATTAGAATAAAACCTAAACAAATTCATAATATCGTAAAGGAAATTCCAATCTATATTATGATAAGCCTCTAAAATATGAAGTTTCAGAATCATATTACCACCTCAAACCTTAACATCAAAGTATTAACAAAATTCTTAAGCCAAAAGGATATTAACTTCAATTACACGCCCTTTAAAAAAACCCATTTAAAAAGGAGCATTAAGTTTTGGCAAAAAAAACTTTTAAATGATATATAAAAATTTTAGAGAGTAGTTTAATAAAAAAGGTACATAGGCTAATAGGTCTAAAATCATTCCAAGAAGTGACAGAGATATTCTTTGGAATAAGCAATAGAGGTAGAAGTAAAAAACTTTGGAATATAATTACCATTAAAAAATTAATAACTTTAGAGAAAAGATTATTACCAATAATATGCTAAGTTTTCTGAAAAAACTTCATCTTGAAGCCATTCGAACCAGCAACAGACTCCTAATTCATATCAAAAATAGTATCTTTAACTTCCTCAATAGAAGGAGGTTTAGATAAGTAAACATTATCATCATGAGAAATAATATTAGGAATTATAGTAGGGTTATCAATAATAAAAGGGGTAAAAGATTTATTAAGATTATTTTAAAAGTGTTAAACAACCAAATTAGCAATTTTAGCACCATCCTCAATCATAGAGCCATCAACCCTATTAATGTTATGAATAAAATTAATAGAACATTTCCACTTAACCAAGTAATAAAAGTTTTTTTTATTATTTTCACCCTCAACAAGATGTTTAACAGCCGCTTCTTATTTCCAAAAAATTTCCTCCTGAGCTTGTAATTTATAATGGCCATCTTTGACCTCTCTCAATAAATAAAATTTAGCTTCAAAAGGAACCAATTGACACTGAGTCTCATAGGAATTCACCTTATCTTTTGTAATTAAAATGTTTAAAAAAGGATTCTTAAAATAATTGTGGTTCCACCATCTTAAAGCAATCTTAGGTCTTTTAATATTAAACCAAAGTCTTCTCATACTAGAAATTAAACAAAGAATCTAGCATTTTGGAAGAGATGAGGTTGGAAGAAGATCATATTTAAGATATCTCCCAAGAAATTCAAAAGAAAAATTTGGAAGAGAATGTTGGAATAGAAAATACTTTTCCTAAAGAATTCAAATTTTCTAAAAGTCACCCTAAAGAATTCATTTTAGGTTAAGCTAGTGACGGTGTTAGAACTAGGCATGGACTTCGTAATGAAGTAAATCATTCTACCTTTATATCAATAATTGAACCCACTAATATAATCAAATATTTTTAGATGTATTTTTGATGTTGGCCAATTATGAAGAATTGAATCAATTTGTTAGAAATGATATTTTGAAATTGATTAAAAGGCTTAAGCATCAAAGTGTTATTGGAACTAAGTGTGTGTTTAAAAATAAAATGAATGATTCAAGTGTTTTGATTAAAAATAAGGCATGATTGGTTGCTAAGGGGTATAATAATATTGAAGGAACTAATTTTGAAGAAACCTTTTCCCCTTAGCCATAATTGGAGTGATTAGAGTGTTACTAGTCTTTGCCTATTTTAAAGGTTTTAAATTATTTCAAATGAATATTAAGAGTGTCTTTCTTAATTGAGTGATATAAGAGGTTTTTTATGTTGAGCAACCTCTAGGTTTTGAAAATTAAAAATTCCCTATTCATGTGTTTAAATTAAAAATGACATTGTTTGTGTTAAATAAGCTCTTAAGGGTTGGTTTGAGAGGTTAAGCACTTTCTTAATAGAAAGATCATTTGTTAAAGGAAGTGTGGACACCACTTTCTTCTCAAAAGTAATGAGTAGTAAATTTGAAATGAGTTTGATGAGAGACTTGAGTAACTTTCATGGTTTTAGCATAAAATAAGATGTGGAAGGAACATTTCTTAGCCAGTCAAAGTATATTAAGGACATCCTCAAGAAATATGCAATAGGTAATGCTAAACAAATGAGTTCTCCATTTCAGTTTAAAAAGGATCCTTAGGGAAAATCTATTAAAAAAAAATTAGAGTAATAATTTAACCAGTGCTTTACTTGACTTCTAACATACCAGATATGAGGTTTAGTGTTTATTTATATACTAGATTTCAAGCTGATCCAAAGGAATCACATCTGACTGCACTTAACAGAATTTTGAGATATCTTTTTGGAACCCAAAACATAGGGAATTAGTATCCTAAGCACAGCTCTTCTTTTGAAATCATTAGATATTCTTACTCATATTTTGTTGGATATAAGGTTAACCAAAAAAGTACTTTTAGAACTTGTTAATTCATAGGAAACTTGTTAGTATCTTTGTCTAATAGAAAACAAAATTTAGTAGCCCTTTCTACTACTGAAGTAGAATATATTGCCTTAGCTAGTTATGTGGAATAAGTTCTTTAGTTAAAATAAGAAATGATTTACTTAGGATTTTCAATTGGCACTATTCCAATTTTCTTTGATAATATAAAATCCATATTCCTTTTAAAGAATTCTATTCAACATTCTAGAACCAAGAATATAGATATAAGGCATAACTTCATTAGAGAATATTTGGTTAAGGGAGAAATTAAATTACAACATGTTGCCTCTAAGAATTAACTTTTTGACATTTTCACAACACCACTACTTTTGAAATGTTTAGCACTTTAAGAACTAGATTAGTTGTAATTTTCCTTAATGCTTAAAATAAAAATTCTGCAAATTAGATTTATATTGTATTGATGTGTTTGTTTATTTCTTAGTTTTTTTGGTAGGATTTGTTTATTTTTGTTTCTTTAGTTTTTATTTATTTTTCTTAGGTTGGTATTGAGTTTTTTTTTTGTTTTCAATGTTGCTTGTCATAGATTTTGTGTGAATTGTTTTTAATAGAGATTTTATTTATCATGTCATGAGTGTGTTTTCCTTTTATACTATACAAACATTTTTGTATTGTAGAAATTCAATAACATATACTGGCATTTTCTGAGTTGACCTTATGAGACTAAAATTTTTAATGCATATGGTACTGTACGATGTCATCATTGTCTATACGATCATTATTTTTTTATTTGTATATCTGGGGATAGTTTTATAAAAAGTCAATTATTAGACACTGATCATAAGCATAAAATTGTATTTTATTTGTATGATCCTATTATAAGTTTTTCATGTGGACTAACCTAACTGTTAGAAATGACCTTTAATATTTTGATCATCCTGAATGAATAAGTGTTTGTCTGTATGATCGTAAGGTATAAAAGCATGTATGATTTGAAGAAAAAGTATGAACTATTGAAATCATCTCATGCTGGACTTGAAAATGATTTTAAAGTGTTTATGAAGGAATCAAATAAAAGAGAACATGAGTTGAAATTAGATAATTCAACTTTAAAAATATAAACTCAAATCTTGTAGGAAAATTGAATGCCATTATGGTAGGTAAGACACCCCCAACACTTGAATAATTTTACAATCCTGATCAGAAGTGCACAATTTAAAAACCTAGGAAAGGATATTAATAATCACATATATTAGAAAAATCTTTACCTCATGTTAAATGTTTTTTGTGTCAAATGATTTGTCATATCTCTCACACTTGAACGATTCATAGTAGAACACATCTGGTGTGGAGACTTAAGATGCATAAATCAAATCATAACAAACATGCATCTAGATTATTATTAAAAAGAGGAGAACCCAAACTTGTTTAGGTTCCCAAGTCTAACATTTGATTATTTTATAGAGACACTCTTATACAAGTCCTCCTGAGAGAATTTGGTACCTGAACAACAAATGTTCACAGCATATGATTGGAGACACAACATAATTCATAATGCTGGAAGCAAAGAATTTAGGTAAAGTGACACTAGGAGACAATACCATAAGGACAGTTATAGGTACAGGTTTTATTGGAAGCAAAAAACAATATTTTCATTTAAAATGTATTTTTGGTTAAAGGCTTAAAATATAACTTGTTGAGTATAAGTCATCTCTATGATAAAGGTTATAGTGTTAAAATTTTTCCTACAAGTTACATTATAAGCTAAAATAGAATTAATATATTTACTTAAATAGTGTAAATAATGTATACATTCTTGATTTGAATTTTGTTAAATCTTCTAATTCTTATTTTTTCAAAATAATTTCAAATGAATCATTGTTTGGGATTAAAAGACTTTGTCATGCAAGAATGAAAAATCTTAGGAAGATTACACATAATGAAATTATTAGAGGGATACCCAAATTAGACTTCACTAAGGATAACCTGTGTGATGCATGTTAATTAGGAAAATAAGTGAAGTACTTCTTTCATTCAATTAAAGATCTTAGAACTAGAAAACCATTAGAAATCATTCACATAGGTATTTTTGAACTGGTTAGCACTGTAAGTTTAGGACATATAGTTTTTGGGTTTATAATAGTTAATAATTTTTCAAGATTCACTTGGGTCAAAGTCTTATTTCATAAGAGTGAATTATTTGATGAATTTAAAAAATTTTCTACTTGGATTCAGAAGAAACTAGGATGTAAAATTTTATCAATTCTTTTTTTTTTGAGAAACTGCATAAAGCAATATTATTAAAAAGAAACCAAAGAAGAAAAGACTAACTAAATTTCGATATATCACATTCCTCCTTTAATATATTAAAGAAAATAGGAGGAATGTGATTAATATCCAAACTATCCCAAACAAAGTAATTATTTCTAGCATATTTAACAAAACAATCGGCTAACTTATAACAAACTCTATTCACAATTTGAATAATAACTTGATTAAAAGTCCTAAGAAAAAAGAAGTCATCAAAGCTAGTATTATTAACTCCTTGAAATCCCTCCTTGATGGACTTTTGAATGAACTTTAAGACATTATAATTATCTCCTTCTATAATGATTCCATTAGCTTGAAACATCCACTCTTGAAGAACTTTATTGAAGGATAATACCGCTTCTAGTTCTAAAGAAGAACTATCCCAATGCATCCATTTGAACCCAAAGGTGAATAGAAATCTACCTTTGCTATCTTTTAGAACTCTTCCAATACCTGCTGCATAGTTATCTCCGAGAGAAGCATCCACGTTTAATTTGATCCATTCAGTTGGAGGGGGATTCCAAATTGAAAAGAGAAATTTTATCAATTCAAAGTGATCATGGATGCGAGTTTAAAAATTGAAAATTTGAAGATTTTTATAGAGAGCAAGGAATTGATCAAAATTTTTCAGCATCTATTAGGAATGAAAAATTGATAGAAAAGGGTTATTGAAAGTAAGAATGAAAATTTGATAGATACTACTAGAGCCATATTGGCAGAATATTCACTTCCAAAATATATTTAATCTAAAGCGATTAGTAATGCTTGTTATTTTTAAATAGGGATAACATTAGATCCAAGTTGAATAAGACACCATGTGAACCTCTTAAGGGGAGAAAAATCTAATTCTTCATATTTGCATATTTTTTGATGTAAGGTGTTCATTCATAAGGTCAAAACTCCTTTTGGAAAATTTGATCATAAATATGATGATAGAATTTTTATAGTATATTATAGTGCTGTCAAATCCTATAGGGTTTTTAACAAGAGAAATTTTAATGTAGAGGAGACAACAAATGTACTTTTTGATGAATCAAGCATTTCAGAAGAGCGAAGGTTGGTAGAAGATCATATTGAAGATTTATCCCAAGAAATAAATTTCAAAGAGAATGTTGGAATAAATAATTCTTTGCCTAGAGAATACAAATTTTCTAACAGTCACCCTAAAAAATTTATTTTAGATGAACCTAGTGAGGGTGTTAGAACTAGGCATGGACTTAGTATGGAAGTGCACAATTCTGCCTTTATATCAATGATTAAACCCACTAAAATAAATCAAGCACTTTCAAAAGAATTTTGGATTTTAGCCATGCAAAAAGAATTGAATCAATTTGCTAGAAATTGTGTTTGAAATTGATTGAATGGTCTAAGGTTCAAAGTAATATTGAAACTAAGTGGGTACTCAAAATAAAAATGAATGATTTTGGTGTTGTGATTAGAAACAAGGCAAGATTAGTGGCAAAGAGGTATAATCAAATAAAACGGAATTAAGTTTGAACAAACTTATGTCCTTGTAGCTAGACTTGAAGCGAGAAGGATGTTACTAGCCTTTGCCTTTTTTTTTAAATTTTAAATTATTTCAAATGTATATTAAAAGCATCTATCTTAATGGGGTGATACAAGTGGATGTTTATATTGAGCAACCAATAGGTTTTGAAAATTCAAATTTTTAAATCATGTTTCTAAATTGAAAAAGGCATTGTAAGGACTAAAATAGACTTGTAGGGCTTGGTATGAGAGATTAAGCACTTTCCTATTTGGAAGATAATTTATTAAATGAAGTGTGCAAAACCACACTCTTCTTTAAAAGGATAGGAGATGAAATTCTTATTATTCAAATTTACATTGATGATATCTTTTTTGGCTCCACCAATAAAAGTCTTTTTGATGATTTTTAAAAAATAATAAGTAGTGAATTTGAAATGAGTTTAATGGGAGACTTGAGTTTCTTTCTTTGTTTTAGCACAAAATAAAATAAGGAAGGAAAATTTCTTAGCCAATCAAAGTATATTAAGGACGTCCAAATAATATATAAAATAGATAATACTAAACCACTGAGTACACCAATGAGTTCTTCAATTTAGTTAGATAAGGATACTAAAGGAAAATCTATTGATCAAAAGAAATTTAGATGAATAATTAGATCTTTGCTTTACTTGACAGTTAGCAGACTAGTTATCATGTTTAGTATTTATTTGTGTGCTATATTTTATGTTAATCAAAGGAAATCACATCTAACTACTATTAAGAAAATTCTGAGATATCTTTTGAAAACTCAAAACTTTGGGATTTGGTATCCTAACCACAGCTCTTCTTTTGAAATTATTGAATATTCTGATTCAAATTTTGAAGGATATTGGGATGATCAGAAATATACTTTTAGAACTAATTAATTTATAGGACACTCTTTAATTTCTTGGTCTAGCAAAAAATAGAATTCAGTATCCCTTTCTACTGCTAAAGCAGAATAAATTGCCTTAGGTAGTTGTGTGGCACAAGTTCTTTTGGTAAAATAATAACTAATTCATTTTGGACTTTCATTTCACATTATTCTTATTTTTTGTGGAAACACAAGTGCAATATGAATTTCAAAGAATCATGTTTAACATTATAGAACCAATCATATAGATATAAGGCATCACATCATTAGAGATTATGTGGCTAAGGGTTAAATTGAATTACATCATGTTGCTACTGAGAATCAACTTGAAGATATTTTTATAAAACCACTAGATTTTAGAACATTCTGTACTTTAACAATCAGATTAGGTTTGATTGATCTTAATACTAAAAATTAAAATTTGGTAAATTTGATTTGTAATGTATTGATGTGTTTGTTTATTTCTTAGTTTTGTTTTGTTAGGGTTTACTTATTCTTGTGTTTTTGTTTCTTCAGTTTTTGTTTATTTTTCTTATGTTAATATTGAATTTTTTTTCTTTTTAGTATTGTTTGTCATAGTTTTTTTTTTTGTGAATTGTTTTTTAAAAGAGTTTTTGTTTATCTAGTCCTGAGTGTGTTTTTCTTTCATACTGTATGGACATTTTCATATTGTATAAATTCTATAGCATGTACAAGGTATTTTTTGAGTTGAGAAAGTGAGACTAAAGCTTTTAATTCATATCATACTGTACGATGTCATCATCATCTATATGATTATTGATTTTTCTTCTATATATTTCAGGATAGTTTTCAAAAAAGTTAGTTATTGAACACAGATCATAGGTACAAAATCATATTTCATATATATGATTATGTTATCAGTTTCTCATATAAACAAATCTATCTGTCAGAAATGATCTTTAATATTTTAATCATCCCAGATAAATATGTGTTCGTATGTACAATCGTATGGTCAAAAAGCTTGTAAACCATGACTCCACCAGAATGGCATTTTTGAAAGTGATCAGATGACACTAGAAAGTGCTCTGATACCACTTGAAAGTTCGTTAGGGATGTTAGGCCCTATGAACTTAGTCCCAAAGCTAATAATGAGATAGAGAGGTGAATTGGTTGTTAAAGATCTTTTAAAACAAAACTCCAAACCAAATCACCACAATAAAATCAACGATGCAGAAATTAAATGCGGAAGCAAATAATGAGAAAGAACACACCAGATTTATAGTGGTTCGGCCAAACCTTGACCTACGTCCACTCCTTGGAGGCACCCTCCAAGTATTGCACTAACTAAGTGTCTCTCCTTTAGCCCCCACATCTAGGCGGAGAAGCCCTTAGCAAATCACTTCCACCTTCCCCGGTGCGGTGGAGTCGCCGGGTCCTTTGACACCATAGGGATCTTTTTCTTTGGTAAACTTACTTCGAGACAAGCCTTGAATCTGATGGTACTAAGGTGCGAGTTCGCCGGAGCAACCATGTGGAATCCCCTCCACACTCCCTTGAGTTCCCCCCCCCCCCACTCATAGGATCTTCTCCCTCTCAAACTCCACCCTTTCCTCTCTCCCTTTCAAGCTCTCTCTTCAAGTTTCCCCCACAAGAACGAAGCTCCAATGGCTCCCAAAGACCCTTACAAAAGTTGCCATGCATAGCTTAAATAGAAGCTCTCAAAACGAGCTCATAAATGCTAGTTGCCGACATTATCGTCCAGGACGATAAGCATATCGTCCTGGCCGATTAGTTCAAATATGAGGAAAATCGTCCTGAACATCGCCCTGAAATGAAACTAGATGATGTCTAATCAGCCCGGACGATCTTGCGATCGTCCAAGATGATTTGACCATGTAATTGCTTTCCTTAAATTCCGAGAAATTTTGAAAAAATTGACCTGGATCGTCCTGGCCGATATTTTATAGTCCAGGCCGATCCTCTGGACGATGTCTAAAAATAGGTACTTTCTAAATAAAACGGGCGGCATATTCTTGTTGAAATGAGCCTATCATCCTGGCCGATATAAAATCGTCCAGGACGATGTGTTTTGCATAATGACGGCTGCTTTAATGAGGATGCCCTAATTAGGGTTTCTACTTTTGTCAGATCGTCTAGGACGATATAAATATCGTCCCGGATGATGTTACTAAAAATAAAAATCTTTTAGGGAACAACAGAAAATCTTTCGAGTTACAAATCATCAGGTGCCACATCAAATACAACAGACTCAAGAAAGGAAAAAGAATACAAGTTGACTTAGACCTAGTCTACCCAATCTTGAGTTGGTTCCAAATTGCAGTCTGATCGTGTCGACCTGAAAAGTCAGTACATAAGGCGATTGTAGAGAAATAAGAAATGTTTGCTATCATCAAAATCATAAACCATAGATCCGCAACAATCTCCCCCTTTTTGATGATGGCAAACAATTTCAATTTGAATTTTCAAAAAGGACTATTTTCTCCTAATCTCCCCTTCACTAGAATAACACTTTAAAAAATAGGGGAGATAAAAATATTTTTTAAATTTTTTTGAAAAGAAAGAAAAGATACAAATACGTTCTCCCCTTTTTCCATTATCAAAAAGAGAGGAGGCACAAACAAAAAAAAACTAACAAAAACATTCCCTGATCTAGTGAAAAAATAAAGATTCTTAAAATGTGAAAGTTACCTCTTGGTTTTAATCAAAAACTTAGTTGAATTGGATTGACAACGCATAGCCCAGAAAAGGTTAGAAATTCATAATTTGATAATCCAAACTCAAGTTCTTTAAAAAGGTTTAAAAACTTTTTAATTCAATATCTAAATCATAAAATAAATTAGAGAAAGAAACAATCATTTTTCAAAAACTCCTTCCATAAAATATATCTAATAGAAGATCAATGCACGAATTGTTGAATCAAGAATCAAGATTTTCAAAGTCAAGTATCAAAAGTATCAAGGGGTTTCTTAAGCTTTTTAAGAAGTACAAGAATGGTAAGCATTAACTTTTTGTGGGCTCATTTTATGTCGCTTGCCAATTGGTTGGCGCACTGCACATCTTTTGATACACTTTGTGTATTCTATATTTTTCAATTTGGCGCTTTGCGCATCTTTTATTTTTGGCATCATTGGCCAATTTTTTGACTATGCTACCTTTCTGAAATCTTAAATACCAAAAGTAAACCCATACTATTGATAAAGCGAATTTCTTGATTAAGAAAATTTTGAATTAGATTCAATAACTTGCAAAAGATTTCTATGCGATAAATAAAATGTATGGGATAAAAAAATTTGTTTCAAAAACCAATTTAAAAGATGAAAAAGATTTTAAATCAAAACTAGGATAACCTCTTTTGGGAAATAGAGATTGAGAGTAAAAAATATAATGAGTTTCCTTCCTTCGACTGTTTTAGAGAAGTCAAACAAAATTTATCAAAGGTTTCAAGAAAAAACAAGAAGTAGATTTTTCATTTTTAGAAAAGTGAAAGTGTGTGTTGATTAGAGAAAACATCCACGAAAAACAAAAACAAAATATCAAAGAATAAAGAAAAACAAAAAGCAAAAAATATAAAAACAAAAAAACATAAAAGCTTTTATCCATTTTCTCTCTCCTGGTCCGATGCTTCGGAAACCAGATCTGCCCATGAGATTTTTTGCCTTTCATTATTTCCCCAGTTTAAATTTTGCTCCGCCTTGCCCTTTTCTTTCGTAGGAAGAATTCTTAAGTTAGGGCACTGATTTTTCATATGTCCAGGCTTCCTGCATCGAAAGCAAATAACGTCAGAAGAAATATGGACATCCTTACCACTTTTACCTTTTTTCCATTTTTGCTTATGCTTTGGTGAGGTTTGTGATTTGCTTGACAAGTCATTGCTATCGTCACCAACTAAGCTTCCTCTTTCCGTATCTTTAGCTTTAGAATGATCATTTCACCTGCAATCAGAAGTCTTTGACCCAAACCTTGCTCGTAGGT
Organism: Dendrobium nobile; assembly: GCA_022539455.1. Lineage (NCBI taxonomy): Eukaryota > Viridiplantae > Streptophyta > Magnoliopsida > Asparagales > Orchidaceae > Dendrobium > Dendrobium nobile. Next base: position 42,920,592 of record CM039729.1, on the reverse strand, counting down.
AATGAGTGAGCCAATCAAATTATCAATATAATATATATTCAAATCTTTAGATTCACAAATAGCAACAACTTTAGGACCAAATTTATCCAGTATACATCGAAGAATTTTGTCAACTTTTTCCAAATTTGAAAAATCTTTTCCTAAAGCATGCAATGAGTTTACAATTTGAATGAATCTGGTATACATGTCTAAGATCATTTCTAAAGGTTTCATGGAAAATAATTCAAAATCATGCATTAACAAATTCAACTTGGATTGCTTGATTTCATTCGTTCCTTCGTATATGGTATGTAGTTTATCCCAAACTTCCTTACCAGTAGTGCAAGTGGAAACTACCATAAAATCATCAGAAGTTAAAGCACAGAAAAAGCAATTTAATGATTTTGCATTCAATTGAGCATTGAGTTTTCTTTCCTCTTCCATTGATTAAAAGGAATGTCAGTTTTAATTCCATTAACAATACGTGACGGTGATGAATAACCAGCTAAAATCATATGCCACATACGAAAATAAATCGATTACAAGAAAATAAACATGCGAGTTTTCCAAAAATCAAATGACATATTTTTAAATAAAGGAGGTCTGGTGATTGAATAACCTTCCGCAACATTACGATTAGCTATGGATCGAAAATTCAAATGCTTTCCAAAACTTATTTTATGAAAACCGCTCTGATACCACTTGAAAGTGCTTAGATGACACTAGAAAGTGCTCTGATACCACTTAAAAGTTCATTAGGGATGTTAGGCCCTATGAACTTAAACCAAAAGCTAATACTGAGATAGAGAGGTGAATTGGTTGTTAAAGATCATTTAAAACAAAACTCCAAACCAAATCATCACAATAAAATCAACAATGCGGAAATTAAATGCGGAAGAAAATAATAAGAAAGAACACACCAGATTTTTAGTGGTTCGGTCAAACCTTGACCTACGTCAACTCCTTGGAGACACCCTCCAAGTATTGCACTAACTAAGTGTCTCTTCTTTAGCCCCCACAACTAGGCGGAGAAGCCCGTACAAAATCACTTCCACCTTCCCCGGTGCGGCGGAGTCGTCGGGTCCTTTGACAACAAAGCGATCTTCTTCTTTGGTGAACTTACCTCAAGACAAGCCTTGAATCCGATGGTACTAAGGTGCGAGTTTGCCAGAGCAATCGTGTGGAATCCCCTCCACACTCCCTTGAGTTCCCCCCCTCACAGGATCTTCTCCCTCTCAAACTCCACCCTTTCCTCTCTCCCTTTCAAGCTCTCTCTTCAAGTTTCCCCCACAAAAATGAAGCTCCAATGGCTGCCAAAGACCCTCACAAAAGTTGCCATGCATAGCTTAAATATAAGCTCTCAAAACGAGCTCATTAATGCAAATTGCCGACATTATCGTCCAGGATGATAGGCATATCGTCCTGGCCGATTAGTTCAAATATGAGGAAAATCATCCTAAACATCGCCCTGAAATAAAGCTGGACGATGTCTAATCGGCCCGGAAGATCTTGCGATCGTCCAGGACGATTTGACCATGTAATTTCTTTCCTTAAATTCCAGAGAAATTTTGGAAAAATTGACTGGATCGCCCTGGCTGATATTTTATAGCCCAGGCCGATCCTTTGGACGATGTCTAAAAATAGGTATTTTCTAAATAAAACTGGAGGCATATTCTTGCTGAAATGAGCCTATCGTCCTGGCCGATACAAAATCATCCAAGACGATGTGTTTTGAATAATGATGGCTGCTTTAATGAGGATGCCCTAATTAGGGTTTCTACTTTTGTCAGATCGTCCAGGACAATATAAATATCGTCCCGGACGATGTTACCAAAAATAGAAATCTTTTAGGGAATAACAAAAAATCTTCTGAGTTATAAATCATCAGGTGCCACATCAAATACAACAGACTCAAGAAAGGCAAAAGAATATAAGTTGACTTAGACCTAGTCTACCCAATCTTGAGGTGGTTCCAAATTTCAGTATGATTGTGTCGACCTGAAAAGTCAGTACATAAGGCGATTGTAGAGAAATAAGAAATGTTTGCTATCATCAAAATCATAAACCATAGATCCACAATAATTTTACGAAAAGCCATTTCATTTTTGGAGATTTCCATTCATATGTATAAATTTTTTTTGTTAAATATAATTTCAAAATTGTATGTACGATAAAATTTTTTACTATATGATATTTTGTTTTTCTATAAATTCAAAGGTAGTGGATGACTTTTTTTCTTCACATTCTAATTTGATCCTAAAATTTCTTGTGTCCTTCTATAGAAATGGCCAGTAACATCATATGTCCACAAACTTCTAAGGGCTCATCCTCTCGCTTTGGTAGAGATGAGAACTTTCTTTCAAAGGAAAATGATGAAACCTATGAACTTTTTGTTGGAGCCAAGATTACCCCCTCCCATATCCTTATTCAAAATGACATAAACTTCTCTATTATGCCTCTTTTTTCCTTGACACAATTTTCTTTTATCCACCTTGATCAATATTTGTCATCCAAAAAACTTCCAATTTTTTGTTGTGAATATGAAAGTGAATGAGGACCACAAGGTCGTATTCTTATAACTTTAAGCAGAGCGTACAAATAACTAAGGAAGATTTAGGCAACTTCTTTCACATCAGGACTCAAGGGGTTAGAGAACACACCATGACCTATAGAGGGAATTTTTATTGGTCAGAAATAAACCAAATTCTTAGAGTTGTTACACAAGTAAACCATCATTCCCAAGTGTACATCCTTAACCAAAATGGTAGGATTATCCAGCAATTCTTGAGAACTTCTATTTTTCCCAAAGCTGGTGGTCATATCAATTTGACTCCTCATTTGTCAACTACCATATACCTTATAATGACAAACACTACTATTGATGAAGCTCAACTAATCATGGACTACATCTATAAACTTTCTTATAATGGACTTCTTCACAAAAGGATGAAGAAAAATGTGGCCATAGGACACTTTGTTGAATACATTATAATTAAAAAGTACAACCTTATCCATCCTGATCCTCCCACTCAACTTCCTAATTACTTTACCGATGCCTCTTTTCTTGCACTTTTTGGTCAGGATCAAGGATCTGAGGGAGAAGATTCAGAAGGAGAAGAAGGAGCCCCTACTCCAGCACCTTCAGCTACTCCTGGACTTGATCAAAATTTCTATCAAAAAATTGTCTAGCATTTTGATAGATTGCAATCTTATTTTGATCAATATTTTGGTCAAATTAAGAATAACCTAAACCTATAGGATATGAGGCATAATGAAGACATCGGGTGGATAAGAGGTCAATTTGACTATATCAGTACACATGTAGCAATAATAAATAGCTACTTTATGATGTTCACTCCTCAGCCACCTCCAATCCAAGGCCACTAAGAATATCTTTATGGATTAGTGTTAAAGTTTTTGGATTAGAGTTTAGATTTTATATTTTTGGGTTCTCGGTTTAAGCTTTATATATTAACATTAAATAATTAGGTTTTAGAGTTTAAGGCTTAGGATTGTTATTATTATTATTTTTTTATTTTTGGGAAAACTCTCAAAGGCGACTATGTACTAATTCAGGCAAAAATTTATATGGTCCTTAAAGGAACCTCAAGCACACTACTGCTCAAATGAAGAATAAAAAGAAAACAAAAGGATCTTAAGAGCTAAGTCCCTACTAAGCACAAATACAAAACACGATAGGTATAATCTATGAGGTATAAGAATTAGCACAAAAAAAGTAAGGAGAGCACCAAAAAGCAGCAACCATATCCATCTTCCCAACCAAAATGAGCTTATTACAAGCACCAACAAAAAAATTCTGAAAGCCAGCATAAGTATAAAAAGAATTAAGGCAAAATATAGTAAACCAATCTCAACTGTTATCAGAGAGTACAAATACCTGGTGGAGACAACGTGCAAAAGTCAAGTGGATTACGAAAGAAATTCTTTCACTCTGTAGCCAGCACAAGAAAGAATTCTAATTTCATCTCTTATATTAAAGATGAAAATGGGAATGAGGTGGAAGAGAAAAATCAAATTGAAGATGTGTTTATCCAATTTTTCAAGCAAAAATGGGATGAAAGAAGCTGCTTACAAGAAGGTTGGCAGTTGAACCAGCATACTTTAGGAAGAGATGATAGAAATCTACTTTGTAAGGAGTTTTCTATTGAGGACGTAGAGATGGAAATAATAGAATCCACTGGTTTCACTGCTCCAGGTGAGGACGGAATCACCTATTCCTTTCGTTAAAATTATTAGCAAATTATCAAAGTCGAAGTTTGGATAGCTATTCAAATGTTTTTCTCTACAGCTAGTATGAATGACAAATGGAAAAATACTATGATTGTTCTAATTTTGAAAGTTAGCAATCCTAAATTTTCCCACAACTATAGACCGATTAGTCTCTATAACACGGTTTGCAAAGTCATTGCTAGAGTTCTACTCAACAGGCTTTTTGAGGTAATTCCAAAGCTTATATCCATTGAACAAGCAGCCTTCATCAAAGGTAGATCAATTCAAGAGCATATTCTATTTGCCCAGGAACTTTTCCATAAGTTCAAATAATCAAAAGCTGCCAAAGGACTTGTCTCTATCAAATTGGACATGGAACAAGCATATGACTCTATGGGGTGTCCTTCTTTGAATAAGGTCATGGAATACTTTGGGTTTCCAAGCTTATTATCTAAACTCATAATGGAATGTGTTCAAAATCCTACTTTTTCTATTTTGATTAATGGAAAACCTTCTAATTGGATTAATGCTAAATGTGGTTTTAGACAAGATTGTCCCTTGTCACCTTACCTTTTCATCCTTTGTTAACAACTCATTTCAAATGCTATCATTGGTAAGGAATCGTTTGGAGTTCGGGTGAGCCTTAATAGTCCAAGGATTACTCATTTTCTTTATGTAGATGATGTAATTTCTTTGAAGAAGCCAAAATCAGTAATGTGAAGACAATCAAATCAATTATCAAGAAGTATTGTAGTTGGACAGGGCAATCAATTAACTCAAGCAAATCAGGAATTCTCTTTGGATGAGCTACCAGCCACAGGATAAAGAGGAAAATTAAAGGCATTATGGGATATAATGAAGTCAAGGAATTCAATTATCTCGGTGCTAAGATGTCCTCAAGGAAACTCTCTAAATTGGATTTTCAATTCATTTTAGATAAAATCTTACTTAAGATTAATAGCTGGGGAATTAAATACCTATCCTTATCATGTAAGATCACCTCTATGAAATCAGTAATCCTCTCTCTTTAAACTTTTCATTCCACTATATCTCTTATTCCTAAAGCTATACTTGAAGAAATTGAGAAGTTATGTCGATCTTTTATCTGAAACAAGATGAATAATGCACATGGGCTACACTATGTTTGTTGGGATAAATTGTATGAACCAATTATTAATGGAGGTAGAGGGCTTCATGCGTGTTCCAAAAAAGTGGGTCCTTTTTAAGAGAAAAACAAGCTTGGAGTTGCATGAAGAATGAAGGATCATTATTACACAAAACCATTTTCCCAAAATATGGTTCATGCTAGAAGTCTGGAATCAGAACCAATTCTGGTTCAGTGGCATGGAAAATAATCAAAAATGGTGGCAAAAATCTTAAACCAATAGTGAGATAGGATTTATCTAATGGAAAATCAGTGGATGTTCTTGAATATATCTTGATTTTGGATAAAAGTATCATCAATGGGCCTACTTTTGTAAATTCTCAAGATGAGTTGTTGGAGTCAATGACAATTTCTTTTCGGGAAGCCAATGGAAAGTTACTAAACTTAAAAAGTTTTTTGGAACTGATCTCAACAACCTTATTTGTAGAATTCAAATCCATATTGATCTTATTGATGACCGATTAGAACTTATTTACAAGGAATATGGGCATACTATTACTGAAATGGCTACTGGGAGAAAAATTCAGCATTTTGCTGAATATTTAAAATGGATATGGCTGAAAAAATTCAAACTTAATGGCCGTGTGAATAATTTTTGGTGGAGGGCACTTAGCAATGCTTTGCCTACTAACTCATTCATATCTTATAGAAGACATTAGAGATTTGACCTTTGCCCAAGAGGTTGTAATGAGGAGGAAAACAAAAAACATTTGGTTTGTAAATGTTCTAACATCAAAGAAATATTTCAGCATCTAAACAACTGGGGATTTCCTATGCCTGCCCTGGACTCGACAAAAGACACTTATAAATGTCTAGAATCTAACAATGTTTTCTTACTCAACTTGTTTTGTAATGCAGTCTTCTTTTATTGGAAATATAGGAATGATCTTATACATGGGAATATGGCAAGGAGCTTGATGCAAATTGCAGTCAAGGCTATAAGTTACACAGGAACTTCTTATATTCCGAACTATAATATTACGAAAAGGTTGAGTACTAGTCAGCTAACGCTGTTGGAAAATCGTTGGTACTCTCCACCACTCGATTGGATCAAGGGAAATGTTGATGCAACATTGTTACCTACTTACAAAGGAGGTTTTGGAGGAGTTGTTAGAGATCACAAAGGAAGATTGATAGCAGCATTTGGCAAACTATTGATCCATTGGGACATCTCTTATCTTGAGTTTCTAGCTATAATATCTATTAAAGATGTCATTAAGGATTGGAATCATGAATTCAAAGGAATCATTATTGAAAGTGATAATGCAAATATCATCAAATTCATTCATAAAGCTCTAAGGAAAGGAGGCAAAGGTATTGAAAGTATTTCCTTGATGAATGATTTCAAGTTTGTTATTTTTAATTGCATTAAGAGAGATTGTAATAAGTTAGCAGACTTATGTGCTAACTTTGGGGCTTTTTCTGATTTCCTTTGGGATGAACTTTTTCTTGATAAGATTCCTTCTTCCTTTGTTGATTTATTGAAGAAGGAATCTTTAGCTAGTTCCTTATAGGCTTTTGCCTTTTGCTTCTTTTCTAGTTTATATGCTTTATGCTTTTTCAAAAAGAAAAATCTCAACTGTTATCCAAAAAATAAGTTCTAATTGAGCTAAAAAAGATATTTCCAATCACCCAACTATAATCCACTAAATAGCTGCCAAACCATAACCTCCAATCATAGGAACAAGAAGAAGAACAATAACAAATACCAAACCAGTAGAAACCCAGCCGAATAATAATGTTACTAGAGATCACAACAAACCAAGAAATGAGGGACAGAACAGAGCAAAACACCATGGAAAACATAGGACCCCCATCCACTCGGGTGTGAAAACCCACCATAATTAATAGAACCAAGCCAAGCCACAAGAAGCAAAATGCAATGCCAGAAAAAGCCTTATTCTTAGCCACCAGCCAACCAAAAAGATCCAACTAGAAACCCTCAGCATACGCTCACAAAAATTAAGCATAAGAGACATTCAATCCCAAAGTATGTCCAACAAACCAAAGAAGTTGCAGGGATATAAGAAAGAATGGTAAAATAGAAATTAATATTACAATGATAGAAAGGGTATAGGTAGAATGAGCTCAAGATATAATGGAACTAGCAAACATCACTTAAATATGCCCAATGCTACTCCATCTTACAATCCATCCAAACCAAAATCCCTCTAACAATCAGCTTCAAAAAATACTAAGATAAGCCCAAAAAGAAATCAGCCACTCGTAACCAGATAGTGGAAAACCTGGACAGAAAAACACAATAACATAGAAGATAAAGCAAGGGCCTTCCTAGGAAACTACACACAGTTCCAAGGATAATAGCTAAAGCCCAAAAGGAAGCCTCCCCACAATATTAATAACCAAAACCCAAGTAAACTGAGAAGAGAAGGCGCATCGGGCATCCCAATAGCCCACTAGATAACACCTAGCACATCTAAACCTGAAGAAAATCAAAACAACTATAAAAAACACCAGTCCCAACCAAAACTCCCATAATAACCCACCACAATAAGGTCTAAATAATGCCAGTTCCCAATATAATAGCAGGAGGTAGGTGAGCAACAAGTGGGAATATCTTCAATAAAGAAGCTAGTGTCATCACAGATCAAACCCACAACCCAAAAATAATCAACCAACGCATGCAACACCACATCATAATTACAAAAATAAGTAGACAACCCAAGAAAAGCTACAAAAAACCAATAGCAGGAGAAATCTGATCCACCAAGGATAGGCCAACCGAGCCAATCCACAAAAAAGACCGCACAAAAAATATTGCAGAAGAAGGGAAAACATGATAAAAATAAGAAAAGTAGCAACAAACCAAATTTCCTCTAGATATAAGGCAAACTAATTTTATCCAATCTTAAGAGCCCTTTTTGGTGAATATGTAAATTTGGCTCCAACAAGTCAATGAAACTGTCAGGCCCGCTTACAAAATGGCTAAGCCAATTGGCACAGGCATTGCCCTACCAACAAACTTGAGAAAAAGAAACATTAACAAAAATCATTAACTATTTAAAGTCCCTACACTGATAAAAAACCTTAGGATATACAAACTGAGTCATCACCATTATTAATGCATTGAATAGTATGGATAGACTCAACCGCAATCCTTTGTTAGTAATGTCAAGAGACATACAAAATCTTAACCCATAAAAAATAGCATTAAGGAGACCAAGATAAGGATTACCATTATGTGAAGGACCCGCAAATAAAAAATTAACTTCCCTTTCCAGTCTCTTATGATCCCACCACACCACAGTCATGTATCATTATCAGAAACACCAACATTCAGTTTGTCGTAGGCCAAATAAGGTATAACCCATTGCACAAACTGAGGTTCAAAAATAGGTAAAACCTCACCCAACCTAATGCCTAAATCATGAGCAACATAATAATAGTTCTTGAAACTCTTGATAGAAACCAAATTAATATAAAATAGACTCAATAATTTGTCTTTAACATATTTAATAATCCTTTGAAAATCCAATCTAATACCATTGAAAAGGAGTTATTCCTCTCCATCCATAAGTACCATAAAATAAGAGAAGGGATAACGTTTCTAATCTAAACTTTAGAATTAACAAATCAAAAATTAAGCAAAGCATCAATAGACAAATTAAATTAAAATAGTTTAATTTGAAGATATCATCAAAGTAACTCCAAATTCTTATAGCTAAAGGACCTGATATAAAAACATGGTGCATATTCTCCACATGGTAACAACATTGGCATTTGGACGATAAAATAAAACATCTTTTTTCCAAATTATCATCAGTATGAATGAATCTACATAAAATTCTCCAAAAAAAAATAGCAATAATAGATGAAATACTTTTATGCCAAATCTTAAAGAAAATAGCAGTAGCGACATTCTTAGTTCTAAAATAATGCCATGCATCTTTTAATCTAAACACCCCATCTTGAGATAACATACATAATAAAAGACCCTCTAACTCTAGTTTTAAAGGGAGGTTAAGGATTTGTTGAATAATAGAGTCTGGAATCACATTAGCAAGTTTATCATAATCCCATAAGTTGTCCGTAATGAAAAAGTTTACCTTAACCGCAATTGTAGAGGAGGAATTAATATAAGAATCAATGGGATGATTACCCAACTATTGATCCTGCAAAAAGAAGATGTTGCCACCACCATGCCCCCAAGAAAGATGAGGCTCTACAACCCATTTAACCTTATAAAGCCTTTGCCAAACTTTATAGTCACCAATATTAAAAGAGAAAATAGTACAATGCTTCACCACAGCATTTGAAATACATGAACCTCCCACAGACTCACTTTAGCATGAAAAGTAAATCATAACTTGAAAGAGAAAGCATAGGACAAAACAATCATGCTCTTACACCCCAGGCCATCATCCTTCAGAACAGCACAACATTTATCCAAAGAAGACCAAGCAATTTTAGTGTTACTATTAGTCCCTTTTCAAAATAGGTTATTAAAGATTTTATCAATTCTATTACACACCATTTTAGTGGGCAACATGGTTTGGAAAGAGTAAACAGGGAGAAAACAAAGCACACTTCTAATAAGAGTGAGCGTACCCCGAAAACTAAAAAAATTTGAGTCCCAAGACAAATATTTGTTCTGTACCACAGTGATTAACTCACCAAACAAAAAAGGCTTGTTTCTACATTTAAATAGACGGATACCAAGATACTTAATAAGTAAGTGGCCTTGCACAAAACTAGTGAGGTTTTTAATAGTTGAAATACGAGCTTTAGGCACCTTATTAGAGGCAATGAAATAATATTTCTGATTGTTCAAAGAAATCCCACTAACATTTTAAAAGTTATGAAAGAAATCAAATAGTCCATTTATCCTATTATGAGAAGCATCAGCAAAACCTAAATGTTATATAGGGAAACCCCCAAAAGTCCTAAATTAAAGGATAGGGTGGATTTTAAAAAGTGGGAAAGGCATCTAGGAAGGTAATCGACTGTAATAATAAAAAGGATGGAGACATAGGATCGCCCTATCTTAAGCCACGAGAAGATTTTAAAAAACCTAAATTTTTACCATTAATAATAATAATAAAATAAGAATTTTGAATACCATTTCTAATAAGGTTAATAAAAACTAAGTTATAAGAAAATAATTCCAGAATATTATAAAGAAACTACCAATTAATGTCATCATAGGCCTTATATCAAGCTTCAGGATCATATTACCCAACCTCACACTAACATCAAAATCATGACAGAATTCCTAGGCCAACAAGATATTATCAGAGATAACCATTAACAAAGCACATTTGGTAGGGTGAGATAATAGGGAGAATAATAGTTAAATGATTCATAATAAATTTAAAATTCAACTTAATAAAAAGGTTGCAAAGACTATTAGGTCTAAAATCATTCCAATTGCTAACATCAGAGCTCTTAGGAATAAGAATAATGGAAGAAGAAGTAAATAACTTAGGCATAGCATGGCCGACAAAATATTCCATAACAGTAGAGTAGAGATTAATACTAATAATAAGCCAAACTTTCTAAAAAAAATTAGTGGTAAACCCATCAGACCCAGCCACACACCATTGACATCATAGATATTATCTTTTAATTCATCAAAATAAGGGGGTTTAAATAGTAAAACATTATCCTCATGCAAGATTAAATTGGGAATAATAGCAGGATTCTTAATATTCCTAGGGATAAAATCCTTATTTAGCCAATTTTTAATGTGTTGCATAGCTAATATAGTTGTTTCCTTAATATTCTCAGTACTAGACACATAGTCACATTTAATTTTGTTAATGGAGTTCTTAGCATGCTTCCTTTAAACCAAAGCATGAAAATAATTAGTTTTATTATCACCTTACAACATATGCTTTGCAGCCACTTTTTGTTTCTAAAAAAATCCTCTTGGCTTTGTATTTTAAAGAGGCACTCCTTAGCCTCTCTTAGTAAAGCAAAGTTAGCATCAGAAGGACACACTTGACAATTAAGCTCAATATTATTAACTTTATCTTCCACACTTAAGATGTTTACAAAAATGTTTTTAAAAACATTGTGAATCCACCAATTGTGGATTTCTTTTAGTCTTTTTAATTGAAACAGTAATATTTTCATGCTAATGATAGAGTTATCAGGTTGCAAAGGGGCCATCCAATTATCCTAAACCACATTCAGAAAGGAATCATGATGTAACCACATATTTTGATATCTAAATTGAGGAAAGGAATTCACATGCCTTGTGTTATGCCTAATTAATAAAGGAGCATGATCAGAAATCATTCTACTAAGATGCTCAATCAAAATAGAAATGAAAGAGTTAAGCCAGCTATTATTAAATTAAACACATTCCAGTAGTTGCAATAAATGACCACAGTTCGAAGTAAATTTATTACCAAAAAAACTAATATCAATGAGATTATAATACATAATCATATTTTTAAAATTCTCCATAGCATGAAAAATAGGAGAAGAACCACCAATATGCTTTGAAGTGTTAGAGATAGTGTTAAAATGACCACCCACCAGCCAAGGAAAATGACAAATACTATGAAAATTAGATAGCTGCTCCCAAAGCACTTTTCTAGTACCATGAGAAGAGGTAGCATAAACAAAAGAAACATAATAATTAATATTTAAAACTATAATATTATAATGTAGAACTTGAGTCAAATCACCAAGAATAACAATCCAATCGAATCTTTCCAAAATAACCAAATTTATTAGCAGAGTTCAAAGTGGCATGCTTAAAGCCTAAAAATTTCGCAGTACTATGTATTTTAGAAACATTAATAAGAGGTTCAATTAAAACTAGAATAGAAACACCATATATACAAGATAAGGTTTTAACACTGAAATAAGAAGAAAGGCATCCAATGCCTTTAATATTCTAAATAATAGATTTAAACATAAGAAAAATAACTAGAGACTAGTTTGTGAAATGGTGTTCCTTGTAGATTATCAAATAAGGTTCTTCCTTTTCCTACCACACTAATTTTGAAATTTAATGAAACTAGTATCATTGCCATATATGGGGCAAAGTATTTAGCGAAAAAGGCCATATCCTCTATGTTAGCAAAAGAATCACTTTCAAAATGAGAGTTAAAGGGAGACTTACTATCATTTTTCAAAATGTTCTCCTTTACCTTTTGAGGAAGTTCACCTTCCTCCGATAAATCTCCATCAACACTTTCTTTACTATTCAAACCAAGTTCCTTATTCTCTTCCACAATCAGAGCCAACTCACTTTCCCTCAATTTATTGTCCATACCCACGTGTTTTTGCTAATGCTTTCACTTTCAGTAGCAATTTCCTGATCATTAACAATAGATTGAAAGGAAACAATATTAGTACACTTATTGGTATTCAACCTACAATCCATAACTGGCAATTCATAGATAAAAATATTTTGAGAAGAAGTCATAAGCCTTTACACAACAAAATTATCACATTCATTAAAAAACACTTGTAGTGTTACTAATAATATTGCCCTGAGAATTGAGAGGAACATCCACCTTGTTAGGTGATGGGGAAGCATACACAGTAATAGAGGACGGTTCAATATGCACTTGTATCGATTTATCACATGATTTGGAAATATTTCCTTCAACATCAACACACGTTAGATTTTCATTCTCAAGAGCAGCAATCATGACATCATTGCCTTGAGGTTGTTTGGAAACAACTTTATTCCTTACGAAGTTGAGGGTACAACCTGAAACATTCATTAACATCATAATCTTGCATTTTATAATGAGAATAGAGGATATGTAGGTGTTTTAATTCAACTTTATGAAAGAAACCATTCAACTTCAATCCTATCCAAACCATTAGAATGTTTATTAGAAATATCAACTTCAGCCAGAACTTGAGCAACCAAGGTGCATGAAAAAAAGTTGTAGTTTGATCCATTTGTAACGATCTACCAAAAATTGTTGTAAGCCCAAATAAAATTTGTGAGTTAAAAAAAGAAAGTCTCAAGTTAGGGAAAGAAATCCACACAGGAGCAATAGATGATTCTTCCCAAACATCAAAGTTTGGTGTCAATTTGAGAAGATGCTTTTGATAGGCTTGAATATAGCAAGACCTTCTAGAAAAGAATGACTATAATAAAGGCCATTCATAAGATGGATTGCAATGTGCCACGGATTCAGCAATCCATTGTGAAAGGAACACGTAAGTTTTAAATTCAAAAAAACATTTGGATGGCATCAAGATTCGTCTCATGAAGTAAAAATTTTCTGACCAGAATTAGCGTAAAAGGAGCGACCAAGTGAGAGACCACCGCCTCATCAAACATCAAAGTCAGGCAACAATTGAAAGAGGTTTGTACAAAATAAAGTTTCAGCATAGATGAAGAGGAACCTGATCAAACGTCCTTGAATGACCTAAAATGGTCATTAGGAAATAAAGCAATTGGGGGGTTAGATGATGATACATTCGTCATCTCCCAAAACACTAAAAAAAAAAACCTCAAACAAAAGCCATGAAAGACACGAAGAAATGCCAAAAAGAAAAAATGAGGAAGAAACTCTAAAGTGAACATGCTAGGAGATCAAAACTAGAGTTGACACATGAAAGCCCTTAATAAACAAGGGATCGCCAGAGAGAAGAGAGCCCAACGGTCGAATGAGTCAATGGGTTTATGGTTTAAGATTAATGTATAGGGTTTATGCTTTAGGTTTAAGATTTAAGGTTAAAGGTTAGGGCTTAATATTTGACTTTTATGATTTGAATTCTGATATTTAAGGTTAATGTTTCGCATAATAAGGTTTTGAATTTTTTGGGTTAAACTCCTCTGTAAGGGCTTACGTGTTAATATAAAAATTTATTACAAGAGTCCTTAAAAAGGTACAAATTGTTGACTAAATGCTCAATGAGCTCTAATATAAATAAAAGAGAAAACCTAATGAGACATAAGTCCCTATCTAAGATACAAATATAATAAAAAAGAAAAAGGAACTTCAGCACAAATAAAATCAACCTAACTTCCAAAGTCAAATCAATTCAAAAAATCATCTTCCAAACTTCACTTTAGGATAACCTGCATCAAAACATAAACACTTGCACAACCTCAAACATCCAAATTAAACCAAAGCCAAAGTGTAGAGCTTGTGTTTTGGGCTTTAAGGTTAATGTTTGTGGGCTGGGGTTTTGGTATTTTAGTTTGAGGTTTAGGTTTTTAGTTTAGGGTTTAAGGTTTAATGTTAAAAGTTTATGCTAAAGATTTGGTTTTTATTGTTTGAATTCTTATATTTAGGGATAAGGTTTCAATAATAGGGTTTAAGGATTTAAATTTTTGAATTTTTTTATTGATTTTAGTTTTTTTATATATAGTTTATATTTTTTTAATTAATGTTTAGGGTTTATATTATAAGGATTAGTGTTTAAGGTTATGGATTTAGGATTTAGGATTTAAATTTAGGGTTTAGGGTTATAATTAAGGTTTAGGTTTAAGGTTTAGATTTATGGTTTAGGCTTTGGGGTTTAGGTTTAGGGTTAGGGTTTATAGTTTAGGGTTTAGTGTTTATGTTTAGGGTTTAGCGTTGAGGGTTTAGATTTAGTTTTTAGGGTTTAGGGTTTAGGGTAGAGATTATGGGTTAACGTTTAGGGTTTAGAGCTTAGGGTTTAGGGTTTAGGGTTTAGGATTTTTTGTTTATGTCTAGGATTTAGGGTTTAGGGTTTAAGTTTTAGGATTTTAGTTAAGGGTTTAGGGTTTTAGATTAATATTTAGGGTTTATGTTTTTTGTTTAGTGTTTAAGGTTAAAGATTTGATTTTTATGTTCGGAATTTTTATATTTTGGGTTAAGATTTTATTTAATAATGTTTAGGATTTTCAATTTAAGATTTCTTTTATTAAGGTTTAAGTTTTTTATTTATAGTTTATGATTTTTTATTTAATATTTTTGTTGTAAGGTATAAGGATTAACATTTAGTGTTAAGGTTTTAGGGTTTAGGGTTTAAAAGTTTAGTGTTTAGGGCTTTGGGTATAGTGTTTATGTTTAGGGTTTAGGGTATATATTTAGTGTTTTGGGTTAAGGGTTAGGGTTTATGCCTAAGGTTACAGTTTTTTTTTTTTTTTTAAGAAAATGACATTAAAGAAAAGGAAGGTGCACCACAAGACCCCAATCAAGCCACATCAATAGAGGTATATTAAACAAAAAACCAAAATTAGAAATGGATCAACAGAGACTCAAACCGACACCGAGTTTTAGGGGAGGGCCATCCAGTGTGGATACAGATAAATCTGCAGGCCATCACAGTTGCCTAACCTTACCCATCACAGTTGCATGCGGCATGACTGCTTCCTCATCATTTAGATCCAAGCCAACGAAGGTAGCTAAAGCCAAAACATAACCAAAATGCACAGTCTATAAAAGGGGCCCAAGAAATCATTAATTTTTTGACTTGAATTTACGGAGTTAAATAATAGTATCCATCGAACCAATTTCCAAACCATCATCAAAAGTATCCTCGTCTTCATTGTATACCCAATCACATTGCCACCGTATATTGTTCATAGCTAAATGGGCTTTTCAATTAGCATTTGAAATAACTAAAATAAGCACCTTAACCCGTAGAGCCACACCAACCCCTAGACCATGAACCACACCACCCCCCCCTGCCCGCGGGTTAGCATCACCACCATCAACTGAAGAAACTGAGATACCATCTAAAGTGTCTATACTAAAATTAATTAAAGAAATATCTATAGAATTAACCGCACATCCAGGAGCCACTAAACGAGGGTCCTACCCATAAAAAACCACAAGCTGGAGAGCCACCCAAAGAACTAAAAGCCAACGACATAGGGACAATAAGGGAATTAATAGGTTCAACCAGAGTAGAAATAGTGGCAACATGAGCATCCATTAAAACTAAACTGCCCATCAAATTAACAGGGAAAGGAACAGGAGAAAGAGGCTCCAGAGGCACCAAGTCATCAATAGGAGTGGAAAACGATAAAGAATCAGGGGATAAAATAACTATTATATCCTTTTATTTACCAACATCACAACCCAAAACATGCTTAATATTCTCCATCACAGGAGGGACAACAACCTTCTCCACAGATGAGGGGATTAAATTTAAGCTCAAGTTAGAGGTAACTTTTGGCAAATCAATTGAGATAGGACATCAATTCCTAGGAACATGCCCAATACACTTACAAGATCCGCTGAAGGGGGGTGGGGGTGGGGGTGGGGGGGAGGCAATTCATCCGAAATGACCTCCTGTACGTACCCTAAAGTCTCAGAACCTAACCAAACTTTATTAAGATACGATTTAGTTATATCAAGCTCCACTAAGAAACGTTCAATAGATGTCCGAGATCCCACAGAAGTAGCTTCATTAACTTTTAGAGGCTTCCCAAAAATAGCACCAAGGCCATGAAAAACATGAGGGGTGAATAGATAGGGATGAAGGTGTGGAAAAGAGATCCAAATTGATATAGCAGGTGACTCAACACTATCGTCCAAGCAAGGAGACAATTTTGTTAATTTTATATAACAATTAAAAATAAGATATGATATATGATAAAATACCCTATAATAGTCAAGGACATTAGCTAACCTAATTAAAATATATGAAGGATCTAGCAAGGTAATAGAGACTTCACAATTCAGCTTTAGGTTAAAGAAAAATTTGCAAATAGAAGAAAGAGAAGGCCTCTTAGAGGGGAAGAATCAAACTAAAGAAAATTGAAAAGGGTTAGCTAACTCCTTAATTTCTTGGTCTGAAATCCAAAGAGATAGTAAGCCACGATACCTAGAAGTTCGTAAATCTGGAAAAGAAGAAGTTGAAGAAGATCCAGCAAGCACCTCTAAAAACGAACACGAATGAGAAAAACCCCCTAAATAACCAGGGTCACATAACTTGTTCGGTGTCATATCGGCACCGCTGAAGAAAGAATGAAAAAACAACCAAGCAATAAAAAAAAAGTAGAAAATAAAGAGAAGAAATGAACGTCCCAAAAATCCACAAGAGCACTATTGTATAGGACCCAGTGGGACGGGGAAGAACCCCAGCATGGCTCAGGGTAAGGAAACCCTAGCAGAGGGAAATAGAGGGAAATTGAGTGATCTATAATGAGGTCTAGGGTTAGAGTTTGGGGGTTAAATTTTTTAGTTTAGGGTTTAGTTTTTAGGGTGTATCTTTAGGATTTATGGTTTGGGATATAAGGTTTGGGTTTTATTAGAGGTTTTAGGGTTTTAGATTAATGTATAGGTTTTATGATTTTGGTTTAGGGTTTAATGTTTATGGTTAAACGTTAGGTCTTAAGAGTTTGTTTTTATGGTTTGAAATCTTATATTCACAGACATGTTATTTCATAATAAGTTTTAGAGTTTTGAATTTAAGATTTTTTTAGGGTTTTGGTATTTTGTTTATAATTTATGGTTTTTAATTTATAGTTTATGACGTAAAGTTTATTAATTAGCATTTAGAATTAAGGGTTTAGGGTTTAAGATTTAGGTGTAGGTTTGAGGATTAATGTTTAGGGTTTAGGTTTTAGGTTTTTTATGGTTAAGGTTAAGGATTTAGGGTTTAGGGTTTAGATTTATGGTTTTGGGCAAAGGTTTTAAGGTTTAGAATTAGGGTTTAGGGTTTAGGATCTAGGTTTTGGGTTATGGTATAGGGCTTATGGTTTAGGATTTATGATTTATGTTTAGGGTTTAGGTATTGGATTTATGGTTTAGATTTAGTGTTTAAGGTTTAGGGTTTAGGTTTTTTATTATGGTTTAGTGCTTAGAGTTTAGGGTTTAGGGATTACAATTTAGGGTTTAAGATATTTTTGGGTTTTTTAGGATTGAGTGTTTAGGGTTAATGTTTTTGGGTTTAAGGTTTTGATTTATGTTTTAGGGTTTGGGGTTTAGGGTTTAGGGTTTTAGTTTATAATTAGGGTTTAGGGTTTTTTTTTTCCTTGAAACCCACTGTAGGGGCTTACACATTTAATAAAAAAAAGCAATTACAAATAAAAACCTAATGAGCCGAAAGTCCCTAACTAAATACAATATAAACAAAAGTACTAATAAAAAAAGCTAAAGTCTAACTGATCCAATAGACAACCATAATCTTCGTAAGACCAAGCATAGAAGTAGCCATCTCCAACAAATAAGGCTTCCAGTTCATAAAAATCTGAAAAGGAATACTCGCAAACTCAAGAGTTAAATATTAAAAGATAACAAGCATAATATAATAACCAAAATAGATTAAGATAAAAATTAAATGGTTTAGGATCAAAAGATCTGTTATGGAAGAAATAAAATACCAAAGATCTAAAAGAAAATTGGCAAGGATAACACCAAAACCAATCACATCAACAAACTAGCACTACCACACCAACCATCATCTCAACCAAAACAACACCCATTCAGCCGGCTATATAACCTGACAGCATAAACCCACCAGCTTGAGAAAAAATGGTACAAAACTCAAACAATCTAGTAAAGAAACTAACCAACCAGCCATTCCAACTAAAATTTACAAAGAGAATTGTTAAAATAAACTTCCATAACATATACTTAATCTAAACATCATAGCCAAAATAAAATCCAACCAATCAGTAATATTAAGAACTAATATAGGGTAAAATCATTTATTATGGAAGAAATAAAATACCAAATATCTCTAAGAAAAATGGCTAGGATAACACCAAAACCAATCACAATAACAAAAATGCACTAGCATACCAACCATCCTCTCAACCAAAATAACACCCAAACATCCAGCCATATAACTTGATGGCATAATCCACCAGCAAATGGAAAAAATGGTACAAAACCAAAGCAACCTAGCAAAGAAACCAACCAACCAGCTAAACCAACCAGAACTTACAATGAGAAATGACAAAATAAACTTCTATATTAGATTAATTAATCTAAACATCATAGCAAAATATAAAATCCAACCAATCAGTAATATTAAGAATGAGTAGAGGGTAATCCAGATTTATGAAGATTAATTAAACCCCTTAATAAAAAGAGTATATCATTATTATAAAATGAAGTAAAATGATGCAAATGAGCTCTAGTTTTTGCTAAAAAAATTAGCAGCCGAATTTCCTTCTCTCAAAATAGGTGATATTTTATAATGAAGTTTAGAGAGCATTTTTTTTCATATCTTTTAAATTATAAAAAGTATCAAAATTATGAATGTTATCAGCTGAAATACAATTTATAACTATCAAAGCATTAACATCTAATCAGATTTTAAAATAACCAGAAGATAAACAAATTTGAAGATCTTTATAAATTGCCATAAGTTTTGCAAATAAACTAGAACATTTGTTAAGAGGAGAAGAAAAAGCCACAACTAAATTACATTTATCATTTCTCAGGATACAACCACATCCATATTTACCTTCACAAATCGAACCATCAGTTTTTACTTTAATGCAATGAATGCTAGGTTTCCTCTAGATAACAAATCTAAATAAGGCTCATGAAGTTCCTAAAAAATATTAACATTTAACTTATTAGCAATAAATTAAAAACTATGAAATTACTTTTGATGTATCAAATTAAGCTTATAAATGCTATTGATTTTTACTTTAGTTATAGTAATTATTCGATTGTGAATCATAGGAATATTCCTATGTTTAGCATTATTTCTAACAATCCACAAGAACCAAATAAGGTAGATAGCAGTATCAATTTTAATATGGCCCATAGTAGTATTATGAAAGATAACTGTAACAAAATTCTTAAAAGATAAATGGCCATAAAATAATTGGTATTAAAGAAATTATCAAGCCAATTCCAAACTCTAGCAAAAATGGGACCATTGACAAAAACATGATTAATATTTTCCATGTGGTAACAACAATAACATTTAGAAGGAAGAAAAAAAAAACTTTCTTCCAAAGAACAACATCAACAGGAATATAAGATTTAATGATTCTCCAAACTAAAATAGAGTAGGATGTAGGAAAGTTATTGCTCCAAATCTTATTGAAACCCATAGTTTTATCTTTCTTTTTTATAATGACATCCCAAGAAACTTTAAAAATAAAATTGCCATTATAAGACAATTTAAAAAGAATATGATCTTTGCTATGATTATCCAAAACAATATTTCTAATTTTATTTTCAATATCAAAAAGAACCAAACTAAGTATGGTAATCATATTCCAAGTATTATCATGAAGGAAACTATGCACTTTTATAGCAGAATAAGAAATAGTAGATAATAAAGATTCAATAGAACCTTCAAAAAGACAATTATCTTGCCAAAAAAATGAATTACCAGAATTAAGACCCCAAGTAATAAGAGTTTTCATAATATTCTTATTTTGGGAAAGTATTTTCTAGATTAAAGAATCACCATGCTTATAGAAATAACATAAAGAATGATTTCCTTTACAATTTTTAAAGTTTATAAAAGTAGCCCTAAGACTTTTATTTTTTCTAAAATTCCAGCATATTTTTAAAGAGGAAATAATGATAAAATCAGAAATAGATTTGCAACCAAGACTACCTTCACTAAGAAGGCCACATCATTTATTCCAAGAAGTCCAATGCATTCTGTTAACATTAGTTCTAGTGCCACAAAAAATATTATTTAGAATCCTTTCCAACCTTAAAATAATGGGAATATTAGGTTGAATGTCTTGAAATAAATGAAATTCCATACAATTCAGGATACTCTTAAGAACAGTTAGTCTACCACCATAAGATAAAAAATCAATCCCAAGATGAAATTCTATTAATAATCTTTTTTATAATTTCATGAAAATGATGAGATTTCTTTAAACCTCTAAAAATGGGAGCGCCTAGATATTTAAAGGGTAAATTTTGAGAACAAAAAGAGGGATAGAAGAAAATCTATTAATCTTAGCCACATTAAAAAGTGTAGAAGTAAAAAAAAAGGAACTTTTTAAATCATTTATGGCTAAACCACTTTCTAAATAGAATTTATTAAGAAAACTTTTAATTTTCTTAATATGGTTAATGCTCCCACTATAGAATATAATGAAATCATCCATAAAACATAAATGAGGTATAAGAAAACCATCTTTGGTTAAAAATTTCATAGTAAGATATTTCTCAAAAATATTATTGATCCATCTAGAAAAATATTCCAATGCTATAATGAGAAGAGAAGGAGATAAATGGTCTCCTTGTATAAGCCCATATTTAGATTAAAAGAAATAATTAGCACCACCATTTAACAATATAGAAAACTAAACATTTTTTACATTATTTTTAATATGCTTTAAATTGATCCAAAAACCAAATAGAAATAAAACATTATAAAGAAACATCCAAGATATATTATGATAAGCTTTAGAAATTTCAAGCTTAAATAACATGTTACCTCCTCTTACTTTAATATTAAGATCATGAACCATCTCCTTGGACAGCAAAAGGTTATCTGAAATAAGTCTCCCTTTAATAAAGCCAGTTTGATTTAATGAAATGATATGAGGCAAAAATAGTCCCAATCTTTGAGTTATGATTTTGGAAGTCAATTTATTGAATAAAGTACATAAACTAAATGGTCTAAATTCATTCCAATTAATAGGATTATCCTTTTTAGGTATAGGAATAATGGCAAAAGAAGTAAAATATTTAGGCATAGCATTACCATTTAAAAAATCAACAACAACATCAATCATTTCATCCTTAATAATATGCCAACATCTTTGAAGAAATTAAGAAGTAAAATCATCCACACCTGCCATAGAATTAGGATTCATAGAACTAATAACAATAAATATTTCTTTTTCATAAGGAATAGCAATTAAAGAAATATTGTCTTCCATAGAAATAATTCTATCAATAAGATAAGGTTTGTCTAACTGATTAACATAAACTTCATTACAAAAAATATTCATAAAAATACATAATAATAGATTCGTGAAGTACAGTATCAGAAAGCCAGTTACCATCCTCATCTCATATCTTATTAATATAACTAATAAATTTATTTTAGTTAACCAAGGCATAAAAATATTTAATATTTTTATCCCATTCAGAAATATGTTTAGAAGAAGCTTTTTTCTTCCATGTCTTAAAACTTTATAAGAATATCTTTGGCTATACTCAAATTATTTAAATAAGAAGAATCAGATAATACATTCTTCTAACCAACAAACCTCCTTTTCCATTTATATAGTATTAGTAAAAATATTTTTGAAATGATTCTTATTCCACCAACTAAGATATTGTTTAAACCTTTCAATTTCAACCATAATCTCACCATACCTTTCATAGAATTATCTTGTGCTAAATAAGCATTCGAATTAGCATCAACAACTTTAATGAAATCATGATGAAAAATCCATATATTTTGGAATCTAAAACTAAGAATACCATAGATTATATTATTCTCTTTTTTAATAGAAATAAGTAACGGACAGTGATTAGATAAACTCCTACTAAGATGTTCAACTAAAGTGAAAGGTAATTTATCAATCCATAAATGATTGAATAAAATTCTATCAAATCCTTTCCATAATTTATTATTATTCCATGTATAATTAGAACCACTATAACCAATATCATAAACATTATAATTCATGATCATATTGCCAAAATCTTCCGTAGATTCCATATTAGGAAAAGCACCCCTTTTCTTTCATAACATGAAGAAAAATATTAAAGTCCCCACCAACAAAAATAAAGATTATTAATAGAAAAAGAAAAAGCAGTTAATTGAGAATATAGAATTTTCCTCTCCATTCTATTACATAAAGCATAAACTAAAGAACCTTTAACAAAAGTATCAAAATAACAAATAGAAATATTAAGAACTTGAGAAAAATCCTCAATAATATTTAAAATAACATTTTTGGACCAAAACATCCAAATTTTGTTAGAAGTATTGAAAAAGAAATGCTCAAAACTAAGTAATCTAGCAACATGGTTAATTTTAGAATTAGTAGTCATTAGTTCTAAAATAATAAGAAATTCAATAAAATGAATACGATAAAGATTTTTAATTATATTCTTAACCGAAACAAAGTCAATATCTCTCACATTCCAAACTAAAAAATTAATCATTATTTATAAAAGGAATGTGATTTAGCTAAAGATTTAGAATTTTTAGAATTCTTTTTTCTCCCAAGTATTATAAATCGATTGAAAGATTTTATTCTTTTTCATCCAACAATTCAATTTCACTAACTAAATAAGAATACAATTCTTCTTCTTTTAATTCTATGTTATTATTACCTTTTTTCAAAGAATTATCTTTCTTTAAAGAATCAAAAGATTTATTAAAACTACAAGTATTAGTATCAACTAATAAATCATTTTCAAATTTCTATAAAGAATTCTTAAGAGGTTTTTCTCTTTTAGGAGCAATATTATGAGAAATAATAGGAGAACCTGTAGAAAAAAATATTTGCAAGTTTCTTTTTGAAAATAATAAAAAAATCAGAACAAACTACTTTTTTTAAGGCAATAATTTCATCACAAATAATTATTTCCAAATTATTCTCCTTATAGAAAGAACTTAAAATTTCCAAATTCATGTTAAAAGCAATAACATTATTAAGATCTTTATGTTTTTTCAATTCTTCTTTCATATTCTTTAAATAATAGTTTGAAAAAATAGTTAATTTAAAACTAAAATAAGGAATCAGAATTAAGAATTAGAGTTAGAAAATTAATAATTAGAAAATTAGGAATTTGAGATCAATTAGAACTAGAAAATAAAAAAAATTACAAATTAGATAAATTAGAATTGAAAAATTAGGCAAAAATGAGGAATTAAGAAAAAAAATACTAATTAGAAAATTAGGAATTATGAACTAAGAAATAAAAAAAAATTAGGAAAAAATTAAAAAACTAGGAATTAGGAAAATTAAATTAATTAATAAAAAATTAAGAATTAGAATTAAGAATTAGAAATTAGAAAATTAGAATTAAAAAAATTAGAAATTAAAATTAAGAATTAGAAATTAAGAAATTAGAATTATAAAAAAATTAAGAATTTCAAAATTAGGAAAATTATAAATTAGAACTAGAAAATTAAATTATTAGAATAGAAATTAGAAAACAAGTAAGAATTAAAATTAAGAAAAAAATTAGGAATTAGAATTCGAAATTATAAATTAGAATAAAAAAAGAAAAATTCGAATTAGAAAATTATGAATTAATAGAATTAGGAATTAGGATTTATTATTAAAAATTATTAATTAGAAAACTACAAATTTGGAAAAAAATTAAGAAATTATGAATTAGAATTAGGAGTTAGAATTAAATTTAAAAAAAAAGAAAAATTAAGAATTAGAATTGGGAAATAAAAAATTACGAAAAAATTATAATTTAGAATTAAGAAAATTGATTAGAATTTGAAAATTTGAATTAAAAAAAATTAGGAAAAGAAATTTCAAATTATTATGAATTAGAAAAATTAGAATTAGGAGTTAAAAAAAATTAGAATTAGGAATTAGAATTAATTTAAAAAAATTAGAAAATTAGAATTAGAAAAAATATTAAAAATTATAATTATAATTAAAATTAAATTAGAAAATTAAAAAGTAAATTATAATTAGGAAAATTTGGAATTAGTAATTAGAATTAGAATTCAAATTAAAATTAATAAATTAAAAAATTAGAAATTTATTAATAATTAAATAAAATTTAGAACTAGAAAAATTAGAATGACTAAATTAGGAACTAAAAAAAGAAAAATTAAGATATTAAAAATAAAAATTAAAATAAGAAATTAGATTAAAAAATTATTATTAAATTAAAATTAGAGTTAGAGAATTAGAATTAAAAAATTTAAAAAATTAGTAAAAATTAACGAAAAAACTATGAATTAAAAAATTACTAGAATTAGAAAAAAGGTTATTAATTAAAAAATTATGAATTAAAAAATTATAAATTACAATTAAAAAAATTAGAAAAATTAGGAAATTAGGATTAAGAATTACGAATAAGAAATTAGGAAAATTAAAAAATTAAAAAAATTAGAAAAAATAAGAAAAATTAGGAATAAATTAGGAAAATTAGGAAAAAAAAAGGAAAAAATTAGAAATTGTGAAAATTAAAATAAGGATTTAGAATTATAAAAAAAAGTAAAATTAGAATTAGGAAATTAGAAACTAAGAAATTAAGAATTAGAGTTAGGATTTATAATTGAGAGAAAAAATATGAAAATATAGGAAAATTAAGAAAAAAATTGAAATTTTAAAAAAATAAGAATTTGGAAATTAATTTGAATCCGAAAAAAATATTAAATAATTAAGAATTAAGAAAAAAATTAGGAATTAGAAATTATATTTGAGAAAATCAAAATTATAAAATTAAAATTAGTGTTTAAAATTATAAAAAAAATATTAGGTAATTTGAAAAAATTAGGAACAAAGAATTAAAAAATTAGAATTAAGAATTAGAAATTTGAAAAAATTATGAATTAAAATTAAGAATTAGAAATTATGAATTAGGAAATTAGAATTATGAATTATTAAAAAAATTTTAATACATAAATTAAAAAAAAAACTAAATTAAATTAAAAATTTTAAGATTCAAGAAATGAAAAAAAAAGTTAGAGAAAAATAAGAAATTAGGAAAAAAATAATGAAAAATTAGAAAAAATTAAATTTTAGAATTTAGAATTAGGAATTAAAATAAAAATTAAAAAATTAAAATTTTGAATTAGGATTAGAAAATTTTTAAATTATGAATAAAAAATTATAAAAAAATAGGATTGAGAAATTAGAAAAAATTTAAAAAAATTAGGAATTAAAAAAAATGGAATTAGAAATTAGAAATTAGGAAAAATTAGAAATTAGAAAAAATTAAGAATTATAAAAAAATAGAATTAGAAATTAGGAAATAATATGATTAGGAATGTAAAAAATTAAAATTAAGAACTTAGAAATTAATTAAAAGTGGGAATTATAAAAATTAGGAAGAAATTAGGAAATTAAAAAAAGTTAATTAGGAATTAAAAAATAGAATTATAATTAGAAAAATTTGAAAAAAATTCAAAAATTAGAAAAAAAATTAAACTATTAAATTAAAAACTTATGAATTAAAAAAATTAGAATATGAAAAATTCAAAATTAAATTTAAGATTTAGAAAAATTAAATTAGAAATTATTTTTAAGAATTAGAATTTTTAATTTGAATTAGGAATTAAAAATTAAGAAAAATTATAAAAAGAATTGAAATTAAAAATTAAGAATTTGAAAAAAATTTGGATAAAATAAATTAAAAATTTAGAAAATTAGGAATTTAAAAAAATAAAAAATTAAAATTAGAAAACATTTAATTAGGAATAAAGAATTTGGAATTTGAAATAAAGTATTACAATTAGGAATTAAATTAGGAAATAATTAGAATTTTGAAAATTAAAATTGGGAATTAGGAATTAGGTATTTAAAAATTAAAATTAAAATTAGAAATAAGAAATTAAAAATTAAAAAAAAAATAAAAAGAAATTATGAAATACAACTAAGAAAAATTAAGAATTAGGATTATACATATAAAATTAGAAAAATTTAGACAATTATGAATTAAAAATTAGGAAAAAATAAGAAAAAATTTTAAAAATTTTGGAATCTGAATTAGGAAAAATAAAAAATTAGAAAAAAGATAAAAATTAGGAATTAGAAAATTAGGATAAAATTATAAAAAATTAGAATTATTTTGAATTAAAAATTAGAATTACAAAAAATTAAAAAAAATAGAAAATTTATAATAAGAATTAGAAAATTAAAAAAATAAAAAATTAGGAGATAGAAAAATTATAATTAGAAAAAGAATTAGGAAAAAAAATTTAAATTAAAGTTAAAAAATTAAAAAAATTGAATTTGAAAAATTAAAAATTAGAAAGATAAGAATCAGATTTAGGAATTAAAAAAAATTTAAATAAATTAGGAATTAAAAATTTAAAAAAAAATTAGAAATTATAAATTTCGAACTAAAATTAATAGTTAGGGAAAAATTAGAAAAATTTAAAATTAGAATTTAAAATTAAGAAAATTAAACTTAGAATTAGAACTTAAGAATTAGAATTTGAGAAAAAAAAAGAAATACGAATTTGAAAATTATAAAAAAAATAAGAATTAGAAAAAAAATAAATTAGAATTTGGAGTAAGGAAAATTAAATAAGGAATAAGGAAATTAAATTTAAATTAAAATTAGGAATTAGAAAAAAATAGGAATTAGAAATGAGAATTAATTAAACTTAAAAATTAAATTAAATAGAATTAAGAATTAAGAATTAGAAAAATTAGATATATTAAAACTTATGATATAATATTTAGGAATTAAGAATATTAAAATTAATAAAAAAAAATTCTGAATTAGAAGTTAGCAAAATAAATTAGAATTATTAATTTGAAAAAAATTAAAAAATTAGAAATTAGAATTAGAAGTAAGAATTAGAAATTAGTAAAAAAAAGTAGAAATTAAGAAATTAGTAGTAAAAAATTAGAGATTTAAAATTATGAATTAGAAAAGAAATTAAAAAATTAAACTTAGGAAAAAATTTAGAATTAGGAATTAGGAATTTAAAAAATTAGAAATATAAATTAGGAATTAAAAAAAATAGAATTAGAAATTAAAAAATAAATTAAATTAAAGATAGACAAATTGCAATTAGGAATTAAAAATTAGAAATTAGAAAAAATTAGAAAATAAATTTAAGAATAAGAAAAAAAATAAAATTAAAAAATTTATAATTAATAAAATTAGGATTTAGAATTTCAAAAAAGTAAAAAAATTAGATAAATTAAATTAAAATTAGAAAAAAAAATTTAAATTAGGGATTAAAATTAGAAAAATTAGATTTAGGAATTATAGAAAAAATTAAAAAATTAAATCAAATATAGAAAGTTCATAAAATATTAAGAATTTGAATTATTAAAAAATTAGGAAATTAAAAAATTAGAAAAATTAGGATGTAAAAAAAAAGTTATGAATTAAGAAAATTAGGATTTAAAACTTAAAATTAAGAAAATTAGGAATTAGAGTTTAAAATTAAGAAAATTAAAATTAAAATTAGGGATTAGAATTTGAAAAAAATAGGAATTAGGAATTTGGAAAAAAAATAATAATTAGAAAAAAATTTAATTAGAATTTGGAATTAAAAAAATTGTGTTTGGGTTTAGGAAATTAAATTTAAATTAAAATTAGGAATTAGTAAAAAAGTAGGAATTAGAAATTCAAATTTATTAAATTAAAAAAATTTAAATTAAATTACAATTTGGAGTTAGGAATTAGAAAAATTAGATTACTTATTTGCGAAGATGTGCCTATGTTGCTTGATAGGGTTTTCAGGGGCTTCATCTTCTCGGTCTGCGTTTGCACGGTAATCTCTTCCTTTCCTTGTGATTTTCAACTGGATGGCTGTTAATCGTGTGGTCGACCCTGGTTTTTTGGAAGGGAAATTTAAATTGTGTTCCTTTCGCGATGCTTTATCCGGGGATTGGCATTCTTCGGAGTTCCCCGACCTTAAAATTTCTTCTTGCCATGGAATACCTGCTTTATGGATTTCTGATGAAGAAATGATGTCTTTAGTTGTACCATTTGAGTTTGCGTTGGTTGGCAAGTTTCCCGGTAGGCGGCCTTCGTTGGATGCTATCCGCAAGTTTTTCTTTCTACTTAAGCTTTGTGGTGATTTTTCTGTCACTTTGCTTAATTCTAAAAATGTTTTGATTAAAGTTATGAATGATCTTGACTATTGTTGTGTTTTCTAGCACCTTTCTTACTTCGTTGGAAACTGTTATATGAAGTTGGTTAAATGGACTACCCTCTTAGATACTTTCATTGATTCTCCTACTATACCCATTTGGGTTGTTGAGTCTAGTGAATAGGTTGTTAAACCTAAGTTAATGTCCCAAGGCTATCAAGAGGGGGGTGAATTTGTATTTTAAAAATTTAAACCCTCTTTGAAAATGTGTTGAACCGAAATGAAAATTTTTATCAAGTTTTTATTGAAAACGTTTTTCAAACACAGAGTTTTTAAACAAAAGAAAAATGAGGAAAATAAAAAGCTGTAAAGTAAATGACACAAGATTTGTAGTGGTTCGGTCTGAACCAGACCTACATCCACTCCCTAGTGGCACCCTCTGAGTATTGCACTAATACCAATAGTGACTCTCCTTTTGCACCCACAGCAAGGCGGAGAAGCCTTTACAAACACTCTTTTCACCACTACCCGGTGCGATAGAGAACCGTCATCCTTTTACACAATCCTCAGTGTTGGCAGAGAACCTTCCGTCCTTTCACACTCTCCTAGTGTGGGCAGAGAACCCTCCGTCTGTTCACATTCTCCAAGTATAGGCAGCGAACCCTTCAGCTGTTCACACTCTCTAAGTGTAGGCAGCGAACCCTTCGGCTGTTCACACTCTCCAAGTGTCGGCAGTGAATCGGATCTCTTTGATAGATCTTCTCACAAGAAATCTAGAAGGAAGAAAGAAAAGAGTAAAGTAATCCAAATTCACAAGTAGAGATTCTTACCTTTAAACGCCAAGTGAAGTCATCACACTCCAGTGATAGGAATCCTCCTTTGAATGCTCTCTCACACTCTCTCCTTGACTTTTCTCTCAATAGGCACGAAGATCAAATGGCAAAAAGATGGGTGGCAGTCTAATTTGGACTATTTATACAAAAGACAAGAAAAACCACCCAAAAACTGCAAGTTTTCAATTCTGTACGCAGTGGATCATCCCGTACGATCGTGGATCGTCCTGCACGATATTACTTAAAAGCCTTGAAACGAACCTCTTTGTATATTTGTACGAAATGTTTCGTACAAGCTAATCGTCCCGTACGAACCAAGTTCATCCGGTACGAACGATTATAATAAGGTCGGTTCCAAAAAAATGAATATAGAAAAACCATCCTAAGTCGGTTGTATCGTCAGGACGAAAATTTATTCGTCCGGACGAAAATCTTACAGAGACCAAATCGTCCCGGACGATATTTAATTTCGTCTGGACGAAATTTTTACAGAGAGCAAATCGTCCCTGACGATAATTATTTTAGTCTGGATGAAATTCTTACAGAGAGCAAATCGTCCCTGACGATAATTATTTTCGTCTTGACGAAATTCTTACAGAGAGCAAATCGTCCCGGACGATATTTAATTTTGTCCCAGACGAATAGGACTTAGAAAAATTTTTCTAGCCAGTTCCTATTCGTTCCATGTGATCTTAATAGGAGATAACTGTCTGATCGTCCCGTACGAACTAATATCGTCCCATACAATCAGTATAAATTTTATATGATCTCCTTATGTGTGTATGTATGTTTTTATTTACTCAATTACAATCACTCCCTCTCAATTAAAAAGATAATTTTAAGCTTCAAAAACTAAAGGTATTTCTTGCTGAATTTGATTTGAAGACTTTGTGTTTGAGAGTATGATTCACCTGAAATGTTAGTACACACAAGAGCAAATACAAATCTTCTAAATTTGTTAGGAGATAACTACACATTTGAACAATAATGTTTGGAATCATCAAAACTATACAAGTTGCAAAAATGTAAAACATGCAAATAGCAATTATCTTAATAATCTCCCCCTTTTTGATGATGGCAAAACAATTATTATTTGTATGATTTCAATTTACAAAATCTCCTAAACTCCCCCTGAGATGATGAATACATGAAAATAAGGTGGTATTTTGAACTAAAGAATACTATTTTTGTTTTTCAAAATTTTTAACAAAAACAAAAAAATACAAGATAATACTAATAACACAAGCCAAATGACATAAAACCAAAATACAATACAAAACCAAAATACAAACATACAAACACAATAATTTCTCCCCCTTTTTGACAATAATAAAAAGTGAAGAAGAAAATAGACAAGAAATATATGTAATTATATGAAATTCATTTGAAAAATTAATCTAAAGAGTGATTGACATATGGTATGCAATCTAAAACTAATAACATTAGGTAAATCATAGAAATTCATAGAATTTAAGAAGTGATATAACATTGTAAGTAAGAAGAATTTATCAAAGACATGATTCAATTTAGACATTTGAGATAAAGAAGATCATTACAAGAGAGATGAATAAAAATTGTATATTTCAAAGTTTAATAGAAATATTAATGAACATAAGATCAATTTGAATTAAGAGATTGAAAGAATCTGGAAAGAAGAGAATTACCACATGTGGCGCTTTGCGAATCTTTTTCAATTATTTGGCACATTTTTGTGCATCTTTTTACATTGGGCTTATTTTATGCCACTTTTTCACATTTACGAATCTTTGCGCATTCCTTTTCATTTTTGTACTCTTTGTACAATTTTCAAGAGTAATTGAGACTAATTATTTCCAAGATCAATAATCTAAAATTTCAAATTTTTCTAAGTGCATAAATATCACTTGAGCAAAGAAATACAAAATAATAAAGCATCTAAATTACAATAATAATATTAATTTTTATGTAGTCTAAATGAATAGATATGAAATTAAAAATTCTAATTATAATAAGTTATAAACAAATTTTAAATTTAGAAAGACTAGATTTTCTAATGAAATTAATCTCAAATTACAATCTAATTTAAGCACAATTAAGATTAAAAAGACTAATGAAATTCATAAAAACTAAACACATTTAAAAAACAATCCAAATTTAAAGCAAATACAACATATATTGATATTAATGAAAAAGATTACAAAATCACTTCATAATATCAATACTAAAATAAAAAAGTACACTAAACTTTTAACACAACTAAAACAAACTAAAATAAACACTAATACAAGAAACATCTAGAAAATCATCACTCAAATCTCTATTCTTCTGGAGGAGGAGGAGGAATGCAACCAACTAAGTTGAAGTAGGAAGTCATCAACATAACATTGGTATTAATTTCATGAACTTCATTTCTTATACCACCAATGTCTTATTGCTGCTGCTGAAGTTGAGCATCAATTTGATCAAATCATTGATCAAAATGAGTCTCAAGTCTATCAAATATCTCATTCAAATTTTGATAATTTGATTGAGGTGCAGATGTTTGCTCTCCTTCTTCTTCTTCTTCAGAAGCACTGGCAGGTGCTTTCTCTTTTTGCTCCTTAAAGATTGCTCTAAAAGAAGCATCATTGTAGTAGACCGGCTCCTCATATTCTTCATCAGGATGCACTAGATTGTATTTCTTTTCCAAAATAAATGTAATCAAGTGACCCAATGAAATATTTCTTTTTCTTTTTTGATCAGCATGCCCAATTTCGGAAAGCCCATAAAGATGGTCTAAGATAAGGTGGGCTTCATCAATAGGACTTTTATCCATAATAAAAAATGTCACAACAGAAAGGAGTGGAGTAATGTTGATTCTATCATCAGCTTTTGGAATAATAGAAGATCTAAGAATGTGCTGAATGATTCAAGCATTTTTGGTCATTCCAGAAACTCTAGCAATATGATAATCTAGTCTATTTTCTCTAATCACCCTATTGATTTCAAACCACTTGAAGGTGTTATCGCTCATAAGGGTGTGGGATCTAAAACCTTCAGTTCTTAAGTTGAGAAAAGCACCTAAGTCATGCTTAGTGATTTCAACTTTTTGTTTAAATACATAAGAACTGACAGAAGAGTGATCGGAGTTAAAACTCATATTGGCTAGGAAGTAAAGGAAGGTTTGTTTGTTGTAGAGGTGGATGAGAGATAAGATAAATCCAAACTGAGTGGAAGCAAAAAAGTGCATTACTTTGAAGTTTATTTCACTTTGAATTAGAATGAGAGGAGTGATTTTCGCAGAAGCAAATCGATGAAAGGATTCCTCATTTGCTTTTGAAAGAAAGTTTTCAGAAGCATTCCTATGAGGTTTCTTTGCTAATACCTTTTGTCGCTTGCTAGAGGAGGCCATTGTTGATTTTGAAGTCAAATGGGATTGAAAGAGATGTTTGGAGATGTGATTGTTGAGTTAGAAAGCCTTCTTATTTAAAGAAAACGATACGTTCGACCTGGACGAAAAATGTTCGTCCTGGACGAAAATTATCGTTCGCCTGGACGAAAAAGTTTCGTACAGACAATCAAATTCGTCCAAAATGTAACGGCTTTTCGTAATCAACACAATTTATGATACGTCCTTTTGTATAGACTTTTTGACTTGACCGATCGTATAGACGAAAAAATTTCGTACAGACGATCAAAAGTTAATTCGTTTTAATGGGAGTTGAAAACCGTCCCCCGCTATGAATCGACGTCTGTTCGTCTGGACGAACCAAAAGTTCGTATGGACGAAGTTCATAATTAAAACTTCCTTATCCATTCAACTGCTGCATTCAATCGTCCTGACATTTGAGAGAAAAAAAATTTCGTCCCGGACGATCATCAGATCGTACAGACGAACTACATTAAAAACTGCTCTCAAGACGTTTCAAATAACGCAAACTGAATTTTACACACATCGTCCAGTACGAAAAATTTTCGTCCCGAACGATTACCACAAATTTTTTGGATTTTTGAATTTTTATCAAAGAAAATCAAACTAAACACACAAATCACAATAGGCAATAACAAATTCACAGACTCTAAAATGAAATCACTCAAAATAAATAAAAATCACAAAAACAAAATCAGAGAAACATAAACTACGAAAACAAAAATATCAAATTTGCAAAAACATTTTTATTTAATCATTCAAATAAATTACACCAAGTCTTGTTCTTAATGTACTGAAGGTATCAAACGCTAAAGGTTTTATAAAAATGTATGCAAGTTGATTTTCAGTTGAAACATGAGTAAGTTCAATTTCTCCCTTGGATACACGATCCCTTATGAGATGATGTCTTTTGTCAATGTGTTTGGTTCTAGAATGTTGAATAAGATTTTTGAAAATGCAAATAGCACTAGTATTATCACAATAAATTGGAATAGTGCCTATAGTTAATCCTAAATCAATCAACTGTTGTTTTAACCAAAGTACTTGTGCCATACAACTTCCTAATGCAATGTATTCTGCTTCTGCAGTAGATAGGGCCACTGAATTTTGTTTTCTACTAGACCATGAAACTAATGAATTTCCATTGAATTGACATGTTCTAGAAGTACTTTTCCTATCCACTCTACAGCCTGTAAAGTCAGAATCTGAATAACCAATAATTTCAAATGAAGAGCTAAACTTAGGATACCAAATTCCTAAGTTCTGAGTTCCTAATAAGTATCTTAATATCCTTTTCACTGCTGTCAAATGTGATTCTTTTGGATCTGATTGAAATCTAGCACATAAGCAAACACTGAACATAATATCTGGTCGGCTAGCAGTCAAGTAAAGTAATGATCCAATAATCCCTCTAAATTTCTTTTGATCAACAGATTTTCCCTTAATGTCCTTATCCAACTGAACTGAGGAACTCATTGGTGTACTAACATCTTTAGCATTGTCCATTTCATATTTTTTGAGGATGTCCTTAATATATTTAGATTGACCTAGAAATGTACCTTCCTCAAGTTACTTAATGCAAAAACCTAGAAAATAGTTTAAATCTCCCATTAAACTCATTTCAAATTCACTACTCATTGTTTTAGAAAAATCATCACAAAGATTTTTATTTGAAGACCCAAATATGATATCATCCACAAAAATTTGAACAATGAGTATATTCTTTCAAATTTTTTTTAAAAAAAGAGTTGTATCCACACTTCCTTTTTCAAAAGATCTTTCAAGTAGCAAGGTGCTCAACCTCTCTTACCAAGCCCTGGGTGCCTGTTTTAATCCATATAATGCCTTTTTTAACTTGAAAACATGATTAGGGTATTTAGAATTTTCAAAACCTGGAGGTTGTTCTACAAAAACATCTTCTTCAATCACTCCATTTAAAAAGGCACTTTTGACATCCATTTGAAATAATTTAAATCCTTTAAAACAGGCAAAGGCAAATAAAACCCTAATTGTTTCAAGTCTAGCTACAGGAGCAAAAGTCTCCTCAAAATCAATTCCTTCAATTTGATTATACCCCTTAGCAACTAATCTAGCCATATTTCTAATGACTACTCCTAAGTCATTCATTTTATTTTTGAACACCCACTTGGTTCCAACAACACTTTGATCTTTTGGCCTTGAAGTTAATTCCCAAACTTTATTTCTTACAAATTGATTCAACTCTTCTTGCATGGCCAATATCCAAAATTCATCAGAAAATGCTTGATCAATATTAGTGGGTTTAATAGTTGAAATAAAGGTTGAATGATTGACTTCCTTGTTTAATTCACGCCTAGTTCTAACACTCTCACTAGGTTCACCTATAATCAATTCCCTTGGGTAGTTTTTAGAAAATCTCAAATCTCTAGGCAAAGGGTTTTCTCTTTCCGAATTCTCTTCCACATTTTCTTCCAAATTTATTCTATCAATCTTTTGAGAGTTTTCCTCAATCTCATCTTCAACAACATTTGGCTCTTCCAAATTTCCAGATTCATCAAATACAACATGTGTGGTTTCTTTAATGACTATAGTTCTTTTGTTGAATATCCTATAAGATTTTCCAACACTTGAATATCCAACAAAAATTTCTTCATCTGATTTTGGATCAAATTTTCCTAAGGCAGATTTTCCATTATTATTAATAAACACCTTGCAACCAAAAACATGCAAATGAGACAAATTTGGTGTTCTACCTTTTAGTAACTCATAGGGTGTTTTATTTAAATTTGATCTCACATTCACCCTATTTAGAACATAGCATGCAGTGCTAACCGCCTCAGCCCAAAAATATCTAGGGAGTGACTATTCTGCCAACATTGCTCGGGCGGCTTCTATTAATATTCTGTTTTTCATTTCGACTACTCCATTTTGTTGAGGGGTTCTAGGTGAAGAAAAATTGTGATCAATACCTTTTTATTTACAAAAAATTTCAAATCTATCATTTTCAAATTCTCCTCCATGATCACTTTGTATAGAAATTATTTCACACCCTAATTTCCTTTGAATCCAAGTCGAAAAATTTCTAAATTCCTCAAATGATTCATTCTTATGAAATAGAAATTTAACCCAAGTGAATCTTAAATAATCATCCACTATAACAAATCCATATACCTTCCCTCCTAGACTTACAGTTCCTACGGGTCCAAAAAGATCCATGTGAAGAATTTCCAATGGTTTACTTGTCCTAAGATCCTTATTGGACTTAAAAGAGAACTTCACTTATTTTCCTAATTAACATGCATCACAAAGGTGGTCCTTAGTAAAATCTAGTTTTGGTATACCTCTCACTAAGTTCTTTTGGGTAATTCTCCTAAGGTTTTTCATACTAGAATGACAAAGTCTCCTATGCCAAAGCCATGATTCATCAGAAACAATTTTCAAACAAAAAGCAGTAGGAGATTGAATACAATTTAAATCTAGCATGTAAATATTGTTTACCCTTTTTCCATTTAAAACTTCTTTCCCATTCAGGCTTAATATGCAGCTAGTAGGTAAAAATTTTACGCTATAGCCCTTATCACATAGCTGACTTTTACTTAACAAATTATGTTTTAAGCCTTTAACCAATAACACATTGTCTATGAAAAAGTTTTTAAAATTTCCAATCATACCTGATCCAACCATTTTCTTTGTGGTATTATCTCCAAGTGTAACCTTGCCTCCACTCCTGGCTTCCAGCATTATGAATTGAGCAGTATCTCCAGTCATATACTTTGAACATCCGCTATCCAGGTACCATATGCTCCCACGAGGTCTTGTGTGAGAGCAATCCTGCAAAAATATCAAATATTAGACCTGGGAACCCAAACAAGTTTGGGTTTACCTTTTAGCAATTTATAATCAAATGCATGTATGATATGTCTAGGTTTATGCATCTTAGGTCTCCACACCAAATTAGTTTTCATCTTCAAGGTACAGGTGTGAGCTATATGTCCCAAAAATCCACAATTATTACATTTAACATTAGGAAAAGTATTTCTAAGTTTTCTACCATTTGTTTGTCTTCTAAGGGATTCCATATATTTAGAATATTATTTAGTATTTGTAAAATCTTCATGTTTGGGGGGTATCCTATTATTCTCAAGAGCTATTATTGTCAATTTATAAAATGAATTCATTTCTTCCAAGATTCAATTTGTATAACTGATTCGATATGTTTTCCTCTCAGATTCATCA
The DNA here is from genome assembly GCA_022539455.1 of Dendrobium nobile. Classification (NCBI taxonomy): domain Eukaryota; kingdom Viridiplantae; phylum Streptophyta; class Magnoliopsida; order Asparagales; family Orchidaceae; genus Dendrobium; species Dendrobium nobile. Next base: position 42,883,211 of record CM039729.1, on the reverse strand, counting down.
TAAATTTTTTAAAATCTCTTTCAAGATCAGCATAGGATGACTTTAGATTTTCAAAATTCTTATTCAAGTCATCATATTCGTCAAATAGTTTCATGTGGTTGTCATCTATTAATGCATGATCTTTCCTAAGGATTTCATGTTCCTTCTTAAGCTCTTCCAATTCTAAACTTATACTAGTATGCATCTTTTTTATTTTCCTATATGCATCATGCATGTGTTCAGAAACTTCAAACAATTCATCATAAGTTATGTCACATACCTTTTCTTGATCTAATTGATCAATATTATCTGCCATCAAGCAAAGGTTGGTGACTTCTTCTTCTTTTTCAGTCTCAGATGAATCTGAAGCTGAGTCCGCCCAAAAACCACTTTGAAACTTCTTTTTGCCCTTCTTTATAATTGGTTTCTCCTCTACATTCTCCTTGCTAGGAGTGGCTTTGAGTTTTGGGCAATCAGTCTTGATATGACCTGGTTTCCTGCATTCATAACAATTCACTTCATTAGAAACCTTGTCATTTCTGTTAAACTTACCTCTATTCCATTGCTGGCGTCTCTTCTACTTCCTCTTTAAAAATCTTCTGAATTGTCTAGTCATTAATGCAATATCGTCTTCATCCTCAGGTTGTGAGTGTTCACTCTCTGACTCTTCCACTTTTAGTGCAATATTCTTCTCCTTTCGTGGTTCACCTGCATCAATCTTTCTTTGACTTACTCCTTGCTTATAAGCAATGAGTGAACCAAGAAAATTGTTAATAGAATAAATGTTTAGATCTTTAGACTTTGTAATTACAGTAATTTTAGCATCATAAGCAGTAGGTAAACAATGAAGAATCTTATTAACCATTTCAGCATTAGTTAGTTCTCTACCAAGTGCATGCAAAGAAGTGACAATTTGGGTGAATCTTGTGTACATGTCAGAAATAGATTCATTTGGTTTCATGCAAAATAACTCATAGTCATGTATCAAGATATTGAGTCTTGATTGCTTAACCTCATTAGTCCCTTCATAAGTTATACAAAGTCTATCCCATATGTCCTTTCCACTTTTTCAAGTGGAAACCCGCATGTAGTCTTCAGATTTTAAAGCACAAAAGAAGCTATTTAGATATTTGGCATTTAGTTGAGATAAGTCATGTTCTTCTATAGTCCAATCTGCAAAAGGTGTTTCTACTCTAACTCCATCAACTAATCTAGTTGGTTTTGTATAACCTTCCTGGACTAGGATCCACATACGATAATAAAGTGACTGTAAGAAAGTAGACATGCGTGTTTTCCAAAAATCAAAAGGAATATTGTAAAACAATGGAGGTCTAATAATAGAGTAACCCTCAGGTTTATTTCGGTTTCCAAAAGTAGCCATCTATGTTAATTAAAAAGCAGTTTAAACTTATAATATTGAAACTAAGCTCTGATACCACTTGTTAAGTCTAGTGAATAGGTTGTTAGACCTAAGTTAATGTCCCAAGGCTGCCAAGAGGGGGGGGGGTGAATTGGTATTTTAAAAATTTAAACCCTCTTTGAAAATATGTTGAATAGAAATGAAAATTTTTATTAAGTTTTTATAGAAAACGTTTTTCAACCACAGAGTTTTTAACCAAAAGAAAAATGCGGAAAATAAAATGCAGTAAAGTAAATGACATAAGATTTATAGTGGTTCGGTCTGAACCAGACCTACATCCACTCCCCAGAGGCACCCTCTGAGTATTGCACTAATACCAACAGTGACTCTCCTTTTGCACCCACAGCAAGGCGGAGAAGCCTTTACAAACACTCTTTTCACCACTACCCGGTGCGACAGAGAACCGTCGTCCTTCTACATAATCCCCAGTGTTGGCAGAGAACCTTCCGTCCTTTCAAACTCTCCTAGTGTGGGCAGAGAACCCTCCGTCTATTCACACTCTCCGAGTGTAGGCAGCGAACCCTTCAGCTGTTCACACTCTCCAAGTGTAGGCAGAGAACCCTTTGGCTGTTCACACTCTCCAAGTGTCGGCAGCGAACCGGATCTCCTTGACAGATCTTCTCACAAGAAATCTAGAAGGAAGAAAGAAAAGAGTGAAGTAATCCAAATTCACAAGTAGAGATTCTTACCTTTAAACACCAAGTGAAGTCTTCACACTCCAGTGATAGGAATCCTTCTTTAAATGCTCTCTCACACTCTCTCCTTGACTTTTCTCTCAATAGGCATGAAGATTAAATGGCAAAAAGATTGGGTGGCAGTCTAATTTGGACTATTTATACAAAAGACAAGAAAAACCGTCCCAAAACTATAAGTTTTTAATTCTGTACGCATTGGATCGTCCCGTACGATCGTGGATCATCCTGGACGATATTACTTAAAAGCCTTGAAATGAACCTCTTTGTATATGTGTACGAAATGTTTTCGTACAAGCTGATCGTCCCGTACGAACCAAGTTCGTCCGGTACGAACGGTTATAACAAGGTCGATTCCAAAAAAATGAATATAGAAAAATCGTCCTAAGTCGGTTGTATCGTCAGGACAAAAATTTGTTCGTCCGGACGAAAATCTTAAAGAAACCAAATTGTCCCGGACGATATTTAATTTTGTCTAGATGAAATTCTTACAGAGAGCAAATCGTCCCTGACGATAATTATTTTCGTCTGGACGAAATTCTTACAGAGAGCAAATCGTCCCTGATGATAATTAATTTCGTCCCGGACGAATAGGACTTAGAAAAATTTTTCTAGCCAGTTCCTATTCGTTCCATGTGATCTTAATAGGAGATAACTGTCTGATCGTCCCGTACGAACTGATATTGTCCCGTACGATCAGTATAAATTTTATATGATCTCCTTATGTGTGTGTGTGTGTGTATGTTTTTATTTACTCAATTACAATCACTCCCTCTCAATTAAAAAGATAATTTTAAGCTTCAAAAACTAAAGGTATTTCTTGCTGAATTTGATTTGAAGACTTTGTGTTTGAGAGTATGATTCACCTGAAATGTTAGTACACACAAGAGCAAATACAAATCTTCTAAATTTATTAGGAGATAACTACACATTTGAACAATAATATTTGGAATCATCAAAACTATACAAGTTGCAAAAATGTAAAACATGCAAATAGCAACTATCTTAACATGGGTATCCTTTCCTCATCTTCGTCTACACTTATTTACTCATAGAATTTTACATGGGCTTGATTCATGGTTTGGTTGGCCACTGCAGATGGATAATGCCACATCCAATGGTTTGAGGCCCTCTATTGCCTGTGTGCTTGTAGAATTAGATGTTACAAAGAAATATGTTGATCAAGTTTGGGTTGGCTAGGAAACTAAGGGATTCATGCAACGTGTTGAATTGGAGCAATTTCCTCATTATTGTAATCACTGTAAACTTCTTGGTCATTCTAAAGCTCAATGTTATATCTTAAACCGTTTAGTCATGATTCATATATTGTTGGTTTAGAGGTGAATGAGGGTGTCAATAATGAAATTTATGTGGAGCCTATTCTTTTGGGTGGAAACCATGTCTTTGTTGATGACTGTGCTGTGATTTCGTCTTAGCCTTTGAGTCATCCGGTGGCTAATAACGGGGAAGCTAATTCCCTTTAAGTTGTAAAGGATGTTGATAATCTGTCTGAGGCTGTGGTTTCTACTCCCTCTCTTAAAATAGTGGACCCTCTATTGATTAACTGTAATATTGATAAAGATGCTTTATTAACTTGCGAGCAAGGTGCTTTGTCTCCTTTGCGTAATTTTGTTGAGGAATCATAAGAGTTGTAATTTATAAGTGGTGGTGGATTTGTTACTCTGATTCCCACTTTGGTGGCTGGGGGGAAGCATCATGGTGATAATGTGATGGAGGAGGCAGGGCCTGATTTAGCTTTAACTTATAATGTGATGGAGGAGACTGGTGCGGAGGAAGTTGTTGTTTCGGGTCATAATGATGCTGATGTGGTTGGTCAGGTATATGAAGTGCCCCTTACTATCATGTCCCTCAAAGGTTTAAACTCCCTTTTTGTCTCTAATTTGGGAACAACATGTTCTGGGATATCGGTTTGGCATGATGGATATCTTTCATCTTCTGGTGAGGGTGTGAGGATTAGAACGTTTAGGAAGTTGACTCTATTCAGGAGTTATATGGATTAGATGTTTACATGGTTTCCGAAAAAGTTTTTTCATGTGGAGGTAAACGTTGTAGGAGGAAATCTAGAAGATAATTTTAATCTTTTTATCTTAGTTTGGTGATGGGTGGACTGTTAGCAAGGTTATTGCCTGTTGCAAGATTTCTTTCTTTGTTTGTTGTCTTATTTGTCCTTGCAGGTTTTGGTTGCTGTTGGTGGCTTTGCTCGGAGCTTTTCAGCTTTTTGTAGAGGTCGGCTCTTTTGTTTTTGGCCTTTGTTTCCTGTTATTAGTTTTTTATTTTGAGCTTTTGTATCATCTACTTAATGTATCTTAGTATTAGTTTTCATTGCCCATAGTTTTTTATTTCAAGTGATGTACCATTAGAAGGCTTAAATTCCTTAAGGATTTGTATTGCTGTTTTAAAATTAACGCGTATGCCCATGCCGTGGGGTTTTTCTTAAAAAAATTAGAAAAATTAGATAAATTAAACATTAAGAATTAATAATTAGGAATTAGGAATATTAAAATTAATTAAAAAAATAAATTTGAAAAAATTATGATTAGAAATTAGTTAAAAAAATTAGAATTAGTAATTAGGAAAAAATAAAAAAAAATTAAGATTTAGGAATTAGAATCAGAAAAAAAAATAGAAAAATTAGAATTAGGAATTATGAATTAGTAAAAAAAGTTTGAATTAAGAAATTAGGAATTAAAAATTAGAAATTAAAAATTTTGAATTAGAAAAAAAATTAAAAAATTAGTGTTAGAAAAAAACTTAGAATTAAGAATTAGAAATTTAGAAAAATAGAAATATAAATTAGGAATTAAAAAAATTAAGCTGTGACACTCAAGCTTCCCTTTTTTCCTCCGCTAGGTTTTTTTTCCCTTGCGACGGCGGCGTGCCGCTCTCCGCTCGGGGCCGTGGCGTTGGCTTTCAGGGAAGTTCCATTTTTCTTACTCTGCTTTTGTATTGTTTCTGAGATTTTGTTGGTGGTTTGCTTTCCGGCATGCGCCGGATGGCTCTGAATCTTGTTGATCATGGATTTTTAGGGGTTTCGTCTTCCTCACGGTCTTTTCATCAAGCTTTATCGGGATCTTCCTCTAGTATTGAATTTCCTAAACTTAAGGTATCATCTTTTCGCGGTATGCCTTCCTTGTGGATATCGGATGATGAAATCATGGCTTTGGCTAAACCTTTGCAGTTTGCTCTTGTTGGTTTTTTCCTACGAAACGCCCGTCTCTTGAATCAATTCGTAAATTCTTTTTTAATCTTAAGCTTACTGGTGATGTGTCGGTAACTTTGCTGGATTCGTCCCATGTGTTAATCAAACTAGAACAAGATTTGAACTATTGTCGTATTTTCTGTCATAGATCCTATTTGGTTTTCAATTATTTTATGAAAATTACTAAATGGTCTCCCTTTGTTGAAATTGGAATTGAATCTCCTGAGATTTCGATATGGGTCTCTTTCCCCTCAAGGCCGCATCTTTTCTCTCCTAAAATTTTGCATGGCTTAGCTTCCATCTTTGGTAAGCCTCTTAAAATTGATACGGCTACGACTATGGGCTCTAGACCATCTTTAGCTAGGGTTTTAGTTGAACGGGATATTACTAAAGCTTATCCTGATCGTATTTGGCTGGGTTCTTAAAAGCTTGGATACGTGCAGCACGTTATCATGGAAGAATTCCCTATTTTTTGTGGTGCTTGCCATTATTTCGGTCATGTCGTAGTGGAATGTAGAAATAAAGCTGTTGTTTTAGATGCTTCTGTTTTACCTAAATCCATTTTACCTAATGCTAAAACTGTTTCACCGGTTTCTGTGGAGCCGTTGGATGGACATCGAGATGCTGTGCATACTTTGGTGAATTTTGATTTAGCTAGAGAAGAATCGGTCGTTCCTAACGTTGACATTATTGATTCTGAACTTGTTTTTAAAGTTTTATCTCCTAATGCTTTGCCTTTCATTCCCCCTGCTTTGGAGTTGGAGGGGTCGTTGGGTAAGCCTTTGTTAACTGATTCTATTTCTGAAGAAATTGCTGTGGTAAACCCTGCTGTGAATATTTCTATGGAGGATGGGTGTTTGGTGAATTCGATGGATTCTAATCATTTGCTGGGTGGTGAGGCGGTGCTGCCTCCTGTTTCGGTGGAAATTGTTCCTGTAAGTGTTGAGCATGTCGAACCGATTCGGAACTCTTTGCTTGCTGCAATACCGGCTGGTAATGTGACTCACTTTATTCCTGCGTGTGGGATTGATGGTTGTGGTCATATGGTTGAGGCTTTGCCGGAAGATGCTTTGGTGCCGGAAGGTAGTGAATTGGTGGTTTCTAACCCTACTTTTCCTACGAATGTTCCTGTCGAGTGTGGAGGTGGTGTTGTTGTTGGTATGGTGATCAATTCGCAAAACCTGGTAAATGTTCCAGTTAAACTATCGGGTTGGATTAGTACACACAATGCTGATTGGTTGAATAATTCGTCTGAAGTCGATTCTGATTTTGATTCGCATTCAGATTTTGGCGAGGAGTTCAAATTGGTTCGTGGAAAAAATATTAAGGTTGCTCCTCGGGGAAAATTTTGGAATCGAGGTGGCAGGAGAAGATAATTTCCTTTTCTTTTTGGCTTATTTTTTACGGTTGATTGGTATGCTAGTTGTTTAGAATTGGAGATTGCGGGGCAATGATGTGGCTGGGGCTCCTCCCCTCATCAGCTATCTTGTGGCAACCGTTGGTGATCTTCACTAGTCTGGATGGTCCTTGCGCAGATTTGAAGTGCCGGGAGTCCCAGCTATCTGCTGAGCTCTCTTGTTGGATTTTATCTTCTGTATTGTTTTGGAGTCCGTAGCTTTTTTGGGGTTGCTGTGAGCCTTCCTTTATTTGTTGTACCTTTTATTTTTTTTATTAATATAATTGGTTTGCTTTAAAAAAAAGTAAAAAAAAATTAAAAAAATTAGAATTAGGACTTAGAAGATTAAATTAAACTAAAGTTAGAAAAATTAGAATTAGGAATTAGAAATTAAGAATTAAGAATTAGAAAAAAAAATAGAATTTAGAAAAATTATAAGATTAAAAAAATTAGAATTAGAAAAATTAAGAATTAGAAATTAAAAAAGTTAAAAAAATTAAATTATAATTAGAAAAAATTATAAATTAGGGATTAAAATTAGAAAAATTAGAATTAGGAATTATGAAAAAAATACATAAATTAAATTTTAAAAATTCATTAAAAAAATTAAGACTTGGAATTAGGAAAAAATAGGGAAATTAAAAAAATAGAAAAAATAGGAATTAGAAAAAAAATAATGAATTAGGAAAATTAGGAATTAGAATTTGAAATTAAGAAAATTAAAATTAGAATTTGTGAAAAATAGGAATTAGGAATTAGAAAATTAAAAAAAAATAAGAATTAGAAAAAAAAAATTTAGAATTTAGAATTAGGAAAATTAAATTAGGAATTAGAAATTGAAATTAAAATTAAAATTAGGAACTTGAAAAAAATATGAATTAGAAATTATAATTAAAATTAGGAATAAAAAATTAGAAAAATTAGATAAATTAGAAATTATGAATTTATAATTAGGAGTTGGTAAAATAAAAACAAATTAAATAAAATAAATTAGAAAAAAATTTGAATTTGAAATTAGCAAAAAAAAATTAGAATTAGTAATTAGGAAAAAATTAAAAAAAATGAAATTTAGGAATTAGAATTAGAAAAAAATCTGAAAAATTAGAATTAGAATAAGTAATTAGAAAAAAAGGTAGGAATTAAGAAATCAGGAATTAGAATTTAAAAATTAAAAATTAAGAATTGAAAATAAAAATAAAAAAATAGAGTTAGGAAAAAATTAGGAATTTGAAAAATCAAAAATATAAATTAGGAAATAGGAATTAAAAAAATTATAATTAGAAATTAGAAAATTAGAAAATTAGAAAATTAAAATAAACTAAAGTTAGGAAAATTAGAATGAAGAATTAAAAATTAGGAATTAGCAATTAGAAAAAATTAGACATTAAAATTCAAAATTAAAAAAATTATAAAATTAAATTTTTAGAATTAAGATAATTAGGAATTAGAAATAAAATTAAATAAAAAAAATTAGAAAAATTAAATTAAAATTAGGATAAAATTATAAATTAAGGATTAAAATTAGAAAAATTAGAAATAGGAATTATGAAAAAATTTAAAAAATTCTATTAAATTTGGAAAATTCATAAAAAATTAAGAATTAGAATTAACAAAAATTAGGAAATTAAAAAATTAAGAAAATTTAAAATTAAAAAAAAATTAAGAATTAGGAATTAGAAATTAGAAAAAAATTAGAAATTAGAATTACGAATTAAAAAATTAAATTAAGAAATTAAAAACTTATAAATTAAAAAAATTAGAATTAGAAAAATTCAGAATTAAATCTAGGATTTAGGAAAGTTAAATTTGAAATTAGGAATGCGAAAATAAATAATTAGAAATTTAGGAATAGAAAAAATTAGGAATTAGAACTATTAATTAGAATTATGAATTAAAAATTAAGAAAAATTATAGAAAAAAATAGAAGTTAAAAATTAAGAATTGGAAAAAACTTGGAAAAAAATTAAACTAAAAAAATTAGAAAATTAGGAATTAGAAAAAATTATAAAATTAAAATTAAAAAATAGTATTAGGAATTAGAAAGTAAATATTATAAATAGCAACTAAATTATGAAATAATTAGGAATTTGAAAATTAAAATTAGGAATTAGGAATGCGAAAATAAAAAAATACGAAATTTGGAAAATTAAAAACCATTTGAAATTAGAATTAAGAAAAAATTAAAATTTTTTATTAGACATATGAAATTAGAAAAAAAAATACAAAATTAGGAATTAGGAATTACGAAATGATAAAAAAAAACTAAAAAATTAGGAATTTGAATTAAAAAATTTAAAAATTACAAAAACTATAAAAATTTAGAAAATTAGGAATTAGAAACTTAGAAAATTAAAAAAATTAGGAAAAAATTAAGAATAAAAAAATTTAAAAATTTTGAATTAAATTAAAATTTAGAATTAAAAATTAGAAAATAAAAAATTCCTATAAAATTATAAAAAATTAGAATTCTTTTGAATTAGGAAATAGAATTAGAATTAGGAAAAATTAGAAATTAAAAAAAATTAGAAAAATTAAAATTAAAATATGAAAATTAGAAATATTAAAAAATTAAAAAATAGTAATTAGGAAAATATAATTATGAAAAAAATTAGGAATTAGGAAAAATTAAATTAAAATTAGGAAAAATAGGAATTAGAATTAGGAATTAGGAAAATTAAAATTAGAATTAGGAATTAAGAATTAAAATTTGAGTAAAAATCTTTTTTTGCTCTGCCCGCTCCGCTCGCTCCGCTTGTGCTTTGCCCTAGCTATCTCTGGCATCTCTGGAATTGCTTTCCGTGGTGGCTTGCCTCCTTCAGGGCAGTATTTCTCCTTCTCTTCTAGCCTTCTGGCTCTAGTTTTGGTTTTGGTCTGGCTTTTTTTTGGCATTTGCGGGCATGCCGCTGAAACTCTGTGATCCAGGTTTTTTAGAGGGGGTTTCCTCTTCCCATTCATTTTTAGATGTACTGCGGGATCGTCTTCTACTTCTAGTTTTCCCAATCTATGGGTGTCTTCGTTTCGTGGATTACCTTCTCTTTAGATTTCGGAAATTGAAATTTTGGCTTTAGCGGCTCCTTTTCAATTCTCTCTGGTTGGTTTTTTCCCCTCAAAATTGCCTTCTCTGGATTCCTTCAAGCGTTTTTTCTTCAACTTGAAATTAAATGGGGAATTTTCGGTAACTTTGTAGGACCCGACAAATGTTCTCATCAATTTTAAAAATGTCCTAGATAACTATCGTGTGTTTTGCCATGGATCTTACTTTATCTATAACTATTACATGAAACTTTCGAAATGGTCTCCACTGGAGGATATTAATGTCGAATATCCGATTGTACCTATATAGGTCTCTTTTCCTCAGCTTCGTCCCCATCTCTTTTCTCCCAGGATTCTTCATGGTCTCGGTTTGATCTTTGGCAAACCGCTTAAAGGTTATACTGCCACTTCTATTGGTTCCAGGCCGTCTCTTGCCCATGTATTAGTTGAGTTAGACGTTACCAAATCTTTTCCCAATAAGGTTTGGTTAGGCTCTGAGGTTTCTGGGTATGTCCAATAAGTGGTTTTTGAAGAATTTCCCTCCTTTTGCTCTTCTTGTAAGAAACATGGGCATGTGTCTAGAAACTGTCATCCCATGGCTGATATCCCATTTTTGGGCAAGTCTCCCATTACAAATTTGATTAATCCTTAAGCGGGTCCCTCTCCTGTTGGTGATGTTTCTGTGCTATCCACTCAATTAGATAATACATTAAAAGAAAATGCTCTTTGTGTTTTACCGGTGGCACCTTTGCCCATTGTTGATTCGGTATTGTCATCTGTGGATGTTGTTGGTAACACTCAGAATAATAATTCTAACGATGAGCACCATTTGAATGCTATGACTGGGATTAATTTCATTATTGTTGGTTATATTCCGTTTCGTGAAACGGCTGATCCTTTGGATTAAAGTTCTTTGGTCATTGCTGCCCAGCGGGTTTGTGTTTCTGATCCATTGTTGAATACGGCTAATACTATTTCGGTGTCTAGTCCATTTAGTCCTGCTATCTCTGTTGTTGTCAGGGGAGGGGTGCCTATATTGCTACAAACGGATTATGTTAGTAATACTGGAGATTATGGGGGGGGGGGGGTTTGAATACTGGTGCACTTCCTGTTACTAATGTTGCTAATGGTGCTGTGGATTTGTCTCAGTACCTTGAAAGAGGGGATGTGGGTGGAGGTGAATTTAATGTTGGAAAATGAATGATGGTTAATGCTAATTCTTGTGTCGATGTGCCAGTGAACTTGATCAAGCCCCAAGCGTTGTTTTAACATGTGGGAGATAATTCTGGGTCTGATGTGAGGTCTCATCTTGATTGGCTGCAATGTACGTCTGAATTTGAATCTGATTTTGACTCCTCCTTGGAGTTTGGTGGGGGATCAAACCCTAGCCAAGATTTTAAATTAGTTCGTTCTAAACCGGTTGTATCTGTTGCCTCTCGTGGAAAGTTTTGTGGGAGGGGCAGAAGAGGTTGTCTCTGCTAAGGCCGTTCACTGGAATTACATTGAAATGTTCCAAGCTGCTTTTCCCTCTTGCTTCAACAGCTGTTCTCTGGCTTCTACAGCTGTTTTTTATGGATTTTCATGATGAACTGCTTGTTTTTTATTTTTGAGAGGGACCCTTACCTCTTTTACCCGACGATGATGTGTGGAGCCAATAACTACGGGTTATCTTGATTGGTCTCTTCCTTTGGACGGCTAGTTTCGATCAATTTGGCTGCTCTTCTTCAAATGTTGGTGAAGTTTTGGATTGTCTATATTCACCCAGGCTGCTTTTCTATTGATTATATGACTCTGTTGGCAACCAAAAAACTTTGTAGTCCCTGGATGGCCAATTTTGTTGGTTCTCTGCTTGGTCTTTTTAAGCTATATGATCCTACTTGCAACCAAGGAAGAGTGGATTTTGCTTAGCTGCTTATATCTTCCTTGATGGATGCTTTTTGTTTGTTCCTTTTTACTGATTCCGGTTACTTTTTTTCCACCCCTATGTTGTTTTGGTTTTGTATTTTAATTTCTGTTTTAGTCTTCTCTTGCTCCTCCCATGTTTTGTTTGGGTAGGACTCTTTTTGTAATCCTTTTGCTTTAATATATGGGCTAAGCCCCAAATTTTTCCCATAAAAAAAAAAGAATTATAATTTGAATAAAATAGGAATTAGGATATATGAATTACGATGCTAAAAAAAATAAGAACTAGAAAAAAAAATATTTAGAATTTAGAATTAGGCAAATTAAATTAAGAATTAGTAAATTAAAATTAAATTAGAATTAGAAATTAGTAAAAAAAAGGAATTAGAAATTAGAAGTAATAAAATATTAGGAATTAAAAATTATTTTTAAAATAAATTTGAATTAGGAATTAAATTACAATTAGAAAAAAATTAAAATTAGGAAAAAACTGAATTAGGAAAATGACGAAATTAGAATTAGAAAAATTAAAAATTAATTTTTTTTTTGAAAATAAACCTTTATTCAGACAATAAAGGATGAATACAATCTTTGGTAGAAAGAAATAAAAGCCTAATACATGAAGAGATAAAAATTCAAAAGGTCAAAAGTCTAAACTAGATAGTAAAGGCCAACATGCTCAATAATTGGCAAAGACTTCCAACCATTTCGAAGCTAGGTACGGACCTTCCAAAAAAGGGAAAGAGCATAACACCGTCAACAAGCCAAGTCACCACCAGTGTCAAGAGCTCCAAAAAAACCACCAAAGGTTGCCAATGAACCACAAATCAGGAGTGGTGAGCCTTTATCATATCATTGCCCAAAAATAATATATAAAATTGAGGCAACAGCAGATAATAAGCCAACAAGGGACACACAGCAAATGAAAAATATCAAAAAAGATATTTTTTTGATTTTTGCTTTCTATGTATACCAACCCCATTTCCAACTCGCACATCCTGCTGATTAAAACATTCAATTTCATCAATGTCTGAAGAGGACATGGAGGAGCATTCAAGCAAACTTATTTACATCCTAACACTCTCCCCTGAGATAACACCTACATGCAAAACCAAAGCTTGAGGTAAAATTAATTTAACAGGAACCTTAACAAGATGGCCATATAATTAAACAGTAGGCATTACAAGGGTAAGAACTGGAGGAACTAACTTGACCAGAAACCACATCGGTAGGGAGAACAGCATAGGAAAAGCATTAGAGTTTATATGAGAGACAGAATGAGTTGAGCTCGAAGACTCTTGGACAATAACTCGATTCTACTCACAAACGACAAAATCCTCTCCCTCTAAACTGGCCTTCCCCAAAGGGGTTGAAAGAAACATAGGGGAATGAATGGAATGAAAAACACCCTCACTTAAGGCCTTAGGAGCACTTAAACAAACTAAGTTAGAAACATCATAACCGATTAAAGGGAACCATATCTGGAATCAGGGCAACCGGCTCAACAAGCAATAATGCATCACAAATAGGAGGAATATTCTCAGGAAAAATAAACTCAGGAACAGACAAATTACCCATAGAAATAACCAAAGTCTTATAAGGTAACACATCTACATAAACTGTAAGATTAATAAGATAATGGGGATATAAATTTAGGCAACGAGCTTTAGAGTGACCCAAAGCTTTATAGTGGGAATAATAAAAAAGAAAATCTTCCATAACCACTTGTTGAATATATCCCATCTTCTCATAACAGGCAACACATAGTCTAGATAACACCTAGTAACATCTAACTCCACTAAAATGCGGGAGACCGAAGGCCTAGTTGGTGGGAAAAAAAGTACCACCACGTAGATTTTGATTTCTCCTATTTTGTAATCGAATACTACATTGAGAATAAAGTACAATCTCGAGAGACTGGCATAATATTCTACAATGAATTCAATATAAAAATAGGGTTTTGAAAATTAATATTTTTATGATCAAACACAGTTCAAAGAATAACATATCATCTCGAAAGATGAACATAAAATTCTAGATAATGTGTTTAAAAATAGAAATAGGTTTTTTGAAACGTATATCCATTCTTTCATTTAGATATAATAAGGAGAATATTATGTCATCTAGAAAGATGAACATAACATTCTTCAAGACCTCCAAAAAAATAAGAATAGGTTTTATAAAATTCATCATTTCTTAAATCGAATGTAACAAGTAGGACATTATATTATCTGAAAAGATAATATTAACATCCTACAAATATGTAAAATTAGAAAAGAAGTTTTAAAGACATCTGCATTCTCAATGATTTTTCCCTTGTTTTATATGATAAAAAAAGTTTATTTTAATATGGGGTTCTCAAATCTCTATAGAGGCAAGCTCCTATAGTTAATTACATCCTAGGAGGGATAATCCTAAGAAAACTCTCGATTAAAGCAGTGATTTTTTACCCTTTAACTATAAAGTAGAAGATAAGGAAAAGAAGTAAGGATTTTCCAAGGAGAAAGCTTATTGTTAAATATTTCTTAGCGAGTTAATGGAGGAAAAGTAGGAGGTGCCGGATTTTGAGAAACTCAGAGGCAATCTCAGTTTACCCAATGTTGGGCTTTATATTTTAGGAGAAAATTTTATGTTTGAGTTGTCATTTTATTAAAAATTTGGGATTATATTCTCGGAGGGCGAGGGCTTAAGATTTTATGAAATCTGCCTCAGATCCAAAATTTAATTTAGGCACTATAAAGCAGTAACCCGGACCTAATTAAAGAAGTACAAATATGGACATACCCTAGCCTGGATTGGGGAGCCAACTAATCACATAAACACTTTAAAACCATGTGTCAAGTCTCTTATAAAAGATGGGTAGAGACGTTTCTTAGGTTTAAAGGAATTGAGGCCCGACATCTAAGACAGATCGTATGTGGCCCCTCAACTTATGTATGGGGAATAATGTCTAAAAATAAAATGCAATTAATATTTTAAACTCTTTTTAATTTGTATCTAATACAGTGTATGCTAATTGACTCGAATACATAAAATGAATATGAAGCAGCTTTAAAATTAGTCTTAGAAAATAGGTTTTTCCCTAGAGATTGCACAACATGCCCTTGATAGAACTGCGCCATCATAGGCCAAGTGGTTTGCTAGAACCCGCGGGCATGGAGGTGCCTAACAAAGAAGAGAAAGTAATAATATGCTTATGCTGACTCTCGACAGTCCTGAGCTTACTTCATAGATCGTTGAGTTACTATGTGAATCTAAAATTTTTATTATAGTTACAAGTTGAAAAATTTTATACATACCCTCACAAAAAAAAAACACTCTGATCGTATCCAGGTTAAAACAAAACACGGCATGCAAGGGCCCTAAAAAAAGCTACTGCACAAATAATATAAACAAACAAATTAAATTATCAAAAAATATAATGTCTAATATCCAATGTCCGTATAATTACATCCAAAATTTGCAAAAAAGTAAAGTGCTCAGGCACCATTGATAACAAACCCGGATTCTAATCCTAAGAATGGTGCAAGTGATTTTGAACAGGAATATACTCTTTCTTGTATTTTCATTTCTTCGTCTCCTCTCTTCTACAAGCTCCTTGGATCCGCCGGGCTTGGGTACCTAAATGAAAAGAAACTCATCCCAAAAGGGGTATTTTCTTTTCCCTTTGGATTATACAAGTCTTTCTAACCTTGCTTTCCAAATAAAAGGGAACACTCCCCAAAGGGTTGTTCTCTTCTCTTTGAATTTTAGATTGGATGTGATATCCCACGTCTAAATCACATTCACAATTTTTTTACTTTTAATAAATTACATTTACATTTTAGTGTGGCTAATGAATTTAATTTAAATGCAAATATATAACTGCTTGGGATGATTTTTATTATAAGTGCTTAGGATAACTGCAGGTGGTCTAGATTTTTTTTTTATGATAGGGGATAAGAAGCTGAAGCACTTGTAGTATTTATATAATTATTAATTAATTAGCCCCCCTTTACTGCCCTAGATGAGTGTGGCCACCTGCAGGAAATCTTGTTAACAACCAGAACGCTCCTAACCTATAGGTAATCTAGTCGTCAATCAAATCATATCACAGAGTATAGTAAAAGTAAGTAAACAAACACACCAACAATTTTATAATTATCATATAGTGAAAACCAAGAAAGCCTATCACATAGCAAAAAGAAAATAAATATCGACCTAACATAAAGCTAAAGTCAGTTGTCCTAGCAAACAAGTCTAAGTGTATGTAGTAGGCTGTGTGGATTGGATATGTCCTTTGTCAATTATTAGTTGAAGTTTTCTAGATGATTAAATTTGATTTGTTGATATGTTTTATATGTTCTGTATGTTTTTACACTAAAATGTGCATGCATCCTAAGTCTACGCTTTCTAAGACTCAATCCTTAATTTTTGTCCATAAATGTCACTAATGTCATACGAGGTAAAATTTTTGTTATTACTAACCCTTAGAATGTTGTGTACATATAAAAGTGTTTAGAGATCTAAAATCAAAGAAAAGTAAATCTAATAAAATTTAAGTTACTATAGGGACCTAAAGGAGTAGGGTTCACACAAACCACACTGAGAGTCCTTAAAGGTTTTCTAAATTCTAGATTACTTACTGTCACCGGGGGCTACGACCCGGTGGTTCTGCCCATAGCACCTCCACCCGGTTGGATGGAGGTGATTGTCTCCTTTTAGTCCCTTTATCCTTTTGTTTACTCGTTCGGTATAATTCCTCACAGTTTATGCAAATAAAGAAGAAAAAATAGGGAATTAGAAGAACATTTAATAATTCTTAATGAATTAATTAAATTTAGTAAAAATAAAAATGAACCTTTCTTCGGGCTTAAACACTAGTTCTGTTGACTGCCTTTCAAACTTTTTCCTTTTGAAAGTACACTTTGTACTTTTCCAACATTTATCTTGAGACAACAAGAAATATTGATACTTGATCAATATGAGTTAGGTTGTTAAACCTAAACTTATGTCCCAGCGGCTAACCAAGAGGGGGGGGGAGTGAATTGGTAATTAAAAAGTTTTATCCCTCTTCAAAATTTAGAAACGAGAAAATTAACTTTAGTGAATTTTATATAAAATATTTTTCAACCACAAGTTAGAAATAGTAAAACAAAAATAAAAAGTAACGAAAAAATAAAAGACATGAGATTTATAGTGGTTCGGTCAAACACGACCTACATCTACTCCACGGAGGCACCCTCCGACTATTGCACTAATACAATTAGTGACTCTGCTTTTGTACCCACAGCAAGGTGGAGAAGCATTTACAAAACTTTCTTCCACCACTAACCAGTACGGTAGAGAACCGTCATCCTTTTACACTCTTCCCAGTGTTGGCAGAGAATCATTCGTCCTTTCACACTCTCCCAGTATAGGCAGAGAACCCTTCATCCTTTCACACTCTTATAGTGTGGGAAGAGAACCCTTCGACTGTTCACAGTCTCCAAGTGTGGGCAGAGAACCGGATCGTCTTGACAGATCTTCTTCATAAGAAATCTAGAAGGAAGAGAGAAAAGAGTGAAGTAATCAAAAACCAAAAGTAGAGACTCTTACCTTTGAGTACCAAGTGAAACCTTCACGCTCCAGTAGTAAGAATTCTCCTTCAAACACTCTCTCACACTCTCTCCTTGACTCTCGTTTCAATTGGCACAAAGATCAGTGGGCAAAAAGATTAAGTGATAGTTTATATTAGACTCTATATTGGAAAGACACAAAAAATTGTCCAAAAACTGGTAAAATTCAAGTCTGTCAGTAGTGGATCGTCCCATACGCTCGTGGATCATCCTAGATGATATTACTTAATTCTGTTGGAAATGAACCCATTGTATATTGGTATGAACTAACTTCGTACACGTTAATCATCCCATACAAACAAGGCTCGTCTGGTACAAACAGTTATACCATAGGTCAGTTCCGAAATCTGCTAGAAGTCGCCAAATTTTTAAGTGTCAGTTCGCTTCATCCTGGGATGAATATGAGTTCGTTTGGACAAAATTTTTACAGAGGACATTTTATCCTGGGACGAATTGGAGTTCATCTTGACAAAAATTTTACAGAGAGTATTTTATCCTGGCATGAATATGAATTTCATCTGAACAAAAATTTTCTAGAGGACATTTCGTCCTGGGACGAATTGGAGTTCATCTGGACTAAAATTTTCTAGAGAGCATTATGTCCTGGCACGAATATGAATTTTATCTAAATGAAAATTTTCTAGAGCCCATTTCATACTGGGACGAATAGGAAATTTATCCTGGAAGATCAGGAATTAGAAAAATTTTCTTCGCTTCCAATTCATTCCATTGCTCTTGTGATGAGATAACTGACTTGATCATCCCGTACGAACTGTGTTCGTGCCGTACAATCAGTATAATTTTTTTTAAAGATATCCTTAAGTGTGTGTGTGTTTACATAATTACAATCACTCCCTCTCAAGCTTAATGCAATGAAAAATACAAGCTTCAATTTATAAACTATCTTATGCTGAATTTGATTTGAAGTCGTCATTAGTCTGGAGTTCGAATTTCCTGAAATTTGAGTCCACACAAGAGCAAAAATAAATCTTCCAAGAAGTGTTAGGAAATAACAAAACTTAAAATAATAATATTTAGAATCATCAAAACTATACAAGTTGTAAGAATATAAAATATGCAAATAGCAACTCTCTTAACAATCTCCCCCTTTTTTATTATGGCAAAACAATTATTATTTGTATAATTTTCAAATTTTAAGAATCTCCTAAACAACCCCTAAATTGATGAACATTTGAAAATAAGGAGGCTTTGCACAACAGTTTTATCTCTCCTTTTTTTTTAAAAAAAAATTAAAATGTAACAAAAATAATACTACGAAATAGAAATACGATATGAACAAGGATACAAAAAGATATGAGTTACGAAAAGATACGAAAAAATAATATTTTCTTCTCCTTTTTGACAACAGCAAAAAGAGAAGAAAAATACCACAAATGTAAGCAGTCATATGCTAATCCTTTGATAATTGATCCTTGAAAGTGATTGAAATAAATTTTGTAAATAAAATCAAAACATTATGCAAATCATAGTAATTCATAGAATTTAAGAAGAGATATAACATTGATAATAACAAGTATATATCAAAAATATGAGTTGATTTAGACACTAAGATAGAGAAAATCATTACAAAAATGATGAATAAAAAATTTGTATATTTCAAATTTTAATATGGAATATAAATGTACCGAAGATCAATTTGAATTAAGAGATTAAAAGATTATGGAAAGAAGTGTTGCTTTGCGCATCTTTTTCAAATTTGTGGCACATTTTTGTGCATCTTTTCACTTGTGGACTTATTTTGTGCCTCTTTTTCAAATTACGAACCTTTGCGCATTCCTTTTGATTTTTTTTACATTTATACATTTTTCAAGAGTAATCGTATTCTTTTCAAAATCAATAATAAAAAATCTCAAATTTTTTTAAGTGTATAAATATTTATTGATAAGTGAAATACAAAATAAGAAAATATCACAATTGTAATAATAATATTAGACATTAATGTAGTCTAAATAAGAGACATAAAATTGGCAATCTTAATTATATCAAGTTATAACAAAAACTTAAATTTAGAAAAATTAGATTTTCTAATGAATTTAATTTTAACTTGCATTTCAAAGTATAGCACTCTTAAGATCAAAAAATATAACGATTGTCATATGGGCTAACACATATTTCAAAAACAAGATTAAATCCAAAACAGGATAACTTATATTGATATCAAAATAAAGGATATTACAATCTCAGCAAATGATATCAATACGACATAAGCTTCAAAAACAAAAACATCTAATAAAAAGAAAATGCTTCACATTTTCCTAAATCAGAAAACTAACACATCAACTAAAGAAAATACATAATCAAGTACATGAAATCATTCTGATGGATCCTGATTTGGAGGAGGAGGAGGAGGTGAAACATCGAAGTGGTGGGAAAAATTGTGTCTCACCACGCAGATTTTGGTTTTCTCCTATTTTGTAATCAAATACTACGTTGAGAATAAAGTACAGTCTCGAGAGGCCGACACAATATTCTACAATGGATTCAATATCAAAATAGGGTTTTGAAAATTGATATTTCTATAATCAAACATAATTTAAAGAATAACATATCATCTTAAAAGATGAACATGAAATTCTATAGAATATGTTTAAAGATAGAAATACATTTTTGAAAAAGTTTATTCATTCTTTTATTTAGATATGGTAAGGAGAATATTATATCATCTTGAAAGACGAACATAACATTATTCAAGACATCCAAAAATAAGAATGAGTTTATAAAAATTCAACATTTCTAAAATTGAATATATCAAGTAGGAAATTATATTATTTGAAAAGATAATAATAACATCCTACAAACATATTTAAGATTAGAAATGAAGTTTTTAAAGATATCTGCGTTCCCAAAGATTCTTCCCTTGTTTTATATGAATAAAACAAGGTTTATTTTAGTCTGGAGTTCTCAAATCCCTATAGAGGCAAGCCCCTATAGTTAATTACATCCTAGGAGAGAAGCTCCTAAGAAAACTCTCGATTAAAGCAGTGATTTCATACCCTTTTGAGTACAAAGTAAAAGACAAGGAAACAGAAGTAGGAATTTTTCAAGGAGAAAGCTCAATGTTGAACATTTATTAGCGGGTCAAAGGAAGAAAAGTAGGAGGTGTCGGATTCTGAGAAGCCCAGAGACAACCTCAATCTATCCTATGTTGGGCTTTACATTTTAAGAGAAAATTTTATATTTGAGTTGACATTTTATTAGAAATTTGGGATTATATTTCCGGAGGGCGAGGACTTAAGATTCTAAAAGAAATCAGCCTCAGAACCTAAATCTAATTTGGGTACTATAAAATAGTGACCCGAACCTAACTAATGAAGTGCAAATCTGGACTTACCCCGGCCTGGATTGGGGAGCCAGCTAACCACCTAGGCGCTTTAAAACCATGTGTCCAGTCTCTTTTGAAAGATAAGTAGGGACGTTGTTTAAGTTTTAATGAATTGGGGGCCGACATCTAAGACAGATCCTAATTGGCCCCTCAACTTATGTAGGGTGAAAAATGTCTAGAAATGCAATTAATATTTTATACTCTTTTTAGTTTGTATCTAATGCAATGCATGCTAATTGACTCGAATGCATAAAATGAATATGAAGCAGTTTAAAAATTAGGCTTAGAAAATAGGTTTTTTCCTAGAGATTGCATAACTTCCCCTTGACAGAACTGCACCCTCATAGGTCAAGTGGTCTGCCAGAACCCGCAGGCGGGGAGGTGCCTAACAAGGAAGAGAAAGTATTAATATGCTTATGCTGACTCTCGGCGGTCCCGAGCTTACTTCTTAGATCGTTAGAGTTACTATGTGAGCCTAAAACTTTTATTATAATTTCAAGTAAAAGAATTTTGAGCGTACCCTTACGAAAAAAAAAGCACTCCGATTCGTATCCAGGCTAAAACAAAATACGGCATGCAAGGTCCTAAAAAAATCTACTGCACAAACAATGTAAACAAACAAATTTTAATAATCCAAATATAATGTCCAATGTCCAATGTCCATATTACACCCAGAATTTACAGAAAAGTAAAGTGGCCGGGCACCACTGACAACAAACCCGGATTCTAATCCTAAGAATGACACAAGTGATTTTTGAAATGAGATATACTATTCCTTGAATCTTCATTTCTTCATCTTCTTTCTTCAATTTTCTCGTTCTGCCTTTCCTTCTTCTACAAACTTCTTGAATCCGTCGGGTTCTGGATATCCAAATGAAAAGAAACTCATCCCTAAAAGGGGTATTTTCTTTTCTATTTAGATATTGAATCATCCTAATTTGGCTTTCCAAATAAAAGAGAATAATCCTTTTAAGGTATATTCTCCTTTCTTTGGATTCCAAATTGGATATGATATCCCACTTTCAAAATCACTTTCACAATTTTTTAACTTTTCAAATACATTTACATTACATTACATTTCACAGAAAGAAAAACAAAAATCTAGATCACCTGCAGGGTTATCCTAAGCAGTTTATAATAAAATTCATCCCAAGCAGTTATATATTTATATTTAAATTAAATCAATTAGCCACACTTGGCCACACTCCTTTTTATTTGGGGGCTAAACAGCTGAAGCACCTGTAGCATTTTATAAAATTATTGAATAATTAGCCCCCCTTTTCTTCCCTGCATGAATGTGGCCACCTGCAGAAAATCATGTTAACAACCCAGATAGTTCCTAACCTATGGGTAATCTAATCGTCAATCAAATCATAACACAGAGTGCAGTATAAGTAAGTAAACAAACACACCAACATTTTACAACCAGCATGCAATAAAACTCGAGAAAAAACCCGTCACAATGCAGTAAGGATATGAACACCGGCCTAACCTAAAACTAGAGTCGGTTGTTCTAGCAAACAATTCTAAAGTTGTGTAATAAGCTGTAAGGTTTTGATATGTCCTAGGTCAATTATTGCCTAAGTTTTCTAATTGATTAAATTTTAATTTGAAAATATTCACTAACCCTAAAGTGAAGTGTCACTAAATTTTCTATGTTATATGTTTCTATCCTATAGTGTGCATGCATCATAAGTCTAAGTTTTCTAAAACCCGGTCCTTAATTTTTGTCCTTAAATGTCACTACTGTTATATAGGTGAAAATCTTTGTTATTACTAACCCTTAGGACTTTTCATATGTAGCAATGGGGTTTAGGGATTTACAATAAAATAAAAATAAATCTAATAAATTGAAGTTACTACAAGGACCTAAAAGGGAAGGATTAACGCAAACCACATCAAAGGGGCCCCTAAAGGTTTTCTAAGTTTAGAATACTCACAGTCACCGGGGGCTACGACCCGGTGGTTTCGCCCGTAGCACCTCTACCCGGTTGGATAGAGGCGACTGACACCTTTAGCTCCTTGTACTTTTGTTCCCTCGACCGGTATCATTCCTCGCAGTTTATGCAAATAAAACAGGAAAAACAAGGAAAATAGGGATTAGAAGCACATTTTATAATTATAAAATGAAATAATTGAAAGACAGAATTTAAATCCAAACGTACCTTTCTTCGGGCTTGATCACTAGCTTTGTACTTGCTTTCTGAAACTTTTACTTTTGGAAGTATATTTTATATCTTTCTAACATTCATTCTAAGGCGACAAGAAAGGGGAAGAAGAAGTAAATAGAGAAAGGTAGAGAGCAATAGAGCTTTTGATTTTCATCCAACAAACTCATTCTTCCTCACCCAAACTTTCTCTCT
Organism: Dendrobium nobile; assembly: GCA_022539455.1. Taxonomy (NCBI): domain Eukaryota; kingdom Viridiplantae; phylum Streptophyta; class Magnoliopsida; order Asparagales; family Orchidaceae; genus Dendrobium; species Dendrobium nobile. The sequence goes on along the minus strand of CM039729.1, from coordinate 42,860,266 downwards.
CAAAATATTATAACTTTCAAAAATCTCATAGCCTTCACTATTACAAATCACTCATTTTTACCTTTCAAAGAAATACACTTTCCTTTAAACAAAAATTGCTTTCAAAACATTTCACTTTTCAAGTTATACATGATTCGCCTTTCAAAATATATGTGTCATTTTTCCAAAGAATCATACAATTCACCTTTCATTTTTCTTACACAAAACCCTTCCAACATATACTTCTACCTTTAAAACCTACCATCTCCACTTCCCATCTTTAATAAGCATCACCTTGAGTTTCAATTTTCAAAACACATTAGTTCCACTTCTTAAATTTTCAAAATCTAATCACTTTCCAATACACACTTTTCACAAAAACACTTCTCTTTTCAACATTTACACATGTCACCCTTCAAAAACATATACATACGAAACAAAACCTATAACTCCAACTAAACCATGACTTGTACAACAAAGATCTTGTAACTCTTTACAAAAGTATTCCAACACAATGAAATTCATTACAGGCCAACTTCAACACTTTGTAGTTTACAACGAGAAGATTGATATTTGCAAAGCCTTACGAAACTTTACCAATCATGACCCACCAGATAAATGCATACACCTACTTTTCACCTTTCAAATCAATATTTATGCCAAATACAACTCAAAAAACAGAATTAAAACCAACTTTATTCTTTTTCAAAACCAATGAAACTTTCCTACAACTTTATAAGCCTTAAAATATACACACATATAGCTGTAAACATAAAGCTATTTGATTATATTGGGATGAGAATAATAACTATACAATGTAAAGAACTCATAATAACTTACTCTTTTTTTTTTTTTTTTACTGTTAAGATCTTGAAGAGAAAATAAAAATAAATCATTCACTAACTGATTATGAGAACTAATTATTAGTTAAGTAAAACTTAAGTAAATGATTCAAGAAATCCTCTCAAATTCTATAAAGACCAAGAAAACTATCAACAAGAGTTTAATATTTCATTTTTTTTTTATTATTCCGTTGCTACCAAAAATGACAACTTAAAATTACTCAAGAATAACAACATTTAAGTTAAGAGGAGATGATCAATATGCTCTTGTAAACCTAACAAAAATTTTATCCATAGAGAGTTCGTTTCAAAGGAAAGAAAATGTAGATCCAACAAGTTACACTTTTGATTAAATGCAATTAAATATTTTCAATCTGACTATAAAGGAAGTAGAGATATGAAAATCTAGTTGATGATACTTTGCTAGAAATGGGTTTTATACTCATTTTATGATTCCAAATAATGGTTGATCACGAAAATTTGGTATGAGAGCTAAGAACTACAGCCAAATAATGAAGAAGAAGATAGAAAATACCTTGCAATTGGAGGGAGTATCAACAGTTAAAGTTTCTATCTACGCAAGCAAGAGAAGCGGAGACTTCTGTTTTGCTTCCCTGGGTTCAATCGGATAGCAGCTGCTGCTACAGAGGACTTGACAGGTTTCTTAAGGGTGAAATCAACCAAAGAAAGGGAGCAAGCCAGAGAAGGGCTCAGCCCTATGCTAGTCGTGCGAAAACAGAGGAAAAAGGAAGGAGTTCTGTGCGAATTGCAGTAGAAGCAATGAGCAGGAAGTATTTCACGTGAAAATGGAGAGGTTCTATGAACTGCAAAGGGGACGGTTCTATATGAGAGGTTTTCTGTACATGAAAAAATGAGAGGTAGTGGGAGGTTTGGGTTCGGTTTTCCAAAAATGAGAGAGTGAGAGGGATCGTGTGGGGCTGGGTAGTTGCTGAACTCTTTGACCGTGGATCGTTCCTTGGACATTTGAAAGCCTTAATGATTTCGAAATTTGGTGATCTTGGGCTCATTGGATTCGTCTCGTCGAGCCGTTCGATTCGAGTATAAGCTCGTTAAAATCGGAGACCGTTTGGTAACTCATATTGCGGTTTGAACCTTCAGACAGCGCTTAGAGCCCTTGATTTGGACTCATTTGGGCTCGGATTGGGTTGATCTTGGTGTCGTCGGGTTTGTATTCCTGAGACGCTCAGTTCGACTGTAAATTTGCTGAAATCGGAGTTTGGATGGTCTCCGAATTAATTTTTGAAGTTTCCAAACTTGATTTTGCATCAAGATTCGTGCCCGATTAAGATAATTTGTGACGACGTATCAATTATTATTATATATATACTTGTGACGAGTCAAAATGGGTTAATCGGAGACATTGAAATCGAATCCAATTTTGAGTTAATTTGATTTGATTTTGATTCAATTGGTGAATTGATTTGAGCCCAATAATGTATCAATTTGATCGAAAATAAATTAGATTGAGTCGATCGATATCGACGAATCAAAAAATCGAGCCTGATTTGAGTTGAGTGATAGGTTCGAGACGATGCTACGTCAGTGGGTGTCCACCTAAGGGAAATCCTATTGTATGACGTCTATGCTAGGTTACGAAAACCTAGGAGCTAGAATTGAATCCGGGGAAATTGACCTTGAATAATGAGGTCAACAAATGGACCCCCAATAGGCATGATAAACTTGCCAAAGTTTATCGTGCGTATTGGTGTTGACCGAAACGATCAACTAGATTCATAATTGAAGTTGAAGATTTGAGTTTACAAAAAGAAGGAATTTTGGGTTTTGATAGAATATTAGGATAAAGTTGATAGAGTTTCGAGTTGATTCATCGATTTTGAAGTTAATGTCAGCATTGATGCTTTAGTGATAATAACTAATGAAATTAGTATTATTTAATAAAGTCAAGATTTAGAAAAGTTGAATGTAATGATTTGAATGTATTTTGGAAAGAATTGACAGTTTGGTTTTGATTTTGCTAAAAGCTAGAAATCAATAGGATGCCGTAAGAGCGGGCTTAGACCTAAAGATAGATTTAAGGGTTGATTGTCATAAGAGCGGACTTATACTAGAAGTCAATAGGATGCCATAAGAGCGGGCTTATGCCTAAAGACGGATTTAATCAGGATTGGCTACCGTAAGAGCAGACTTAAGCCAGAAAGTCAGTAGGATGCCGTAAAAGCGGACTTAGACCTAAAGACTGATTTAAACAGGATTGGCTGCCGTAAGAGCGGACTTAAGCCAGAAAGCCAATAGGATGCCGTAAAAGCGGACTTAGACCTAAAGACTGATTTAAACAGGATTGGCTGCCGTAAGAGCGGACTTAAGCCAGAAAGCCAATAGGATGCCGTAAAAGCGGACTTAGACCTAAAGACTGATTTAAACAGGATTGGCTGCCGTAAGAGCGGACTTAAGCCAGAAAGCCAATAGGATGCCGTAAAAGCGGACTTAGACCTAAAGACTGATTTAAACAGGATTGCCTGCCGTAAGAGCGGACTTAAGCCAGAAAGCCAGTAGGATGCCGTAAAAGCGTACTTAGACCAAAAGACTGATTTAAACAGGATTGGCTACCGTAAGAGCGGACTTAAGCCAGAAAGCCAATAGGATTCCGTAAAAGCGGACTTAGACCTAAAGACTGATTTAAACAGGATTGGCTGCCGTAAGAGCGGACTTAAGCCAGAAAGCCAGTAGGATGCCGTAAAAGCGGACTTAGACCTAAAGACTGATTTAATCAGGATTGGCTGCCGTAAGAGCGGACTTAAGCCAGAAAGCCAATAGGATGCCGTAAAAGCGGACTTAGACCAAAAGACTGATTTAAACAGGATTGGCTGCCGTAAGAGCGGACTTAAGCCAGAAAGCCAATAGGATGCCGTAAAAGCGGACTTAGACCTAAAGACTGATTTAAACAGGATTGGCTGCCGTAAGAGCGGACTTAAGCCAGAGAGCCAATAGGATGCCGTAAAAGCGGACTTAGACCTAAAGACTGATTTAATCAGGATTGGCTGCCGTAAGAGCGGACTTAAGCCAGAAAGCCAGTAGGATGCCGTAAAAGCGGACTTAGACCTAAAGACTGATTTAATCAGGATTGGCTGCCGTAAGAGCGGACTTAAGCCAGAAAGCCAATAGGATGCCGTAAAAGCGGACTTAGACCTAAAGACTGATTTAATCAGGATTGGCTGCCGTAAGAGCGGACTTAAGCCAGAAAGCCAATAGGATGCCGTAAAAGCGGACTTAGACCTAAAGACTGATTCAAACAGGATTGGCTGCCGTAAGAGCGGACTTAAGCCAGAAAGCCAATAGGATGCCGTAAAAGCGGACTTAGACCTAAAGACTGATTTAATCAGGATTGGCTGCCGTAAAAGCGAACTTAAGCCAGAAAGCCAATAGGATGCCGTAAAAGCGGACTTAGACCTAAAGACTGATTTAATCAGGATTGGCTGCCGTAAGAGCGGACTTAAGCCAGAAAGCCAGTAGGATGCCGTAAAAGCGGACTTAGACCTAAAGACTGATTTAATCAGGATTGGCTGCCGTAAGAGCGGACTTAAGCCAGAAAGCCAATAGGATGCCGTAAAAGCGGACTTAGACCTAAAGACTGATTTAATCAGGATTGGCTGCCGTAAGAGCGGACTTAAGCCAGAAAGCCAATAGGATGCCGTAAAAGCGGACTTAGACCTAAAGACTGATTCAAACAGGATTGGCTGCCGTAAGAGCGGACTTAAGCCAGAAAGCCAGTAGGATGCCGTAAAAGCGGACTTAGACCTAAAGACTGATTTAATCAGGATTGGCTGCCGTAAGAGCGGACTTAAGCCAGAAAGCCAATAGGATGCCGTAAAAGCGGACTTAGACCTAAAGACTGATTTAATCAGGATTGGCTGCCGTAAGAGCGGACTTAAGCCAGAAAGCCAATAGGATGCCGTAAAAGCGGACTTAGACCTAAAGACTGATTCAAACAGGATTGGCTGCCGTAAGAGCAGACTTAAGCCAGAAAGCCAATAGGATGCCGTAAAAGCGGACTTAGACCTAAAGACTGATTTAAACAGGATTGGCTGCCGTAAGAGCGGACTTAAGCCAGAAAGCCAATAGGATGCCGTAAAAGCGGACTTAGACCTAAAGACTGATTTAAACAGGATTGGCTGCCGTAAAAGCGGACTTAAGCCAGAAAGCCAATAGGATGCCGTAAAAGCGGACTTAGACCTAAAGACTGATTTAAACTGGATTATGAATTTTAAAGTAAAGTTGATTTTTTATAGCCATGGAGCATTTCCCTTTCATCACAAATGACATTGACAACTTACAAATGTTCTACCAGAGATCATAGGCTTTTATATATGTCATTTTCTAGAAGGGAAAGAAAAACATTTTGAAGATTGAAAGACTTGAAAATCTTTGAATTGAAAATTTATTTTCTCCTCCACTACAAATGATATTTATAACTTTCAAATATTCCACTAGGGAATATGTTTTTATATCAGATCATCATATATGAGGGAAACAAAAGGGGAGTAGTTTGATCATCTTTGATAAGTAAAAACTTAACAAAGCATCTCGACTACTAAAGGAGAAATGCAAGATCTTGATTAAAGATTGATTCTATGATTGAATTTGTTTTGAGTAACTCAAAGAAAATAATAAGAATCTTCTAGAGTTCTCATTCGCGTGTTCTAAGAGAACTAAATGCAACATGATAAAATTTTCTCTGAAAAATTTTAACTTTTGCATGAGTTGTTACAGAACAATAAACATATTTGAGCATCCTTTATAGTGGAAATACTAAGGAATATCAAATACTCACAATGATTGAGAAAATTTTGATTTTCAATAATGAGTGAAAACTTTATTTTTTTTATTATAATTTTCTTATAATATTTGACTGTGATCGCTTAAGTTTTAATCATCTTTACCCAATCAAAATGACATTGGAAAAGATTCAAAAACTTAACTAAGGATGGGTTGACTCCTCCTAAATTATAATAGTTTGAATATAACCAAAATGATTTTTAATCAAATAGTCAAAACTTAACAACTTTCTTTCAAAGAAACTTGTAGTTTCAAATATTTTGAATTTCAATGCTATAGAAATAGAGTTGTTTAGACTCTAACATCCGATTGTAGTTTATGATAAAGATATATCTTGAATTGAATTTTATATCTATTTGACGAAGCCATCATAGACTTTATCGGGAATAGAATCCCTCCAATTCTAACATCCAAGATTAGTCAATTATGGACTTAGTCAAATTGTAGCTTGATTTTATCTTGAAATTTGACAAAGATTCAAACAAATGTATCATCAACATCACTAAGGATAGAACCCCTCATGTTCTAACATCCTAGTTCAGTCAATAATAGATTTAAATTTGGAAGTTATAGTTATTCAATAGTGAATGAGAACATTAGACAATCATCTCAGAACTAACTAAGGGATGTCCTTTAGTTTAGTTTCAAAATTTTGAATCTAAAGAAAGTGATTTTTATATATATCCATAAATATCACTATAGATCATCCAGAATCAGGATCATGTCTAGAATCTCATTCAAATTGGAAGATGTCCAAAAGAGAGTTAAAGATTTTATTGGATCAAGATTTGTTTATGCATCTCAATTAGGTTATATATGTGAAATCCAAATAATGCATAACCAGCACCATTATAATTCCATTTAGATTGATCATATATATGATTTTTCTTAAAAATGATTTGAAGATATAAATTGACCTACTCAAGTTTCTAACTAGAGAGGTCTCAAGATTTAGATTTTGTTAACCCAGATCAAAGCTCCCTACAAGTAAAACTGGGGTTTCCTTCTTCATCTTTTTCTTCTTTTTAAACTAAGATATAAAGAAATTAAATTGGAGGTGGAAATTCAATCTTTTCAAATCTCTCAGATGGTATATGTATTTTACATCTAATAGAACATCAATGCTTGATGATGAACGAAAATTTTGAATTCTCAAAGTCAAATGTTAAAAATACTAAAGGATGAATAGGTCCTTTGATATTCAAGATTTAGAAAGGGAAGCCACTTTTTTTTTTTTTTTGCTACACATTTAATGAATGTGTCTCTTTTTTCTTTTCTTTTCTTTTCCTTCTTCACTTTTTTTTTTTTTTTTTTTTTTTTTTGTTTTTGTTTTTAAGGGGCTTCCTTTATTTAAATCTTGAAATGATTTTTTCAATTGTAAAATCATCTTCTAAGTATAAGAGTGAAAAAATTAACCCTCTTATACAAGAAAGATGAATTTATAAATTGGACCCGGTCTTATAGTATGAATAAACAACTTAGCTGAGATAAAAATAAGTTCATCAATTCATAAGATGCCTATGAGATGTATAACAATAAAAAGATGAATAAGACTTCCACCTCTTCCAATTTCAATTTGACATAAATCTTAATTCAAAAGAAGTTATTTATGGATATCATAATGGGTGAACCCAAATATGATAAATTTTTTTTTTATTGAAGAAGGAAACTTTTAAATATGTTATAAAATCACCTGACTCGATATCAATTCAAGGTGTGTCAATTCATTTTAAGGAAAAGCCACATGACAAAGAAATATTTATCATATCATGGGTTAACCTTAATAAAGAACCTTGAATTATCTCAAGTCTTTGACTGAAAAAGGAATTTAAGATGATCAATCTTAACAAGAATTGCTCATGAGTTTTCTCAAATGGAGTAATAAAGCCAAAAGTAAATTTAGCTAATATTTGATTTTAAAATATTACCATAAGAGAAAACTTCAGATGATGAACAAATATTTTTATAATTGATTAAGTCATTTATCTTTATTACATGCCTTGAAATCTATTTTCCATGAGAGTTAAACCACATAGCAGAGGACAAATCGTCGTATCTATGTAGTACTCTTAGGAAATAGGATTTAAAAGCATCATAAACTCTAACCTATAAGAAGGTTAAAAGGTGAGGGAATTCAAAATAATTTTCAAACTTCAATACATCAATCAATAATTATACATTTCTAATATTAGAAAAATTATAATATGGTTGAATATGAGATTTGAAAATATATTTGAATTTAATTCAGACGATTGCTAGGAATTTAGCAAAATTAGCAAAACTTTTGTGCTTTGAGGTTCCAAAAGAAAATGAGATTAAATATATCTTCATCTAAAGCGTTAATCCACCTAAGTGGAGGGAGGGAGGGAACACACTTCTCTTTTTAGCATTGATAACCATTGATCTTATTCTTTAAAGTTTAGAGGAGTCAACCACAATGAAATTTTTATTATAATTTAAAGAAAGTAGAGGTAAATTTCTTTTAAGAGAAATCAACCTGCCATTTTCTCTAACAAAAATGATTTTTATAAGTTTGACTTGTATTTGAACTTTCAAACTTTTCTCAATTTAAATCGAATTTAATCTTGAAAATCTTGCATATATCAAATTCTGGACCCTGTCCTAGCAAACATATCAAGCTACAAAGGACATGTAACTACAATATTTTATTAGGACAAGCAAAAATTTTGATTTGAAAGTTTGAGCTTTTGGATCTTATCCTACCACATATATTAAGCTATAAAAAAATATAACTATAATATGTTGGTTTAGATAAGGAAAAAACTTTGATTTAAAAGCTCAAATTTTCTTGAGATTTGTCCAGCCACATATCGAGTTATAAAAATATATAACTACAACATATTAGCTAGAACACGAAAGTTTAAAATTTTTGAAGACTTAAAATTATTTGGACCCAATCCAAATAATACATTAAGTTACTAAAAGAAGTAACTATACATATTACTAAAGATTGGGCAAAGGGATCTTGGACCCAGTGCTAAGTCAAACATCAAGCTACAAGAAAAATGTAACTGCAATATTCGAATTGGCATAGGAAATTTCTTTACAAAAAGGTCGTACAAAGGATCTTCCCGTTAGTTTTCTAACGGGGTCCAAAATAAGACCTCTAAAATTTATTTAGATACCGGCCAGATTATCCAAGAATGAAATGAATAAAAGAACCGGCGGAAGAAAGGCAGTTACAACCTATGCTAAGCATAAGTATACTACCGATTAAAGGGTATAAAATACTGCTAAAGATGGAGAGAGGACTGATCCCCAGCGGAGTCGCCAGAAAAACCTTGGTGGGAAAAATTGTGTCTCACCACGCAGATTTTGGTTTTCTCCTATTTTGTAATCAAATACTACGTTGAGAATAAAGTACAGTCTCGAGAGGCCGACACAATATTCTACAATGGATTCAATATCAAAATAGGGTTTTGAAAATTGATATTTCTATAATCAAACATAATTTAAAGAATAACATATCATCTTAAAAGATGAACATGAAATTCTATAGAATATGTTTAAAGATAGAAATACATTTTTGAAAAAGTTTATTCATTCTTTTATTTAGATATGGTAAGGAGAATATTATATCATCTTGAAAGACAAACATAACATTCTTCAAGACATCCAAAAATAAGAATGAGTTTATAAAAATTCAACATTTCTAAAATTGAATATATCAAGTAGGAAATTATATTATTTGAAAAGACAATAATAACATCCTACAAACATATTTAAGATTAGAAATGAAGTTTTTAAAGATATCTGCGTTCCCAAAGATTCTTCCCTTGTTTTATATGAATAAAACAAGGTTTATTTTAGTCTGGGGTTCTCAAATCCCTATAGAGGCAAGCCCCTATAGTTAATTACATCCTAGGAGAGAAGCTCCTAAGAAAACTCTCGATTAAAGAAGTGATTTCATACCCTTTTGAGTACAAAGTAAAAGACAAGGAAACAGAAGTAGGAATTTTTCAAGGAGAAAGCTCAATGTTGAACATTTATTAGCGGGTCAAAGGAAGAAAAGTAGGAGGTGTCGGATTCTGAGAAGCCCAGAGACAACCTCAATCTATCCTATGTTGGGCTTTACATTTTAAGAGAAAATTTTATATTTGAGTTGACATTTTATTAGAAATTTGGGATTATATTTCCGGAGGGCGAGGACTTAAGATTCTAAAAGAAATCAGCCTCAGAACCTAAATCTAATTTGGGTACTATAAAATAGTGACCCGAACCTAACTAATGAAGTGCAAATCTGGACTTACCCCGGCCTGGATGGGGAGCCAGCTAACCACCTAGGCGCTTTAAAACCATGTGTCCAGTCTCTTTTGAAAGATAAGTAGGGACGTTGTTTAAGTTTTAATGAATTGGGGGCCGACATCTAAGACAGATCCTAATTGGCCCCTCAACTTATGTAGGGTGAAAAATGTCTAGAAATGCAATTAATATTTTATACTCTTTTTAGTTTGTATCTAATGCAATGCATGCTAATTGACTCGAATGCATAAAATGAATATGAAGCAGTTTAAAAATTAGGCTTAGAAAATAGGTTTTTTCCTAGAGATTGCACAACTTCCCCTTGACAGAACTGCACCCTCATAGGTCAAGTGGTCTGCCAGAACCCGCAGGCGGGGAGGTGCCTAACAAGGAAGAGAAAGTATTAATATGCTTATGCTGACTCTCGGCGGTCCCGAGCTTACTTCTTAGATCGTTAGAGTTACTATGTGAGCCTAAAACTTTTATTATAATTTCAAGTAAAAGAATTTTGAGCGTACCCTTACGAAAAAAAAAGCACTCCGATTCGTATCCAGGCTAAAACAAAATACGGCATGCAAGGTCCTAAAAAAATCTACTGCACAAACAATGTAAACAAACAAATTTTAATAATCCAAATATAATGTCCAATGTCCAATGTCCATATTACACCCAGAATTTACAGAAAAGTAAAGTGGCCGGGCACCACTGACAACAAACCCGGATTCTAATCCTAAGAATGACACAAGTGATTTTTGAAATGGGATATACTATTCCTTGAATCTTCATTTCTTCATCTTCTTTCTTCAATTTTCTCGTTCTGTCTTTCCTTCTTCTACAAACTTCTTGAATCCGTCGGGTTCTGGATATCCAAATGAAAAGAAACTCATCCCTAAAAGGGGTATTTTCTTTTCTATTTAGATATTGAATCATCCTAATTTGGCTTTCCAAATAAAAGAGAATAATCCTTTTAAGGTATATTCTCCTTTCTTTGGATTCCAAATTGGATATGATATCCCACTTTCAAAATCACTTTTCACAATTTTTTAACTTTTCAAATACATTTACATTACATTACATTTCACAGAAAGAAAAACAAAAATCTAGATCACCTGCAGGGTTATCCTAAGCAGTTTATAATAAAATTCATCCCAAGCAGTTATATATTTATATTTAAATTAAATCAATTAGCCACACTTGGCCACACTCCTTTTTATTTGGGGGCTAAACAGCTGAAGCACCTGTAGCATTTTATAAAATTATTGAATAATTAGCCCCCCTTTTCTTCCCTGCATGAATGTGGCCACCTGCAGAAAATCATGTTAACAACCCAGATAGTTCCTAACCTATGGGTAATCTAATCGTCAATCAAATCATAACACAGAGTGCAGTATAAGTAAGTAAACAAACACACCAACATTTTACAACCAGCATGCAATAAAACTCGAGAAAAAACCCGTCACAATGCAGTAAGGATATGAACACCGGCCTAACCTAAAACTAGAGTCGGTTGTTCTAGCAAACAATTCTAAAGTTGTGTAATAAGCTGTAAGGTTTTGATATGTCCTAGGTCAATTATTGCCTAAGTTTTCTAATTGATTAAATTTTAATTTGAAAATATTCACTAACCCTAAAGTGAAGTGTCACTAAATTTTCTATGTTATATGTTTCTATCCTATAGTGTGCATGCATCATAAGTCTAAGTTTTCTAAAACCCGGTCCTTAATTTTTGTCCTTAAATGTCACTACTGTTATATAGGTGAAAATCTTTGTTATTACTAACCCTTAGGACTTTTCATATGTAGCAATGGGGTTTAGGGATTTACAATAAAATAAAAATAAATCTAATAAATTGAAGTTACTACAAGGACCTAAAAGGGAAGGATTAACGCAAACCACATCAAAGGGGCCCCTAAAGGTTTTCTAAGTTTAGAATACTCACAGTCACCGGGGGCTACGACCCGGTGGTTTCGCCCGTAGCACCTCTACCCGGTTGGATAGAGGCGACTGACACCTTTAGCTCCTTGTACTTTTGTTCCCTCGACCGGTATCATTCCTCGCAGTTTATGCAAATAAAACAGGAAAAACAAGGAAAATAGGGATTAGAAGCACATTTTATAATTATAAAATGAAATAATTGAAAGACAGAATTTAAATCCAAACGTACCTTTCTTCGGGCTTGATCACTAGCTTTGTACTTGCTTTCTGAAACTTTTACTTTTGGAAGTATATTTTATATCTTTCTAACATTCATTCTAAGGCGACAAGAAAGGGGAAGAAGAAGTAAATAGAGAAAGGTAGAGAGCAATAGAGCTTTTGATTTTCATCCAACAAACTCATTCTTCCTCACCCAAACTTTCTCTCTCAAAATATTATAACTTTCAAAAATCTCATAGCCTTCACTATTACAAATCACTCATTTTTACCTTTCAAAGAAATACACTTTCCTTTAAACAAAAATTGCTTTCAAAACATTTCACTTTTCAAGTTATACATGATTCGCCTTTCAAAATATATGTGTCATTTTTCCAAAGAATCATACAATTCACCTTTCATTTTCTTACACAAAACCCTTCCAACATATACTTCTACCTTTAAAACCTACCATCTCCACTTCCCATCTTTAATAAGCATCACCTTGAGTTTCAATTTTCAAAACACATTAGTTCCACTTCTTAAATTTTCAAAATCTAAACACTTTCCAATACACACTTTTCACAAAAACACTTCTCTTTTCAACATTTACACATGTCACCCTTCAAAAACATATACATACGAAACAAAACCTATAACTCCAACTAAACCATGACTTGTACAACAAAGATCTTGTAACTCTTTACAAAAGTATTCCAACACAATGAAATTCATTACAGGCCAACTTCAACTCTTTGTAGTTTACAACGAGAAGATTGATATTTGCAAAGCCTTACGAAACTTTACCAATCATGACCCACCAGATAAATGCATACACCTACTTTTCACCTTTCAAATCAATATTTATGCCAAATACAACTCAAAAAACAGAATTAAAACCAACTTTATTCTTTTTCAAAACCAATGAAACTTTCCTACAACTTTATAAGCCTTAAAATATACACACATATAGCTGTAAACATAAAGCTATTTGATTATATTGGGATGAGAATAATAACTATACAATGTAAAGAACTCATAATAACTTACTCTTTTTTTTTTTTTTTACTGTTAAGATCTTGAAGAGAAAATAAAAATAAATCATTCACTAACTGATTATGAGAACTAATTATTAGTTAAGTAAAACTTAAGTAAATGATTCAAGAAATCCTCTCAAATTCTATAAAGACCAAGAAAACTATCAACAAGAGTTTAATATTTCATTTTTTTTTTATTATTCCGTTGCTACCAAAAATGACAACTTAAAATTACTCAAGAATAACAACATTTAAGTTAAGAGGAGATGATCAATATGCTCTTGTAAACCTAACAAAAATTTTATCCATAGAGAGTTCGTTTCAAAGGAAAGAAAATGTAGATCCAACAAGTTACACTTTTGATTAAATACAATTAAATATTTTCAATCTGACTATAAAGGAAGTAGAGATATGAAAATCTAGTTGATGATACTTTGCTAGAAATGGGTTTTATACTCATTTTATGATTCCAAATAATGGTTGATCACGAAAATTTGGTATGAGAGCTAAGAACTACAGCCAAATAATGAAGAAGAAGATAGAAAATACCTTGCAATTGGAGGGAGTATCAACAGTTAAAGTTTCTATCTACGCAAGCAAGAGAAGCGGAGACTTCTGTTTTGCTTCCCTGGGTTCAATCGGATAGCAGCTGCTGCTACAGAGGACTTGACAGGTTTCTTAAGGGTGAAATCAACCAAAGAAAGGGAGCAAGCCAGAGAAGGGCTCAGCCCTATGCTAGTCGTGCGAAAACAGAGGAAAAAGGAAGGAGTTCTGTGCGAATTGCAGTAGAAGCAATGAGCAGGAAGTATTTCACGTGAAAATGGAGAGGTTCTATGAACTGCAAAGGGGACGGTTCTATATGAGAGGTTTTCTGTACATGAAAAAATGAGAGGTAGTGGGAGGTTTGGGTTCGGTTTTCCAAAAATGAGAGAGTGAGAGGGATCGTGTGGGGCTGGGTAGTTGCTGAACTCTTTGACCGTGGATCGTTCCTTGGACATTTGAAAGCCTTAATGATTTCGAAATTTGGTGATCTTGGGCTCATTGGATTCGTCTCGTCGAGCCGTTCGATTCGAGTATAAGCTCGTTAAAATCGGAGACCGTTTGGTAACTCATATTGCGGTTTGAACCTTCAGACAGCGCTTAGAGCCCTTGATTTGGACTCATTTGGGCTCGGATTGGGTTGATCTTGGTGTCGTCGGGTTTGTATTCCTGAGACGCTCAGTTCGACTGTAAATTTGCTGAAATCGGAGTTCGGATGGTCTCCGAATTAATTTTTGAAGTTTCCAAACTTGATTTTGCATCAAGATTCGTGCCCGATTAAGATAATTTGTGACGACGTATCAATTATTATTATATATATACTTGTGACGAGTCAAAATGGGTTAATCGGAGACATTGAAATCGAATCCAATTTTGAGTTAATTTGATTTGATTTTTATTCAATTGGTGAATTGATTTGAGCCCAATAATGTATCAATTTGATCGAAAATAAATTAGATTGAGTCGATCGATATCGACGAATCAAAAAATCGAGCCTGATTTGAGTTGAGTGATAGGTTCGAGACGATGCTACGTCAGTGGGTGTCCACCTAAGGGAAATCCTATTGTATGACGTCTATGCTAGGTTACGAAAACCTAGGAGCTAGAATTGAATCCGGGGAAATTGACCTTGAATAATGAGGTCAACACGAAGAAGTTGAAATAGCTATTTCAAAAGCATATTGGAATTTATACCATTTATCTGTTCTCGCATAAATCCCATATCTTGAGTGTACTGTATATCCTGATGCTGTATATGAGCTTTAATTTGATAAAACCTTTGATCAAAGTGAGTCTCTAAATGATCAATTCTTTGAACCAAATCCTGATAATTTGGTTCATTAGCAGGTGCAGGTGCAGTTTCATGTTCTTCCTTAGTATCACTAATGACATGCGTTTTACTTGGTTCATCTTTATTGAAGATTGCTCTAAATGATCCATCGTTGTAGTAGAGAGGTTCTTCAAAATCTTGATCAGGATGAACCAAATTGTATTTCTTCTCAAGAATGTAGGCAACTAGATGTCTTAAGGCAATGTTCTTCTTTTTTTATGTTCAACATGACCAATTTCAGAGAGTCCATAAAGATAATCAAGGATTAGTTAGGCTTCATCTATAGGTTATTTAGTCATAATCAAGTAGGTTACCATAGAAAGAAGAGGAGAAATGTTGGTTCTATCACAAGATTTAGGAATTATAGAAGTTCTAAGAACATGTTTGATGATACAAGCATTACGAATGAGACTTGATACTTTAGGCATTGCTCGTTAAAAATGATTCCTCTAATCACTGTATTAATTTCAGACAATTCATATTCAGAAGTGGTGGTCAAGGTATGTGCTCTAGTTCCCTCATTTCTTAAGTTTAAAAAGATTTCTAAGTCAGCCTTGGTGATTTTAACTTTTTCTTTAAGGACATATGAATGGATTACAGAATGGTCGGAGTTGAAAGACATGTTTGCCAGGAAATAGTGAAAGGTTTCCTTGTTGTAAAGATAAACTAGTGTTAGGATAAAACCAAACTGAGTTGAAGCAAACAAGTTCATTACCTGAAAGGTCAGTTAATCCTAGATAAGAATTCTTGAGGGGGTGATCTTAGCAAACATGAATCTAGGAAAAGACTCTTCATTGGCTTTGGAAAGAAAGTTATCGAAAGAGTTTCTAGGTGGTCCCTTGGCTAGAGTATTTTGTCGCTTGCTTGAACTTGCCATTGAAAAGGATCTAAATGATGAAAGGTTTTGAAAGTGATGTGTGAGTGAGGACTATTGAGTTCAAAAGCCTACCAATTTATTAAAAAATGGTTGTTCGTACAGAAGAAATTTACGTTCGTCCCGTACGAAATTTGATTCATCTCGGACAAAAAATTTCGTATCGATGAATGAATGAGTACAAAATAAAATGGATTTTCGTAATCACACAACTTAAGATGCATCCATTCATACAGACTTTTGGCCAAAATAATCGTATAGAAGAACGCATGTTCATCCTGGACGATCAGAACTTATGATCGTTTTAATGGCAGTTGAAATTGTCTCCTACATCGAACCGACATGTGTTTGTCCGGATGAACCAAAGGTTCGTACATACGAAATATATCATTATAGACCACCTTATCCATTTAAATTTCATTCAATTGTCCCATCATTTGAACAATTTTGTCTTGGGTGATCGTGACGATCGTACAAAAGAAGTGAAAATTAAAAACTAAAAATATTGCACGCAAACGGTTCAAAATCCGACAGTTTGACACACTACATAATTCGTCCCGTACGAAAACATTTTGTCCCGGATGATTGTCACTTAAAATTTTTAAAACATGCACTAAAAAAACTAAAACACAAACACAACAAAAATGCATAAAATAATAAAAACAGCAACTCAAATACAGAAAATCACAAACACAAAATAATCAAAATCATAAAAACACACAAATACATTAAATAGAAAACACATATCAATATTGCAGAAAATATTTTTAATTTAGCATTCAAATCAATTACTCCAAACCTTATTCTTAATGCACTAAAAATATCAAAGGATAAAGGTTTTATAAAAATATCTGCAAGTTCAATTTCTCTTTTGGATACATGATCCCTTATGAAATGATGTCTTATGTCTATATGTTTTGTTCTTAAATGTTGAATAGGATTTTTAGAAATACAAATAACACTAGTGTTTTCACAATAAATTGGAATAGAGCCTATAACTATTCCTAAATCAATCAACTATTGTTTCAACCAAAGTACTTGTGCCACATAACTTCTTAATGCAATATATTCAGCTTCTACAGTAGATAAGGCTACAGAATTTTATTTTCTACTGGACCAAGAGACTAAAGAATTTTCAATAAATTGACATATTCCAAATGTGCTCTTTCTATCCACCCTACAACCTGCAAAGTCAGAATCTGAATAACCAGTTATTTCAAATGAAGAGTTAAACTTAGGATACCAAATTTCTAAGTTCTGAGTTCCTAATAGATATCTTAGAATCCTTTTTACTACTGTCAAATGTGATTCTTTTGGATCTGATTGAAATCTAGCACACAAATAAACACTAAACATGATATCGGGTCGGCTAGCTGTCAAGTAAATATAAGATTCAATTATTTCTCTAAATTTCTTTTGATCAACAAATTTTCCCTTAGGGTCCTTATCCAACTGAACTGTGGAACTCATAGGTGTACTAACAGGTTTAATGTTATCCATTTCATACTTTTTGAGGATATCCTTAACATACTTTGACTGACTAAGAAATGTACCTTTCTCAATTTGCTTAATACTAAATCCTAGAAAGTAACTTAAATCTTCCATTAGACTCATCTCAAATTCACTACTCATTGTTTTAGGACAATCATCACAAAGATTTTTATTTGAAGATCCAAAGATGATGTCATCTATGTAAATTTATACAATGAGTATATCCTTTCCCAATCTCTTCAAAAAAAGAGTTATATCCACACTTCCTTTTTTAAATGATCTTTCAAGTAGGAAGGTGCTCAACCTCTTATACTAAGCCCTAGGTGTCTGTTTCAATCCATATAATGTCTTTTTCAATTTAAAAATATGATTTGGGTATTTACAATTTTCAAAACCTGATGGTTGTTCTATAAAAACATCTTCTTGAATTACCCCATTTAAAAAGACACTTTTTACATCCATTTGATATAATTTAAATCCTCTAAAATAGGCAAAAGCTAGCAAAACTCTAATTTCTTTATGTCTAGCTACAGGGGCAAACGTCTTCACAAAATCAATCCCTTCAATCTAATTATACCCCTTAGCAACTAATCTAGCCTTATTTCTAATAACTACTCCTGAGCCATTCATTTTATTTTTTAATACCCACTTAGTTTCAACTACACTTTGATCCTTTGGCCTTGTAGTTGATTCCCAAACTTTATTTCTTACTAATTAATTTAACTCTTCTTATATGGGCAAAATCTAAAATTCATCTGAAAGTGCTTGATCAATATTAGTGGGTTCTTTTATAGAAATAAAGGCTGAATGATTGACTTCTTTATTTAATCCATGCCTAGTCCTTACACCCTCACTAGGTTCACCAATTATCAACTCCTTTGGGTGGTTTTTTAGAAAATCTCAAATCTCTATGCAAAGGGTTTTCTATCTCCAAATTTTCTTCAATATTTTCTTCCAAATTTTCTTCCAAATTTATCCCCAATCTCATCCTCTACAACATTCAGCTCTTTCAAATTTCTAGTTTCATCAAATACAACATGTGTTGTCTCCTTAATTACCAAAGTTCTTTTATTTAATACTCTATAAGATTTTCCAGCACTTGAGTATCCAACAAAGATTCCATCATTTGATTTTGGATCAAATTTTCCTAAGGTAGATTTTCCATTGTTATGTATAAACACATTGCAAAAAAAAACATGCAAATGAGACAAATTAGGTATTCTTTCTTTTAGAAACTCATAAGCTATTTTATTTAATTTAGATCTCACATTCATCTTATTCAAAACATAACATGCAGTGCTAACCACCTCAGCCCAAAAATATTTAGGAACTGATTACTCGCCAACATTTCTCGGGCTGCTTCTATTAATGTTCTAATTTTCCTTTCGACTACCCCATTCTGCTGAGGGGTTCTAGGTGCAGAAAAATTGTGATCAATTCCTTTCCCTTTATAAAAAGCCTCAAATCTTTCATTTTTAAATTCTTCTCCATGATCATATTATATAGTCATGATTTCACACCCAAGTTTTTTTTAAATCCAAGTCAAAAAATTTCTAAATTCCATAAATGATTTACTCTTATGAAATAGAAATCTAATCCATATGAATCTTAAGTAATCATCAACAATCACAAATCCGTATACATTCCCTCATAGACTTATAGTTCCAACTCATCTAAAAAGATCCATATGCAAAATCTCTAATGGTTTACTAGTTTTAAGATCCTTATTGGATTGAAAAGAGGACTTCAGTTGTTTTCCTAAATGACATGCATCACAAAGGTGGTCCTTAGTAAAGTCTAGTTTTGGTATACCTCTCACTAAGTTCTTTTGGATAATTCTCCTAAGGTTTTTCATGCTAGAATGAGAAAGTCTCCTATGCCAAAGCTATGACTCATTAAAAATAGTTTTTAAACAAAAAGCATTAGAAGTTTGAATGCAATTCAAATCTAGCATATAAATATTATTTACCCTTTTACCATTCAAAACATCATTTTCATTTTGGCTTAAAATGCAGCTAGTAAGAAAATTTTTTACACAATATCCTTTGTCACATTCTGGCTTATACTTAACAAATTATGCTTTAAGCCTTCTACTAATAACACATTTTAAATATAAAAATTATTTAGATTTTCAATCATATATGTCCCAATCACTTTCCATATGGTGTTATCTCCAAGTGTAACCTTACCTCCACTCCTGACTTCCAGTCATATGAATTGTGCAATATCTCCAATCATATGCTTTGAATATCCACTGTCTAGGTACCATATGTTGTCACGAAGTCTTGTGTGAGAACAACCCTGCAAGATTTTCAAACGTTAGACTTGGGAACCTAAATAAGTTTGGGTTCTCCTTTTGGCAATTTATAAAGAGATGCATGTATGATATGTCTAGGTTTATGCATCTAAGGTTTCCACACCAAATAAGTTTTTTTCTTAAAAGTACAAGTGTGAGATATGTGTCCAATCAATCCACAATTATTACATTTGACTTTTAAAAAATGATTCCTTGGTCTACTATTATTCATTTATCTATTTAGAGATTGCATTAATTTAGGATACAAAATAAGATTAGTAAAATCTTCAAGTTTAGGGTGTATCCTTTTATCCTCGAGATCTTTTATCGTTAATTTGTAAAATAAATTTATATCTTCCCAAATTCAATTTGTATAATTTGATCTATAAATCTTTCTCTCTGATTCATCCTTAAAATTTTTATAATCTTTTTCATGTTCTACATAGGATGATTTATAATTTTCATGATTTTTAATCAAGTTATAAAACTCATCAAATAATTTCATATGGTTGTCATCAATTAAAGCATGTTCTTTCCTAAGAATTTCATGATTTTTTTTGTAGTTCTTCAAATTCTAAACTTAGACTAGCATGCATTTTCTACATTTTCCTATATGCATCTTGCTTATGTAAACTTCAAAAAGTTCAACATAACTTAAGCCACATATCTCTTTTTGATCTGACTGATCAAGACTATCAGCCATTAAGCCCAGATTAGTGACTTCCTCTTCCTTTTCTATCTCTGACGAATCTGAAGCTGAGTCCGCCCAAAAAGATCTTTGGAATTTTTTCTTACCCTTCTTCACAAATGGTTTCTCTTCTACCTTCTCCTTGCTAGAAGTGGCTTTAAGTTTCATGCAATCTGTCTTAATATGTCAAGGTTTCCTGCACTTATAGTAAATCACATCATTTGAAACATTGACATTTCTATTGAATTTACCTCTATTCCATTACTAGCGTCTCCTCTACTTCCTCTTTAGAAAGCTTCTGAATTGTCTAGTTATCAATACGATGTCATCTTCATCCTCAGGTTATGAGTGTTCACT
Source organism: Dendrobium nobile (assembly GCA_022539455.1). Lineage (NCBI taxonomy): Eukaryota > Viridiplantae > Streptophyta > Magnoliopsida > Asparagales > Orchidaceae > Dendrobium > Dendrobium nobile. The sequence continues at coordinate 42,839,624 of CM039729.1, read as the reverse complement.
CATAAACTCCTCCACTTTCAGTGCTATGTTCTTCTCCTTTCATGGTTCACCTGCATCAATCTTTCTTTGGCTAACTCCTTGCTCGTAAGCAATTATCGAACCAGAAGATTGTTAATAGAGTAAAAGTTTAGATCTTTAGACTTTGTAATTACAATAATTTTATCATTATAAGCAGTAGGCAAACAATAAAGAATCTTATTAACCATTTTAACATTCGTTAGTTCCCTACCTAATGCATGTAAAGAGGTGACTATTTGCGTGAATCTTGTGTACATATCAGAAATGGATTCATTAGGTTTCATGCAAAATAATTCATAATCATGCAACAATATATTAAGTCTAGATTGCTTAACCTCATTAGTCCCATCATATTTTATACAAAGTCTATCCTATATGTCCTTTCCACTCTTCAAGTAGAAACCGGCATGTAATCTTCTAATTTAAGTGCACAAAAGAAACTATTTAAGCATTTGACATTTAATTGTGCTAAGTCATGTTCTTCTACTATCCAGCCCACAAAAGGTGTTTCAACTCTAACTCCGTCAACTAGTCTAGTTGGTTTTGTATACCCTTCCAGAACAAAAATCCACATACGATAATCAAGTGACTGTAAAAATGTAGACATGCATGTTTTCTAAAAATCAAAAGGATTATTATCGAACAATAAAGGTATAGTTATAGAGTAACCCTCAAGTATATTTTGGTTTCCAAATGTAGCCATCTACGTTAATCAAAAAGTATTCTAAAATTATGATATTGAAATAAAGCTCTGATACCACTTGTTGATACTTAATTAATATGAATTAGGTTGTTAAACCTAAGCTTATGTCCCAGTGGCTAACCAAGAGGGGGGGTGAATTGGTAATTAAAAAATTTCATCCCTCTTCAAAATTTAGAATCGAGAAAATTACTTTAGTTAATTTTATAGAAAACATTTTTCAACCTCAAGTTAGAAATAATAAAACAAAAATAAAAAGCAGCAAAAAAATAAAGACACAAAATTTATAGTGGTTCGGTCTAACACGACATACATCCACTCACCGAAGGCACCCTCTGAGTATTGCACTAATACCACTAGTGACTCTTCTTTAACACCCATAGCAAGGCGGAGAAGCCTTTACAAAACTCTCTTCCACCACTACCCGGTACGGCAGAGAACTGTCATCCTTTTACACTCTTCCCAGTATTAACAGAGAACTATTCATCCTTTTACACTGTCCCGATATAGGTAGAGAACCCTTCATCATTTTACACTCTCCTAGTGTGGGCAGAGAACCCTTCGGCTGTTCACACTCTCTAAGTGTGGGCAGAGAACCCTTCGGCTATTCAACTCTCCAAGTGTCGGTAGAGAACCGGATCTTCTTGACAGATATTCTTCACAAGAAATCTAGAAGGAAGAGAGAAAAGAGCGAAGTAATCAAAAACCAAAAGTAGAGACTCTTACCTTTGAGTACCAAGTGAAACCTTCACGCTCCAGTAGTACGAATTCTCCATCAAACACTCTCTCACACTCTCTCCTTGAATCTCCTTTCAATTAGCGCGAAAATCTATAGGCAAAAAGATTAAGTGGAAGTTTATATTGGATTTATATAGGAAAGACACAAAAAATCATCCAAGAACTGCTAAAATTCAAGTCTGTCAGCAATGGATCATCCCTTACGATTGTGGATTGTCCCAAATAATGTTACTTAATTAAGTTGGAAATGAACCCAATGTATATTGGTACAAACTGACTTCGTATACGTTAGTTGTCCCGTACAAACATGGTTTGTCTGGTACGAACGATTATATCATAGGTCAGTTCCGAAATCTGCAGGAAGTAGCCAAAATTTTAAGAGTCGGTTCGCTTCGTCCTGGGACGAATATGAGTTTGTCTGGATAAAATTTTTATAGAGGACATTTCATCCTGGGACGAATTGGAGTTCGTCTAGATGAAAGTTTTCTAGAGAGCATTTCATCCTAGCACGAATATAGATTTCGTCAAAATAAAAACTTTCTAGAGGATATTTCATCCTGGGACGAATTGGAGTTCATATGGAAGAAAATTTTCCAGAGAGCATTTCGTCCTACTATGAATATGAATTTCATCTGAACAAAAATTTTCCAGAGCCCATTTCATATTGGGATGAATAAAAAATTCGTCCTGGACGATCAGGACTTAGAAAAATTTTCTTCGCTTCCTGTTCGTTCCATTGCTCTTCTATGGAGATAACTGACTTGATCGTCCAGTACGAACTGTGTTTGTCCCGTACGATCAGTATAATTTTTTTTTAAGATCTCCTTAAGTGTGTGTGTGTTTACACAATTACAATCACTCTCTCTCAAGCTCCATGCAAAGAAAAATACAAGCTTTAATTTACAAACTATCTTATGCTGAATTTGATTTGAAGTTGTCATTAGTCTGGAGTTCGAATTTTCTGAAATGTTAGTCCACACAAGAGAATCAACAAATCTTCCAAAAAGTGTTAGGAGATAACAAAACTTAAAATAATAATTTTTAAAATAATCAAAACTATACAAGTTACAAGAATGTAAAACATGTAAATAGCAACTCTCTTAACAAGAAAGGGGAAGAAGAAGAAGAGAGAGAGAGGTAGAGAGAAAGAGAGCTTTTGATTTTCAACACTTTCATCTTTTACACATTTTAAAACATCATTTTACATATACACACTTTATTTCTCACAATCCAACCCTTTCTTTTCATTTTCACACACTTCATCTTTTAAGGTAAACATAAACCATACTTCTCACATGAACAATTCCACCTTTCTAAAACACAATCACAAGCCCCACTTATTATCTGTCACACATATCATCTTACTTCTCGCACTTGCACACTTCATCATTCAAAGATCACATACTATACTTTTGTGTTTTCTAAAATTACACAATTCACCTTTCAGAACTTATACTTTTTTATACAAAACACTTCTCAATATGAATATATTTCACTTTCCAAAGTCTATAAACTTTCTCTTCAATATACACTTCATATACTTTCTAACACAAATACACACTTCAAGATTCATCCACTTCATCCTCCCAAAAATATCATAATATAATTTTCCACATTTACTCAACTTCTCCAAAATACACACATTTCACCTTTCACCTTTCAAAACGCACAAGTTCTCTCGTAACATATACACACACACACACATAAATCACTTCTTCTTACCAATTCAAACACTTTATCTTTCATTTTTCTCACACAAAACCCTTTTAACATATACTTTTACCTTTAAATCCTACAATCTCCACTTCCCATCATTCACTAGCATCACCTTCCAAAAATCATACACCTTATGTTTCAAAATATACTTCACTTCACTATTCACACACGCACTTCTCACTAAAATTAATACAATTATCAAAAAGTTAATTAATAATGAATGTCACATTCTCCATATGGTTTGCTGAAATACAAAAGAGGCATCGCCAAAAATCATTTTTCATTCATGATCACTCAATTATTTTTTTTTTTTTTAAACCATGACATGAAATTGGATACACAAATCCATCTATAAGCCTTTATTAATATATGCTCATACATATACGACTCAATCTAATGCATGCGTTAAACACAACGAATTAAATAAGGCAAACAAAATAAAAATTGCTTCTTTCAAAAAGGAAATCCACATCCCACAACGCTACTTATCTTGCCTCCAAAGAATAACAACCTCTATTTCAACCAAAAGAGAAATGCAACCATCTATAATAAGAACGGTGTAAACATATAAAGAGAAATATGTCGCAATCATTTAGAGAAATTTAAGGAATGTAATTATTTGATCTTAATGGAACATAAAGATATTATCAATCAATTTGGAAAAACTAAACCAGATGCTCATAATTAATGTTCTCACATATAATTGAAGTGGGCAGGAATTGTTAGAAAGCTGGAGTGGAATGGTGGACTGGCGTGAGAATTGGATTGGAGTCCAGCGTGAACAAACCATATGAATGGAGGAGGGTCCGGCGGGATTTGCAAACTGTAGAGAGTGGCGATCGGCTCATTGCCTGCCTTACAAATCGGGAGCAGACGGGATAGATTTCTCCTGGGTTAGTCGCAAGAGAGCTGAAGGTTTAGGGCTAAGTAGTTTTGGTGACCGGCGTTGGAGACCAGCGAGAGAGAGATGCGGCCGACATTGGGGTCGTACGAAGCTAGGGAGATGGGCGAATAGGTAGCTTGGCCTCTGGCTTCTCACCCGACCGAGAGAGGGACAGCTTGGGATTCAGCCATGGGAGTGAGAGGGAGCAGTTGACCGAATAGGAGTAGGGAATGGGGTTTTCAGGAACTACTAGGAGGTTGTCAGTTTTGGGTGGTTGGGCTTGCCCTTAAACTCCCATTTAATTAGTTTAAGGTGTTAAGAATATTGTTTAGGTTATTAATTAATGATTTGATTTAAAAGTTTTATTAAAAAGTCTTAAATTAAAGATTTGATTTTTTTTATAGTAAATGTACTATATTAGGATTTATTGATTAAAGATATATATTTATTTGAAATTTATTTAAATGATTTTAATATTTTATTTATCTATGAAGAATTTAAAGTTGATTTTAGTAGGGTTAGAGTGTTAACTTAGTGAATTTTGGTTTGAATTAAAATATTTAATTTGATTAGTTTCTATTCGATTTTAAATGGCTTGGGATGAGTCAATCCGGGCTAATCGGTGCTATTGTCCTTTAAATTATACTCGATTTGATATGAGTTAATTTGAGTTAAATATAGATTGGATTGAATTGATTTTGACTTAGGTCAAGTTATCAAGTTGGGTTGATGCTACATCACTACGTGTCCACCTAAGGGAAGTCCTAAAGGTGACGTCTACATTAGGATATGAAGACCTAGGAACTAGAGATTAATTATAGAGATGTTATCCTCGAATAAAAAGGTCAACACTAGTCTTAGTTAATGTGGCATTATCGATATGTAGAGGCCAGCTAGAAAAGGTTCTAAGACCATGAAGCACACGAGGGGAGAATAGTTGCATATGCAAATTAGGGAAAGAGACCTAGAAAGGGATAACTGGGGATTCGACATTGCTATCAAAATGGTAATACCACTTAAACAATTTTATATAATAAGTATTAGTGATGTAAGATCAATGCAAAAAAAATCGATAATAATCTAGGTTGTTCATGAGCTTAATCAAAACATTCATTGAGTCAAGCACCATAATAGAAAGATCTCCATTAAAAATAAGCTCTAAAAAAAATTTATAAATTGAATCTAGCACCGGATGATGATCAAAAAATTTCCCAATCAACATGAACTCATATGAAGCTGTAGAGGCCAAAATCTCATCATCAAAAATTCAGAGAGAAGAAAGGCCATTATAGGTAGTGATTTTGAGATTAGGTAATTCTAACGGGGATGAAGACTTTGACAAAACCTATCAAAAAAAATGAAATTTCAGCTTACCATCCCAAAAACCAAAATTAATAAGATGATTAACAGCCATATCTTCCAGAAAATTGAATGAGAAAGAGAAAATCCAAGAAAACCAAGAGAAACTATGAAGAGATTACCTATATGGCAGCCACAAAATTTAGAAGAAGACAAAAAACCCTAAAGCTATCCAAAGAAGACACTTTCTCTTAATTAAAATTAAAAAAATTAAAAAAATTAGGAATTATGAAAAAAAAATTAGAAAAGTAAAATTAGAATTAGAAAAAATAATAAAAGAATTAGGAATTAAAATTAAGAATTCAGAATTAGAAAAAAATTAGGAATTAGAAAAAAATTAGGAATTAGGAAATTTATAAATTTTTAAATTTATGAAAAATATTAACAATTTAGGAAATAGGAAATAGAATTAGGAAAAAAATTATGGAAAAATTTGAAATTAGTAAGAAATTAAGAAATTAAAATTAAAAAAAAAAGAAAAAAAAGAAAAAAAAGTAAGAATTAGTAAATTTAAAAAATTAAGAAAATTAGAAATTAAGAATTAAGAATTAAAATTATAATTTAGGAAAATTAGGAATCAAGAATTAGAAAAATTAAAATTAGAATTAGGAATTAGAATTAGAAACTTTGGAAAATCAGGAAAATTAAAATTTAGAATTAGAAATTTAAAAAAAATCAAGAATTAGGAAAATTAGAAATTAAATTAATTAGAAATTATGAATTAAGAATTATAAATTAAGAATTAGGAATTAGAAATTAAAATTAGAAATTAAGAAATTAAGAATTAGATTTAAGAATTAAAAAATTAAGAATAAAGAATTAGGAAAAAATAGAAAATTTTTTAAATTAGGAATTAGAAAAATTGGAAAAAAATTAAAAATTAAGAAATTGGAATTAGAGAAAATTAGAATTAGAAAAAAATAAAATTCTGAATTAAGATGATAGGAAAATTAGAAAATTAAGAATTATGAAAATTAAAAATTAAAAATTATTATTAAAACAAATTATGAATTAGGAACTTAGAAAAATTAAATTAAAATCAAATTTAGAATTTTAGGATATTAGATAAATTAAAATTTGAAACTATGAATTAGGAAATTAAAAAAAATAGAATTTGAAAAATAAATTAGAATTAGGAATTAAGAAATTATAAAATTTAAATTAAGAAAATAAATAAAATTATGAATTAGGATTTTAGAAAAAAAAAATTAAAAATTTGGAAATTAAATTAGAAAATTAGGAAAAAATAAGAATTAGTAATTATAATTAAGAATTATAATTAAGAAAAAATAGAATTAGAATTTACAAAAAATTTTAAAAAAATAGAAGTTTATAAATAAGAGAAACAATTTGGAATAAAAAAATTTGGGAAAAATTAGAAGTAGCAATTACTTATAAATTAATTAGAAAAATTAAGAATTTGGATTTAGGAAAATTAAATTAGATTTAATAATTAGGAATCAGGAATTAGGAATTAGGAATTATGAAATTAAAAATATGAATTTGGAAAAAAATTATTAAATTAAAATTAGAATTAGAAATTATAAAAATTTGAAATCATTAGGAAAAAAATTAGGAATTAGAATTAGGAATTAGGAATTAAAAAAATTACAAACAAATAGGAATTAGTAATTAGGGAAATTAGAAAAGTTAGGAAAAAAAATTAACTCGGAAATTAAAAATTAGGACTCAGAATTATGAAATTTAAAAAAAAATAAATTAAAATTTGGAATTAAAAATTAGGATTTAGGAATTTGAAATTAGGAATTAAAAATTTAGGAAAATTAGGAATTAGGAATAAAGAATTATAATTATAAATTAAGAAAATTTAAATTAAAAAATTAAAAAAAAATAAGGAATTAGAATTAGAAAAAAATTAGAATTAGGAGCTAGAATTAGAAATTATGAAATAAAAATAAAGAAAAAAATTAGGAATTAAGAATTACGAAATAAGAATTAGGAATTAGAAAATTGTGAATTAGGAATTAGGAATTAAATAAGAAAAATTAAAATTAGAATTAGAAATTAGGAAATTATTAGAATTAAAATTAGAAATTAGGAGTTAAGAATTAGAAATTAGGAAATTAGGAATTAGGAATTATAAATAAGAATTCAGAATTATGATTTAGGAATTAGAAATTTAAAAACTAATTAAAAATTAGAATTAGAAAAAAATTAGAATTAGAAATTAGAAACAAGGATTTGGGAAAAAAAGGTAGGAATTAGGAGTTTGGAATTCATTAAAAAAAGTAGGAAAATTAAGTAACTTAGAAAATTTTGGAAAATTAAAATTAGGAGAATGAGAATTAGGAAATTAAAAAAAAAATTATGAATTAAGAATTAGGAATTTTGAAATTAGGAATTCAAAATTAGCAAATTAGAATTAGCAATTAGAATTATGAATTAAGAAAAAAAAGAATAAATTAAAATTAGTATTAGGAATTATAAATTTGAAATTAGGATTTTGGAATTATGAATTAAAAAATTAGAATTAAGAATTAGAAAATTAGGAAAAAAAAAAAGAATTTGAATTAGGAATTAGGAAAATTAAGAAATTTTGAAAATTAAAATTAGGAAATTAGGAATTAAATTGTAATAAAAATTAAACTTATTAAAATTTGCAAAATAATTTAAATTAGGAAATTAGAAAAAAAATTTAATTAGGAATTACGAATTGGAAAATTATGAATTAAAAATTAGAAATTAGAAATTAAAAAAATTAGGAATAAGGAACAAAAATAAGAATTAGGAAAATTAAAATTTAGAAAATTAGGATTTACAAATTAAGAAAAATTATGAATCATAATTATGAAAATTAAGAATTAGAATTAGGAATTAGGAATTAAAAAATAAAATTATCAAAATTAGGAAATAAAATAAGAATTTGGAATTAGGAAATTAATTAGAAATTAAGAAAAATTAATTAGGATTTGGAAAAAATAGGAATTAGAAAAAAATTCAAAATTAGGAAATTTAAAAAATTAGGAAAAAATTTAGGAAATTAGGAATTAGAATTCAGAAAAAAAATTAGGAAAAAACTAAGAATTAGGAAAAAAATTTGAAAATTAGAATTAGAAAAATTTGGAAAAATTAAAAAAATTAGGAATTAGGAAATAGGAAATTAAAAAAAAAGTTAAAAAATTAATAAAATTAGGAATTAAGAATTAGGAATTAATATTAGGAATTAGGAATTAAAATTAAAAAAATTAGAATAAAGAATTAAAATAAGGAAATTTGGAAAATTAGAAAAATTAAAAGTTAGAACTAGGAAAAAATTATTAATGTCCATCAATTGCCCCTAATGAAAAAAACTAATGTTCTGCTGAGGAAAATAACTCATATAATGGATTAACTTTACAAGTAGTTTCAAAATTGTTCACTGAGGAAAAAAGTTAATATTCTACTGAGGAAAACAGTTAGCATCAGATGGATTAACTTAACAAGTAGTCTCAAAATTGTTCACTTGGTGCTAGGCTTCTAAAATATAAGTTAAAATATTTTTTAAAACATTACGATTCCATAAATTTAAAAGTTGCTTAAGCCTTTTTAGATTAAACCAAAATCTCCTCATGCCAAAGAGTTATCAAGGTGTAATAGAGCTTGCCAATTATAATTAACTAAACCCAAAATAGACTCATGAAGCAATCACATATTTTGAAATCTGAATTGAGAGAAAAAGTTAATTTTCCTAGTTTTTATACTAATTAACAAAGGTGAATGGTAAGAGAGTCCTACTAAGATGCTCGATATTAATAGAATTAAAAGAGTTAATATATAAATCATTAAATAACACTCTATCTAATCACTATCAAAAATGACCCTGATTCCAGGTGAATTTATTTCCAGAGAAACCAATATCAAATAAATTATATTCCATAATCATGTTACTAAATTCCTCCATATATGGAATGTGGTTCATTATATGTTATGTTACAAATAAGAGGGTCCTTTGTAGGGTCCTACATGTTAGTTCAATTACCCTCAACCATGTCAGGAATAGATTCCTCAATAGTAACCAGCATATGACAATAATTACCCTCAACTACAAATGAATTAGGATTTACAATATCAAGGTCAACCGAATGGGCACCATTCCCATGCAATGGGTTAGTTGGAACCTTCTCCTTTTAGAGTTAGGAATCAAACCTAAAACATTCATTTTAACCCATGGCCATGTATCTTATAATGAGAGAAAAAAAAGGATAAGTTTTAAATTTTCACTTTTTTGGAATACCAATTTAATTCCAAACCAATCCAAATTTCCTTAGGATGTTTCTTAGAAATATCCAACTAGACTAAAACACAAGCCATAGATGGCCTAGAGATAGATCTCGTAGCTTGGTTAATCTATAACGGCCTACCAAAGATTGAATACAAACCAAAGAGGATCTGAGAATTAAAAAAATAAAGATGCAAGTTTGTGAATGAAATCCAAACAGAGGAACTAAGGTATTCCTCTCGCACATCTAAATCTGGAATCCATTTCAATAATCTCATTTGACAAGCTTAAAAAGAGTAAGATCTTCTTAACAAAATGCGGTTGTATTCAAGATTGTTATTCAGTTGAATTGCAATATGACTTGGGTCAAACAAGCCAATGTGAAAAGAGCTAGATAACTTGAGGTTAACAATAGACTTTTGAATAACATCAAAATTAGGACAATAAAGAATAAACTTGGTGAACAAAGTTTGAGCAAAAGTTAAAGCTAGTTGCAAGATAATAGAGTCATCAAACATCAAAGCTGGACGCCCTTTAAAAGAAATTTGAACAAAATTAAATTTTACCGAAGTTGATGAAGCACCCACCAAGACATCCCTAAAAGATCGCAATTTCTCATCAATAAATGAAGAAGGAGCTGGGTTAGATGATGCTTGAGATGTCATCTCCCAGAACTAGCAAAAGTGAAAAGGACCTCAAAACAAACTACAAAACACACCAAGAAAACCAATAGTGAAGAAATCACAACAAAAATACCAAAAAATTGATGCTAGGAGGAAAGAGAAGAAGTGAGAGAGAAAAACCATAAATCACCTCGAAATTGCTAGAGCAGAGAGACATTGTGGAGTGCAGGTGATTTACTAATTAGGGTTTAAGGTTTAGGATTTATGGTTTTAATTTTTATAATTTAGGGTTTAGGGTTTAGGGTTTAGGATTTAGGCTCAGTTTTTAGGGGTTTTTTTTTTTAAATGCGATTTGCATTAAAAGAAAAAAAGAAAACCCTAATACAAACTAGAAGCAAAATAAAAACTAAAGGTTCCTTGATCCAAAAGGGAAAGGAACCTTATTGAAAGCATATTTGTTAAAATAAACATATCATAATTGAAATGAGACCCACTATTTCCTATTTTAAAACCCTTGGGGTGGAGGGGATATCAAATATTAAACAACCTGAAAGATTGATTAGCATCCTAGAGTTCCCAACTGGTTAAAAAATAAGACCTAGTACCGATCCCAAAAGCAATTAGAATAAATTTAGAAAACATATATAAGGTGACAAGAAAAAAAAAGAAACAAAAAACAAAAAACTAGAAAGCGAATACAAGTATTATCCATAATCCGAGAAACACCTAAGAATACTTTTAAAGGTTTCTCAGAATTAGACTAATGCCATCCAATAAAACTATAGGACAATATATCTCAACCACTAAAAAAGATATATGCCACTTCCAAATTCACAGGATGTAACTTTTAGTTAGTATTATGAGATACTTTTGATTAGAAGCTCCATCATCAAGTATCGTAAAAGTATTTCCATTATGCTGATTTCAATGGAAAAACAAGAAAGCATATCAATAAGCTAAAGGGGAAGTGCCCCCCTTAAAATTCTTTAATCTTAGATCTGCCATCCTTGTTCTAGGGAAAACTTCTAACGGTCCCAATGATTGAAGTTCTTTAAAAAGTTTATGTTTAGAACTAGAAGAATAACCTCCCTTATTTGTTGCCATTTTTCCCTTCACTATCACAGCCTTTCTATCATTTAAATTAACCTCAGATGAAGGAGTAACAATTTTTGGTACACTATCACAACCTTCCTTTTTAACTCAACCTAATCCTCCCATTTCATCTAAAGGTACTTCAATTCCATCAGTTTTTGAGGTAGTAACTAAAAGAGAAACAACTTTCAGTTCATTAATAGTTTCTGAATCAGCAAAAGAAACGACATCCTCTTTTCCTTCCATAATTTTGCCTTTTTGAATTCAACTTTTGAAATTCAAACAAATTCAAAAGTTTAGATAGCTTGAATAGCAATCAAACCATCTGAAATACCCCATTAATTATCTACTAAAGACAAATCATTCAAAACTTTATCCAGAATTTAAACATTCTGAAAATCAGCATTCTCATTTAAGCTTTTATTAAAATCTTCTTTGTCAACAACTTCAACATTGTTAACATTAGAAATATCAACATCTACATTATCATTTTCTTCAATAGATAACACATTATACTTATTTGAATTATTGAGATCTGATATGATTTTATTAAATAAAGCATCAACAAAATTTTCCTTATCTACTATAGGATTCATACCCGAATCCACCTTATCAGGATTTTCCCTAGTGTGAAAATCAGATTTCTTCTTTTCAATAAAATATTTTTGCCTTTTTTGTTCTTGAACTTCACATGCAACCATGGCCCAAAAGAATTTTCATCGGCCTGAACTAAACTCTTAGGAACTTCTTTATCAACCAGAGACACAGTGGGTAAGACATTCGGACATACATAATCTTTATATCCAATTCTTCCACATTTGAAACAAAGAGTCGAAAGATTTTCATATTCAAATTTTTGAAAAAATCTTCCATTTAAACCTTCAACCCAAATACCACAAGGGAGCTTAGTATTCAATTTAATCCGAATACAAGCTCTAGCAAATTCCCTTCTACTCCACTAGATATGTTGCCATCTAATAATAAAGGTGTTCCAATTTTAGAAACTATTTTAGTAATATTAGTTTCATCCAAATAATGAAGAGGCAAATGAGGTAGTCGAACCTATATGGGAGAAGAAATCCCTTCCAAAGAGATAGGAGAGAAATTTAGAGACCATCTATCTATATCAATGACGAAGCCACCCAACATACCAAGGACCTCCATTAAGAACTTTCTCTATTGCTTCAGATGACTGAAATGAACAAAAAGCTAATTTAATCCAAGCAAGGTTATATGAAACCCACCAAATTTATTCCATTTTCTACTTAATTCAAGACTACAGATTGAAAAAGGCAAATTCTTGCAGAGAATTTTAACCACCAAGGAATTTCTCAAAACTTGAACATTGGCTTTTTCTTTCTCCATATCAAGCTCGACAACATTTGCATCCTCATTCCATTTAGAAACACTATTCAAATTTATTTTAATATGAGGTTTTTTAATCCAAATAATAGAATTATCCAATCTAAAAATTGATACTGAAATTTTACATTAACATCACCAAGAATGTTATTATCATCAACATTACCTTTCTCCAACATATTATCCTCTTTTGATTTGGAACCCAAAGATATAGCCTCCAAATCATTTGATTTAGGTAAAAAAGCTTAATTACGTAAAATCGACTTACTGTTCAAATAAGAAATAAATTAATTTCCTTTCTCTATCTCCAGCAAAACCTTCTGTCAGTTTAAATAAAGCTAGCTTTGGTTTTCAACAGTTTGACATTTCTAATTCCTGTTGGGATTGGATGATAAATGGTTCAAATCTAAAGGATTCATGTTGAATATTTACTGTAATGCAGTTTTTCATACTTGGAAGAACAAACTAATTCGTGGAGAAAAGGAGGATTATTCAATGTTCATTGCATCATATGCTGTAAGTATGGCTTCTATTTCCTTTATGGCTCATGGAATATTGGGTCACTGGGGTACGAATCAGTGTTCTGGACTGTCAGATCGTTGGTACCTCCCTCCCCCCAATTGGATTAAAATTAATGTGGATGCATCACTACTTAAAACATACAAAGCTAGAGTTGGAGGAGTTGTTCGAGATAGTAAAGGGAGATTTATTTTGGCATATGGTCACTCTTGTATTCATTGGGATATTGGAGATCTTGAGCTTTTCTCTTTCCGGTTTATTAAAGAGATTGTCAAAGATTGGATGCATGACTATCAAGGCATTACTATAGAAAGTGATAACTTTAATGTTATCAAGTATTTGCAAGACTTATGAGGAAAATGGAGAGATGAATTGGTTTTCTAAAGAATCACAGATTTGCTCTATTTAATTGGGTGGAGAGGAAATATAATAAGATAGAAAATCTTTGTGCTAGTTATGCTATCTTGAGTGATTTTTTTTGGGATGTCTTTTCTTCTAGTATGATTCCTCCTATGTTTTGTTAATTATTAAAGGAAGAATCTAGTTATGGTTGTACTAAGTTAGTAGTTGCTTTGCTTAATAATATTTTAGTTGTTGGTTGTCTTAAAAAAAAAGCAAAACCTTCTTCTTAGAGACCAAATAACCCTCTCTGATAGTATTCATGAAATAGGAATTATGAGAGAAGCTACGGTTGAAAGAAAATCTACCTTTTGAATCCAACGGAGTTAGATGCACGGGAAATACTCAGGATGAGGTGTTCTGATCATCAATAGATGACTAACCACCCTCTTCCATCATCAACATTACCAGAGTAGTTTTTAGGGTTTAGGGTTATGGTTAATGCTTACAAAAGGCTTATATATTTAATTTTAAGATTCTAAAATTTTCCTTCAGTGTTTAAGTTTTAGGTTCCCGCTTTATAGTTAATGGTAAAATGTTAGGAATTAGAGTTTTGAATTTAAGGTTCTGATTTTTATTTTTATGGTTTAGGTTTTGAGTATTATATTTCTTTGTTTTCATTTAAAGATTTTTTATTTTGGGTTTAGGGTTTAGGGATTTGAGTTTAAGGTTTAAGTTTTATATTTTTGGTTTAGAGTTGTTAGATTTTTAGGTTTGGGGTCAAGGGATTCAATTTTTATATTTAGGGTTAAGGCTTTATGTTTAATGGTTTAATGTTTTAAATTTAAGATTAAGGTTGTAGAGTTAACGGTTTGGGGTTTTCTTATTATGGTATAAGGTTTATTAATTAGTATTTTTATATTTTTCTTTAGGATTTATGATTTAAAATTTATGATTTAGGGTTCAATGATTAGGGTTTTGTGTTTATAGTTTGGGTTTTAGAAAATATTTTTATAGTTTAGTGTTTAGGAATAATTATTTAGGGTTTAGGGTAAGCGATTATTATTTTGCGTTAGTGTTTAGGTTTAGGGATTTGGGGTTTAGAGTTTAGGTTTTGTAGTTAGAGTTTAGGGCTTAGGCTTTATTGTTTAGGGTTTAAGGTTTGGGATTTCAGGCAAAAAAATAAGGTTTAAGGTTTATAGTTTATGGTTTTGATTTTAATTTTTTTTTAACACAAAATTTATTTAAACTTAAAAAGGAGCACAATAAGCTTATAAATTGAACAAAAAAGCTAGAAAGATACAAAGGGGGAACAACCCATCAGGCTCAATATTTGGCAGAGGCTTCCAACTACTCCGAAGCCAGGCATGGGCCATCCAATTTGGAGTGAGAGCAGTAACGCACCAAGTAGGCATCCCAAACAATCAAGAAACGCACCACCAAAGGTAGCCATGAGCCACGGCTTAAGAGAAGTGAGCTCTAGCCACATCATTGCCCACGAACTATAAAATGCATCTGTAATATTAAATAAAGCTCCAGTAAAATGGAAACCACCAAAAGTAAGGGATGTTGAAATAAACCATAGTGCCTTCCAACCAATACAGCCCATAATAACATTCCAAAGGATAGAAACCAATGAATGACCCAAATTGCCACCACCACTATGAGACCAACAAGCATAGAGAATAGCCAAATGCAACCAAAACCAGCACCACAATCCCAAAATTATTGCCTACCATGTCTACCCCTCCCACAAGAGGAAACAAAAACAACTGGTCGATCATTCTACAAAGCAAAATCATCCTCAGATTCTTCATCCCCACTTTCCTTCAAAGAGGAATCAGACGAACATTGAAGAAAATCTATTTGCATTCTCACACTCTCCCCTAAATTGACTCCCATTTGAGAAAACAAAGCCTTAGGTGATATTAAATTAACAGGATCCTAAACAAAAGGGACAAATACTTGAACAGTATGTGTCACTGGGAACTAACAGTAGGGATAGCTAAACGACTAGAGATGTCACCCACAGGGTGAACAGACACTACTAAAGCATCCAAATTTAGGTGAGAGATTGAAAAAATTGAGCGAGAAGACTCCTCACTATCAACCTGATTCAACACAAGAATCATAATCCTATCCCTTCAAAGAGGTCACTATAAAAGGGGTTGAAACAACCATAGAGGAGAGAATGGTACCCAAATTATTAGAATTTAAAATAATAACAAAACTCACCAGATCAGCCAAATTGTGAGACAAAGAGATAGTCCCAACTAGCACGACCATAATAGAGATAGAGGCAGGCAACTCAGGTAAGTGATCCCCAATAGCAACAACATCCACATCATTATTCCTAATAACACAAAAATTGGATTACAAGTAAGATTAACTTTAATATTATCCTTACTACAAGTAATGGGTTCAAAAAATAAAACTAAATCATTAAAAGCAGGAGAATGAACCACAGAGATAACACCAGGCTGAGGCCTAACAATTGCTTCCCCCTGATCAAAAAATAAAATAAGAGAAGATGGCTTAAGAGGAATAGTAAGAGGAACACCATTTTTATACTTGCATTCCCCCTAGCATCGCCTATAGACTAACATTGAGCACAAAAAGAGGGGAAAACATTTTATTTTGACCTTTTAAATATAAACAAGATTCTTAGGGCCGATCCAGATGAAGTTTGAATAATTTTTCATTATATCAATCTCAACCAAAACTCTTGCAATAGACGGCCTAGACCCCAACGAAGTGGCAGAATCTATCTTGAGCGGGTGATGAAAGATTGACCCTAAGGCATGAAGAATCCTCAAGTTAAAGAGATGAGGATGAAGACCAAGGAAAGAGATCTAAATAGGAATAATTAAGCATTCAATAGTGATATCCAAAGGAGTCCATTTCATTAATTTCATATAGCAATTATAAACCTGATAAGAATGATGACTGAAAACCTGACTATAATCTAGGTCATTCGAGAGCATAACCAGGATATGCGAAGAATCAAGCACAGTGATAGAAAAATTATCTATGAGTTTTACATTGGAAAAAAATCTCCTTATGGAGTCTAGACTAGGTTGTCGGGAAGGAAAAAAATTTGACAAGCGAAAATTGGAACGGAGGAGCAAGAGCCTAAATTTCATCCTAAGATATCCACATGGAAGGCAAACCATAGAAAGATGAATATGTAAGCTTTGAGAAACACACATTAAATGGACAACTAGCTAATGCACCAACAAAAGAATGCAAGAAATTGGAACCAGACAAAAAACTAGGGTCAAAAGGCCATTCGGCACGATACCAGCCACCAACGGTTGGGAAAAACAACATGAAAAGAACAAATTTTGCTAGAGGCAGGGAAAAGAACAAACTTCCCTAGGCAAAACAACGGTGAAGGCTGCTGAAGGGATGCTCCTCAGTAAGCAATAGAAAGCGAGAGAGACACCAGAGCAAAAAAGCTTAAAGAAAGAATATTTTTAGTTCTAGTATTAGTTATTGGGGTTTAGGGTTTATAATTATTTGTTAATATTTTCATTATTAAAATTTAGGGTTTTAGGTTTTATGATTTATGATTTACTTAGGCTTTAGGGTTTAGGTTTTTAGATTTAGGGTATAGGTTATGTGTTTACGATTTAGGGTTTAGGTTTTAGAATTTAGGATTTAGTGTTTGGGATTAAGTATTTTAAGTTAAAGATTTATTGTTTGTGTTTAGGGTTAGTTTATGAGGTTTTGGTTTTTGTAATTTGAGTTTAGAACTTTAATGTAAATGTTTAGGTTATATAATTTAGAGTTTATGATTTTTTGAGTATATGGTTTATAGATAAGTGTTAAAGTTTTAGGACTAGAATTTAGGTTTTATGATTTGGGGTTCATGGTTTTGGTTTAAGGTTAAAAGGTTTATGATTAGATTTAGGAGTTTCAGGCTAAGGTTCTTTGGATTAGGGTATAGGATTTAAGAATTATAATTTAGGGTTTAGAGTTTATGGTGTAGGGTTTCAGAATTATGTTTTTTTTGGGGGGTTAAAACTGACTATAAGGGCTTACTTGTTAATAATAAAAAATTGTTACAAAAGTCCTTTTTTTTAGAGATTGTAACACTTATATTATTTACTAAAAAAAGAGGATTACAATCTAATAAAAGGATTACCTTCCTCCTTTAACATAGTGATAAAAGAAGGAGGAATAGAAATCCAATCACAATAATTCCATACAAAATTATTACTATAAGAAAGGTTAGAACAAATATTAGCTAACTTATTACATTCTCTCTTAACTTCACTAAAAATAACATTCTTGAATTCTTTGAGGAAGCCCATCTCTTCCTTTCCTTTTGTATTCACCATCTTTGATGGATCTTTATTGAGCTTATGAAGTGATTTAATAACATTTGCATTGTCACCTTCAGTAATAATACCTTCATATTCTAGCATCTAATCTTATAAAATAGCTTTTAAAGCTTGAATAGATAATAGTTCTAGACAAGCTACATCCCAATGCAAACCCTTGAAACCAAAAGCCAAAAGAAATCATCCTTTTAAATCTTTAAAAACTCCACCTATTGAAGCTTTAAAAGAGAGGAACAAAGAATTGTCCACATTCACTTTAAGCCAACCGGGAGGTAGGGAATGCCCAGTCATGGTCAACAACTTATTAGGATGATTAGTACCCCAGTAGCTTGATCTGAGAGCTCCCTAATCAACAATGGAGGTTAGAGAAATAGCTTGAGTTGTTATGAACAAACTAGAATCTTCCGATGCTCCATGAACAAACATACATCTTGATTTCCAATTAAGAAATACTAACATGCAATTGATTTTAACAATAGTATGATTCTTACCTGAATTAGTTTTCATCCATAACTAATAATCCTTTAAAGAATCAAAAACTCATATCAAGAAACCCCATTTATTAATGATTTGTATGCTTCGAGTCAATTTGTAGCATCCAATCACAACATGACAAATGTTTTCCATCTTTGAATAGCCCCAAGGACAAGCATCATCTGATCTCAACCTTATATTCCTCAATAAACCATAAGTTGGGATTGTCGTGGCATTAATTTTTTTTTTAATCCAATACCAAAATACATTTCTTCCCATTAAATCTCCAGAAGATGATATTTTTGAAATAGTAGCAGATAATGTCTTCCCTGTTTAGAAGTGAATCAATTTTAAGATATCTTTTGAAATGTCTGAATCAATATGAATTTGAGAGATAAGCATAACTAGTTCTTCACCAAACTAGTTCTTTAATTCTTCAATGTTCCAGCAACCTTGTGTGATAAATTTATCAAGTAGCATATCCTCCCTCAAGTGAACAGAAACAAAAGTTGGCCATTTAATAATACTTCTATCCAACAACCAAACATCATTTAACAATACTCAAACAAACAAATTGCTCACTAAATACTCAAAGAGCTACAATATAAAACAAATAAGAAAACCTAATGAGCAATGAGTTCCTATCTATTATACAAGCATAACAAACAAAAAAAGAAAACAACATATCAATCAAAAGCATCCATCTTCCCACAGTCCAAGCAAACCAAAAATCCAATTTCCACGCATTGTTTCTAAACCTACACCAAAACTTAACACCAGCAAAGCATCAAAAAACCAAATTAAATAATAACTAAATAAAAGGAAAGCAATAAAGATAAGTGGATAATTTTAACTGGATTCTCTTTAATACGAACAGCCCTAGTACCATATGAAAAACCACATCAATGGAAACCCCACAAATAGGTTGACAACCACAAAATAAACACCGGACCACCCCACACCACCACAACCAACCCAGAACACTAACCGCAACAATACCCCACCATGCCCACACAATAACACACATCCACACAATGACCAATCAAACACGAAAATAACCCCCATCCCAATGAAAACCAAACCCAAATAGAAAGTAACCACCCCCAACTCACCAACAACCAATAACCCACACACCACCCACATACCAGCCCACAAAACACCAAAACTAAGCAGCAAAAGAACCAAGCACAAAATAGAATCCAAATCAAATTACCACTCAAAAGAAACAAACTATTTCCTCAAATAAAATAAAATAGATTTATCAAATATAATCAAACCTCTTAATAAAATAAGAATATCAAAATTATTAAAAAAAGTTAAATAATTCAAACCAAATCCCATCTGAGTACGAAAATTGGCACAAGCACTACCTTCTCTCCAAATGTGGGAAATAGAATAATCAATTTGATAATGCATACTTTTAATATCCCTAAGATGATAAAAATTTTCAGCATTACCATTGTTAGAAATAACAAGAAAATGAAAAACTATTAATGCATCTACTTTACTCTAAAGCCTAAAAAAACCTTAGATAATGAGAATTTTAGAGCATGATAAAGAGCCATCAATTTAATATGCAGAATAGAACAAAAGGAAAGAGGGCAAGAAAAGCAAATCACCATATTACCTTCATTGTCTCTTAAAATACCACTAGAACCACACTTTCCATCATCCACCGAGCAATCAGTATTTACTTTAATGAAATGATCCCTTGGTTTCCTCCAATAGACAAACTTAAAACAAATATCAGTCTCATTATCAATGATTTTGGGACATATCTTCTTAGCCATAGCCTTAAAGACATGAAAATGAATATTCTTAAATAGATCAGCTTTAAAGAGGCTATTAATCTTCACTTTAGCTCTAGCAATAATCCTCTTATGATTCATAAGAACATTTATATACTTGCCATCATTTCTATCCATCAAAAAAAACCAAATAAGAGTAGCTACCATCACCACTTTAATATGCCCTCTAGTAGGTTTATGGAATAAAGCCATAAGAAAATGGTTAAAAGAAAGATGACCTAAAAGACTCATCATACTAAAGCTAAATTTTAGCAGCAATAGCACCGTTAATAAAAAGTTGATAAATACTCTTAATATGATAAGAACACAAGCTTTTAGATGGTAAATAAAAACCTTATTCATAAGAAGAGAATCCACACGAATAAACATCCATATATTTCTCCACACAACACATAATAAGAAGTTGGTATAATATTACTCCAACTTCTGTCAAAGATTATAGTAACATCACTTTTCTCCCTAATGAAATGCTATATATTTTTAAAGGTAAAAGAACCATTATACAAATGTTTAAACATAATCAGATCATCATTACCAGTAAATTGACTCACCTCTTTAATTTTATTACCAATCTCAGCTAGGACTAGCTCCTGAATGGCTTCCATAGCCAAACCATTATTTTTAACGAGGTGCTTAACTTTAATATAATAAGAAGAAGTTGCAGAATGAAGAGCATAAATAGAATCATTATAAAGTCATCTATCTTACCAAAATAAAGAATTTCCTGAGTTTAAACCATAAACAATGAGGGGTTTCACTCTAGGCCTAATAACACACATTCTCTCTGAATAGCGGAATCACCATTTTAATAAAAGTAACATAAATGAAGCTTACCTTTGCAATATTTGAAATTCATAAATTTTTCCCACAAACTTTGATTCTTTCTAAAGTTCCACCGCATCTTAAAAGAAGAAGCTATGATAGAATCAGAAATCATTTTATAAACTAAACCACCATCATTCAATTATCCACACAACTTATGCCAAGAAGACCAATGCATTCTATGAATATTGGAATGAGAACAAAAAAAAAAAAAAAAACTTATTCAAAATCCTCTCCAATCTAAGAATAGTAGCAACATTAGGCTTTTTTTTTTTTTTTTTAGAAAATGCAAAAAAATGCATTAAAATGGAAGTAATAACAACCTAATGCAAACTAGGAAGTATAAACTAATAAATCCTTGATCAAAAGAAAAACGATCCTTATTGAAAGCATATTTGTTTAATTTAAACATATTGTCTTTGAAATGAAACCCACTATATCCAATTTTGAAACTGTTGAGATGCAGGGGATACCAAAGATTGAAACAATACAAGGGTTGGTTAGTATCCCAGAGTTCCCATCCGGTTAAAGAATAGGATATAGTATCGATCCCATTAGAAATATAATAAGTTTAAAAAACAAATAAAAATGTAAAAGAAAAAGAATGCTATAAAAGATAACCAAATTAAAATTACAAAAAAACCATGACAATCGCAAAACACGTAAGTGTAACATTCATAGGTGTTTCGGATGTCTCTTAGAACTTCCGATGCAGTAGTCTGAAGCAAGAGATATGGAAAACTCTTTGAACAGATGCTCCATCTTCTGATATCTTTCCACTTTGCTAATTGCTATAAACAATCGGCTAGCATAATATTTAGGTATTTGAGAAGAACCTTTGAAGTTGTTCTTCATTCTGAGATCAGTAATCCTTCTTCTATCTTGATCTTTCACCAGTCATAGAGCTTGTAGTTCTTTGAACAACTTGTGTTTAGAACAAGACAAACTGAGCTCCATATTATTGGCCTTTTTATTCTTCATTAAGATAGTTTTTTTGAATTTTAAACTGATCGTAGAAGAAGGAGAAATAGTTTCAGAAAAACTATCTCTAGATCCATCATTGTTAATAACTATTTCAGAATTCCTAGCTGCCTTTGAAGGAGTCAAAACCGAAATCTGCTCTTTCTCAACCTGCTCCTTATCGACCTCCATAATTTGTGGAAATTCAAATTTAAAATTTTGAATTTCCAAGGCTACAGTAGTCTCCACGGGTGCTGGGTTTGTTAGAGGCAAAATTGGGTTTTGCATCTCAACAAACTCTGAATTAATCAAAAGATTATTTGAATTTTGAACATCAGATATTGTTCCCGAATTATCAAATTTTCCCTGGTTATTTGAAATTATAGAATTTGAATTTTGATTTTCCAGATTATCAGCTGTCAAGTGATTTATAGGAATAGCTAAAAAATCACTTTGCTCTTTTATCAAACCATCAATGGTATTAACCATATTATCTATAGCAGCCAAAGATTGAAAAGAATTGAATTCAAAAAATGGATTCCGAGCAAGCTGATCCATACTCAAATTCAAATCATGGCTAACCGTATCTTCACCTCCTTCCTTGATTCCAGCAGCTTCTTCACTTTGGCAATTGAAATATGCAACATTCATAGAATTTTGCTCATTCCTGTCTACCAAATGTTGAACAATTTCTTCTGATTCAGTAAAAACAACTTCTTCTCTTTCAAAAATAGTTTTTGATTTATTTTTGGCTGTATAAACCTTGGAACTAATATATTTTTCCACATATTATTTCTTGTTTTTGAACTTCCCATGATCGAAGGTCCATAAGGATTCTCATTGTGATTTAAGATGGAAGGGTTATCTTTGACATTAGGACAGACTGAATCAATATGTCCAATTCTCCCATATTTGAAACAAATTGATGATAGATTTTTGTATTCAAACATTTAAAAAAATCTACCAAGCAAACCTTCAACCCAAATACCAGAAGGAGGTTTAGAGTTCAAATTAACTCGAATGTAGGATCTAGCAAATTCTCTTCTCCCCCATCTAAACATGTTACCATCCAATAGTAAAGGAGTCCCAATTTTAGAGACAATTCTAGTGATATTGGATTCATCAAAGCAGTGTAGGGGTAAATGAGGAAGACGAACCCAAATCGGAGAAGAAACTCCTTCCAAGGAATTAGGAGAGAAATTAGGAGACCACTTTTCTAACCCTACAGCAAGCCCCCATACAAACCATGGACCTCCATGGAGAACTTCTTCCATGCCTTCATGAGACTGAAAAGAACATAGTAGCCAATCTAGGCCAAGCAAGGATAAGTGAAATCCTCCATATTTCATCCATTGCTACCTTAATTCAATAGCACATTTTGAAAAAGGTAAATTTTCCCAAGAATTTTTACAACCAATGATTTACACAAAACTTGAATATTGGATTTTTCCTTATAAATGTCAAGTTTAACGACATTTGCATCTTCAATCTCATCATGATTTTTGCACTAATTAATTTTAATGTGTGGTTTTTTGATCCCCGCGTTAGAATTATCCAAACTAGAAGAAATAATAGGATTTTTGATATTGACATTACCCTTGCCAATATCCTTATCATTCTTCAAAACATCAATAAAACTGCTCCTTAAAGAAGAAGCTTCCTTGTCATTTGCTCCAGAAATAATAGTTGATAAAGGAGATTTAGGTAACTTGTTAGAAACTGAAATTACATCTTTCCCTTTACTTGAATCCGGCAATGGCTTGTGCTTAGCCATCAAACCTCCCTCTTTAATAAACTAAAAATAGATTGGTGGATCTTCCCCTTCTTGTTGTTCTATGTCTGATTTCCATAATATAATTTTGTCTTGTAATTTGATTCAGATTGGGTTTGTTGGCATTAACTTTACCTAAAATAGGGGTCACTTATGGCAAAGGCTTGACCTTGTGCTCCTTAATGTTTCTTAGATTAATTCTATTAATTTCACAAATATGCAACATCTTAGTATTACTTTATCTAATCATTCTCCTCTGCTTATGAACATTAAAAATAGACATATTAATGCCTCTTCTGACTTCATATTCCAAAATATGTGGTTACCTAATCATTCTTTTTTTGATGTTGTTAATTATAACTGGAAAGCGCCTTTACATTCTGATAATTCTAGTTTTGGTATGAAAAGGCTTTGGTTAAAGCTTAAGAGGTTGAAACAAGTTCTGAATTGGAAAAATTATAATGTGTTCGGAAATATCTTTTCTAATATTTTACAAGCTGAATAATGTGTGACTTCTAATAAGAATTTATGTCAGAACGATCCTTCAGATGCTAATTTTGCCTTGTTAAAGCAGTCTAAACTTGATCTTTTTAATTTTTAAGCTCAGGAAGAGGTCTTTTGGAAGTAGAAAGCTGCTGCTAAGCACATGGTTGGGGGTGATAATAATACTAAGAACTTCTATGCCTTAATTAAGAGAAAAAGGAATAAGAATATTATCAACAACATCCAAAGGGAGGACAGTTCCTATTCTGATAACCTTGTTGAGATTACTAATTTAGTTGTGCATCATTTTCAAAATAAATTTAATAAAGCTTTCACTCCTATTCAGGTTATGAACAACTCTTTTATTCCCAACCTTCTATCTCTTGAGGATAATGCTTCTCTTTTTAGGCCTCCCTTTTTAGAGGAGGTTAAAGAAACTTTGTTACACATGAAAAATGGTTATGTGATAGGTCCTGATGGTTTCAAACCACTTTTCTTTCAAAAATGTTGGCACATTATTCATAATGATATTTTTTCTACTATTATGGATTTTTTTGCCGGTAATCCTATCCCTAAGTATTTTACTTCTACCTCATTAGTGCTTATTCCTAAAAACAATTATGTTCAAACTTGGAATTATTTCCATCCTATTAGGCTGTGTACTTTCTTCAATAAATTAGTTTCTAAAGTTATTTCAAATCATCTTTCTTTGATTTTACCTAAAATTATTTCTCCTTATCAGATGGGTTTTGTGAAAGGAAGGGCTATCATGAAGTATATTCTTTTGGCTCAAGAATTAAGTCAAGATTTGGATGTCTGAGTTAGAGGGGGAAATGTGATTTTGAAACATGATATTGCTAAGCCTTATGACAATATTAATTGGAATTTCATTTACTTTATGCTTGAGCTTTTTGGCTTCAACTCTTTGTTTATTAATCTTATTAAGAATTATATTAAGAATGTTTATTTTTCCATTATTCTTAATGGCTCTAATCATGGTTTCTTGAAATCTTCTCAAGGCTTAAGGCAGGGGGATCGTATCTCCCCTGCCCTTTTTAATATTACGGCTGAGTTTCTGTCTAGGGGTCTCTCTAATTTATTTGAGATTAATCTTAGTCTTTACTTTAGAACTTTGGGAGGCTTCCATATATCCCATTTATTCTTTGCTAATGACTTTATTATTTTTACTAATGCATCTATTAACAGAATTCATAAAATTATGGAGTTTTTCAATCTTTTTGAAATGGTTAGTGGCCTTTCTTTTAGTAAAATTAAATGCTGCTTTATTGCTTCCAAGAGGGTCTTCAATCAAAATATTTTAGCTTTTAAAGATGTTATTAGTTTTACTCATTTTAACTTGCTTAACAAGTATCTTGGTGTTCCTCTATTTAAAGGTAGAAGATTGACATTTTTGTTTGACAATCTTATTGATTTTGTTCAGAATAAGCTCTTATATTGGGATTCTAACTTTCTTAGTTTTGGTGGTAGAGTGACTCTGATCAAAAGTGTTCTTTGTGCTTTACTGGTTTATATGTTTCAATCTATTTTTCCTATTCATGCTTTTTGGAGTAGGATCCACAAGCTTATTAACAAGTTCTTTTGGAAAGGTACTTCCTCTTCTTCTAAAATTACTTGGGTACTTGGGAGAAGTGTTGTGGCATTTTGGCTGAAGGTGGTCATGGTTGCAAAAATTTACATGACCTTGCTAAGGCCTTCCCCTTTAAACTTTGGTATAATTTACACACTAAAAAGAATCTGTGGGCCTCCTGTATGATCTCTAAATATTGTGTGGGCAACCATCCGACTAATTTCTCTCCTAAACTTGGGGACTCTAAAGTTTGGAAAAGGATTTGCAAGGTCAAATGGGAGATGGAGCCCTTTATTTCTTGGGGACTTGGTGAAGGTAATATTTTTTCTAGCTAGATAAATAGTTAGGTAAAGATTCTATTGATTCTATCATGAATTCTACTTCTTCTACATCAATTAAACTTGTTTGTTTCTTTAAAGAGAGTTGTTGGGACTATGATAAATTTCTAGTATGATTCCTGAATGTATTATTCATCGTATTTTAAACATGCCTATTAATACTACTTCTAAAGATATTATTTTATCTGACTTATCCAAAGATGGTGGTTTTCACCTTAAGAATGCTTGGCACTCCTTTAGAGATAAAGGCAATATTGACAATATTTTTTCTAAGATCTGGCATAAGAGCATCCCTTATGTGGTTTCTGTGTTTGCATGGAGAGTTCTTCATAGATTTATTCCTATGGAGGACAATCTCATTAAAAAAGGTATTAGTTTAGCTTCTAAGCGTCAATGTTATTTTCACATAGAGAATATGCACCATGATTTTGTTTCTGGCCCTGTTGCTGTTAGAAAGTGGGTTTATTTTGATGATATGTTTTAGTTAAAAAATTTTAATGCTCACCTTTCCCTTTATTCTTTACTTAAGTCTTAGTTTATTGATACTAAAGGTAACATTCACAATGATAATCCTTCCCTTGTTCTTTGGTTTGTTTGGTTAGAGAGGAATAACCCCATTTTCAATCAAGTGAGAATGAACCATTTTAATGTTATTTAAAGGGTGAAGGATAAGATTTTAGGTCTTATGGCTATTAACTTGCTTACTGTTAAGAGTTTTAAAAACTGTTATGATGTTAGCACTAGTTTTGGGGTAAATTGGGAGAGAGCTCCTTCTGCTCTTAATGTTATCTATTGGAACAAGCCCCCTCCAAATTTCTTTAAATTGAATTTTGATAGCGTTATCTCTAATTTTGTTGTTGGTTGTGGTGGTCTTATTCGAGATAGTAATGGATATCTTATTGTTGCCTTTGCAAACCTGGTTCATTATGGTAATGTTGTTACTGCTTTTATTAGTGCTATTCTTTACGGTATTCAATTATGCATCCCTCTTAACTAAACTAATTTGCATATTGAAGTTAATTCTAGTGTTAACCTTATTAATTTTCAGGAAGTGGAGGATGTGTGTTGCAACCAGGATATCTTCTATCATGTTAGGGAAATTAAAAGAATGTTATTGTTTTTGAATTCTTCTTTTTGCCATGTTAGTATGGTTGGTAATTCTTGTGCCACTTAGCTAACTAATTGGGGTTGTAGTTTGGGTTGCTTTACTGATGTTATTTTGTCTACTATTCCTGGCCTTCTTAATGGTTTGCTTTACCTGGATGCTTGTGGGATTCCTTATGTTAGTACTTAACTATTTTTCTTATTTTTTTCTATTCTAGTTAGTCTTTTCCTAGGATTTTTGTGTTAGCTGGGCTTTTTTTTATTTTCTGGCATTCTTGGACTTCTTAATTAGTTTTGTGGAGTCTTTTCTTCTTATCTAGTTCTCCTTGGTGCTTTTATTTTGTTGGATGGATCTTTTATGGCTTTCTTATCTTATGTTGGTAATGCTCGAGGTTCTTTTTTATTTTGCTGTTGGGGTGCAATACTAGACTGGTCTATATTCTCTGTTAGATGTGTCTCTTTCCTACCTTTGGGGTATTATGTGCTGCTGTGGTAGAACCTGTTATTCTAAAGTTTGGATTTTTGGTGGATGGCAATATGATGGGTATCCTTGTTTACTTAATGTCTTTGTGGATTTTGACTGGAGCAATGATTTTTCTGGTTTTGTTGCTGAAGGTCTATCCCATTGTTGTTCTCCTACTTGGTTGGGTGCTAGGAGTAAGGTGGGGTTATGGCTGGATTTTTATCTTCTAATGGTGGGATTTTTAAGTGCAAGTGCTGGATCTTTTATGGCTTTCCTATCTTAAGTTGGTATTGCTGAATGTTATTGGGCTGTAATGCTGGATTGGTCTATATTCTCTGTTGGATGTTCCTCTTTTTTATCTTTGGGGTATTGTGTGCTGTTGTGGTAGCACCTGTTATTCTCAAGTTTGGGTTATTTGTGGCTGGCATAATGATGGGTATCCTTATTTAGCTAATGTCTTTGTGGATTTCAACTGGGCAATGATTTTTTTGGTTTTCTTACTGAAGGTCTATCCCATTGTTTCTTTACTACCTTGTTGGGTGCTGGGGGTAATGGTGGGGTTATGGCTAGGTTTTTATCTTCTATTGGTGGGTTGTTAAGTGCAGCTGCTGGTTGTGTTATGGAGCTGTCATGTTTTCTGGCATGTTGCTTAACACGTGCTATTTTCTGTCCCTGTGTCTCTGCTGGGTTCTTGGGGGGACCTATTCTTTCCAAAATTATATTGCTGATAATTTTGTTTATTGGTTCTCTATTTTTTGTTGGGTGTGCTGGTCTACCTTGATTATTCCTATTTGGTTTCTGGTTAACTAGTGCAATGCTATTGGACTTCTTAGGCTGAGCTAGTGGAATTTATATGTGATGGTTTTGGATGGCTCCCCTGGTAGGAATGAGTGTCTTGTAGAGTCTCCTAAGGAGGTTAGTATTAAAGAGAGTATTCTGAGCTCTATTAGTCTGAATTCTAAGACTGGCTTTGCATGGAACAGTTTTGTTTTTTATTTCTTTTCCACTAGCACCTATTCCATTGATTGGGATTATATTACTAATATTTTGTTTTGGTGTAGCTTTTTCTTTTGTAACTTTTCTTATTTGCACGTGGAGCTGATTAGGAATGTGTTCGACATTTTTGGCAGAAAGATTGGGCTTTACTGCAATCATATTATGTTTCTTTTTTGGATGCTTGTCTATAACATCATTAGAATGTTTATATGGTACCTTGTAATTTTGTGTAGTGGAGAAATTTGGCTTATAGGTTTTCTTTTGCTTTATTTTGTAGCTCGTAAGAGCATTAGTGAGCCGAAGGTCTCCTATGAGGACTTTGCAACCTATTTTTTATATTAACATGTAGGCCCCTATGAGGGTTTTAATTAAAAAAAAGTGAGCTTATTGAAAAAGAATATAGACTAATAGGCCTAAAATTAGTTAAAGTATCCAGATTATCTTTCTTAAGAATCAAAATAATAATAGTAGAAGTAAAAAATCTTTGTATCTTATTACCTTCAAACAAATCAGCCATAACTACAATAAGATCAATTTTAATAATATCCCATCACTTTCAAAAGAATAAAGAAGTAAATCCATCGGGATTGGCAGTCAAATTTGAATTCATAGACATAACCGCCAAAAAAATCTCATTCTCAGATGATTTCAAAGTTGGAGAATAATTCTCATCAATAGTAATACTCTTACTAATTACATGAGAATTAACAAGAGGAATCACATCAATATTATTCCAAAGAATGTTAGAAAAATACCGTGTAATCGAATCAGGCAAAAGATTCTCATCAACCCAATTTCCTAGATCATCTTTCACCTTACTAATGAAATTAAGGCTTTTCTTCTTATTAACCAAGACATGGAATCTACTTTGGCATATGGATTTTCTTGATTCTATAATTGGATTGAAAGTGTTCTTGATGGGTAATCATTTATTATTTATGAGATGGATGGTGTATGGGCGTTTGAATAATATAGGTGGTTCTTACTACTTTAAAGATTCTGTCACATTTGGATTGTTGAAGATTCTGGGAATCATTATAGCCCTGTTGATCATTTTGATGCCGTTGGTTATGGAAATACACAATTCTTGTTTGGTTGGTGCTGGTTATGCAGCTATTTGAAAGGAGGTTTTTGGTAATGCCGATGTTACTTCTGCGATCTATGTGGATCAAGTTTTGTTTGAGGTCGTCTCTTGACCTACTATTGTTGAAGCTGTTGTTATTGATACGTCATCATTATTTTGATCATCTAAAGGGCAAGCCCGTGGATCAAATTTGTTGAGGAGGTTGTTGGTTGATGTTTGTAATGATGAGGTGGTTGTTTGGTCACTTGTTTTATAGTTCTTCTTTGAAGATCAAGTCTTATTGGTTAAAGATTTAAATTTTTTGAAGTTTTTTGGACTTTCTCTTGTCAATGTGATTAGAATGGTGATGATTATCAATTCGGTTGGTTTTGACAATGATGTGGCCGGTCATTGGCTTCTTGAGGTGGTTGTCGGTGTTATGGTTTTACATTAGAATATTACTAGTGTTGCTCTTACCATTACGATGGGAGTGGTGCTAATTTTCTATTCGTATGACTTTGCTTGTGAAGAGGCCAACTCTTAGACTATAGAGGAGACAATTGGTGTTATTTCTTTGTCGTCATTGATTGGTTTGTTCTTAGCGGTTGTTGTCAGTTGTCTTGATGCAATATCAATGAATTCTACTTCTATTCAGAGCTTGTTGGACCCTAAGATCATTGGGGGTCTGGTTGATGTTTGGAAAGCTGGTTTAGTATTTGTTTTTATTTTTCTTGATACTAGTTATCTTTTACTTATTTTGCTTATAGACTTCTTATACCTTTTTAAAACCATTATGATGAAATATGGGATTTTTACTAGGTTTCATTTTCCATCTATTGGGAAAGCTAGGATACTAACCAACCTTTTAGGTTATTTTAATATATGGTATCCCCATCACCCTAATGGATCTAAAAAGGAATTTAGTGGATTGCATATCCATTATGGTAGTTTTAAAGGGTTTGCTTTTGCTTTCTAGATTGTATTAGGTTTTTCTTTTTTTAATGCAATTTGCATTTCTTCAAAAAAAAAAACATGACATGGAAATACTTGGTGTTTATATCACCATCGTTTAAATGTTTAGCAGAAGCCTTCTGTTTCAAAAACATTTCCTCCATATCCTGAAGCTTAACCATCTCATCTTCAGCTGCATTCATATCATTAATAAAATTATTGTTGGAAACAACAAGATTTTCAATAGAACACACCTTTCCCTCCATTTCTTTGACATTAGCAAAAATATTTTTAAAATGGTGTTGAAACTTTATTTCAATCTTTTCAATCTAAGCCAAATTCTAATCATACCAGAAAAAAATTATCGAGAGAAATGCAAGCATTCCAATTAGCAAAATCTAAATTAAAAAAAATCAATATGTTGCAACCACATATTCTGAAATCTGAAACTAGGAAAAGAATTATTATTACTATTCCTATTCTCCACCTTGATAGAAATATGTAAAGGGCATTGATCATAAATATATCTGCTCAAATGTTCAATCAAAGTTGAAGACCACACAAAAATCTTATGATGATTAAAAAGAACCATGTCTAATATTTGTCATAACTAGTTATTATTCCATGTAAACATAGAACCAACAAAACCAATATCAATAAGCTTGACATCATAAATCATATTTGAAAAATCCTCCATAGAAATAATGTTAGGAGCACAACCACCAATATGTTCATTAGATTTAAGAATAGTATTGAAATCTCCACCAACAATCAAAGGTTCATTGATAGAAGAAGAAAAAGCAATAAAATCAATCTAAAGTATTCTTTTATCATATATATTCTATGCAACATAAATTAAAGAGTCTTGAACAACAAAATTAAAATAAGTAATAAACACATTAACCATTTGAGAAAAATCATCAATGACATCTAAACTAACCTTATTAGACCAAACAACCAAATTTTGTTAGTCTTATTACAAAAAATTTTTTGAAGCCCAAAAGTATGCCCACATGCAAAATATTATTAATATTAATCATAGGTTCTAAATTAACCAAAACATAAATGCAATGAACGTAACCTAAATTATGATTCCTATTTTTAATCAAAGGGGATCCAATCCCTCTAATATTTCAAATCATAAAATTAATCATTATTTATGAAATGAAAGAGATTTTGTTAAAGAGTTAGAAACTTTCATACCCATAGTAAATTTGTTCTTATTTTTCGTATTCATAAACCTTGTATTATAGACAGAATTAAAATGCAAGCCCTTTTCTACATTCTATATATGAGATGTGTCCACAAAAACCAATGAATTATTAATAAAATGCTCACCCATATCTTGCTCTGAAGAAAGTTTCCCTTATTCTAATTCTTTGTCATAAAATTCTAAGCAATTATCAGGAAATGACAACGTAGGCTCATTAATAGCACAATTTCCCTTATCCTGCACAGGCTCAGTAAAACAATCTTTAGGATGAACCAAATTTTTTTCAAAATTAACTGAATTTTTGCATTCATATAAAATAGAAAAATCATTTTTAACTTCCAAGACTAAAGTTTATATATACAAAACCAAATCTTAAATCTTATTTTCTTCCGCATCAGGAACCAAATGATTATTGTAAGATGAATCCATTTCTTTTTTCTTTCATAGAACTTTCACCCTCTTTATTCTTTTCAACAACCACCACATTAATATTCAAAGAAAGCATTTAATTACCTTTACTAGCATTCTTTTGATTCATTTTTTTTTAACCTTTCTTTTAAAGTAGGGTTAAGGATAAAGCAATTATTCATATCGTGCCCATGTAATTTATAATGAGTATAGAAAATAGGGAAGTTTTCTATCTCCACCATTTGAGAATTTCCATTATTTTTTGATCCCATCCAAATTTCCTTAGGAAACAATTTTGTAATATCCATTTCCTCTAGAATTCTCACCACCGAAGGTTTAGATATATTAGCAATTGCCTAATCCTCCTGAAGAGGTCTACTAAAGATAGACACGATCACGAGCAAATTGCGAAGAATTAAAGAAATGTATACGAAGATTAGGCAAATAAATCCACACTGGACAAATAAGAGATTGCAAATTAATGTGAAAATCTGGCAACCACTTTAATAATCTCATATGATAATTTCTCACATAATAAGATCTCCTTAAGAAAATTCAGGTGTAATCAAGGTCATTACAAAGATTAATAAAAAGATGATGAGGATCGAGCAGGCTAATAATAAAAGAACCCAAAAGTTTCAAAGTATGAATGATATTCTTAATTTCCTCGAACAATGGTCTCTTAAATGTAAATTTACCGTCCAAAGCACACTTAATAGGCTCAGCTAACTTTAAAATGTCCTCATCCAAAATAATAATCACATGTAAGCCATTAAAAGAAGAAGTAGTTACATGAATTAATGAATTAGCATTATTGTAAGAGCAAGATAAGTCCTCTTTGAAAGATTTAGGAAGAGATTTCCTAACTCGATCATTAGGGTTAGGATCATTACTCTCATAATTCTTTAGCGAGTCGCCATTATTCACTCCCAATGAAGCCAACTTCTATTTTTCCATCACAGTTGACATCCCATAAATCGATTTATCTAAGATCCGAGAAGGTTCTTTGAAATGATGAAGATCCATCAAACCCTATATGGGAATTATCCTAAAAAAACTTACCAAAACGACAAAAATAAGAAAGTAGAAGATGTAATAAAGAGGAAATAAAAGCCAAACCAAAGATCATGAATGATCCTCCATAAATTATAGCAGAAGAATCACAGGAAACCAGAATCTCCTTCAAATCACCCGATGAATGCTCCAAGAAAATGAGGGTTAAAGTTTAGGTTTTGGTTTGGTTTGACTTTGGGTTTCGGTTTGAGTTTGTGTTTAAGTTCGAGTTTGAGTTTGAGTTGTTTGTTTTGAGTTTGAGTTTGAGTTTTCTCCAACAACCTCTTGATATGAATCTATCAATCGTAAGTTCATTTAAACCTTTGGGAAGCACATATGTGGGCCATTTATTTAGACTCTTATCTAAGATCCTTATATCCTTGAAAAAATCTATCAATTCACCATTATCAATACTCCATCTAACAATAGGCTTTAGAAATATTCTCCCATCATAAATGATTTTCAAAGCTAAAGAAACAACCTTCTTTGAGGAATCATCTCCATATAAATAACCATATCTTGGAAACAATGTCTTATGCAACAATGATTCTTCATCATGGATGTATCTCCAAGTAAGTTTAGCTTTAAGTGGGCTGACTTTATTAGAGGATGAGTGAAGAGCACTACCACCCCATTTAAATGGCAAGCACATAACATTCAAATTCACATAAAGATGACCACTATTTCCATTCATCTTGTTCCAAAAAAAACTTCTACAAAGTTTGTCAATCTCATCAAAGATGCCTTTTGGGATCAAGGAATGAGTGCAATGAAAGATAGTATAAGAAAGCAACTCTGCCTTTACAAGATTAATTTTCCCCATCAAGGAAATAAATTTTCCTCCTTGAATATTTATCATTTTCAAAGTCTTGTCAACAATAAATTGAAAATCTGCTCCAACTAACTTCATTAAGGTTATCTTGACCCCAAGATAATGAAATTCTTTGACTGCCTTAAACCCCATAATGCGAGAAATTGCTTTTTCTTCCTTGTTCTTACCGAATTTCCAAATAGAAAGTAAGACTTACTTATATTGATTTTTTCTCCAGTCCAACCACAGAGATCATCAACTAAACCTTTGATCTTCTTTACAACCTTTAAATTGGCTTCTAAGAAAATGATGATATAATATGCATAAAGCAAATGAGAGATTCCAGGGAAACATGAACTTAGCCACACACCATAAGTTTCACCTTTTTGTTTAAATGCATTGGATAAAAGTTGAGCACAAAGAATAAACAAAAAGGTTAATAAGGGACAACCTTGAAGAAATCTGCTTATAGCATCAATCCAGCTTCAAGAACTCCCATTAATTAACAAGGAGAATTTCATATCTTTAACACACACCAAAATCAGCTTAGAAAATATAGAAGAGAATATGAAATACATCAATGCTTTCTCCAAAGTAGGTCATCTCATAGAATCATAGTCTTGCTACAAATCTTATTTAAAAGAAATAAAACATTTTGAAGACTTTGAATATCTGAATTTATGGAATATTTCATGAGCCACCAAAACAAGATCCGACAATGATTTTCATTTCAAAAATGCAACTTATTCTTCAGAGATCAATTTAATAATGATAGGAGATAATCTATTCAAAATGACCTTAGCAGCAAACATTTCACAAACTAACGGGTCTAAATTTTGAAGGAGATATTGGATTATCTACCTTAGGAATAAGAACATGTAAGGTTTCCTTACACTTGGAATTCATCATGGCCGAATGAAAAAACTAATTTAGAGCATTTCAAAAGTCTTCTTTGATAATATCCCAATAAAATATAAAAAATGAATAAGTAAATCAATCATTACCTAGAGCAATATTGTTGCCAGTTTGTTTGATTACTGTTTCCACTTCTTTAGAAGAGAATTCTTTGTTTAACAAACTGATATCAACATCATCCAGATAATTCCATGGTTCAGGCTAGTCTGCCAAATTACATTTCTTATCTTTCCATTTCTCCTCAATAAACTTATTTAGGACATGTTCAATTAGATGTTGATCTTCCACCGTTAATCAATTTGCAATTTGATTTTAAAAATAAAATTGGAATTCATCCTTGCACTAGTAAAAGCTTGGAAGAATTTTGAGTTGCAATCACCCTCAGTCACCCATTTAACCTTTACAAGCTATCTCCACCAAGTAGTTAGCCGAGCTAAGTTGGAATTGAATTTGCCCACCATGACTTTGTGTCCATCTTTCTTCATCCGAAAGACCTCCCTCATTGGCTTCTCTTTTTTGTAGCACCATGGTGGGGAAAAAATGTGACACCCCCATGCATATTTTTATTTCTCCTATTTTATAATCGAATATTGTATTGAGAATAAAGTAAAATCTCGGGACACTAACACAATATTATTCAATGGATTCAATATTAAAATAGTGTTTTAATAATGATAATTCTATGATCAAATACAATTCAAAGAATAAC
Source organism: Dendrobium nobile (assembly GCA_022539455.1). Lineage (NCBI taxonomy): Eukaryota > Viridiplantae > Streptophyta > Magnoliopsida > Asparagales > Orchidaceae > Dendrobium > Dendrobium nobile. Next base: position 42,803,780 of record CM039729.1, on the reverse strand, counting down.
ATATCACCTCAAAAGATGGACATGAAATTCTATAGAATGTGTTTAAAAATAGAAATATTTTTTTTAAAACTTTATTCATTTTTTTATTTAGATATAATAAGGAGAATATTATATCATCTTGAAAGATGAACATAATATTCTTAAAGACATCAAAAATTAATAATGGGTTTTATAAAATTCATCATTTCTAAAGTTGAATATAACCCAGATAATAAAAATATCCTACAATCATATTTAATATTTGAAATGATGTTTTAAAAATATATGCATTCCCAAAGATTTTTCCCTTATTTTATATGAATAAAATAAGGTTTATTTTAGTGTGGGTTCTCAAATCCCTATAGAGGCAAGCCCATATAATTAATTACATCCTAGGAGGGGTGCTCCTAAGAAAACTCTCAATTAAAGCAGAGATTACATACCGTTTGACTACAAAGTAAAAGACAAGGAATAGAAGTAAGAGTTTTCTAAGGAGAAGGCTCGATGTTGAACTGTTCTTAGCAAGTCAAAAGAGGAAAAAAGGATTATATTCCTAGAATCTTAGAGACAACTTAAATCTATCCTATATTGGGCATTACATTTTAGGGAAGAAATTTTTATATTTAAGTTAACATTTTATTAGAAAGTTAGGATTACATTCCTAGAGGATGAGTGAAAGTTCGTTCGGGATGTTATGCCCTATGAACTTAGTCCCAAGCTAAACAAGAGGGGGGTGAATTGGTATTTTTTAAAAAATCTTTTCAATCAAGACAATAATGAAAAACCAAAACTCACCACAATAGAGTAAATGCGGAAATAAAAGTGCGGAAGCAATAAAGCAATAACACAGAGATTTATAGTGGTTCGGTCAACACGACCTACGTCCACTCCTTGGAGGCACCCTCCAAGTATTGCTCTACAAAACATGACTCTCCTTTAGCCCCCACGGCTAGGCGGAGAAGCCCTCACAAGAACCTCCTTTTTTCCACCCCGACAACGCAGAGAACCTATCTCCTTTTGCTTCTCTTGAAGCTGGCAGAGAACCACAACCAAAAGCTAACTCCATACCTCTACCGTCCCATCCACGGACGAGAAACTCTAGACGAAGAACAAGCAGAGCGATCCTTGAAGCAACCCTGGTGAATCCCCTTACAAGCTCCCCCTCATAAGATCCTCTCTTTCTTCCTCTCTCTCTTTCTCTCCTCAAGGTCTTCTCAGGTCAAGGCAGCAGCCAAAGGTTTTCAAAAATGTTGAACAAGAGCTCTTTAAATAGAAGAGCTTCAAAGGAGCTCATTAATTACAAGTTGCCGACATTATCGTCCAGGCCGATATGGACATCGGCCTGGCCGATTTGGACATTGGCCTGGCCGATCAGTACAAATCACAGAAGATCGGCCAGGGCATCGCCCTGTTGTGGGTGCTGGACGATTGAAATTTGTCTTGATCGGCCTAGCCGATCTCAGGATCGTCCTGGCCGATTAGTTCAATTCAGAGGAAAATCGTCCTGAGCATCGCCTTGTTTTTGATCTGGCCGATATTTATCGTCCTGAAGTAACTTAAGGTTTTTGACTAGATCGTCCCGGCCGATCCTTAGATCGTCCAGGACGATATGATCGTATCAATCATCCTTAATTACTCCCTTGATTTCCTGATCAATTAAGGCATAATTTGGTAATTTCGTCCAGGCCGATCCTTGGATCGTCCTGGCCGATAATTTAAAATACAGTATACCTTAATTGTCTATGGAGGCTACTTCTTTCTGTTTTGAGCTAATCATCCTGGCTGATACACGTATCGTCCAGGCCGATATGTTAATGACGGCTGCCTTAATTAAGAGTCCTTATTTAGACTTTCTGTTTTAAGCTGATCATCCAGGACGATAAAAATATCGGCCTGACCGATGTGGGCAAAAACAGAAATTCTAAGTCTCTCAAGTGTGTGTGTGTGTAGGGTTACTTAGCATCAGTCTCTTTGACCATTACAAGCTGACTCAAGAAGAGAAAAAAGCAAAGTACAGACTGACTCAACCCTAAACCTACGCAATCCTGAACTGGCTTCTTCTTGATCGTCCGATCTTCGATTCCTGAAAAGTTAGAAGCAACAAGTAGTCCAAGAGAAATAGTGTTTGTCAATCATCAAAACATAAGTCATGAAAAAATAGATTTGCAACAATCTCCCCCTTTTTGATGACGGAAAACACAAGTAGGAAAATTTAAAAAAGGTTTATTAGAAATTCAAAGTTACAAATCCCAAACCCAACAGCTTTTTCCTACCACACCCTACTCCCCCTTTTGTCATCACAAAAAGAGGGTCCAAAAATAAAAGAAAACACCACAACAAATAAAGATGAACAAGAAAAGTACATAAAATAGGAAACAAACAGTAGAAAAACACAGGCTAGAAAAATGAGGGGCCCGGATCATCAGATGGAGGTGGTGGAGGTGGCTGCTGAAAGTAGCTAGCAAGTGAAGTAAACTAAGCATTGAACCAGGCGATGTCCTGGTCATGCTGCTGCTGCTGGTGAACCATGTAACTATCAAAGCGGGCTAAGTCCTCCACGCGATTCTACTCGTAGCGGGCAATGTCCTCAGAATGTTGCTGCTCCTGTGCAGCAACGTAAGCATCGAAGCAGGTCTCCCAACGATCAAACCTCTCTATCAACTGATCAACCGGTGAGTGCTGGTGGAGAGGAACAGGATCAGGAACGGGAGCAGGAGCGGGAGCCTCCTCCTCTCTAGCCCCCCAACCTTCCCCATCTCCTGGGTGGAGATGAGTACTATGAAGGGCAGTGAAGGAATTATTTGAGTAGTAAGGGGTATGAAGGTCAGGACTAGCAGGATATTGGAGATTGTATTTGGTTTCAAGGATATAGGCTATGATATGTCCTAAGGCTAGATTGGGTTTTCTCTTATGGCCTGGATCGCGAATAGTGGTTAGGTGATCGATGTAGCGAAAGAGTAGATCAGTGGCATTGAATTCTCTCTGGGCCATAATGTAGAAAGTAGTGAGGGAAAGTAGAGGAGTGATGTGGATTCGGTCCCCGGCTTTTGGAATTATGGAGGTGCAAAGGACATGTTGGATTGTCCTAGCATCTTTGACTAAAGAGCTAGTCTCTCCAACATGGAAAGGTGCATTGGTCTGGCGAAGGAAGTGATTCACCGTGGACCATGTCAAAATTAGGATCAGAGGCGATTAGGTGCAGCTTATCCCCGTTGGTGGATAGCTGTAAAAGATCAACACAATCCTGATATGTGATTTCGACAGGGCGTCGATTCACATAGGAGGTCAGGGCTGTGAAGGTGCGGTTAATGCGCAGGCTTGCATAAAATTCAAGGAGGAGTTCGAAATAGAAAGGGACGGCGCGGGTGAGTATGAAACAAATAAAGGTGTGGGCAAAAAGATCCATTACCGGATATGAGAGATGTGCAGGATTGATTGTCCGGGAGAGGGTGATGTCACACTCTTTGTAGCGATAGTAGGCAGCCTGATCCTCTGCCTCCCTGAATGGAGGGTCCAGAGTTGCCCTAGAAGAACTCCCAGATGCCTAACGAACACGTTTCCCACCAGCCATAGAAGAGAGTTAGCAAGAAAACACAAAAGGAAGAAGAGTGGAGAGTGAGAAATCATGGCTGGAACGGCCAGAATTTAAAGAAACTACCATATCATCCTGGCCGATCGCAGAATCATCCAGGTCGATATGGCTCAATAATTGCGTACAGGCCGATTGGTCAAAAAGGCGGTCCAATCGTCCGGGCCGATCAGATATCGTCCAGGCCGACTAGACACAGGCGATCGTTCCGAGGAGACAATCCGGACGATCGTTGAAAAAGTAGATCGTCCGGGCCGATTAGGTGTATCGTCCAGGACGATGCACAATAATTGATCATACCGGCCGAAGTTAAAATGTTTTAAATTCTTGCCACGTGTATCATCCAGGACGAACAGTGGATCGGCCCGGACGATTTTCCAATAATGGATCGTCCGGGGCCGAATTTAAAGATCAAAACGTGCTGACACTTGGATCGTCCAGGACGAGCCAGTGTATCGGCCAGGACGATGCACATAAAATGCATCGGCCAGACGAAATATTCTATCGGCCAGGACTATCATCATGACAGAGTTCGATCATATCGTCCCGGACGATATAGGATCGTCTAGGACGATGCGTTACACCAAGCACAGAAAAGGTCAACAGATGGATTTTGAACATAAATTGTCATATCGTCTAGGACGATAAAAGTATCAACCAGGACAATGTGATTAGAAGTTAAAATCAAGGAAAGAATGGTGATGATCAAGACCTTCAAAAATAAAACAAAAGAAAAACAGTCAAAACACAGTAAAAGAAAAAACAAAAAACACAAGGAAAATAAAAAAACGAATATTTTTGGATTTTAATTTTTCTAATTTTTTTGTTGTTTTATGGAGGCATCATATGAGAATTTTCCAAAAAGTTAAACTTTTAAAGTTCCAGGAGATCAAGGAGTTTAACAAATCCCAATCAGACGAAGGTAGAACATCTGATTCTGTTAACCCTAGATCAGACATCTTTTAGTGTGTAAAATTCTTTTGGAAAACAGAAATCTAACTCAGAATAACTAAATATGATACAAAGATCCATTCAAAACTTGTTTACAAAGAAAATATCTCATAATTAATAAACCAAAGTAATTTTTCTCAATCATGAAAATTGAAATCAAGTTTTTGAAAGTAGCACATAATCAATGCGTTCTCTAAGTTTTAAGAGTTTTAGCAAAGAGATGATAGCTTGCATCTAGTGAGCTCATTTTATGCCTCTTGTCACTTTGATTGGCTCTTTTGAGCATCTTTTGAATCTTTGATACACTTTTGTGTATATGGCTTTCTTTTCAATTTGGCTTCATTGGCCTCTTTCCTTTTTAACTCTTGCAAGCTAAAAACTCTTTATTATACCCTTAAAAAAAAACTTAGTTGTGAGTATATCCTCCAAATATTAGAGAATAGGAGCTCTCTCTCTAACATAGGGAAGAACAATCCACAACACAAAATCAAAATCATGTGATAAATGCAATGGCAAGATTTCAAAAAACTTGAAAAATAAATGAGAACTTTGGCTATTATGCATAAGATAAATTACTGTAGCATGATAAGAAAAGGATCTTAAATAAAAAGCCATTGGTTAAACTGAGTTTAGACTTTTGTTTAGAGAAGAAAATCATACCACTAAACAAAGTCAGAAGGAGGGAAAATATCAACAGTATACTCCCTTTAACCAACTTAGAAAAGCTAAACACTATCTCCAAAACTCCAATATTTAAAAGCTTGAAAAGATTCATCATATGGAAGGCCAAATTTAAAGAATAAAGTGAAATCAAAACACATAAAAAAAAACAAAACAAAAAAAAAAATAAAAATAAAGCAAACTAAAAATAACACAAAGTGAGAACAAAAACTAGCACAAAAATAAAATAAAAGACACACAAAAAAGAACTAAAAATTTCAAGTAAGTGATAAAGCAGCGAGTTTAAGCAATTTTGAGCTGCAAGCCTCCTTATGTCCAGTTATCCTATGCTCCCACGAGGTCTTTGGTGAGAGTATTCCTGCAAAACTCAACACCTATCAGATTTAGGAACCCAAACAGGTTTGGGATCCTTCTTAGGAAAAGTAGAATGCAATGCAGGTATGGTATGCTGTGAATCATGCATCTTAGGTCTACACACCCAATGTATACTACGGTGAATGGTGCAAGTGTGTGAGATGTGTCCTAGCATGCCACATGAAAAACTTCTAACTCCAGGAAAAGGGTTTCTTAAATGATTTGAATTATAATGCCTCTTCCTAGGTTTTGGCTTAAGATCAAAAGGGGAAGTCATCCGAATTTTCTTACATGTATCAAAATCATTTTGAATCCTCAAATTTGTTCTTTTTAGTGCATCAATCTCAATCCTCAAATTTTTCTCAATCTCTTTAGATTTTTTAAGATCAAAACTAAGTGAGGTGTGTGAAGCTTTTAATGCATTATGTTCATCAATTAATTCCAAATGCTTTTTGTTCAACTCATCAAATTCATCATGTAGAGCCATGTGATTTGAATCAATCGTTGCATGATCTTTGAGAAAAACTTCATGCTCTTTTTGTAGATTTGAATGTTCTAATTTTAAGCTAGCATGTGTCTTCTTAAGTTTTTTGCATGATGCATGGATTTTTTCACAAATTTCAAATAATTCATCATAGGTTAGTTTACATACCTCTTCATCACTTTGATCTTCTCCCATGAAACACAAGTTTGTAGTCTCTTCTTCTGGTTCAGTCTCAGAGGAATCAGTACCAGATTCTGCCCAGAAACCTCTTTGGATTTTCTTCTGGTCCTTCCTAGACTTAGCTTTCTCCTCACCTTTTTCCTTATCTTTGCTCGAGTGATCTTGAAGTGTAGGACAATCGGCTCTCACATGTCCAGGTTTCCTGCATTCAAAACAAACAACATCAGAAGATCCTTTAACATGTTTATGATCCTTACCTTTCCTCCAACTTTGATGATGCTTTTGTTTCTTCCTTAGAAAGCTTTTGAATTGCCTTGTGATGAAGGCAACTTCATCGCTTTCAGACCCGGAAGATTCAGAATCCGATTTGTGCGCCTTCAGTGCGATCGTTTTCTCCTTTTTCTTCTCACCTGCATCAAGATTTCTTTGATTCACCCCTTGCTCGTAAGCATTGAGTGAGCCAAGTAAGTTATCAATTGAATAGGTATTCAAATCTTTAGATTCAGTGATTGCAGTAATTTTTGCATCAAAAGACGAAGGCAAGCATCTCAAAATCTTGTTAACTTTTTCATAATTCGAAAGTTCCTTTCCTAGTGCATGCAATGAAGTAACTATCTGAGTAAACCTAGTGTACATGTCAGAAATTGATTCATGAGGTTTCATACAAAAAAGTTCGTAGTCATGCAAGAGAAAGTTCAAACGGGATTGCTTAACTTCATTAGTACCTTCATAGGTGATGCATAATTTATCCCAAATCTCTTTACCAGTTTTGCAAGTTGAAACACGCATGTAATCCTCAGATTTTAAAGCACAGAAAAAATAGTTCAAATATTTTGCATTTAATTGAGCTAAATCACGTTCATCGAAAGTCCATTCAGTAAAAGAAACTTTAGTTTTAACACCATTAATTTCACGAGAAGGTGGAGAATAACCTTCTTGAATAAGCATCCACATGCGATAATCAGTAGATTGTAAAAACGTTGACATGCGAGTTTTTCAAAAGTCAAAAGGTAGGTTATCGAACAGAGGAGGTCGGGTAATGGAATACCCTTTTGTAGTGTTACGATTCCCAATGTTAGTCATGGATCAAATTCAAAAAGTTTTCAAACTTTAATTTTCGAATCCCGCTCTGATACCACTTGAAAGTTCGTTCGGGATGTTAAGCCCTATGAACTTAGTCCCAAGCTAACCAAGAGGGGGGTGATTTAGTATTTTTTAAAAATCTTTTCAATCAAGACAATAATGAAAAACCAAAACTCACCACAATAGAGTAAATGCGGAAATAAAAGTGCGGAAGCAATAAAGCAATAACACAGAGATTTATAGTGGTTCGGTCAACACGACCTACGTCCACTCCTTGGAGGCACCCTCCAAGTATTGCACTACAAAATGTGACTCTCCTTTAGCCCCCATGGCTAGGTGGAGAAGCCCTCATAAGAACCTCCTTTTTGCCACCCCGGCAAGGCAGAGAACCTATCTCCTTTTGCTTCCTCCTGAAGCTGGCAGAGAACCACAATCAAAAGCTAACTCCTTACCTCTACTGACCCTTCCACGGATGAGAAACTGTAGATGAAGAACAAGCAGAGCGATCCTTGAGGCAACCCTTGTGAATCCCCTCACAAGGTCCCCCTAACAAGATCATCTCTCTCTCCCTCTCTCTCTTTTTCTCCTCAAGGTCTTCTCAGGTCAAGGCAGCAGCCAAAGGTTTTCAAAAAGGTTGAATAAGAGCTCTTTAAATAGAAGAGCATCAAAGGAGCTCATTAATTATAAGTTGCCGACATTATCGTCCAGGCCGATATGGACATCGGCCTGGCCGATCAGTACAAATCACAGAAGATCGGCCAGGGCATCGCCCTGTTGTGGGTGCTGGACGATTGAAATTTGGCTTGATTGGCCTGGCTGATCTCACGATCGTCCTGGCCGATTAGTTCAATTCAGAGGAAAATCGTCCTGAGCATCGCCCTGTTTTTGATTTGGCCGATATTTATCGTCCTGAAGTAACTTAAGATTTTTGACTAGTTCGTCCTGGCCGATCCTTAGATCGTCCAGGACGATATGATCATATCAATCATCCTTAATTACTCCCTTGATTTCCTTATTAATTAAGGCATAATTAGGTAATTTCGTCCAGGCTGATCCTTGGATCGTCCTAGCCGATAATTTAAAAATATAGTATACCTTAATTTTCTATGGCGGCTACTTCTTTCTGTTTTGACCTAATCGTCCTGGCTGATACACGTATCGTCCAGGCCGATATGTTAATAACGGCTGCCTTAATTAAGAGTCCTTATTTAGACTTTCTGTTTTAAGCTGATCGTCTAGGACGATATAAATATCGGCCTGGCCGATGTGGGCAAAAATAGAAATTCTAAGTCTCTCAAGTGTGTGTGTGTAGGGTTACTTAGCATCAGTCTCTTTGACCATTACAAGCTGACTCAAGAAGAGAAAAAAGCAAAGTACAGACTGACTCAACCCTAAACCTACGCAATCCTGAACTGGCTTCTTCTTGATCGTCCGATCTTCGATTCCTGAAAAGTTAGATGCAACAAGTAGTCCAAGAGAAATAGTGTTTGTCAATCATAAAAACATAAGTCATGAAAAAATAGATTTGCAATAATGAGGACTTAAGATTTTAAAAAAAAATCTATCTCAGAACCTAAATCTAATTTTGGCACTACAAAATAGTAACCCAAACTTAACTAATAAAGTGTAAATTTGGACTTACCCCGACCTAGATTGGGGAGCTAACTAACCACCTAGGTGCTTTAAAACTTTGTGTTTAGTTTTTTTATGAAAATGGGTAGGAATGTTTCTTAAGTTTTAAAGAATTGGGGGCTGATATTTAGGACAGGTCCTAATTGGCACCTCAACTTATGTAGGGTAAATGATGCCTAAAAATAAAAAATTCAATTAAAATTTTAGAGTCTTTTTAATTTGTAGTTAATGCAATGCATGCTAATTGGCTCAGATGCCTAAAATTAGTATGAATCAATTTTAAAATTAGGCTTAGAAAATAGGTTTTTTCCTAGAGAATGTACAACATCTCCGTGACATAACTGCATCTTCGTAAGTCATGTGGTCTGCCAGAACGAGCAGGTAGGGAGGTGTCTAACAAAGAAGAGAAGGTAATAGTTTGCTTATGCTGACTCTTGGTGGTCCTGAGCTTACTTCTTAGATTTTTAGAGTTACTATATGAGCCTAAACATTTTATTAGAGTTCCAAGTATAAAAATTTTATCATGTCCTCACAAAAACTCTGATCATATCTAGGCTAAAATAAAACATGACATGTAAGAAAACCTAGAAACTAGGCAAATCTAATGCGTAAATAATGTAAACAATCAAAATAAATAATCCAAAATATAATGTCCAATGTCCATATGGCATGTGCCATTTTATTTACACATAAAATTTGCTGAAAAAGTAAAGTGGTCGGGCAGCACTGACAACAAACTCAAATTCTAATCCTAAGACTAATGCAAGTGATTTTGAACTAGGATATACTTTTTTCTTGTATCTTCATTTCTATATCTTCTTCCTTTATCTCCTCATTTCATTTTTTCTTCTTCTACGAACTCCTTTGATTCGTCGGGCCTGGATATCCAATTGAGAAGAAACACATCCCCGAAAAGGTATTTTCTTTTTTCTTTGGATACCAGAATCATCCTAACCTAGCTTTCCAAATAAAAGGGAACACTTCCCTAAGGGTTGTTCTCTTCTCTTTTGATTCTAGGTTGGATGTGATATCCCACTTCTAAATCACTTTCACAATGCTTAACTTTAATAAATTACATTTATATTTCATTTACATCCTAGAAAGAAAAAAAAAATCTAAACCACTTGCACAGTTATCCTAAGCATTTCATAATAAAATCATTCCCAAGTAGTTATACATTTGTATTTAAATTAAATTTCATCAGCCATACTTGGCCAAACACTTTTTTATTTGGGGGCTAAGTAGCTGAAGCACCTATGACATTTATATAATTATTAATTAATTAGCTCCCTTTTATTGCCTTATACGAGTGTAACCACCTGCAAAAACTTTTGTAAACAACTAGATCACTCCTAACCTATGGGTAGTTTAATCATCAAACAAATCACATCATAGAGAGTAGTAGAAGCAAATAAACTCTTACAATCACAAATAACATGTAGTGAAAACCAAAAATGCTCTTCCCATAGCAGTAAGAAAGTAAACACCAACCTAACCTAAAGCTACAGACGGTTGTCCTAACAAACAAATCTAAGTGTGTGCAATATGCTGTATGGTCTGGATATATCCTAGGTCAATTATTTGTTGAAGTTTTCTAGTTGATTGAATTTAGTTTGTTGAAAGGTCAAAGGGGTTATATGTTTTGATTTAAATTTCAGTACCTTTATTATTTTTAGAGTTCATTTTAAGTTGAATTTTAATTATTATGGTTGATTAATAGGATTTGTTCTTTAGTGTATTTTTAATTAATATTTTTTTAATCTTTATACTATTTAATTTAATTATTTTCTAAGTTTTTAATGAATTAATAAATTAATTATAATTTAGATAATTTATTAATTTTAAAATGGTTTTATGATTTTTTAATAATTTATTGAAGTGCTAATGTTTTATTAAATTTTTAAGGTTTTTTATTTAATATTTTGATGATTTGTTAATTTTAAATTATTTATTTAATCCTTTCATTAATTTATTAAAATGTGAATTATTTATTAAATTTTAAAGATTTAATTTAATTTTATTGATTTATTTGATTATAAGATAATTGAAATATTAATTAGATTCAATTTTTAGATTTATGTTTAAATTTAATCTCTTAAAGGTTATGTGTGTTAATTATGATTTGGTTATTAATGATTATGTAGTTTTCGTGTATTTTTATCTAAATTATCATTACTGTATTTCAAATTTTTATTAATTGATTATTTAATTTTGATTAGATTTAATTGAGGTTATATTAATAGTATACATTAATCCTAAGGGAAATGTCACTAAGTTTTCTATGTTCTATGTTTCTACCCTAAAGTGTACATGCATCCTAAGTCTAAGTTATCTAAGACTAAGTCCTTAATTTTTGTCCTTAAATTTTGCTAATGTTATATGGGATAAAAATGTTTGTTATCACTAATCCTTGGGACATTGTGCACGTGTAAAAGGGGTTTAGGGAAATAAAATAAAATAAAAATATACCTAATAAAATTGAGGTTACTGCCGGGACCTCAAGGAGAAGGGTTCGCACAAATACCATCAAGGGCCACCTAGAAGCTTTCTATGTTTTAGAATACTTGCAATCACCGGGGGCTACAACCCTGTGGTTCGACCCATTGCTCCTCCACCTGGTTGGGTGGAGGAGACTGACACCTTTAGTCCCTCATCCTTTTGTTCAATTGACCGGTACCATTCCTCGTAGTTCATACAAATAAAGAAGAGAGAACATGTATTAGAAGAACATTAAATAACTAATAATGAAATAACTGGATTTTACTATGAATAGAAACGTACCTTAATTCGAGCTTAGACATCGATTTGTTTCTTGCCTTTTGAACTTTTCCTTTTTAAAGTATACTATGTACATTTTCAACATTTATCCCGTGGCACAAGAAAGGGGGAGTAAAAGGGAGAATATTAGGAGAAAAAGAGGCATTGCTTTTTCTTTAAAACTTTTATTTTCTAGTAAACATCCAACTAACACATTCTCCAACACCTACACCATTTATCTCTTGACATAACCAAATTTATTTTATCAAAAGTATAAGGCACTATTTACTTTTCAAAATAAATTTCCACATTTCTTTCAAAACATACCTTTTTACTCTTCCAAAACTCACATAATTTCCACAAAAAAAAACATTTTACCTCTCACACTTGCACCCTTCACCCTTCCCAAAATCCTAGACTTTTCCTTTTCAATACACTTTTTTACACTTCAATATTCAATGCACCTTCCAATACACACAAATTTCACCCTTTCAATGCACACACTCCAATTACTTATCACATACACACACTTTTTTTTTTTTACAATCCAAACTTTATTTTTCATTTTCAAGCACTTTATCATTCCGACATACACTTAACATTTCTCTAAAAACTTTTTTTTTACCAAAACACATATAAGTTTGAATACATGCCAACTCTATAACTCATATTTCCAGAACACATGTGTCCATTTTCCATCACATATTTGAAACTTTCCAATAGACTCTACTTGCTTAAGAATTTAAAAACATCACCAACTTGTGGAAAAGAAAACTACTCCACACAAATCCTCATCCATGACCTCAGTCTTGATCAAACCTCATTTTGTCTCTAATATAGAGATACAAATTTCAAATTCAGCCACTACCCTTCACCACTAAGTTTGGCGAAGAAACTCCAATAAATGCAAGGGAAGCATTGCAATTGCTCACATAAACTCCAGTGAAAATATTATGTTTCTTTTCAATGGTTATGTTGTAACTTAAACCTGATTCCAAATAAACACAACAAACTTTATCAATATACTATCATGACTCTCGAAAAGCTAAAGACAAGCATAATATTCAGTACTTTCTCCACTACCAAAGAGAATAGACAAACATATAGGAAAATAGATCTTGAGATTAATCATCGGCAAAGTTCTAACAAATCAAAGAAATTTTTCTTGAAGACCAACCAAATTACAAGCAACAAAAAAAAAATTCCAACTTTCATTGCCTCTCTTGCTGTCAAGAAGAGATTATTATAAGTATTTGAAAATAGTGTGACCTTTGAAGTAAATAAAGTGGGACAATGTAGCCATCAAACTCCTCAACCAAAAACATATTTTTTTTAAGAATAAAACTATTTAAATTAAGAGGAGATGATCCATATGCTTTTATTAATCCTATAAAAAATTTGAACTATATAAAACTCATCTTAAGGAGAGGAAATGAAGATTGAATTCTTTTTTAGGTTAATAAGAAATAAAACCTATTTTCTCTAATTTACTTTAAATAAAATAATCAAAGCACATCCCACTTTTATTTTATCAATAATCCATAGAGGGGGATGTAAATGAAATGTAATATAGAAAGGAAGAAGAAGGTTGAGAACAAGACATAAAGGAAGAGGAAGAAGGATAAAAGGATGGAGATTACCTAAATTTGGAATGGCCGGGTTGACATAGTCGGTGGAGACTAAGGTTGTGGGTCATCATGCTCGGGTAATAAAACGAGAAAGAGGAGGCTCGGCTAGGGCTTGCTGGAGAAATTCCCTGGGTGGAACAAACAGAAGGGAGGAGGCGCATGAAGGCTTCCTTGTGAACAGAGAGGGAGATGGAGTCTTAGGGTTTCACGAAATCGGAAGAGGACAGAGCATTATTTGTAAGGGAATGAGAGGGAGCCATTATGCAAATGGGGTTGAAGTTCATTTTCTCTGAATCGGGCTGAGTGGCGGCAATTTTGTCCAAAATAAAAGGGAGAGAGAGAGATAGAAATTGTGGGGAGCTGGGTTAGACCAGCCCTAACCGCCACTTAGGTTTAGACCAAATCATGTTTTGATTGGAATTTCAAAATTAGATGTGATTATAATTGATTTAATCAAATTAAACTCACTTAATATCAAGTTTAAAAAATATTGATTTCAATTTTATTTTATTGATTTTAAAAGACTCTATTAAATCAATTTATCCAAAATAATGTTGATTTGATTTTAGTAGGTTTGGGGTGAGTTTAATTTTATTTTAATCAAAGCCGTCATCTGTTAAAATAAATTTGCATCAAGTTAAATTTATTTGAATTAGTGATAACTTAGGTCGAGTCAGGAGGTTGAGTCGATTTGAGTTTAGTTTGGAGTTGAATTAGATTTGGATTGAATTAATTTTAATTTGAGTTAAATGATAGGACCGAGTCAATTGTATGTCAGTGGGCATCCACCTAAGGGAAAACCTAAAGGAAGGACATCTATTCTAGGCTATAAAGACCTAGTGCTAGAGTTGATTCTGGGGAGATTTACCTCAAATAATGAGGCCAACAAATGGACCCCCAATAGGCATGATAAACTTGTCAAAGTTTATCATGCCTATTGGTGTTGACCAAAAAATGAGGAATAAAATGAAGGGATTTTGAGGTTTAATAGAAAATCAGGAATAAAAGTTGATAGAGTTTTGAGTTGATTCAATGATTTTGAAGTTCAGGTTGGCATTGATGGCTTTAGCAAATTATAACTAAAGATGTTAGTATCATTTGTTAAAGTCATGATATGGATAATTTGAATGTAGTTTTATAGGAATGTAAGAGTTGATGTGATATTGATTTGAATATGATTTTGATAAGACTATAGTCTTCTTTCTAGTCAAAGAGGAAGGATGCGACCAAGTGGCCACTTACACCTAACTCAATAAACTAGAGGGCATCTTCTAAGAAAAAAGAGCAACCAATGGAATAGATTATATGAAATCTTGGAAAGTTTAAAATTTAAGTTTTAATAGGATGGCGCCACAAGGAGAGTTCTCCAACTCTAACAGATCTAATCCTAACAAAAGGGAGCACGTGGACTCCCCCCTATCCTTAAAAGACTAGAGAATTTCATTTAGGTTTTCAATGATTAAACTAGCTAGAAAGTATGGGGACTCATATCTAACTAAGAGAGCTTGCCATGGAGATAGTCTACCTAAATCTCTAAGAATTTTGGCAAAAACTATCTAACCTTTAAATCTAATCCTAAGGAAAGGAAACAGGAGGACTCACACCTATCCTTATAAGAATAAAAAATTTCTTTTAGGTTTTCAATGACTAACCTAGATATAAAGCATGTGGACTCACATATAACCAGGGGAAGTAGATAAAGAAATAGTCCACCTAAACTTCTAATGATTTCGGCAAAATCTATCTAACTTGATTTAAATCTAATCCTAAGGTAAGGAAGCATGGGTACTCGCACCTATCCTTAAAATACTAGAGAATTTCTTTTAGGTTTTAAATGAATAAACTAGCTAGAAAGCACGAGAACTCACATATAACAAGGGGAACTAGCCAAAGCGATAGTCCACCTAAACCTCTAAGAATTTCAACAAAAACTATCTAACCCATTTAAAATCTAATCCTAAGGTAAGGAACCACGGGGACTCCCACCTTTACTTAAAAGACTAGAGATTTCTTTTAGTTTTTTAATTACTAAACTAGCTAGAATGAATGGGGACTCACATCCAACCAAGAAAACTAGCCAAGGAGATAGTCTACCTAAATCTCTAAAAAAATTTGGCAAAACTATCTAACCCGATTTAAATCTAATCCTAAGGAAAGGAAGCACGGGGAATCAAACCTATCCTTAAAAGACTAGAAAATTTCTTTTAGGTTTTCAATCACTAACCTAGCTAGAAAGCACGGGGACTCACATCTAACCAGGGAAAATAGCCAAGGAGATAGTCCACCTTAATCTCTAAGGATTTTGGCAAAAGCTATCTAACTTGATTTAAATCTAATCCTAAATAAGGAAGCACGGAAACTCACACCTATCCTTAAAAGAGTAGAGAAATTCTTTAAAGTTTTCATTAAATAACCTAGCTAGAAAGCACGGGGACTCACATCTAACTAGGGGAACATGCCAAGGAGATAGTTCACCTAAACCTCTAAGGATTTCAACAAAAACTACCTAACCCATTTTAAATCTAATCCTAAGGAAAGGAAGCACGTGGACTCACTCCTATCCATAAAAAGACTAGAGAACTTCTAAATATTTATTTGAAGTTGATTTTGAATTAGTTGGATTTAGTTTGAGAATGATTGGAATTTTGATTTTAGATAGAGATCCGAATTTGGAAGATTGATAGTCTTGAAATTCACTAGATTGAAAAATTGCTCTCTTTCACTGTAGATGATCTTTATAACTTACAAATATTCCACTTGGGATTATATTTTTATATCGGATCATCATGTGTGATGAAGGGAAACAAATAAAAGGGCAATTCTACATTAGTACTATAAAACATCTCAATTATTTCAAATTGTTAAATCTTTTAATTCTTATTTTCCAAAGCATACAAACTACTTGGACCCAGTACAAGATGTCACATTCATAAACTTGAGAACAACATGTGTGTTGAGAAATATGTAATTTTATTGTAAATCTTCATATCAATGTCATTACATATAGTATTTCTTAAGAAACTACCAGTTAATGGGCAACATAGGATGATCTCTTTACAATCCACCAATTAGTAAGATCCTCCTTGGTAGACTTTCTACACAACAGAAGGACCTTCCCATGTAGGCTCAAATTTATCCCCAAACCTTCAATGAGTCAAGATAGGTCTACGTAGGACCAACAAAAGCTCTCCTACTTGAAAGGTTTTAGGATAGATCAGTTTATCATGTGCTTAAGCCATATGGGATTTATATAACTCGAGGTTCTGTTGAGCCTGTTGTTGCTTCTCTTCTAAACCTTCAAGTTCCTCTAATGGCGGTCAGGCATTTTATTCAGATGTGATAATAATGTTAATTGCAACCATTAAATATGGAAGCCGTACCTCTAAAGGGAGAACAACCTCATCCCCAAAGACTAAATCAAACGGTGTAGACTGAGTTGGGGTTCTATATCTGGTTCGGTAAGCCCATAAAGCTTCACCCAACTTTTCACACCGTTATCGCTTATTGTCCTCTAATATCTTCTTTAGAATTCCTACCAATGTCTTATTGAAGGCCTCCACCATTCCATTTGCCTGTGGGTAATAGCTTGTGGAGTATCTCGAATTAGTATTAGGACATTTAACAAAATTATTCATTTTAGTGCTCTTGAAAGAAATACAATTATCAGATATAATCTGATGAAGAATGCCAAATCAATATACAATATGGTCTCAACAGAATTGGAGCACATTATGAGTTTTAACTTCTCGCAGCGGTACAACTTCTACCCATTTTGTGAAGTAATCTGTTGGTGCTAGAATATACTGATGACCATAAGAAGAGGGAGGATCGATAAGGCCAATGATGTACATGCCTGAGAATTCAACTGGCCATGAATCAATCATGGGATGTAGGAAATTAGGAGGATGGTGTAAGACTACACCATCTACTTGGCACTGGTGACAACGAAGTGAAATAGACATATAATCATCAAACATTAAGGGACAATAATATCCCAATCTTCTAATTTTTATCTTCATTTTAGGGCCAGATTGGTGAGCACCACACAACACGGCATGTACTTCGGTCATGATCCTTTGGACTTCTTGTTTACTAAGACAATATAACCACAATTGATCAAAAGACCGGTTGTACAAAGTGTCATTTATCAGGGTATAAGAGAGAGCCTTCTCTTAATCTGATCTGTGGTAGATTTCTCTTAAGGGAGTTTGCCTTTTTGCAAGTAGTCAATGATAGGTTACCTCTAGTCAACCGTTTCATCATCAACCGTAAGAACAATCTTACCCTCCGAAGGAAAAATTTTATTGATATATTCAAGTCTATAGGAGACAAAATCTTTTGACCTTGAACTTCGATAGATATTGATTCTTCCTCTTTACAAGCTAGTTCTTTTGCAAGCTTTTCAAGGGCATCCTCCATAGAATTTCTTCCATGGGGTATCCTATATAAAGTTACACTTGGAATATGATTGAGTAGCTTCATAGTGTACTGATGCTATAGAAGAAGTTTAGGTTTCAAGTCTTTGTAAATACCAGCAACTTGATTCATCATAAGTTGTGAAACTTCAAAAATCTTGATTTTTATAATTTCCATTGATATTGTAAATTCTAACCTAATTATTAGAGCTTCAAATTCAACCTCGTTATTAGTGCAAGGCTCTAATAAATAGTAAGAATAATGTAATAACCCCTTTTCAGGGGTTATGAAAACTAACCCAAAATCGGCTTTCCATGGGATTACCTACTAAGGTTCCCCAATCTTTTGTGAAGATGTGGCACCATGAAAATATAATTCCCAAGTATTTCCTTCCTGTACCTCTAAACTCATAATTTCTTCTTCAGGGAGATCATCATTTAGAGGGGACTCGGCAGGAATCAGGTGTGCTCCAAAGAATTCAGCTACTACTTGACCCTTTATAGTGCGCAATGTTGTTAATGTGATATCAAATTGGAATAAGAATATTGACCATTTTTCAAAATTCCATGACAACATTGGATGATTCTTCATGTATTCAAGTGGATTTACTCTAGAAATGAGAATGATTTTATGCGCCAACATGTAATGCCTTAATTTTTGGGCAGCAAAAATCAAGGTTAAATAATATTTCTCGATATGTGGATACTTAGCTTCAATTGGTAGGAGTTGCCTACTCAAGTAGTGCATTCTCTTTTCCTTCCTCATTAGTCTTGGCTAATAAGGCATCAAAAGAATTGTCAAAAGCCACGGTGTAAAGTTCTAAAGGATTTCCCGAGATACGAGCAGCTAGGACTAGTGGTGTTAATAAATATTACTTCATACTTTCAAAAGTATGTTGACACTTTTCATCCCAATGAAATCGGGCATCTGTTTTACATAAAGCAACAAATGGTTGACACCTTTCAGATAAGATAGAAATGAATCTTCATAGATATGCCAACCTACCATAAAAAGATTTTAACTGGGTAAGATTCTTAGGAGGTGGCATATCTAAGATGGCTTTTATTTTGGAAGGATCAATTTCTATACCTCGATTTCTCACTATAAACCCTAAGAATCTCCCTGAAGTAACTCTGAAAGCACATTTCAAGGGGTTCATCTTTATGTCATAGTGGCACAACCTTTCAAAAATGATTCTCAGATTAAGAAGGTTGTCTTCCCTTTGATGACTTTTGATGACCAAATCATCAATATAACATTCCACCTGTCGGTGTATTAAATCATTAAAGATTCGAGTCATTGCTCTCTGGTAGGTTGAACCAACATTCTTATGTTCAAAGGGCATGACATTGTAACAAAAGTCCCCTATAGGTATTTTAAAAGAAGTTCATTTTTCATCTTCAGGAGCTATCTTGATTTGGTTATATCTAGATGAACCATCCATAAAAGAGAAAATTCCTTGTTCAAAGGTGATGTCTACCATGAGTTTCGATATGGGTAACGAGAACTCATCTTTTGCATAAGCTTTATTCAGATCATAATCGATGCATACGTGAATTTGACAATTTTTCTTCTTTACTAGGATGATGCTAGCTAACCAAGAGAGATATTTTTCCTCTCAAATAAAGCCTGCATCAATCAATTTTTAAACTTCAATCACCACTTGTTGTTCAATTTCTAAATGCGTGCATCGTGGGGCTTAACAGAGATTATGGCAGGTTGAATTTCAAGCTTGGGACTGCTATCTCTGAAGATAATCCAAGCATTTCGTCATAGCTCGAGGCAAAGCAATCCTTAAACTCTGAATGTAACTTAACTAAGTTAGTTGACTCATGCTTGTTCAATAAAGCACTTATAAACAACAGACATGGATTTTCTTCATTACCAAGGTTGATTTCTTTTAGTTCATCAATAGTTGATTGGATTTCCTCCTCAAGTTCAAGAGGTGCCTCGTTAAATTGAAAGTCATCCAAATCATCTAAAGTTTATAAGTAATATTCATTAAGAATTTCAATGTCCTTTACAAAAAGATTATCAGATCCTAGATTGTTAGTAATCACCAAGTATTAATCATCATCATCAAATAGAAGAATAATACTAAAGCCTAGTCTTGCTCTTGACTTTGGTTCATGGTATTCTGCATTCCAAAGACTTTCAAAATATTGAATTTGATGTTAAGTACAAGTAGATGGGGTTAGACCTTGCTCAATTAGATTTTAACAAAATAAGGATACCAATAAAAAGGGAGTTCCACTATTTCATTCATAAAAGGATCATAAATGTGTACATAAGTTTTAATATTCTTGCTAGTAGATGGAATAAACGTAGCAATTTTATAATCATCGCTCAAAGCAGGTTTGACTTTAACTGCTAACCCGGCTATACTATCTTGAGATAGTGGGGTTAGAGCTAAAGTCTTCACATATCCTTTAAGTCTTTCATAGGTAGACAAATCTGAATCATCCTCTATATTTGCCTGAACTTTATCTTCATCACTATCATGTTCTAAATATATCTCAAATTTTTGCCTTTTATTATTATTTTCAGCCTTCAGTACACATGATTCATCTTCTGAACCAGACTCTAAATCAATGTGTATCATAGGGGTTTGCTTTTGTATGGTTTTATACGTTGCACTTTCATGATTTTGCAATCCTCTGCCTCTAACTCGACCCCATTGGTTCATCCTACCACCTCTTTGTGAGGAAAGAGTAAGATGCCAATAGATGCTATCTTCAAGGCAGGGATATTCCTTATCTCTTTTTTTTTTTTTTTACTTTTTTTTCAATTTTCTTTTCAAGTGCAATTTCATTTTCGGCTAATTTGAGATCTTCAAAAATAACTATTTGCTTTTTAGGCAAATAATAGGTGGCATCATAAACTCCTACTTCATGAATCAAGAATGGTTGCAAATCTCCCTTAATGCAGTGCTCAATGCTATCTCAGATGTACTTGACGCACCGATTGAGGGATTAAGGAACCATCATATATTCATGATGCTAAGGTCTACATAGAAGATAATTAAAGGATTTTGGAGCATCTGTAATATAAAACTTTGCTTTAGTTTTAAATTCTTCAATCTCCAACAACAAAGTAACTGAACCCAAAGCCCTCTCACCATTTTCGTTAAAACCCCATAAGATCATCTTATCTGAACTGAGCTTATGGATGTCTATTTTCAAATAGGCAGGATTTCTTAGAGTCATAAAACTAACTGATGCACCAGGATCTACAAGGATACATGGTAATATTTAATTATTTGTTTATTATTATGTATAGTGGACGGTTGTGATCAGCCATCCCTAAACATAGATCTTCATCAGAAAATGAAATTTCAAGAACTCCTTTAGAAGAAAAAGCTTCATCAGGCTATGCAGCTACTAACTAAGCCATGTAAATATTTGGATCTAATATAACTTTGATTATTGCCTCTCTCATTTCTTTGGAAAGGATCAATGCATCGTAAATGCTCAGTTTGGCAGGCAGCTTCCTAAGATGAGCTAGGACATTGTAATCGATGTGGGCATTCCACTCTCAATTGGACCCTGAAAGGGAACAGGTTGAAGTAGAGGAGAAGATTCTGGTTTGTCAATAACTTGCTTCCCTTTATCTTTAGAAGAAGCATGAGGTGGTAAAACTTTGCTACTATAAAGCTTGATTTGCAGTATCCCTTCAAAAGAAGAGACAGGAGAGTTATCTACTTTGACCTCAGCTAATTATGATTTTACATTTGTTAAATTTTTAGAATCTGACATCTCTGCTTCAATACAGATAGGCATACCCTGTAAATCAAGAGTAGAGACATCACTATCTAAATAATAGCTAAGTAAATGTTTTAATTCCTCAAAATTAAATTGATCATGTAGAGAATCATTTTTTAATACATTTTTTAAGTCATACGTAACTTCACTATAAAAAATAGACAAGATATAAATAGAATACTTTTTCACTAATTTGACATTATCACATTACACAAAATAAAAGTCATCTAAAGTAAGAGGATTGAGGATAACAGTCTCCCCATTTGTAGAAAACACAACTTTACTAGATACATCATAATTAACACTACTAAAAGCTACAAAACCTTCTCTAGTATCCTCCTTCTTCTGAATTGTAGTACCCTGGCATACTTCTGCTCCCTTAAGCTCTAAAGGTGGAGTCATCTCTACATCATGTTCTGGAACTATCAGATCAACCTGATGGAGCTTCTATGTTCCAAAAGATTCCTAAAGAGAAGAAAAGTAAAGTTTGTTTAGGAATTTCTTCAAAGAATGGGATAAAGCTATATCCTAAGTAGTATCAGAATTTAAAAAAGACGTAGGAACAATAAGCTAACCAGTCATACACTTAGTTGATCCCTACCCCAAATCCACTAAGTATTCTTTGGGAATCGCCACAGCTCCTAATTTCATGTTTCTGTCAAGCCATTCTTTGAAAGTGCAGCAATCTTAAAGTTGATGGCCCAACATTTGATTGTAGGGGCAATAATTCTGTTGATCTAACTTACCCACTACATTTGGCCTTTTAGGTACAAGGAATTTAAAGTTTGGCTTTTTTAGAAGATTTTTTAATATCCTCTTTAAAGCCTCCTTCTTGAATGGGTAAGTCTTACCAACCATTGCATAAAATCTTTCCAACTTTTTTTTCTTTCTTCAGGAGTAAGGTAAGGATGTTGCTAATTAAACTGTGGCTTAAACTATGCTGGCGGATACTATGGCCTATGATACTATTGATTACAAAAATGAGAAGGGGGATTTTTTTCCTGAATATTCATTGGTTGCTTTGACTTGTTCATAGCTGAAACTGTCCCAGATTTCTTTTCAAAGACCTTCTGGTGTTTCAAGATCTTAGGGTCTGAAGAGGATTGATCAACGAGGAAGAGAACTTTGAAGCTACTTCTTAGAGACTGGAGGCTTTATTGAGAAATTTTTTAGATGTCTTAATGGTAAAACCCTTCAAAGAAAATGCTACCAGTCCATGAATGTTCTTAAGAAGAATCTCATTCGAATGTTGATCTTGCATATGAGGTTCACAGTTCATGCTCCAATTCCTCCATCTATGTATGTAGTTAACTAACTGAAAGTTTGTTAGGGATGTTAGGCCCTATGAACTAGTCCCGAGGCTAACCAAGAGGGGGGGGAGGGGGGGGGGGTGAATTGGCATTTTTTAAAAAAATTCTATAAACAAAAGAACAAATATCACAAACCAAAGTTACCACAGAAAAATAAGTGCGGAAAATTAAAGTGCGGAAGAAGTAAAAAGAACACAAGGGCTTATAGTGGTTCGGTCAATTTGACCTACGTCCACTCCCTGGAGGCGCCCTCCGAGTATTGCACTACCAACGTGACTCTCCTTTAGCCCCCACAGCTAGACAGAGAAGCCCTTACAAACACCTTCTTTTTGCCACCCCCGACAAGGCAGAGAACCCCACTCCTTTTGCTTCCTCCTAAAGCAAGTAAAGAACCTCGATCAATCACTTAAGCTTACCTCTCCCAACCCTTCCAAAGACAGGAGACTCTAGCAGAAGAAGTAGTGTAATAATGCTTGGAGCAACCCTTATGAACTCCCTCATAAGCTCCCCCTCATAAGATCCTCTCTCTCTCTCTCTCTCTCTCTCTCTCTCTCTCTCTCTCTCTCTCTCTCTCTCTCTCTCTCTCTCTCTCTCTCCTTTAGGTTTTCTCAAGATAAGACAGAAGCCAAAGATGTTCAAAAATGTTGAACAATAGCTTTTAAATAGAAGAGCTTCAGAGGAGCTCAATAAATGCAAGTTGCTGACTATATCGTCCAGGCCGATAATCACATCATCATGTACGATAAGTTCAAAACACAGATGATCGGCCAGAACTTCTCCTTGAAAATGATCTGGATGATTGAAAATTATCTTTATTATCCAAGTCGGTCTCAAGATCATCCCAAATGATCAGTTCAAATCAGAGGAAAATCATCCAGAGCATCGCCCTGAATTCGAGCTGTCCGATCCTTATCAGCTAGAACATCGCCCTGAGTTTGTGCTGGCCACGGAACAACTAAGGGTTTTTTGAATAGATCATCCCGGCTGATCTTGCGATCATCCAAGATGATGTGATCGTATCAATCATCCTTAATTACTGCCTTCATTGCCATATCAATTTAGGCATAATTGTGCAATATCATCCAGGCCGATCCAAGATCGTCCTGGCCAATTTCCAAAAATACTGAATACCTAAATTGATTATGGCGGCTATCACTTTCTATTTTGAGCCTATCGTCTTGGCCGATACAAGTATCGTCCGGGCCAATCTGCTAATGACGGTTGCATTAATTAAGAAATCCTGATTAGAGTTTCTGTTTTCAACTCGATCGTCCAGGCAGATATAAATATCGTCCGGGATGATGTGAGTAAAAATAGAAATTCTAAATCTCTCAAGTTTGTGTGTGTAGGGTTTCTTAACATCAGTCACTTCAAACATTTATAATTGACACAATAAAGGAAAAAAAGAAAATTACAGATTGACTCAACCCTAATCTACCCAGTCTTGAGATGGTTCCAATTTCCGTTCGTTCTTTTAATCCTCAAAATGTCAGTAGTAAAAGGCAGTTGAAAAGAAGTAAGAGTGTTTTCTAATCATCAAAACATAATCCATGAAACAAAATTTGCAATAATCTCCCCCTTTTTGATGATGGCAAACGCTTTGATAATTATTTCAAAAACAGTAGTGTAGAACATGGAATCGAATGTGCAAGCATATAAAAGACCCCTCTCCCCCTTTTGATATCTCAAAAAGGAGAAGGAAACTAAGAAACAATGTAAACAATTTTTTTTTTAACCAAGGCATAAACAAGATGTAGTATTCCATGTGATTGATTTTTAAAAATTTGTAAGTTAATGAGTTAATCAACATAAAAAATCCAAACAAACGGTAGAATATTCGATCATGGCTACCCTTATCTTGGACTTTCTTTTAGGGTAAAATCATCTTTTGAAATCAATGACCTAACTCAAAAATACAATAGGATATGAGAAAAAGGATCCAATCATCACTTGGTTTCAGAAAAAATATCTTATAGAATAATGTACCAAAGTAAATTTATCACAATCGCAAAACACTTTAAATCAAGATTTTGATACATGAAATCTTCAAAGTTTTAAAAGATTTTAAAGAAGAGGAGAGCTTGCTTTTGGTGGGCTCATTTTATGCCTCTTGTCAATTGATTGGCGCTTTGTGCATCTTTCACTTTTTGATACACTTTGTGTATTTTTTTTTTCAATTTGGCATCATTGTGCATCTTTTGTTGGCATCATTGGCCAATTTTTTTTTTAAAGTTTTGCAAGATCCATTATCTTTTACAATCTCTTAAAAAGAATTCTTAGTTGTGAGTATATCTTCAAAATATTAGAGAATAGGAGCTCTCTCTCTAACATAGAGAAGAA
Organism: Dendrobium nobile; assembly: GCA_022539455.1. Classification (NCBI taxonomy): domain Eukaryota; kingdom Viridiplantae; phylum Streptophyta; class Magnoliopsida; order Asparagales; family Orchidaceae; genus Dendrobium; species Dendrobium nobile. The sequence goes on along the minus strand of CM039729.1, from coordinate 42,778,635 downwards.
CTATCCACAAAATAGAATCAATAACCAATGACAAGAGTAACGAGGAATCTTTATGTGACAAAAAGATTTTAATCATTATAAATACAATATTGATTTGCTTTATCAAACTTAGAAAAGGTCATAATTTCATACACAATTATTAATTTGAAATAGATTTTTTATTAGAAAAGAAAACTGTGCCACTAAAATAGGTTAGAGAAAGAGACACATTCAATAGTATATTTTTACCATCTAATAGATTAAGAGATGTAAAATATTGACTACAAATTTTTAAAAGTAAGGACAAGACATATGATATCAATTCAACGATGATTTTGGAAACCAAATGAAAGTACAACAAACCAAACAAAAAACTAAAGAGTAAAGGAAAGAGAATAAAGAGAAAAAAAAAGAGAAAAAAGGAAAAGCAAAAAAAAAAAGAACAAAAATAAAAGAAAAGCAAATAAAAGATCATGTTCATGCATTTATGTCAATCACACCCAATCTGGTCCTTAAAGAGCTAAAAGTCTCAAAGGCTAGTGGTTTAGTAAAGTTGTCAGCCAGTTGATTTTTAGTTGTCACATGGTGTAAATCAATGTCTCCCTTAGTCACATGATCTCTAATAAAGTGATGCCTAATGTCAATGTGCTTAGTCCTTGAATGTTGGATAGGATTCTTAGAGATGCATATGACACTAGTGTTGTCACAAAATATTGAGATGGTGCCTACAGGTAATCTTAAATCCAATACTTCTTGTTTCAACCAAAGGACTTGGGCCACACAACTTCCAAGAGCAATGTACTTAGCTTCAGCAGTGAAAAGTGCAACAGAGTTTTGCTTTCTACTAGAACATGAGACCAAAGATTGTCCTATGAATTGACAAGTTCCAGAAGTACTTTTTCTATCCACCTTGCATCCTGTAAAATCAGAGTCAGAAAATCTAATAATCTCAAAAGAAGTACCGTGCTCGGATACCAAATCCCTAAGCTTTGGGTCCCCAAAATGTATCTAAAAATTCTATTAACTGCAGTTAGGTGGGATTCCTTGGAGTCACCTTGAAACCTAGCACAAAGGCAAACTCTAAACATAATATCAGGTCGGCAAGCAGTCAGGTAAAGTAAGGATCCAATCATGCCTCTATACTTCTTCTGATTAACAGACTTACCACTTGGGTCCTTATCCAACGGAACACTAGAAGTCATGGGAGTATTAATTGGCTTAGCTTTATCCATCTCATACTTCTTTAAAATGTCCTTAATGTATTTTGTTTGATTTAGAAAGGTTCCATCATCCAATTATTTTATGCTAAACCCCAAAAAGTAGGATAACTCTCCCATCATACTCATCTCAAACTCTCTACTCATTATTTTAGAGAACTCATCACAAAGTTTCTTATCAGAATATCCAAAAGCATATCATCAACATAAATTTGAACAATGAGCAAATCATCTCCAACTTTTCTAAGAAAAAGGGTGTTGTCTACGCTCCCCTAAATGAACTCCCTTTCTAGTAAGAATGTGCTAAGCCTCTAATACCAAGCTCTTGGTGCCTGCTTTAAACCATATAAAGCCTTTTTTAATTTAAACACATGATTTGAAAATTGGAAACTCTCAAAACCTGGGGATTGTTCTACAAACACATCCTCTTTTATTTCTTTATTTAAAAAGGCACTCTTAACATCAATTTGAAAAAGCCTAAATCCTTTATAATAAGCAAAGGAAAATAGCACTCTAATTACTTCCAATCTAGCTATAGGGGAAAAAGATTCCTCAAAGTCTATCCCTTCTATTTGATTATACCCATTAGCTATTAATCTTGCTTTATTCCTAACCACCATTCCAAAATCATTCACCATGTTCTTAAAGACCCACTTTGTCCCAACTACATTTTGATCCTTAGGTCTTTATACAAGCTCCCAAACATCGTTCCTAACAAATTGATTCAACTCCTCTTGTTTGGCTAAAATCCAAAACTCATCATTAAGGGCTTTATTTATGTTGGTGGGTTCAATCATTGAGATAAAAGCAGAGTGGTTCACCTCCTTCCAAAGTCCATGTCTAGTCCTAACACCATCAGAAGGGTCTCCTAAGATCAAATCCTTGGGGTGACTTGTAGAGTATCTCCAATCTCTAGATAAGGTGTGAGAAGGACCAACCCTTTCCTCCAGATCTATATTTTCTACTCCTTGGGTGACATCTCCTACTCCTTCAATGTTTTGATGACCTACTCCCTTCTCCAAATTTTCTACTCCAGTGGTAATCTCTCCAACATCATCATCCTCAACTCCAAGCTTTTTAGGATCAGGCTCATCAAATACTACATGTGTAGTCTCTTCCACCATCAAAGTCCACTTGTTAAATACCCTGAAAGACTTCCCAACACTAGAATATCCCAGGAACACTCCTTCATCAAATTTAGGATCAAATTTGCCCAAGTGAGACTTCCCATTGTGGTGAATGAAAACCTTACAACCAAATACATGAAGGTGGGAAAGATTGGGTATCCTACCCTTAAGGATCTCGTAGGATCTCATAGGGTGTCTTTTCTAGTTTGGCTCTAACATTCACCCTATTCAACACATAAGAAGCTGTGTTAACCGCTTCAGCCCAAAAGTATTTTGGAAGTGAATACTCAGCAAGCATGGCTCTAGTAGCTTTCACCAAGGTCCGGTTCTTCCTTTCAGCTACCCCGTTCTGTTGAGGGGTCCTAGGAGCTGAGAAGTTGTGGCTAATCCCCTTGTCCTCACAAAAATCTCCAAATCTTTCATTCTCAAATTCTCCCCTATGGTCACTATGGATGGTCAAGATCTCACAACCTAGCTTTTTTTTAATCCAAGTAGAAAATGTTCTAAACTTTTTAAAAGACTAATTTTTATGTGACAGAAATCTTATCTAAGTGAACCTCGAGTAGTCATCAACAATCACAAAACCATAGGCTTTCCCTCCCAAGCTGGCAATGCTAATGGGTCCAAGCAAATCCATGTGAAGGACTTCTAATGGTCTAGAGGTGCTAATATCCTTAATGTGATGAAAAGTGGAGTGGACTTGCTTTTCTAGTTGGCAGGCATCACAAAGGTGGTCTTTTGAAAACTTGTGTTTGGGGACACCTCTAACAAGGTCTTTTAGGGTCACTTTCCTAAGGGTTTTCATACTTGCATGACATAATCTCCGATGCCACAACTATGAATCATCAACAACAGTTTTTATGCAAAATGATGCAGCGCATTCTATGTTATTTAAATCAAGCATGTACACGTTGTTGATCCTCTTTCCCTACAAAATAGTATTGTTACTTAAACTTATAATGCATGAATTTGAAAAGAATTGTACGATGAAGCCCTTGTCATAGAGTTGATTGTTGTTGAGCAGGTTGTGCTTTAATCCATCTACAAGAAAAATATTTTCAATCATAAGATTCTTGGAATTACCAATTATACATGAGCCTACAACCTTCCTGGTGGTGCTGTCTCCAATAGGAACCTTACCTCTAATCCTAGACTCCAGCAAAATAAATTGATTGGCATCACCAGTCATATGTCGAGAGCATCCACTATCAAGGTACCACATACTCTCACATGGCCTTTTATGAGAGCCCACCTACAAAATCATCAAAAGTTAGATATAGGAACACAAACAAGTTTGGGTCCCTTCTTATGAAAGGTAAAATGCAATGCATGTGTGGTATGCTGTGAATGATGCACCTTGGGTCTCCACACACAATGTGTATTATGGTGAACAGTGCAAGTGTGTGAGATGTGTCCTAGCATGCCACATGAAAAGCATCTAACACCTGGAAAAGGATTTCTAAAATGGTTTGAGTTATAATGCCTCTTCGTAGGTTTTGGCTTTTGATCAAGTGTTGGTGTCATCCAATTTTTCTTAAGTGAATCTAGTTCATCTTTAACCTTCAAGTTAGTACTTTTTAAAACATCATTCTCAACCCTCAAATTTTTCTACATTTCTTTAGATTTCTTAAGATCAGATTCAAGTGAGGTGTGTGAAGTTTTTAGTGAATCATGCTCTTGAATTAATTCATAATGCTTTTTATTTAACTCATTAAATTCATCAAGTAGAGCCATATGATTTGAATCAATTGTTTAGTGATCTTTAGTCAAAATTTCATGCTCTTTTTGTAAATTCAAAAATTCCAATTTCAAGCTAGCATGTGTTTTCTTAAGTTTCCTATATAATGCATGAATTTTTTCAGAAACTTCAAGGAGTTGATCTTAGGAAAGTTCACATACCTCTTCATGATCAAGATGATCATCTACCATTAAGCACAAGTTTGTTGTTTCATCTTCTGGTTCAGTCTCCAATGAATCAGATGCTGAATTCACCCAAAATGCCTTTTGAAGTCTCCTTTTGTCCTTTCTAAACTTTGATTTCTCCTCACTCTTTTCCTTGCTTGTTTGCATCTTAAGTGTAGGGCAATCAGCTTTCACGTGTCTGGGCTTCATACATTCATAACAAACAACATCAGAAGATCCTTTTGAATATTTGTTATCCTCACCTTTTCTCCAGTTTCGATGATACTTTTGCTTCTTCCTTAGAAAGCTTTTGAATTGCCTTGTGATTAAGGCAATGTCATCGCTCTCAGACCCGGAAGAATCAGAATTTGTGTTGTTGGCCATCAATGCCATAGTTTTCTCCATTCTTTTCTCACCTGCATCAAGAAATCTTTGATTCACTCCTTGCTCGTAAGCAATGAGTGAGCCAAGTAAGTTATCAATCGAATAAGTGTTCAAATCCTTATATTCAGTGATTGTAGTGATTTTAGCATCAAAAGAGGAAGGCAAGCATCTTAAAATTTTGTTTACTTTTTTTATAGTTTGAATGTTCTCTTCCTAAGGCATGCAAAGAAGTTACAATTTGAGTAAACCTTGTATACATTTCAGAAATTGATTCAAAAGATTTCATACAAAAAAGTTTATAGTCATGCAAGAGAATATTCAAATGAGATTGTTTTACTTCATTGGTTCCTTCATAAGTAATGCACAACCTATCCCAAATCTCTTTTCCAGTAGAGCAAGTAGAAACACGCATGTAATCCTCTGATTTTAAAGCACAGAAAAAATAGTATAAACACTTCGCATTTAATTGAGCTAAATCTCTTTCATCAAAAGTTTATTCAGTAAATGCCACTTTAGTTTTAATTCCAATAATTTCATGAGAAGGTGGAGAATATCCTTCTTTAATAAGCATCCACATGCGATAGTTAGTTGATTGTAAAAAAGTATACATGCGAGTTTTCCAAAAATCAAAATGAAGGTTGTCAAACAATGAAGGTCGTGTAATAAAATATCCTTCAATTGTATTACGATTCTCAAAGTTAGCCATGGATCAAAATTCAAAAAGTTTTCGAACTCAGTTTTTATGAATCCCGCTCTGATACCACTTAAAAGTTTGTTAGGGATGTTAGGCTCGATGAACTAGTCCAGACGCTAACCAAGAGGGGGGGGGGGGGGGGCGGGGGGGGGGGGGGGGGGTGAATTGATATTTTAAAAAAAAAAATCTTTAAACAAAAGAACAAATATCACAAACCAAAGTCGCCACAAAAAAATAAGTATGAAAAATTAAAGTGCGGAAGCAGTAAAAAGAATACAAGGGTTTTTAGTAGTTCGGTCAACTTGACCTACTTCCACTCCCTGGAGGTGCCCGTCGAGTATTGCAGTACCAACATGACTCTTCTTTAGCCCCCACAGCTAGGCAGAGAAGCCCTTACAAACACCTCCTTTTTGCCACCCCCGGCAAGGCAGAGAACTCCACTCCTTTTGCTTTCACCTAAAGCAGGCAGAGAACCTCAATCAATCGCAGAAGCTTACCTCTCCTAACCCTTCAAAGGACAAGAGACTTTAGTTGAAAAGATGTGGAATAAGGCTTGGAGCAACCCTTACGAACTCCCTCACAAGCTCCTCCTCATAACATCCTCTCTCTCTCTATCCCTCTCTCTCTCTCTCCTTTAGGTTTTCTCATGTCAATACAGCAGCCAAGGATGTTCAAAAATGTTGATCAATAGCTCTTAAATAGAAGAGCTTCAAAGGAGCTCAATAAATGCAAGTTGCCGACTTTATCGTCCAGGCCGATAATCACATCGTCCTGTACGATAAGTTTAAAACACATATGATCGGCCAGAACATCGCCCTAAAAATGATCTAGATCATTGAAAATTGGCTTAATCATCCAGGCCGATCTCAAGATCGTCTCGGACGATCTGTTCAAATCAGAGAAAAATAGTCTAGGGCATCGCCCTGAATTGGAGCTGTCCGATCCTGATCGGCAAGAATATCGCCCTAAATTTGTGCTGGCCTAGGAACAACTAATGGTTTTTTGAATAGATCGTCCCGGCCGATCCTGCGATCGTCTAGGACGATGTGATCGTATCAATCATCTATAATTACTTTCTTGATTGCTGGATTAATTTAGGCATAATTATGCAATATTGTTTAGGCCGATCCAAGATCGTCTTGGCCGATTTCCAAAAATACTGAATACCTAAATTGATTATGGCGACTATTTCTTTCTGTTTTGAGTCTATCGTCCGGGCCGATCTGCTAATGACGACTGCCTTAATTAAGAAATCCTGATTAGAGTTTCTGTTTTAAACTCGATCGTCCAGGCTGATATAAATATCATTCGGAACGATGTGAGTAAAAATAGAATTTTTAAATCTCTCAAATGTGTGTGTGTAGGGTTACTTCACATCAGTCACTTCAAACATTTACAATTGACAAAAGAAAGGAAAAAAAGAAAATTACAGACTGACTCAACCCTAATCTACCCAGTCTTGAGTTGGTTCTGATTTTTGTCCGATCTTTGAATCCTAAAAATGTCAGTAGTAAAAGGCAGTTGAAAAGAAGCAAGAGTGTTTGCTAATCATCAAATCATAATCCATGAAATTGAATTTGCAACACTAACTTCTCTCCAAACTTCTGTTTCTCTATCACAAGATCTCGAACTGTAATATGTTGCTGACTACCTGTAAATCTCTTAACAAAAATGTTCTTTAAATCTATAAAATTGTGCACTTAACCATTTGGTAGATCTGCATACCAATCAAACGCCACCCCAGACAGGCTACTGACAAACTGTCTAAAATGTAAAGCATCACTTCCCCCAGCATTGCAATAATTGGCTATGAAGTATGCTATGTGCTGCCTTGGGTTTCTAGTACCATCAAAGATCTTGAAGGAGGGGGGAACCAAACCCTTTGGGTAAGAAACTGCATCAAACTCTTTTGGGTAAGGTCTATCCTTTTGAGTATATGATGCGCACTGTGACTCTGCTAATGCCTCACTTTCTTGCTTTTCTACCATTTTCTTTATTTCATTTGATTAAGAAGTTTTAATATCAGGATCTTATCAGTGCTATTTGATAGCCTCAATCTCTTTTCTATTTCCTACCACCTCAAAAGCCTCAGGTTGAGATGATTCAACCTATACTAGTTATGGTAAAGGACCCTGGCAATGGAATGAAGGTATAGTGTCTATACTTTCCTCTATCTTTCTCTCCATATTTGAGATTTGCTCATCATTTTTTTTAATTGATGTACTAGATGTTGAGTTACGTCCGGCGCTATGCCTTCCTCAACTAGAACATCTTGTATCCCAACATCCTAACTTTGTTCATCATGAGATGCTCTTCTTGTTTCTACCATAAGAACATCAACCACTGTATCATTTAATGTATAATCTCCATCCAAGTCTAAGCTCAATGCCTCTTCATCATCCAGATTTTTAATAATTTCTTTATGTTCACCTAGCATCTCCACTATAGATCTTTTAGAAATATATTGGCAATTAATGGGAACATATCTTTCACAGTCCATATGATCTGGAGTGTTACTCTCAACCCTCTCCATCTTTTCAAGTTTACTTTCAGTAGGCCTTTTAGGTGAAGCTACTATAGGAGAAGCAGCTTTTTCCTTGGGTCTCCAAACCTTCTTCTCATCAAATGTTGGAAGGGTTTTGTTTGATGATTCCAACTACTCTATATAAGGATAAGAAGATGGTGAAGGACCCATAGAGTTGTACCTATCTATCTGGGGAGAAGAATGGTTATGAGGACCTTCCTAGTTGTAAAAGAAGGGCACAATTAAGACCCTGTGGTGGTGTAGAAGAAGGGCACAATTAATGGATGACATTTTATGGGACTTGCTGAGCACCTTTAAATTTCACTAATACATCAATCAATACAACACTGTCTATCTTCCTAATAGATATCCTTGGCTCCCTATAGGTATCCATCAGAGAGAATAGAGATTCTAGCTGGCTTGAACTTTCTTTTATTATCTCTTACCCTCGACTGACCCGCTACCCAGGTTTCAATAATTTTCTTTGTTATGGTTTCTCCTTTAATCCTTTCACTAATCATTCTTTTCATATTTATTAAAAATCCTTTTCTAGTCTGTTGGCGACCATTTGCACACTATTGTACTATAGCCCTCACCAAATTCTGAATGTGTGTTTCCTTAATTTTTGTTAGCCCAACAGTAGGTTTCTAATAGCAGTAGGGGTTGAACGAGTGATCATCCTCAGATCTTCCTCTTCAATAGTAGTAGAAAGGAGATGTAACCTACTACCAATAAGGTGTGGAGAGGTAGGATGAATATGCTCACTTTTCCCTAACATTCCTAATTTTTCCATTCTTCTTTTTATGTGATAATTCTTATTCCTTCTCTAAGTTTTAGTCATAATCATCGATATATTAGAGGAAGAACAAATTTCAAACTAGCTGGGGGCACTGAAAGGAGTAGAACTATCCATCACAACAACTGGCTTGAGTTTCTGATCTTGACTAGGTTGCTCAATTCTAGCAAATAAAAAGGGCCCAGGGGCTATAAGAGCAGTTTGAGACCATTATTCCAAGGTGAATTCTAGGATAGGTTTCTGATTTGCAACCTTAGTGGGTGGAACAATTGTGAACTCTTGTCCACTAAAAGATAACTATAAGTCCTCAAATCCTTTTCCAAACTTGATTATCCTATCATCAGCAAAAGGATTGTAGAACAAGTTCATGTTGTCAGACAAGGAGAAAATTAATTTACCCATCATTTTTCCTGAAATTTAAAAGAAATTTTTAATTAGACTCTGAATAAATTCTATTATTTGCAAAAGATTAAATAACCCAGCTAAATAATCTAAATCTTATCCCATTTCATACATATTGAGTTATATAAAAATATAACAGCAATATATAATATTAAGATATGAATAAAATTTTTTTAGTGTTTTAATTAGAACTATGAGATTTTGGACCCAGTGCTAAGTCTAACATCAAGCTGCAAGATAAATGTAAATAAAATATTCAAATTAACACATAGGAATTTTATTTATAAAAAGGTTGTACAAAGGAGCTTCCCGTCAGTTTTCTGATGGGGTCCAAAATAAGACCTCTAAATTTTTTTAGATACCGGTCAAATTATCCAAGAATGAAATGAATAAAAGAACCGGCAGAAGAAAGGTAGTTATAACCTATGTCAAGCACAAGTATACTACTGATGTATGGTTATGAATCACTGCTAAAGACGGAGAGAGGATTGATCCCTAGTGGAGTCACTAGAAAAACCTTGGTGGGGAAAAAATGTGATGCGGCCACGCAGATTTTAATTTCTCCTATTTTGTTATCGAATACTGCATTAAGAATAAAGTATAATCTTGGGATATTTACATTGTATTCTTCAAAGGATTCAATATCAAAATAGGATTTTAAAAATGATATTTCTATGATCAAACATAATTCAATGAATAATATATCATCTCCAAAGATGGACATGAAATTCTATAGAATGTGTTTAAAAAATAGAAATAAGTTTTTTTTTTTTGAAAAGTTTATTCATTCTTTTATTTAGATATAATAAGGAATCATAAAAGACGAACATAATATTCTTCAAGACATTCAAATAAAGAATGAGTTTTATGAAATTCATCATTTCTAAAGTTGAATGTAACAAGCAAGAAATTATATTATCTAAAAAAGATAATAATAACATCTTATAAGCATATTTAAAATTATAAATGAAGTTTTAAAAACATCTACATTCCCAAAGATTTTTCCCTTATTTTATATGGATAAAAGAAGGTTTTTTTTTAGTCTAAGGTTAAAAAATCCTTATAGGGGAAAGCCCCTATAGTTAATTACATCCTAGGAGGGATGCTCCTAAGAAAAATCTTGATTAAAGCAATGATTTCAATACCCTTTGACTACAAAATAAAAGCCAATGAACATAAGTAAGACTTTTTTAAGGAGAATGCTCGATGTTGAACAGTTCTTAGTGACTCAAAGGAGGAAATGTTGGAGGTGCCATATTCTAAGAAGTTCAGAGACAACCTCAGTCTATCCAATATTGTGATTTATATTTTAGGAGAGAAATTTTTATGTTTAAGTTAATATTTTATTTGAAAGTTGGGATTATATTTGTTACGGATCTATGGTTTATGATTTTGATGATAACAAACATTTCTTATTTCTCTACGATTGCCTTTTTGTACTAACGTTTCAGGTCCACATGATCAGAATGCATCTTGGAACCAGCTAAAGATAGGGTAGACTAGGTTTGAGTCAGTTTGCACCTTTTTCCTTTCTTGAGTCTTTTGTAAGTGATGTGGCACCTGATGATTTGTAACTTAATAGATTTTCTCTTTTTCCTATATGATTTCTATTTTTGGTAACATCGTCCGAGACGATAGCAATATCGGCCTAGACGATCTATCCAAAATCAGAAACCCTAATTAGGGCATCCTCATTAAGGCAGCCGTCATAATCAGATCGGCCTGGACGATATGATCAATTAAGAAAGAATCAGCTGCCATAATCAGTTTTGGTATCATGTATTTTAGGAAATTGGCCAGGACGATACACCCATTATCCAGGACGATCTAACTCAATTATGCTTAAAATGATCTGGTATCTTTGGAAAGAATTAATGGTTGATTGATAAGATCAGATCATCCGGAATGATCATTGTATCGGCTGGGAAGATAGCCTGGACGATTTACATAGGCCAGCATCTATCCAGGGCGATGGACAGGACCATAGAATCGGTTTTAAACTAATCGGCCAGGACGATCGTGAGATCGGCCCGGATGATGCAACCAATTTCCTTCTGATCGTCCCATATCATCCCGAGCTAATGAGCTTAATTTGTACTAATCGTACAGGATGACATAATTATCATCCTGGACGATACTGTCGACAACTTGCATTAATGAGATCATTTTGAGAGCTTCTATTTAAGCTATGGCATGACAACTTTTGTAAGAGTCTTTGGCAGCCATTAGAGCTTCATTCTTGTGAAGGAAAGTTAAAGATAGAGCTTGAAAGGGAGAGAGGAAAGGGTGGCATTAGAGATGGAGAAGATCCTGTGAGGGGGGGGGGGGAACTCAAGGGAGTGTGGTGGGGATTCCACACGGTTGCTCCGACGAACTTGCACCTTAGTACCATCGGATTGAAGGCTTTTCTCGAGGTAAGTTCACCAAGGAAGAAGATATCTTTGGTGTTAAAGGACCCGGCGACTCCGCCGCACTGGGGAAGGTGGAAGGGATTTTGTAAGGGCTTCTCCGCCTAGCTGTGGGGGCTAAAGGAGAGACACTTGGTTTAGTGCAATACTTGGAGGGTGCCTCCAAGGAGTGGACATAGGTCAAGGTTTGACCGAACCACTATAAATCTTTGTGTCCTTGTTTCTTGCTTCCGCACTTTAATTTTCGCAATTATTTTTCTCGTGGTGTGATTTTAGTTTGATATTATTGTCTTGTCTTTAAAAGATTTTTAAAATACCAATTCACACCCCCTCTTGGTTAGCTTGGGCCAGTTCTATAGGGCTTAACATACCTAACGAACTTTCAAGTGGTATCAGAGTGATTTTCATCAAATAAGTTTTTAAAAGCTTTTGAATCTTTGATCCATCGCTAATCGTAAGGTTGCGGAAGGTTATTCAATCACCAGACCACCTTTATTTGAAAATATGTCATTTGATTTTTGGAAAACTCGCATGTCTATTTTCTTGCAATCGATTGATTTTCGTATGTGGCATATGATTTTAACTGGTTATTCATCACCATCACGTATTGTTAATGGAATTAAAACTGATATTTTTTTTAATCAGTGGAAAAGGGAAAAACAACACAATGCTCAATTGAATGCAAGATCATTAAATTATTTTTTCTGTGCTTAAACTTCTGATAATTTTATGGTAGTTTCCACTTGCACTACTGGTAAGGAAGTTTGGGATAAACTACATACCATATAACAAAGCATGAATGAAATCAAGCAATCCAAGTTAAATTTGTTAATGCATGATTTTGAATTATTTTCCATGAAATCTTTTGAAACGATCTTAGACATGTATACCAAATTCATTCAAATTGTAAACTCATTGCATGCTTTAGGAAAATATTTTTCAAATTTTGAAAAAATTAACAAAATTCTTCGATGTCTACTGGATAAATTTGATTCTAAAGTTGTTTCTATTTGTGAATCTAAAGATTTGAATGTATATTCTATTGATAATTTGATTGGCTCACTCATTGCCTACGAGCAAGGTTTGAGTCAAAGACTTTTGGATGCAGGTGAAACAATCGTTCTAAAAGCTGAAGATACAGAAAGAGGAAGCTTAGTTGGTGACGATAGCAATGAATTGTTAAGCAAATCACAAAGCTCACCAAAGCATAAGCAAAAGTGGAAGAAAGGTAAAAGTGATATGGATGTCCATATTTCCTCTGACATTATTTACTTTCGATGTAGGAAACCTGGACATATGAAGAATGAGTGCCCTAATTTAAGAATTTTTCCTACAAAAGAAAAGGGCAAGGCAAAGCTAAATTTAAATTGGGGAAATAATGAAAAACACAAAATCTCATGAGCAGACATGGTTTCTGAAGAATCGAATCAGGAAAGAGATAATGGTTAAATGGGCTTTTTGTGTTTTTCTTTTTTGTTTTTTATTTTTCTTATTTTCATTTTTTTTTCTTGTTCTTTTTTCTTTTATTCGTATTTTTTTCTCTGATCCAACACACAGACTCACTTTTCTAAAAATGAAAAATCTACTTCCTATTTTTTTTTCCTGAAATCTTTGGTAAATTTTGTTTGACTTCTTTAAAACAGTTGAGGGGAGGAAACTCATTATTTTTTTCTCAATCTCTATTTCCTAAAAGAGGTTATTCTACTTTTGATTTAAAATCTTTTTCATATTTTAAATTGGTTTTTGAAACAAAATTTTTTTTTATCTCCCTACATTTTATTTATCGTATATGAATCTTTTGCAAGTTGTTGAATCTAACTCATAATTTTCTTAATAAAAAAATTCGCTTTGTCACTAAGATGAGTTTTCTTTTGTTTTTAAGATTTAAGAAAGGAAGCATATTCAAAAAAAAATTGTCCAATGATGCCAAAAATAAAAGATGCGCAAAGATGCCAAATTGAAAATATAGAATACACAAAGTGTATCAAAAGATGCGCAATGCGCCAACCAATTGTCAAGAGGCATAAAATGAGCCCACAATGTTTAAATGCTTACCATTCTTGTACTTCTTAAAATCTTAAGAAAACACTTGATATTTTCGATACTTGACTTTGAAAATTTTGATTTTTGATTCAATAATTCGTGCATTGATCTTCTATTAGATATATTTTTTGAAAGGAGTTTTTGAAAAATGATTGTTTCTTTCTCTAATTTATTTCTTGATTTAGATATTGAATTAAAAAATTTTTTAGCCTTTTTAAAGAACTTGAGTTTGTTTTATCAAATTCTGATTTTCTAACCTTTACTGGACTATGTGTTGTCAATCCATTTTTACTAAAATTTTGATTAAAACTAACAGATAACTTTCTCATTTTAAGAATACTTTTTTTTCACTAGATCAGGGAACGTTTTTGTTTTTTTTTTCTCGTTTTGTTTCCTGTGCCTTCTCCCTTTTTGATAATGTCAAAGGGGGAGAACGTAATGTACTTGTATCTTTGTTTTCTTTTCAAAAATTTAAAACAACAAAAATATTTTTATCTCCCCTATTTTTTTAAAAGTGCTATTCAAGTGAGGGGGAGATTAGGAGAAAATATTATTTTTTGAAAATTCAAAATTGAAATGTTTTGCCATCATCAAAAAGGGGGAGATTGTTACGGATCTATGGTTTATGATTTTGATGATAACAAACATTTCTTATTTCTCTACGATTGCCTTTTTGTACTAACATTTTAGGTCCACGTGACCAGAATGCATCTTGGAACCAGCTCAAGATTGGGTAGATTAGGTTTGAGTCAGTTTGTACCTTTTTCCTTTCTTGAGTCTTTTGTACGTGATGTGGCACCTGATGATTTGTAACTTAGTAGATTTTTTCTTTTCCCTATATGATTTCTATTTTTGGTAACATCGTTCGGGACGATAGCAATATCGGCCTGGACGATCTATCCAAAATCAGAAACCCTAATTAGGGCATCCTCATTAAGGTAGCCGTCATAATCAGATCGGCCTAGACGATACTTGTATCAGCCAAGATGATATAATCAATTAAGAAAGAATCAGCCACCATGATCAGTTTTGGTATCATGTATTTTAGGAAATCGGCCTGGACGATACACCCATCGTCTAGGACGATCTAACTCAATTATGCCTAAAATGATCTGGTATCTATGGAAAGAATTAATGGCTGATTGATACGATCAGATCGTCCGGGGTGATCATTATATCGGCCGGGATGATAGCCTGGACAATTTACATCAGCCAGCATCTATCCAGGGCGATGGTCAGGACGATAGAATCGGTTTTAAACTAATCAGCCAGGATGATCGTGAGATCAGCCCAGACGATGCAACCAATTTCCTTCTGATCATCCCATATCATCCCGATCTAATGAGCTTAATTTGTACTAATCATACAGGATGATATAACTATCATCATGGACGATAATGTCGGCAACTTGCATTAATGAGCTCATTTTGAGAGCTTCTATTTAAGCTATGGCATGACAACTTTTGTAAGAGTCTTTGGCAGCCATTGGAGCTTCATTCTTGTGGGGGAAACCTGAATAGAGAACTTGAAAGGGAGAGAGGAAAGGGTGGAGTTTGAGAGGGAGAAGATCCTGTGAGGGGGGGAACTCAAGAGAGTGTGGAGGGGATTCCACACGGTTGCTCCGACGAACTTGCACCTTAGTACCATCGGATTCAAGGCTTGTCTCAAGGTAAGTTCACCAAGGTAGAAGATCTCTTTGGTGTCAAAGGACCCGGCGACTCCGCCGCACCGGGGAACGTGGAAGTGATTTTGTAAGGGCTTCTCCGCCTAGCTGTGGGGGCTAAAGGAGAGACACTTGGTTTAGTGCAATACTTGGAGGGTGCCTCCAAGGAGTGGACGTAGGTCAAGGTTTGACCGAACCACTATAAATCTCTGTGTTCTTGTTTCTTGCTTCCATACTTTAATTTCCGTATTTATTTTTCTCGTGGTGTGATTTTGGTTTGATATTATTATCTTGTGTTGAAAAGATTTTTAAAATACCAATTCACCCCCCCCCCTCTTGGTTAGCTTGGGCTAGTTCTATAGGGCTTAACATCCCTAACGAACTTTCAATATTCTCAAAGGATGAGGACTTAAGATTTAGAAAAAATTTGCCTCAAAACCAAAATTTTATTTGGGCACTCAAAGTTATAACCCAAACCTAACTAATAAAGTGCAAATCTGGACTTACCCAGCCTGGATTGGGGAGCCTAATAACCACCTAAGCGTTTTAAAATCATGTGTATAGTCTCTTTATGAAAGATAGGTAGGGACGTTGCTTAAGTTTTAAGGAATTGGGGGCCGACATCTAAAAAGGATCCTAATTTGCCCCTCAACTTATGTAGGGTAAATAATGCCTAAAAATATAAATACAATTAATAATTTAGACTCTTTTTAATTTGTATCTAGTGTAATACATGCTAATTGATTCGAATGCATAAAAAGAGTATGAAGTAGTTTTAAATTAAGATTAGAAAATAAATTTTTTCCTAGAAATTTTATAACATTCCCTTGACAAAATTGCACCCTCATAGGTCAAGTGGTTTGCCAGAACCTGCAGGCAAAGAGGTGCCTAACAAATGCTTATGCTGACTCTCAATGGTCCTGAGCTTACTTCTTAGATCAGTAGAGTTACTATGTGAGCTTAAAAATTTTATTAGAGTATCAGGTATAAAAATTTTAGCTTGTTCTCACAAAAACTCCAATCATATACAGGCTAAAACAAAACACGACATGTAGGAAAACCTAGAAAAACAAATAATTCTAATGCACAAATAATGTTAACAATAAAAAAAAATTATCCAAAATATAATGTCCAATGTCCATATGTATGGTAAGGGCCTTTTTATTTACACACAAAATTTACTAAAAAAGTGAAGTGGCAGGGAACCAGTGACAACAAATCCATATTATAATCCTAAGACTGACCCAAGTGATTTTTAACTGGGATATACTTTTATCTTCTATCTTAATTTCTTCATCTTCTTCCTTTTATCTCCTCATTTTATCTTTTATTCTTCCACAAGCTCCTTGGATCCGCTGGGCCTCGATATCCAAATGAAAAAGAAACTCATTCATTCTTTTCCCTTTGGATATCAGAATAATCCTAACCTAGCTTTCCAAATAAAAGGGAACACACCCCTAAGGGTTGTTCTCTTCTCTTTGGATTCTA
Organism: Dendrobium nobile; assembly: GCA_022539455.1. Taxonomy (NCBI): domain Eukaryota; kingdom Viridiplantae; phylum Streptophyta; class Magnoliopsida; order Asparagales; family Orchidaceae; genus Dendrobium; species Dendrobium nobile. Next base: position 42,762,008 of record CM039729.1, on the reverse strand, counting down.
GGTTGGATATAATATCCCACTTCTAAATCACCTTCATAATGCTTGACTTTAATAAATTACATTTACATTTCATTTACATTCTAGAAAGAAAAAGAAAATTTAGATCAACTACAGGGTTATCTTAAGCATTTCATAAAAAAATCATTCCCAAGAAGTTATACATTTGCATTTAAATTAAATTCCACCATCCATACTTAGCCACACTCTTTTTTTATTTGAGGGCTAATAACCTGAAGCACCTGTAGAATTTATATAATTATTAATTAATTATCCCCCTTTTATTTCCCTATATGAGTGTGACCACCTGCAGAAAATTTTATAAATAACCAGAATGCTCCTATCTTATGTAACCATCAAACAAATCACATCACATAGAGTAGTTAAAGTAAATTAACACTCACACCAATCACAAATAGCATGTAGTGAAAATAGAGAAAGCCTATCACACAGTAGTAAGAAAGTAAACATCGGCCTAACCTAAAATTAGAGTCAGTTATCCTAATAAACAAATTTAAGTGAGTGCAGTAGGCTGTGTGTTCTGGATATATCCTAGGTCAATTAATCGTTGAAGTTTTCTAGTTGATTGAATTTAGTTTGTTGAAAGTCAAAGGAGTTTTATGTTCAGATTTAAATTTTAGTACCTACAATATTTTTGGAGTTCATTTTAAGTTGAATTTTAATTATTATGGTTGATTAATAGGATTTGTTCTTTAGTGTATTTTTAATTAATTATTTTTTATAATCCTTATACTATTGAATTTAATTATTTATTGAGTTTTTAATGAATTAATAAATTAATTATATTTTAGATTATTTATTAATTTAAAAATGTTTTATTTTATTTTTTAATGATTTATTAAGTGCTAATGTTTTAATAAAACTTTTAGGATTTTTATTTAATATTTTGATGTTTTATTAATTTTAAATTATTTATTGAATCCACTAATTAATTTATTAAAATGTTAATAGTTTATTGAATTTTAAAGTTTTTATTCAATTTTTATTTATTTATTTCATTATAAGATCATTAATATATTAATTAGATTCAATTTTTAGATTTATATTCAAATTTAATCTCTTATTAGTTATTTGTGTTATTTATGATTTGGTTATTAATGATTATATAGTTTTTGTGTGTTTTTATCTGAATTTTCATGTGTGTATTTGAAATTTTCATTAATTAATTATTTATTTTTTATTATATTTAACTAATGTTATATTAATAATATACACTAATCCTAAGGGGAAAGTCACTAAGTTTTCTATGTTCTATGTTTCTACCCTAAACTGTACATGCATCCTAAGTCTAAGATTTTAAGACATAGTCCTTAATTTTTGTCCTTAAATGTTGTTAATATTCTATGGGATGAAAAGTTTATTTTCACTAACCCTTAGGACATTGCACACGTGTAAAAGTGATTTTGGGATCTAAAATAAAATAAAAATAAATCTAATAAAATTGAAGTTACTATAGGGACCTAAAGGAAAATGGTTCACACAAACCCCATCACGGGCCTCCTAGTAGACGGGGAGTATGACCCTGTAGTTCCGCCCATAGCACCTCCACCTAGATGGATGGAGGTGACTAACGCCTTTAGTCCATTCCTTTTATTCAATTGACCGGTACCATTCCTCACAGTTCATGCAAATAAATCATAGAAAATAGGTATTAGAATAACATTTAATAATTAATAATGAAATAATTGAAATTTCCTAAAAATAAAAATGTACCTTTATTTGGGCCTTGACCCCAGTTTGTTGTATGCCTTTTGAACTTTTTCTATTTGAAAGCATACTTTGTACTTTTTCTAACATTTATCCTTTGGCACAAGAAAGGGGGTGTAAAAGGGGGAATATATGGAGAAAGACAGGCATTGCTTTTTCATTAAAACTTTTATTTTCTAGTAAACACCAAACTAACACTTTCTCCAACACCCACACCGTTCATCTCTCGACATAACCACTTTTATTTTATCAAAAGCACAAGGCTCACTTTACTTTTCAAAATAAATTTCCACGTTTCTTGAAGAACATACCTTTTTTACTCTTCCAAAAATCACATAATTTCCATAAAACAAACATTTTACCTCTCACAAGTGCACACTTCACCCTTCCCAAAATCATACTCTAGACTTTTCCTTTTAAAAACACTTTTATACTCTACAATATTCAATGCACCTTTTAATACACACAAATTTCACCTTTTCACCACACACACACTCCAATTACTTATCACATACACACACTTTGTTTTTTTTTTTTAACAATCCAAACATTACTTTTCATTTTCATGCATTTTACCATTCCAACATACACCTCAGCTTTCTCAAAACACTTTATTTTGCTTTCCAAATTACATTCGAGTTCCAACACATGCAAACTCTACAACACCAATTTAAAAAACATATGAGTCCACTTACCATCTCACATTTGCAACTTTCTAATAGCCTCTACTTGCTTAAGAATTCAAAAACTTCACCAACTTACGGAATAGAAAAGTAGTCCACACCAATCCTCATCCATGATCTCAATCTTTATCAAACCTTATTTTCTAACTATTATAGAGATACAGATTTGAAATTTAGCCACTACATCACTATGCTTGGTGAAGAAACTCTAATAAATGTAAGGGAAGCATTGCAATTGCTCGCATAAATTCCATTGCAAATATTATGTTTCTTTTCAAAGATTATGCTGTAACTTCAACCGAATTCCAAATAAAGAAAACAAACTTTATCAATTTACTATCATGACTCTCGAAGAGCTAAAGACATAAGCATAACATTCATTACTTGCTCCACCACCAAAGAGAATACACAAAAATATAGGAAAGTAGATCATGAAATTAAACATAAGCTAAGCTCAAACAAATCAAAGATTTTTTTTGTAAAGACCAACCAAATTACAAGCATGAAAATAATCATTCCAACTTTGATTGCCTCTCTTGCTTTCAAGAAGAGATTATTACAAGTATTGGAAAATAATGTGACCATTAAAGTAAAGAAAGTAGGAAAATCCAGTTATCAAACTCCTCAACCCAAAATCATTTGTGTTAAGAATAAAACTATTTAAATTAAGAGGAGATGATCCATACACTTTTTATTAATCCTATCAGAAATTTGAACTATATCAAACTTATCTTAAGGGGAGGAAATGTAGTTTGAATTTTTATTTTAGGTTAAAAAGAAATAAAACCTATTTTCTCTAATTTACTTTAGAGAAAATAATCAAGGCACATCTCACTTTCATTTTATCAAGAATCCATAGAGGAGGATGTGAATGACATGTAATATAGAAAGGAAGAAGAAGGCCGAGAAGAAGAAATGATGGAAGAGAAAGAAGTATAAAAGGATGGAGTTTAACTAAATCTGGAATGGCCTGGTCGGCATAGTCGGTGGCGACTAAGGAAGTGGGTCATCGCGCTCGGGCAATAGAATGAGAGAGGAGAGGCTCGGCTATAGGGCTTGCTGGCAGATTTCCTTGGGAGGAACAAATGGAAGGGAAGAGGTGGATGAAGGTTTCCTTGAGAACAAAGAGGGAGATGGAGCTTTGGGGTTTCACAAATTACAAAGAGGTGAGAGTGTTCTGTGTGCAAATGAGAGGGAGCCATTATGCGAATGGGGCTGGGGTTCATTTTCTCTGAATTGAGCTTAGTGGGGGCAGTTTTATCTAAAATAAGAGGGAGAGAGAGAGAGAGAGAGAGAGAGAGAGAGAGAGAGAGAGAGAGAGAGAGAGAGAGAGAGAGAGAGAGAGAGAGAGAGAGAGAGAGAGAGAGAGAGATTATGGGGAGCCGGGTTAGACTATCCCTAACTACCTCTTAGGTTTTGCCCAAATTATGTTTTGATTTGAATTTCAAAATTAGAAGTGGTTATAATTGATTTAAACAAATTATTTTCACTTAATATCAAGTTTAATTAATATTGATTTTGATTTTATTTTACTAATTTTAAAAAATTCTATTTAATCAATTTATCCAAATTAATGTTGATATGATTTTAATAGGTTTGAGATGAGTTTAATTTTAGTCAAATCCATCATTTGTTAAAACAAATTTGCGTCTAGTAAATTTTATTTGAATTATTGATGACTTAGGTCGAGTCAGGAGGTTGAGTTGATTTGAGTTTTGGTTGGAGTTGAATTAGATTTAGATTGAATTGATTTTAATTTGAGTTGAATGATAGGTCTGACTCAATGTTATGTCAGTGGGCATCCATCTAAGGGAAAACCTAAAAGAATGATATCTATCTAGGCTACAAAGACCTAGTGCTAGAGTTGATTCTAGGGAAATTGACCTCGAATAATGAGGTCGACACTCCAATATCTCCTTTAGTAGACAATATTTCATCTTGAAAAGTGACTTGTGTTTAGCCTTACTACAATAATATAAAGCCTTCAACGATCTCTTCATTTTAGAATTCAGAATTTGGGCATAGTCACCCTCAGATTTCTTTAACCAAATATTCCTTACCATAGCAGTTGATGCCAGATAGGAGGCTTAAACATCTTCAAATTTAATATTCTTTTTTAAAGTTAAAATTGAAATCCATAATGTTTAAAATAATTGGACTGTGATCCGATCCAACTCTAGCCAAGTTCCTAACCACCAACATATGGGAAGAGCTTAAAGCCATTAAGTTTAAGAAACATCTATCCAATCTCTCAAGAATTCTTTTTACTCTTATTTTATTGTTAGTCCAGATGAATTTTTGCACAATACAACCTACTTCATGTAAGTCATTACTTGTTAAAAGAAATTTCATCTCCTTGGGTCCTAGTGAAAAAACACATCTTTTTCCACACCTCTTATCTTTCTTATCATGTAGGCAATTAAAATTTCCCCCAATCACCATAGGCACTTCCTTAGAAGAATAATATTGTAACTTCTCCAAAACACATTTTCTTTTATACACATCCTTGCTTCCAAAAATAAAAGAAATTCTCAATCTTCCTTTATTTAGAACTTCAACTCACCAATTATAAATTGATGAGAAGATTTTAAAACTTTAAAGGACGCTATACTTGATTTCCATGCCACCATAATTCCACCAGACAGACCTTCTGAAGGAACTTGGAAAAAATCCCAATCCGCTTCAATTAACAAGTCTACTTTCCTTCTGTCAAACAATGAAATCTTAGTTTCCTGCAATCCAAAAAAAAACCCCATTACCCTTCGCAAACCCCTTTAGGTATAAAGAAGCTTTTGTCTTCCTAACTCCACTATAATTCCAAAACCCAATAGATGACATCATCATAAAAGAGGGGATGTATTTCCCATTTCATCTTTAAGGTCTCCATCTATTCTCCTACTCCTAGGAGCCATTTTGATAGGGCCTAAACTTTTAACTTGTTTAGATCCTTTCTTTTTAGATCCACCTTTTTTTAAACCCATAACCTCATTCATAGTATATATTTAGACTTCCATATTTCCCTTATCCAATAAAGTAATCTCCTTAAGAGATACAGCTTTATTAGATAAAATGATATCTTCTTTCTCACCCTCATTCTCTAATAATTTTAATTTATTATCATTAATGGAAATTATAGTAGAGTAAGGAGCCATGCCCCTATCAGTTTCTTTATCCATCACTTGCATAAAGGGAACATTAATAACATCAGGAACTTGTACTCTAACCTGCATAGCATGAGGATCTACAAATTCTTCTAGAATCTCTTTATCACGTTCTTCAGTGTTACTAACTTTAGCAGCCTTCTGGTAAATTCTAGGATTCTTCAAAGGAACAACAACTTTTCCATCTTGATTATTCAATGGATGTTGCACAATATTTCTGGAACCTTGGCTTTTTAAACTCTTCCTTCCAAAGTTCACATGTATCTAAGGCCCATATTTAACACTATTTGAACCGCTCACCTTAGCTAGAACTTCACACATAGTTGGATTACCATTTAAGACAGATGCCTCATTTGGTTTGGACTATTGATTAGCCATCAACATTCTTTCCAAACAATAGTTTTTTAGATGACATATTTTGCCGCAATTGAAATAAAAGTTCAAAATCTTATCATATTCAATTCTTTGGAAAAATTTCCAAGAACTTCCTTCTACCCAAACTCCAAAAGGAAACTTGCTATCCAAATTGCTACGAATGCAAATTCTATTAAATTCCCTTCTACTCCGTTGGAACATGTTTCCATCAATCATATAAGGCATCCAAACCATTGAAGTAATTCATCATATGTTAATTTTGTCCCAGCATTATTGTGGTAAGTTTGGCATTCTAATCCAAATTGGAGCCGAAAGCCCCTTCAAAGATAAAGGAGAAAATGATGGAGACCATCTGTCCAACCAAATTATATTTTCCCTCACATTCTAAGGACCACTAGAGAAGATTGATTCCAAAGTTTATGGTTCATCAAATGCACAAAGAACCCAACCCAAATAAGGAACTATTAGCAGAAATTTGCCAAAGTCAGACCATTGTCTCCATAACTCCATGCTAACCAATTGAAATGGTATATTTTCCCCGAAGACTTTAATCACCAAAGTTTTTTTAAGCTTGTTCAAAATTTTTAATTAATTTGATAAGTATAGTTTTACCACTAAATCTTCCCTAGTAAAATCCTTACTAAAATCCAAGTTTGTAACATTGATATTAGTTTTTTTAATCCAAGCATTTTATAATACATTACTAAAAGGAATTTTAGGAATAACTAGCTTCTTTTCATCCGCATTGCAACCAGCCAGTTCTTCTTCTTCAAATAATCAAACTTGGTTAAGATTTGCGATATGATCTTTTTCCAAAATAATAGTATCCTCAGCATTACTAATCTCTATTATTATCTTTCTCGAATCATCATGATCTACTGAAATAGGCAACACAGAATCATCAACACCTTTTTGGATATCTCCAAGAACATTTAAATCCAAATTAGTTTTTATTAACATCAACTGGCCTCTAGGATTTGGAGGAGATCTAGATTTGTGCAGGATATTTACTTTTTCAGCAACTACATTCTTCCCTTTACCAATAATTTTAATAGTTTTTTTCTGATTAAGCAATACACTTCATTGATAATCAGAGGCTTACATGATATGAATTTTAACTTTTTGCCTTTTGGGTTTCCTGCAAATCCTTGCTAAAAGCTAGCGGAGATGACCCAAAATTCAACGATGATGAGAACAGAGGTGTCAGATTAGCACGCCGACCTTTATATGGATCGCCAACTATTGTCGAAGACCGGTGACCCTCCATCTCCTTCAGATTTGTTAAAAAGCGTGAATCAATTTAAAAAAAAAAATTTCTCTCACTTGAAAATTCTGGACCTTCTCTAACTAAACAAAAATCATCCAATGTGAGCCATCAGCACAAGCATTTAGATGGTAAATAAAACCCTTTTATCAAATGAACAAAATCTGCAGGATTGAACTTCCTTATAATTCTCCACACAAGCACAAAATAAGAAGTTTGTATATTATTACTCCAAATTCTATTTAAGATAACAATAACATCAATTTCTTCCTTAATGAAATGCTAAACATTTTTTAAGATAAAAAACCATTGTAGGAAAGTTTAAACAAAATCAGATCATCATCACCCACAAAGAAACTCACCTCTTTAATTTTATTAAATTTCTTAGCTAGCACTAGCTCCTAAATAGCTTCCATATCCCAACTATTTAGGGTTTAGGGTTTAGGGTTTAGGATTAAGAGTTTCAATTTTAGGGTTTAGTGTTTAGAGAATAGGGTTTAGGGTTTAGGGTTTAGAGTTTAGGGTTTAGGGTTTAGGATTTAGGGTTTAGTGTTTAGAGTTTAGGATTTAATGTTTGTATTTATTATTAAGGTTAATGGTTACAAAAGTTTTATATATTTATGTTTAAGATTTTGGATTTTTGCTTTAGTGTTTAGGGATTTGGTTATCGCATTATGGTTTTTGGTGAAAGGTTTGGAATTAATTTTTTTTTAAAGGCTCGTATTTTTATTTTTATTATTTAGGTTTTGCATAATAGGTTTTTGAAATTTTAATTTATATTTTTTAAATTTTTCATTTCAGGTTTAGGGATTAGAGTTTAGGGTTTATGATTTATATTTTTTGATTAGGTTTGTTTGTGTTTTGAGTTTGGGGTCTAGGATTTCGATTTTTATGTTTAGGGTTAAGCCTTTACAAATAAATGTTTATTATTTTAAAGTTAGGATTAAGGTTTTTGTGTTAACAGTTTAGTGTTTTATTATTAAGGTACAGGGTTCAATATTTATGATATTTATTTTATGGTTTAGGATTTATGATTTATAATTTAGGATTTAGGGTTCAGTGGTTAGGGTTATGGTTTATAGTTTTGGGTTTAGAATTTTTTTTTTTTATAGTTTAGTGTTTTGTATTTATTATTTAGGGTTTAGGGTAAGGGATGATGATTTAAGGTTAGTGTTTACGTTTAGGGATTAGGGATTTAGAGTTTAGGTTTTTAAAGTTAGGGCTTAGCCTTTATTGCTTAGGCTTTAGGGTTTGGGATTTAAGGCAAATGAATAAGGTTTAATGTTTAATGTTTATTGTTTCAGGTTTATATTTTTAGGTTTTTTTTTCTAGTTTTGGTAATTGGGGTTCTTGGTTTATAATTTTTGGTTTAGAATTTCATTTTTACTATTTAGGGTTTTATGTTTTGTGATTTAGGATTTATGGTTTAGGGTTATGGTTTTTGGATTTAGGGTATAAGCTATGAGTTTAGGGTTTTGGGTCTCTTTTTTGAGTTTAGGGTTTACTGTTTGGGTTTAGAATTTAGGATTTACGGTTTGGGATTAAGTTTTTTTTGGTTTAAGATGTATGGTTTGTGTTTAGGGTTTACTTTATCTAGATTAGTAGTATTTAGAGTTTAGAACTTTAGTGTAAATGTTTAGGGTTTACATTTTAGAGTATGATTTTTAGAGAATATGGTTTATGGATTAGTGTTAAAGTTTTAGGTTTAGAGTTTAGGTTTTATGTTTTAGGGCTCATGGTTTAGGTTTTAGGTTTTAAGGTTCAGTGTTTTAGAGTTTAAGGCTTAGGATTTTGGTACTAAGGTATAGGATTTTTGATTTAGGGTTTTGAATTATATATATATTTGTGTGTGTGTGTGTGTGTGTGTGTGTGTGGAAAACCCATGGAGGGGCCTATGTGTTAAATAGGAAAATCATTACAAAGTCCATATAGGGGACCTTCAGCTCACTACTGCTCAAAAGAGCTACAGAAAATTCCCAATAAATACTAAGAGCCGAAAGTCCCATATGCTAACTAGTACCAAATGAACTAGTAACATTCTAGGGTTTCAAGAAGACAACACCTAGAAAAGAAAGAGAAGAAAATATAAGATGTGCACTACCTTTCTTCAAAAAATAGAGCAGAGCATCCACCATCATAACCTATACTTAAACCTCAAGGATGACCAAGAATACTAAAAGAACCTGCAAAAATAAATATAAAACCTAATAAAAAAATTAGTAATAATAAAGATGAACTATCCAAATTAAAAATCAAGAAGGAATTAGAAATGCTCCCTTAAGTAAAAATAGGTAAGGGACCATGGTGCTGATAGATTATAACACAACTTAAGCCAAAATAATTCTTCTTAGGAACCACCCAGCCAAAAAAGATAAAAATTACAATGCAAAACAAAATAAGATTGAAAATAGTATGGAAGGATAAATTAACACAGGATAAACCACAGCAACCAGCACCCAAAAATATAATAGGGCGAACCCAAGAAAGAAAGCTAAAGCTAGCATTTAAATAAGTATTAATAGAGCTCAGAATCATGCCACAACCCTCATGAATAAAACCCCAATGCCGCTGAATTCTAATCCCATAATTATACAGATAATAGAAAAGAAAACATAAAATAGAGTAGAGGAAGTCATAAATAACCAAACAACCTTCACAACCACTTAGGCAACAGATAATAACTTCCATCTTATAGAAATTGTTAATCAAAAAATTGAGTACATAGTTAAGAAGAATAAACTAACCATACAAAAAATGAAAAAACGGCACTAAAAAAATGTCTTTAGTATAACACACACCCATCCAGCAGCTCACAACTGAAGAAATGTTGGAGCCAAAAGAATTATAACCAGTTCTGAAAAACAATCCGGCATACCCTTAAGGATAAGCACCACAACCAAACTGAGCAATTGCTAGTAGGAATAAAAGGGCAACAAAAGGGGTATAAATCAGGTAAATTAATTCTAATCTTTGATCAAATTACCAACAAACATGCACATCTTTTGAAATAGGAACAAGATAGAATCCAAAAAAACACAACAACAAAATGTTAACGAATCTTGGAAAACTAAAATCTGACATAAGGCAAACCCAACAAAAGACCAACAAGAGATCTAAATAATGCATTGAAGAGATGTAAAGGGCATATAGCAGCAATTAGCAATAAATGAATACCACATCACAAGATCAAACTAGTAGAGCTCTAGTTCAAAATAACCGCCTGGCCAACTAGGAACAATAGTAAAAGGAACAAAAAACAACACATAAGAGAAATACCAAAATAATAACATCCTTAGGAAACTAGGAAATCCTAATTGAAGGAAACCAAAATATCAAGACTACCAAACACTTGGAAGCCAAGACACCAAAACCATGGGTTAGGAATCACACGGCTCCAGCAAAACTGAGGTAACCTCAATGCAAAAATCAAGAACCAATGAAATAAACTCTTTAAATTATAACATAAGGGGTACCAATTTTATCCAATCTTATATGCCCATTTAATGGACTAGGTAAGTTATTAGCAACAAAATTAGTGGGATGATCCAAATTACAACCCCAATTAGCCAACCAAATAGCACATTAATTCCCCTCCCTATACACATGAGAGAAGGAGGCACTAATAAAGATCATTAACTTTTTAATATCCCCCACCAAGTAAAATAGCTTTGAATTGCAGACAGAATCTTCAAGACTATTTAAGCATTGAATAAAATAATTAGAAACAACTTTAATATTGATAGGAATAATATCAAAGGAAATACATATTTAATCCCACAGAGAATAGCCGAGAGCTCAACAAAATTTACATCAAGCAATTGTAAGGGCCCTGCAAAAGCCATAAAAAATATTACCATAATTATCCCTGAGAATCCCACCACAACCTAAAAATTATTGAACAATAATAGCATTCACATTAAATTTATAAGTGTTAATGGGGGGTTTAATCCAGCAAACAATTCTAAAACCAGAAGGAGGGTGCAGATCACCGTTCAACTTAGTACCTAAGTCATAAGCCACAAACCAATAATTTTTAAAATTCTTGTAAGAAAGAAAGTTAACAAAAAAGTTTCACATAACTTCATCTTTAACCTTATTTATAATCCTATTATTGTTCATGCCAACTCCATTAAAAAGCAAGTTGTTCTGTTCCAACCATAAATACCATAAAATGAGGGAAGGAATAACATTTCTAATGTGCCCTTTAGACTTAACAAACCAAAATATAAGAGTAACATTAATAGAATGTTTAGCATTAAACCAATTTAATTTGAAAATATCATTGAAATAATTCCAAGTTTTCATAGCTAAAGGACCAAAAAGAAAAATCTGATGCATATTCCCCTCATGATAATAACAATGGCATTTGGATGGCATAATAAAACCTCTTTTAATTAAATTATTGTTAGTAGGAATGAACTTAAACAAAATTCTTCATATCAAAATAGCAATAGTGGAAGGAAAGCTTTTATGCCAAATCAAAGGGAAAATAAAAGAAATATCATTCTTGGTTCTAAAATCACGCAAGGCCTCCCTTAGTTTAGAAGTACCAACTTTGGACAAATTACATAAATGTAAATCCTTAGATTCAATGTTAGGGGAAGATTGAAATTTTGATAAATAATAGATCCATGAATCACATTCAAAAGTTTATCATAGTGCCAATAGTTATCCATTATGAAAAAGTTCACCTTAAATACCATAGTAAAAGAGGAATTATTAATAGAATAAAAAGAATGACGACCTAACTATTGATCTTTCCAGAAGAAAATATTTCCACCACCAAGCCCCCAAAAAAGATGTGCTTTAACCATCCATTTAACCATGCTAAGTCTCCCCCAAACTTTAGAGTTGTCTTGGTTAAAAGAGAAAATAGTAGGATGTTTTCCCACACAATATTTAGCAACCATAAATTTAGCCAAAAGGCTCATATTAGAACAAAAGTTATACCACAACATGAAAGGAAATGAATGGGATAAATCAAACATACTCCTATAACCCAAAGCACCCTCATTTAACACAGCACAACATTTATCCCAAGTGGACTAAGTGATTTTAGAATTAATGTTAGCCCCTTTCCAAAAAAACTTATTTATATGTTTATTAATCATATGGAAAATAGTTTGAGTAGGTTGAAGAGTTTGAAAAGTATAAACTGGAAGCGAGCAAAGAACACTTCTAACTAGAGTAAGCCTACCACAAAATCTTAGACAATTAGAATCCCAGGACTAAAGCTTGCTCTGAACCGAAGTAATCAAATCATCATTCAGAAAATAATTTTTACGACCTTTAAGAATAGGAACCCCAAGATACCTAATAGGTATTTGAGGTTACATAAAGCCAGACATAGCTTTGATAGTAACAATATGATTATTAGGCATTTTGTTAAGGGCCATAATGCTACATTTATTTTTATTTAAAGAAAGCCCACTAAAATTTTAAAAATAATGAAAAATCTCTAAAAGTTTATTGATCCGATTTAAAGAACCATTCCTAAAAAGAATAAAATCATTGACAAAGCATGGGTGAGAGATAAGAAAACCATTCAAGGTTCTAAAATAGAGGTTAGAGTGGTTCTCAAAGAGGTTAACAAGGCCTCTAAACAAATAATCTACCGCAATAATGAAAAGGGCAGGATAGATAGGGTCTCCCTATCTAAGGCCATAAAAGGATCTAAAGAAGCCTGTGCTCTTTCCATTGACAATAATGGAAAAAAATGAGCCTTTAATGCAATTCCTAATAAGATTGATAAAAACAGAATTAAAGATAAATAAATGTAAAATGTTATAAAGAAAAATCCAGTCAATGTTATCATATGCCTTGGAAATATCAAGCTTTAAGATAATGCTGTTACCTCTCACCCTAACATCTAGATCGTGAAAAAATTCTTAAGCAAAAAAAATTGTCAGCAATAGTCTGACCCTTAACAAAACACATTGGATAGGGAGAAATAATTTTAGGCATAATAGGCTTTATTCTAATCATAAAAATTTTTATAAATCAACTTATTAAAAAAGGTACAATGACTAATAGGTCTAAAACCATTCCAATTTCTAACTGAGTTGATCTTGAGGATAAGCATAATATAAGTAGAAGTAAAGAATTTAGGGATACCATGCTTAGTGAAAAAAAGTCCAAAACAGTAGAAAAAAGGTCAAGGCTAATAATATTCCAAGCTTTTTGAAAAAAACATAGTTGTAAAACCATGTTGACCATCCATAGAATCATCATTCATGCCACAAATAATCTCTTTTAACTCCTCTAAAGATGGGGGTATAAAAATTAAATTATTATCCTCCTAAGATATAAGATTAGGGATAATATCATGGTTATCAATATTAACAGGAGTAATTTCTTTATTAAGGCAATTTTGAAAGTGTTGAATAACCAAATTACCAATTTCCTCCCCATATTCGGTAGTAGAACCATCATCATGAGTCATTTTATTAATGGAGTTTTGGCTCTTTTTCTCTTAACCAAAGCATGAAAATATTTGGAAATATCATCACCTTCAACGAGGTGATTCGCAACCACTTTTTACTTCCAAAAAGTTTCCTCTTGAGTTTGTAATTTAAATAGATAAACTTTAGCCTCTTTGAGCAAAATAAAATTAGCATTAGAAGGAGAAACTTGATAGTTAGCCTCAATAGAATTTACTTTGTCTTTAGCAATCAGAATATTAATTAAAATATTTTTTAAAACAATGTGATTCCACTAATTAATGACTTTTTCAATCTTTTCAGCTTGAACCAAAACCTGTTCATTCCATGATAGAATTATCAAGATGCAAGGGGGCATGCCAATTTTTCTAAACCTCAGCAAGGTAAGACTCATGAAGCAGCCACATAATATGAAATCTAAATTAAGGGAAAGGGTTCATCTGTCTAGATTTAAGTGTAATCAACAATGGAGAATGACTAGAAAGAATTCTACTAAGATGCTCAACAGAAATAGTGTTAAAATATTTAAGCCAATTGTCATAAAATAAAACCCAATCCAAACATTTCCATAAATGACCATCGTTCCAAGTAAATTTATTACCAGAAGAACAATTGTCAATCAAATTGAAATCAATAATCATGTTGTTAAAGTCCTACATAGAGTGATAGTTAGGAGTAGAAATCCCATATGCTTAGAAGGATTAGAAATCATGTTAAAACCACCACCAACAAGCCAAGGCATTTTGTAAATACTATAAAAATTATTAAGTTACTTAAATAACATTTTTATAGTATTACAAGTAGAAGAAGCATATAATAATGGATGCATGATAATTCAAATTGAAAAATTCAACAGTACAATGCAGAACATCAGTAAAGTTTCCAATGTCATTAATCCTAACAAGATCCTTCAAAGAAACCAAAATTTTATTGGAAGAGTTAGAAGCAAAATGCTTAAACCCCACGATTCTAGACTAGAAGGTAAATTAGAGACATTAATAAGCAGCTCAAGCAAAATAAGAATTAAAACATTGTAAATATGACATAAATTCTTAACTCTTAACCTAGACAAGGGGAAACCAATACCACTAACATTCAAAATAATAGTTTTAAATATAGGAAACATATTAACAACTAGTTTGCGAGCAACGGGTGGTCCTAAGAGATTGTAAAATGATGTTTTTTTATTTTCCTACCACTCCTATTATAAAATTTAGTAAAACTATTATCATCTTTAGCAAAACCTTTAGCAATAATGTCCATATCCTCCGTATTTGTAAAAGCATCACTATAATGATGAGAGATTGAAGGAAACTTTCTATCATTGTGTTGAGTCACCTGCCTTATCTATTGAGGATATTTACCCTCTATAAATTTGCAGTCATCCTCCACATTACCTTTGACCTCCTTAAAAGATCAAGATTTTCCCACTGAAAGAGAGGGAGATGAAGGGATAGATGATTATAGACTTGTCATCTTCCAAAGACTAAAATTCATTAACAAATAGATCAAACCAATACCTGAAGATAACTAAAAGAAACAAATGAAAAGGAAAATATTAAAAAAATGCAAGAGAACCATGCTAGGAAGGCAAAACTAGTAACATGAAGAGGGAACCTTAGATTGCCTCAAAATCACCAAAGCTCAACAAGAAAAGAGATGTTGCCCGAATTTATGATTCATAATTTAATATTTTGTGTCTAGGATTTAGGGATTGAGGATAAGGGATTAGTGTTGATCTCATTATTTGATGTCAATTTCCACGTAATTCATCTCTAGCATCTAGTTCTTCGTAGCCTAGTTTAGACGTCGCTCCTCTAGGATTTCTCTTAGGTGGATTCCTACTAACGTAGGACAAGCTCAACCCTACAATTTGACCCGAATCAAATCAAAACCAATTCAATCCAAATCGTTATAAAAAAGATAAAATTAATAATTTAAAATTATTTTTAATTCTAAAATTAAAATAAAATATATATTTTTTTAATTATTAATTTTATTCTAAATTAATCACTAAATTATTCTTAAGCTTTTAAATTAAAAATTATCTCTTGAATTCATCTATAAATTGCGATTAATCTAAGCCATCGATTTGAAAATGATTTTTTTTAGGAGAAACCCACAAAAGGGCCTACGCATTAATTAAGGTAAAATTGTATATAGTCCTTTAGGGGATCACAAGCTAGCTACTACTTAAAGAGCTTCAAAAATAAAGAAAAGAAAAACCTGGGAGCTCGAGTTCCACACTGAATATCGATACAAGAATCCCTAAGTACATGCTACGATTCTTAAGAAAAAGTACCCAAAAAGAAGGAGCTAACAAAAATTAACCAAAATGCCCCCAGCAACCAATCCCCATCGCTACGTTGTAATCATCCACCAAAAAAATAACCTGCAAAATAGACTGATAGGCAAGTATGATATTGCAGTAATATGGCCTAAATAAAATATAAGGATAGTCCAAAAGATATATTACAAAAATATTAGAATAATAAACAAAAGGAACATAAGAAACCAAATTAACCACCTGATCAATCACCACCATTATGGCAAGATAGACAAAGTTACTTAGAAAGGAATTGATAGAAAAAGGGTAAACTATCAAAGACCAGGAAAAACCAACTATAAAGCCCATCTCCACCAAAAACGGATACAACTAATAAAAAGTCACTAATGCTCCCACCATAAAGACCATGCCAGATAAGTAGAAACAATAAGATAAACTCAACCCAGGTCGAACTAGGAGCCCCAGGAAACACAAAAGAAACCAAAATAAGTTGTTCAAGAACCCAGAACTAAACAACCACAACTTACACCCTAGAAATAGCCCAGACAGAGACATGCAGTGGAAATACCCCTGCTATAGATTAACCGCCACCATCCAATTCGTAATCCAAAAAATAGAAGCATAACAACAAATAGGAAAGAAACAAACCATAAAAGTTATCGAATATAACCCAACGAGAACTTAAAGAAGCAAGAAAACAAAAGGAGCTGAGAACAACCCAACAAAGAGGAAGTAAATAAACCCACCATCATAAAAACTTAAGTAGTAGAAAAAAACCAAGACCGAGCTAAGAGGCAAATAGGGCACCTCAATGCAACCAAATAAAATACAGCAGAAAATGGGAACCCCATATCAACCAAAAGCGAGTAGAACCACCAAAACTAATGATTAACATAAGATAACCCAACTTAATCTAGTCTTAAGAGGCCTTTAAAAAGAATAGGCAGCTGAAAAAATGAATGCTCAGTCAAACCATTAAAAGCACAATCCAAATTGGCCATAGCCTGCGTACATGCATTCCCCTTATCCAAAATGATAGAAAAAGAGCAGTTCAGAGAGTTCAAGATCTCCCTAATGTCCCTCCAAATGTAAAACAAGGCAGAGGATCAAATGCTATCCTCTTTAACATTAAGAAAATTGTAGTCAAAATAAGAACCCACCTCCAGCTCAATATTAATTTGATAAAGGTTAGCACTGAGACTTAAGCTGTGAAGCACAGCATAGTAAATAGCAAAGTTAACATCACCATTAGCAACAGGCCAAGCAAAACCTAATATCTAGATGCCATTATGATCTCTAATGACACCACCATAACCAATAATATTACATAAATTAGCACTAGCCACATTCAACTTAAAAGGATTAGGATGAGGCTTAATCCAAGTAATGCACTTCATCACCTTATGCAAATTATCCAGCTCCAAGTTAATACCAAAAGTAGGGGAAGTAAATATAAAGTTCTTAAAATTCTTAAAAGAGAGTAAATTAGCATAATAAAGGGTAACCACTTTATCCTTAACTTTATGGATAATTCCATAGTATTTCATAACAACCCCATTGAAACAAGAATCATTTCTCTCTAACCAAAGGAACCAAAGGATAATAGAGGGAAAAACATTTCTGACATGGCCTTCAGACTAAACAACCCAACAATAAAGTAAATAGTAAATAAAAATCATTGTTGTAAAAAAATTTTTATGAAAGATGTCCTCAAAATAAGTCCAAACTTTAATAGAAACGGGGCCAGAGATAAAATCATGATGCATATTGTCAACAACGTAACAACATTGGAATTTAAAAGGAAAGATAAAACCTCTTTCCTCAAATTATCATCCGTAGGAATAAGTTTGTGAAGAATTCTCCAAATAAAGACATAAAACATAGAGGGGAAACTTTTATACCAAATCATTTTAGAAAAATCTTAGAAGACTCATTTTTAGCTCTAAAGGAATGCCAAGCATCCTTAACACTAAAAAAACCATCTTTAGTAAAATTATGGAGCAACGCATCCTTAGAGTTAATTTTTAGAGGAATCATTAAAACATGCTAAATAATAAAATTAGGGAGAACAATAGTTTCTCCAAATCCTAACTATTATTAGAAAAGAAGTAGTTAACCTTTACCTTGGCAATAGAAAAAGAGTTCAATAAAGAATCAATTGACTGGCCATTAAGCCACTGATCTTGCCAAAAGTAAATATTTCCATTACCAAGACCCCACACAATATAAGGCTCAACATTCCATTTAATCAAGCAGAGCCGCTGCCAAACTTTAGAGTGGCATGGAAGGATGTCTCCCCCCACAATACTTGGCCATTATAAAATTGACCCAAAGACTCACATTGTCCCTAAGGTTATACCAAAGTTTGAAAGAAAAAGTTGTTGCCAAATCAAACATACTCTTACACCTTAAAACCCCTTTTTGCATAGTTCCACAACATTTACCCCAGGACGACCAAAGAATCTTAGAATTGTTCCTAGAACCATCCAAAAAAATTTATTAAAAATTCTATCAATCGTGTGGCACACCATCTTTGTAGGAAAAAGGGTTTGAAAATTATAAACCAGAATAGAGAAAATAACACTTTTAGTAAGAATAACATGGCCACCAAAGCTTATGAAATTAAAAACCCAGGAAGATAATCTGTTCTGCACCACAGAAATTAAATCATCAAAAAGAAAAGACTTCTTTCTACCCTTATAGAGAGGAATACCAAGATATTTTAAAGGAAAAATACCTTGAGTAAAGCTAGTAAGGTTCTTAATATACACAACACGATAAGAAGAATCATTCTTAGCAACAATAAAATAGCAGTTATGCTTATTAAAAGCCAAACCACTATTCGATTCAAACTGGTCAAAGAAGCTCATAATTTTATCAATCCTATTCATTAAAGCATTTAAAAACACATTGAAATCATCAACAAAGCATACATGAGATATTTTAAAACCACCTAATTTTATAAAATAAAGAATATGACATTTATAAAAAAAAGATCAGTAAGGCTCCTAGAAAGGTAATCTGTAATAATAATAAAGAGCGCATGGGAAACAGGATCCCCTTGTCTTAGCCCATGAGAAGCCACAAAGAAACAATGGCTCTAACCATTCATAATAATATAGAAGAAAGGGCTTTCAATACAAGTCTTTATGAGATTAATGAAATTATAATCAATACCAAATAAACTCATGATAATGTAAATAAAATTCCAATTAATATTATCATAATCCTTAGCAATATCCAGTTTCATAATAATATTACCACCTCTAATCTTGACATCCAAGTCTTGAATAAATTCATGAGCCAACAGGATATTGTCAGCAATGGCACGACCTTTGACAAAGCTCATTTTAAAAAGAGATATAAGCTTAGGCAATAAAATAGCCGATTCATCGGGATTTTAGAGTCATTCAAGGAATTCACAACAATGTTCATGGGAATAAGCATAATAGAAGTAGAAGAAAAAACTTTGGAATAGGAGTACCATTAAAAAAATTAGTGATGAAAGAGAAAATGTCATTATAAATAATAAACCACATCTTCTGAAAGAACTTAGTAGTGAAGCCATCTGGGCCAACCACAAAATCAACATTCATTCCAAATAAAGTATCTTTAACCTCCTCAAGAGAATGAGACTTAGATAAGCCAATGTTATCCTCTTGAGAAACAATATTAGGAATAATGGATGGATTATCAATAATATAAGGATTAAAAGATTTATTATGGTGGTTTTGAAAATAATTAATCGCCAAACTAGCAATCTTATCGCTATCCTCAGTAACAAAGCCATCCTCAAGGGAAATTTTATGAATGCATTTAATAACACATTTCTTATTAACCAAAGCATGAAAATATTTTGTATTGTTATTACCTTTCACCAAATGCTTGACAGCCGCTTTTTGCTTCCAAATAATTTCTTATTAGGATTGAAGATTACAAAGCTCCACTTTTTCCACTTTTAAAAGTCAAAGATTGGACTTAGAGGGATCCAACTAATAAAGATCCTCAGTAGAGTTAACCCTATCATCCATAAGTAAAATATTAAAAAATAGATCTTTAAAAACATTATGATTCTACCAATTCAAAACTAGTTTAAGTCTTTTTAATTTAAGCCAAAGTTTATTCATACCAAAAATAGAATCATTCGGGAAGAGAGGAGCTTGCCAATTATTCTAGACCACATCAAGAAATGAATCATGAAGCAACCACATGTTTTGAAATCTAAATTGTGAAGGAATACCCTTGGTTCTATTCTTAATTTTGATAAGAAGAGGAGATTGATCAGAAAGGGTGGAGCTAAGGTGATTAACCTTAGTCAACTCAAAAGAATTAAGCGAGGCATTATTAAATAAAACTCTATTAAGCCTTTGCCATAAATGCCAACGATGCCAAGTAAATTTATTGCCAGAAAAACCAATATCAATAAGGTTACACTCCAAAATCATGTCATTGAAATCCTCTATTGATTGATATATAGGAAGAGAACCCCTATACTCTCAATCGGCTTCATAAAAGTGTTAAGTTCACCACCAATAAGCCAAGGAAGGTTGTAAATACTATGAAATTGAGTGATTTGATCCCATAAAATCCTTCTAGTATAATAAGAAGAAGCAGCATAAATAAAAGACGCACAATATTATAAATTAGAACTTTTTATATTATAATAAAAAACTTGGGTAAAATCCCCAATGATATAAATTCTAACATAATCTTTCTAGAATATCCAAATTTTATTGGCAACCTTTGACTTAGCATGTTTAAAACCCAGACTTTTAGCTGTACCTAGTAATTTATCCATAGAAATAAGAGGTTCAAGCAAAATAAGAATAGAGAGATTATGAGCATAAATTTTTACCTCTAAACTTAGAGGAATGACAACTAATACCCCAGACATTCCAAATAATGGCATTAAACATAAAAAAAAAACATAATTAATGAGAACTATGCGAACGTGTGCTTCTACGGGACTGTAAGAAAACATTTTTGGGTTTTCTACCTCTCTTACCATGACCCTTGCAGAAACTCAAATAATCATCTTCTCTTGCATAACATTTAACCAGAATATCCACTTCCGTATTAGTAAAAGCATCATAAATATAATGATCAGATAAAGGAACCTTACTATCATTTAAATTACCTGAAAGCCCCTTTGAAAGAGGTAGCTCACCTTCCCCATAGAAAACACCATCTTCCAAAGTAGAACTATTCCTCTCAATGCCTCGACATAATTCTTTCACTCTTGATTAGGGCATTAGGAAGATTCACTTGTTGAGACAAATCATCCTCCAGCAATAAAGGCTCAACTCTTTCATGAATTAGATCATTAAATTGTTTATTCATAGTCATAAATTATAAAGGATAAGGATAGTTAGTGTTAATATCAAAAATAACCATTTGACGCAAAGTTTGTTGTGATTCACAAAGAATAGATGGATCAAGTATATTCTTAGAGTTATTAGGTAACACTTATTCCTCCCCAACAGATAGAATAGGAATAGCATCCATAACTGGTTCCAAGATTTGAGAACTTTGTAATTCACCTCAAAAAAATGAGGGGAGGAGTGGGGGGGGGGGGGGGGGGGGGGGGCAGCCTGAATAAAATCAGGCTGAATATTAACCACTTCATTACCCTTGGGTATAACACCATTACCTTCCACTACAGTATGATTCAAAATAGCATTAACATAAACATTCAAATTGCCTTATTTTACTTTAGAATGCCTAACAATTTCTTTTTTCCTTCTTAAGGTGTGGATGAAATTTAAAACATTCACTTAAGCCCTTGCTGTGCATCTTACAATGAGAACGAAAAATTGGATAATTTTCAAACTCAACCTTTTGGAAATAACCATTGAATTCAAAACCTAGTCCTAACTCTATAGGATATTTTTTAGAAATATCTCACTCAACTAATACATGAGCCATAGACGGCGTGAAACCGAAGTTGTGTCCTGGTCCAATTGCAATGGCCGATTAAGAATGCAAGTAAGCCCAAAAATAACTTTAGAACTAAAAAAATGGAGCCCCGGATTAGGGAAAGAGACCCAAACAGAAGCAATTGGCGATTCCTCATGGATATCAAAGTCAGGTGTCCATTTAAGGAGCCTAGTTTGGCAAGCCCGAATATAATAAGATCTCCAAGATAAAATCCAGCTATAGTCCAAGTTATTTCTAAGTTGGATTGCCACATGATGGGGGTCAATTAATCTAATATGAAAAGAACCAGAGAGCTTCAAATACACAAAAAACTTATAGATTATATCGAGGTTAGAATGCCTTAGAATAAACTTTCCCTTAAGAGTAAGAGGGAATGGGTAAGCTAACCGAGCCACAACCGAATCGTCAAATATAGGCGGGATTGCCCTTAAATGATGAGTGAACAAATTAAAAGGGGGGGGGGGGGGGGGGGGGGTTTTGGGGGGAAGAAGCAGAAGATCCAACAAGCACATCCTTAAAAGAGTAGGATTTGCCATTTAGAGCAGCAGCCCATTGAGGGTAAGATAGCGACAGGGTTGTCATCTCCCAAAACTATGAAAAAATGATAGAAAAAATAAAATGAAAGCTCAAAAGCATAAAAAAAAGATAGAGAATATAAGAAAGGAGAAAAATTGAGATAAACATCCATAGACCTTGCAAGAGACTGCACGAAATAAAACCACACAGGAAGCCTTACAGCGCGAAGTAAAAGCCAAAAGAAGTAAAAATAAATAACATAAAAACTAGAGCGAAAGTAGCAAGTAAACCAACCAGGAAGACACATAACGATCGTACAAAGAGGAACCCTAGAATTGCCTCAGAATTGCCTCAAAAACAAGAGCCAAGGAGTTGTTGAATAGGAATAAATTTGAATAAGTTTCGGTTTATAATGGTGCAAATCACCACTCTTTCTATTTGGCAAAATTGAAACCTCCAAGCTGCGTGCATTCTATCTCACAAACTGCCCTCCCTCTTTCTTGTACACCTCCAGGCAGAAACCCTTGTCTCTATTCGAAAGAGGGATGAAGGCTCTAGTCTGTCCCTTCTCCCATTCATGAACGCCCCTACTCTCCCTCTCTCACGCGAAGCCCAGGTCGAGCCCCTGTCCTTCTCCATCCTTCTCTCTCTCTCTCTCGTTGATTTTTCCCTAAGGAAGACGGCTAAGCCCCACTGCAGTAGCAACCGCTCTCTGATTTGCCCTAGCCAATGGTCATTTTTCTTATAAGTATATCTTCTACATTCTCATTTTCTTTCTTTTCCTTTTAGCAATCTTGATGATGAAAAAGTAACTTGGGAAAGTTTAGTGCTATCATTTTTGAAGGAGAAGAAAGTTTGTTGGAATGAAAATGTGGGAATTTTTCTTTCCCTTGTTTTCCCTTATTGAAAAGAGAAGGATTCTTTTTCATTGTTTAACTCAATCTTGTTTGGATTTTCAATGATTCTTAAATGTATGAGCTGTTAGATTGGAGAAACTCTTTTCGTTTCTTTCTGTTAAGTTTAGGAATTTATTTTATCTTTTGAGAAGTTTCTTGAGCATGTATAGAAGAGATGTGAAATGATTATCACCTGCAACATTCATGGTCAAGGTTATTTATGTTTATTGCTTTAAATGTAAAGAGAAAGTTGGAAGGTGTTACATTTATGATTATGTCCTTTCTCTTTTAAGGAAATAACCTCTTATTTGAAATCATGATTTATCTCTTCATTGAAATGTGTTTGTATTATCTGTAATAGAGATTTCAAAAGAGCATTGGTATATTTTCTTTTTCCCAATTACACCTGGTCATGAAAAATTACCAACTTGATGAATATGGTGTATTGTAGATAGACTCAAGTGAGATTAGTAGGTTTGTTGAAATTTCCACTTATACTTCATATTTCAATTTTAGAAAATGAGTGGTTCAAATGCAAGTTTGAATGCTCTATATTGAGAATTTTCATGAGTTTGTGGAAAGAATAAGGTAGCATCAATTATTCTTTCTAATTATTATTCTTGGAAAGTGTAATTTAAAATGAAAGTGGGTGGATTTTGAATGGTGTGTGTTTTGAAAGCTTTTTCGTTTGAGAAATTGGAAAAGCAAAGTGTTTTATGAATGTTTGTTCTAAAAGATGGATTATACATATTTTGGAAAAGAAAATGAGTATGATTTTGAAGTGAGTTTTGTGGGTTAGGAAAGGTGAAAATTGTGTGTGTTTTGGAATGGTGGAATTGTGTATGTGAGTTTGGAATGCAATTCTTCTTTGCTTTAAAACTGGTAAAATGTCTTCTTCTTGGAAGGAAACTTTGGTTATTCTCATCCCTAAAATAAACAATCCTATTTCTCCTTCCAATTTCAGACCTATCAGTCTTTGTATGTCAATTTACAAGATAGTTGCTAAAATTCTTTTAAATAGACTGATGAGAATCATTCATGTACTCATATCTGAAGAACAGATAGCTTTCATCAAAGGAAGAGCCATTTCAAATCATGTTCTCCTTGCCCAAGATTTTTTTCATAAATTTAGGTTCTCTAAATCTAAAAGAGGAATGATAGCTGCTAAGCTAGATATGGAACAAGCTTATGACAGTATGTCTTGGGAAACTCTCAAACAGGTATTGATTTTATTTGGCTTTCCCAGAAATTTCTCTAATCTGATATTGGATTGTGTCAGATATCCTATCTTCAGGATTCAAGTGAATGTGGTAATCTTGGAAAGAATTGTTGGAAAAAGTTTCTTTAGACAAGGATGCCCTTTATCCCCTTATCTTTTCATTCTTTGCTCTCAATTACTCTCTAATGCCTTTAGATTAAAAGGTAATAACTTAGGATTAAAGTTGGCTCCTTCAGCTCCAAGGATATCTCACTTACTTTATGCAGATGACATCTTAATCTTCTCAAACACTAAAGAGAATAATATCAAGAAGATCAAGGAGATAATGGCGAACTATTGTAGATGGACTGGGCAAATCATCAATAACAATAAATCTTCCTTGTTATTCAGCAAAAATACTTGTAGAAGGAGAAAAAGAAAGATTTCTAAGCTACTGGGAGTAAAAGAAGCCAAATATTTCTTTTATCTGGGAATCAAAATTACTCAAAGAAGAATGATAGCATCAGATTTTTCTAATATCCTGGAAAAAGCAGCAAATAAAATGAACATTTGGGGTAAGAGATTCATTTCCACTGCAGGAAGAATCATTCTCATCAAGTCTGTTGTCCAATCTTTACATATCTATTACTCTTCTTTAACTTTGATACCGAAAATGGTACTAAAAAAACTGGATAAATTATGTAGAGATTTCATTTGGAACAAAGGTGATGGAAATAATGGCTTACACTATATAGCTTGGAAAGATATTTGCAAACCATATAAACATTGAGGCTTGGGAATCAATTCTGCAATTGATTCAGTGGAACCTCTAAGAGCTAAACTGGTATGGAATTTATATAATGATCCTAACTCTTTACTATCAAGATCCATAATTGCTAGATATGGCAAGAAAGTCTTTCATTCGGCTAGTATTCAAAATCCATCTTCTACTTGGAAACTGTTTCTAAGTGGAGCTAATGCTTTAAATCATATTGTGAGATGGAATATTAAAAATGGAGATTATATAAATATCATGAAAGGTATTTGGTTATATGATAGAAAACGGGAAAACTGGCCATCGTTTATTGCTACAGACATTGATAACATTCCCAACCTTTCTCACTTCATCTCGGAAGGCACTTGGAACGTTGAAGAACTTAAAAAATACTTCGGTATTGATTTAGTTCTTTTAATATGTAACATGAAAATTGAGAATAAAATTCTGGAAGATAAAATGGAATTACTAAATTCCCATTCAGGTAATACAATATCAGCTATGGTCAAAAGCATAATTTCTGAGAAGAAGGGTAGTGGCCTAAGAGGTATTAATGGCTGGAGCTGTCTAAAGAAGTTAAAACTGAACCCAAGGATATATCTTTTTTGGTGGAGGCTTCTTAATAATGCTATTCCAACTAGAGACTTCTTGCTTCATAGAAGATTAATTCATAACAACCTTTGTCCTAGAGGTTGTAATATGGTAGAAGACGCAAATCATTTAGCTGCAAACTGTAGCTTTCTAAAGGAGATTATCAAAAAGGCTAACAGTTGGGGATTTTTTATACCTTCTATCTGGAATTTGAATGAAATTCAATCTTTTTTGAAAGAAAACTGCAATTATAAACAATTTTTACAGAATCTTTATTGCTCTATTATTTTCACATGATGGAAAAGTAGAAATACTCTTATTCATGAAGGTAAAGAAATGGATGTTGGTTTCATTGTGACTAATGCTATTTCTTTTGCATCTACTTAATTCTCCTTTATACATTCGGACCACTGGAATGCCAACCAGCACATGCTGAATTCTTCTTTTTGGCATCCCCCTCCACCCGGATGGATCAAAATTAACATAGATGCTTCTCTTCATTGTTCGTACAAAGCCGGAATAGGAGGTATCATAAGAGATCATAAAGGAAGAATGCTCTTAGCATACGGATTCCATCTATTGCATTGGGATATTGGCAAACTGGAATGGATGGCAGTTTGGTCAATAAGCAATATCATTGAAGATTGGAAACTCAATTCTAAAGGTATAATTGTGGAAGGAGACAACTACAATGTGATGGATTACTTTAAAAATTTATCTAAATTGGACAAAAGGCGATTGGATAAAGATTCTTTAGAAGACTTGGAATTCATCAACAATTTTGAGGTAATCTTATTCAATTTTGTTAAAAGAGATTGTAATAAGTTAGCACATTGGTGTGCTAACCAAGCTTTATCTAGTAACTTTAATTGGGATACTCTAGAAGTTAATAAGGTCCCTCCTACCTTTTTTTCTTTGTTAAAGGAGGAAAGTGATAGATTATCTATCACTTAGTTTCTTGTTTTGTTTCTTTTCTTTTTATTGCAATTATAGCAGTTTCTCGAATTGTGTATGTGAGAAGTAAAGTGTGTATGTTTGTTCTAAAAAGTGCTATTTGTGTGTAATTTAAGAAGTGGCTTGTGTGTGTATAAGTTTAAAGGTAATGTGTGTATATCTTTTAGGAAGTTAAAGTTTTGGTAAGTAAAGTGTATATTTGTGTTAAAAAATGAAGTGATGAAACAGTGGAAAATGTGTGAGTTTTGGAAAATGAGGAGAAAAGTGGGATTGTTGGAGAGTGAGTTGCATTAAGTATTTGTTGGAAAGAAAAATTGTTTGTGATAGAGACTAATGGTTTTGGGTGAAATTGTTGAAAAGTAAAGCCTCTCTTTCTCTTTCTACCCCTCTTCTACTTCCCCTTTCTCATGCCTCAGGATAAATGCTGGAAAAGTATAAAGTGTGCTTTTTAAAAGGAAAAGTACAAAAGGCAAGAACCAAACTGGTGTTCAAGCCCAACGAAATGAATGTTTTTATTTTTAGTAAATTTTAATTAATTCATTATTAATTATTAAATTTTCTTCTAATCCATGTTTTCTCTATTATGATGGATCATTCTCACATTATTGAAAAGGGATTGATTACTTTCCAGCCAAAGAGAGAAACGAATGAGGGAAGCAATAACATTATGAATGTGACCTTTAGCTATAATAAACCAAGAGTTAAGCATATATTTAAGAGAAGAATGAGAGTTAAAGAAATTTAATTGAAACAAATCATCAAAATGAACCGAAGTTCTAATAGAAGCAGGACCAGATATAAAAACATGATGCATATTCTCCATATGAAAATTACATTGACATTTGGAAGCCAAGGTAAAACCTTTTTTAATGAGATTATCATCCGCAGGAATAAATCTATGCAAGACTCTCCAAACAAAAATAGAAATAGCAGAAGGAATGCTCTTATGCCAAATATTATTGAAAATATTATTAATATTTCTTTTATCTCTAAAACTATGACAAGCACTCTTTAAGTGAAAACCACCATCTTTGGAAAGATCACATAAAATAATATCTTTAGATGCAATATTGATAGGAAAGTTTAAAATATGATGGAGGATGCAATCAGGAATCTCATTAGAAAGCTTATCACAGTCCAAAAAATTATCATTAAAAAATGAATTTACCTTGAATGATGAAGTAGAGGAAGAATTCAAAAAAGAGTCAATAGAGTGTTTACCTAACAACCAATCTTGCAAAAAGAAAATATTTCCATCACCAAGGCCCTAAGAATTAAAGGGCTCCACGTCCCATTTCACCTTGCAAAGCCTTTTCCAAACTCTAGAGTCACCTTATTTAGAAAAATAATTAGTAAGATGCTTACTAATACAATTGTTAGAATTCATAAAATTAGACCAAAGATTATCATTAGAACACAAATTATACCAAAGTTTAAAAGAAAATGCCTTAGCAAGGTCATTAATGTTGTTACACCTACGGCCACCTTCAGCCAAAACACCACAGCACTTCTCCCAAGCAGCCCAATGGATTTTAGAGCTAGAAGAAGTGCCTTTCCAAAAAAATTTATTAATAAGCTTGTGAATCCTATCACAAATCGCAAGAGTGGAAAAAAAAGTTTGAAAACTATAAACAGGTAGTGCATAAAAACACTTTTAATAAGAGTAATACTACCACCAAAGCTAAGGAAATTGGACTCCCACGATAATAGATTATTTTGAACAGAGGCAATAAGATCATTAAACAAAAAGAATATCCTTCTACCATTAAAAAGAGGAACCCCCTAGGTATTTGATGGGTAAGTGAGTATGAGCTTTGAAGAAGATTATTAATAGCTAAGATAAGATCATTCAAAATTCTCTTGGAAGCAATGAAACAACTTTTGTTTTTGTTAAAGGATAAACCACTCACCATCTCAAATTGATAAAAGAAATCCATAAGCTTTTGAATTTTATTAAATGTCCCATTAGAAAAAATAATAAAATAATCTGCAAATCATAAATGAGATATGGGAACACCTCTCAAGGTTCTAAAATAAAGGCCAGGAATGGCATCAAACAAGTTGGTTAGACCCCTAGAAAGAAATTCAGCAGCAATAATAAAGAGAGCAGGGGAAATAGGATTACCTTGCCTTAAGCCATAAAAGCTTTGAAGAAGCCATTATTCAAACCATTAACAATAATAGAAAAATAAACATCTTCAATATAATTCTTAATAAGCTTGATAAAGACAAAACCAAAAAATTCTATGTTAAGATAAAAAAAATTCCAATAAATATTATCATAGACCTTGGCATTATCTAGCTTCAAAATTAAATAACCTCGTCTCACCCTAACAACCAAATCTTGACAGAACTCCAGAGGCAACAAAATGTTATCCATGTTGAGTCTAGTGAATAGGTTGTTAAACTTATGTTAATGTCCCAAGGCTACCAAGAGGGGGGTGAATTGGTTTTTTAAAAATTATCCCTCTTTTAGATGAGTTGAACCGAAAATAAACTTTAATAAATTTTTATAAAAAAATTTTCCACCACAATTTAAAAAAAATGCAAAAAATAAAAAGCAGGAAAAATAAACGACACAAGATTTATAGTAGCTCAGTCTAATCCAGACCTACATCCACTCCCCAAAGGCACCCTCTGAGTATTGCACTAATATCAATAGTGTCTATTCTTTTGCACCCACAAAAAGGCGGAGAAGCCTTTACAAACAATCTTTTCACCACTATTCGGTGAGGCAGAGAACCGTCCATCCTGTCACACTCTCCTAGTGTGGGCAGAGAACCCTTCGTCCTTTTACACTATCCCTAGTGTTGGCAGAGAACCTTCCATCCTTTCACACTCTCCTAGTGTGGGCAGAGAACCCTTCGGCTATTTACACTTTCCAAGTATAGGCAGAGAACCCGATCTCCTTGACAAATCTCGTTACAAGAAATCTAGAAGGAAGAAAGAAAAGAGTGAAGTAATCTCAAATCACAAGTAGGAAATCTTACCTTTGAACATCAAGCGAAGCCTTCACACTCTAGTAGAAGAAATCCTTCTTCGAATGCTCTCTCTCACTCTCTCCTTAACTCTTCTTCCATCACGCATGAAGATCAATGAGCAAAAAGATTTTATGGCAGTCTAATTTGGACTATATATAGAAATGACAAGAAAAACTGACCAAAAACTACAAATTTTCAATTCTGTACGCAATGGATGGTCCCGTACGATCGTGGATCGTCCCGGACGATTTTACTTAAAGTGTTGGAAATGATCCTAATGTATATTGGTACGAACTATGTTCGTACATGATCATCGTCCCGTAAAAACTAGGTTCATCCGGTATGAAATGGTTATTCCATAAGTCAGTTTCCAAATCCCTGTAGGACGTAACCAATTGAGGTAAGTCGGTTCGGTTCATCCTGGGATGAACAAGTTTCATCCTAGACGATTTTAAACAGAGAGTTTAGTCTAGAGACGATGGGTAATTTCGTCCTGTACAATTTTAAACAGAGAGTTTCATCCAGAGATGAACCATGCATTTCATCTGGACGAACAATGCAGAGTAAGAATCCCGAGACGTTCGTCCCGGGATGAATATTAAATTCATACTGGACGATTAGGACTTAGAAAAATTTTCTCCCTACCTGTTCGATCCATTGCTCTTTCGAGGGGTTAATTGACATGATCGTCCTGTACGAACTAGGTTCATCCCGTACGATCAGTTCACAAAAATTGTTCCCCCAAGTGTGTGTGTGTTGTGATTTTTCACTCAATTATAATCACTCCCTCTCAATTCAAAACTTATAATTTACAAATGAATATTTGCTAAATTCGATTTGAAGTCTTCATAGCTTGTAGTTGATTTTCCTAAAATGTTAGTACACACTAGAGCAAATCTTCCAAAAAGTGTTAGGAGATATATATACATAAAATAACAATATTTGAAATCATCAAAATAATACAAGTTGCAAGAATATAAATCATGCAAATAGCAACTCTCTTAATAATCTCTCCCTTTTTGATGATGACAAAATAATTTTTTTTGTATGATTTCAAAATCTAAGAATCTCCTAAACTCCCCCTGAATTGATGAGTGCATGAAAAATAAGGAGGCATAGATTCAAAAATTTTTATTTTTCAAAAACTTTTATACTAAAGAAGAAACATACAAAACATACAACTATAGTAATGACAAACTTAAAAGGACTATATAAAAAAAAATACACAACCAAACAAATAATTTCTCCCCCTTTTTGACAACAACAAAAAGTGAAGAAGAACAGAAGACTTGAAATGTAATCAGAAGTATGAAATTCATTTAATAATTTAATCATGAAATTGATTGAAATAAGGCATGCAAATAAAATTAAAACATTAGAGAAATCATAAAATTTCATATAATTTAAGAAGTGGTATAACATAGATAATAAAAAGAATTTATCAAAGACATGAGTCAATTTAGACATTAAAATAAAGAAAATCATTGCACTAAGGATGAATAAAAAATTTTATATTTCAAATTTCATAGTCAATTATAAATGAACATAAGATCAATTTGAATTTAGAGATTAAAAGAGTCTGGAAAGAAGTAACTACCACATGTGGCACTTTGCGTATCTTTTTCAATTTTATGGCATATTTTTCTGCACCTTTTTCAATTTTATTGCACATTTTTGTGCATTGTTTTACTTTGGGCTTATTTTATCCCTCTTTTTCTTATTACAAACTTTTGTGCAATTCTTTTGATTTTTGTACATTTGTACAATTTTTAAGAGTAATTGAATTCTTTCCGAAATCAATAATCTAAAATTTCAAATTTTTCTAAGTGCATAAATAGTATTTGAAAAGAGAAATACAAAATAAGAAAATATCTAAATTGCAATAATAATATTAAAGATAATGTAGTATAAATAAGAGATATGAAGTTGAAAATTCTAATAATATCAAGTTATAAGCATCACTTAAATTTAGAATAATGAGATTTTCTAATGAAATTAATTTTAATTTATAATTTAGGTTAAAGTACTATTAAGATTAACAAATTAATGAATGTCATAAAGTCTAACACACATTTCTAAAACATTTAAACAACAAAACATTAGAACATATATTGATATTGAATGAAGATATTACAATTTAGTCCAAGATATCAATAAATAACACATCTAAAGACAAATGTGAAAGTTCGTTAGGGATATTAAGCCCTATGAACTTAGTCCCAAGCTAACCAAGAGGGGGGGTGAATTGGTATTTTAAAAATTTTCTTTTCACAAAGAACGAAAAACACATAAACCAAAATCACACCACGAGGAAAAATAAATGCGGAAATTTAAATGTGCGGAAGCAAGAAATAAGAACACAAAAATTTATAGTGGTTCGGTCAACTCGACCTACGTCCACTCCCGGAGGCACCCTCCGAGAATTGCACTACCAACGTGACTCTCCTTTAGCCCTCACAGCTAGGCGGAGAAGCCTTTACAACGAACCTCCTTTTTGCCTCCCCAGCAAGGTAGAGAACCTATCTCCTTTTGCTTCCTCCTGAAGCTGGCAGAGAACCACAACCAAACACTGACTCCTTACCTCTACCGACCCTTCCACGGACAAAAAACTCTGGACGAAGAAGAAACAGAGCGATCCTTGAAGCAACCCTTGTGAATCCCCTCACAAGCTCCCCCTCACAAGATCCTCTCTCTCTCCCTCTCTCTCTTTCTCTCCTCAAGTCCTTCTCAGGTCAAGGCAGCAGCACAAAGGTTGTTCAAAATGTTGAATAAGAGCTCTTAAATAGAAGAGCTTCAAAGCAGCTCATTAATTGCAAGTTGCCGACGATATCGTCCAGGCCGATATGGACATCGGCCTGGCCGATCAGTAGAAATCTCAGAAGATCGGCCTGGGCATCGCCCTATTTTGGGTGCTGGATGATTGAAATTTGACTTGATCGTCCTGGCCGATCTCACGATCGTCCAGGCCGATTAGTTCAATTCAGAAGAAAATCATCCTGAGCATCGCCCTGTTTTCATGCTGGCCGATCCCGATCGTCCAGGAGTAACCAAGGATATTGAATATATCATCCTGGACAATCCTGAGATCATCCAGGACAATGTGATCATATCAATCATCCTTAATTACTTCCCTGATTTGTCTGTTCAATTAAGGCATAATTGTGAATATCGTCCAGGCCGATCAATGATCGTCCGGGCCGATAATTTAAAAATACAGTATACCTTATCTGTCTATGGCGGCAACTTCTTTCTATTTTGAGCTTATCATCATGGCCGATACACGTATCGTCTAGGCCGATATGTTAATGTCGGCTGCCTTAATTAAGAATCCTTAATTAGACTTTCTATTTTAAGCCTGATCGTCCAGGATGAAGTAAATATCATCCTGGCCGATATGAGTAAAAATAGAAATTCTAAATCTCTCAAGTGTGTGTGTAGGGTTACTTAGCATCAGTCTCTTTGACCATTAGAAATAGACTCAAGAAGAGAAAAAAGCAAAGTACAGACTGACTCAACCCTAAACCTACGCAATCCTGAACTGGCTCCGTTTGTTGGTCCGATCTTTGATTCCTGAAAAGTTAGAAATAACAGGCAGTCCAAGTGTTTGTCAATCATCAAAACATAAGCCATGAAAAAAGATTTGCAACAAAATGAAATACAACAATCTAAAAGAAAATAACAAACACAATAAACATAAACCACATTAACACATAACAATCATTCAGATGGACCCTGATCTGGAGGAGGTGGAGGTGGTGCTGCATCAAAGAAGTTGAAGTAACTACTCATCATAAGCATGTTGGAATTTATATCATTTATCTGATCACGCATAAATCCCATATCTTGATTGTACTGAATATCCTGTTGCTGCAAATGAGTTTCAATTTGATCAAACCTTTGATCAAAATGAGCCTCTAAACTGTCTAATCTTTGAATCAAATCCTGAT
This sequence comes from Dendrobium nobile, assembly GCA_022539455.1. Lineage (NCBI taxonomy): Eukaryota > Viridiplantae > Streptophyta > Magnoliopsida > Asparagales > Orchidaceae > Dendrobium > Dendrobium nobile. The sequence continues at coordinate 42,728,278 of CM039729.1, read as the reverse complement.
AATTTGGTTCAACAGCATGTGAAGGTTCAGCTTCTTCTTCTATTTCACTTAGAACAACATGAGTGTTTTTAATCTCTTCCTTATTGAAGATAGCTCTAAAGGATGCATCGTTGAAGTAGAGTGGTTATTCAAAATCTTGTACTGGATGAATCAGATCATACTTCTTTTCCAAAATAATGGCAATCAGATGTCCTAAGGCCATGTTCTTCTTTCTTTTATTTTTCAACATGACCAATTTCAGAGAGACCATAAATGTAGTAAATTAGGAGTTGGGCCTCATCTATAGGTTGTCTGGTCATTATCAACTAGGTAACAGTAGAAAGAAGAGGAGTGATGTTGTCTCTATCACCAGCTTTAGGTATAATGGAAGTTCTAAGTACATGCTGGATGATACGGGCATCATGAACTAAAGTTGCTATTTTAGGCAAATGATGCTTAACTTTTATTCCTCTAATCACACGATTAACTTCAGTCCAATCAAAATTTGAGGTGGTTAAGGTGTGTGCTCTTAATCCTTCAGTCCTTAAGTTTAGGAAGATACCAAGGTCAGCCTTGGTGATTTCAATTTTTTTTTTTTGAAAACAAAGGAACTGATGACTGAATGGTCGGAGTTGAACGACATGTTTGCCAAAATTAATGAAAGGTTTCTCTATTGTAGAAGTGTACTAAAGTGAGGATTAAACCAAATTGAGTAGAGGAAAATAAGTGCATTACCTTAAAAGTTAATTGTTCCTGTAGGAGAACTCTAGATGGGGTAATTTTTGCGGAGACAAACCTAGCATAGGATTCTTCATTGGCTAATTTAGAAAGGAAATTTCCAGACAAGTTTCTTGGAGGACCCTTAGTCAAAGACTTTTGACGCTTGCTAGAACATGCCATTGAAAGATCCTAAGAGAAGAAAGGCTTGAAAGAGATGTGTGAAAGTGACAGTTCAGTAAAATATTGCCATCAATTTATGGAAAAATGACTATTCGTACCAGACGAAATTTTCGTTCGTCCCGTACAAAAAAATTTTGTATGTACGAACGAATGAGTCAAAAAAGAAACGGCTTTTCATAAATACGCAACTTACGAAGCATCCTTTCGTACATGCTTTAGACCAAAATGATCGTACAGACGAACACGTTTTTGTCCGGAAGATTAGAAATTCAATTCATTTTAATGGTAGTTGAAAACCGTCCCCGACTATGAACCGATATGTGTTCGTCTGGACGAACCAAAGGTTCGTACGGATGAAGCTCATATTAAAAACTATCTTACCCATTCAACTACTGCATTCAATTGTCTCATCGTTTGATAAATATTTCATCCCGGACGATCGTGATGATCATACAGATGAATTATATTTAAAACTTCTCTTAAAACGATTCAAAAACACACAGTTTGTCATACTACACAAATCATCCCGTACAAAAAATTTTCGTCCCGGACGATGATGACCACAAATTTACATTTTCACACTCAAAACAAAAATAAATAAAAATAAATAGACAATACTTAAACACAGACTTTTTATGAAGAAAATATCACATAAACAAACTAAAAAACACATTGAACATAAAAAAAATTATTAATATTGCAGAAAATATTTTTATCTAAACATTTAAATCAATCACTCCAAGCCTTGTTCTTAATGTAGTGAAAGTGTCAAAGGCTAAAGGATTTATAAAAATGTTTGCAAGTTGATTTTCAGTTGAAACATGAGTAAGTTTAATTTCTCCCTTGGATACATGATCCCTTATGAAATGATGCCTTATGTCAATGTGTTTGGTTCTTGAATGTTGAATAGGATTTTTAGAAATGCAGATAGCACTAGTATTATCACAATAAATTGGAATAGTGTCTATAGTTAATCCTAAATCAATCAACTTTTGTTTTTACCAAAGTACTTGTGCCACACAACTTCCTAAGGCAATATATTCGGCTTCTGCAGTAGATAGGGCCACTGAATATTGTTTTCTACTTGACCATGAAACTAATGAATTTTCAATGAATTGACATGTTCTAGAAGTGATTTTTCTACCCACCCTACATCTTGTAAAGTCAGAATCTGAATAACCAATAATTTCAAATGAAGAGCTAAACCTACGATACCAAATTCCTAAGTTCTGAGTTCCTAGCAAATATCTTAAAATCCTTTTCACTGCTATCAAATGTGACTCTTTTGGATCTGATTGAAATCTAGCACACAAGCAAACACTAAACATCAAATCAGGTCGGCTAGCAGTCAAGTAAAGTAAAGATCCAATAATCCCTCTAAATTTCTTTTGATCAATAGATTTTCCCTTAAGGTCCTTATCCAACTGAACTGAGGAACTCATTGGTGTACTAACAGGTTTAGCATTATCCATTTTATATTTTTTGAGGATATCCTTAACATATTTAGATTGACTAGGAAATGTACCTTCCTCAATTTGCTTAATGCTAAAGCCTAGAAAGTAATTTAAGTCTCCCATTAGACTCATTTCAAATTCACTACTCATTATTTTAGAAAAATCATCACAAAAATTTTTATTTGGATCTAAAAATGATATCATCCACATAATTTGAACAATGAGTATATCCTTTCCAAATTTCTTTAAAAAGAGAGTTGTATCCACACTTCCTTTTTCAAAAGATTTTTCAACTAAGAAGGTGCTCAACCTCTCATACCAAGCCCTAGGTGCCTGTTTTAATCCATATAATGCCTTTTTTAACTTAAAAATATGATTTGGGTATTTTGAATTTTCAAAACCTGGTGGTTGTTCTACAAAAACATCTTCTTCAATTACTCCATTTAAGAAGGCACTTTTCACATCCATTTGGTATAATTTGAATCCTTTAAAGCAGGTAAGGGCTAGCAAAACCTTATATGTTTCAAGTCTAGCTACAGGGGCAAAAGTCTCTTCAAAATCAATCACTTCAATCTAATTATATCCCCTAGCAACTAATTTAGCCTTATTTCTAATGACTACACCTGAGTCATTCATTTTATTTTTGAATACCCACTTAGTTCCAACAACACTTTGATCTTTTGGCCTTAAAGTTAATTTCCAAACTTTATTTCTTACAAATTAATTCAACTCTTCTTGCATGGCTAATATCTAAAATTTATCAGAAAGTGCTTGATCAATATTAGTGGGTTCTATAGTTGAAATAAAGGCACAATGATTGACTTCCTTGATTAATCCACGCCTAGTTCTAACACCCTCACTAGGTTCACCAATAATCAATTCCCTTGGGTGATTTTTAGAAAATCTCAAATCTCTAGGCAAAGGGTTTTCTCTCTCCAAATTCTCGTCCACATTTTCTTCCAAGTTTATTCTATCAATCTTTCTGGACTTATCCTCAATCTCATCTTCAATAACATTTAGCTCTTCTAAATTTCTAGATTCATCAAATACAACATGTGTGGTCTCTATAATTATCAAATTTCTTTTATTGAATACCCTATAAGATTTTTCAACACTTGAGTATTCAACAAAAATTCCTTCATTTGATTTTGGATCAAATTTTCCTAAGGCAAATTTTCCATTATTATGAATGAACACCTTGCAACCAAAAACATGCAAATGAGATAAATTAGGTGTTCTACCTTTTAGCAACTCGTATGGTGTTTTATTTAATTTAGATCTTACATTCACCCTATTCAGAACATAACATGCAGTGCTAATCGCCTCAGCCTTAAAATATTTAGGAAGTGAGTATTCTGCCAACATTGCTCAGGCGGCTTCTATTAGTATTCTATTTTTCCTTTCGACTATCACATTCTGCTGAGGGATTCTAGGTGCATAAAAGTTGTGATCAATTCCTTTCTCCTTTCAAAAATTTTCAAATCTCTCATTCTCGAAATCTCCTCCATGATCACTTTGTATAGAAAAAAATTCACAACTTAATTTTCTTTGAATCCAAGTCAAAAAATTTCTAAATTTGTCAAATGATTCACTCTTATGAAATAAAAATTTAACCCAAGTGAATCATGAGTAATCATCTATAATAACAAATATGTATACCTTCCCTCCTAGACTCAGAGTTCCAACTAATCCAAAATGATCCATATGTAAAATTTTCAATGGTTTACTAGTCCTAAGATCCTTATTGGACTGAAAAGAGGACATCACCTGCTTTCCTAATTGACATGCATCACAAAGGTGGTCTTTAGTAAAGACTAGATTTGGTATACCTCTTACTAAATTCTTTTGGGTAATCCTCCTAAGGTTTTTCATATTAGAATGACAAAGTCTCCTATGCCAAAACAATGACTCATCAGAAACAGTTTTCAAACAAAAAGCAGTAGGAGTTTGAATGCAATTTAAATCTAGCATATAAAAATTATTTACCCTTTTACCATTTAAAACATCTTTACCATTTAGGCTTAATATGCAGCTAGTAGGAAAAAAATTTACACTATAACCCTTATCACATAGCTGACTTATACTTAATAAATTATGTTTTAAGACTTCAACCAATAACACATTGTCTAAAAAAAAGTTTTTAAGATTTCCAATCATACCTGATCCAACCACCTTCTTTGTGGTATTATCTCCAAGTGTAACCTTGCCTCCACTCCTGGCTTCTAGGGTTATGAATTGAGCAGTATCTCCTGTCATATGCTTTGAACATCCGCTGTCCAGGTACCATATACTCTCACGAGGTCTTGTGTGAGAGCGACCCTACAAAAATATCAAATGTTAAATCTGGGAACCGAAACAAGTTTGGGTTCTCCTTTTGGCAATTTATAATCAAATGCATGTATGATATGTCTAGGTTTATGCTTTTTAGGTTTCCACACCAAATTAGTTTTTATCTTCAAGGTACAGTTGTGTGCTATATGTCTAAGCAATCCACAAATATTACATTTAACATTAGGAAAAGGATTCCTAAGTCTTCTACCATTTGTTTGTCTTCTAAGGGATTCCATATATTTAGGATAAAATTTAGGATTTGTAAAATCTTCAAGTTTGAGGGGTATCCTATTATCCTCGAGAGCTTTTATTTTCAATTTATAGAATGAGTTCATATCTTCCAAGATAGCATTCATATAATTGATCTTATAAATTTTGCTCTCTGATTCATCCTTAAAATTTTTAAATTTTTTTTCAAGTTCAAAATAGGATGATTCTAAAATCTTATGATTTTTATTCAAGTAATCGTATTCGTTGAGTAGTTTCATGTGGTTTTCATCTATTAAAGCATGATCATTCCTAAGGATTTCTTGTTCCTGTTTAAGTTCTTCTAATTCTAAACTTACACTAGCATGCATCATTTTCATTTTCCTATATGCATCATGCATGTGTTCAGAAACTTCAAATAATTCATCATAAATTAAGTCACTTATATCTTCTTGATCTAACTGATCAAGACTGTCTACCATCAAGCAAAGATTAGCAACTTCTTCTTCCTTTTCAGTCTCTGATGAATCTAAAGCTGAGTCCGCCCAAAAAGCTCTTTGAAACTTCTTCTTGCCCTTCTTTACAATTAGTTTCTCCTCTACCTTCTCCTTGCTAGGAGTAGCTTTGAGTTTTGGGCATTCAGTTTTGATATGACAAGGTTTCCTGCATTCATAGCAAATTACTTCATTAGAATCCTTGCCATTTTTATTAAATTTACCTCTATTCCATTGCTGACGTTTCTTCTGCTTCCTTTTCAGAAAGCTTCTGAATTGTATAGTCATTAATGCAACGTCGTCTTCATCCTCAGATTATGATTGTTCACTCTCAGACTCTTCCACTTTTAGTGCTATGTTCTTTTCCTTTCGTGGTTCACCTGCATCAATCTTTCTTTGGCTAACTCCTTGCTCGTAAGCAATAAGTGAACCAAGAAGATTGTCAATAGAATAAATGTTTAGATCTTTTGACTCAGTAATTGCAGTAATTTTTGCATCATAAGCAGTAGGTAAATAACGAAGACTCTTATTAACCATTTCAGCATTTGATAGTTCCCTACCAAGTGCATGCAAAGAGGTGACTATTTGAGTGAATCTTGTGTACATTTCAGAAATTGATTCATTAGGTTTCATGTGAAATAGTTCATAATCATGCAACAAGATATTAAGTCTAAATTGTTTAACCTCATTAGTCCCCTCATATGTTATACAAAGTCTATCCCATATGTACTTTCCACTTTTGCAAGTGGAAACCGGTATGTAGTCTTCAGATTTTAAAGCACAAAAGAAACTATTCAAACATTTAGCGTTTAGTTGTGCTAAGTCACGTTCTTCTCTAGTCCAGTCTGCAAAAGGTGTTTCAACTCTAACTCCATCAACTAATCTAGTTGGTTTTGTATATCCTTCATGGACTAAGATCCACATATGATAATCAAGTGATTGTAAGAATATAGACATAAGTGTTTTCCAAAAATAAAAAGGTATATTTTCAAACAGTGGAGGTCTAGTAATAGAGTAGCCCTCAGTTGTATTTCGATTTCCAAATGTAGCCATCTACGTTAATGAAAAATTAGTTTAAACTTATGATTTTGAAACAGGGCTCTGATACCACTTGTTGAGTCTAGTGAATAGGTTGTTAAATCTATGTTAATGTCCCAAGGCAACCAAGAGAGGGGTGAATTGGTATTTTAAAAATTATCGCTCTTTTAGATGTGTTGAACCAAAAATAAACTTTAATAAATTTTTATAAAAATTTTTTCAACCACAAATTAAAAAAAATGCAGAAAATAAAAAGCAGTAAAAATAAACGACATAAGTTTTTTAGTGGTTTGGTCTAAACCAGACCTACATCCACTCCCCATAGGCATCATCTGAGTATTGCACTAATACCAATAGAGTCTCTCCTTTTGCACCCACAGCAAGGTGGAGAAGCCTTTACAAACACTCTTTCCACCACTACTCGTTGCTGCAGAGAACCGTCCATCCTTTCACACTCTCCTAGTGTAGGCAGAGAACCCTTTATCCTTTTACACTATCCCCAGTGTTGGCAGAGAACCTTCCATCCTTTCACACTCTCCTAGTGTGGGCAGAGAACCCTTCGGATGTTTACACTTTCCAAGTGTAGGCAGAGAACCCTTCGGCTTTTTACACTTTCTAAGTGTAGGCAGAGAACCCGATCTCCTTGACAGATCTCCTCACAAGAAATCTAGAAGGAAGAAAGAAAAGAGTGAAGTAATCTCAAATCACAAGTAGAAAATCTTACCTTTGAACACCAAGTGAAGCCTTCATGCTCTAGTAGTAGAAATCCTTCTTTGAATACTCTCTCTCACTCTCTCCTTAACTCTTCTTCCAATAGGCACGAAGATCAATGAGCAAAAAGATTTTGTGGCAGTATAATTTGGACTATATATAGAAAAGATAAGCAAAATTGCCCAAAAACTGCAAATTTTCAATTATGTACGCAGTGGATCGTCCCTTACAATTGTGGATTGTCCCGGACGATTTTACTTAATGTGTCAGAAACGATCCTAATGTATATTGGTACGAACTATGTTCGTACATGATCATCGTCCCGTATGAACTAGGTTCATCCGGTACAAAATGGTTATTCCATAGGTCAGTTTCTAAATCCCTGTAGGACGTAACCAACTGTGGTAAGTCGGTTCAGTTCGTCCTGGGATGAACAAGTTTCATCCTGGACGATTTTAAATAGAGAGTTTCGTCTAGAGACGATGGGTAATTTTGTCCTGTACGATTTTAAACAGAGAGTTTCGTCCAAAGATGAACCATGCATTTCGTCTGGACGAACAGTGTAGAGTGAGAATCCCGAGACTTTCGTCCCAAGACAAATAGTAAATTCGTCCTGGACGATTAGGACTTAAAAAAATTTTCTCCCTGCCTGTTCGATCTATTGCTCTTCTGAAGGGTTAATTGACTGCATGATCATCCCGTACGATCAGTTCACAAAAATTGTTCTCCCAAGTGTGTGTGTGTTCTGATTTTTCACTCAATTACAATCACTCCCTCTCAATTCGAAACTTATAATTTACAAATATATTTGCTAAATTTTATTTGAAGTCTTCATAGCTTAGAGTTGATTTTCCTGAAATATTAGTACACACTAGAGCAAATCTTTCAAAAAGTGTTAGGAGATATATATACATAAAATAATAATATTTGAAATCATCAAAATAATACAAGTTGCAAGAATGTAAAACATGCAAATAGCAACTCTCTTAACAATCCGTAATCATCCTACCTTTCACAAAACCCATATGATTAGGAGAAATATATCTAGGTAAAATAGAAGTAAGAGGATTCATAATAATTTTAGAGATCAACTTATTGAAAAAAGTACAAAGTCTGATTGGTCTAAAGTCATTCCAATTATTAACAACATTATTTTTAGGAATAAGTATAATAGAAGTAGAAGTTAAAAACTTGGGTATGGGGTTGCCAGCAAAGAAATCTAAAATAGTAGTAAAAATATTATTACCAATAATATGCCAAGCTTTTTAGAAGAATAGATTTGTAAACCCATCAAGCCCAACCACAGTCCCTATTCATATCTAATAGAGTCTCTTTATCCTCCTCTAAAGAAAGAGGCCTAGAGAGAATGATATTCTCCTCATGAGAACTAAAGGAAGGAATAAAAGAATGATTAATAATCTGAGCAAGAGTTAAAACTTTATTGAAATGGGCTTGAAAATGTTACATAGCTAAATTAGCAATCACCACAGAATTATAAGTGAAACAACCATCCTCCCTTTGGATTTTTGGACACTATTTTTAATCCTTTTTCTCTAAATCAACGCATGGAAATACTTAGTGTTGTTATCACCTTCAGGAAAGTGCTTTGCAGCAGCTTTTTACCTCCTAAATACTTTTTCCTGAGCTTGAAAATTAAAAAGATCCTCTTTGGACCTCTTTAATAGAGAGAAATTAGTAATAGTAGGATCATCTTTATAAGCCAATTCAAGAGAATTAACAAGTTGAACAGCTTGAAGGATACTAGAGAAATCATTTTTAAAAACATGTTGATTCCTCCAGTTTAAAACTTGCTTCAGCCTTTTCAACTTAAGCCAAAGTCTTCTCAGGCCTAAAATAGAATTATCAGGATATAACGGAGCTTGCCAATCATTCTGAACAAAATAAAAAATAGAGTCATGACTTAACCACAGGTTCTGGAATCTAAATTGGGATGAAACATTAACATGTCTAAACTTAATGTTAATATGTAAAGGGGAGTTATCTGATAATGTTCTACTCAGATGCTGCATATTGGTGGAAAAAAGAGAGTTAAGCCAAGAATCATTAAAGAGAACATGATCCAACCTTTGCCATAAGTGACGCATATTCCAAGAGAAGTTATTACCAACAAACCCAATATCAACTAGATTACAAGTTAAAAACATATTATTGAAATCCTCCATAGAACAATAAGAAGAAGAGGAACCTCCAATCCTTTTAAAAGGGATAATGATAGCATTAAAATCACCACCAACAAGCCAAGGCAAATTGCAAATATTATGAAAATCAATAAGTTGCTCACAAAGCAATTTTCTATTATAATGAGATGAAGCAGCATATATAAAAGAAGCACAACAATTAAAATTAAGTGCCTCAACTTTATAGTTCAAGATCTGAGTAAATTCACCAATAACATCAATTTTAACCGAATTTTTCCAGAAGACCAAAATCTTGTTGGCCAGATTGGAAATAGCATGATTGAAACCCAAAAAGCGAGAAGTGTTAAGCACCTAGAATAAGATATAAGAGGCTCAAGCAACACAGGAGTAGAAAGGTTGTGCACATGACATATGTTCTTAACATGAATTCTAGAAGAAGGACAACCAATGCCCATAAGAATCCAAATAATATCATTAAACATAAAGAAAAAACTTAATGAGAAGTATGCAATCAAGCGTTTCTAGGAGGTTGTAAAGAAATATGCTAGGCTTCCTTCCTCTTTTACTATGAACTTTACTAAAACTAAAGTCATTATCACCTCTAGCAAAATATTTAACATTAATATGCATATCCTCTGTGTCAGTCAAAGCATCACTATTATAATAAGAAGTTGAGATAGTCTTACTACCACTTGAGTGTTCCCTTAGAGAAGTCAGTTGAGGACATTCATCCTCCATAAACACACCATCTTCCTCTATAGTATCACAGTTTCTCACAACAAGTTCTTCATTGCATTTAGAGATAGATGAACCATTTTTCCTTATAAATAAATTCTTCTTCCTCTAAAGGGATATCTTTCCTCTCACCCTCTTTGCAATGTACTTGAATAGCCAAAACTTCTTCATCATTTAAGTAGAGATAAGCAAAATACCACTAGAGTCACTAGCATTTTAATTAAAAGTTCAAGAAGGAGTAGTTTCAGCAATAGCAATATTTGGAACTTCAATACTAGTCAAAGAATGTTCCATGTTCTTTTCACAAGCAATAATAGGATTCGTAAAAGATTGAACAATAATACACTGATCCAGATTCAATGAAACATCATTAGTAATAGAAGGAAGAGGGTCCTCCACAATTACCCCCATCGAGTTGCCAACAATCTCAAGAGGATCAGAGGTATTGGCCTCTAAATTAGCAGGATTAGAGACAACTCGAGCAACAAAAAATTTATTATGTTTTAATAAATCTTTTTCTTTATGAAGATGAGGATATTTCCGAAAAAAGTCATTCATGCCAAGGACATGCATCTTAACAAAAGAACAAAAAATAGGTAAATTTTCAAACTCAATTTTTTTGAGTCCATTTAGGAAACCGCATTTGACATGCTTGAATATAATAAGATCTCCTAGCGAAAATTTGGCTATAATAAAGATTATTAGCAAGTTGGATAATAACATGCCTTTCATCAAGTAATCCAATGTGAAACAATCCGAAAATTTTTAGGTTAATTTTTTTTTTGTATAACATTAAGGATAGGACGTTTCAAGATGAATTTACCAACAAGCGTCAAATCATAAGGAGAAGCTAGCTGATCAACAATCGAGTCTTCAAATAAGAGAGCCAGACAGTCCTTGAATGAAGACTTCACAAATTTCAGATTCAAAGATGAAGATGAAGAGCCCGTTAAAACATCTTTAAAAGAACTTGATTTCTCCTCAAAAAGAGAGGAAGATGTCGGGTTCGATGATGAAGGGATCATCATCACCCAGCACCAGAAATTAACAAAACCTCAAAATGAAGTAAAGCAATAAAACAAAATGCATAGAGGAATAGAAAATGATCTTGAAAAGAGAAAAGAAAAGCAACGAGAAGAGCAAACCAGCGCACGCGATGAAGCTCTAAAATTGCCCCAAAATTGCCTCCAGATCCAGAGCTCAGAGAGATGTTGGAGCGTGTAATAAGAATAATATTAATAGTATGGCTTTTTTTTTTGTGAAAACCCACAAAGGGTCCTACGCGTTAATATCAAAAAAAGCAATTATAAAGTCCTTATAGGAGATCATCTGCTCAGTAATGCTCTTACAAGATACAAAACAAATCAAAATAAAACCTATGAGCCGATGTTCTCCACTAAGCAAAAATACAAAATGCCCTAGTAACATTCTAATGATGCTATAGATTAGCATCTAAAAAAGAAAGATAGTATAATTGAAATAAAGCTCGATCTTTCAACAAAAAATCTTGGAAGCAGCCAAAGGCATCTTAACCTGTAGAGAAACATAAAAAGGAAGGCTATACCAACAAAGAAGATAAGTTAAATAATAACAATGCAATAGATGACAGCTAAGAAGCATAAATAAGGTGCAAAATAGGCTCCCAAAAAAGCCAATCTAGGAAGTAGGACTTAAAGAGCTCAGAGTACGCATAATAATAAAAGCTTCATTCATGAAATCCACAAGCCACTCATTCCTACCTTCAGGGTCACCCAAAACCACCTTGCCAAAACCCATCCAGAAAACCAAATTACCCCAAGAAAAATAGCACGGGGAACCCAAAAACCGAGCATTAGAACCTCCATTAATCCACCAAGACAAAAATAGGAAACTAGTAGAAAATCATTCCAGAACCAAACAACCAGATCCTTCAGTTAATATCCATACCAACAAAGGTGACAACAACAAGGAGATACCGACCAAACCAAACGCAGCCCAAACAAAATAGGAAAGCTTAGCCATCACGATAGAACTACCTTCAGCACCCCCAATAATGAAAATTGGAGAGCAACAATGGGACAAGCCATCAGCCATAAAACCCAAAAAATCATTGCTCATGTCTAAATTAACCAGGATAACAGCTAAAAAAGGAAGCTCAGAATGCCGGAAGCAATAGAAATTAATTAACCAAAAAAATAAACCAAATAATGGGCCAACATAGAGAATCTAAAAATAGAACAAATTAGCATAGAGATACCCAAAATAAAACTAAAAGCTTTGACATAAAAAAATAAATTGTAGTCTAGAAGTCCATGCCCCCAGGAAAAGGGTAAACAAAACTCCAACAATAATAATAGCAGCACTTGCACACATTAAAATAAAGATGTAAAGGAGCCTCCACATCACAAATAATCCAACCAGCATAAAAAAAGTTCTAGGAATTATAGAAACACAGCACAACAACCCATTAAACCAGTAGGAGAAAGCAAAAGCCCAGTAGTAAAATAATGCCTAGCTAATAGACATCCAAAGGAAGAGACTAAACTCGAACACCAACCAAGAGACAAAAAGGCTATGATCTAACATAAGGACAACCACAAGCATCAAGACTAAGTAAACCATGAAGAGGAGCAGGGCTAGTGTCCTAAATAAATTCAAAAAAATAGTTTGGGCTATAACACCACATGCCATCCAAAAAGCACAGGCATTACCATGCTTGATGATATGCTGAAAAGAGTAATTCAGAAAAAGCATTAGGTTTTTAATTTCCCTAACCATTCAGAAAAGGTTTAGGGAACAACACATCTCATCATTAGCTTGAAAAAGATGAAAATCATAGTCAGAATTAACCTCAATATGTAAATTAGTTAAGAGAGATGCACAACTAAAGACTATACAAAATGGCCCTAAAAATAGCAGTAGAATAGTTTCCTTGAACAGGACCCTTAGAAGCAACAATGAGGCCACCATTACTATCTCTAATCACATCACCACAACCACTAGATAAGTCAGTACTAGTGCCATCCACATTAATCTTAAAGAATTGAATGGTAGGTTTATGCTAGTAGATAACATTAGAAATGGAAGGAATACCCTCCAAGTTTAAACCTAAAGTAGTACCAACAAAGTGATTATTTTTGAAGTACTTAATAGAAATATGATTAACATCCAGTAGAGTTAACACTTTATCCTTAACTTTCTGGATAACATTGTGATGGCTCATTCTCACTTTATTGAAAAGGGATTGATTCGTTTCCAGCCAAAGAAACCAAAGAATGAGAAAATGAATGACATTGCATATGTGACTTTTAGAGTTAATATTCAATAACTTAAGAATAGATTTAAGATAAGAATGATAGTTAAAATAATTCAGTTGAAATAAACCATCAAAATACCCCCAAGTTCTAATAGCAATAGGACCAGATAAAAAAATATGATGCATATTCTCCTAGTGAAAATAACATTGGCATTTAGAAGCCAAGATACAACCTTTCTTAATAAGATTATCATCCGTAGGAATAAATATATGCAGGACTCTCCAAACAATAATAGAAATAGTATAAGGAGTACTCTTATGCCAAATTTTATGGAAAATGCTATCATTATTTCTTTTATTTCTAAAAGTATGCCAAGCACTCTTTAAATGAAAGCCACCATCTTTAGAAAGATCACGTAACATAATATCTTTAGAAGAAGTATTGATAGGAAAATTTAAAATACTATGGAGGATACAATTAGGAATCTCATTGGCAAGCATATCACAGTCCCACAAATTATTATTAAAAAAGGTGTTGACTTTAACCGAGGATGTAGATAAAGAATTCAACATAGAGTCAATAGAGTTTTTACCTAACCAACAATCTTGCCATAACAAAATATTACCATCACTAAGGCCCCAAGAGATGAAGGGCTCAACCTCCCATTTAGCCTTGTAAAGCCTTTTCCAAACTCTAGAATCACCTTCTTTAGAAAAATAATTAGTAGGATGCTTACCAATAAAATACTTAGAAATCATAAAATTAGCCCAAAAACTAACATTAACACATAAATTATACCAAAGTTTAAAAGAAAAAGCCTTAGAAGGGTCATTAAAGTTCTTATAACCAAGACCACCTTTAGCCAAAACACCACAACAATTCGCCAAAGCGGACAAACAAATTTTAGAGTTAGAAGAAGTGCCCCTCCAACAACAACAACAACAAAAACATCAAGCCTTTATCTCACTTCATGGGGTCGGCTACATGAATCCTTTTTGTCCATTGTGTCCTATTAAAAGTCAAATTCTTATTTAATCTAATAAAGAAAGGTCATTCCCAATATTTTCTAATCAAGTCTTTTTAGGCCTACCCCTACCTTTCTTAACATAAGTCAAATCTAATACCTTCTACTCTCCTAATCGGGTCATCAAAAGGCCGTCGTTTTATGTGACCAAACCATCTAAGGCGACTCTCTCTAATCTTATGTTCTACTGGAGCTACTCCAACCTTTTCACATGTATACTCATTTCGTATCCTATCTCTAAGGGTAAAGCAGCTCATTCCCCTGAGCATCCTCATCTCTGCCACACTTAACTTAGTATTATGCTTCTCTTTTATTTGCCAACATTTGGCACCATAAAGAATTACAGGCCTCACTACCATCTTATAGAATTTTCCCTTAAGTTTGAGGGGTACATTTCTATCACATAACAAGCCCGATGCATTCCTCCATTTCAACCATCCAACTTGAATTCTGCTAATAATATCCCCATCTATTTCACCATCACTCTGAATAATAGATCCAAGATATCTAAAAATGTGTACTCTTACTAATGACTTGATCGCCCAAAGTCACAATCCCCTCACTAGGTCTATTACTACTAAAATTACACTCCATATATTTCATTTTAGATCTACTCAAGTGAAAACCTTTAGACTCTAAAGTTGACCTCTATAATTCAAGTTTACCTTTAACTCCCTCTCTAGTCTTATCAACAAGAAGAATATCATTAGCAAAAAGCATACACCAAGGTACATCCTCTTGCAAATGTCTAGTGAGAACATTCATGACTAAAGATAAAAGATATGGGCTTAAGGCTGATCCTTGATGTAACCCAACTGAAATAGGAAAATACTTAGTCAATCCATCTTAAGTTTGAACACAAGTAATAGCTCTTACATACATAACTTTAATGATTTGCATATAAGCTTTATTGACTCCTTTCTTTTCAAGAACTCTCCATAGCACTTCTCTTGGAACTTTATCATATGCTTTTTCTAAATCAATAAATATCATATGTAGAACCTCCTTATTTTCTCTATATTTCTCCATCAAACCTCTTAATAAATGTAGGGCTTCTATAGTCATCCTACCCTATGATTCCGAATTGGTTTTGAGAAACATTAGAATCACGCCTCAACCTATGCTCCACAACTTGCTCCCATAGTTTTAAAGTATGACACATTAACTTAATACCTCTATAATTCACACAATCTTGTGCTTCACCTTTATTCTTAAAAATAGGAATTAACACACTCATTCTCCACTCATTTGGCATCTCTTTAGTTGTCAAAATAATATTAAAAAGTTTAGTAAGCCATGAAATTCCTTCATCTCATAAGCATTTCCACACCTCTATTAGAATATCATCAGGCCCAACAGCTTTTCCACTCTTCATTTTCTTTAAAGCCTCTCTAACTTCAGTTTTATTAATACATCGATAAATATAGAAATCTTTATTTTCATTTAGGGTGCTAAGGTCACTATAGTCAATCTTATTTATTAATATGCTTGTGAAGTCTATCACAAACAACTTTAGTAGGAAAAATAGATTGAAAGCTAAAATCCAGAAAAGCAGAAAGAACACATTAAATAAGAATAACTCTACAACAAAAACTAAGGAAATTAGACTCCCACGATAATAATCTATTTTGAACAGAAGCAATAAGATCATCAAATAAATAGGATTTCCTCCTACCAAAAAAAAGAGGAACTCCAAGATATTTGATAGGCAATTGAGTATGGGAAAAGCCCGTAAGATTGTAAAAAGATAAAATACGATCATTTGAAATTCTCTTAGAGGCAATGAAACAACATTTGTTTTTGTTAAAGGATAAGCCACTTACCACTCAAAATGGTAATAGAAATCCATAAGCTTTTGAATTTTATTAATAGTCCCATTAGAAAACACAATAAAATTATCTGCAAAACATAAATGAGATAAAGGAACACCTCCCAAAGTTCTAAAATAAAGGATAGGATTAGCATCAAATAAGTTAGTAAGACCCCTAGAAAGGAACTCAGCAGCAATAATAAAGAAAGCAGGTGAAATAGGATCACCTTGCCTTAAACCATCAGAAGCTTTGAAAAAGCCATTGTTAGAACCATTAATAAGAATAAAAAAATAAACATTTTTGATACAATTCATAATAAGCATAATAAAGATAGAGTTAAAGCCAAAAAATTCTAAAATAATGTAAATGAAGTCACAATCAATATTATCGTAGGCGTTGGAAATATCAAGCTTCAAAATTAAATTACCACCTCTCATCCTAACATCTAAATCTTGGCAGAACTCCTGAGCCAATAAAATGTTATCAGTAATGGCCCTACCTTTCACAAAACCCATCAAATTAGGAGAAATAATTCTAGGTAAAATAGAAGTAAGATGATTCACAATAATTTTAGAATTCAACTTATTGAAGAAAGTGCAAAGACTGATAGGTCTAAAATCATTCCAATTAATAATAGCATTATTTTTAGGAATAAGCACAATAGTAATAAGTAAAAAACATAGGTATTGGGGTACCAGCAACAAAATCTAAAATAGCAGTAAAAATATCATTACCAATAATATGCCAAGGTTTTTGAAAAAACAAAGTGGTAAACCCATCAGGCCTAGCCACAGACTGCCTATTCATATCAAACACAGTCTCTTTAACCTCCTCAAAAAGGGAGGCCTAGATAGAAAGATATTCTCCTCAAGAGAAATGAGAGAAGGAATGAAAGAATGATCAATAATCTGATTAAGAGTAAAGACTTTATTAACCGATCTTGAAAATGATTCACAATTAAATTATTAATCTCCAGAGAATTTTTAGTAAAAGAACCATACTCGCTTTGAATTTTATTGATGCCAGTTTTAACCCTTTTTCTTTTAAGCAAAGCATGGAAATACTTAGTGTTGTTATCTCCTTCAAGAAAAGGCTTAGCAGCAGCTTTTTGCCTCCAATAAACTTCTTCCTGAGCTTGAAAATTAAAAAGATCCTCTTTGGACTTCTTTAAGTGAGGGAAATTAGTATCATATGGATCATTCTTATAAGCTAAGTCAAGAGAGTTAACAAGTTGCTCAGCTTGCAGAATATTGGAGAAAAATTTTTAAACACATGATGATTCCACCAATTTAAAACCTGTTTTAGCCTTTCAACTTAATCCAGAGTCTCCTCATGCATAACATAGAATTATTATGATATAAAGGAGCTTGCCAATTATGCGGAATATCATCCAAAATAGATTAATGACTTAACCACATGTTTTGGAATCTAAATTGAGAAGAAACATTAACTTGTCTAAACTTAATGCTGAAAAATAAAGGGTAATGATCCGACAAAGTTGTACTCAAATACTGCACATTGGTGGAAAAAAGAGAAGTAAGCCAAAGATCATTAAAAAGAGCACAATCCAGCCTTTACCATAATTGACCCCTATTCCAAGTGAAATTATTACCAATAAACACAATATCAATAAAATTGCAAGATAAAATCATATTATTAAAATCTTCCATAGAACGATAAAAAGGAGGGGAACCTCTAATCCTTTTAGAGAGGTTACTGATAGTATTAAAATCACCACCAACAAGCCAAGAAAAATTACAAATATTATGAAAACTAATAAGTTGCTCCTAAAGAAATTTTCTATTATAAAGAGAAGCAGCAGCATAAACAAAAGAAGCATAACAATTAAAATTAAGAGCCTCAACTTTAATTATAAAATCTGACTAAAGTCACCAATAACATCAATTTTAATTGAGTCTTTCCAAAAGACCAAAATCTTGTAAGCCACATTAGAAATAACATGATTAAAGCCCAAAAAATGAGAAGTGCTAATCAACCTAATAGAAGAGATAAGAGGTTCAAGCAAAACAAGAAAAGAATGATTATGCAGTTGACATAAGTTCTTAACACGAATTCTAGAAGAAGGACACCCAATGCCCCACACATTCTAAATAATAAAATTAAATATAAATAACCAACTTAATGAGAACTATGTGATTGAGTGTTTCTAGGAGGTTATAGAGAAATATGCTTAGGATTCCTTCCTCTTTTACTATGTACAATGCTAAAATTAAAATCACTAACATCTCTAGCATAACATTTAGTAGCAATATGGATATCCTCAGTATCAGTTAAAGCATCATTATTATAATAAAAAATAGCGATAATCTTACTACCACTTAGGTGTTCCCTTAAAGATGTCAGTTGAGGACATTCATCCTCTATAAACATTCCCTCCTCCTCAAAATTATCATGGTTTCACACCATAAGTTCTTCATTGTATTTCGAAAGAGAAGAACTATTTTCCATAGTAACAAATTATCCTTCCTCTAAAGGGCCATCTTTACAAGCCACATGAATATCCAAAACTTCTTGATCATTTAAGGGATTAGTAGAAGTAGAAACAAGCGTATAACCACTAGGATCCTTAGAAATTAGATTAAAAGTGCAAGTAGAAGTAGTTATAACATTAGTAATATTATGAACTTAAATATTAGTCAAGTCATGCTCCATGTTTTTTTCACAAGCAATATTAGGAACAACATAAGTTTTAACGATAGGACCTTGATAAAGATTAAAAGAAACATCATTAGCAATAGAAATAATAAGGTCCTCCATATTAACCCCCATCGGATCATCACAAAATTTAAAAGGATTAAAGGTATTATCCTCTAAATTAGCTTGTGTAGGATTATAGATAACCTGAGCAGGCACACCCTCATGCAGGCACACCCTCATTTTGTTTCAAAGAGTTTTTTTCATTATAGAGGCGAGGATGTTTCTGAAAGCATTCATTCATTCCATGGCCATGCATCTTACAAATGGAATAAAATATAGGTAAATTTTCATATTCAATTTTTTGGAAACACCCCTTAACTTTTGACCCAATCCATATCTTCAAAGGATGTTTCTTAGAGACATCAAGTTAAACTAGCTCCCGAGCAACCGACGCCCTAGACACAACAGCAATAGCTTTATCAGTTTGTAATGGCCTCCCAAAAATAGAAGCCATACCAAAACAAATTGATTATTAAAGAAATAATGTCTCAAATTCATAAATGAAATCCAAATAGGAGCAATAGGGGATTCCTTCCTAACATTAAAATATGGAGTCCATTTAAGTAATCGCATTTTACATGCTTGAATATAGTAGGATCTCCTTACAAAAGTTTAGCTATCATCAAGATCATTAGCAAGTTGTATAGCTACATGTCTTTGGTCAAGCAATCTAATAAAAAATGCTCCAGTTTCTTTTAGGTTAAGAAAAAAACTTTTGAATAACATATAGGTTATGTCATCCCAATACATATTTACTAATAAGCATCAAAGCAAAAGGAGAAGCTATAGGATCAACATTCGAGTCTTTAAACAAGAGAGACAGACAGCCCTTGAAGGAGGACTACACAATTTTTAGATTCCAAGAAGAAAATGAAGAGCCAACTAAAACATCTTTAAAAGAATGCGACTTCCCCACGCCAAGAGATGAAGGGGTTGCGTTTTGGATTGATGACAAACAAGGCATCATCGCCCTACACCAAAACTCAACGAAACTTCAAAATGAAGAAAAGCCACAGATCAAAATGCAAAGAGGGATACCAGCATTCAGAAAATCAAAGAGAACTGAAAGAAAATGAGCAAACCAGGACACGCGATGAAGCCCTAGAAAAATTGCCCCAGAATTGCCTCCAAACCCAGAGCAAATAGATGTTAGTAGTATGGCTTGTTATGTTCTAGATATGGATAACATTAGATCTAAGTTGAAAAAGACACCTTATGAACTTCTTAAGGGGAGGAAATCTAATCATTTATATTTGCATGATTTTGGATTTAAGGGGTTCATTCATAAGGGAAAAGCACCTTTTGGAAAATTTGATCCTAAATCTGATGAAGGAATTCTTCTAGTATATTATAGTGCTGGCAAATCCTATAGGGTTTTTAACAAGAGAAATTTGGTAGTAGAGGAGACCACAAATATAGTTTTTGATGAATTTGACATTTTGGAAGAGCTAAGGTAGGAAGAAGATTATACTAAAGATATCTCCTAAGGTATTAAAAAGACAAATTTGGAAGAGAATGTTAGATTAAAAAATGCTTTGCCTAGAGAATAGAAATTTTCTAAGAGTCACCCTAAAGAATTGATTTTAGATGAACCTAATGAGGGTGTTAGAACTCGGAATGGACTTAATAAATAAGTGAACCATTATGCTTTTATATCAATGATTAAACCCACTAATATAAATCAAGAACTTAAAAAAAATGATTTTGATTTTTTTCCATGCAAGAAGAATTGAATCAATTTGTTAGAAATGTTATTTGGAATTGATTGAATTGCACAAGGATCAAAGTAATATTAAAACTAAGTGGGTACTCAAAATAACATTGAATGATTTTTGGTGTTGTGATTAGAGATAAGGAAAGATTGGTGGTGAAGGGGTATAATCAAATAGAAGGAATTGATTTTGAAGAAACCTTTCTCACTGTAGCTAGACTTGAAGCGAGAAGGATGTTACTAGATTTTGCCTTTTTAATTTTAAATTATTTGAAATGGATATTAATAGTGTATTTCTTGATGGAGTGATAAAAGATGATGTTTATATTAAGAAACCACTAGGTTTTGAAAATTCAAAATTCTCAAACCATGTGTTTAAATTGAAAAAGGCATTGCATGGACTAATATAGAAATGTAGGGCTTGGTATAAGAGATTAAGCACTTTCCTATTAGGAAGATCATTTGTTAAAGGAAGTGTGGACACCACACTCTTCTTTAAAAGGATAGGAGATGAAATTCTCATTGTTCAAATATATAATGATGATATCTTTTTTGGGTCCACCAATAAAAGTCTTTGTGATGATATTTCAAAAATAATAAGTAGTGAATTTTAAATAAGTTTAATGGAATACTTGAGTTTCTTTCTTTGTTTTAGCATAAAAAAATGAGGTAAGAACATTTCTTAGTCAGTTGAAGTATATTAAGGACTTCCAGAACAAGATATAAAATAGGTAATATTAAACCACTGAGTACAACAATGAGTTCTTCAGTTCAGTTAGATAAGGATACTATGGGAAAGTCTATTGATCAAAACAAATTTAGAGGAATAATTGGATATTTGCTTTACTTGACTACTAGCATACCAAAAATCATGTTTAGTGTTTATTTTTGTTCTATATTTTAAGCTGATCCAAAGGAATCACATCTCACTACTATTAAGAGAATTCTGAGATATCTTTTGGGAACTCAAACTTTGGGATTTGGTATCCTATGCACCGCTCTTTTTTGAAATTATTAAATATTTTGATTCTAATTTTATAGGATATAGGGATGATTAGAAATGTACTTTTAGAACTTTTTCATTTATAGGAAACTCCTTAGTTTCTTGGTCTAGCAAAAAATAGAATTCAGTATCCCTTTCTACTGCTAAAACAGAAAACATTACCTTAGGTTGTTGTGTGGCACAGGTTCTTTGGGTAAAATAATAACTAATTAACTTTGGCCTTTCAATTAGCACTATTCCAAATTTTATGTGGCAATACAAGTGCCATATGAATTTCAAAAAATCCTATTGAACATTCTAGAACAAGGCATATAGATATAAGTCATCACATCATTAGAGATCATGTGGCAAAGGATGAAATTGAATTACTTCATATTGCTACTGAGAATCAACTTAAAGATATTTTCATAAAACCACTAGCTTTTAAAATATTTAGCACTTTAAGAACCATATTAGGTGTGATTGATCTTAATACTTAAAATTGAAATTTTGTAAATTGGATTTGTAATGTATTGATGTGTTTGTTTATTTCATAGTTTATTTTGTTAGGGTTTGTGCGTTTGTGCGTTTTTTATTCTTTAGTTTTTGTTTATTTTTCTTATGTTAATATTGAATTTTTCTTTTGTTTCTAGTGTTGCTTGTCATAGTTTTTGTGAATTGTTTTTTAAAAGAGTTTCTGTTTATCATGTCCTAAGTGTGTTTTTCTTTCATATTGTATGAAGTTTTTCGTACTGTATAAATTCTATAGCATGTATCTGAGTTGCGAAAGCAAAACTAATGTTTTTAATACATAATATACTATATGATGTATTCATTATCTATACGATTATTGATTTTTCTTCTATATGGTTTAGGACAGTTTTTCAAAAAGTCAGTTATTGAACCCAGATCGTAGGTATAAAATCGTATTTCATCTGTATGATTCTATTATTAGTTTATCATATGGATGAACCTAACTATCAAAAATGATCTTTAATGTTCTAATCATCCCAGACAAACATGTGTTTAAAAAATGACTCATCGAGAATGGCATTTTACAAAAAGTCATTACATTTTTGGACATTTCCATTCATATGAATAAATATTTTTTGTTCCGTATGATTTTGAAATTATACATATGATAAAATATTGTACTATATGATAGGTTATTTTTCTATAAATTAAAAGGTGGTGGATGATTTTTTTTCTTCACATTCTCATTCGATCCCAAACCATCTTATGTCCTTCTATAGAAATGGCTAGTAACTACAAATGTCCACAAACTTCTTAGCGCTCATCATCTCGCTCTGGTTGAGATGAGAACATTTTCTTCAAAGGAAAATGAGGAAGCTTATAAACATTTCATTGGAGCCAAGATTACCCCTTCTCATCTCCTTATTCAAAATTACATAAACTTCTCTATTATCCCTCTTTTTTCCTTGACTTAATTTTCTTTTATCCTTACCTTGATTTATACCTATCATTCAAAAAACTTCCACCTTTTTATTGCGAATATGGAAATGAATGAGGACCATAGTAGGTTGTCTTCTTATAACTTTAAGTAGAGAGTACAAATAACTAAGGAAAATCTAGGCAACTTCATTCACCTTAGGACTTAAGGGGTTAGAGCACACACCATGACCTTTAGAGGGGATTTTTATTGGTCCGAAATAAACCAAACTCTTAGAGTTGTGCATAAGTAAACCATCATTCTCAAGTGTATACCCTTAACCAAAATGCTAGGATTATCCATTATGTCTTGAGAACTTCTATTTTTCCCAAAATAGGTGATCATATCAATTTGACACCTATTTTGTCTACTATAATATACCTCATAATGACCAACACTTTTATTTGTGAAGCCCAACTAATCATGGACTACATCTATAAAATTTTTTATAATGAACATCCTCATAATAGGAGGAAGAAAAATGTGGGCTTATGACACTTAGTTGAATACATTATTGTTAAGAAGTACAACCTTATCCATCCTGATCCTCCAACTCCAGTTCCTAATTACTTTACCGATGCCACTTTTCATGCACTTTTTGGTCAGGACCAAGGATCTAAGGGAGAAGATTCAGAGGGAGAAGGAGTCCCTACTATAGCACCTGCACCTATATGTGGACTTGATAAGAATTTCTATCATGAAATTGTCCAGCACTTTGACATACTGGAATCTCATTTTTATCAATATTTTGATCAAATTAAGAATCGACTAAACCAATATGATCTGAGGCATAATGAAGACATCAGGTGGATTAGAGGTCAATTTAACTCTATCAACACACATGTAGCTATGATAAATAGCTACATTATGATGTCCACTCCTCATCAACCTCCAAACCAAGGCCTCTACGAATATCTTTATGGATTAGTGTTAAAGTTTTAGAATTAGAGTTTAGATTTTATATTTTCGGGTTCATGGTTTAGGTTTCATGTTTTAATTTTAAATGATTAGGTTTTACAGTTTAAGACTTAGGATTTTTATTTTTTATTTTTGGGAAAACCCTCAAAGGGGCCTACATGTTAATTTAGGAAAAATTTTATGTGGTCCTTAAAGGAACCTCAAGCACACTACTGCTCGAACGAGCAATAAAAAGAAAATAAAAGGATCTTAAGAGCTTGGGGTCCCTACTAAGCACAAATACAAAACACGCTAGGTACAATCTATGGTGCACATGAACAAGCACCTAAAAATAAAGAGAGAACCAAAAATTAGTAACCATCTCCCTCTTCCCAACCAAAAGGAGCATATTATAAGCACCTGCAAAAACAAAATTTCGCAAAAAAAAGTCTTTAAGTCAGTATAAGTATAACAAGAATTAAAGAAAAATATAAAAAACCAATCCCAGCTGTTATCCACAAAATAAGTTCTAATTGAGCAGAAATAGATATTACCAATCACCCAACAATAATCCACCAAACAGTAGCTAAACCACAACCTCCAATCACATGAATAAGAAGAAGAAAAATAACAAATACCAAACCAATAGAAATCTAACCCAAAAATAATGATACTATAGATCACAGCCACCCAAGAAATGAGGGGCAAAATAGAGCAAAACACCATGGAAAACATAGGACCCCAATCCACTCTGGTATGAAAATCGACCATAACTAACAGAACCAAGGCAAGCCACAAGAAGCAAAATGCAAGGCTAAAAATAGCCTTATTCTTAAGCTACTAGCCAACTAAAAAGATCCAACTAGAAACCCTTAGCATACGCTCACAAAAATTAACCATAAGAGATAATCAATCCCAAATCTTATCTTGCAAACCAGAGAAGTAGCAGTGATCCATGAAAAAATAGCAAAATAGAAAATACCATTGCAATGATAGAGAGGGTAGGGGTAGAATGAGCTCAGGATATAATGGAACTAGCAAACATCAATTAAATAAGCTCAATGCTGCTCCATCCTACCATGCAGCCGAACAAAAATCCCTCTAATAATTAGCTTCAAAAAACACCACGATAACCCCAAAAAGAAAGCCACCTGCAACAAGATAGTGGAGAACCTAGACCAAAAAAACATAATAGCACAAAAAGATAAATCAAGGGCCTTAGAAGGAAACTACACACAGCCCCAAGGTTAATAGCAGTAGCCCAAAAGGAACCCTCCCGCCAAACATCAATAACCAAAACCCAAGTAAACTTAGAAGAGAAGGAACCCTGGACATCCCAACACTCCACTAGATAACACCTAGCACACCCAAACCTGAAGAAAATCAAAACAGCAACAAAAGAACACCAGTCCCAATATAAACTCCCATGGTAACCCACCATAATAAGGTCCAGACAATGCCAGTTCCCAACACAGCAGCATGAGGCAGGAGAGCAACAAGTGGTAATATCTTCAGTAAAGAAGCAAGTGCCATCACATCTCAAACCCACAACCCCAAAATAATTAACCACCACATGCAACACCATGTCAGAATTACAAAAAGGTGCAGATCACCCAAGAGATCCACCAGAAAGACCGCACAACAAAACACCATAGAATAAGGGAAAACATAAAAAAATTAGACAAATAGCAACGAGCAAAACTACCTCCAGACATAAGAAAAACTAATTTTATCCAATCTTAAAAGCCCTATTAAGTGAATATGTAAATTAGACTCCATTAAGTCATTGAAATAGTCAAGCCCGCTCACAAAATGGCCAAGCCAATTTGCACAGGCATTGCCCTACCTACAAACTTTAGAAAATGAAATATTAACAAAAATCATCAACTATTTCAAGTCCCTAACCAGATAAAAAACCTCAAGATTGCAAACCGAGTCATCACCCTTGTTAATGCATTGAATAGTATGGATAGACGCAACCTCAATTGGAATGTTAGTAATGCCAAGAGACATACAAAATTTGAAACCATAAAGAATAGCTTTAAGAAGACCAAGATAAGAATTACCATTATGTGAAGGACCGAAAAAAGAAAAAGTAACATACCCTTCATAGTCTCTTATGATCCAACCACACCCCAGGCTTGTATCATTATCAGAAACACAAATATTCAATTTGTAGTTTACCTTAACCGCAATAGTAGTGGAGGAATTAATAAGGGAATCAATGGACATATTACCCAACCATTGATCATGCTAAAAGAAAATGTTGCCACCACCATGCCCCTAAGAATGATGAGGCTCCACAACCCATTTAACCTTGTAAATCCTTTGCCAAACTTTAGAGTCACCAATATTAAATGGGCAAATAGTTGGATGCTTCTAACATAATATCTGGAATACATGAAACTCCACATGCTCACTTTAGCATGAAAGGTAAACCATAACTTGAAGGATAAAGCATAGGCCAAAACAAACATTCTCTTAAACCCCAGGCCACCCTCTTTCATAACACCACAACATTTGTCCTAAGAAGACCAAGCAATTTTTGTGTTACTATTAGTCCCTTTACAAAAAAAAAGTTATAAAAATTTTTATCAATTCTATTACACACCATTTTAGTAGGCAACATGGTTTGGAAAGAGTAAAAAGGGAGAGAACAACAAACACTTCTAATGAGAATGAGCCTACCCCTAAAACTCTAAAAATTTGAATCCCAAGACAAAAGTTTATTTTGCACCGTAGTGATTAACGCATCAAATAAAAAAGACTTCTTTCTAGCTTTAAAAAGAGGGATACCAAGATATTTAAAAGGTAAGTGGCCTTGCACAAAACTATTGAGGTCTTTAATAGCAAAAATACGAGCATTAGGCACCTTATTAGAGGAAACGAAATAATATTTCTATTTATTCAAATAAACCCCACTAACTTTTTAAAAGTTATGAAAGAAATCAAGGAGTCTATTAATTCTATTATGAGAAGGATTCATAAAAATGATAAAATCATTAGCAAAACATAAATGTGAAATAGGGAAACCCCCAAAAGTTCTAAATTAAAGGCTAGGGTGGATTTCAAAAAGGTTGCAAGGCCTCTAGGAAGGTAATCGACTGCAATAATAAAAAGGCCGGAGACATAAGATCCTCCTATCTTAAGCCATGAGAAGATTTTAAAAAACATGAACTTTTACCATTAATAATAAAAAAAAAATAAGAACTTTTAATACAATTTTTGATAAGGTTAATAAAAATTAATTTTAAATGAAATAATTTTAGAGTATTATAAATAAAATACCGATTAATGTTATCAAAGGCTTATATTAAGTTTGAAGATCATATTACCATCCCTCACCGTCACATTAAAATCATGATAGAATTCCTAGGCCAACAAGATATTATCAGAGATAATATGACCTTTAACAAATCCCTTTTGGTAGGGTGAGATAATTTTAGGGAGAACAACAGATAAATGTTTCATAATAATTTTAGAATTCAACTTACTAAAAAAGGTGCAAAGGCTAATAGGTCTAAAATCATTCCAATTGCTAACATTGGTGATCTTAGGAATAAGAACAATAAAAATATAAGTAAATAATTTAGGTATAGCATGACTGACAAAAAATTCCATAACAGTAGAGTAGAGGTTATTACTAATAATAAGGCAAGCTTTCTAAAAACATTTAGTGGTAAACCAATCAGGCTCAGCCACAAAGTCACCATTCATATCATAGATATTATCTTTTAATTCATCAAAAGAAGGGGGTTTAGAAAGAAAATCATTATCCTCATGCGAGATTAGATTGGGAATAATATTAGGATTTTAAATATTCCTAAAGATAAAATCCTTGTTAAGCCAATTTTGAACATGTTGCACATCTAACAAAGTAATTTCCTCAACATTCTCAGTAACATAAACATTGTCACATTTAATTTTGTTAATGGAGTTATTAGCATGCTTCTTTTTAACCAAAGCATGAAAAGACTTAGTGTTATTATCACCTTCCAACAGATGCTTTGCATCTACTTTTTATTTCTAAAAAAAATTCCTCTTGGGCTTGTAATTTAAAGAGGGACTCCTTAGCCTCTCTTAGTAAAGCAAAGTTTGCATTAGAAGAAGACACATGACAATTAAGCCAGCATTGTTAAGTTTATCTTCTGTACTTAAAATGTTAGCAAAAAGTTTTTAAAAACATAGTGATTCCACCAATTTTGGATTTCTTTTAGTCTTTCTAATTTAAATGAAAACCTTTTCATGCAAATGATAGAGTTATCAGGATGCAAAGGGGCCATCTAATTATGCTGGGCCATCTAATTATCCTGAACCTCATTCAAAAAGGAATCATGATGTAACCACATATTTTAAAATCTATATTAAGGAAAGGAATTCACAAGTCTTGTGTTAAGCCTAATTAACAAAGGAGAATGATCAGAAAGTGTTCAACTAAGATGCTCAACCTAAATAGAATTGAAAGAGTTAAGCCAACTATCATTAAATAAAATACGATCCTATAGTTTCCATAAATGACCATAGTTCCAAGTAAATTTGTAACCAGAAAAATAAATATTAATGAGATTATAATCCATAATCATATTATTGAAATTCTCCATAGCATGAAAAATAGGAGAAGAACACCCAATACACTTCGAAGTGTTAGTGATAGTGTTAAAATCACCACCCACCAGCTAAGGAAAATGATAAATACTATGAAAATTAGATTGCTGCTCCCAAAGCACTTTTCTAGTACCACGAGAAGAGGCAGCATAAATAAATGTAGCACAATATTTAATATTTAAAACTTCAATATTATAATGTAGAACTTGAGTAAAATCACCAAGAATATCAATCCAAATTGGATCTTTCGAAAATAACCAAATTTTATCAGCAGAGTTTGTAGTGGCGTAACTGAAGCCTAAAATTTTAGTATACTAAGTATTTTAGAAACAATAATAACAGGTTCAAGTTAAACCAGGATAGAAACACCATAGATACGACATAAGTTTTTAACCCTCAAATAAGAAGAAGGGCAGCCAATGCCTTTAACATTCCAAATAATAGACTTAAACATAAGAAAAAGAATAAGCGACTAGTTTGTGAATGGGTGTTTCTTACAGATTGTAAAATAAGGTTCTTCCTTTTCTTACGATGCTTATTTTGAAATTTAATGAAACTAGTATCATTATCATCTATGGCAAAGCATTTAGCAAAAAAGGCCATATCCTCTATGTCAGTAAAAGCATCACTTTGATAATGAGAGTTAGAGGGATACTTACTATCATTTTTCAAAATGTTCTCCTTTGCCTTTTGAGGAAGTTCACCTTCCTCCAATAAATCTCTATCAACACTTTACTTACTATTAAAACCAAGTTCCACATTCTCTTCCATAACTAAAGCCAACTCACTTTCCCTTAAGTTATTGTCCATACCCACATGTTCTCTGCTAATCCTTTCACTTTATGTAGCAGTTTCTTGATCATTTATAATAGATTGAAGGGAAACCATATTAGTACACTTATTGGGACGAAAATCCAACTTGGCTTAACATGGATTGAAGGGAAACAATATTAGTACAATATTAGTACACTAAAATCATGATCATTAGTAGCAGTTTCTTGATCATTACTAATAATGTTGCCCTGAGAATTGGGAGGAAAATCCACCTTGTTATGTGACAGGGAAGCATGCATAGTAACAAGGCATGGTTCAATACGCACTTGTATCGATTTATCACATGATTTGGAAATATTTCCTTCAACATCAACAGACGTCAAAATTTTAATTCTCAAGAGCAATAACCATGACATCGTTGCCTTAAGGATGTTTGGAAACAACTTTTTCCTTACGAAGTTAAGGATACAACTTGAAACATTCATTAACACCATAACCATGCATTTTACAATGAGAACAGAAAACATGTAGGTTTTTGAAAGTAACCATCCAACTTCGATCCTATCCAAACTTCATTAGGATGTTTCTTAAAATATCAATTTCAACTAGAACACGAGCAACCAAGGGGCATAAGATAAAAGTTATAGCTTGATTCATTTGTAACGGTCTACCAAAAATAAATGCAAGCCTAAATAAAATTTGCGAGTTAAGAAAATGAAGTCTCAAGTTAGTGAAATAAATCCACATCGGAGCAATAAGTGATTCTTCCCTAACTTCAAAGTTTTGTGTCTATTTGAGAAGATCCATTTGATGAATTTTAATTGCGTGTAGCTTTATGTATGCAAACCTATAGCTAAACACCACGTGGAGCCCACATTGATCCCACCGATTTGTTAAGCACGTGTATTTTTTTACAGCATGGCCCGACGACCTGAATCACACGAATAATTGAAAAAAGTGTGGTAAGGCCTGATGACCCATCCTAAAATGAATTTGTATATGTCATTTCATTTCTTTGAGATGATCCAAAATGTCTCTTCGAGTTTTACTTTTTCAGGTGATTTGGTTTTTTACATTCATCCACAAGGAGAAGTTGCAGGCGATTATTCATCTTAAGTTGCAGGTGATTATTCATCTTCTACACAAAGCTACTACATAAAGCATCTTCAGTCTTCATCGTCTAAATGGCCAAGGTATGTTTTTGAATAGTTGTATGATATTATCACATTTTAGGGTTTGATAGTAGTATTTGTAATATGCTATCCTTTTTGCTCTATAAGTTTTATGGCTTGGGTATCGCTGGGTGCCCCGAATGGGAATCGATGGATACCGCTGGGTACCGCTGGGTACCCCGACTGGTACCTAGCGATACCCAGCAGGGCACACATAGTACTATCCCTTCTATTATTTTTGGAATGCATTGTAAGTTCCATTAGTTTTTTTCATTTATAGGGTTTTTCATTAGGATATTTTTTTTCTATTGAGAGAACTGTTATATATGTTTTTTCCGCTTTGTTCCTTCTGAGAAGTTCTGGATGGACTCTCAGTACTGCTCGGTACATCTAGGTATTTTAGGTACGGCTAGGTATTGCTCGGTACCGCTAGGTACATAGAGGCACCTGACCTAGAATGAAATTTTTTCTAATCAATTACAGCATATTATGCAGTGATATGTTATGAAGATTAGCTTTCATTGCAGAACATCCACTTTTAGAGAAGTCTGTGATCTTTTGGTTGAAATATTTGGCCAAAACTTTATGGAGAGTTTGAAGCAAAATAATCTTCATCACTTTCTTTTGATGCCATGTTATGTACAAAATGTTCCGTTGGTATTCAGGTTGTTTTCGTGCTGGGATATTAAGAAGCAATACTTTATCATTAAAGGCCAGAAGTTACCATTTACTATCGATGAAGTTGCTAAGATTTTAGGCCTACCAAATAGAGGAAACAATTTTGAAATAGGTAGCTGCAGAATCACTGGGAAATCCGGTAAGGATATTAAAAAGGAGGTTATTAGTTTAGATGAAACAACTCTTTGCCCGATGTATCGAAGAAATTCATCTTTTTTTTGTTGTCAAATATTTTCTTTCCACTATACAACTATCGAACACCAGCATCTATCCTCAGTATAGCACGAAATGTTGTCAATGTTTGTCTTATAATTGGACGGAATCAATTACAGAGTTCCTTGTGGCTGACTTTGATGCAATTGTGAAGAAGTTGAGCATAGGACAGCCACTTAGATACTTGAATGGTTTTGTTCAGATTATAATATTGAGTACAATGAATTGAATTATTTTTGTATTTACGAATGATGTAGAATGTTTGAAGATCTATTTTATGTTGTCATTTTTATGTTTTGGGTGCATATATGGTTCCTAGAGCACTCTACAGTCCACAAACCATTGGATTCAAAATCAAGATCACAATATCTCCGATGGGGTTGTGATGTAGTTAATAATGAAGTCGAGGCCAATAGTTTATTTGAAGGTCTTAAAGTTACAGATTTAATAAATTCTTTTGATACAATAACAAGTGAGGAGAGGGAATTATAAGCAAAACCTCCCCAGCATACATCACCTGACAGATTGCCCAATTTATAACTCGCATTGCGCAAACATCGTGTATAACGTTTGTCACCTTCGACATCCCCTACACCCTTGTAACCCTAAGCCCAATCAGCTCACCACCACTAAGCACGCCTAAAGGCCCCCCC
This sequence comes from Dendrobium nobile, assembly GCA_022539455.1. Lineage (NCBI taxonomy): Eukaryota > Viridiplantae > Streptophyta > Magnoliopsida > Asparagales > Orchidaceae > Dendrobium > Dendrobium nobile. The sequence goes on along the minus strand of CM039729.1, from coordinate 42,696,346 downwards.
CCCCCCCCCCCCCCCAAGTCACCTGGGCAGTAGCAACCAACTTTCCCACTTGATGTACACCACGATAGTAGAGAAGAATACCTCTAGAAGATATTAGATCAACATAAATTTCTTCAAAAAAGGTTAGTAAGCCTTGAATCAACAATATCTATGATTGAGCGAAGAATGGCGGCAGTAGAACATCATGTTTTTGAGCAGAGGGAGATGGATAAGAGATTCAAAGCTATGGAGAAGTTCTTATCTAAGAACTTTCAAATATTTAACCCCTTGTCGACTCCAAATGTGCACGTTCAATCTTCTTCTAGGACTCTGACTGATGAGTAGAAAGAAAGTGGTGTGTGAAGGGGTGTATACAAATATAGTGGTGTTGACCTCATTTTTGTTTGAGGTCACTTGGACTAATCTTGACCTTAAATCAATCCAATATCCAAACCAATCTAAACCTTAGGATCCTCCTAGAATCCTGACCTTAGGATCTATTCTAGGTCCTAGGATCCTTCTAGACTTCAGACCTTATGATCTACTCTAGACCTTAGGACCCCTCTAGAATTAAGACCTTAGGATCTACTCTAGACCTTAGGACCCTTCTGGAATTTAGACCTTAGGATCTACCTAGATCTTAGATCAATCAATCCAAAATCCAAGGCTAATGGTCCAAATCCTAAAAGCCTTTTTCAATAAATTTTCAAACACTTTAAAACACAATCAAACGACCTCCGATTCAAAGTATATCACTTGCAAAGTGATAAGACATGTCTCTGGAGGTAACCCTCCAAGTTTGAGCCTTTTCTGAGGTCTCTAACCCCGGAAATTGAATTGAAATCCATAGGTTGTAAAACCCTCAGATATTTACAGCCTATGCCACTGGACTTGCCATCTAGTGACCTTGGAGCTTCTACAAAGCATACAATCACTTCTAAACCCTTGATTATGACATGTTAAACATTAAACTGTATTTTTCTAAACCAACTTTGACCCCTAGTTGACCAGGGGTCAAAATGACCAAGATACCCCTATTGGGCTCAAACAGGCATTTCAAACCAAATGAACTCCAAATTGAATGCATCCACCTCCAACAAGTTTTAAATGTCATTTGAAACCTGTTAGACCCTTTTCCAACCCTTGGGTCAACCTAGTTGACCAAGTCAATAGTTTTGACCCAAGAGACCCTTTGAGGGTCCAAACAGGTGTATTGAACCAAATGACCTTCTTAGACCCTCAGACCACTTCCAATAAATTTTAAATGTCAAACCAAATTGATTACAACCATTTTCAAACCCTGGACCTAACTGGTTGACCAAGTCAACCAATTTTGGCTTAAGGGTCCGTTAAGGGCCCATTAAGCCCTCTTGAACCATTTGACCCATTTAACCCATTCAAGCTACCAAATCCATATCAAAACCTAATTAAAATCCATTCAAACTTGTTTGAGGTTAAGCCATTTTAATTTGACTTGGTCAACCATTGACCTATGGTCAAATCCTCTTATGTATGGGCTTTTTTCAATTAAATGATTGAACGTAGGCATTGATATTTCTTCCAAACTAATTCATCAAGCCCTTTCATCTGCCACATCATCCACCTTGGCCCATTGATTGGTCAAACAGTCAATGGGTAGTCAATGACCTCTTAAATAGCCAAATCTTCACCAACTTTGATCCCTTTCTTTAAATATTAAATCCAAGGTATCATAACTGCTCTCTAAAGCCATGTAGGTGCCACCTCAGATGCCACATGGCAGGGGGTCAGTCAAATGGTCAAATAATTGGTTTGGAGTGGCCAAAGATGGTCAAAACCCTTCTTTAGTTAATCCTCTCCATCCCTAAACTCTCAAGCTATCTTAATTAGTTTCTTGAACCTTCTCAAGGCTTTTCTCAGCCCTTGGATGAAGATCTAATGGCTCTTATCAACACCACATGCCCTAGTTAAGACAAAATATCCTTTACACCTAGGATGTCCTTGAGCTATCGTTGACTGCTGCCCCCACCAACTCCCTAGACAAATGGCACTCATCTGGAGGCTCATCAAGTAGATCCCAGCCCTCCATTCAATCTGGAAGGGATTGAATAGGGAAAAAAGCTCAAATGAGCCTCATTCTAACCCTAACATTCTCTCACCCCATTGAGAGCTCCTCCAGCCAAAATATTTGTTCGTTTGAGCTCTCCTAAACTACTTCTACATCTCCCCATTCAAACTCCACCGACTAAAGTCGCCGGCGATGAGCTTCCCGGTGAACCGAAGTTTAATCCCGTCCAAGTAGATTTCCTCTCGATCCAGGAGCTTTCAAGCTGAGGTTTCTTCAACAAAATGGAGCGTGGACAATCTACAAATGCAACAATCCAATAAATGGTTCAATCCGTCCAAAATCAAGGTGAAAAACCCAAACCCTAGTCTAATACACTTAGCTCTATTTAGCTTTTTATAAAGCTTGTTTTAAGCCAAAATAAACTATCCCCATTATTTCTCTTCATTAAGAAACCCTATGTTTAAAATTTCAAGTCAAACAATCTAGCCAATCTCTCGAATGAGCCATAAAATGCCTTATAGGGTGTTTTCGTGGCCTAGTTCAGGCGTACGGTCCCTGGACCGTTCATCGCTCGATCAACGGTCTAGATCGAGCCGTTTTGCGGACTGTTGAGCTATGTATTCTATTCAGTTAATCAGGTGGCCGTCCGGCCTGATCCTGGTCGCATGTTCAAAACTGCGGGATGAGCTTCTATCGTCTGATCCTTCTCCGCGGGATCAAATTATGGGAGTTGATCCAGGCCGCTAATCTGTTAACATAAAAGGATCAAATGGCTACTGTGTCTTGCTGACGTGTTTAAGTGAAAATGCGTGGACTCACGTGACCGCCGCCGTCTGTGCTGGACGAACCAAATCTCGCCGCGTGGAGCCGCCGCCGCCTGTTTGTTTAATTAGATTTAATTTCGATTTAATTAATTTTAATTAACAGAAAACTTAAAAATATTATTAAAAATTATTTGTAAGTCCAAAAATTCAATATAATATATCAATTTTCTCAGAAAATTAAGATCTTTAATTTAAAATTAAATTTAATTTGAAATATTCTATATATTTTAAATTATTTTAATTATTAAATTTTTCTTATACTAAATCAATAATTAATTAAAAATTTATTGAAATATTTTAGAAAATTCAAAATTTAATTTCGAGTTATTTTCTTTAATATTCAGAGATTACATTTAAGATATTTAATCTAAAATTAAAATTAATTTGATATATTTCATATATGTTAAATAATTTTAATTACTTAAAACTTGAATATTTAATTCTACTAATTTTCAAAAATTCAAAGAATCTCTATTTTAAATCATCTTAAATTATTAAAATACATTCAAATATGTTTTAAAACTATTTTAAAACTATTTTTGATACTTATTTAAAAACTATTTTAAATTACTTTAAATTTTCTAGAATTTCTAAAACTAATCTATTTTCTAGATATTAAAATTAATTTTAAAACTATATATGTTAAATTTTGAGGGCATTTGAGGGATCCCTTGGGATTTTAAGCTTTGGTTGAATATGGATGAATAGAATTAATGGGGGTGATTAGTGAACAATCGTATTTTAATTGTTCACTAATCTAGTCTTTAATTATGTGTTTTGCGCTAATCTATGCATGTTTAGGGCACACACACTCGCACTTAGTCTAAGGTTCTCCTAGATTTAGGAGTTGATTATTATTTTTTGTGATTCATGCATGTTAAGTCAAAAGGGGTTAGTTAAAACTTTGATTTGAACCTATTTAAACTTAGTGTCATTAAGAATAAGAATTAAGGACTTTGATTAAAGAACTTAGAAATTTCATTGTGATTAGGATACACCTCATTTGAACTTGAAATTTGAACCATTTGAACTTAGTGACATTCTAAACCTTAGGGAAATTTCTTACTGATTTTTGAATTCATTAAGCCTCTTAATTAACTTAATTAAGATAAAACCCTAATTAAGCATTAAAACCTTCCAGAAAATGTAATAAATCATATTTAAACCCAAAAAATTCATATAACCCCTCTAACTGACTAGATTCAAGCCCTTAATTAATGAAAATTAAAATCTTTTTGAAATGACAGCAAAATAAACCTTAATTTAATTTTAATTGAAATTCAATATTTAATTTATATAATTAATCAATAATCAGAAAAAATTCCAAAAAATTTCCCAAACACTTGGGAATCTCTTCTTAGGTCATCTCTGACTTTTGGAGCTGATTTCAAGGAGTTGGGACCTCATTTGAAGCAAAATTGCAAAAAGGCCCTCTAATTAAGCAATTTTAAAAATTCAATAATTACATAAACTTCAAACCTCATAACTAATTCAAGAAAAATTCAAATTGACCAAACTCACTTGCATTCAACTCATACTAATGTCTAATATTTATGACAAATATTAAAATTCTAGAAAAACATTAAATTCAAAAAGTCAACTTTTGACCCTTTAATTAAGTGATTAAAATATTCATAAAAATTCATAAAACTCAAAATTGCTTTAAAAACTCCAGAAAATGTTAGTTAATGTTTAAAACACTCAAAAAATCTTTTAAAACACAATAACCATCCTAAAGATGAAGTTTATTGGCTGTACTACTCCGGGCTGCGGGGCTAAGTATCCTAAGGAGGCTGGTTCCTCAAGCCTGGTGGCACAACGCCACGAATGGATTCTAAGGGATGTTAAAACTTAAAATAGATTAATAATTAATTATTTAACCTTTTAAAATCTCTAATTCAATTACATTAATTTTGTTTATCGGCTGGACTACTCTGGGCTGCGGGGCTAAGTGTCCAAAGGAGGCAGGTTCCTTGAGCCTGGTGGCACAACGCCAAGAATCAATTAATGGCAAACTTAAATTAATCAACTTTTAAAACCATGAAATCAAACACTTTTTTTAATAAAATATATTAACTTTCAAACCTTAATCAAGTTAAAACACTTAATTATATCGGGTACCACTGGATAACCTAGGCCTACGAGGCTATTAGATTAGCCCCAATGAAGGTGAAATAAACTTCACGGCCTAGGTGTGAAACAAAGGTGATTTCCAACAAATAATTAATAATTAATTTTAAGATCAAATTCAAAGCATTAATACTTAAACCTTAACTAAATATCCCTTAAGCCTTTCAACCAATCGAATCTCAAATGACTTCAACCTAATATCCTATGTAGGATATATCAAAACCACACGACCTATCTCACACACTTTAGATGGTTTGTTAGGATCACCGACTCTAGTTTTAGGATAGGCTGGTGTTTTCTTTTCTGCAGCTATATGCCGGGTTTTCGAGCTTTTTCTGCATGCTGTTTGCTAGTGTAGAATTATTGTGTTTGCTTACTTACTTCATGCACTCTATGATTGATTGTGCGTTAGATTTACCCCTAGGATAGGAACAAATTATATTTGTGCAATCTTATGCAGGTGGCCATGCTCATATAAGGAGCTGAAATTAAAGGGGGAAGTTAATAAAAAAAATATACTCTTTGCACAGGTACCTGCCGCGCTTAAGACCCCCTTTAAATTAAACAGCATGGCCAAGTGTGGCTAAAAAAAATATGCATTTCCATTTTCATATTATAACTGCTTGGGATTGTATATACAACTGTCGATAATTAGGATAATCTTGTAGGATCGAGTCTAGATTTTCTTATTTGAATTAATGTAAATTTAAATTTAATAAGGTTGTAAATTCTTTAGAATGACTTGAGATTGGGATATAAATATCAAATTCGAATTCCAAAGAGGTGAAGCCATCCCTAAAAGGGAGTCTTCTTCCATTTGGAAGTCAAATTAGGATAATTTTCAAATATCCAAAGAGGAAAGATAACACCCCGATCAAGGGGGGGGGAGTTTCTTTTCATTTGGATATCCGAAACCGATGAATCAAGAAGTCCGTGGGAAGACGAAGAAATGGACAACGAGAAGAATCCCAAATCTCAAAGTCATTTAATTTAGGATTAGAAATCTGGGTTGTTGTCAGTGGTGTCCGGACACTTTACATTCTTGCAATTCTGGATGTAATAATAAGGGCACTTACCCATGGACATTCAATTTGATAAATTTAATTTGATTAATTTGTTTAATTTGATTGCGCATTAGAACTACTATTTTTCTAGTCTTTTTATTTGCATGCCGAATTTGATTTAGCCTGGAATTTGAACTTAGGCTCTTAGGGGTTTGTCAAAAAATTATTTTTTGTCAATTAAATAAATTTTTTAAGATAAGATAGAAATTCTAAACGGTCTTAAGAAGTAAGCTCGGACTCGCCGAGGGCTTTTCATGCATTCATATTGAACCTTCTCTACCTTGTTAGGCATCTCCCCGCCTGCGGGTTCTGACAGACCACCTGGCCTATGAGGGTGCTGATCTGTCAAGGGGATGTTATGCAATCTCTAGGAAAAAACCTATTTTCTAAGCCAAAATATTTTTAAACTGCTACATATTGATTTTGCATTCAATCGAGTTAATTAGCATGCATCGCATTAGTAACAAATTAAAAAATGAGTCTAATATTTAATTGCATTATTTAGACATCAAATACCCAACATAAATCTAAATGGTCAATTAAGGATCTGCTCTAGATGTCGACCCCATTCCTCTAAAATTTTCTAATTAATGTTCCTACCACTCTACAAAAAGACCGGACTCATATTTTAAAATCATTTTGGTGGTTTAGCTAGCTCCCCAATCCAGGCCCGGGTAAGACCAAATTTGCACTGCACTAGCTAGGTTCGGGGCACGTTTAAGTGCTCAATTTAGATTTAGGTTCTGAGGCTAGCTCGAGCTATAAGACCTCAACTTTTGAGATTTGAATCCCACTTTCTAATAAAATTGACAACTCAAATTAAAGAATCCCTTTCAATCAAATTCGAGCCCAATAATTAGGATAGGCTGGGGTGTTTCTGAAGTAATTCAGAATCCGAAAACACTCCCTACTCCTCTTCCCTTGACTCCAGAAATAACTGTTCAATGTCGATCCAATCCCTGTCGAATCTCTGGCCCTTACCTCCCTTGATATCAAACTTTAAAATACTTAAATAAAATTTGTATCGCTATTTTAATCGAGAGTAGTCGTAGGGAATTTCTATTCCCTATGATGTAATTAACTACGAGGGCTTGCACTTGTAGGAGATTTAGAAACTCAGAACTTATTTTCCAAATAAATTTTTCAAAAACTTTAATTAATTTTCTTTGGGAAAATCCAAATTTCAATGATCGTTACCTCCATTTTCGAACGATCAATAGTAATTGATAACCTCTTTCCTCGAAGAGATATATCAATTTCTATTATGATTTTGATTATGAAATTAACGGTCTCTTATTCAAATTATCGTAGTCAAACAATTGATTGAACATAATTTTGATCTTTCGAGATTATATGTTGTCTTTCTTGAGTTCGAGTATGATAATTCAGATAATTTTAAAGTTTTAAAATTCGAACCAATTAGTGAATGATATTCTCTCTATTTGAGATGATATATCGTTCCTAATGTTGTGTTCAATTTCAAAACTAAAATTTAAAATTTAATCTCTCCCAAAGATAATTAAATATTTTTCAAAACTATATTTTTCTATTAAAACTTAAAAATCACTTTAAATATTTTTCTAAAATATTATATATATATATATATATATATATTTTAATCAAAATAAAAAATGGCGACTCCGCTGGGGATTAATCTCACTCTCCATCTTTAATAGCGGTATAAATTTTATTGTATCGATAGTTTTGACTACCTTTCTCTCCGTTGGTCCCTCTACCCATTTCTCCCTTGGGTGAGTGTGGCCAACTCAATTAAGACATGTCAATAGAGAGGTGAGTGTAGGAAACCTCCCTCTAAGTCGGGCTTTGACATTTTGCCTCCAATATAGTTGGTAGAGTGAAAGAGTCAAGCCAAATTGTTCTGTATATGTTGTAAACTCGCATGCAAATAAATATATAGCATGCTAAGTTTCACATTTTATAGAAGATTCTTCGACTTCAAAATCATAGTTTCAATCCTTCAAGCAAATTCAATCTTTTCAAACCTTAATTGAGTACTATATTCTATCATTATGTATGAAGTTGTAACTCTTATGATTTGATACATATGATAGAATATGGACCTCTTGTTCAAATTTGATTCTAGATTTTGAATCTTTCTGGCAAAGTCAACTTTTGACATTTCACTCCTGAACAGTTCGTCAGGGTGAAAGACTTGGGTTGACTTGTTAGAATCTCCCCCTTTAAATATGTTAACCTTTATGTTGAACGCTAGTTTAACATATTGAGTTTCAAAAAATTAGGGGAGATGCTGCCGGATTTTCAAACCTTTAAATTCCCTCTAGAATTATCTAATCTCAATCGTCATTGACATATGTTTTACACAATACCCTTTTGTAGTTTAACATATGCAATACAAATTTAAACCCTTGATCAAACCTGGATTTTGACATTTCACTCTAAGCTAATCAGTGCAGTGAAAGAGTCAAGTCCAGGCCTTCCAATTTTTTTCTTTAATTTTTGTTAACCATTATGTTGAAAATAAAATTGAACATTTTGAGTTTCAAAAGTAAAGAAATATTGTTCAAACCAACTTCAATCGTCGTTTTCATGTGTCTTTTATAACATTATGTTATAGTTGAACACATGCAACATAAACTTAAAGTTCTCCAGTCAATTCTGGGCTTTGACATTCAACCACCAAATCACTTGGTAGGATGAAAGAGTCGAGCCTAGTTTCTCAGGGTCTTCAGGTTACTTTTATAAACCTGCACATTTGAATAAAAATCAATGTGCTGAGTTTCAAAGTTTGAAGAATATCTATTTAATTTCAACATCAAAACCAAATTAAATCTCAAAATTGAACTCAAGTTTAACTTCAAACTTAAAATCAACTTTAACTTTGATTTTTAAGTCAAAATCTGGGCTTTGACATTTCATCCCAAGTCGATTGGTGGAATGAAAGAGTCAAGCCCGGTTTTTGGATTTTTCATTTCGATTTTGCGAACCTACATGATTGAGTGAAACTCGCCATGTTGAGTTACAAAATTTGAAGAAGATCCATTCGACCTTAACATCAAATTCAAATTCAAATTTGACTTCAAGTATAACCAAAAATTTTAACCTTAAGTTCAAACTTGATTTCCATTTCAAATTCAAGTTCAATCTTGATCCCAAATTTGAAATTCAAACTTCAAATTCAAATCCGAACTTTGACATTTTGCCCCAAGTCAATTGGTGTAGTGAAAAGAGTCAAATTCAACTCGTCAATTTTATGGACCACCGTGTTTAGTTTAAATCGAACACGATTGAGTTATAAAATTTTGAATAAAATCAATCAAATTCAAAAATTAAATGCAATTTCAAATCACTAATTCAAATCACTTTCTTAATTCCAGGAAATTGAACACTCAAATGGCTGGGAAACTCGTCTTCTCACTGAATAGAGATGTGCCCATAGATGAAATTCTTAGTGGCAATTCAATTCAGTATGAAATGGAATTTCAAGACCTCAAGATTTCAGTTAATGGAGAAAGAATCTTAGATCCGTCCGTTTGAACTCAAGGGAATTTCCCCTTAGTAGAAGTTACTTTAGGGTCAGGAGGTAACTCCCCCATCTCTAAGATGAAGGTCGTTGTCTCCCCTGTCCCCACTTTACTCTCTGCTCAGAAGGATCAAAATCAGAAGTCAATAACGATAGAAGAGTTACCATCTCAGTCTAAGATCGAGTCAAGTTCTAGCACCCCTGTCGTTGGTAAGAACAAGATGAAGAATTTCCTTCAAAGAGCCAGGAAAAGGAATCTTAAGGCCAGAATGACTGCTGAGTCAGAAATGTTAGATCAAGTCAAATTTGAGGTCAATCAAGAACCAGATGCTCGTTCTACGTACCCTCTCCTTACTCAAAGGATGGAAATTGTAGGTTCGAGAGCACGATCTCCAATACACCTGCTTGACTACTACATTGAAAGACTCAAGCAAAAAAGAATTGAGCAATCACCAGCGATAGGCCATAGGCCCCCAGTTGAGGGTTACAACCGGTCCACTCTACTAGAAGATGTTAAGGCTCATTACTATACGTGTCCCATTACATCATCTGCAGAGGAGGAGGAGTAGAAATCACTCGGGGTGCCACTCTCTTAACTACTAGTCTAGTAGAAATGTGAGAGGAGGAAATAATCTAAGATTATATCAGATAGTGATACCGTCAAAATTTAAATTTCAACGGGGTCCTATCATGATAAATCTTTTGATTGTAATGATGTCGTAATGTCTAGGGATAGTGCAGACCTTATGATAGTCTCTCCCTTCACAGAGATTGTAGGAATTCAATTTTGTATTGACTAGGGTCTTGCCACCTAGACTTGTAACCTTTAAGGAAAGCTTCCAATTTCTCAAGTGTACAGGGTCCATATTTTCAAGATAGTTGATTTCTCTTTTTAATGAAAATTGACCTCTACCTTAAGTCTTAAATAGGAAAGAGTTGTAGTTGACTCCATCAAATGTTTGAATGTCCCTCCCTCCCACCGCTTTCGTGGGTTGATTTAATTTTTGAACTAAAATCAATATCAAACTTAAGTTGACTTAAGAAATGAACATCTTATCAATCTTCTAGAAATCTTCTATCTTAATATGCGATTCTCGCATGTCTAAAATTTTTTCAATGATTTTCAAAAGTCAAATCGATACTCTTTTCAAAAAGAAATGGATGTGCTTTGAGGATTATTCTTCCTTGTATAAGAGAATGATTTTTCTTCTCTAATACTTGAGATATAATCCCAACATTTAATATAAAAAGTTTCATCTATTTAAGATTTTTGAAGAAAGTGGAGCCTCTTCTCGAATTCAATTGAAATCAAAAGATGAGCGAATGCTCCAAAAAATAAGAAATGCACGAAGTGCACCAAGTCAAAAGATATGCATACTGCATCACCAGAAAAAGAGAAGAAGAGTAAGATGGCTTCCTTCCTTTAAATCTTTAAATCTTAAAAAAAAAAAACCTTGATCAACCTTAAATACTTGATTTTGAAAATCCTGAATCCAGATTTTTGTTTATACATGAATTATCTATCAGATAGAGGAACACCGTGCAAGTAGAATGAAAAGATCAAATTTCTACTTCCAACTTAAATCTTTGGAATTGATAATTCAAACTTTGTACAAGGGAGGCCACAGTTTAGTTTATACAAAACTTGGTCTGGATCAACAAAACTAAAATCCTTCCAGTTTAGTTGGAGTCGACTCTACTTCTCACTCTAATTGATAAATTTGTTCCCGTTTGTCATACTAACAGGGTCCAAATGGTTAGAGGAAATTTTTTAATAAATTGATCGAATCTTCTACTCTAGATAACAATTCAAATCTTATCCTTGAGAAATATGTGTAAGTCCTTGCACAGAGACATCTCTTCCTTTAAAGCCTTTACAACAAAATTACACTCTATACTGGGTCCAAGGTCAACCCCATTAGAGGAGTATTTTATAATGCTGGGAATTACCGTTCAAGTTCAAATCACGACTGAGCAGAGTGCCCGACTCCAATTGAAAGAGTTTGAGGCTTTGCAGAGCTTTGTCTTTAAGGCTCAATAAAGCTCAGAATCATACGAAGCCTGACTGGTTGAAGATCTTGATAAGATAGAGAAACTTAGAACCTTCCAAGTAGGAGTCTAGGTCTAGGTTCTTCGGATGCATATCTTAGCCTATCGAGAGATCGGTGGAGGAGCTTGAACCATTACAATACTGTCATCTTGTCGTAGAGATGATTTTTGAGAAAATTTCAAACATTAACTGATCAACCCTGGAGAATTCCACCCGATATTTCTAAATGTTGGGGAGGCTCTTCAGGAAGTACCATGCCATATGAGTGTCAAATTCAAAGTCAATAAAAAGTCTTCAAATTTCCTGGATTAAAGAAATTTCTTAATTAAAAATCAAACATTGGAAACTTTCAAAATTCAAATTTAAAAATCAAATTCAAATACATTCAATCAAAAATCAAATCAATTCAAATTTGAAACTTTCAAATCTCAAAATTTAAACCCGATCCTCTGTGTAGAGCAAGTTTCCTCTACATATGATCAATTTAATCCCGATCCTCTGTGTAGAGCAAGTTTCCTCTACATACGATCAATTTAAACTCGATCCTCTGTGTGGAGCAAATTTCCTCCACATATGATCATCCAGACCCAGTTCTTTGTGTAGAGCAAGTTTCCTCTCCACAAGACCGCTCGCTAGTGGTGGAGTATGCCCTCTGTAGTACCACCCTGGCATTTAACTTGAGGATTAGTGGTGGAGCACGCACTTCGTGGCACCATCCTAATTCATACTCGCTAGTGGTGGAGCGAGCCCCTCGTGGCACCATCCTAGCATATAAAATCAAATTTTGGGTTAGATAGCTTTTGCCAAATCCTTAGAGACTTGGGCAGACTATCTACTTAGCTAGTTCCCCTAGTTAGATATGAGTCCCAGTGCTTTCTAGCTAGGTTAGTCATTGAATATCGAGTACAAATCCGATCCATTAGGAGTAGGTGTGAGTCCCCGTGCTTCCTATCTCCTAGGATCTCGACTGACTAAAAGTGGAATTAAGCCTACTGGGTCCCACATAATTCAGTCACACTTTCTTTTCTTTAAGGTTAGGTGTGAGTACCTGTGCTTCCTTTCCTTAGGATTAGATCTACTAGTGGTGGAGCAAGCCCCTCGTGGCACCATCCTAGCATATAAAATCAAATTTTGGATTAGATAGCTTTTGCCAAATCCTTAGAGATTTAGGCAGACTATCTCCTTGGGTAGTTCCCCTAGTTAGATGTGAGTCCTAGTGCTTTCTAGCTAGGTTAGTCATTGAATACCCAGTACAAATTCGATCCATTAGGAGTAGGTGTGAGTCCCTATGCTTCCTATCTCCTAGGATCTCGACTAACTAAAAGTGGAATTAAGCCTACTGGGCCCCACATAGTTCAGTCACACTTTCTTTTCTTTAAGGTTAGGTGTGAGTCCCAGAGCTTCCTTTCCTAAGGATTAGATCCACTAGTGATGGAGCAAGCCCCTCGTGGCACCATCCTAGTTTAAATACAAATCCGATCCTTTTGGAGTAGGTGTGAGTCCCCGTGCTTCCTATCTCCTAAGATCTCGACTAACTAGTAGTGGATTTTGTTGCAAATCTACTTTTTCATGACTTATGTTTTGATGATTGACAAACACTATTTCTCTTGGACTACTTGTTGCTTCTAACTTTTAAGGAATCAAAGATCAGACGATCAAGAAGGAGCCAAGTTCAGGATTGCGTAGGTTTAGGGTTGAGTCAGTATGTACTTTTGATTTTCACCTTTTGAGTCTACTTGTAATGGTCAAAGAAACTGATGCTAAGTAACCCTTCACACAAACACACTTGAGGGGCTTAGAATTTCTATTTTTGCCCACATCGGCCTGGCCGATATTTATATCGTCTGGGACGATCAGCTTAAAACAGAAAGTCTAAGTAAGGATTCTTAATTAAGGCAACCGTCATTAACATATCAGCCTGGACGATACGTGTATCGGCCAGGACGACAAGCTCAAAATAGAAAGAAGTAGCAGCCATAGTCAATTAAGGTATACTGTAATTTTAAATTATCGGCCAGGACGATCCACGTATCGGCCTGGACGAAATTACCAAATTATGCCTTAATTGATCAGGAAATCAAGGGAGTAATTAAGGATGATTAATATGATCATATCGTCCTGGACGATCACAGGATCGGCCAGGACGATCTAGTCAAAAACCTTAAGTTACTTCAGGACGATCAATATCGGCCAGCTCGTATTCAGGGCTATTGTCAGGACGATTTTCCTCCGATTTGAAATGATCGGCCAAGAGGATCGTGAGATCGGCCTGGATGATCAAGCCAATTTTCAATCGTCCAGTTTTGCATCCAGGGTGATGCTCTGGCCGATCTTCTTTGATTTGTACTGATCGGCCAGGACGATATCCAGATCGGCCTGGACGATATTGTCGGCAACTTGCAATTAATGAGCTCCTTTGAAGCTCTTCTATTTAAGAGCTCTTGTTCAACGTTTTTAAGAACTTTTGGCTGCTGCCTTGACCTGAGAGGACCTTGAGGAGAGAAAGAGAGAGAGGAGAGAGAGAGGATCTTGTGAGGGAGAGCTTGTGAGGGGATTCACAAGGGTTGCTTCAAGGATCGCTCTGCTTCGTCTTTGTCTAGATTTCTCATCCGTGGAAGGGTCGGTAGAGGTAAGGAGTTTGCTTTTGGTTCTGGTTCTCTGCCAGCTTCATGAGGAAGCAAAAGGAGGTAGGTTCTCTGCCTTGGCGGGGTGGCAAAAAGGAGGTTCTTGTAAGGGCTTCTCCGCCTAGCTGTGGGGGCTAAAGGAGAGTCACGTTTTGTAGTGCAATACTTGGAGGGTGCCTCCAAGGAGTGGACGTAAGTCAAGTCGACCGAACCACTATAAATTCTGTGTTCTTTTTCTTGCTTCCGCGCTTTTTAATTCAGCATTTATTTCTGTGGTATGATTTGGTTTATGCAATTTTTTTTCTTTGTGAAAAGAGTTTTTAAAATACCAATTCACCCCCCCTCTTGGTTAGCTTGGGACTAAGTTCATAGGGCTTAACATCCCTAACGAACTTTCAAGTGGTATCAGAGCGGGATTCAAAAATTAAAGTTTGAAAACTTTTTGAATTTGATCCATGGCTAACATTGGGAATCGTAGCACTACGGAAGGGTATTCCATTACCCGACCTCCCCTGTTCGATAACCTACCTTTTGATTTTTGGAAAACTCGTATGTCAACGTATTTACAATCTACTGATTATCGCATGTGGATGCTTATTCAAGAAGGTTATTTTCCACCTTCTCTTGAAATTAATGGTGTGAAAACTAAAGTTTCTTTTACTGAATGGACTTTTGAAGAACGTGATTTAGCTCAATTAAATGCGAAATGTTTGAACTGTTTTTTCTGTGCTTTGAAATCTGAGGATTACATGCGTGTCTCAACTTGCAAAACTGGTAAAGAGATTTGTGATAAATTGTGCATCACCTATGAAGGTACCAATGAAGTTAAACAATCCCGTTTAAACATTCTCTTGCATGACTACGAACTTTTTCGTATGAAACCTCATGAATCAATTTCTGACATGTACACTAGGTTTACTCAGATAGTTACGTCATTGCATGCAATAGGAAAGGAACTTTCGAATTATGAAAAAGTTAATAAGATTTTGAGATGCTTGCCTTCGTCTTATGATGCAAAAATTACTGCCATTACTAAATCTAAAGATTTGAACACCTATTCTATTGATAACTTACTTGGCTCACTCATTGCTTACGAGCAAGGGGTAAATCAAAGAAATGTTGATGCAGGTGAAAAGAAAAAGGAGAAAACAATTGCATTGCAGGCACACAAATCAAATTCTGAATCTTCCGGGTCTGAAAGCGATG
Organism: Dendrobium nobile; assembly: GCA_022539455.1. Taxonomy (NCBI): domain Eukaryota; kingdom Viridiplantae; phylum Streptophyta; class Magnoliopsida; order Asparagales; family Orchidaceae; genus Dendrobium; species Dendrobium nobile. The sequence goes on along the minus strand of CM039729.1, from coordinate 42,680,920 downwards.
AAATTGCCTTCATCACAAGACAATTCAAAAGCTTTCTAAGGAAGAAACAAAAGCATCATCAAAGTTGGAGAAAAGGTAAGGATCATAAACATGTTAAAGGATCTTCTGATGTTGTTTGTTTTGAATGCAGGAAACCTAGACATGTGAGAGCCGATTGCCCTACACTTCAAGATCACTCAAGCAAAGAAAAGGAAAAAGGTGAGGAGAAAGCCAAGTCAAGGAAGGACAAGAAGAAAATCCAAAGAGGTTTTTGGGCAGAATCTGGTACTGATTCCTCTAAGACTGAACCAGAAGAAGAGACTACGAACTTGTGTTTCATGGTAGAAAATCAAAGTGATGAGGAAGAGGTATGTAAACCAACCTATGATGAATTGTTTGAAATTTTTGAAAAAATCCATGCATCATACAAAAAACTTAAGAAGACTCATGCTAGTCTAAAATTAGAACATTCAAATCTACAAAAAGAGCATGAAGTTTTTCTCAAAGATAATACAATGATTGATTCAAATCAAATGGCTCTTCTTGATGAATTTGATGAGTTGAACAAAAAGCATTTGGAATTAATTGATGAACATAATGCATTAAAAACTTCACACACCTCACTTAAGGTTGATCTTAAGAAATCTAAAGAGATTGAGAAAAATTTGAGGATGGAGAATGATGCATTAAAAAGAACTAACTTGAGGATTCAAAATGATTTTGATACATATAAAAAAATCGGATGACTTCCACTTTTGATCATAAGCCAAAACCTAGGAAGAGGCATTATAACTCAAACCATTTAAGAAACCCTTTTCCTGGAGTTAGATGTTACTCATGTGGCATGCTAGGACACATCTCACACACTTGCACCGTTCATCGTAGTACACATTGGGTGTGGAGACCTAAGATGCATGATTCACAGCATACCATACCTGCATTGTATTCTACTTTTCCTAAGAAGGATCCCAAACCTATTTGGGTTCCTAAATCTGACTGATGTTGAGTTTTGCAGGTGTGCTCTCACCAAAGTCCTCGTGGGAGCATAGGATAACTGGACATAAGGAGGCTTGCAGCTCAAAATTGCTTAAACTCGCTGCCTTATCACGTACTTGAAATGTTAAGTTTTTGTGTTTCTTTTTATTTTATTTCTGTGTTAGTTTTTGTGCTTACTTGGTGGTAGTCTAGTGTGCGTTGTTTTCATTCTTATTGTTTGTCTTTTCTGTCTTCGCGTTGCTCTTTAAACTTGGTCTTTCATATGATGAATCTTTTCAAGCCTTTAGATTTTGGAGTTTTAGAGATAGTGTTTAGCTTTTTCTAAATTGGTTAAAGGGAGTAAACTGTTGATGTTTTCCCTTCTTCTGACTTTGTTTAGTGGTATGATTTTCTTCTCTAAACAAAAGTCTAAACTCAATTTAACCAATGGCTTTTCATTTAAGATCTTTTTCTTATCTTGCTACATTAATTTATCTTATGCATAATAGCCAAAGTTCTTAGATATCATTCAAGCTTTTGAAATCTTGCCATTGCATTTATCACATAATTTTGATTTTGTGTTGTGTGTTGTTCTTCCCTATGTTAGAGAGAGAGCTCCTATTCTCTAATATTTGGAGGATATACTCACAACTAAGTTTTTTTTAAGGGTATATTAAAGAGTTTTTAGCTTGCAAGAGTTAAAAAGGGAAAGAGGCCAATGAAGTCAAAATTGAAAAGAAAGTCATATACACAAAAGTGTATTCAAATCAAAAGATGCTCAAAAGAGCCAATCAAAATGACAAGAGGCATAAAATAAGCCCACTAGATGCAAGCTATCCTCTCTTTGATAAAACTCTTAAAACTTAGAAAAACTCATTGATTACGTGATACTTTCAAAAACTTGATTTCAATTTCCATGATTGAGAAAAATTACTTTGGTTCATTACATATGAGATATTATATTTGTAAACAAGTCTTGAATGGATCTTATTATCCTATTTAGTTATTCTGAGTTGGATTCTTGTTTTCCAAAAGAATTGTGTACCCTGAAGGATGTCCGATCTAGGGTTAATAGAATCAGATGATCTACCCTCTTTTAATTGAAATTTGTTAAACTTCTTTATCTCTTGGAACTCTAAAAGTTTAACTTTTTGAAAAGAATTATCATATGATGCCTCTTTAAATCAAAAAAATTTTAGAAAAATTAAAATCTGAAAATATTTGTTTTTCCTTGTGTTGTTTTTATTTTTCTTTTTCTGTGTTTTGACTGTTTTTTATTTATTTATTTTTGAGGGTCTTGATCATCACCATCTTTTTCTTGTTTTCAATTCCTTGTCACATCGTTCTGGCCGATATTTTTATCGTCCTGGACGATAGGACAAATTCTCTTCAAAATCCATCTGCTGAACTTTTCTGTGCTTGATGTAACTCATCGTCCTGGACGATACGATATCATCCTGTACGATTTGATCGAACTCTGATGATAGTCCTGGCCGATGGAATATTTCTTCTGGCCGATGCATGTTATGTGCATCGTCTAGGCCGATACACTGGATCGCCCAGGACGATCCACGTGTCAGCACGTTTGAATCTTTAAATTTGGCCCCGGACGATCCATTATTGGACAATCGGTCGGGCCGATCCACTGTTCGTCCTGGATGATACACGTGGCAAGCATTTTAAACGTTTTAACTTTGGTCGGTATGATCAATTATTGTGCATCATCCTGGATGATACACCTAATCGGCCCGGACGATCTGCTTTTTCAATGGTCGTCCGGATTGACTCCTCGTAACGATCGCCTGTGTCTAATCGGCCTGGCCGATATCTGATCGGCCCGGATGATCGGACCGCCTTTTTGACCAATCGGCCTGTACGTAATTATTGAACCATATCGGCCTAGATGATTCTGCGATCGGCCAGGACGATATGGCCGTTTCTTTAAATTCAGGCTGTTCCAGCCATGCTTTTTCACTCTTCATCCTTTCTCCTCTTATGTTTTTTCTTAGTCCTCTCTATGGCTGGTGGGAAACGCGTCCGACAAACTTCTGGGAGCTCTTCGAGGGCAAGAATTGACCCTCGTTTCAGGGAAGCAGAAAATGAAGCCGCTTACCACCGTTACAAAGAATGTGGGATCACTGTCTCAAGAATCATCAATCCTACCCACCTCTCATACCCGGTAATGGATCTTTTCACTCACACCTCCCTTTGCTTCATTCTGTCTCTTGCTTTCCCTTTCAATTCAAAGTTTCTTCGAGAGTTTTTCGCAAACCTTCTCATCACCCTACCTTCACAGCCTGTCCTCCTATGTGAATCGACGCCCTGTCGAAATCACATATCAGGATTGTGTTGATCTTTTACAGCTATCCACCACCGGGGATAAGCTGCCCCTAATCGCCCCTGACCCTGATCTTGACTGGTCCACGGAGAATCATTTCCTTCACCAGACCAATGTACCTTACCATGTTGGAGAAACTAGCTCTTTAGTCAAAGATGCTAGGACAATCCAACATGTCCTTCGCACCTCCGTAATTCCAAAAGCCGGCGACCGAATCCACATCACCCCTCTACTTTCACTCACTACTTTCTACATCATGGCTCATAGGGAATTTAATACTGCGGACCTACTTTTTCGATACATTGATCACTTAACCACAATCCGTGATCCAGGCCACAAAAGGAAACCCAATCTAGCCTTAGGACACATCATAGCCTATGTCCTTGAAACCAAATACCAACTTCAGTATCCTATTCCAGCAAACCTCCCAACTCCCTTCTACCCAAACAATTCCTTCAGCACCCTTCACAATACTCGTCTCCACCCTAAGAACCTCAGGGGGCGAGAGAGGAGGAGGCTCCCGCTCCCGCTCCCGTTCCTGATCCTGTCCCTCTCCACCAGCACTCTCCGGTTGATCAGTTGATTGAGAGGTTTGATCGTTGGGAGATTCGGTTTGACGCCTACGTTGCTGCACAGGAGCAGCAACACTTTGAGGATATTACCCATTACGAACAGCACCGCGCTGAGGATTTAGCCCGATTTGACAGTTTCCATACTCAGCAGCAGCAGCAGCATGACCAGGACATCGCCTGGTTCAATGCTCAGTTTACCATGCTTGCCAGTTACTTTCAGCAGCCACCTCCTCCACCTCCATCTGATGATCAGGATCCCTCGTTCTTTTAGTCTGTGTTTTTTATTTCCTGTTGTTTGCTTTTAGTCGTTATTTGTTTTTGGACCCTCTTTTTGTGATGTCAAAAGGGGGAGTAGGTATGGTAGGAAAAGTTGTTTAGGTGTGGTTGTTTGTAACTTTGAAAATCTAATGAATGTTTTTTGATATTTTTCCTACTTGTGTTTGTCATAATTAAAAAGGGGGAGATTGTTGCAAATCTACTTTTTCATGACTTATGTTTTGATGATTGACAAACGCTATTTCTCTTGGACTACTTGTTGCTTCTAACTTTTCAGGAATCAAAGATCAGACGATCAAGAAGGAGCCAAGTTCAGGATTGCGTAGGTTTAGGGTTGAGTCAGTCTGTACTTTTGATTTTTCACCTTTTGAGTCTACTTATAATGGTCAAAGAGACTGATGCTAAGTAACCCTTCACACACACACTTGACGGGCATAGAATTTCTGTTTTTGCCCACATCGGCCTGGCCGATATTTATATCGTCCGGGACGATCAGCTTAAAACAGAAAGTCTAAGTAAGGATTCTTAATTAAGGCAGTCGTCATTAACATATCGGCCTGGACGATACGTGTATCGGCCAGGACGATAAGCTCAAATTAGAAAGAAGTAGCCGCCATAGTCAATTAAGGTAAACTGTAATTTTAAATTATCGGCCAGGACGATCCACGTATCGGCCTGGACAAAATTACCAAATTATGCCTTAATTGATCAGGAAATCAAGGGAGTAATTAAGGATGATTGATACAATCATATCGTCCTGGACGATCGTAGGATCGGCCAGGATGATCTAGCAAAAACCTTAAGTTACTTCAGGACGATCAATATCGGCCAGCTCGTATTCAGGGCTATTGTCAGGAAGATTTTCCTCTGATTTGAACTGATCGGCCAGGACGATCGTGAGATCGGCCTGGATGATCAAGCCAATTTTCAATCGTCCAGTTTTGCATCTAGGGCGATGCTCTGGCCGATCTTCTTTGATTTGTACTGATTGGCCAGGACGATATCCAGATCGGCCTGGACGATATTATCGGCAACTTGAAATTAATGAGCTCCTTTGAAGCTCTTCTATTTAAGAGCTCTTGTTCAACATTTTTAAGAACTTTTGGCTGCTTCCTTGACCTGAGAAGACCTTGAGGAGAGAAAGAGAGAGAGGAGAGAGAGAGGATCTTGTGAGGGGGAGCTTGTGAGGGGATTCACAAGGGTTGCTTTAATGATCGCTCTGCTTCGTCTTCATCTAGAGTTTCTCGTCCGTGGAAGGGTCGGTAGAGGTAAGGAGTTTGCTTTTGATTTTGGTTCTCTGCCAGCTTCAGGAGGAAGTAAAAGGAGGTAGGTTCTCTGCCTTGCCGGGGTGGCAAAAAGGAGGTTCTTGTAAGGGCTTCTCCGCCTAGCCATGGGGGCTAAAGGAGAGTCACGTTTTGTAGTGCAATACTTGGAGGGTGCCTCCAAGGAGTGGACGTAGGTCAAGTCGACCGAACCACTATAAATTTCTGTGTTCTTTTTCTTGCTTCCGCACTTTTTAATTCTGCATTTATTTCTGTGGTGTGATTTGGTTTATGCAATTTTCTTTCTTTGTGAAAAGATTTTTTAAAATACCAATTCACCCCCCCCCCCCCTCTTGGTTAGCTTGGGACTAAGTTCATAGGGCTTAACAACCCTAACGAACTTTCAGATTTAAGCATCTTGGGCCCCACTATAGTTCAGTCACCTTCTCTACGTTAGGGTTTAGGTTTCCGCCTTCCCTTAGGATTAGATCCACCAGTGGTAGAGTACGCCCTCCATGGCACTACCCTAGTGTAAATTTAAATTTTAATTCCCCAGGGATGAACTTTTCATTCCCTTAGGATCAAAATTCCAGACTTGACCTTTAAGCTCGGTCAACGCCAATATGTGCAATAGAACTTCGTTCTATTACACATATTGGGGGTCCATTTATTGACCTCATTTTTGTATGAGGTCACTTGGACTAATCTTAACCTTAAATCAATCCAATATCCAAACCAATCTTGACCTTAAGATCCTCCTAGAATCCTGACCTTAGGATTTATTCTAGGTCCTAGGATCCTTCTAGACTTCAGACCTTAAGATCTACTCTAGACCTTAGGACCCCTCTAGAATTCAGACCTTAGGATCTACTCTAGACCTTAGGACCCTTCTGGAATTTATACCTTAGGATCTACCTAGATCTTAGATCAATCAAACCAAAATCCAAGGCTAATGGTCCAAATCCTAAAAGCCTTTTTCAATAAATTTTCAAACACTTTAAAACCTAATCAAACGACCTCCGATTTAGAGTCTATCACTTGAAAAGTGATAATACATGTCTCTGGAGGCAACCCTCCAAATTTGAGCCTTTTCTGAGGTCTCTAACCCCAGAAATTGAATTGGAATTCATAGGTTGTAAAACCCTTAGATATTTACAGCCTATGCCATCCAGTGGATTTTGACCTTGGAGCTTTGTACAAGGCATCCAATCACTTCTAAACCCTTGATTATGACATGTTGAATATTAAACTGTATTTTTCTGGACCCACTTTCACCCCTAGTTGACCAGGGGTCAAAATGACCAAGATACCCCTATGGGGCTCAAATAGGCATTTCAAACCAAATGAACACCAAATTGAATGCAACCACCTCCAGCAAGTTTTAAATGTCATTTCAAACCTGTTAGACTCTTTCCCAACCCCCCCTTGGGTCAACCTAGTTGACCAAGTCAACAGTTTTGACCCAAGAGGCCCTTTAAGGGTCCAAACAGGTGTTTTGAACCAAATGACCTTCTTAGACCCTCAGACCACTTCCAATAAATTTTAAATGTCAAACCAAATTGATTACAACCATTTCCAAACCCTGGAACTAACTGGTTGACCAAGTCGACCAATTTTGGCTTAAGGGCCCGTTAAGGGCCCATTAAGCCCTCTTGAACCATTTGACCCATTTAACCCATTCAAGCAACCAAATCCATATCAAAACCTAATTAAAATCCATTCAAACTTGTTTGAGGTTAAGCCATTTTAATTTGACTTGGTCAACCATTGACCTATGGTCAAATCCTCGTATGTATGGGCTTTTTTCAATTAAATGATTGAACGTAGGCATTGATATTTCTTCCAAACTAATTCATCAAGCCCTTTCATCTTCCACATCATCCACCTTGGCCCATTGATTGGTCAAACAGTCAATGGGTAGTCAATGACCTCTTAAATAGCCAAATCTCCACCAACTTTGATCCCTTTCTTTAAATATTAAATCCAAGGTATCATAACTGCTCTCTAAAGCCATGTAGGTGCCACCTCAGCTGCCACATGGCAGGGGGTCAGTCAAATGGTCAAACAATGTGTTTGGAGTGGCCAAAGATGGTAAAAACCCTTCTTTAGTTAATCCTCTCCATCCCTAAACTCTCCAGCTATCTTAATCAGTTTCTGGAACCTTCTCAAGGCTTTTCTCAGCCCTTGGATGAAGATCTAATGGCTCTTATCAACCCCACATGCCCTAGTTAAGACAAAATACCCTTTACACCTAGGATGTCCTTGAGCTATCCTTGACTGCTGCCCCGACCAACTCCCTGGATAGATGGCACTCATCTGGAGGCTCATCAAGTAGATCCGAGCCCTCCATTCAATCTGGAAGGGATTGAATAGGGCAAAAAGCTCAAATGAGCCTCATTCTAACCCTAACGTTCTCTCACCCCATTGAGAGCTCCTCTAGCCAAATTATTTGTTCGTTTGAGCTCTCCTCAACTTCTTCTACATCTCCCCATTCAAACTCCACCGACTAAAGTCGCGCGCGATGAGCTTTTCGGCAAAACGAAGGTTAATCCCGTCCAAGTAGATTTCCTCTCGATCCAGGAGCTTTCAAGCTGAGGTTTCTTCTACAAAATGGAGCGTGGATAATCTACAAATGCAACAATCTAATAAACGGTTCAATCCGTCCAAAATCAAGGTGAAAAACACAAACCCAAGTCTAATACACTTAGTTCTATTTAGCTTTTAATAAAGCTTGTTTTAAGCCAAAACAAACTATCCCCATTAATTCTCTTCGTTAAGAAACCCTATGTTTAAAATTTCAAGTCAAACAATCTAGCCAATCTCTCGAATGAGCCATAAAATGCCTTATAGGGCATTTTCGTGGCTTAGTTCAGGCGTACGGTCCCTGGACCGTTGATCGCTCGATCAACGGTCCAGATTGAGCCGTTTCGCGGACTGTTGAGCCGTGTATTCTATTCAGTTAATCAGGTGGCCGTCCGGCCTGATCCTGGCCGCATGTTCTGTTGAGTCTAGTATTTAGGTTGTTAAGCCTAAGTTAATGTCCCAAGGCTACCAAGAGGGAGGGTGAATTGGTAGTTTAAAAAATTTTAATCCCTCTTTAAATTTAAAATGAACCGAAATGAAAATTTTTCTTTTGAGTTTTTTTAGAAAATGTTTTTCAAGCACAGAGTTCTTAAAATTAAAAATAAAATGCGGAAATGTAAAAACAGTAGAGTAAATGACAACAAATGTATAGTGGTTTGGTCTATAACCAGACCTACATCCACTCCCCAAAGGCACCATCTGAGTATTGCACTAATACCAATAGTGACTCTCCTTTTGCACCCACAGCAAGGTGGAGAAGCCTTTACAAAACACTCATTTCACCACTACCCGGTGCGGCAGAGAACCGTCGTCCTTTTACATAATCCCCAGTGTTGGCAGAGAACCGTCGTCCATTCACACTCTCCTAGTGTGGGCAGAGAACCCTTCGACTATTCACACTCTCCAAGTGTAGACAGCGAACCCTTCGTCTATTCACACTCTCCAAGTGTAGGCAGCGAACCCTTCGGCTATTCACACTCTCCAAGTGTCGGCAGCGAACCGGATCTCCTTGACAGATCTTCTCACAAGAAATCTAGATGGAAGAAGGAAAAGAGTGAAGTAATCCCAATTCACAAGTAGAGATTCTTACCTTTAAACTCCAAGTGAAGCCTTCACGCTCCAGTGGTAGGAATCCTCCTTTGAATGCACTCTTACACTCTCTCCTTAGCTATTCTCTCAAGAAGCAAGAAGATATCAAATGACAAAAAGATTGGGTGGCAGTCTATTTTGGACTATTTATACAAAAGATAAGAAAAATCATCCAAAAACTGCAAGTATTCAATTCTGTACGCAGTGGATCATCCCGTACGATCGTGGATCGTCCTGGACAATTTTACTTAAACGCTTTGAAACGACCCTATTTGTATATGTGTACGAAATGTCTTCGTACACGCTGATCGTCCCGTACGAACTAAGTTCGTCCGGTATGAACGGTTATTACTAGGTCGGTTCTAGAAACTGCTGAAAACTGTTCTAAGCCGGTTAATTGTCTAGACAAAAATGGGTTCGTCTGGACGAAATTTTTACAGAGACCAGATCGTCCTGGACGATAATTAATTTTGTCTGGATGAAAATTTTACAGAGAGCAACTCATTTTCTGACGATAATTAATTTCGTTTGGACGAAAATTTTACAGAGACCAGATCGTCCTGGACAATAATTAATTTCGTCTAGACGAAAATTTTACAGAGAACAACTCATTTTCTGATGATAATTAATTTTGTCCTGGATGAGTAGGACTTAGAAAAAATTTTCAAGCCAGTTCCTATTTGTTCCATGTGCTCAATAGGAGATAATTGTCTGATCGTCCCATACGATCTGATATCGTCCCGTACGATCAATATAAATTTTATATGATCTCCTTATGTGTGTGTATGTTTTTATTCACTCAATTACAATCACTCCCTTTTAAATTTAATTTAAAGAAAAGTACAAGCTTCAAATTCACAAAGTATTTCATGTTGAATTTGATTTGAAGTCTTCGTAGTCTGGAGTTCGATTTTCCTGAAATGTTAGTACACACAAGAGCAAATACAAATTTTCTAAAAATTGTATGGAGATAACTACACATTAGAATAATAATGTTTGGAATCATCAAAACTATATAAGTTGCAAAAATGTAAAGCATTCAAATAGCAACTATCTTAACATGTTCAAAACTGTGGGATGAGCTTCCATCGTCTGATCCTTCTCCGCGGGATCAAATTATGGGAGTTGATCCTGGCCGCTAATCTGTTAGCATGAAAGGATCAAACGGCTATTGTGTCTTGCTGACGTGTTTAAGTGAAAATGCGTGGACTCGCATGATCGCCGCCGTCTGTGCTGGACGAACAAATTCATGCCGCGTGGAGCCGCCACCGCCTGTTTGTTTAATTAGAATTAATTTGGATTTAATTAATTTAAATTAACAGAAAACTTTAAAATATTATTAAAAATTATTTGTATGTCCAAAAATTCAATATAATATATCAATTTTCTCAGAAAATTAAGATCTTTAATTTAAAATTAAATTTAATTTGAAATATTCTATATATTTTAAATTATTTTAATTATTAAATTTTTCTTATTCTAAATCAATAATTAATTAAAAATTTATTGAAATATTTTAGAAAATTCAAAATTTAATTTCGAGTTATTTTCTTAAATATTCAGAGAATACATTTAAGATATTTAATCTAAAATTAAAATTAATTTGATATATTTCATATATGTTAAATAATTTTAATTACTTAAAACTTGAATATTTAATTCTACTAATTTTAAAAAATTCAAAGAATCTCTATTTTAAATCATCTTAAATTATTAAAATACTTTCAAATATGTTTTAAAACTATTTTAAAACTATTTTTGATACTTATTCAAAAACTATTTTAAATTACTTTAAATTTTCTAGAATTTCTAAAACTAATCTATTTTCTAGATATTAAAATTAATTTTAAAACTATATATGTTAAATTTTGAGGGCATTTGAAGGATCCCTTGGGATTTTAAGCTTTGGTTGAATATGGATGAATAGAATTAATGGGGGTGATTAGTGAACAATCGTATTTTAATTGTTCACTAATCTAGTCTTTAATTATGTGTTTTGCGCTAATCTATGCATGTTTTGGGCACACACACTCGCACTTAGTCTAAGGTTCTCCTAGATTTAGGAGTTGATTATTTTTATGTGTGATTCATGCATGTTAAGTCAAAAGGGGTTAGTTAAAACTTTGATTTGAACCTATTTAAACTTAGTGTCATTAAGAACAAGAATTAAGGACTTTGATTGGAGAACTTAGAAATTTCATTGTGATTAGGATACACCTCATTTGAACTTGAAATTTTAACCATTTGAACTTAGTGACATTCTCAACCTTAGTGAATTTTCTTACTGATTTTTGAAATCATTAAGCCTCTTAATTAACATAATTAAAATTAAACCCTAATTAAGCATTAAAACCTTCCAGAAAATTTATAAATCATATTTAAACCCAAAAAATACATATAACCCCTCTAACTGACCAGATTCAAGCCCTTAATCAATGAAAATTAAAATCCCCTTGAATTGACAGTAAATTAAACCTTAATTTAATTTTAATTGAAATTTAATATTTAATTTATATAATTAATCAATAATAAAAAAAAATTCTAAAAAATTTCCAAACACTTGGGAATCTCTTCTTAGGTCATCTCTGACCTTTGGAGCTGATTTCAAGGAGTTGGGACTTCATTTGGAGAAAAATTGCAAAAAGGCCCTCTAATTAAGCAATTTTAAAAATTCAATAATTACATAAACTTCAAACCTTCATAACTAATTCAAGAGAAATCCAAATTGACCAAACTCACTTGCTTTCAACTCATACTAATGTCTAATATTTATTAAAAATATTAAAATTCTAGAAAAACATTAAATTCAAAAAGTCAACTTTTGACCCTTTAATTAAGTGATTAAAGTATTCATAAAAATTCATAAAACTCAAAATTGCTTTAAAAACTCCAGAAACTGTTAGTAAATGTTTAAAACACTCAACAAATCTTTTAAAACACAACAACCATCCTAAAGATGAAGTTTATTGGCTAGACTACTCCGGGCTTCGGTGCTAAGTGTCCTAAGGAGGCTGGTTCCTCGAGCCTGGTGGCAGAACGCCACGAATGGATTCTAAGGGGTGTTAAACCTTAAAATAGATTAATCATTAATTATTTAACCTTTTAAAATCTCTAATTCAATTACATTAATTTGGCTTATCAGCTGGACTACTCTGGGCTACGGGGCTAAGTGTCCTAAGGAGGCTAGTTCCTTGAGCCTGGTCGCGCAACGCCAAGAATCAATTAATGGAAAAATTAAATTAATCAACTTTAAAACCCATGCAATCAAACACTTTTTTTTAACAAAATATATTAACTTTCAAACCTTAATCAACTTAAAACACTTAATTATACCGGGTACCACTGGTAACCGAAGCCTACGAGGCTATTAGATTAGCCCCAAAGAAGGTGAAATAAACTTCACGGCCTAGGTGTGAAACAAAGGTGATTTCCAACAAATAATTAATAATTAATTTTAAGATCAAATTCATTGCATTAAAACTTAAACCTTAACTAAATATCCCTTAAGCCTTTCAACCAATCGAATCTCAAATGACTTCAACCTAATATCCTATGTAGGAAATATCAAAACCACACGACCTATCTCACACACTTTAGATGGTTTGCTAGGATCACCGACTCTAGTTTTAGGATAGGCTGGTATTTACATTTTTGCAGTTGTTTGCCGGGTTTTTGAGCTTTTTCTGCATGCTGTTTGCTAGTGTAGAATTGTTGTGTTTGCTTACTTACTTTCTGCACTCTCTGATTGATTGTGCGTTAGATTTACCCCTAGGATAGGAACGAATTATATTTTTGCAATCTTATGCAGGTGGCCATGCTCATATAAGGAGCTGAAATTAAAGGGGGCAGTTAATAAAAAAAATATACTCTTTGCACAAGTACCTGCGTCGCTTAAGACCCCCTTTAAATAAAAGAGCATGGCCAAGTGAGACTAAAAAAAAATATGCATTTCAATTTTCATATTATAACTGCTTGGAATTGTATATATAACTGTCGATTATTAGGATAACCTTGCAGGATCAAGTCTAGATTTTCTTATTTGAATTAATGTTAATTTAAATTTAATAAGGTTGTAAATTCTTTAGAATGACTTGAGATTGGGATATGAATATCCAATTCGAATTCCAAAGAGGTGAAGACATCCCTAAAGGGGAGAGTCTTCTTCCATTTGGAAGTCAAATTAGGATACTTTTCAAATATCCAAAGAGGAAAGATAACACCCCGATCAAGGGGGGAGTTTCTTTTCATTTGAATATCCGGAATCGACGAATCAAGACGTCCGTGGGAAGACGAAGAAATGGACAACAAGAAGAATCCAAAATCTCAAAGTCATTTAATTTAGGATTAGAAATCCGGGTTGTTGTAAGTGGTGCCCGGCCACTTTACTTTCTTGCAATTCTTGATGTAATAATAAGGGCACTTGCCCATGGACAATCAATTTGATAAATTTAATTTGATTGATTTGTTTAATTTGATTGAGCATTAGAACTCCTTTTTTCTAGCCTTTTTATTTGCATGCCGCGTTTGATTTAGCCTGGAATTCGAACTTAGGCTCTTAGGGGTTTGTCAAAAAATTCTTTTACTTCAATTAAATAAAATTTTTAAGATAAGATAAAAATTCTAAACGGTCTTAAGAAGTAAGGTCGGACTCGCCGAGGGTTTTTCATGCATTCATATTGAACCTTCTCTACCTTGTTAGGCATCTCCACGCATGCGAGTTCTCGCAGACCATCTGGCCTATAAGGGTACCGATCTATCAAGGGGATGTTATGCAATCTCTAGGAAAAAACCTATTTTCTAAGCCAAAATTTTTTAAACTGCTACATATTGATTTTGCATTCAATCGAGTTAATTAGCATGCATCGCATTAGTAACAAATTAAAAATCGAGTCTAATATTTAATTGCATTATTTAGACATCAAATACCCAACATAAGTTTAAAGGGTCAATTAAGGATCTGCTCTAGATGTTGACCCCATTCCTCTAAAATTTTCTAATTAATGTTCCTACCACTCTACAAAAAGATCGGACTCATATTTTAAAATCATTTAGGTGGTTTAGCTGGCTCCCCAATCCAGGCCGGGGTAAGACCAGATTTGCACTGCACTAGCTAGGTTCGGGGCACTTTTAAGTGCCCAATTTAGATTTAGGTTCTGAGGTTAGCTCGAGCTATAAGACCTCAACTTCTAGGATTTGAATCCCACTTTCTAATAAAATTGACAACTCAAATTAAAGAATCCCTTTCAATCAAATTCGAGCCCAATAATTAGGATAGGCTGGGGTGTTTTTGAAGTAATTTAGAATACCAAAACACTCCCTACTCCTCTTCCCTTGACTCCAGAAATAACTGTTCAATGTCGATCCAATCCCTGTCGAATCTCTAGCCCTTACCTCCCTTGATATCAATCTTTAAAATCCTTAAATAAAATTTGTATCGCTATTTTAATCGAGAGTAGTCATAGGGAATTTCTTTTCCCTACGATGTAATTAACTACGAGAGATTGCGCTTCTAGGAGATTTAGAAACCAAGAACTTCTTTTCAAAATCAATTTTTTAAAAACTTTAATTAATTTTCTTTGGGAAAATCCAAATTTGAATGATCGTTACCTCCATTTTCGAACGATCAATAGCGATGATAACCTCTTTCCTCGAAGAGATATATCAATTTCTATTGTGATTTTGATTATGAAATTAACGATCTCTTATTCAAATTATCGTAGTCAAATAATTGATTGAACATAATTTTGATCTTTCGAGATCATATGTTGTCTTTCTTGAGTTCGAGTATGATAATTCCGATAATTTTAAAGTTTTTAAAATTCGAACCAATTAGTGAATGATATTCTTTCTGTTTGAGATGATATATCGTTCCTAATGTTGTGTTCAATTTCAAAACTAAAATTTAAAATTTAATCTCTCCCAAAGATAATTAAATATTTTTCAAAACTATATTTTTCTATTAAAACTTAAAAATCACTTTAAATATTTTTCTAAAATTACATATATACTAATATAAAAATATATTTTTTTTAATCAAAACAAGTGGTGGCTGCTGAAAGTGCATTAAAACTCGATGTCCCAATAAATGATAAGACATCTAATATGCCTGCTGATGTCGATGATACTGCCAAATTTGATTCATGCAGCATAGGCATAGCAAGAAGGGTGAGAGGAAGGATAGACCGTAAAGTAAAAGAGGTAGAGACACCTTGCACCACAGGTCAATATATGAGAAAGATGATCAAAAAAGCCACTATAAGGCCTTCCCCATAAAAGACAGCACTCACAAAAACTCTAATTGATATAGATACTCTAAAATCACCCCAAGCAAGACCAGCTTCACCAAAAATAGATTATAATGGGAGAATAATGATAAATGAAGAGATGAGGATATTTATCAATAATTTTCTTGAAAAGTATACTGATAAGTAAGTTTCAAACTTTGACAGTAATGTTATATACCACCCGGTACCACTAGGTACTGCTCATTACTACTATGTACGTCTTGGTAATTCTGGGTACTACTCATTACTATCAGGTACAGCTCAGTACCACTAGGTACTGATCGGTACTGCTAGGTACTAATGCTCATTTAAAAATCTGTTGATGATCTCTTATATTTTGCAGGGGAGATACTATTTATATTGCAGGAAATATTCATATTTTTAGAAGTTAGATTGACAAACTTTTAACCAACCAATATCTTGATAACAACCACATCGATGCCTTTGTAATTTTGCTAGCTTAGAAGAATAAACTTTGTCCTAGCCTTTATCAACTATTTATTTTTGTTTCTAGTCTACATTGGGTAATATCATTACTTCTTATTTTATAAATCTATCTTTTTATAATTCTCCTGATAAGATTAAACATTCAGGGTTCAATAAAATATAAGTTAGCTAGTAAATAATATGTATCTCATGTAACCAAGGATGTAGTGACTGCTTCAAATTTCATTCTACTGCCAATACATGATAACCAACATTGGACACTTCTGGTTGGTGATTTGAAGAAGTCAACTTGGCTTTACTTTGATTCATTGCCTAACCCGATGCATCAGGCTGTGCTCCCAAATGTTGTAAGTGAAGTGCTATACATTATAAGTTTGATGTATCGATTCGTAGATACTAAAAAGTTAACTTTAATTGCAGATAAATCATTTATACGAGGAAACTGAAGATAGTTTTGAAAGTGATATCAGATAAGGGCCAGTCATGGTTGCTGATGGAATTCCAACTCAAACAAACGACTACAACTGTGGGATGTTCATTTATAAATACATAGAAATTGTAATCCTTCCATAATATATTAAGTGGGAATAAGAATTAAACTGGAAAGATGAAATGCCTAAGTATAGATCGGAACTTCCATTCACACTGTTATGTTCAATGCTTAAATGATTGATGATAATATAACATACATTGTAATGTTGTAAATAGTTTAAGTATATTAATAAAGTTTTACTTCTTAAGCAAATAGTGAACAAATTGTTGGAGTTGAGTTTGTGTAGGATAACATCCAAACTCTGTCATAAACTCAAATTGTAAATCTTGCCAATCACTGATTTCCAAAAACTTTATTTGCTTACGTCCATGCACATGTTGCTTTAGTAATTGCTTATATAAATCTTCTCAAATCATTTCTTTGATTGGGTCCCAAGGATGGTAAAGAATTATATTTTGAACATCACTAGGTCGTCTAACCACATAATTAGAGCTTTATGCTTTATCTTTACAAGTTAGCTCATGATGACGTTGTCGTAAAAAATGAATACTGGCAAGGTGATGATGATTTGTAAAAATATTATTTTGGACACATTTCCAGCCTTCAACATTTAAGAAACATCCTGATATATTTGCCTTATTAGCCATCTCTTCTCTCCATGCAACTTGAAGCAAACAATTACAATGATCATGCCATATATGAACACAACATCTATATATTTCATTTTGTCTTGCTTGTTGCTCAAGATGACAGTCTGCAACCAAAGCCATGTAGTCATGCGTTCTAGTTGTGGCAAGCTTGAAAAAATCTTTCATCAGCATGCCTAGATGCTGTCTAGCATCCGGACAACATAGTTTATAAATCATAAGGGAAATATGTAAATAAATAGATGAACAACCTCAACTTATTAACTTTTAATTTCAACAAATATAGTGAATATCACAACAACCCATCTTAAATATGTGAAGCACTACAACTACAAAATTTTATTTTAAAAAACATAATAAATATCATAATAAAATTTAAATTCAACACATCTTAAAACTGATAAATGAAAGTTACCTGCAAGTACTGAACGACAGTACCGAGTATCACCGATATGTGCCAACAATACCGATCAGTACCAACAGGTACCGAGCGGTACCGAGCAGTACCGAGCAGTGTCTACCATTACAAAATATATTACAGAAATAGCAGAATTCAAATTAGTCAATTCAATAAAGAAATTTTAAATATTCACATAAGCCTTTCTGCATCAATTAGTTCATTCATCTTCTGTATATATTCAGGGTTTGGCAGGCTGCTTGGTCGATGAAAGGTGAACTCATCTAAGAAGCATTTTGGTATGTTTGGAAAGGTAAATTGACTAATTAGTTCCACGTGTGTACACTATTTAGTTGAAGGAGTAATTTGTTCCTCAACTCTTTTCCTCTTAGGTTTTCTTTTCTCCCAATGACTCTTTAACCTTGCATTAGAAATTCCTTTGGGCAATCATTTTATAGGGACTTTTAATTTTTTTGGCTTGCTTGAATTTGTAATAAACCTATGGTCCTTCTTGTCATCTAGTATCAAATCTACATTCTCAGCAATCTCAGACATTGCATCAATAATGTACTGTTCTGCTTCCTCATTTCCTTTCCCTCTTGTGCTTATTTGATATGTGAATCTACTACATAATTTTAGAACATCATACCTCCTAAGCCAATCGAGGGGGTACCTTCAGCTACAATAGATGTTATTGGCCTATTAGAGTAAAGGTCTTTTCTTGCTCGAGCTGACCATCTTTTAAGTAGATATTTCAGAGGATTATTAATTATATCAATCTATCTTATTACTCTCAAGCAGTGAGAACATAGTATGCCCATCATGCTAAATTTTCCATACATGTATTCATTGGTACCCTCTTTATCATCAAAATTAACAGTCCTTTGGCGATGCTGATCAATATTGCCAACAGTTTTGACAAAAAATGTTGATAAGTCACTTGAGGCATGAGATATGCACATCCCACCCACACCTTATAAAAACTCCTCCTCAAAGAAAGAATATTATTTATGTAAATAAAATCACGTGGCCTATCTAAAAATTGGACTACTCTTAACTAAAGTATAACATCGGACTGGCTGCTTTTAAAATCTTTATCCTACTTATTTCGACGTCATGTCTTCATCACCTTCTCTAACGCTAAAAAATAGTCATTTATGCTACTCATAGGCTTTGAAATTCCATGGAACACATTTTTAGTTGATTCGCTACGTTGTGTTGAAAGAATACCGAGGTTAAAACAACTCTTATTGTATGCTGTAGACCATTTTTGCCTTATTTTCTAAAGTTCTTTCAACCAATTGTTATTGTGAAAGTCCCCTGTATTGATCATTTTAGTCCAACAACTCTCAAACTCCTCCTCTGAATCACACTTGCTCAAATATTTATAAATGTGACCTCTAACCTAGTTATTGCTATTGTAGTAATACAACTTGGATGGAAGCTTCTTGGTGATGTGCCATTGGCATAGCCTATGGCGTGTTTGAGGAGATGCAATTTCTATTACCCGAGACATTTCCTTGTCCTGGTTAGAAAAAATTGTAATGGGATGTTTATCACCCATAATTGGCAAAAATGTTCTAAACAATCATGTAAATGATTCTATTATTTCTTCTGATAGAAATGCCACTCCCAAAAGAATATTCTGCCAATGATTATTAACTCCAACAAAAGGTGCACATGCTAGATTATATTTGTTCAGTTTATAGCTAGTATACAAAATGATAATATCTCCAAAGCAGTCGTAATCTATTCTCTCCACCCCATCAGCCAAAAAAAATTCATCAATCTATCATATTCATCATATTGGACGTCCCATACAAACATGTTATCCTCATTTGCTAGATTTTTAAAAAGTTTAATTAGGGAATTGGTGTCCCCATTCTAAATCATAGCTCTTTTCTCTTTCTGAACAAAGTTATATGCTTCCCTTTTGAAAAACCCTACATTCTCTCTTCCACTGACTTCATGAGCAAGGTATGTAAATGCATCAATGGTTCTAATCCCAGCTTTCGCCTTTGATTTAAGAAAAAATGCTTTCTCATTGCTAATATTCCGATATGATTTGAATAAATGTTGATCTTCAAGCTTTGCTAATTCATAATTATGGCTCTCAATGTATTTTTGGACCTTCCATACTCCATCGTGGTCAACTGAAAATCTAATCATCGCGGGACACCCGGTCCTAATATTGGATTTCCTATATTTTGATTTGGTGTTCAAGTTAATGCCCTTCTTAAATATAGCTTTCAAACATACAAAATCTTTGAGCCTTATCTTTCTCGAATTATGCTAGTAATAGTGATGATCTTTGCGAACACTAAAACCAACATTGTGTGCGTAATGGCACTACATTTCATATGCTTCTTTCTCACTGTTACAGACAACCTACGAATAAGAAAATCAATTTAACCACTTCAATTTAAACATTGAAATAGACACACTAATTCGTAATAGTATTGGTACCTAGTGGTATTGATTGGTACTGATCGATACCTAGTGATACCGACCGGTAAGAAACGGTACCAAACTTTACCTAGGAGCTGCGTGACCACCAAAACATACATTTTAAAAGAAAATTTATTCAACTAAACACTAAAGTCATGACATCTATATCATATTTTTTGATAATATCTCATATTTATCTTCGATATTTTGCTAAAAAATATGTTTTCCTCTTTGTTGTGTCTCCTGAGTAATGCCTTCCATCTCCGACCAATCTTCGAAGTCCTCCAGAACGGTATCCATCTTCATAGCTTCCTCTCTACTCCTTCTTTTTGAGCTTTCAGGTTACAAGAAAATTTTTTTTTAACTAAGGTAAAAAACCCGCGCCATCAAATATTACCCTAAGTATTACCATGCTTTTTTCAATAATTCAGGCGGTTCGGGTCGTTGGGCCGCACTGTAAAAAACAATACACATGCTTAACAGATCGGTGGGGTCAAGATGGAGTCCACATGGCGTTCAGCTACAGGTTTGTACACATAGAGCTACGTCCGTACTCCACACCATCAGGATGCAAAGGGGCCATCTAATTATCCTAAACCACATTCAGAAAGGAATCATGATGTAACTACATATTTTGAAATACTATATTGAGGAAAGGAATTCACATGTCTTGTATTAAGCCTAATTAATAAAGGAGAATGATCAGAAATTGTTCTACTAAGATGCTTAACTTAAATAGAATTTAAAAAGTTAAGCTAGTTTTCATTAAATAAAACATGATCCAATAGTTGCCATAAATGACCACAGTTCCAAGTAAATTTGTAACCAGAAAAACCAATATTAATGAGATTACAATCCATAATCATATTATTGAAAGTCTCCATAGCATGAAAAATAGGAGAAGAACACCCAATATACTTCAAAGTATTAGAGAAAGTGTAAAAATCACCACCCACGAGCCAAAAAAATTGACAAATACTATAAAAATTAGATTGCTGCTCCCAATGCACTTTTCTAGTACCACGAAAAGAGGCAGCATAAATAAAAGAAGCACAATAATTAATATTTAAAACTTTAATATTATAATGCAAAACTTGAGTAAAATCACCAAGAATATAAATCCAAATCGGATCTTTCCAAAATAACCAAAATTTATTAGCAGAGTTCGTAGTGGCGGGCTTGAAGCCTAAAATTTTAGTAGTACTAAGTAATTTAGAAACATTAACAAGAGGTTCAAGTAAAACCAAAATAGAAATACCATAGATACGGCATAAGTTTTTAACCATCAAACAAGAAGAAGGGCATCCAATGCCCCTAACATTCCAAATAATAGACTTAAACATAAGAAAAGAACTAGCGACTAGTTTATTAATGGGTGTTCCTTGCATATTGTAAAATAAGGTTCTTCCATTTCCTATAATGCTTATTTTGAAATTTAATGAAACTAGAATCATTATCATCTATGGAAAAGCATTTAGCAAAAAAGGCCATAACCTCTATGTCAATAAAAACATCACTTTGATAATGAGGGTTAGAGGGATACTTACTATCATATTTCAAAATGTTCTCCTTTGCCTTTTGCTGAAGTTCACCTTCGTCCAATAAATCTCCATCAACACTTTCCTTACTATTCAAACCAAGTTCCACATTCTCTTCCACAACTAGAGCCAACTCACTTTCCCTCAAGTTATTGTCCATACCCACGTGTTCTCTGCTAATCCTTTCACTTTTAGTAGCAATTTCTTGATCATTAAAAATAGATTGATAGGAAACAATATTAGTGCACTTATTGGTATTCAACCAACAATCCATAACTGGCAATTAAGACATAACAATATTTTGAGAATAACTTGTAAGCCTTTATTCAACAAAATTATCACAGTCATTAAAAACACTTCTAGTGTTACTAATAATATTGCCCTGAGAATTGGGAGGAAAATCCACCTTGTTATGTGACGGGGAAGCATGCATCATAACAAGGGATGGTTCAATATGCACTTGTATCGGTTTATCACATGATTTGGAAATATTTCCTTCAAAATCAACATACGTCAGATTTTTATTCTCAAGAGAAAAAACCATGACATCGTTGCCTTAAGGATGTTTGGAAATAACTTTTTCCTTACGAAGTTGAGGGTACAACTTGAAACATTCATTAACACCATAACCATGCATTTTATAATGAGAACAAAAAACATGTAGGTTTTTGAAAGTAACCAATCAACTCCGATCCTATCCAAACTTCATTAGGATTTTTCTTAGAAATATCAATTTCAACTAGAACTTGAGCCACCAAGGGGCATGAGATAAAAGTAGTAGCTTGATTCATTTGTAACAGTCTACCAAAAATAAATGCAAGCCTAAATAAAATTTTAGATTTAAAAAAATGATGTCTCAAGTTAGGGAAATAAATCCACATCGGAGCAATAATTGATTCTTCGCTAACGTCAAAGTTCGGTCTCTATTTTAGAAGATCCATTTGATCGGCTTGAATATAGTAAGACCTCCTTGATAATAATGATTATAGTAAAGTTCATTCATAAACAGGGTCGCAATATGTCACAGAGCCAACAATCCAATATGAAAGGAACCTGTAAGTTTCAAATTCACAAAAAAAATTTGGATGACATCAAGATTCATCCAATGAAGCAAAAATTTTTCAACTAGAATTAGCAGAAAAGGAGCAACCAACTGAGAGACCATCGCCTCATCAAACATCAAAGTCGGGTAACCATTATAAGAGGTTTGTATAAAAATGAAGTTTTGGCATAGATGAAGAGGAACCTGATCAAAACTCCTTAAATGACCTAGAATGTCCATTAGGAAATGAAGCAATTGGCTGGTTAGATGACTACAGAGTCATCATCTCCCAAAACCTAAAACACCAAAGAAAAACCTCAAACAAAAGCCACTAAAGACACGACAAAATGTCAAAAAGAAAAAATGAGGAAGAAACCCCAAAGCAAACACGTTAGGAGATCAAAACTAGAGCTAACACATGGAACCTTAATCACCCAGGAATCGCCAGATAGTATAGTGTGCAATGGTTGAATGATTCAATGGGTTTACAGCTTATGATTAATGTATAAGATTTATGCTTTAGGTTTAGGATTTAAGGTTAAAGGTAAGGGCTTAGGATTTGGTTTTTATTATTTAAATTTTGATATTTAAGGATAAAGTTTTGTATAATAAGGTTTTGCATTATTTATTTATTTTTTGGTTAAAATCCATTGTAGGTGCTCACACATTAATATAGTAATTTATTGAAAGAGTCCTTAAAAAGGGACAAATTGCTCACTAAATGATCAATGAGCTATAATATAAATAAAAAAGAAAACTTAATAAGCAATAAGTCCCGATCTATGATACAAATATAACAAAAAAGAAAAAAGGAACTTCAGCACAAATAAAATCAGCCAAACATCTAAAGTCCAAGCAATCCCAAAAATCATCTTCCAAACTTCACTTTTGGATAACCTGCATCAAAACTTAAACACTTGCACAACCTCAAACAGCCAAATTAAGCCAAAGCCAAAGAATAAGAAAACAATAAAGAAAAGTGCGTAATTTTAAAAAGAATCCCTTTAATAACTATAGCCTAAAGCACCATAAACAAAAAGCACAACCAAAATCCCCACTAGTAGGCCAACACAACAAACCAAACACCAGCCACCCAACACCACAATGGCCAACCCAAATTAAGAACCCCACCAGCAGGCTGAGACCAACAAGACCCCACTAGCTTCCAATAACAAAATAGCCCTCACAAAATAACCAACATTATAAAAAAAAAAAAAACCCTCCCCATTAAAACTAAACCCAAAAAAACACCATGAAGCACAAGAACCAAGCATTAAATGGAATCCAAATAAAATTACCACTCAAAAGAAGAGCCCAATTTAAAAAAGAATCCCTCTAATACAAATAACCGTTAAAACTACAAGACAAAAACCACCCATAGAACTCCCACCAGTAGGACAACACCAACAAACCACACACAAGACCACCCAACACCACAACAGCCCACCCAAAATAGACGCAGCACCAGCAAGCCAACACCAACAACACCCCGCTAACCCCAAAAAGAAATATACCTAATAAACAAAATAGCCCCCAAGAATCGAGCACTAAAGGGAATCCAAAATCAAATTATTAGTCAAAAGAAACTAATTATTTTTTCAGATAAGGCAAATTAGATTTATCCAATCTATTCAAACCACTTAATAATATAGGAACATTAGAATTGTCAAAAAAGATAATTTCAAACCAACTCCCATCCGAGCCAAAAACTCAGCACAAGCATTACCTTCTCTCCAAATGTAGGAAATAAAATAGTCAATTTTAGTTAACATACTTGTTATATCCCTAAGTAGGTAAAAATTATTTGCATTATGATTGTTAGAATAATTAAGAAAATGAATAACTAATAATGCATCCATTTCAATCCAAAGCCTCAAAAAACATCTAGATAAGGAGATCTTAAGAGCATAATAAAGTGTAATCACTTTAGTATGAAGAACAAAATAAAAGGAAAGAGGGAAAGAAAAGCAAAGTAGCATATTACCATCCTTATCTCTCCTAATACTACCAAAAAAACACTAACCATTAGCCACCGAGCCATTAGTGTTCACATTGATGAAATGATCCCTAGGTTTTCTCAAATAATTAAACTTAAAACAAATATCAGTCTCATTATTAATAGTTTTGGAACACAGCTTCTAAGCCAGAACCTTAAAGCCACAAAAATGAATATTCATAAATAAATTAACTTTAAATATGTTATTAATCATATCTTTTTCTCTAACAATAATCCTTTTATGATTCATAGGAACATTTCTATATTTGGCATCATTTCTATCCATACAAATAAACCAAATAAGAGTAATATCCATCACCACTTTTATATGCCCTCTAGTAATTTTATGGAATAAAGACATAAGAAAATAATTAAAAGAGAAATGATCCAAAAGGCAATTAGTATCAAAAAACAAATCATACCAAAGCCAAATTTTAGCAGCAGTAGCACCATTAATAAAAAAATGATAAAAAAATCTCCATATGATAACACCATAAGCATTTTGCAGGTAAATAAAACCCTTTCATCACAAGAATAGGATCCACAGGAATGAACTTCCTTATAATTCTCCACATAAGCCCAGAATAAGAAGATGGTATATTATTACTCCAAATTCTTTCAAATATAACAAAAACATGACTTTTCTCCTTAGTGAAACGCCAAATAGAACCATTGTAGGAAAGTTTAAACATAATTTGATCAAGGGGCACCAGCTCCTGAATAGCTTCCATATCCCAACCATTGTAATTAATAATATGCCTAATTTAACAAAAAGATTAAGAAGAAGTAGAATGAAGAGCATAAATAGAATCATTACGAAAGCCATCTATCTTGCCAAAAGAAAGAGTTACCAGAGTTTATACACCAAACAATAAAGGGTTCCAGTCGATGCCTAATAGCACACATTCTCTTCCAAATAAAAGAATCACCATGTTTATAACAGCAACATAAAGGAAGCTTACCTTTGCAATATTTGAAATTCATAAATTTTTCCCACCAACTCTGATTCTTCTAAAGTTCCACCACATCATAAAAGAAGAAGTTGTGATAGAATCAAAAATCATTTTATAACCTAACACACCTTCATTCAATGGTCCACACTACTTATGCCAAGAAGACCAATGCATTTTATGAATATTTAAATGAGAACCTCCAAAAAACATATTAAGAATCCTTTCCTATCTAAGAATAGTTGCAACATTAGGCTTGATGACTTGAAACAAATAGAAAGCCATAGAATTTAAAGTGCTCTCAAGAATAGTATGCCTACCAACATTAGAAAGAAAATGAAATTCCCAAGAAGAATATATAACTAGCAATCTTATTAAAAATCTAATCAAATAAATGAGATTTTTTAAAAACTTTTTAAAATAGAAGAACCAAAATATTTAAAAGGCAACTTCTGATGGAAAAAGATAGTTTAAAAAAAATAATTCTATTAATATTCGATCAAGAAATACCTTTAGAAGTCGAAAAAAGAGAACTTGGAAGAATTAAACTGAAGACCACACTCCAAAGAAAATAAATCAAGAAAATCTTTGATTCTCTTAACATGAGTAAAGCTGCCATTACCAAAAATAATAAAATCATCCGCAAAATAATGATGGGAAGTAGGAAAACCACTATTAGATCTAAAATACATACCAGAAAAATTTTCAAAAAGAACATTTAAACATCTAAAGAATTATTACTTTTAATCAATTGTATAAACCATTCATAACCCAATGGACTCATCCCAACCATTGGGTTCCTTTCACCTACCCCATCGATCCCAACCCATAGGCTAGCCTAGGTTAGCCAAATTGACTAACCCAAGCTTACCAAAGTGGGATTTCATGAGTCATATTCTTGCTAAGGCTTAACTAGGCTGGATGAGTGCATAAACTTTCATCCACTGGACCCAAGAGCATGCTTAGCCAATCCCAAGCCTTAGCCCTACTAGAGCTTTCTACAAAACTCAAGAAATTGACTATCATTTCATTGGTTCAATCATAAATTCCTAGCCAATTCATTACATGCGTATGGTCTTCTCCAAACACATGCTTGCGGTCCATTTAACTATCCCCAACTAGCTTAACGACCTGATTTGGCCTAGGATGGCTAGAACACTGGCTAGATACACAAACAAACTCCTATAAATACCAACAATTTTTTGTAAATAAGGGTTATGAATTTTCATTCACTAAGTGCTGTTAGTGATTTTTAGTTTTCCCTTAGCTTCCTTATCCTTTTAATGAGCTATAGAGGCGAGTTCAGGCAAACTCAGGAGATCCCTTTGCAGCAAAAACCCATATCCCAATCTACTACTCCACATGTTTTGATGTTTTAAGGAGAATTGTTCTGCAAGCCCAATCAATCCTTCCTGATACAAAATCCTTTGATTATCCCTGAATCAAAGTACTTATCCTACTCGAGCCTAGATTTAATGGAGTGTGAGAAATTAAGAAAGAAACCTTAATCCATAATAATCTAGAAATTGGATTAAAGGTTCTTTATCTATAGATTCGACAGGGTCAAATTGGAAGGGATCTGACCAGTAGATTAGATGTATGAGTCAATAATAGAAGGAGAAGGAGACAAAGGATCACCTTTCCTACACCATGACTAGAATAAAAAAAGCCATTAGAAGCCCCATTGAATAAAATTGAAAGCCAAACATTTTCAATTAAATTCTTAATGATACCAAAAAAAGAATAAGAAAAACTAAATAAAGAAACGATACAATACAAAAGATCCCAAGACAAGTTATTATAAGCTTTAGAAATGTCAAATTTAAATAGAAAATTACCTCCTCTAGTTTTCATATCCAAGTCTTGAACCAACTCTTGAGTCAGCAAAATATTAATAGAAATTAATCTACCTTTCATAAAACAAGATTAATTAGGAGAAATAATTATAGTTAAAAGAGCCCCTAACCTCAAAGCAATAATCTTAAAAGTGAGCTTATTAAAAAATGAATTTGGACTAATAGGCATAAAATCACTCCAAGTGTCCGGATTATCCTTCTTAAGAATTAAAACAATAATAGCATAAGGAAAAAAATTTAAGCATCTTATCACCTTCAAAGAAATCAGCTAGAGCTACAATATAATTGGTTTAAATAATATGCTAACACATTTGAAAGAATAAAGAAGTAAACCGAGCAGGACCAGTCGTCGAATAACAATTCATAGACATAACTGCCAAAAAAATCTCATTCTCAAATGATTTCATAGTAAGAGAATAGTTCTCTTTAATAGTAATAATCTTACTAATAACTTAAGAATCAACAAGAGAAAATTACTCAATATGATTTCAAAGAATGTTAGAAAAATACCTAGTAACTGATTCAGGCAAAAGATTCTCGTCAATCCCATTGCCTTATTTATCTTTCACCTTACAAATGAAATTAAAGCTTTTCTTCTTAATAACCAAGGCATGGAAATACTTGGTATTTCTATCACCCTCGTTTACATGTTTAGTAGAAGCCTTTTGTTTCTAAAAAGTCTCCTCCATATCTTGAAGCTTAACCAACTCATCTTTAGCCACATTCAAATCATTAATATAATTAGGATTAAAAGTAACAAGATTTTTAAGAGAACAAACATTTTCCTCAATTTCATTGACATTAGCAAAAATATTTTTAAAATGCTATTTATTCCACCAATTTAAACATTGTTTCAATCTTTTCAATTTAACCTAATGTCTAATTATACCACAAACTAAATTATCAGGAGAAATGCAAAATTCTAATTAGAATAAACTAAATTAAAATAATCAGTATGTTGCAGACACATATTCTGAAATCTAAAACAAGGTAAAGCATTACTGTTACCTTTATCTGCCTTTATAGAAAAAAGTAAAGGGCAGTGATCAGAAAGACATCTGATCAAATTTTCAATCAAAGTCACAGGCCACACAAAAATCCATTGATGATTCAAAAGAACCCTATCTAATATTTTCCATAACTGGTTATTACTCCAAGTAAACTTGGAGCCTATAAAACCAAAATGAATAAGCTTGCAATCAAAAATCATATTTGAAAAATCCTCCATAGAAAAAGTATTAGGAGCACAGCCACCCATAAGTTTATTAGAGTTAAGAATAGTATTAAAATCTCCACCAATAAACCAAGGTTCCCTGATTCAAGAAGAAATAGAAATAAGATCATTCCAAAAAAATCTTCTATCATATCTATTACAGTCAGCATAAACAAAAGAGCCTGTAACAATAAAATTAAAATAAGAAATGGACACATTAACTATTTTAGCATAATCATCAATAACAGTTAAACTAACCTTATTGGACCAAAATAGCCAAATTTTGTTAGTATTTTTAGCAAAAAAAATTTAAAGCCCAAAAGTCTGCCCATATGCAAAATACTATTAACATTAATCATAGGTTCTAAAATCACCAAAAAATCAATGCAATGAATGCAGCCTAAATTATGAATCCTATTTTTAATCAAGGGGGATCTAATCCCTCTAACATTCAAAATCAAAAAATTAATCATTAATTATGAAATGGATGAGATTTAGTTAGAGAATTTGAAACTTTCATACCCATAGCAAATTTGTTCTTATTTTTCTTATTCTTAAACCTTGTATTATAAACTGAATTAAAAGGCTTACCCTTTTCCACAAGCTTTCTATGAGACGTGTCCACAATAGCAAAAGAATTATTAATAGAATGCTCACCCATATCTCACTTAAAAGAAAGTTCCCCTTCTTCTATCTCTTTCTCATCAAATTCTATACAGTTTTCTAGAATCGACAATATAGGCTCATTACTAGCACAATTTCCATTATCCTACGTAGGCTCAATAAAACCATCTTTAGGAAGAACCAAAACATTTTCAAAATTAACAAAATTATCATATTCATCTAAAATAGAAAATTTATTTTTAACTTCTAAGATAGAAGTTTATTTATACAAAACCATATCCCACTACTTATTAATAATCTCCTGTAAGAGTTTCTCACATAATAAGATCTCCTTAATAAAATGTTTGTA
The DNA here is from genome assembly GCA_022539455.1 of Dendrobium nobile. NCBI lineage: Eukaryota > Viridiplantae > Streptophyta > Magnoliopsida > Asparagales > Orchidaceae > Dendrobium > Dendrobium nobile. The sequence goes on along the minus strand of CM039729.1, from coordinate 42,651,562 downwards.
TAATCAAAATTATTAGAAAGATTAATAAAAACCTGACGAGGTTCTAAAAGGCTAATGGTAAAAGAACCTGAAAGTTTCAAACTATGAAAGAAATTCCTAATTTCCTCTATCAACAATCTTTTAAATGAAAACTTATCGGGCAAAGCATACTTAAAAGGCTTAGCTAACTTTAAAATGTCCTCATCCAAAATAAGAATCGCAAGTAGAAGTAGAAATACTGATAGGTGAATTAGCATTACTGGAAGAGTAAGATAAGGTCTCTTTGAAAGATTTAGGAAGAGATTTCTTAAGTTGATCATTAAGATTAAGATCATTACTCACAGAATTCTTAAGCATCATACCATTAATATCTCCCAATGAAGCCAAAATCTCATTTTCCATCATAGTCGACATCCCTTGACCTAATTTCTCTATGACCTGAGATGGGTCTTTGTAGCTATCAAGATCAATCAAATGCCAGATGGGCTTGATAAAAAAAACCTACCAGAATGACAAAAACAAGAAAATAGAAGATGCAGAAAAGTAGAAACAAATGTTAAACCAAAGATCACGAATGATCTTCCATAAAAACTTGTAGAAGAATCACAAGAAATTAGAATTAACTTCAAATTGCCCAACGAGCGCTCTAGGAACACGAGATAATAAGGTAATAATAAGGATAATAAGGTAATAATAATAAGTAATAAGGGATAAGTAATAATAAGTATAATAATGTAATAATAAGTAATAATAAGGATAATAAAGTAATAATAATATGGTAATAAGATAATAAGTAATAATAATAAAGATAATAATAATAAGGTAATAATAATAATAATAATAATAATAATAATAATAATAATAATAATAATAAGTAATAATAAGATAATAAGTAATAATAAGGTAATAAGTAATAATAAGGTATAATAATAATAATAAGGTAATAATAATAATAAAATAATTAGTAATAATAAGGTAGTAATAAGTAATAATAATAAGGTATAATAAGATAATAAGGTTTAGGATTTTCAATTTAAGATTTTTCTGATTAAGGTTTAGGTTTTTTGCTTATAATTTATGGTTTTTGATTTACTATTTATGGTATAAAGTATAAGGATCAGCATTTAGGGTTTTTTTTTTGTAATAAAAATGTTTATTAAAAAAAGGCACAAAAGATACAGTAAAGTCAAAGACAGGCAAGCCACATATCCTAGGCAACCAAAATAGGAAAACAAAAATGAAAGAAAATGGGACACATAAATAAGGAGAAGAAGGCACAATGGTCGTCAGGCTTTGCAAAGGCACAGACTTAGAACAACTCCAAATCCGAGCACAGACCATCCAGAGGAGTGAAAGAGCAAGGACCACCAATAGCCAACCAACCGCCATCTCCGCTAAGAAGAATTACCACCAAAGGTTGCCAACTAGCTACGGATTGGAACCATGAGCATGAGCCACATCATTGCCTGGATCCTGCTAGCAAAAGTCACAAGGTCAACAAGAGACTTAACCCGAAAAGGCATAAAAATTTTGAGTCTAGGGGACAAAATAGCTACACCACACATTATTTCCTACTGCTTTTAACCCTACCATGAGAGGCAATAGAAACAATAGGACGGTCCTTATGTCTAGCAAACTTCATAGTAGGTTCATCCTCCTAACTATCCTTTGAAGAGGAATCAGATGAGCATTGAAGCCAATCAAGTTGCAACCTAACAGCTTCTCTTGAATTGGCACCCATCATATCAACCAAAGCCTTAGGAGATAACAAATTAACTGGGACATCAACAAAATTGCTAGAAACTTAGGTTAGAGGTGTAATAGGGGAACCAACATGGGAAGACACCAGGCCACCCCTAGACATATCCACTCGGTCAGGATAAAGAGCAATTAGGAAGCAAGATGAATTTGAGAATCCCACAGCCATATCAAGGCCAGCATGCCTAGGCAAATACGACTGGTTAGACACAACAACTAAATTAGATAAAATAGGATTGGAATTAAGAGCACATACAACATGATAACATTCACTAGAGCAAACCCACGAATCTTGAATAACAAGCAAAACCTCACCCACCACACCTTTAAAAATAATAAAATTTGAAACAACAACACCCTCAACAATAACATCCAAACTGACCATTGGTAATTGGACATTATCACCAACAAAAACCAGATTATCCCGAAACTCAAAATTCAAATTGGGATTAATGATAGAAATAGCCACTTGAACATTACCAGCATCCTCCATAGTTGGCAAAATAGTATTTATAATGGGCAAATGTGCCACAGGTAGCACACAAAAAGTAGAAATAGATCGGGGGTATTTAATAGAAATATATTGAATAACCTCAGAGGGGGAAGAAGAAGTAACCGATTCAGGAATAACCAAATCCTTTAGAAGAACCTTACATGAAGAAAAAATATTAGCCACATAATGACAATTACCAGGACAATGCCTATGTTTCTTATAAGAAGAATAAAAAGGAGGAATATCCTCAAAAATAACTTTCTTTACATAACCAAATTTCTCAAGGCCTAACCAGACCTATAGAGATAGGATTTAGTAACATCTAACTCAACCAAGACATGAGCTAGGGATGTTATTGATCCAATAGAGGTGGTGGTATCAATTTTAAGAGGTTTACCAAAGATCAAACCCAGCCCCTAAAGAATGTAGGGAGAGAAGAGATGGGGATGCAACTGAGGGAAAGAAACCTAAATAAGGATAATCAATAACTCGACACTGATATCAACAAGATGTGACCACTTTGAAAGCTTCATGTAATAATTATAGGTTAGGTATGATCCATGGCAAAAAAGCTGATAATAATCAAGGTTATTTTAAAGCTTGATGAGCATATACACCGGGTCCAGTAGAGTTATAAAAAATTCCCCATTCAATTTCAGATTAAAGAAGAAATGTCGGATAGAGTCCAAAGAAGGATGTTTAGAGGGGAAAAAATTGACTAGAGAAAATTGGAATGGATCCGCTAAAGTAATGATTTCAATTTTAAAAATCCAATGAGAAGGTAAACAGTGAGAAGATGACACCCTTAGTTCAGGCAAATTAGATACAGAAGATGATCCAATAAGGGCATCTAAAAATGAATGAGAGAAAGAAGCACCCTTTAAAAATCTAGGGGCACAAAGCTATGGAGGCATGCCGACAAATGCCAGAAAAAACTACAGCTGAAAACAAAAACAATCTAGGCACAAAGCACAACTAAAGAGTGAGAAATACTGCCCTGAAGGAATGAAGGAGCCAACATGGCAAGATATCCTAGCCAAAGGAGGACATCGGAGAGCGCTAGGGGAAAGGCCTAGCAAAGCGGGCACAATGAAAGTAAGAAAATTTTTTTTACCTCCAAACTTTGTGTAACAGTTTTTAGTTTTATGGTTTTCTATTTTGGTTTAAATAGATTAGAAGGGTTTAGGGTTTTTTCTAGTTAAGGTATAGGATTTAGGTTTAGGGCATAGATTTAGGGATTAGGGTAAAGGGTTTGGGTTTTAGGTTTAGGGTTTGGGGTTTAGGTTTTTGGATTAAGGTTAGGGTTTAGGCTTTGAGTTAGGGTTTATGGCTTAGGGTTTGGGGTTTTGCATTCTATTAGATTTAGTGTTTAAGGTTTAGGGTTTTGATTTTAGGTTATGATTTTGGGTTTAGAATTTAGGGGTTAGGGATTAGGGTTTAGGATTAAGGGTTTAGGGCTTTTTGGGTTTTTTAAGGTTTAGGGTTTAGGTTTTGGGATTAAGGTTTATGGTTTATTATTTAGGTATTCAATTTTAAGATTGGAAGATCGTAATTAGGGTGTTGGTATATGGGATTTAGCCTTATGGTTTAGAGTTTAATACATTAGGGTTTAAGGTAACTTTTAAGGTTTTGGGATTATAATTTAATAGGTATGGTTTAGTTATTTTATTTTATTTTTTATGGTTTATGGTATAGAATATAAGGTTCAAGGTTTTGTTTTTTTATTTTTTATTTTTTTTAAGGTTCAGAGTTTTGTTTAATGTTTATAGTTTGGGGAATTAGGGTTTTTGGTTTAGGTTTTAAGGTGTAGAATTTGGGTTTTAGGGTTTAAGGTTAATGTTTGTAGGCTGGGGTTTAAGTAATTTAGTTTAGGGTTTAGGGTTTTAGATTAATATTTAGGGTTTAGATGTTTAGTTTAGGGTTTAAGTTTTAATTTTAAAAGTTTATGCTTAAGATTTAGTTTTTATTATTTGAATTCTTATATTTAGGGATAAGGTTTCCATAATAGGGTTTAAGGATTTAATATTTTGATTTTTTTTATTATGTTTTGATTTTTTATTAAAAGTTTATATTTTTTTGATTCCATATTTAGGGTTTATGTTATAAGGATTATTGTTTAAGGTTATGGATTTAAGATTTAGGATTTAAATTTATGTTTTGGGATTAGGGTTTAAGGTTTTTTAGGATTTAGGTTTTTGGGTTAAGAGTTTAGGGTTTAGGCTTAAGGTTTAGATTTATGGTTTAGGCTTTGGGGTTTAGGTTTAGGGTTAGGGTTTATGGTTTATGGTTTAGTGTTTATTTTCAGGGTTTAGCATTGAGGGTTTAGATTTAGTTTTTAGGGTTTAGGGTTTAGCGTATAGATTTAGTGTTAGGGCTAAGGGTTTAGACTTTAGGTTTAGGGTTTAGGGTTTAGTGTTTAGGGTTTTGAGTTTAGGGTTTAATGTTTAGGATTTAATTAAATTGTTTAGGGTTTTAGATTAATATTTAGGGTTTATGTTTCTGGTTTAGGGTTTAAGGTTACAGATTTGATTTTTATGTTTTGCATATTTACATATGGGTTTAAGATTTTGTATAATAGTGTTTAGGATTTTGAATTTAAGATTTTTTTTATAAGGTTTAGGTTTTTTGTTTATAGTTTATGATTTTCGTTATAATATTTTTGTTTTAAGGTATAAGGATTAGCATTTAGGGTTAAATTTTTAGGGTTTAGGATTTTGGACTAGGTTTTTGGATTATAGTTTAAGATTTAGGGTTTATGGTTTAGGGTTTAGAGTTTAGGTTTTATGGTTTAGTAGTTTAGGGTTAAGCTTTTATGGTTTATGTTTAGGGCTTAGGGTTTAGATTTAGTGTTTTTGGTTTAGGGTTAGGGTTTAGGTCTAGGGTTAGAGTTTTTTTTTTAAATGGCATTAAAGAATAGAATGGTACACCATAAGACCCTGATCAAGTCACATCAATAGAGATGCAATAAACAAAAATCCAAAATCAGAAATGGATCAAACCAGACTTAAATCGACACCCAGTTGCAAGGGAGGGCCATCTAATATGGATCTAGAAATATCAACAAGCCATCACGGTTGCCAAACCCTGGCCACCATAGGTGTATGCAGCATGGCTGCTTTCTAATCATCTAGATCCAAGCCAATGAAGGAAGCCAAAGCTATAAAGTAACCTAAAGGCACAGTCTATGGAAGGGGCCCAAGAAATCATTTATTTTTTTACTTGTATTTATAGAGTCCAATAATAGTATCCAGCAAACCAGTTTCTAAACCATCATCAAAAGTATTCTTATCTTCATCGTGTATCAATTCACATTGCCACAATACATTGTTCCTAGCTAAATGGGCTTTTAAATTAGTATTTGAAATAACTGAAATAGGCACCTTAACCAACTAAGCCACAACAACCCCCAGACTATGAAGCACACCAGCCCCCCCCCCCCCCCCCCCCCTGAGTTAGCATCACCACCATCAACTAAAGAAACCAAGATAATAAATGATGTATCCAAACTAACATAAATTAAAGAACTAGCTATATAATTAACAGCATAGCCAGGAGCCACATACTAAGGGTCCCCTCTCAAAATAACATCGCAGGCCAGAGAGCCATCCGAAGAACTCACAACCAATGACATAGTGACCACAGGGGAATAAATAGGTTCAACCAGAGTAGAAATTGTGGCAACATGAGCATCCTTAAAAATGAAACCACCCATCAAATTAATAGGCAAAGAAATAGGAGAAACAGTCTCCAAAAGCACCAAGTAATTAGTAGGAGGTACAAACAATAAAGTATTAGGGGACAAAAAACCTACAGTATCATCTAATTTACTAACATAACATCGAAAAACATGCTCAGTATTCTCCATCACATAAGGGATAACAACCTTCTCTATAGATGATGGGATTAAATTTAAGCTTAGGTTAGAGGTAGCATAAGGGATAACAACCATTTAGAGTTAAGGTTTTAGAGTTTAGGATTTAGGTTTAGGTTTGACAATTAGTGTTTAGGGATTAGGTTTTAGGATTTTTTATGGTTAAGGTTTAGGATTTAGGGTATAGGGTATAGATTTAGGGTTTAGGGTAAAGGGTTTAAGGTTTAGGTTTATAGTTTAGGGTTTAGGATTTAATAATTGGGTCAGGGATAGGGCTTATGGTTTAGGGTTTAAGATTTAGGTTTTAGGTTAAGGTATAGGGCGTATGGTTTAGGGTTTAGGGTTTAGGGTTTTTGTTTAGGTTTTGGGGTTTATGATTTAGGGTTACTTTTTAGGGTTTAATGTTTAGGTTTTTTGTTATAGTTTAGGGTTTAGAATTTAGGGTTTAGGGATTATGATTCATGGTTTAGGGTTTAGGGTATTTTTAGGTTTTTTAGGATTAAGTGTTTAGGGTTAATGTTTTTGAGTTTAAGGTTTAGATTTAGGATTTAGGGTTTTTGTTTAGAATTAGGGCTTACGGTTTTTTTTTGGTTAAAAACCACTGTAAGGGTGTACGTGTTTAATAAAAATAAGCAATTATGAAAAGTCATTAAATAGACTAAAGGTTCAACTACAAAAGAAAAAAAGAAAATACAACAATAAAGAAAAAAAGAAAAAATAAAAACCAAATGAGCCTAAAGTCCCTAACTAAATACAAGATAAACAAAAAAACTAATGAAAAATGCTAAAGTCCAACTGATCTAATAGATAACCATAATCTTCATAAGACCAAGCATAGAAGTAGGAATCTCCAACCAATAAGGCTTCTAACACATCAAAATTTGAAAAGGAATACTCACAAACACAAGAATTAAATATCAAAAGATAACATGCATAATATAATAACCAAAATAGATGAAGATAAAAATTAAAAGTCTCAGGATCAAATGTTTATTATGGAAGAATAAAAATACCAAAGATCTCAAAGAAAATTAGCTAGGATAACACCAAAACCAATGATAATAACAAACTAGCACCAGCACACCAACCATCCTCTCAACCAAAACAACACCCATCTAGCCAGCTACACAACCATACGACTTAAACCCACCAGCTAGAGAAAAATGGTACAAACCCAAACAATCTAGCAAAGAAACTAACCAACTAGCCATACCAACCAAAATTTATAAAGAGAAATGGAAAAATAAACTTCCATAACATATTAATTAATCTAAACATCATAGCCAAAATAAAACCCAACCCATAAGCAATATTAAGAATGAATATAGGGTCAAAAAATCTATTATGGAAGAAAGAAAATACCAAAGATCTGAAAGAAAAATTGCTAGGATAACACCAAAACCAATCACAATAACTAAAAAGCACTAGCACACCAACCATCCACTCAACCAAAATGACACCTAACCATCCAGCCATATAACTCGACAGCATAATCCACCAACCAGAGGAAACAATTATATAAAACCAAAGAAATCCAGCAAAGAAACTAACCAACAAGCTATACCAACCAAAATTTATAATGAGAATTGGTAAAATTAACTTCTATAACTGATTAATTAATCTAAACATCATAGCCAAAAGAAAACCCAACCAATCTGCAATATTAAGAACAAATATGGGGTAATCCAGATTTATCAAGATTTATTAAACCCCTTAATAAAAAGGGTATATCATCATTATGAAATGAAGTAAAATAATGCAAATGAGCTCCAATTTTGGCTAAAAAATCAGCATGCAAATTTCCTTTGTCCAAATATGTGATATTTTATAATCAAGTTGAGAGAGAATTTTTTTTATATCTTTTAAAATATAAGAAGTATCTAAATTACTAATTTGATCAGATGAAATACAATTTATAACTAAGAAAGAGTCAAAATCTAACCATATTTTAAAATAATTAGAGGATAAAAAAATTTTAAGAGCTTTATAAATTTCCATAAGTTCTACAAATAAAATAGAATATTTGTTAAGAGGAGAAACAAAAGCCACAACTAAATTACCTTTGTCATTTCTTAGGATACCACATCCATATTTACCTTCATAAACCAAACCATTAGTATTTACTTTAATGAAATGAATGCTAGGTTTCCTCCAAATAATAAATTTAAAACAAGGCTCATGACGTTCCTAAAATATATTAGCATTTAACTTGTTAGCAATAAATTTAAAACCATGTAATTGCATTTGATGAATCAAATTAATCCTATACAGGATTAATTTTTTTTTCTTTAGTTCTAAAAATTATACGATTGTGATTCATGAGAATATTCTTATGTTTAGCATCATTTCTATCAATCCACAATAACCAAATAAGAGTGATAGTAGTAACAATTTTAATATGGCCAATATATTATGATAGATAACCATAAGAAAATGATTAAAAGATAAATAACCATTAAAATAATTGGTATTAAAGAAATTATCTAACCAAATCCAAACTCTCGTAGCAATGGGACCATTGACAAAAATATTATTAATATCTTCTATGTGGTAACAACAATAACATTTAAAAGGAAGAAAAACATCAACAAGAATATAACCCTTAATAATTCTCCAAACTAAAGTAGAGTAGGATGAAAGAATGTTATTGCTCCAATTCATATTCAAACCCATAGTTTTATCTATTTTTTTTAATGAAATCCCAAGAAACTTTAAAAATAAAATTGCCATTATAAGAAAATTTAAAAATATATAGTCTTTGCTATGATTATACTTAAAATATTTTTAATTTTATTGTCAATATCAAAAAGAACCAAAATAAGAATGTCATTCAACTCCCAAGTTAAAATAAAATCAACAAAAATCTATTAATAAATTAAGAATTAGAAAAAAAAAATTAAGAATTTAAACTAGGAATTAAAAATTAGAATAAAAATATTAGGAAAATTAGAATTAGAAAATTAGGAATTATTAGATTTAGGAATTAGGAATTTGAATTAAAATTAGGAATTAGGAAATTATGAATTAGAAAAAAATAGGAACTAGGAATTAAAATTAAAAAATTAAGATTTATGAAAAACATTAAAAATATGAATAAAGATAATTAATTATAATTAGAAAATTTGAATTAACAAAACTTAAGAAAATTTAAAAAAAAAGAAAAAAATAGAAATTAAGAATTAGGAAATTAAATTAAAAAATAGGAATTTAGGAAATATTAAATAAGTTAAATTATAATTAGGAAAATTTAAATTATTAAAAATAAAAAATTAGAATTAGTATTAGAAAATATGGAAAAAAAAAAGAAAATTATGACAAAAATTATAATTAGAAAAATTAAAAGAAATTTAAAAAATTAAAAATTAAGAATTAGAATTATAAAATAAAATTAAATTAGGAAATTAGAATAAGGAAAGCTATTAAAAATTAGAATTAGAGTTAGACTTAAATTAAAAAACTTAAAATAAATTAGAATTAGGAAAATTAGGAATTAAAAATTAGAATTAGAACTTGAATTTGAATTCAAAAATAAGGAAATTAGAAAATTATTATGAATTAAATTAAATTTTGAATTAAAATAATAAGAATATTAAAATTAAAAATGAGAATTTTGAATTAAATGTAGATTTAGAAAAATGATTTAGAATTAGGAAAATTATTATTAAATCAAAATTAGAATTAAGAAATTAGAAATAGAAAATAAACTAAATTTGAAAAAATTAGGAATTAAAAAATTATTAGAACTATAAAAACTAGAAATTAAAATTTTAAAAAATTTAAAAAATTAGAAAATAAGAATTTTAAATTTTAAATTTTAAATTAGAAATTAGAAATTTGAATTAGAATTAGGACAATTAGGAAAAAAATAAATAAAAAAGTAAAGAAATTAGAATAAAAATTTAAAAAATTAAAAAAAAGGAAAAGATTAGATAATTAGAATTAAAATGATTTAAAATTAAAAAAATTAGAAAAACTAAGAATTAAGAAATTAGAAATTATAATAATATTAAATTAAAATTAGGAAAAAAATTAGAATTAAGTACTAGAATAAAAATCAGGAGTTAAAATTTAAAAAAAAATTTGAAATTAGAAAAAATTTGAATTAAGAAATAAATTAAATTAGAAATTAGGAATTAGGAAAATTAGGAACTAGGAAAAAATTTGAAATTTGGAATTAGAAAATTAAGAATTAGAAATAAAAAAAATTAAAATTAGAAATTAAAAATTAAGAGTTAAAAAAATTAGGAATTAAAATTTAATAAAGAAAATTAGGAAAAATAAATAAATTAGAATTAGAATTTGAAAATTAAAATTAAATTAGAATTGAGCATTAGAAAATTAGAATTAATAAATGAAATTAAGAAAAAAATTTAATTTGAAAAAAAATATTAATTATAAAATTAGAATTAGAAAAATTAAGAAATAAGGAAAATTATGAAACTAATTATTAAATTAAAATTTCAAATTAGATTTAGGAATTAATTTTGAATTAGAAAAATTAAAATTAATTAGAGTTACAAAAAAAATTTAAGAAATTAGGAATTAGAAAATAAAAAATTATAAAATTAGAATTCAAATTAAGATTTAATAAAATTAGAAATTAAGAATTAGAAAAATTAGGAAATTAAATTAGAAAAATAAAAATTAGAAATTTTAATTAGAATTAGAAAATTATTAAATTAAGAATTACGAATTAGAAATAAGAATTAGAATAAGAAAATTATGAAATTAGAAAAATTAGAAAAATTAGAATTAAGAAATTAAGAATATAATTTAAAATTAAAAAATTAAGAATTATGAAAAACAATTAAAAATAAGAATAAATAAAAGTAATTAAAATTAGAAAAATCAAATTAAAAAAAAATTAGAAAGTAATTAAGAAAAGAAAAAGCAATTAAGAATTAGGAAATTAAATTAAGAAAAAGGATGTTAGGAAATATTAAATTATTTAAATTAGTATTTGAAAAACTTAAAATATTAAAAATAAAAATTAGAATTAGAAAATGTTGATTAAGAAATAAAAATTAATATAAATTTTAAAAATTTAAAAATTTGGAATTAGAATTATAAAAATTAGAATTTAGAAAAAAAAAATTAGAATTAGAAAGTAGAATTAAATTAAGAAATTAGAATAATAAAAACTTTTGAAAATTTGAATTAGAATTAGACTTAAATTAAAAAAATTAAAACAAATTAGATTTAGAAAAGATAAGGATTAGCAATTAGAATTAGAACTTGAACTTGAAATAAAAAATTAGGAAATTAAAAAACTTTTATTAATTAAATTAAAATTTAAATTAAAATAACAATAATAGATAAATTAAGAATAAGAACAAAATAAGAATGAGAATATTAAAATTAAAAATGATATTTAGGAATTAAAAGTAAATTTTAAAAATATGTTTTAGAATTAAGAAAATTATTATTAAATTAAAATTAATATTAAGAAATTAGAAAATGAATATTTATATAATTTAAAAAGAATTAGGAAAAAATTAGGAATTCAAAAATTATTAGAATTATGAAAAATTAATTTTTTAAAATTTTAAAAATAAAATTAGAATTAAAATTTACAAAAATATAGAAAAATTAAGAGAAAAATTTGAATTAGGAAAATTAATAGAAATTTAAAAAATTAAAAAATTAGAATTAAACTTAGAAATTACAATTATGAAAATAAGAATTAAGAATTAAAAAAAATAGAATTAAGAAATAAAATTAAATTAGAAAATTAGAATAAGGAAAACTATTAAAAATTAAAATTAGGATTAGACTTAAATTAAAAAATTTAAAATAAATTAAAATTAAGAAAATTAGGAATTAGCAATTACTATTAGAACTTGAATTTAAATTAAAAAACTAGGAAATTAGAAAATTAATATTATTTAAATTAAATTGTGAATTAAAATAATAATAATATTAAAATTAAAAATGATAATTATGAATTAAAAGAAGATTTAAAAATATGATTTAAAATTAGGAAAATTATTATTAAATTAAAATTAGATTTAAAAAATTAAAAATAGAAATTAAACAAAATTTGAAAATATTAGGACAAAATTACGAATTAAAAAATTATTAGAATTATAAAAATAAGAAATTAGAATTAGGAATGAAAAAATTAAAAAATTAGAATAAAAATTAAAAAGATAAAAAAAAGCGATAAGTAGATTTAGAATTAGAAAATAAAAATTAAATTAGAATTGGTAATTAAAAAATTAGAATTAATAAATAAAATTAAATTAAAATTAAGAAATATTTTCAATGTGGAAAAAATTTTTAAATTAAAATTCTAAATTAGAATTAGTAATTAAATTTTAATTAGAAAAATTAAAATTAATTAGAATTAGGAGAAAAATTAAGAATTAAATTTATAAAAAATTTTAAAGAAATAAAGAATTAGAATATTAGAAATTAAAAAATTAGATTTGACTTAAGATTTAATAAAATTAGAAATTAAGAATATAATTTAAAATTTAAAGTTAAGAATTATGAAAAACAATTAAAATAAGAATAAATAAAAGTAATTAAAATTAGAAAATTCAAATTAGCAAAAATTATTTAAATTAGAATGTAATTAAGAAAAGAAAAAGCAATTAAGAATTAGAAAATTAAATTAGGAAAAAGGATGTTAGGAAATATTAAATTTTTTAAATTAGGATTTGAAAAAATTAAATTTTTAAAAAATAAAAATAAAAATTAGAATTAGAAAATGTGGATTAGGAAATAAAAATTAATAGAAATTTAAAAAATTTAAAATTGGGAATTAGAATTATAAAAATTAGAATTTAGAATTAAAAAAATTGGAATTAAAAAGTAGAATTAAATTAAGAAATTAGAATAAGAAGAACTATTGAAAATTTGAATTTGAATTAGACTTAAATTAAAAAATTTAAAATAAATTAAAATTAGAAAAATCTAGAATTAGCTATTAGAATTAGAACTGAATTCAAAATTTAAGAAATTAGAAAATTATTATTAATTAAATTACATTTTAAATTAAAATAATAAGAACAAATAAATTAGGAATAAGAAAAAAACATAAGAATGAGAATATTAAAATTAAAACTGAGATTTTGGAATTAAAAGTAGATTTAGAAATATGATTTAGAATTAAGAAAATTATTATTAAATTAAAATTAATATTAAGAATTTTGAATTGGAAAATTTATAAAATTTAAAAACAATTAGTAAAAAATCAGGAATTCAAAAATTATTAGAGTTAGGAAAAATTCAATTATTAAACATTAAAAATTAGAATTAGAATTAAAAAAATACGAAAAAATAAAAAAATTAAGAGAAAATTTTGAATTAGAAAAATTAATAGAAATTTAAGAATTAGGAAAAAGTAAAATTAGTATTAGGAATTAAAAAAAATGAAAAAAAATATAGAAATTAGGATTAGGAATTTAAAAAAATTAGAAAAAAATTAGAAAAATTAAAAAAATTTGGAATTAGAAATTAGAATTACTTAACAATTTGGAATTCAAAAAAATTAGTATTAGGAATTAAAAAAATTTAAAAAAATTAAGAAAGTTAAGAATTAGAAATTACATTTACAAAACAAAATTAGAATAAGAAATTTGAAATAAAAAAAATAGAATTAGAATTAGAAATTTAATTAATTATAATTAAAAAATTTTAATTAGATAATAGGAAGAAAATAGAATAGGGTAAAAATTTAAAATTATATTAGCATTTAAGTTTATAAATTAGAAATATAAACTAAAAAATTAGATAAAAATTAGGCAAATAAGAATTAAGAAATTAGGAATAAGAAAAACATAAAATTAAAAAATTAAGAATTAGATAAATTAAATTAGGAATCAGAATTAAAAAATTAATTTAAAATTAAATTAATTAAAATTAAGCTTTAAAATAAAAAATTAAAAAAATTAGAAAAATAGAAATTAGAAAAAAATATGAATTATGAGAAATTAGAAATTGAAAAAAAATTTAGAAAATTAGCAAAAAGTTAGGAATTAAAAATTTAAGACTTCAAAAATTAGGAAATAGATTAATAAATTAGGAAATTAAATTCATAATTAGAACAAAAATTATGAAACTTTATTAGAATTAAAAATGGGAATTAATTAGAAATTAAGAAATTTGGAAAATTAGGAATTAGGAAAAAATAATAATTTGAAAAATTTGAGGAATTAAAATTATAAATTAGAATTAAGAATTAAATTATTAAAATTATAAACTAGAATTAAGATTTAAATTATTAAAATTATAAATTAGAATTAGAATTCAAAAAATTAGATATAGAAAAAAAAGAATTAGCAAATTAGAAAAAATTATGAATTAAATTCAAAATTTGGAATTAAAAAATTAAGTTAAAACGTAAAATGAGAAAAAAATATAAATTTGAAAATTGAGGAATTAGAATTTCGAAAATTAGAAAATAAAAATATTAGAAAAATTAAAGAAATAAAAAATAAAAAAAAATTAAAAATACATTAATTAAATTAAAATTATGAATTAAATTAAAATTCGAAAATTAAGAAAATTAAATTAGAAATTAGAATTAGGAAATTAAGATTTATGAATTAAACTTTAAAAAATTGGAATAAAGAATTAGAATTAAAATTAAGTATAATTTGAATTAGGAATTAGAATTAAAATAAAAAATTTAGGAATTAAAAATTAGGATTTAAGAAAAATTAGAAATTAAGAAGAAAAATTAAAATTTGGAAAATAGAATTAAAATTAAATAATTTTGAATAAAGAATTACGAATTAGGAATTTGAATTAACAAATTAGGGAATATTAGGAAAATAAGAAATTAGGAATTAGGAATAAAAATTAGAATTAAGAAAAAATTAAGAATTAGATCTAGGAATTAAAAAATTAAAAAATTAGAATTATGAATTAGAGAAATTAAGAAAAATGAAAAAAATTAGAAAAATCAAGAATTAGGAAATTATGAATTAGGAAAAATTAGAATTAAAAATTAAAAATAGAAAAAAAAGTTGGAAAATTAAATTAGAAAATTAAAACTAAAATAAAATTAGAATTAAAATAAAAAAATTAGAAAATTAGTAAAATTAAGAATTTAAAAATTAGAGTTAGGAATAAAAAATTAGGAAAAAAAATTAGGAAAATTAGAATTAGAGTTAGACTTAAATTAAAAAACTTAAAATAAATTAGAATTAGGAAAATTAGGAATTAAAAATTAGAATTTGAACTTGAATTTGAATTCAAAAATAAGGAAATTAGAAAATTATTATTAATTATATTAAAATTTGAATTAAAATAATAAGAATATTAAAATTAAAAATGAGAAATTCGAATTAAATGTAGGTTTAGAAAAATGATTTAGAATTAGGAAAATTATTATTAAATCAAAATTAGAATTAAGAAATTAGAAATAGAAAATAAACAAAATTAGAAAAAATTAGGAATTAAAAAGTTATTAGAATTATAAAAACTAGAAATTAAAATTTTAAAAATTTAAAAAAATTTGAAAATAAGAATTTTGAATTTTAAATTAGAAATTAGAATTTTTAATTAGAATTAGGACAATTAGGAAAAAAATAAATAAAAAAGTAAAGAAATTAGAATAAAAATTTAAAAAATAAAAAAAAATTAGGAAAAGATTAAATAATTAGAATTAGAATGATTTAAAATTAAAAAAATTATAAAAACTAAGATTTAAGAAATTAGAAATTATAATAATATTAAATTAAAATTAGGAAAAAAATTAGAATTAAGTACTAGAATAAAAATAAGGAGTTAAAATTAAAAAAAAAGATTTGAAATTAGAAAAAATTAGTATTTAGAAATAAATTAAATTAGAAATTAGGAATTAGAAAAATTAGGAACTAGGAAAAAATTAAAAATTTGGAATTAGAAAATTAAGAAATAGAATTAAAAAAAATTAAAATTAGAAATTAAAAATTAAGAGTTAAAAAAAATTAGGAATTAAAATTTAATAAAGAAAATTAGGAGAAATAAATAAATTAGAATTAGAATTTGAAAATTAAAATTAAATTAGAATTGAGCATTAGAAAATTAGAATTAATAAATGAAATTAAGAAAAAAATTTAATTTGAAAAAAATTATTAATTATAAAATTATTAATCATTATTATAAGTTTGATGCTAAAATTATTGCTATTTGTGAATCAAAAAATTTGAAAGATTATTCTATTAAAAATTTAATTGGCTCACTCATTGCTTACGAGCAAAATTTGAGACAAAGGCTTTTAGATGCAGGTGAAACGATTGTTCTAAAAGCTGAAGATACAGAAAAAGATAGCTTAGTTGGTGACGAAGACACTGACCTGACAGGCTAATTAAAAAGCTCACCAAAGCATAAGCATCAACAAAAATGAAAGAAAGGTAAAAATGGTAAGGATGTTAATATTTCTTCCGAAGTTATTTGATTTCGATGTAGGAAGCCTAGACATATGAAAAATCAGTGCCCTAATTTAAGAATTCTTTCTGCGAAAGAAAAGGGTAAAGCGAAGCAAATTTTAAACTGGGGAAATAATGAAAAGCAAAAAAACTATTGGTCTCTGAAGCATCGGACCAAGAGCAAGATTGTGCTTAAACCTTTGTTTGTTTTTATGTTTACATGTTTTGTTTGTCCTTTTATTTTTATGATTTTCTATTTTTTTATTCTATTTTTCTTACTTTTCTTTTTTCGTTAAATTTTTTTATGTGTCTTTTCTCTGATCAACACACACATTACCTTTCTAAAAATAAAAAACCTATCTCTTATTTTTTCTTGAATTCTTATGAAAATTGTGTTTGACTTCTCTAAAAATAGTCAAAGGAAGGAAACTCATGATTTTGATTCTTAATCTCTTTGTCTTTAAAGAGGTTATTTTACTTTTGATTTAAAATCTTAATCATATTTTAAATTAGATTTTGAAACTGAACTTTTTTTATCTCACTATATTTTATCTATCGCATAGAAATCTTTTGAAAGATTGTTGAATCTACCTCATAATTTTCTTAATCAATTAGTTCGTTGTGTCAATAGAATGGGTTTACTTTTATTTTTAAAAATCTCAAAAAGGTAGCATATTTCAAAACAAAAAGTGGCCAATAATGCCAAATCAAAAGATGCGCAATGATGCCAAATTGAGAAAGATACATAAAGTGTATCAAAAGGAAAAGATGCGCAAAGTGCGCCAAAAACTTGACAAGAGACATAAAATGAGCCCACAAAGAGTATGCTTACTTTTTCTGTTTTATTCAAAGCTTAAAAAAACCCTTGATATTTTTTATACTTGATTTTTAAATTTTGATTCATGATTCAACAATTCGTGCATTGATCTTCTATTAGATATATTCTATGGAGGGAGTTTTTGAAAAATGACTGTTTCTTTCTCTAATTTATTTCTTGATTTAGATATTGAATTAAAAAGTTTTTTAGCCTTTTTAATGAACTTGAGTTTGGATCATCAAATTCTGAATTTCTAACCTTTTATGGCTATGTATTGTCAATCCAATTCTACTAAGTTTTTGATCAAAACCAAGAGGTAACTTTTTCATTTTAAGAATATTTATTTTTTCACTAGATCATGAAATGTTTTTTGTCTTTTGTTCATTTTGTTTTTATTTGTGCCTTCTCTCTTTTGGATAATGTCAAAGGGGGAGAACGTACTGTTGAATTTGTATCCTTTTTATTATTTTTAAAAAAATTTAAATTTAAAGCAACAAAAATATTTTTTTTCTCCCCTAATTTTAAGGTGTTATTCTAGTAAGGGGGATTAGGTGAAAATATTTCTTTTCGCAAATTCAACTTGAAATGTTTGCCATCAAAAAAAAGGGGAAGACTATTACGGATCTATGGTTTATGATTTTGATGATAGCAAATAATTCTTGTTTCTCTATGACTACATTCTACTAACATTTCAGGTTCACACGATTAGACTGCAATTTGGAATCAGCTCAAGATTGGGTAGACTAGGTCTGAGCCAGTTTGTATCTTTTTTCTTTTCTTGAGTCTATTATATTTGGTGTGGTTCTTGATGTTTTGTAACTTGGAAGATTTCTGACTGTACCATAGAGTTTACTATTTTTGGTAACATCATCCTGAACGACTTTATATCGTCCTGGACGATCAGTTCAAAAGCAGAAACCCTAATTAGGACATCCTCATTAAAACAACAGTCATTATGCAAAAAATATCATCTTGGACGATTTTGTTTTGGCCAGGACGATAGGTGTTGAGTCCAGTAATTAGGTTGTTAAGCCTAAGTAAGTGTCCCAAGGCTACCAAGAGGGGGGTGAATTGGTAGTTTTTTTAAAATATTAAACCCTCTTAATAATAAAGTTGAACCGAAATAAAATTTTCTTTTAAAGTTAGTAGAAAAATGTTTTTCAACCACAGAGTTGTTAAAACTGAAATTTAAAGTGCGGAAACGTAAAAGCTATAAAGTAAATGACACCAGATTTATAGTGGTTCGGTCTATAACCAGACCTACATCCACTCCTCAGAGGCACCCTCTGAGTATTGCACTAATACCACAAAGTGACTCTCCTTTAGCACCCACAGCAAGGCGGAGAAGCCTGTACAAAACACTCTTTTCACCACTACCCGGTGCGGCAGAGAACCGTCGTCCTTTCACACTCTTCTAGTGTGGGCAGAGAACCCTACGGCTGTTTACACTCTCCAAGTGTAGGCAGAGAACCTTCTTCCTTTCACACTCTCCTAGTGTGGGCAGAGAACCCTCGTCCTTTCACACTCTCCTAGTGTGGGCAGAGAACCCTCGTCTGTTCACACTCTCCAAGTGTCGGCAGAGAACCGGACCTTCTTGAATGATCTTCTCACAAGAATCTAGAAGGAAGAAAGAAAAAGAGTGAAGAAATCCAATTCCACAAGTAGAGACTCTTACCTTAGCAATCCAAGTGAAGCCTTCTCGCTCCAGTGGTAGGAATCCTCCTTTGAATGCTCTCTTCCACTCTCTTCTTGGCTATTCTCTCAAGAGGCACGAAGATCAAATGACAAAAAGATTGGGTGGCAGTCTAATTTGGACTATTTATATAAAAGACAAGTGAAACCGCCCAAAAACTGTAAATTTTCAATTCTGTACGCAGTGGATCGTCCTGTACGATTCTAGATCGTCCTGGACGATTTTACTTAAACGATCTGAAACGACCCAATTTGTATATGTGTACGAACTGACTTCGTACAGCTGATCGTCCTGTACGAACTTGGTTCGTCCAGTACGAACGGTTATTACAAGGTCGGTTCTAGAAACTGCTGAAAACTGTTCTAAGTCGGTTTATCGTTCAAACGAAAATGTGATCGTATGGACGAAAATTTTCCAGAGAGCCGATCGTCCTGGACGATTATTTATTTCGTCTGGACGAAATTTTTCCAGAGAACCAATCGCCGCGGACGATAATTTGTTTTCGTCTGGACGAAAAATTTCCAGAGAGCTGATCGTCCTGTACGATATTTATTTTCGTCTGGACGAAAATTTTCCAGAGGACTCGTCGCCTCGTACGATGGTAAAATTCGTCTGGACGAAAATTTTACAGTGAACCCATCGCCTGGTACGATAGTAAATTTCGTCCTGGACGAATAGGACTTAGAAAATTTTTCAAAGCAAGTTCCTATTCGTTCCAAGTGCTCTATAGGAGATAACTGACAGATCGTCCAGTACGATAAATATCGTCCTGTACGATCAGTATAGAATTTCAAGATCTCCTTGTTTGTGTGTGTGAGATTTTATTCACTCAATTACAATCACTCCCTTTAAAAATTAATTCAAAGAAAAGACAAACATCAATTAAACAAAATATCTCATGTTGAATTTGAATTGAACTTTTTGTAGTCTGGAGTCTGATTTTCCTGAAATGTTAGTACACACAAGAGCAAGTGCAAATCTTCTGAAATTGTTAGGAGATAACTATACATTTGAACAATAATGTTTGGAATCATCAAAACTACATAAGTTGCATAAATATAACTCATTCAAATAGCAACTATTCAAACAATCTCCCCCTTTTTGATGATGGCAAAACAATTATTATTAGTATGGTTTCAAGTTAAAACATATCTTTTATCTCCTAAACTCCCCCTGAATTTATGAGTACATTAAAATAAGGAGGCATTAAAGAACAATATTTAACGAACAAAATTTTTGTTTTTTCAAAAATTTTAACACAAACTACACAAAAAAAACTTGCAAACAGAACAACTAAAAAGAGAAAACAACTAAAAAGAGAAAACACAAACATACACAAACTAATAACAACTAAAAAGAGAAAACACAAACATACACAAACTAATAATTTCTCCCCCTTTTTGACAGCAACAAAAAGTGAAGAAGAAAAAGACAAGAAATGTAAATAATTATATGAAATTCATTGTTAAAATTTAATCTAAATGGTGATTGACATAGGGTATGCAATTTTAAACTAAAGATATTAGGTCAATCATAGAAATTCATAAAATTTATGAAATGATATAACATTGTAAGTAAGAAGAATTTTTTAAAGACAAGATTCAATTTAGACATTTTGATTATTGAAAATCATTACAAGTCAGATGTAAAAAAAATTCTATATTTCAAAGTTCAAGAGAATATGAATGAACATTAGATCAACTTGAATTAAGAGATTGAACGAATTTGGAAAGAAGAGAATTACCTCATGTGGTGCTTTGCACATCTTTTCAAAGTTTTGTAGCACATTTTTGTGCATTTTTCTTTGGTTGGGCTTATTTTGTGCCTCTTTTCCATTTTACAAATTTTTGTGAATCCCTTTTGATTTTTGTACATTTGTACACTGTTCAAGAGTAATTTGACCAATTCTTTCCAAAATCTATAATCTAAAATTTCAAATTTTTCTAGGTGCATAAATATCATTTGAGCATAGAAATACAAACTAAGAAAACATCAAAATTGTAATAACAATATTAACTTTTATGTAGTCTAAATGAATAGACATGAATTTAAAAGTTCTAAGTACAACAAGTTATAAACAAATTATAAATTTAGAAAGTCTAGATTTTCTAAAATAGATAATCTCAAATTACAATCGAATTTAAGCACTATGTAGATTAAAAAATACTAATGAAATTCATAAATATTAGCCACATTTCAAAACAAATCTAACAAAAACAAACTTTCATTGAAAAGAAAAGATTACATAAACATTGAACTTAAAGACATAAAAACAATCACAATAATACATATAAGATAAAAACAAAACAACAAAACAAAAAAATACAACAGACACACAACAACAAACAAAATTTTTACTGTTCTGGAGGAGGAGGAGGTATGCCGCCAAAGAGGTTGAAGTAGGAGGCCATCAACATTACATTGGTATTAATTTCATGAACTTCATCTTTAATGTTACCAATGTCATGTTGCTGCTGAGTAAGTTGAGCATCAAATTGATCAAACCTTTGATCAATGTGAGTCTCTAGTCTATCAAATCTCTCAATCAGATTCTGGTAATCTGATTGAGAAGCAGAAGCTTGCACTCCTTCTTCTTCTTCTTCTGAAGCACTGTCATGTGCTTCCCCTTTTTCTTTTTCTTCCTTGAAGAGCAGTCTGAATGATGTGTTGTTATAGTAAACTGGCTCTTCATATTCCTCATCAGGATGCACTATATTGTACTTCTTCTCCAAAATATAAGTAATTAAGTGCCCTAATGAAATGTTCTTCTTCCTCTTCTGATCAGCATGTCCTATTTCTGAAAGCCCATAGATATGATCTATGATGAGTTGGGCTTCATCAATAGGATGTCTTGACATGATTAAAAAAGTTAGACAAGAAAGGAGAGGAGTAATGTTAATCCTATCACCAGCTTTAGGAATAATTGAGGATCTAAGGATGTGCTGGATGATTCGGGCATCTTGGGTCATACCTGAGACTCTAGCAACATGATTGTCAATTGCATTTTTTTCTAATTACCCTATTGATTTCAAACCATTTGAAGGAGGTTTCTGACATTAGGGTGTGGGCTCTATATCCCTCAGTTCTTAAGTTTAAAAATGCACCAAGATCGTGCTTGGTGATCTCAACTTTTTTCTTAAAAACAAAAGAACTAATGATAGAGTGGTCAGAATTGAAACTCATGTTGGCTAGAAAGTAATGGTAGGTTTGTTTATTGTAGAGGTGGACGAGAGAAAGAATGAACTGAAATTGGGTTGAGGCGAAGAGGTGCATTACCCGAAATTTCAACTCTGTTGGGATAAGAATGCGAGACGGAGTGATTTTTGCGGAGGCAAAACGAGGAAAAGATTCCTCATTTGCCTTGGAAAGAAAGTTGTCTGGGGCATTCCTGTTTGGTTTCTTCACCAAAACCTTTTGTCTTTTGCTAGAGGAGGCCATTGTTGATTTGATGTTAAAAGGGATTGAAAAAGAAATTTGAAAGTGTGATTGTCAAGTTTGAAAAGCCTTCATATTTAAAGGAAAACGATACTTTCATCCTGGACGAAAATATTCGTCCTGGACGAAACATAATAATTCGTCTGGACGAAGAAAGTTCGTACAGACGATCCAATTCGTCCAAAATGTAACGGCTTTTCGTATTCAACACAACTTACGATGCGTCCCTTCGTACAGGCTTTTTGACTTGACCAATCGTACAGACGAAAAAATTTCGTACAGACGATCGAAAAGTATTTCGTTTTAATGACTCTTGAAAACCGTCCCCTACAATGAATCGACACATGTTCGTCTGGACGAACTAAAATTTCGTACAGACGAAGTTCGTATTAAAAACTGTCTTATCCACTCAACCGCTGCATTCAATCGTTCCGACGTTTGAGAGAAAAAAATTCGTCCTGGACGATCACAGATCGTACAGACGATCCAATAAAAAACTGCTCTAAAACGGTTTAAATTTTCGCAAACTGTTCCTTTACACATCGTCCCGTACGAAAATAAATCGTCCTGGACGATTTCCTCCAAAAAATTTAAATTTTTAAATTAACAAAATCAACAAAAACAATCAGAAACACAGAAAACATAAAACAAAACCATAAATCCAAAAACAATTCATTAAAAACACAAAATTCACAAAATTTCAAAAAACAAAACATAACAAGTATCAATGTTGCAAAGACATTTTAGTTAAGCATTCAAATCAATAACACCAAGCCTTGTTCTTAAAGTACTGAAGGTATCAAAGGCTAAAGGTTTTGTAAAAATGTCTGCAAGTTGATTTTCAGTTGAAACATGTATGAGTTCAATTTCTCCTTTGGATACGTGATCCCTTATGAAATGATGCCTTATATCGATGTGTTTGGTTCTAGAATGTTGAATAGGATTTTTTGAAATACAAATAGCACTAGTATTGTCACAATAAATTGGAATAGTGCCTATAGTTAATCCTAAGTCAATCAACTGTTGTTTTAACCAAAGTACTTGTGCCACACAACTTCCTAATGTAATGTATTCTGCTTCTGCAGTAGATAGTGCCACTGAATTTTGTTTTCTACTAGACCATGAAACTAATGAATTTCCAATGAATTGACATGTTCCAGAAGTGCTTTTCCTATCCACTCTACAGCCTGCAAAGTCAGAATCTGAGTAACCAATAATTTCAAATGAAGAGCTAAACTTAGGATACCAAATTCCTAAGTTTTGAGTTCCTAGTAGATATCTTAAAATCCTTTTTACTGCTGTCAAATGTGATTCTTTTGGATCTGATTGAAATCTAGCACATAGGCAAACACTAAACATAATATCTGGTCGGCTAGCAGTCAAGTAAAGTAAAGATCCAATTATCCCTCTAAATTTCTTTTGATCAACAGATTTTCCCTTAAGGTCCTTATCCAACTGAACTGAAGAACTCATTGGTGTACTAACAGGTTTAGCATTGTCCATTTCATATTTTTTGAGGATGTCCTTAATATATTTGTTTTGACTAAGAAAAGTACCTTCCTCAAGTTGCTTAATGCTAAATCCTAGAAAGTAATTTAAATCTCCCATTAGACTCATTTCGAATTCATTCTCATTGTTTTAGAAAAATCATCACAAAGATGTTTATTTGAAGATCCAAAGATGATGTCATCCACATAAATTTGAACAATAAGTATATCCTTTCCAATTTTTCTTAAAAAGAGAGTTGTATCCACACTTCCTTTTTCAAAAGATCTTTCAAGTAGGAAGGTGCTTAACCTCTCATACCAAGCCCTAGGTGCCTGTTTCAATCCATATAATGCCTTTTTTAATTTGAAAACATGATTTGGAAATTTAGAATTTTCAAAACCTGGAGGTTGTTCTACAAAAACATCTTCTTCAATTACTCCATTTAAAAAGGCACTTTTAACATCCATTTGAAACAATTTAAAACCTTTAAAACAGGCAAAGGCTAGTAAAACCCTAATAGCTTCAAGTCTAGCTACAGGGGCAAAAGTTTCCTCAAAATCAATTCCTTCAATTTGATTATACCCCTTAGCTACTAATCTAGCCTTATTTCTAATGACTACTCCTGAGTCATTCATTTTATTTTTGAACACCCACTTGGTTCCAACAACACTTTGATCTTTTGGCCTTGTAGTTAGTTCCCAAACTTTATTTCTTACAAATTGATTTAACTCTTCTTGCATGGCCAATATCCAAAATTCATCTGAAAGTGCTTGATCAATGTTAGTGGGTTCAATAGTTGAAATAAAAGCTGAATGATTGACTTCCTTGTTTAATCCACGCCTAGTTCTAACACCCTCACTTGGTTCACCTATAATTAATTCTTTTGGGTGATTTTTAGAGAATCTCAAATCTCTAGGCAAAGGGTCTTCTCTTTCTATAATTTCTTCCACATTTTCTTCCAAATTTAATCTATCAATCTTTTGGGAGTTTTCTTCAATTTCTTCTTCAACAACTTTTGGCTCTTCTATGTTTCCATTTTCATCAAAAACAACATGTGTGGTTTCTTCAATGACTAAAGTTCTTTTGTTGAATACTCTATAAGATTTTCCAACACTTGAATATCCAACAAAAATTCCTTCATCTGATTTTGGATCAAATTTTCCTAAGGCAGATTTTCCATTATTATGTATGAACACCTTGCAACCAAATACATGTAAATGAGACAAATTTGGTGTTCTACCTTTTACCAATTCATAGGGTGTTTTATTCAAATTTGATCTCACATTTACCTTATTCAGAACATAGCATGCAGTGCTAACCGCCTCAGCCCAAAAATATCTAGGAAGAGAGTATTCTGCTAACATTGCTCGGGCTGCTTCTATTAATGTTCTGTTCTTTCTTTCAACTACTCCATTTTGTTGAGGAGTTCTAGGTGCAGAAAAATTGTGATCAATCCCCTTTTCTTTACAGAAATCTTCAAATCTTTCATTTTCAAATTCTCCTCCATGATCACTTTGTATAGAAATTATTTCACATCCTAGTTTTCTTTGTATCCAAGTTGAAAAATTTCTGAATTCCTCAAATGATTCACTCTTTTGAAAAAGAAATTTAACCCAGGTGAATCTTGAAAAATCATCTACTATTACAAATCCATATACATTTCCTCCTAGACTAACCGTGCTTACAGGTCCAAAAAGATCAATGTGAAGAATTTCTAAAGGTTTACTGGTCCTAAGATCTTTATTGGACTTAAAAGAGGACTTCACTTGTTTTCCTAATTGACATGCATCACATAAGTGGTCCTTAGTAAAGTCTAGTTTAGGTATTCCTCTAACCAAATTCTTTTGGATAATTCTTCTAAGATTTTTCATACTAGAATGACAAAGTCTCCTATGCCAAAGCCATGATTCATCAGAAACAGTTTTCAAACAAAAAGCAGTAGGAGATTGAATACAATTTAAATCTAGCATGTAGACATTGTTCACCCTTTTTCCATTTAAAACAATTTTCCCATTTAGGCTAATTATGCAGCTAGTAGGTAAAAATTTTACATTATAGCCCTTATCACATAGCTGACTTATGCTAAGCAAATTAAGTTTTAAGCCTTCAACTAATAAAACATTATCTATGAAAAAGTTTTTCAAATTTCCAATCATACCTGATCCAACCACCTTCTTTGTGGTATTATCTCCAAGTGTAACCTTGCCTCCACTCCTGGCTTCCAGCGTTATGAATTGAGCAGTATCTCCAGTCATGTGCTTAGAACATCCGCTGTCCAGGTACCATATACTCTCACGAGGTCTTGTGTGAGAGTATACCTCTTCTTGATCTGATTGTTCAGCTTTATCTGCCATCAAGCAAAGGTTGGTGACTTCTTCTTCGTTTTCAGTCTCAGATGAGTCTGAAGCTGAGTCCGCCCAAAAAGCCTTTTGAAACTTCTTCTTGCCCTTTTTTACCATTGGTTTCTCCTCTACCTTCTCCTTGCTAGGAGTGGCTTTAAGTTTTGGACAATCAGTTTTTATATGACCTGGTTTCCTGCATTCATAACAAATCACTTCATTAGAAACCCTGCCATTTTTGTTATACTTACCTCTATTCCATTGCTGGCGTCTCTTCTGCTTCCTCTTTAAAAAGCTTCTGAATTGTCTAGTCATCAGTGCTATATCGTCTTCATCCTCAGGTTGTGAGTGTTCACTTTCTGACTCTTCCACATTTAATGCAAGATTCTTGTCCTTTCTTGGTTCACTTGCATCAATCTTTCTTTTACTTACTCCTTGCTCGTAAGCAATGAGTGAACCAAGAAGATTGTCAATAGAATAAATGTTCAGATCTTTTGACTCTGTAATTGCAGTAATTTTAGCATCGTATGCAGTAGGTAAACAACGAAGAATCTTATTAACCATTTCAGCATTAGTTAATTCCCTACCAAGTGCATGCAAAGAGGTTACAATTTGAGTGAATCTTGTGTACATGTCAGATATAGATTCATTAGGTTTCATGCGAAATAACTCGTAGTCATGTAACAAGATATTGAGTCTTGATTGCTTAACCTCATTTGTCCCTTCATAAGTAATACAAAGTCTATCCCATATGTCTTTTCCGCTTTTACAAGTGGAAACTCGCATGTAGTCTTCAGATTTTAAAGCACAAAAGAAACTATTTAAACATTTCGCATTTAATTGTGCTAAGTCACGTTCTTCTATAGTCCAATCTGCATAGGGTGTATCTACCCTAATTCCATCAACTAATCTAGTTGGTTTTGTGTAACCTTCCTGGACTAGCATCCACATGCGATAATCAAGTGACTGTAAGAAAGTAGACATGCGTGTTTTCCAAAAATCAAAAGGAATATTATCAAACAGTGGAGGTCTAGTGATAGAGTAACCCTCAGGTGTGTTTCGATTTCCAAATGTAGCCATCTACGTTAATCAAAAAGTAGTTCAAACTTATGATTTTGAAACTCTGCTCTGATACCACTTGTTGAGTCCAGTAATTAGGTTGTTAAGCCTAAGTAAGTGTCCCAAGGCTACCAAGAGGGGGGTGAATTGGTAGTTTTTTTAAAATATTAAACCCTCTTAATAATAAAGTTGAACCGAAATAAAATTTTCTTTTAAAGTTAGTAGAAAAATGTTTTTTAACCACAGAGTTGTTAAAACTGAAATTTAAAGTGCGGAAACGTAAAAGCTATAAAGTAAATGACACCAGATTTATAGTGGTTCGGTCTATAACCAGACCTACATCCACTCCTCAGAGGCACCCTCTGAGTATTGCACTAATACCACAAAGTGACTCTCCTTTAGCACCCACAGCAAGGCGGAGAAGCCTGTACAAAACACTCTTTTCACCACTACCCGGTGCGGCAGAGAACCGTCGTC
Source organism: Dendrobium nobile (assembly GCA_022539455.1). Classification (NCBI taxonomy): domain Eukaryota; kingdom Viridiplantae; phylum Streptophyta; class Magnoliopsida; order Asparagales; family Orchidaceae; genus Dendrobium; species Dendrobium nobile. The sequence continues at coordinate 42,623,792 of CM039729.1, read as the reverse complement.
CTTTCACACTCTCCTAGTGTGGGCAGAGAACCCTACGGCTGTTTACACTCTCCAAGTGTAGGCAGAGAACCTTCTTCCTTTCACACTCTCCTAGTGTGGGCAGAGAACCCTCGTCCTTTCACACTCTCCTAGTGTGGGCAGAGAACCCTCGTCTGTTAACACTCTCCAAGTGTCGGCAGAGAACCGGACCTTCTTGAATGATCTTCTCACAAGAATCTAGAAGGAAGAAAGAAAAAGAGTGAAGAAATCCAATTCCACAAGTAGAGACTCTTACCTTAGCAATCCAAGTGAAGCCTTCTCGCTCCAGTGGTAGGAATCCTCCTTTGAATGCTCTCTTCCACTCTCTTCTTGGCTATTCTCTCAAGAGGCACGAAGATCAAATGACAAAAAGATTGGGTGGCAGTCTAATTTGGACTATTTATATAAAAGACAAGTGAAACCGCCCAAAAACTGCAAATTTTCAATTCTGTACGCAGTGGATCGTCCTGTACGATTCTAGATCGTCCTGGACGATTTTACTTAAACGATCTGAAACGACCCAATTTGTATATGTGTACGAACTGACTTCGTACAGCTGATCGTCCTGTACGAACTTGGTTCGTCCAGTACGAACGGTTATTACAAGGTCGGTTCTAGAAACTGCTGAAAACTGTTCTAAGTCGGTTTATCGTTCAAACGAAAATGTGATCGTATGGACGAAAATTTTCCAGAGAGCCGATCGTCCTGGACGATTATTTATTTCGTCTGGACGAAATTTTTCCAGAGAACCAATCGCCGCGGACGATAATTTGTTTTCGTCTGGACGAAAAATTTCCAGAGAGCTGATCGTCCTGTACGATATTTATTTTCGTCTGGACGAAAATTTTCCAGAGGACTCGTCGCCTCGTACGATGGTAAAATTCGTCTGGACGAAAATTTTACAGTGAACCCATCGCCTGGTACGATAGTAAATTTCGTCCTGGACGAATAGGACTTAGAAAATTTTTCAAAGCAAGTTCCTATTCGTTCCAAGTGCTCTATAGGAGATAACTGACAGATCGTCCAGTACGATAAATATCGTCCTGTACGATCAGTATAGAATTTCAAGATCTCCTTGTTTGTGTGTGTGAGATTTTATTCACTCAATTACAATCACTCCCTTTCAAAATTAATTCAAAGAAAAGACAAACATCAATTAAACAAAATATCTCATGTTGAATTTGAATTGAACTTTTTGTAGTCTGGAGTCTGATTTTCCTGAAATGTTAGTACACACAAGAGCAAGTGCAAATCTTCTGAAATTGTTAGGAGATAACTATACATTTGAACAATAATGTTTGGAATCATCAAAACTACATAAGTTGCATAAATATAACTCATTCAAATAGCAACTATTCAAACAATAGGCTCAAAACAGAAAAAATCTGCCGCCAGATTTACTTATGAAATACTTATTTTTGGACATCGGCAAGGTGGATCGGCCTGGCCAGGTGGATCGGCCTGGCCGATCCAGAGCAATTTTTCTTAAATAAATCTTGCAATAACGGAAAGCAATTATTAGTGATTTAAATGATCACATCGTCCGGGATGATCGCAAGATCGTCCGGGCCGATTTGACATCTTCATTTCAGGGCGATTTCAAGATGTTTTTCCTCATATTTAAACTAATAGGCCAGGACGATATGCTTATCATCCTAGATGATAATGTCGGCAACATGCATTAATGAGCTCATTTTTAGCTCTTTTATTTAAGCTATGACATGACACTTGGTAAGTGTCTTTTGCAGCCATTTTAGCTTCGTTCTTGTGGGGGAGACTTGAAGAGAGAGCTTGAAAGCGAGTGAAGAAAGGGTGAAGTCTTAGAGGGAGAAGATCTTGTGAGGGGGGAATTAAGAGAGTGTGGAGGGGATTCCACACAATTGCTCCGGTAGGCTTGCATCTTAATACCGTCGGATTAAAGGCTTATCTCGAGCGAAGTTCACCAAAGAAGAAGTTCACTTTGGTGCCAAAGGACCTGGCGACTCCACCGCACCGGGGAAGGTGGAAGTGATTTTATTAGGGCTTCTCCGCCTAGCTGTGGGGGCTAAAGGAGAGACACTTGTTTTAGTGCAATACTTGGAGGGTGCCTCCAAGGAGTAGACGTAGGTCAAGATTTGACCGAACCACTATAAATTCAGTGTATTCTTTCTTATTATTTGCTTCTGCATTTAATTTTTGCATTTATTTTATTTGTGGTATTTTGGTTTGTACTTTGCTTAAAGTTTATTCTTTACCAATTCACCATTCTCTTTGTTAGCCTTGGGCCAGTTCATAAGGCTTAACATCCCTAACAAACTTTCATGTGGTATAATAGCACATTCTAGTGTCATCTGAGCACTTTCACAGAGGAGAAGCCTTGATTTTATTCCAAGAGTTCTTTTTATTTGTGAGATCAAAATCATTGTTGGAAAGCATCAACACACAAAATCGAGGAATCTCTCTTGAGTTCTTGAGTTTGCTTTCCATATCTAAATCTTTACTTGCTGTTCTTTTAGCTTTCACCATATATTTCTTTCTTGAAAATATTTATTTTATGGTGAAATACTTATAGAAATTTTATATTAAAGTTTCATGTATCATATCTTATAAATCTATAAAGTTTAGCAAAGAAAGTATTTTACTTCTTTGCGGTGGCATATAATTATATCTATATTCTAATTCATTTTATTTATTTGAAGATTTAATATTTAAATTAAAAAGAATATAATTTTGTTTAAAATATTATTCTTATTTCAAACAAAATATAAATCCATCTTAAAGTGAGCAAATTTAATATATCATTTGTATGTAGTGAGGTGATTAAAGTTAATTTGTAAGATCACCTCAAATATTGTGGATATTTTATTGCAAGATTATTTGAGCTTATTTTATTTACATCAAATTATATTTTTTATTTTCATTATCTAAGTCATTTGGCTTAGAGTTGTTTTAATTGTAATTAGATTGGATTGTGCTTGCCCGTGTAAGAGAGTACTTAGGTTATAAAGAACTTATTTGGTTTAAAGAGGTGAGGTTAGCAAAGCAAACTTGGGATTAGTGAATTCTAACCCGACAGTTAGCTAGCATGGATGTAGGTCGGATTGGAATCTGGGCTGAACCACGTAAAAATATTGTGCCTCTTATTTTCATTTCATGCATTTATTTTTCTACCTATTTTTTTAAAAGAATTATTGTGTGTCTACTTACTCTTTTCTAAATTGCTTTAAAATCATTTTAATTTTCTTCTTTTAATAAAAATTTTAAGAACCCCAATTCACCCCCCTCTTGTGGTGCCATTTTCATCCAATAATTTGTATAAGAGCCTAGGAACCTTTTTATTTTGGCTTAACATCCAAGAGTAGATCCATTTAAAAACTATGGCACAAGGTTTTCCTAAGGGTTCACTTCCTGAAGGACAATCCACTCATCGACCTCCATTATTAGATAATGTTCCTTTTGATTATTAGAAAAAAAGAATTAGTACATTTTTAAGAGGGCAAGACTATCTTATGTGGCACATGCTTACACACCAATATCATACACCCACTAAAGAAATTAATGGTATTAAAATTGAAAAACCTTTTGATGAATGGACTACATTAGAGAGGGAATTAGTTGAGTTAAATGCTAGGGTATGTAATACTTTGCATTGTGCTCTTCTTCCAGATGATTACATGAAAATATCCATGTTAAATTTAGCAAAAGAAATTTGTGATAAATTAATTATTACTTATGAAGGTACTAGTGTGGTTAGATATGCACCCATAAATAGACTTGTTCATGAATATGATTTATTTTGTATGGCTCCTTCTGAATCTATTTCTAATATTTATACAAGATTTATGAAAATAATTAATACGATACATTCTCTTGGAAGAATATATAAGAATTAAGACTTAGTCTATAAGATTCTTAGATGCCTTCCTAAAGAATGGGATGCTAAAGTAACTGCAATTAGTGAGGCTAAAGATTTATCTACTTATCCATTTGATCAGCTTTTGGGTTCTTTGATAGCACATGAACTGGTTATAGCTCAAAGGGATAAATTGGATGGATCTTCAAAGAAAGAGAAAGAGAAAGGTAAAACTATTTCCTTGCAGATTGATGATAATGATGAACCTAGTTCATCAAGCTCTAATGAAGATAGTGATGAGGTGGCCATGCTTTCAAGAAGACTTGAAAGCTTTTTAAGGAAGAAAAATTAAAGGTATAAGAAATCCAAAAATTATAAATTTCATACTAAGAAATTTCCTGCAGGACAAGGGATTATTTATTACCATTACAAAATGTCTGTACATATAAGAGGAGATTGACCAGATCTGATTGATTCAAAGAAGAAAGAGATGGATCTAGAAAGAAAGAGTGAGAAGAAAGAAAAGAAGCATTTCTAGACGAAAAAGAAGGCACTATGGGCCAACCCAGATTCAGATTAATCAAGTTCATCAGATGAAGAGGTGAACATTTGCCTTATGGTGGGTGGATAATCAAATTGTGATTCTCAGGGGGTATGTAATGATATTTCTTATGAAGAATTAGATGATGCTTTTAATGAATTAGTCATTGAATATAAAAAATTAAAAATAAAATATAATGCTTTAGAAAAAGAGCATAAAAATTTAGATATGCATTTTCATGATTTAAAAAATGAATGTGATGATTTGAAAAATAAAAATAGTTCTTTATTAGATCGTTCTTTACTTGTTTGTAAACTTGAAAGAGAAAATATTCTACTAAAAGCAAGACTAGATTTATGCATGAAATAACATATTTATTATAGATCTCCATCAAGTTCAACATCAAATAAAAATTCTTCTTATATGTCACATGGACATCATGCAAAGCCATATGCAAACACTAATATTTGGTGCAATTATTGTGGTAGAAAAGGACATATCTCATTTGATTGCTATACTCGTAGATCACAAAATGCTAAAAAATCATCTTTTGTATGAGTTCCAAAAAAAAAAAAAAACAAGCATTTCAACGACCATACATAATTGATATCATACTACTCAGTTGGAATGTTGATCCAAAAATATTTGGGTTCCAAAAGTTAACATTTGATTTTCTTTTGTAGGAATACCTTTAAAGTAAAATCAGTGAAGGCATGTGGTACTTGGACAGTGGATGTTCAAGACATATGATGGGAGATGAAGCAAAATTCTCTACATTAGAATCAAGTGATGGAGGTTATGTCACATATGGAGATACTGCAAAAGGAAAGATTATTGGCATTGGATCCATATGTAAGAACTCTATTACTTTAAAAAAAGTCTTATTTGTTTCTGGTTTAAAATATAACTTAATATCAAATAGTCATTTATGTGATAAAGGTTTAAATGTTTCCTTTTATGCTTCACATTGCATTATTAGAAATAATGAATCTATTTTGCTTATAGGAAATAGGCATAAATATATTTATTTAATTTATTTAGAGAACATAAATGATGTTAGTTTGAATTTACTTTGCATGAAATCTACAAATGATGATGCTTGGTTATGGCATAGAAGACTATGTCATGCCAATATCCTCACTTTAAATAAAATTTCTAAGCTTGATTTAGTAGTTAGTTTACCAAAAATTAGTTTTCATTTTGATTCTATATGTGATGCATGCATTCATGGTAAACATATGAAAAGTTCATTCAAGAGTAAAAATATAGTTTCTACAAGTAGACATTTAGAATTATTATACATGGATTTATTTGTGTCTATTAACATAACTAATTTAGGCGGTAAAAATTATGGATTTTTTTTTGTAGATGATTATTCAAAATACACTTGGGTATTATTCTTAGCTAACAAAAATAATGCATTTGATGATTTTAGAAAATTTGCTATGTATATTCAAAGATAACAAGGTTATTTGATTTATAAAATTCAAACGGATCATGGTGGAGAATTTGAAAATAAATCATTTGAAAATTATTGTGATGAAAATGGAATTAGAAATAATTTTTCAGCTCCTAGGACTACTCAACAAAATGGTGTTGTTGAAAGAAAGAATCGTACTTTGGTAGAATTAGCAAGATCAATGTTAGATGAATTTAAACTTCCAAAGTATTTTTGGGCATAAGTAATAAACACTGCATGTTATGTTACAAATAGAGTTTATTTAAGATCAATTCTTAAAAAGACCCCTTATGAAATATTTTTTGGAAATAAACCTAAGATTAGTCATTTACATGTTTTTGGATGTAAGTGTTTTATTTTAAATAATGATAAAGATTTTTTAGGTAAATTTGATAGTAAGTCTGATGATGGTATATTCTAAGGATATTCAATTTTTGGAAAATCTTTTAGAGTTTTTAATAAGAGAAAATTAATTGTTGAAGAATCCATTCATGTAATTTTTGATGAAAATTCTATAGATTTTATAAGAAATGATTTGAATGATAATGATATTGAAAAAATAAAGAAAATAAATTTGGAAGAAAACGAGGATGATTCATTACCAAAAGAATGGAGATATAATAGAAATCATCCAAAAGAGTTAATAATTGGTGATCCTTTCCAAGGTGTTAAGACGAGGAAAAACGTTAGGGATGAGGTAGAACATTATGCATTTCTATTAGAAATTGAACCTAAAAATATAGATGAAGCTTTACAAGATAATTTTTGGATAGTTGTAATTGAAGAGGAACTTAACCAATTTATAAGAAATGATGTTTGGGAATTAGTCTCAAGACCTCAAGATCAAAATATAATTGAAACTAAATGGGTTTATAAAAATTAGCTAGATGACTCAGGAAGTATTATTAGAAATAAAGCTAGATTAGTTGCACAATGGTGCACACAAATAGAAGGAATAGACTTTGAAGAATCTTTTGCACCCATAGCAAGACTAGAAGCTATTAGATTACTCCTTTCCTTTGCCTGTTTTAAGGACTTCAAACTTTTCAAATGGATGTCAAAAGCTCATTTTTGAATGGGTATATTGATCAAGATGTTTCTGTAGAACAACCACCAGGTTTTGAAAGTATTAATTTTTTGAATCATGTATAAAAATTAAAGAAAACTTTATATGGTTTAAAATAGGCTCCACATGCTTGGTATGATAGGTTAAGTAACTTTTTAATCGAACATAATTTTAGAAAAGGTAAGGTAGATACAACTCCTTTTATCAAAAATATTGGAGATAATTTTATTATTATACAGATTTACATTGATGATATCTTATTTGGAAATATAAATGAAAGCTTATGTCATCAGTTTTTCTCATTAATGTCAAAAGAATTTGAAATAAGTATGATGGGAGAACTCACCTTTTCTTAAGGACTTCAAGTAAAACAACTAGAGTCTGGCACATTCATATGTCATACCAAATATATAAATGAATTATTAGAAAATTTTAATATGAAGAGATTTAAATTGAGTAAAACTCCTATAAGCCCATCAACTAGACTTGATTTAGATGAATCAGGAAAAATAATAGATCAAAAACTTTATAGGAGCATGATAGGTTCACTTTTGTATCTTACTACTAGTCGGCCTAATATTATGTTTGTTGTATGTTTATGTGCAAGATTTAAAGCTAACCCTAAGGAATCACACTTAATAGCTGTTAAGAGAATATTTCGTTACTTGATTGGAAATCATAAGTTAGGCTTATGGTATCCCAAAAATTTATTATTATGTAAGTTAATTGCATATTCGGATGCAGACTATGCTGGTTGTAAGGTTGATAGAAAAAGTACATATGGAACCTATCAATTTTTAGGATCATCACTTATTTCTTGGTTTTCTAGAAAACAAAATTCAGTTGCTTTATCCACTGCTGAAGCAGAGTACATAGCCGCAGGTAGTTGTGTTGCTCAAGTTTTATGGCTAAAGGAATAAATATAGGATTTTGGAATTAAGCTTAAAATTATCCCCATTGAATGTGATAATACAAGTGCTATAAGTTTAACAAAAAATCATATACAACATTCACGAACTAAACACATAAAGATTAGACACCATTTTATTAGAGATCATGTTAATAAAGGCGATGTGAATATAGATTTTGTAAACACAGATTCTCAAATTGCTCATATCTTTACAAAACCTTTAGCTGAAGAGAGATTTTGCATGTTAAGACGTATGTTTGGGATGTTTGATCCTAACATTTAAATTTCTTTTATATGTTTAATTATTATTTTTGATGTTGTCAAAAGGGGAGAAGAACTATATATGTTGGTCATAATTAATTTTACATGCATATATTTAGGCGGAGAATTATTTCTTTATATTTTTCTAATAATCGAAAGTTATAATAAAAGGTCAATTCGCACCTTTGTTATAGTTACACCCAACATAAATTTGTCATCATCAAAATGGATAAGATTGTTGATATTATCTACCTCATGACTTATTTTAGAGATTTTGATGATAACAAATATATGCTTGGATGCTCTAATTTATGTGCGAAGTATTTCAAATGTAATGATGTGCATTGTAATTGCTTATGGGATTTACATTGCACAACTTAAGATCAAATAAATATTGAGATTAAGATGGACCAAGATGGATAATTTGAAGCCTTTTACATTATCGTAGGAGTTTGTTAGTGGTCCACCAATATTACTTACATGATTTGATTTGCTCACAATCTAAATATCTTTTGATTATATATTAATCATGATATAAAAAATTATAAGATTTCTTTAATAAATAAATTGTTATAACCATCATTGATTGATTAATTATTATCAAATATAGAAAGTTATATAATTAGGGAATTAAAGGTAATAAGCTTATATGGCAAAACTTTTATTATGTGGTTATTCTAAACTGACTTATTTCATATCTATTAATTAATGTATAATTAATTTTATATATATTACATAATATTATTATATTAATATTCATTATATTCTTAAATATATAAAATAATGCATGAGTTTTTATTTTATTGTATATGATAATATGATGTCAGAAATGTAGTCTAATGTTTATTGCGTTAGATTCTTTAGATTCTGTCGATATAAATTCATATATTATAAGACTCTTTTGGATTTCATTTGAATTTATAATGAATTTCCAAATATTACCTGATTTAAATAAAAGCTACTACTAGCCGTTTTAGCCCTATTTTGGATGCATATGATGACTTTTTGACCTTCCCATGTGGCTAGCCATTTTCTAGCCATTTGAATCTCATATATAATTAATATAAATGAATTATTAATCAAATATAATGTTATTAGTTGATAGAATATATTAAAATAGCTCTCATCTTCCTCATGTAAGAGCTGCCAAAAATAAGAAAATCTCAAGGAATTCTTCCATTCTTCCTTTCCTTTTTACATGCTAAATCTTGAGAGGAGAAGCCTTGATTTTATTCCAAGAGTTCTTTTCATTTGTTAGATCGAAATCATTGTTGGAAAGCATCATCACACAAAACCAAGGAATCTCTCTTAAGTTCTTGAGTTTGCTTTCCATCTCTAAATCTTTACTTGATGTTCTTTTAGCTTTCACCATATATTTATTTCATGAAAATATTTATTTTATGGTGAAATACTTTTTGGAAATTTTATATTAAAGTTTCATGTATCATATCTTTTAAATCTATTAAGTTTAACAAAGAAAGTATTTTACTTCTTTAAGGTAGCATATATTTATATCTATATTCTAATTCATTTTTTTATTTGAAGATTTAATAGTTAAATCAGCAAGAATATATTTTTATTTAAAATATTATTCTTATTTTAAACAAAATTTAAATCTATTTTAAAGTGAGCAAATTTAATATATCATTTACAAGTAGTGAGGTGACTAAACTTAATTTGTAAGATCACCTCAAATATTATGAATATTTTATTGCAAGATTATTTGAGCTTATTTTATTTACATCATATTGTATTTTTCAATTTCATTATTTAAGTCATTTGGCTTAGAGAAGTTTTAATTATAATTAGATTGGGTTGTACTTGCCCGTGTAGGAGAGTACTTAGGTTGTAAAGAACTTCTTTGGTTTAAAGAAGTGAGGTTTGCAAAGCAAACATGGGATTAGTGAATTCTAGCCTAAGAGTTGGCTAGCGTGGATGTAGATCGGATTGGAATCCGGGCCGAACCACGTAAAAATATTGTGCCTCTTATTTTCATTTCTTGTATTTATTTTTCTGTCTATTTTTTTTATAAGAATTATTGTGGGTCTACTTACTCTTTTCTAAATTGCGTTAAAATCATTTTAATTTTCTTCTTTCAATAAAAATTTTAAGAACCCCAATTCACCCCCCCTCTTGGGGTGCCATAGTCATCCAACACTAAGGTTCTTCGTTGCGCGTTCGTTCGGTGGTGTTTTGGCTGGTTTTCATTCATGTTTTAGGTTTTATTATTGTTTATTCCTAGTTTTCATTTATTTCTTTTGTGGTTCCGAATTCATTTTTATGTTTTTCTCCTTATTCTTCTTTGTCTTATTCTTGATGTTTTTGGATTTTTTGTGTTCGGGTTTTTCTCTATTTTGGACTGTTTCTTCATCTCTGCTTTGTGATTTTATGTGTTGGTGTTCTAAGGTTTGGGGTTTTTCTTGGAGATGATGATGTTGTCATCATCTATCCCTACTCTTCCTCTCCCTAATAGCAAAACATCCTCTTTTAAGGAGATTTTAGCTGGATCTTCATCTTCCACAACCAAACTTCATTTTGTGCATTCCTTCTTCAAGGGTTACCCGGCATTATTGCTTGATGATTCTATGGTGTCTTTACTTACTGCTGCCTATGCTCTTACTCTTGTGGGGAAATTTATGCTTAAACGGCCAAATTTAGAATTCATTCATAAGTTTTTCTTAAATCCTAAATTATCTAGCTCTTTTTAGGTCGGTTTACTTGAACCCATACACATCTCAATTCAACTGAGTAATGATATGGACTATAGCTAGATTTTTACTAAAAGTGCTTATTACATACATGGTTGCCAAATGTGATTGCTTAAATGGTCTCAAGATTTTGATATGCAAGAAGTGTCCCATATTACCCTGGTTTAGATTTCTTTTCCTAACCTTCATTTATATTTCTTTAACACCAAAATTTTATTAGGATTATCTTCTATTTTTGGAAATCCTTTGCAAACTGACCAGGCTACAGCGGCCATCTCCAGGCTGTCTGTAGCTCGTATTTTAGTTGAGCTAGATATATCTAAAAAACATCCTACTGAGGTGTTGACCTCATTTTTGGTATGAGGTCACTAAGACCCTTCCAAACTCCAGATTAATTCTAGGCCCTAGGATCCACTCTAGACCTTAGGATCCTTTCCTAGAGCCAGACCTTAGGGCCTACTCTAGAGCCTAAGGTTCCCTTAGATCCTAGATCCTAAAACCCCTTTAGATCTTAGGGCTAATCTAGACTCAAATCAATCCCTATCTTTGATCAATTCCAACTTCAAATCAACTTCTACCTTTTGATCAATTTCAACCTTTGATCAATTTAAATCTCATACTTCGTTCAACTCAAACCCTAATTAATTCAAATTTCAAACACATCCAAACTTTGATTCAATCCACTTGAAAATCCAAAATTTAACTTAGACTTTGATTCCACCTTTGATCTAGCTTTGATCCTATCCATTCACTAACAATCACCACATGATTGTAAATGATTTGGATACCCCAGTATTGATCATTCAAACTTGAAATCCATTCCAAATCCAGAAATCCAAACTCAAATCCAAAGTCCTAAGGTCTTGTCCTAAAGACCCTTTTCAAGGATTTTTCAAACATTTCAAAACCCAGTCAAATGGACACTAATTCAGGGTCTATCACTTGAAAAGTGATAAGACATGTCTTTAGAGGCTATCCTCCAATTTTGAGCCTATTCTGAGGTTGTTAACCCTAGAATCTGAATTAAAATTCAAAGGCTGTAAAACCTTCAAATATTTACAGCCTATGCCACTGAACCTAACCCCTTTGAGATTTTGATCTTGGAGCCTTTATCAGAGCCTCCAACCACTTCCAGACTCTTGATTTTAACCCACTGAACAATAAACTGCATTTTTCAGATCCATTTTTGACCCTAGTTGACCAATAGGTCAAAATTGACAAAAATACCCTTATGGGATTTCAAATGGCCATTTCAAATCAAATTAATTCCAAACTCTTTGAAACCACTTCCAATGAATTTTAAATGTTAAACTCAACTTGTTGAACTCAAACCCAGACCTTGGGTCAACCTGGTTGACCATGTCAACCAAGTTTGACCCATGGACCCATACACCCTTCCTCTTTCAAATTTTTGAATCAAGTCCATTCCAAGTCCTTTGAATGTATGGGATAACCTCTTGGGTACCCAAGAGACCCCTCTTGGTGACCCAAACCTTGGGCTCATTTGGGTTAGCCATATGGCTTGACCCAAGTGACCAAGAAGAGGCCTCCCTTGAGCCATCTTTTGATCTTAACCAAATTGAATCCAAATCAAGGTGCTATTGAGTGCCCATTAACCCAATACACCTTCCTTGATCAGCCCAACCCTTGGGCTCACTTGGGTCAAGAGTTAGGCTAGCCCAAAGTGCCTAAAAGCACTTGGGATTGAGCCAACTCTCAACCTAAGCCCAATTGAACTCGACCAACACCTCCCATAGGTGGCCCTAGGTTCAATACATCTCCTCCAGCCAGCCCATGCCTTGGGCTAGCTTGGGTCAAGAGTTAGGCTAACCCAAAGTAGCCAAAAACACTTGGACCCGAGCCATCTCCCAGCTCAGGTCAAATTGGACCCAATTGCCACTTGCTTTGGGTGCACCAGACCCAGACCCACTTCCCACCTCAAGCCCAGGGTCTGGCCTGACCTGGGTTGAGCCCAAATCGACCCGAACCGAGCAGGTTTGGATCAACCCGAGCCATCTTTCAACCCAGATCAAATTGGGCCCAACTGCCACTTGCATTGGGTACACCAGACCCAGACCTACCTCCCATACTAAGCCCAGGGTCTGGCCTAGCTCGGATCGAGCCCAAATAGACTCAAATCGAGCAGGTTTGGGTCCAACCCAGTCACCAGTTTGATCCAGGCCTCCCCAGGCCAAATTGACTTCACCCTTGGCTCCAGCATGTCCCCATCGGTCTCCCCCGGTTAACCCGACCCAGGCCATGGCCGACGGCGGTCGAAGCCAATGGAATTTAAGTTCCGGTGGTCCCCCCTAGACAATCCCTGGCTCAAGGCTGCTGCCCACCGGTTTGATCTCCACGATCCCTCCTGGACGTCGCCATCATCCACCTGGCAGTGATCCGAGCCTTCCCCAGTTCAATCCCGGCTGTCCAAGCTCCCGAAGGGTGGCCGAATACCCCTGAGCTCGCCAGACCTCACGAGGCATTGGCATTCGCTCTCGTTCGATCCCCAGAGCTCCTTCAAACTCCCAGAAGCTTCCTTCGAGCCTAGAGATTGATCCCTCCTTCCGTTCGAGCAAGCGCCCGTAAATGCCTTCGACGTCCCGCTCGAAGTCGCACCTCCGGCCGTCCTCTGACCCCGACGCCTGAAGGAGAACTGTTCGCCACCGTCCCCTGAAGCTTCCTGATAGAGAAGCTCATTCGTTGAGCCCTTCTCTGCGGTAATCTCTTCATCCCGAGCTCCCTAGCTAGGTAGTTTGGTCAAGTGTGAAGGAAACCTTCACCCCAACGGATCTCCATCGTTGGATTCGAAGTTTCCATCGTCCTGATCCTCCCTGTGAAATTTCATCGGAGTTCGTCAGCGGGATCGCCCGGATCAAGCCGGAGAAGCTCTATGGTCTCGGATACGAGCGGGAGGTTGAAGATGAAATCCCAGCCGTTGATCTTGATCAATGACTTGGATTAGATCCCGCGGTATCGGAGCGCCTTTGATCCCAGCCGTTCGATCCGCCATCCGACGGCCGTGGTTAATCCGGCTGTTAACGGTTAGCGCCAATCATTGCCTGGCGAATTAGTGCGCGCCGCGTGGTAACGGCTGCTGACTGTGAAATTGCCGAATTAATAAATCCAGAAATTCAAGGGAACTTCAAAAATTCATAACTCCCTGCACACTTGTCCAAATTAGGTGTTCTTAGGCTCATTGGAAAGGTCTCAGGGAGTTCTACAAAAGCCCTATGGTTCCAGACCCTGGTTAGGTCAGTCTTAGGTTTAATTGCAATTTGAGCATTTTATGAATTTCTTTAATTACTTTTTAAATACATGTCCACCAGGTCTGGAAATTTGGGGAATTGAAATTGGGCATGTTTCTGACATGTACAAATTTTATCTCCCCATTTTAAGTTGTTCAAGGGCATTTTCCCTAATTTTTAAATTTAAGGGTCATGGTTTGACCCTTAAATTCAAAAGGGGATATAGACCTATCCAATGGGATTTAGGGTGTGATTTTTGGTGTGTTGATGATGTATAGGATGAGAAGTGTAGAGCCACTGATTTTGCCCCAATCCAAACCTAGGATAGACCCCCATAGTGATTTGAAGGTGACTTAGAGCTCACCTTGGGTGGTTTGGTTAACCACCTTAGAGTGCTCCATTTGAGCTCAAATTTGGTGGGTTTGGTACATACGGTCAGGTGATCCTATGGCCCAAATTTCATCAAATTTGGGGTTCATTTGGTTCCCTAAGTAGGAGCCCCAAAACTCCTTCTTAGAAATGGCCTGTTAACCTTAATCAATTGATAATGAACTTTTCTTAACTCCTGAAATCCATTAAAATGTCCTTAATTGTCCTTAATTGACCCCTTAATTAATAAGAATTGAAACCCTCTCAAATTGATCTTTAAACTTGTCTTAGCTTGGTCCTTAGGTAATTAGGGTCTAACCAATTATAATTAAATCTTAAAAATCCCAAAAGGGTTTTAAACAGTTGTTGATCTGTCCTTCGGTCATTTGTGACCTTTGGAATTGATCTCAAGGAGTTTAGGGCTCATTTGGGTTCAAACCCTTAAGTAGATTCCTTAGTTGTAGTAATTTGATACTCCCTACGAATGTGTAAAATTCCTAAAATCCAGTGTTAATTATAGAGAATTCTTGATTAATCAACTTAGTGGATAGTGACTTCAATTAGGTTCTATCACTTCCTAGAAACATCAAACCTCCATAATCTAGCTAAAACCAAGGATTCAACATCTTAGGTGACCTTGGGTCAGAATAGGCCAGAACTTCTAAAATCATAACTTCCCATAGGAAACTTCACATTGAGTGTGCCACCTGTTTAACAACTCATGATTAAGTCTATTATTTGCAAAAAAATTTAAAACCTACAAGATTGATTCTAATTTTGAAAGCCAAATCTTGACCTCTTAGATAGCATACCCGGATAACTCTGTGAAATTTGTTAACTCTTCTAACCCTTAAAATTCTTTTAATAGGTTATTAAAAGCTTTCAACCACTTCACTAAAATTAGTAATCAACTCTCCTTGATATTAATTCACTTCCTTAATTCCAACCAATTTAAAGTAGCTTAATTAATCCCGATTGCTACTGGGTAACCTAGGCCTACGAGGCTATTACCTTATCCCCAAGGAAGGTGCAATAAACTTCACGGCCTCGGTGTGAAACAAAGGTAGTAATCAATCAACTCTTAAAATATATTTAATCAAAATCCTTAATATATTAATATTTAAACATTAATCTAAATTCCCCTTTTAAGCCTTAACATACCCAAAATTTCAGACAACTTTAACTAATCACCCACTTTAGGACCTACCCCAGCCACACGACCTTTTACACACACTTTAGATGATGTGCTAGGACAACCAACTCTAGATCTAGGTTAGGCCGGTGTTTACTTTACTGCCGTGTGCCGGGTTTTTCATGGTTTTCACTTCATGTTGTGGATGAAATTGCTTTACTGTGTCTGCTTACTTTTCTGCACTCTGTGGATGGATTGATGTGTTTGGTGACTAGAATACCCTTAGGTTAGGTGCGATCTGGATGTTCACATAATTTTCTGCAGGTGGCCACGCTCATGCAGGACAATAAAAAGGGGGCTAAGTTAATAATAAATGTTAATTATTATAAATGCTTGCACAGGTGCTTCAGCTGCTAAAGCCCCCAAATAAAAGAGCGTGGCCAGTGTGTTTTTACTTACTTTTCTGCATATATATACAACTGCTTGGGAATAATTGTTTTTTTTTAAACTGCTTAGGATAACCCTGCAAGTGAGTCTAGATTTTTGATTTGATATAAATGTAATTTTAAATTGTCAAGTGTTGTGAAAGTTAAGTTTGAGTTTGGATTCCAAAGAGGAAAGGATGCCCTTTTTGGGAATTATTCCTTTTCCATTTGGAAATCCAAATTTGGATCACACTTCTCTTATATCCAAAGAGGAAAGAGTGGCCATCCCCTCTAAAGGGAAGTGCCCTCTTATCCATTTGGGTAGCTTGTTTCGGAGAACCCAAGGAGTTTGAAGAAAAGGAGTCTAAAGAAGAGCAAAAATGAAGACTTGAAGATTGAGGGTATCCCACTCAAAATAACTTGCGTCATTACTAGGCTTAGAATCCGGGTTGTTGTCAGTGGTACCCGACCACTTTACTTTCTGCAAAACTCTGGTTTGTAATAAGCAAGGCAACTTTGCCTATGGACATTTATTAATTAATTTATATTTAATGTGATGAGTTGATTGCCTCTAGGATTGCCTGCTTTTCTTAGTTTTTTGGCGATTGTGTGCCGCTTTTGTTTTAACCTATACACGTGAGACTCGTAAGGGTGTGAAAAATTTATACTCATAATTTTAAAAAGTCTAAAATTTTAGTGAGTCTAAATAACATAGAACGATAACGAATCTAGGGAATTAGCCGGGGATCGACCCCGGGGTCGCATGCATATTTTTGCACCTCTTCTTTCCTTATTTTAGACCCTTCCCCGCCTGCGGGTAGAGTCCGGATAGTCTGACCTATGAGGACGAGGTGCCGGACCTGGGGAAGCCCAGTCTTCTAAAAAATTATTTTCTAAGCCTGTTTTTAAAATTTCAAGCATACTTGATTTGGAAGTTGTCAACCAGCATGCATTGCATTAGATACGAACTAAAAGAGTCAAAAATCTTAATTGCATCAGTTTAGCATTTTAGCACCCAACATAAGTTAAAGGGGCCAACTAGGAAAATTTTTTAGATGTCGGCCCCAACTCTCCAAAACTTTAATTACAACGTCCCTACCACTCTTTCATAATAGACCGGGTTCATGTATTTTAAATCGACTAGGTGGTTAGCTGGCTCCCCAATCCAGGTCGGGGTAAGACCAGGTTCTGCACTGCATTAGTTAGGTTCGGACGGCTGTGGTCCAGCGTCCAAATTAGATTTAGGATCCGGGGTAGATCTTTGATTATAAGACCCCAATTTCGGGAATATAGTCCCAAACTTCTAATAAAATTTTCAACTCAAATTAAACATCTTTCCAATCCTAAAATGTAAAGCCCAACGTTTAGACTAAGTTGGTACACTTTCGGATGGTTCTGGAATCTCAAGGTGTCCTCTACCTCTCCTCTTTTAACTCTGTTAATAATTGTTCAATCTTGATCCATTCCCTTTTGATTCTCTAAAAGATTCTATTCTTTTTTTTGATATCACTCATAGAAAATCTAATAAAATTTCATTCTTATTTTAATCGAGAGTTTTCGTAGGGGACTCTGTCTCCCTACGATGTAATTAACTACGAGGGCTTGCGCTCGTAGGAGATTTGGAACCCCACACACCTCATTTCAAAATTATCCTTTTTTAAAATCTTCTTAGATTTCTTTGGGAAAAGTTCAAAAAATGATTGTCTTTATTGTATTAGAAGAATTATCATTGAAAGGTGTTATTTCCCTTCGGGGAGATACATTCTTCTTTGATAAGGCTTTGGATATGAGATCGACAATCATACCCCTCGAATATCATAACAAGACATTTAGTTGATCTTTACCTTGTCCCCTCGGGGCCGTGTGAAGTTCTCTTTAGAGCCTAGCTATGATATTCGAGATGAATCACATAATTCTAAGTCCGAACGTCGTTATGGGATTTTATTTTCATCCTTCGGGGTGATATAATTTTCCGAACGAGCTGGTTTGACTTTTAGAATTAAGATTCAACCTCAATTCTAAAATTCCCAAAGAAAACTAATATTTTTCAAAATATGTTTTCAAAATTCCACCACCTTTCGTGCAGACTTTTGATTAGGCTGATCGTACTGTCAAACACATTTTCATCCTGGGACGATAAGAACTTATATCATTTTATTGGCAGTTGAAATCGTCACCTACATCGAACCGATATGTGTTCGTCCAGAACGTATGAAGTTTTATTAAAAACTACCTTATCTATTCAACTTCTTTATTCATTCATCCCGTCGTTTGAAAAACATTTTGTCCCGGATGATCATGACGATCGTACAGATGAAGTGACACTAAAACACTGAAAAACTGCTCTCAAACGATTAAAAATCTGATAGTTTGTCACACTACACAAATCATCCGGTACAAAAATATTTTGTCTCGGATGATTGTCACTTAAAATTTTTAAATTTTTGTACTCAATCAAAAACTTAAACACAAACACACTAATATATATATATATATATATATATATATATATATATATATATATATATATATATATATATATATATATTATATATATATATATAAAAACTCTAAATAAAGAAAATCACACATGCATGTTCATAAACACATAAAAACACACAAACACATTAACTAGTAAACAAACATCAATGTTGAAAAAAGATTTTTTATTTAAGTATTCAAATCAATCACACCAAACCTTGTTCTTAATGCACTGAAAGTATCAAAGGCTAAAGGTTTTGTAAAAATGTCTGCAAGTTGATTTTTAGTAGAAATATGATTGAATTTAATTTCTCCTTTGGATACATTATCCCTTACGAAATGATGCCTTATGTTTATATGTTTGGTTCTTGAATGTTGAATATGATTTTTAGAAATATAAATAGCACTAGTGTTATCATAATAAATTGGAATAGTGCCTATAGTTAATTCTAAATCAATCAACTGTTGTTACAACTAAAGTACTTGTGCCACACAACTTCCTAATGCAATGTATTCAGCTTCTGTAGTAGATAGGGCTACTAAATTTTATTTTCTACTGGACCAATAGACTAGAGAATTTCCAATAAATTGACACGTTCCAGAAGTTCTCTTTCTATCCACCCTACAACCTGCAAAGTCAGAATCTGAATAACCAATTATTTCAAATAAAGAACTAAACTTAGGATACCAAATTCCTAAGTTCTGAGTTCCTAACAGATATCTTAAAACTTTTTTCACTGCTGTCAAATGTGATTCTTTTGGATCTGATTGCAATATAGTACATAAGAAAATACTAAACATGATATCGGGTCGACTTGCAGAAAAGTAAAGAAAATATCCAATTACCCCTCTAAATTTCTTTTGATCAAAAGATTTTCCCTTGGAGTCCTTATCCAACTGAACTGAGGAACTCATTAGTGTACTAACGGGTTTAACATTGTCCATTTCATACTTTTTTTGAGGATGTCCTTAATATACTTTGACTGACTAAGAAATGTTTCTTCCTCAATTTGCTTAATGCTAAATCCTATAAAGTAACTTAAATCTCTCATTAGACTCATCTCAAATTCACTAATTATTATTTTAGAGAAATCATCACAAAGATTTTTATTTGAAGATCCAAAAATTATATCATCCACATAAATTTTTACAATGAGTATATCCTTTTCACATTTCTTCAAAAAGAGGGTTAAATCCACACTTCCTTTTTCAAAATATCTTTCAAGTAGGAAGGTGCTCAACCTCTCATACCAAGCTCTAGGTGCCTGTTTCAATCCATATAATATCTTTTTCAACTTGAAAACATGATTTGGGTATTTAGATTTTTCAAAGCCTGGTGGTTGTTCTACAAAAACATCTTCTTGAATTACCCCATTTAAAAAGGCACTTTTTACATCCATTTGATATAATTTGAATCCTCTAAAATAGGAAAAAGCTAGCAAAACCCTAATTGCATCAAGTCTAGCTACAAGGGAAAAAGTCTCCTCAAAATCAATCCCTTCAATCTGATTATACCCCTTAGCAACTAATCTAGCCTTATTTCTAATGACTACTCCAGAGTCATTCATTTTATTTTTGAATACCCACTTAGTTTCAACTACACTTTGATCCTTTGGCCTAGTTATTAATTCCCAAACTTTATTTCTTACAAATTGATTCAACTCTTCTTGCATGGCCAAAATTCAAAATTCATCCGATAGTGCTTGATCAATATTTATGGGTTCTATAGTTGAAACGAAGGCTGAATGATTTAGTTCTTTATTTAATCCACGCCTAGTCCTTACACCCTCACTAGGTTCACCTATAATCAATTCTCTTGGGTGTTTTTTAGAAAATCTTAAATCTCTAGGCAAAGCGTTTTCTATCTCCAAATCTTCTTCCACATTTTGCTTCCAAATATTCTTCCAAATTTATTTTATCAATTTTTTGGGAGTTTATCTCAGTCTCATCTTCAATAACATTTAGCTCTTCCATATTTCTAGATTCATCAAATACAACATGTGGGGTCTCCTCAATTACCAAAGTTCTTCTATTGAATACTCTATAAGATTTTCCAACACTTGAGTATCCAACAAAAATTACTTCATCAAATTTTGGATCAAATTTTCCTAAGAAAGATTTTCTATTATTATGAATGAACACCTTGCAACCAAAAACATGAGAATAAGATAAATTAGGTGTTCTTTCTTTTAGCTACTCATAGGGTATTTTATTTAGTTTAGATCTCACACTCACCCAATTCAGAACATAACATGCAGTGCTAACTGTCTCAGCCCAAAAATATTTAGGAAGTGAGTATTCTACCAATATTGCTCAGGCGGCATCTATTAATGTTCTATTTCTCCTTTCGACTACCCCATTCTGCTAATGGGTTTTAGGTGCAGAAAAATTATGATCAATTCCTTTCTCCTTATAAAATTCTTCAAATTTCTCATTTTCAAATTCTCCTTCATGATCACTTTGTATAGAAATAATTTCACACTCTAATTTTTTTTAAATCCAAGTCGAAAAGTTTCTAAACTCCTCAAATGATTCACTCTTATGAAATAGAAATCTAACCCATGTGAATCTTGAGTAATCATCCATAATTACAAATCTATATACCTTCCCTCCTAGACTCACAATTCCAACTGGTCCAAAAAGATCCATATGTATAATCTATAATGGTTAATTAATTCTAAGATCCTTAATGGACTGAAAAGAGGACTTCACTTGCTTTCTTAATTGACATGCATTGCAAAGGTGGTCCTTAGTAAAGTCTAGTTTAGGTATACCTCTCACTAAGTTCTTTTGGGTAATCCTTTTAAGGTTTTTTATGCTAGAGTGATAATGTCTCCCATGCCAAAGACATGACTCATCCGATACAGTTTTCAAATAAAAAGCAGTAGGAGATTGAATATAATTCAAGTTTAGCATATAAACATTATTTACCCTTTACCTTTCAAAACATCTTTATCATTTAGGCTTAATTTGCAGCTAGTAGGAAAAAATTTCATACAATATCCTTTATCACATAGCTTACTTATACTTAAGAGGTTATGCTTTAAGCCTTCTACTAATAACACATTCTCAATGAAAAATTTATTAAGATTTCTAATCATACCTGATCCAACCACTTTTCTTGTGGTGTTATCTCAAAAAAAAATTTAAGCCTTTTGGCCATTTTTTCACAATCAGATCATTCTAAATGTAATAAGCCCTTCCTGTCTACTAGAGGGAACCACGAACATAATGCAGAGCCATCTTTCTTTCAGTGAACATGAACGACATTGCTATTTTACTATAATTCTTAATAAGAGCATATAAAGGCTTATTACTCGGATACAAAACATTCACCTCTTATCAACAGTATGCGAGAGCTATATCACTTGCCTTTTATGGGTTAAGCCTAGTTCTAAGTATAATATGTTGCTTCATATTCGAAGACTCACAGGCATTATGATGCATATAAGATAAAATGAATCCTTGCAAAAGTGAAGTGAATTAGTGCTTGTTCCTTCTATTGTTGGATTCTAAAGAAAAATTAGATGTGCCTAATTATAAGAACACAATTTAAGATTTTTGGGTATCAAGATGGCCAGCGGGGAACTCGTAGGGTTACGTACATGTAAATATTAAGGTTTTTATGGTAAAAAAATCATAAGCTTTTTGGGCATTTTTGAACTACCAGGGCATTCATTATGTAATCAACTATGCCCATATGTTATAAGCAAGTCATGCTGCCTTATAAATAATTGCTTTAGTAGTGTCGATCCAAAAGATTCATCGTTGCTTATCTGAAGCATGCCTTGGAAGTTGAAATGTGCCAAAACACAAGCGAGCCTGAGAAATTTGAATAATTATTTCCATGCAAGAGTCTTTATACACGTAGGGCTTTAAGTAAGAAAAGTTCAGGGGCTGTGCATGTGGAATCTGCCCCTAAGGGCTTGCCATAAGAGAAAATCATGAACTCAACCGGCAGTATGATGGAGCTAGAAATGCCTAAAAAAATAAGTTTGATGGCATGCAATACAGATTGGGCGATCCATGTGGGGATCATTTTGGACATGAAGGATTACCAAAAAAATTTTGGCCTGTGCGGGCGGTATGTCGGAGATAAAAATGCCTGGAAAAATAAGTTCATTATCACGCAAGTGAGATTGGTCGCTCCATATGGCGATCATTATTTCCTAAAGGGCTTGCCATAAGAAAAAATTGTGGTCTGCACGGATGGTATGTTGGAGCTGGAAGTTCCAAGAAAAATAAGTTTGTTGGCATGCAAGAGTGATTGGGAAATAGAAGCTTAAGGGAAAATAAGTTGCAATGAGGCAATAAATCTCAGGCATTAACCCGCATAAAAATACAAGCCCCGATAAGAACGTGAGATCGGGCATTAGTGATATGGTGAAAAATATATAGCTCCATCATTAAACATTTTGGGCACTATTTTACCCAAAAATAGGCTTTTTTGGCCTACAAAAAATTGGCCAAAATTTTAAATTTAGGATTCCTCAACCATACCCATCAGCATGGCTGCCTACAAGGTTGCCTAGGTCTTAGCTTCTAGCATGCCCAGGCCAAGCTCACCAGGTTTCTCATGCCCTACTAGTCAGGTTGCCCACGTGTGCATATATATATATATATATATATATCAAGGCCACTCAGTGCCAAGTGCCAGGTGTCCAATTACCAAGTTCCATAAGAACGCATGTATTTATGGAACTTAATGAAAGTTCGTTAGGAATGTTAAGCCCTATAGAACTGGCCCAAGCTAACCAAGAGGGGGGGGGGGTGAATTGGTATTTTAAAAATTTTCTTTTCACAAAGAAGTAAAATCTCATAAACCAAAATCACACCACAAAAAATAAGTATGGAAATTAAAGTGCGAAAGTAAGAAACAAGAACACAGAGATTTATAGTGGTTTGGTCAACTCGACCTACGTCCACTCCCCGGAGATGCCCTCTGAGTATTGCACTACAATCGTGACTCTCCTTTAGCCCCCACGGCTAGGCAGAGAAGCCTTTACAAAGAACCTCTTTTTGCCACCCCAACAAGGAAGAGAACCTATCTCCTTTTGCTTCGTCCTGAAGCTGGCAGAGAACCACAATCAGATGCTGAATCCTTACCTCTACCGACTCTTCCACGGACGAGAAACTCTAGACAAAGAAGAAGCAAAGCGATCCTTGAAGCAACCCTTGTGAATACCCTCACATGCTCCCCCTCATAAGATCCTCTCTTTCTCCCTCTCTCTCTTTCTCTCCTCAAGGTCTTCTCAGGTCAAGGCAACAGCAAAAGATTGTTCAAAACGTTGAACAAGAGCTCTTAAATAGAAGAGCTTCAAAAGAGCTCATTAATTACAAGTTGCTGACAATATCATCCAGGCCGATATGGACATCGTCCTGGCCGATCAGTACAAATCTCAGAAGATCGGCCAGAGCATCGCCCTAAATGCAAACTGGATGATTCTGGACGATTCTGTGATCGGCCTGGATGATATGGCCGTTTCTTTAAATTTAGGCCATTCCAGCCATGTTCTCTACCTCACATCCCTTCTCCTCTTGTGTTTCCTTGCTAACTCCTTACTATGGCTGGTGGGAAACGAGTTCGACATGCTTCTGAAAGTTCCTCGAGGGCCACTCTGGACCCTCGATTCAGGGAGGCAGAGGATCAGGCAGCTTACCATTGCTACAAAGAGTGTGGCATTACCCTTTCCAGAACAATCAATCCTACACACCTTTCATATCCGGTAATGGATCTCTTTGCCCATACTTCTCTTTGTTTTACACTTACCCTCGCTATCCCTTTTTCTTCTGAACTTCTGCTAGAATTTTATGCAAATCTTTGCATAAATTCTACTTTCACAGCCCTGACCTTCTATGTAAATCGACGCCCGGTCGAGATCACATATCAGGACTGTGCGAAACTTTTATAGCTATCCACCACCGGGGATAAGCTGCACATAATCATTTCAGATCCTGATTTTGATTGGTCCACGGCAAACCATTTTCTTCGCCAAACTAACACACCCTTTCTTGTTGGAGAGACTAGCTCTTTAGTCAAAGATTCTAGGACAATTCAGCATGTCCTTTGCACCTCAATTATTAGAAAAGCCGGGGACCGAATCCACATCACTCCTCTACTTTCTTTAACTACCTTTTTCATCATGGCCCGGAGAGAATTTAATGCCACTGATCTACTCTTTCGCAACATTGATCATTTAACAACTATTCGCGATCCAGGCCATAGGAGGAAACCCAACCTTGCTTTAGGACATCTCATAGCCTATATTCTTGAAACCAAATATAATCTTCAATATCCTGCTCATCACGACCTTCAACCTCCTTGCTACTCAAATAATTATTTCACTATCTTTCATAGTACTCGTCTCCACCTAGGAGATGGGGATGGTCGGGGGGCTGAGGAGGAGGATGCTCCCGCTCCCGCTCCTTTTCTTGATCCTACTCCTTTTTGCCAGCACTCTCAGCTTGACCAGTTAGTGGAGAGGTTTTATCGATGGGAGACCCGCTTTGACGCTTACGTTGCTGCACAAGAGCAGCAACATTCTGAGGACATGGCCCTCTACGAGCAGCACCGCATAGAGGACTTAGCCCGATTTGATATCTACATTACTCACCAGCAGCAGCAGCATGACCAGCACATTTCCTGGTTCAATGCTCAGTTTACTACGCTTAGCAGCTACTTTCAGCAGCCACCTCCACCACCTCTATCTGATGATCAGGGTACCTCATTTTTTCTAGTTTTTTTTTCTGTTTTCTATTTTATGTAGTTTGTCTTGCACTTTGTTTTAGTTTCTGTTGTTTTTTATTTTTTCTTTTTCTTTTGTATGTCTAGGACCCTCTTTTTGTGATGACAAAAGGGGGAGTAGGAGGTGGTAGGAAAAAGTTGATGTGCTTGTAACTTTGAATTTTTAATGAACTGCTATTTTTACTAAGTTTTCCTACTAGTGTTTGCCATCATAAAAAAGGGGAAGATTGTTGCAAATCTATTTTTCATGACTTATGTTTTGATGATTGACAAACACTATTGATTCTCTTAGACTGTCTGTTACTTCTAACTTTTCAGGAATCGATGATCAGACGAACAAATGAAGCCAGTTCAAGATTGCGTAGGTTAGGGTTGAGTCAGTCTGTAATTTGCTTTTTCTCTTCTTGAGTCTATTTATAATATTCAAAGAGACTGATGCTAAGTAACCCTACACACACACACTTGAGAGACTTAGAATTTCTATTTTTACTCACATCGGCCAGGACGATATCTTTATTGGCCCGGACGATTTAGTTTAAAACAAAGATTCTATTCGTGATTCTTAATTAAGGCAGCCGTCATAAATAGATCATCTTGGATGATATGTGTATCGGCTAGGATGATAAGCTCAAAATAGAAAGAAGTTACCACCATAAATAATTAAGGTATTCTGTAATTTTTGGTAATCGGCCTGGATGATATTCACAATTATGCCTTAATTAATCAGACAAATTAAGGAAGTAATTAAGGATGATTGATACAATCATATCATCCTGGACGATCACAGGATCAGTCATGATCTATTCAAAAACCTTAGTTACTTTTGGACGATAAATATCGGCCAGCTCAAATTCAAGGCGATGCTCTGGACGATTCTCCTCTGATTTGAACTGATTGGCCTGGACGATCGTGATATCGGCCTGGACGATCAAGCCAATCTTAAAGATATGGTATAATAATTGCGTACAGGCCGATTGGTCAAAAAGGCGGTCCGATAGGCCGGGCCGATCTGATATTGGCCAGGCCGATTAGCAACAGGCGATCATCCCGAGGAGTCAAGCCGGACGACCGTTCAAAAAGCAGATCGTCTGGGCCAATTAGGTGTATCGTCCAGGACGATGCACAATAATTGATCGTACCGGCCGAAGTTAAAATGTTTTAAATCTGTGCCACGTGTATCGTCCAGGACGAACAGTGGATTGGTCAGGACAATTGTCCAATAATGGATCATCCGGGGCCGAATTTAATGATTTTAAACGATCGACACGTAGATCATCCAGGATGATCAAGTGTATCGGCTAGGACGATGACCATAAAATGCATCGATCATGACGAAGATAATATCGACCAAAATGATCAACATGATTGCAACAGAGTTTGATCACATCGTCCAGGACGATAATGGATCGTCCAGCACGAAGAGTTGTAGTAAGCACAGAAAAGTTCAGTAGATGGAAATTTGAAGAGAATTTGTCCTATCGTCCAGGACGATAAAAGTATCGGCCAGGACGATGTGACTAGAATTTGAAAATCAATGAAGGATGGTGATGATCAAAGCCCTTAAGAATAAAACAAAAGAAAAGCAGAAGAAAAGAAAAAGAATAGTGATAAAAAGCTAAAAATAAACAATTTGAAACGAAGCCAAATACATTTTTATCAAATACATTTTTTAATTTTTCTATGTTTTTTTTTATCAAAGCAATTTATATGAGAATTTCTCAAATAATTTAAACTTTAGAGTTTTAAGAGATCAATAGGTTAACAAATTTCAATCGGAAGAAGGTAGAATATCCGATTCTGTTAACCCTAGATCAGACATCCTTCAGGGTATAAATTGTCTTTTGAAAAACAGAGGCCTAACTCAGAATAACTAAATAGGATAAAAAAGAAGATCCATTCAAAACTTGTTTACAAAGAAAATATCTCATAAAAAATATGTCAAAGTAATTTTTTTCAATCATGAAATTTGAAATCAAGCCTTTAAAAATCTCACATAACCCATAAGTTCTTCTATGTTTAAAAAGTTTTGAAAAGAGAGGATAGCTTGCTTTTTAGTGGGCTCATTTTATGCCTCTTGAATCTTTGATTGGCTCTTTGAGCATCTTTTGATTTTTGATACACATTTGTGTATATACTTTTTATTTCAATTTTGGCGTCTTTGCCACTTTCCTTTTTATCTTTTGCAAGCTCAATTCTCTTTTGCAAACTCTTAAAAAAAGTTCTTAGTTGTGAGTATATCTTCTAGATATTAGAGAATAGGAGCACTCTCTCTAACATAGGGAAGAACTACCCATAAAACAAAACTAAAAATCATTTGATCAGTACAAAGGAAAGATCTCAATTAACTTGAGAGATATATAAGAACTTTGGATATTATGCATAAGATAGATTTTTGTAGCAAGATAAAAAGAATCTTAGTTTTAAAAACCATTGGCTAAAATGAGTTAGACTTTTGTTTTGAGAAAAAAATTATACCACTAAAAAAGGTCAGGAGGGAAACCATCAACGGTATTCCTCCTTTTAACCGATTTAGAAATGCTAAACATAATCTCTAAAACTCCAAAATTTAAAAGCTTAAAAAATAATCATTTAGGAAACCAAACATAAAAAACAAAATGAAAACAAAGCAATCTAGAACAACACAAAGCTAGTACACAACAAAAATAACACAAAACTAATCAAAGAAGAACATTTCAAGAAATTATGAAGTAGTAATTTTGAGCTGCGAGCCTCTATACGTCCAATTTTCCTATGCTCCCATGAGGTCTTTGGTGAGAGCACACCTGCAAAACTCAACAATAGTCAGATTTAGGAACCCAAACTAATTTGGGTCCATTCTTAGGAAAAGTAGAATAAAATGCAGATGTGGTATGCTGTGAATCATGAACCTTAGGTCTCCACACCCAATGTGTACTACGGTGAACAGTGCAACTGTGTGAGATGTGTCCTAGCATGCCAGATGAAAAACATCTAACTCCAGAAAAAGGATTTCTTAAATGGTTTGAGTTATAATGCCTCTTCCTAGGTCTTGGCTTTAAATCAAAAGTGGTAACTTCCAATTTCCTTTAAGTGAATCCAATTCATTCTTTAGTCTGAAGTTTGTATTTTCCAAAACATTATTATCAATCCTCAACTTTTCCTCTATCTCTTGAGATTTCTTAAGCTTAGACTCAAGTGAGGTGTGTGAAGCTTTCAATGCAACATGCTCATCAATTAATTCCAAATTCTTTTTATTTAAATCATCAAATTCATCAAGTAGAGTCATGTGATTTGAATCCATCGTAGAATGATCTTTTAGAATAATTGCATACTCTTTTTGTAAATTAGAAAGTTCTAACTTTAAACTAGCATGAGTATTTTTAAGTTTTTTGTATGATGCATGAATTTTCTCACAAATTTAAAACAATTCATCATAAGTTGGTTTACATACCTCTTCCTCATCACTTTGCTCAAGATGATCTTTCCCCATTAAGCACAGGTTTGTAGTCTCTTCCTCTGGTTCAATCTTAGAGGAATCAGTACCAGATTCTGCCCAGAACGCCTTTTGGACTCTCTTCTTGTCCTTCTTAAACTTAGGTTTCTCCTCACCTTTTTCCTTTTCTTTGCTCGAGTTATCTTGAAGTGTAGGAAAATCGGCTTTCACATGTCCAGGCTTACTGCATTCATAACAAACAACATCAAAAGATCCTTTAGAATGTTTATGATCCCTACCTTTTCTCCAATGATGCTTTTGCTTCTTCCTTAGAAAGCTTTTGAATTGCCTTGTGATGAAGGCAACTTCATCACTTTTAGACCTGGAAGATTCAGAATCTGATTTGTGCGCCTTCAGTGCAACTGCTTTGTCCTTCTTCTTCTCACCTGCATCAAGATTTCTTGAATTCACCCCTTACTCGTAAGCAATAAATGAACCAAGTAAGTTATCAAGAATAAGTGTTCAAATCCTTAGATTCAGTGATTGCAGTGATTTTAGCATCATACGACGAAGGAAAGCATCTAAGAATCTTGTTTACTTTTTCAAAGTTTGAAAGTTCTCTTCCTAGTGCATGAAGCGAAGTAACTATCTGAGTAAATATAGTATACATGTCAGAAATTGATTCATGAGGTTTCATACGAAAAAGTTCGTAGTCATGCAAGAGAATGTTCAAACGAGATTGTTTAACTTCATTAGAGCCTTCATAAGTAATATACAATTTATCCCAAATTTCTTTACCAGTTTTGCAAGTGGAGACACGCATGTAATCCTCAGATTTTAAAGCACAGAAAAAATAGTTCAAACATTTTGCATTTAATTGGGCTAAATCCCTTTCATCGAAAGTCCATTCAGTAAAAGCAATTTCAGTTTTAACACCATTAATTTCACAAGAAGGTGGAGAATAACCTTCTTTGATAAGCATCTACATGCGATAATCTGTAGATTATAAAAATATCGACATGCGGGTTTTCCAGAAATCAAAAGGTAGGTTATCGAACAGGGGAGGTCGGGTAATAGAATACCCTTCCGTAGTGTTACGATTCCCAAGGTTAGCCATGGATCAAAATTCAAAAAGTTTTCAAAGTAATTTTTTATGAATCCCGCTCTGATACCACTTGAAAGTTTGTTAGGGATGTTAAGCCCTATAGAACTGGCACAAGCTAACCAAGAGGGGGGGGGGGGGGGGGGCGAATTGATATTTTAAAAATTTTCTTTTCACAAAGAAGTAAAATCTCATAAACCAAAATCACACCACAAAAAATAAGTGCGGAAATAAAAGTGCGGAAGCAAGAAATAAGAACACAGAGATTTATAGTCGTTCGGTCAACTCGACCTACGTCCACTCCCCAGAGGAGCCCTCCAAGTATTGCACTACAATCGTGACTCTCCTTAGCCACCACGGCTAGGCGGATAAGCCTTTACAAAGAACCTTTTTTTGCCACCCCGGCAAGGTAGAGAACCTATTTCCTTTTTCTTCCTCCTTAAGCTGGCAGAGAACCACAATCAGATGCTGAATCCTTACCTCTACCGACCCTTCCACGGATGAGAAACTCTAGACGAAGAAGAAGCAGAGCGATCCTTGAAGCAACCCTTGTGAATCCCCTCACAAGTTCCCCCTCACAAGATCCTCTCTCTCTCCCTCTCTCTCTTTCTCTCCTCAAGGTCGTCTCAGGTCAAGGAAGCAGCAAAAAATTATTCAAAATATTAAACAAGAGCTCTTAAATAGAAGATCTTCAAAGGAGCTCATTAATTGCAAGTTGCCGACAATATCATCTAGGCCGATATGGACGTCGTCCTGACCGATCAGTACAAATCTCAAAAGATCGGCCAGAGCATCGCCCTGAATGCAAACTGGACGATTTGAGATTGGCTTGATCGTCCAGGCCGATATCACGATTGTCCAGGTTGATCAGTTCAAATCAGAGGAGAATCATCCAGAGCATCGCTGTGAATTTGTGCTGGCCGATATTATCGTCCAGAAGTAACTTAGGTTTTTGAATAGATCGTGATGGCTGATCCTGCTATCGTCCAGGACGATATGATCGTATCAATCATTCTTAATTACTTTCTTGATTGTCTGATTAATTAAGGCATAATTATGAATATCGTCCAGGCCGATCCAAGATCATCCTGGCCGATTACCAAAAATTATAGAATACCTTAATTATTTATGGCGACAACTTCTTTCTATTTTGAGCTTATCGTCCTAGCCGATACACGTATCGTCCAGGATAATCTGTTAATGACGGCTGCCTTAATTTAGAATCTCGAATAGAATCTTTGTTTTAAACTAAATCATCCAGGCCGATAAAGATATCGTCCTGGACGATGTGAGTAAAAACATAAATTCTAAGTCTCTCAAGTGTGTGTGTGTGTGTAGGGTTACTTAGCATCAATCTCTTTGAACATTACAAATAGACTCAAGAAGAGAAAATATAAATTACAGACTGACTCAACCCTAACCTACGCAATCTTGAACTGGCCTCGTTTGTTCGTCTGATCTTCGATTCCTAAAAAGTTAGAAGTAACAGACAGTCCAAGAGAATTAATAGTGTTTGTCAATCATCAAAACATAAGTTATGAAAAATAGATTTGCAACACTTAAAGCACACACTATATCAAGTCTGCGCAGGACTCTACTTGTCGGCTTACTAGGCTCTACCTACTAGGGAGCCCAGGAAAATGTAATAGCTTTTTTGTCATTTGTCTTAATAAGAGCATATAAAGGCTTGTTATTTAGATGTGAATTCTATGCTTTCTATAAAAACACTTTCCTTTTATGTAAATTTATGTTTCTATCAGTGATAGAATGGATAAAAAGCGCCTTAATTAGAGGGATGCCCATACATGATGCAAAGTCTTATTCCTACTAGTGAATATGTGGGACATGGCTATTATGCTATAATTCTTAATAAGATCATATAAAGGCTTGTTATTTGGACATGAAATCTTATTTTCCATCAACACCATGTAAGAGACATAACACTTGCCCTTGGTTTGTTGTGCCTAGTTATAAGCATAGTATGTTACATCATATTATACGACCCTCATGCATATTGATCTGTATAAGATACAAAAAATTTATGAATAAGTGAATCCACTTGGTGCTTGTGTCTTAGATTATTAGATTCTAAAGAATATTTTGATGTGTCTTATCCTTGCTTGTCAGTGTGCCTTAGCTGAGCTTAGCAGCGTGTCAAGGAATTACATGCTTGTGTGCTTAGGCCTTGTTAGCTAGCGTGCCAAGGCCCAACTTTCTAGTGTGCCCAAGAAAAATCAAATGTACTCATAAGTACTCAATTTACGACTTTTGGGTATCAAGATAGCATATTAGGTACATATGGGTGTATAGATAAGTAAAAATATACTTTTTTGGAAAAAAAAATTAAGCTTCTGGCAATTTTTGAACTGGAGCATTCTGGATGAAATAGGCCCTGCCAGTCCATTAGAGTGGACCCAAACATGATGTAGAGTCATCTTTCTATCAAAAAACTTGCAGGAAATTGCTATTTTGCTATAATTCCTAATAAGAGAATATAAAGGCTTGTTGTTTGATATGAAATATTCATTTCTTATCAACACCATATGAGATATTTAACACTTGCCTTTAATGGATTGTGCATTATTCTCCGAACAATTTGTTGCTACAACCTAGATGGCTAATGCTGTTAAGAGAGTTGCTACTTACCTTTTGCATGTTTTACATTCTTGCAACTTGTATAGTTTTGATGATTCTAAATATTATTGTTCTAATTATTATTTTCTCCTAACATTTTTTGGAAGAATTATTTTTGCTCTTGTGTGGACTAACATTTCAGGATAATCATACTCCAGACTAATGAAGACTTCAAATCAAATGCAACATAAGATAGTTTGTAAATTGAGGTATGTATTTTTCACTTTATTAAGTCTGAGAGAGTGTGAGCATAATTGAACAACCTAGCACACACACACACAGGGAGAGATCTTTAAAAAGTCAAAATTTTCTTATACTGATCGTACAGGATGAACCATGTTTGTACAAGACGATCAAGTCAGTTTTATCCCTCGGAGAGCAATGGAATGAACAGAAAGTGAGAAGATTTTTCTAAGTCCTGATCATCCAGACGAAGTGTCCCATTCATCCCTAGGCGATGTCCTCTAGATTCTTATTTTGAACTGTTCATCCAGATGTAGTGTCCCATTCGTCCCTGGACAATGTCATATCAACTCATGTCTCATACTGCCTGTCCAAACAATTTATTAAGATCATTCCAGGACGATACTCTCTGGACGCATTCATTTGCACGATATTTTATATGTGTCCTAGGATGATGCTCTCTGGATGCCTTCATCCCGACGATAATTATGTTCTTCCCAGGATGATGCTCTCTAGACATAGTTATTTGCACAATATTTACGTACGTCCCAGGATGATGCTCTCTAGATAAGGTTGTCCAGACAAAAATTATAGTTCATCCTAGGACGATCTTCTCTGTTTTGGAAACATAATAGTCATTTAGTTTTTATATAAAACAAACTATGGAAATAAACATTTGTACCGGACGAACATAGTTCATACGAGACGATGATCGGGTACGAAGTGAAATTGTACCAATTCACTTTTAGTTCGTACACAGCAGTAGTTACACTATTCGTCTGTATGAATTAAGATCGTACAGGACGATCAATAATGCTCAGATTTGAAAAATTATAGTTTTTGGACAGTTTTTTTGTGTCTTTCATATAAAAGGTCCAAATAAGACTGTCTTGCAATCTTTTTATCAATTGGTCTTCATGCAAATAGAAGGGAGATTAAAGGAGAGAGTGAAAGAGAGTGTTTGAAGGAGGGATCTTACTACTCGTGCGTGAAGGATTCACTTGTTACTCAAAGGTAAGGATCTCAACTATGTGATTTGTGATTACTTCACTCTTTTTTCTTGTCCTTTTAGATTTCTCTTGAGAAGATCTTTCAAGGATATCTGATTCTCTACCGACACTTGGAGAGTGTGAAAGGATGAAGGATTCTCTGCCCACACTTGGAGAGTGTGAAAGGATGAAGGGTTCTCTGCCAACACTTGGAGAGTGTGAAAGGACGAAGGGTTCTCTACCCACACTTGGAGAGTGTGAAAAGACGAAGGGTTCTCTTCCCACACTTGGAGAGTGTGAACAGCCGACGGTTCTCTATCGCACCAGGTAGTGGTGGAAGAGAGTTTTTGTGAAGGCTTCTCCATCTTGCTATGGGGGCAAAAGGAGAGACACTAGTGTTATTAGTGCAATACTCGGAGGGTGCCTCCTGGGAATGTATGTAGGCCGTGTTTGACCGAACCACTATAAATCTTATGTCTTTTATTTTTACGCTGCTTTTTTTTTACTTTATTGTTCTGTGTTAAATCTGTGGTTGAAAAAATATTTTGAAAAATTTTCATTAAAAAAGGTTTTTATATTGATTTAAAAGTTAAGAGGAAAAATTTTTAAATGATCCAATTCACCACCCTCTTGTTTAGCTGTTGGGATATAAGCTTAGGTCTAATAACCTAATTCATATTTAACGAGTTTTATTAAGTGGTATCAAAGCTTTGTTTTCAATATCATAAGTTTAGACTACTTTTTGATTAACGACCATAGCTACATTTGGAAATCTAAACACACATAAGGGTAACTTTTTAACAAGACCTCCATTGTTCGATAATATTCCTTTTGATTTTTGGAAAACATACATGCCTATATTTTTACAATCACTTGATTATTGTATGTGGATCTTAGTTCAAGAAGGGTATACAAAACCAACTAGACTAGTTCATGGAGTTAGAGTTGAAACACCTTTTGCGAACTGGATGATAGAAGAACGTAACTTAGCACAAATTAATGCCAAATGCCAAAATAGTTTCTTTTGTGCTCTTAAATCTAAAAATTATATGCGGGTTTTTACTTGCAAGAGTGGAAAGGACATATGGGATAGACTTTGTATAACCTATGAGAAAACTAATGAAGTTAAACAATCCAGACTTAATATCTTGATGCAAGACTATGAACTATGTCGCTTGAAATCCAATGAATCCATTTCTGACATGTATACAAGATTCTCAGAAATTGTCACCTCTTTACATGCATTAGGTAGGGAATTAACGAATGCTAAAATGGTTAATAAAATATTTTGTTGCTTACCTACTACTTATGATGCTAAAATAACTATGATTACACTGTCTAAATATTTAAATATTTACTATATTCACAATCTTCTTGGATCACTAATTAATTATGAGTAAGGGGTGAGTCAAAGAAAGATTAATATAGGTGAACCACGAAGGGAGAAGAACACTACACTGAAAGTGGAGGAGTAAGAGAGTGATCTCTCACAACATGAGGATGAAGACGACATTGCTCTGATGACTAGACAATTCAGAAACTTTCTAAAGAGGAAGCAAAAGAGATGCCAGCAATGAAATTGAGGTAAATTTAATAAAAATATCAAGGTTTCAAACGATGTTATTTTCTATGAGTGCAGAAAACCTGGACATATTAAGTCAGATTACCCAAAACTCAAAGCCACTCCTATAAAGGAGAAGGTAGAGGAGAAACCAATGGTGAAAAAGGGCAAAAAGAAATTCCAAAGAGCTTTTTGGGTGGACTCAGCTTTAGGCTCATCAGTGGCTGAAAAGGAAGAGGTAGTCACCAATATGTGCTTAATGGCTGATAATCTTGATCAGTCAGATCAAGAAGAGGTATGTGACTTGACTTACAATGAACTTTTAGAAGTCTCATAATGCATACATGTTGCATATAGAAAATTATATAAATTACATACAAGTCTAAACTTAGAATTACAAGACCTTCAAAAAGAACAAGAAATCCTTAGGAAAGATCATGCTTTAATTGATAACAACCATATAAAATTACTTGATGAGTTTGATAAATTGAATAAGAACTATTACAGTCTAAAATCATCCTATGAAGAACTTCAAAAAGAAATAAAAAATAATAAGTATGAATTTGAGAGCAAGATGTATCAAATAAATTATACTTATCAAATTTTGGAAGATATGAATTCATTTTACAAAATTAAGATAAAAGGTCTCAAGGATAATAGGATACCCCCAAGACTTATAGATTTCATGAATCCTATTTTGTATCTTAAATACAATCCCTAAATAGACAGAAGAATAATAGTAGACTTAGGAATCTATTTCCAGGAGTCAAATAAAATAATTGTGGATTGTTTGGACATATATCTCACACCTATACATTGAAGATGAAAACTCATTTGGTATGGAGACCTAAGATGCATAGACCTAGATATATCATACATGCATCTGTTTATAACTTGTAAAAAGGTGAACCCAAACTTATTTGGGTTCCTAGGTCTAACGTTTGATAATTTTACAGGATCGCTCTCACACATGGTCTCGTGAGAGCATATGGTACCTGTATAGCAGATGCTCAAAGCATATGACTGGTGATACTGCATAATTTATATCGCTAGAAGCCAGGAGTGGAAGCAGGGTTACACTTAGAGATAACATAATTAGGAAGGTGGTTGGGTCAGGTATGATTGAAAATCTTAAAAACTTTTTTGTTGAAAATGTTCTACTTATAGAAGGCTTAAAGCATAATTTGATAAGTATTAGCCAGCTATGTGATAAAAGATACTGTGTAAAAATTTTCCCTACTAGCTGCATATTAAGCCTTAATGGAAAAGATGTTTTGAATGGTATAAGGGTAAATAATGTGTATATGCTAGACTCAAATTGCATTAAAACTCCTACTATTTTTTGTTTAAAAACTATTTCTGATGAATCATAGCTTTGGCATAGAAGACTTTGTCACTCTAGCATAAAAAAACATTAGGAGAATTACCCAAAAGAACATAGTGAGAGGTATACCAAAATTAGACTTCACTAAGGATCACCTTTGCGATGCATGTCAATTAGGAAAATAGGTGAAGTCCTTTTTTCAGTCCAATAAGGATCTTAAAACTAATAAACCATTGGAGATTTTACATATGGATCTTTTTGGACCAGTTGGAACTATAAGTCTAGGAGGAAAGGTATACGGATTTTTAATTATGGATGATTATTCTAGATATACTTGGGTTAGATTTCTTTATCATAAAAGTAAATTATTTGAGGAATTTAGAAATTTTTTGACCTCTATTTAAAGAAAACTAGGATGTGAAATTATGACTATTCAAAGTGATTATGGAGGAGAATTTGAGAATGAAAAATTTGAGGATTTTGTAAGGAGAAAGGAATTGATCACAATTTTTCTGTACCTAGAACCCTCAGCATAATGGGGTAGTCGAAAGGAAGAACAGATCATTAATAGAAGCCTCTCAAGCCATATTGGTAGAATATTCAAATTTTAAATATTTTTGTGCTGAGGTGGTTAGCATAACATGTTATGTTCTAAATAGGGTAAATGTGAGATCAAACTTAAATAAAACACCCTATGAGTTATTAAAAGGGAGAACACCAAATTTATCACATTTCCATGTCTTTGGATGTAAGATTTTCATTCATAATAATAAAAAATCTGCCTTAGGAAAATTTGATCAAAAATTAGATGAAAATTTTTTTATAGGATACTCAAGTGTTGGAAAATCTTATAGAGTATTCAATAAAAAAACTTTAGTAATTGAGGAGACCACACATGTTGTATTTGATGAAATAGGAAGTCTAGAAGAGCCAATTGTTGAAGAGGATGATATAGAGATTAACTTCCAAAAGATTGATAAAATAAATTTGGAAGAAAATTTGGAGATAGAAAACCCAGTGCTTAAAAATTTGAGATAATCTAAAAACCACCCAAATGAATTGATTATAGGAGAACCTAGTGAGGGTGTTAGGAAAAGGCATGGACTAAATAAATAAGTCAATCATTCAACCTTCATTTCAATGATAGAACCCACAAATATTGATCAAGTACTTTCAGATGAATTTTGGATTTTGGCTATGCATGAAGAGTTAAATCAATTTGTAAGAAATGAAGTTTGGGAATTAACTGTAAGACTAAAGGATCAAAGTCTTGTTAAAACTAAGTGGAATTCTAAAATAAAATAAGTGACTCAGGAGTAGTCATTAGAAATAAGGCTAGATTAGTAACTAAGGTGTATAATCAGATCGAAGGGATTGATTTTGTGGAGACTTTTGCTTCTATAGCTAGACTTGAAGCAATTAGGGTTTTATTAGCCTTTGCATGGCTTAAAGGATTTAAAATATATCAAATGGATGTTAAAAGTGCCTTTTTAAATTTGGTTATTCAAAAGAATATTTTTGTAGAATAACCTCCAGGCTTTGAAAATTATAAATAACTAAACATTGTTTTCAATTTGAAAAAAGGCACTATATGGATTGAAATAGGCACCTAGGGCTTGGTATGAGAGGTTGAGCACTTTTCTACTTGAGAGATCTTTTGAAAAAGTGTAGACACAACTCTCTTTTTGAAGAAATTGGGAGAGGATATACTCATTGTACAAATTTATGTTGATGATATTATCTTTGGATCTTCAAATAAAAATCTAAGTGATGATTTTTTTAAAACAATGAGTAGTGAATTTGAGATGAGTCTAATGGGAGAGTTGAGTTACTTTTTAGGCTTTAGCATTAAGCAAATTGAGGAAGGTACATTTCTTAGTCAGTCAAAATATGTTAAGGACATCCTTAAAAAGTATGAAATGGACGAAATGGACAATGCTAAACCTGTTTGTACACCTATGAGTTTCTCAGTTAAGTTGGATAAGGACCCTAAGGGAAAATCTGTTGATCAAAAGAAATTTAGAGGGATAATTGGATCTTTGCTTTACTTGACAGCTAGCCGACCTGATATCATGTTTAGTGTATATTTATGTACTATACTTCAATTAGATCCAAAAAAATCACATTTGATAGTAGTGAAAAGTATTTTAAGGTATCTGTTGGCAACTCAGAACTTAAGAATTTGGTATCCTAAGTTTAGCTCTTCATTTCAAATTATTGGATATTCAGATTCAGATTTTACAGGTTGTAGGGTTGATAGAAAGAATACTTCAAGAATATGTCAATTCTTTGGAAATTCTTTAGTCTCATGGTCCAGCAGAAAATAAAATTTAGTAGCCCTATCACTGCTGAAGCTGAATACATTGCATTTGGAAGTTGTGTGGAATAATTACTTTGGCATAAATAATAATTGATTGATTTAAGATTAACCGTAGGCAATATTCCCATTTATTGTGATAGCACTAGTGCTATTTGCATTTTTAATAATCCTATTCATTATTCAAGAACCAAACATATAGACATCAGGCATCATTTCATAAGGGATCATGTATCCAAAGGAGAAATTGAAATCATTCATGTTACAATAGAAAATAAACTTGCAGATATTTTTACAAAACCATCAGCCTTTGATACTTTAGTACATTAAGAATAATGCTTGGTGTGGCTGATTTGATTGCTTAAATACAAGTCTCTACAACATTGATGTGTGTTTATATTTGTGTTATGTGTCTTTTGATTTTGTGTTTTTCTGTATTTTCTAGTATTTTGTTTGTGTTTGTTTGTGCGAACTTCTGTCAGTTTTGTTTTGTGTTCTCTCATATCTAGATTGATGATTTTGTGTATTTTCTTGAAATCTTATAAGTGTGGAACTTGTCTGTACGAAATTCATTTCGTGCGGGATGAATCATATAGCTTATTAACTGTCATTTTCAATGGTTTACATACTGTTTCTCAATTGTTCATATCACTATTCGATTGTACAAAATTCATTTCATATGGAACGAATCATATAGCTTATTAACTGTCATTTTGAATGGTTTACATATAGTTTCTCAATTTTTCAAATCACAATTCATCTGTACGATCACCACGATCATCTGGACGATGTGTTTTTCAATCGTATATACACATATGGATGATTATATGGATAAGATCAACTTCTTTATATCTGATCATACGTACGAACTTCAGTTTGTACATACAAACACGTGGAAATTCAATGTAGGGGACGATTCAAACTGACATAAAAATGATCTTTATTATCTGATCGTCCTAGACGAACACCTGTTCGTCTATACGATCATCTTTGTCAAAAGTTTGTACGAAAGGATGCCTCGTAACTTACATGTTTATGAAACGTTGTTTCAATTTTGGACTCATTCATTCGTACATATCAAATTTCATTTCGTACGTACGAAACCTAAATCGTACGGGATGAACCTCTTTTTGTCTGTACGAAAGTTTATTTTTTCTTTAAATTAAAGGGTTTAGAACTCAAATCTCATCCCTCAAAAGTCACTTTCAAACCTCTATTCCCCTAGATCTTTTCCATGGCTAGTTCAAGCACAAGGCAAAAGGTACTTGCTAAGGGACCCCGTAGAAACTCAGGAGAAAACTTCCTATCTAAAGCAAATGAGGAGTCCTTTCCTAGGTTCGCATATGCAAAAATCACTCCCTTTAGAGTCCTTCTCCAAGAGCAACTCACTTTCAAGGTAATGCACCTTTTTGCTTCTACCCAGTTTGGCCTTATTCTCACTCTAATCCATCTCTATAATAAGGAGACCTTCCACTACCTTTTTGCCAATATGTCCTTTAACTCTGACTAATCTGTGATTAAGTCATATATTTTTAAGAAAAAAGGTAGAGATCACTAAAGAAGACTTAGGAATTTTTTTGAACTTAAGGACTCAATGGATTAGAGCTCACACTTTGACCACTTCCACCAATTTTAAATGGACCGCAATAAATCAAGTGATTAGAGGATGTAGAGGAGTAGACCATTTGCCAAAGGTAGCCACTCTTAATCAAAATGCTCGAATCATACAGCATGTTCTTCGTACTTCCATTATTCCTAAAGCTGGAGATCAAGTAAATATCACACCACTTCTTTCCATAGTGACTTATCTGATTATGACTAGCCAACCTATAGATGATGCCCAACTGATCATTGATTATATTTATGGACTTTCTGAGATTGGCCATGTCTCCCATAAAAGAAAGAAAAATATAGCCTAAGGATATCTTGTAACCTATATTTTGGAGAAAAAAATATGACCTAGTCCATCCAGTTCAAATCTAGAGGAGCCTCTCTACTACGTTGATAGATCTTTTCGAGCAATTTTTAATAAAGAACAACAAGTGATAAGTAGTGATTCTAAGGAGGATATGAGAAGAGATGCACCTACACCTGCTGTTGAACCAAATGTTCAAGATTTGGTTCATAGGTTTGATCATCTTGAGACTCATTTTGATCAACACTTTAATCAAATGGAAACTCATCTACAACAGTAGGATGCACAGTACCAGTAGGATATGAGTTTGATGAGAGAGAAAATGGATGGTATAAGCTTGAATATGACTATGATGAGTAGCTATTTTAACTTCTACAACCAGCAGCCTCCTCCAAATCAAGGCCCATCTGAGTGATGACTATACTTTTTTATGATTTTCTCTTTTAAATGTGATGTGATGTGATATTTGCAGTTATGTTTTTATGATATGTTTTGTGTTAGTTAGTCTCATACTTTCATGTGTATGTCATATGTCAGTGTATTGAAATCATTTATGCTCAATGTATGATCTTATATCAATGATATCAATAAAAGTTATTCTGTCTTGTTCAACTATTTTTATTTCATTTCAAAAATGTGTGTTAGGCTATATGATCATTGTTCAAATTTTTAATCTTAAAAGTGATATATCACGAATTATAATATAAAATTGAATTCATTAAAAAATCTACTTTTTCAAAAAATTTAAGTTGTGATTATAAATTGATCTAGTTAAGAATGTCAATCTCATGTCTCTTATCAGACTAACAAAATTTTAATACTATTATTGTAATTATGATGTTTTCTTATTTTTTTATTTCCCTTATCAATATAAATATTGCTGTACTTAGAGAAATTTGAAATTTGAAATTATTTATTTTAGAAAGATCAAGATTACTCTTGAAAATATACAAATGTAAATAATATCAAAGAATGCACAATGGTTCGCAAATTAAAAAAGAGGCACAAAATTAGCCCAAAAATTTAAAAGATGCACAAAAAATGTGCCACAAGAATTGAAAAGATGAGCAAAGCGCCACAATTTGCATTTGATTCTTTCCCTAATCTTTTAATCTTTCAATTCAAATTAATCTTTTGTACGATTTTTATTTGATATTGAAATTTGAAATAGAAAAATTTTACATTCATCTACTTTGCAATGATTTTGTTTATCTCATTATCTAAATTGATTCATGATTCAGATATTTTCGTTGAAAATGTTATATCTCTTCTTAAATCATTTAAATCCTTCTATTTCTCTAATGATGTTTTAATTTTATTTCCTAATATTTCTTAATCTCTTTCAAAGATCAATTATTCAAGGATTTTTCATATGACTTCTATCATTTCTATATTGTTCTTTTTCTTCTTAACATTTTGTTATTGTCAAAAAGGGGGATAAATATTATTTTATATGTTTTTTTCGTAACTATCATTGTCGTTGGAATTATTTTATCATTTGTTTTATCGTTGGTTATTGTGCTTTATGTTTAAGTGATTGTGTGGATTAAAAATAAAAAAAAAACAAAACAATTTTTTTTTTATATTCAAATGCCCCTTATTCTCACAAGCATATTAATTCAGGGGGAGTTTGGGAGATACTTAGAAATTTGAAAAATATACAAACAATAATTGTTTCGCCATCATTAAAAAGGGGGAGATTGCTAAGAGAGTTGATACTTAGCTTTTGCATGTTTTACATTCTTGCAACTTGTATAGTTTTGATGTATCTAAATATTATTATTCTAATTATTATTTTCTCCTAATACTTTTTGGAAGAATTATTTTTGCTCTTATGTGGACTAATATTTCAGGATAATTGTACTCCAGATAAATGAAGACTTCAAATTAAATGCAGCATAAAATAGTTTGTAAATTGAAGTATATATTTTTCACTTTATTGAGTTCGAGAGAGTGTAAATGTAATTAAACAATATAGCACACACACACACTGGGGGAGATTTTTAAAAAGTCAAAATGTTCTTATACTGATCGTACGGGACAAACCATATTTGTACGAGACGATCAGGTCAGTCTTACACCTCGGAGAGCAATGGAACGAACAGGAAGTGAGAAGATTTTTCTAAGTCCTAATCGTCTAGATGAAGTGTCCCAATTCATCCCTAGACAATGTCCTCTGGATTCTCACTTTGAACTATTCAACCAGACGAAGTGTCCCATTTTTCCCTGGACGATGTCCTAAGAACTCATATTTCATACTGCTCGTCCAAACGATTTATCAAGATCATCCCAAGACGGTGCTCTCTGGACATATTCATTTGCACGATATTTTACGTGCATCCCAGGACGATGCTCTCTAGATGCCTTCGTCCCAATGATAATTATGTTTGTCCTAGGACAATGCTTTCTGGATGATTTCATTTGCACGATATTTACGTACGTCCCAGGATGATGCTCTCTGGATAAGGTCATCCAGAAGAAAATTATAGTTCGTCCCAGGACGATCTTCTCTGTTATGGAAACATATGAGTCATTTAGTTTTTGTATAAAACAAACTATGAAAATAATCGTTTGTACCGAATGAACATAGTTCGTACGGGATGATGATCAGGTACAAAAAGAAATCATACCAGTTCACTTTTAATTCATACACAGCAGTAGTTACACTGTTTGTCCGTACAAATTGAGATCGTACAGGATGATCAATAATTTCACATATTTGAATAATTGTAATTTTTTGACAGTTTTAAATGTCTTTCATATAAAAGGTCCAAATAAGACTGTCTTGTAATCTTTTTGTCAATTGGACTTCATGTAAACTGGAGGGAGGCTGAAGGAGAGAGTGAAAGAGAGTGTTTGAAGGAGAGATCTTACTACTGGAGAGTGAAGGATTCATTGTTACTCAAAGGTAAGTAAATCTCAACTTTATGATTTGTTATTACATCACTCTTTTCTCTTGTCCTTTTAGATTTCTCTTGAGAGGATCTTTCAATAAGATTCAGTTCTCTGCCGACACTTAGAGAGTGTGAAAGGACGAAGGGTTCTCTGCCCACACTTCGAGAGTGTGAAGGGATGAAGGGTTCTCTTCCCACACTTGGAGACTATGAAAGGATGAAGGTTTTTCTGCCCACACTTGGAGAGTGTCAA
Source organism: Dendrobium nobile (assembly GCA_022539455.1). NCBI lineage: Eukaryota > Viridiplantae > Streptophyta > Magnoliopsida > Asparagales > Orchidaceae > Dendrobium > Dendrobium nobile. Next base: position 42,580,016 of record CM039729.1, on the reverse strand, counting down.
AGGACGAAGGGTTCTTTGCACACACTTGGAGAGTGTGAACAGCCGACGATTCTCTATCACACCAAGTAGTGGTGGAAGAGAGTTTTTGTGAAGGCTTCTTCACCTTGCTGTGGGACAAAAAGGAGAGACACTAGTAGTATTAGTGCAATACTCAGAGGGTGCCTCCGGGGAGTGGATGTAGGTCGTGTTTGACTGAACCACTATATATCTTATGTCTTTTATTTTTTCGTTGCTTTTTTACTTTACTGTTCTGTGTTTAATCTGTGGTTGAAAAATCATTTTTAGAAATTTTCATTAAAAATGGTTTTTATATTGGTTTAAAAGTTAAGAGGGAAAATTTTTAAATGATCCAATTCACCCAACCTTCTTGGTTAGCTGTTGGGATATAAGCTTAGGTCTAACAACCTAATTCATATTTAACGAGTTTCAACAAATGCATCTTGATGCATATATGATAAAATGCTTCCATGAATAAATGAAGCGATATGTTGGTTGTGCCTTTGATTTTTGGTTGTGAAAGAATAATTAGATTTTCCATGTTACACATCATAATTTTGCCTCAAAGCTAGCATGTTCATGGCCCCTATGTACAAGCTGTTGGTGTGCCTTAGCCCTGCTTGTCAACATGAAGAGACCTTGCTTACAAAAATGACCAGGCCCTGCTTGCTAGAGTGTCAAGAACTAGCAGCCAGCATGCCAAGGCCTTGCTTTCCAAAGCCTTGTATGCGAGCTCTCTAAACACTGCCAGCCAGGTAGCCCATGCCCTTTGCCAACCGGCTTGATCGGGCCTTGCTTTGCAGTGTACTTAGGCCTTTCCTGCTAGTGTGCTAAGACCATACTTGATTGTGTGACCAGGACCTGGCTAATAATGTGCCCAGGCCCAAGCTACCAGCTTGCTCAGGCCATACCTGCCAGCATCCGCACGCCCTGCCTGCTAGTATATCAAGGACCTTGCATCTTACCTTGGCCTTGGCTACTATTATTCCAAGGCCTTGCCAGCTAGCTTTGCATGGTTTTTCCTGCTAGTGTGCCTAGGCCCTGGTTTCTAGTGGCTCATACTCTACCATCCAGCTAGCTAAGCCCATGCTAGCCATTTTCCTAAGCCCTGCCTACCAGTGTTCCCTTGTTCTAGTTGCCAGCATGTCATGGCCCTTTATGCCAAGATGCCTTAATTTTGGCTACCAGTATTCCAATGCCCTGCCCACCCATGTGTCCTGGTCCTGGTTGCTAGTGTGCCTAAGCTCTGGCTGCCAGGGTGCCCAGGACTTATCTGCAAGATCACCATAGCCCTGGTTGTTAGTGTGTTCAGTCCATGAGCGTACCAATATCTACTAGGAAATGTACTTATAAGTACTACATTTAAGATTTTTGGGCTTCAAGATGGCATACTCGAAATTAGCGGAGTTATGCACAAGTAAAAAATATAGTTTTTATGACAATTTTTTTTTAAGATTTTTGGCCATTTTTAAAATGTTGGGGCATTCTGGATGTATTATACCCTACCTGTCTAATAAAGGGATGCTCGAATATAATGTAGAGGTATTTTTCCCTAGCAAATATAGGGGACATGAATATTATGGTATAATTCTTAATAAGAGCATCAAAATGGTTATTATTTGGACGTGAAATCATATTTTTTGTCAACCCGAGAGACATAAAACTTGCCTTTGATTAGTTGTGCCTAGTTCTAAGCATATTATGTTGCTTCATGTTAGATGACCCTCATGCATCTTTATGTTTATAAGATAACAACAATCAATGAATAAGTGAAGTGACATGGTGCTTGGGCCTTCGATTATTGGATTCTAAAGAATATTTAAATGTGTCTTATCCTTGCTTATCAGTGTGCTTTAACCATGCTTGGCAGCATGATAAGGAATTACATGCTAGCGTGCTTAAGCCTTGCTAGTTAGCGTGTCCTAGCTCTGCCTCTTAGTCTGCCTAAGCCCAATCAAATGTACTCATAAGTACTCAATTTAAGACATTTGGGCACGCTAATAGCATATTGTGTACAGTGGGTGTATGTACAACTAAAAATGTACTTTTTGTGGAAAAAAAATATTAAGCTTTTTGGCCATTTTTAAACTACCGGAGCATTCTAGATGCAATAAGCCATGTCTGTCCATTAGAGGGGAGCCTAATTATGATGTAGATTCATCTTTCTATCAACAAACTTGAATAACATTGCTATTTTACTATAATTATTAACAAGAGAACATAATGGCTTATTATTTTGATCTCAAACATTAATTTCTTATCAACACCATGTGAGAGATTTAACACTTGTTTTTGATGGGTTTTGCCTAGTTCTCATAATAATGCATTGCTTCATATTAGATGGCTTATGCATCTTGAAGTACAAACAATAAAATGTATCCATGAATAAATGAAGTGACATGTTCCTTATGCATTTAATTTTTGTTTATGAAAGAATAATTAAAAGTGCCAAGTTATACAACATAATTATGCCTCAAAGCCAACATTTTCTTGGCCCTTAAGTGCAAGATGCTAATGTGCCTCTACCCTTCTTGTTAATATGAGAAGTCCTTACTAGCCAAAATGACCAAGCCTTACTTGCTAAAGTGTCAGGTGATAGCTGTCAGCATGCCCAGGGCTGTCTTGCCCAAGCCTTACATGCCAACAATCCAAGCTCTATAAGCCAGGTTGCCGATACCCTCTACCAACTAGCATGTTTAAGCCCTACTAATGAGTTTTCCTAGGCCCTGGCTGTAAGCATGCCTAGACCCTACCTGCCATTATCCAAGGACCTGGTTTCTAGCATGCCCAAGCCTAGACTTGAAGCATTCACAGGCCATGCCTACTAGCTTTTATAGGCACTATCTACCAATATATTTAAGATCTGGTATCTTGCCTAGACTTTGGCTGTTAGCATGTCCAGACCCTACCAGCCAGGTTACCAAAGCTCTACCTACCAACATGCCTAGACCCCGCCTGCTAGCATATATAGGTCGTGCCTGCCAGTGGCTCAAATATTACCAGCTAGTAAGTGAAGCCCATGCTAGCCAGTTTTCCCAAGTCTTGCTAGCCAGCATGCCCTAGTTTTGGATGCCAGCATTCTATAGCCATGCTTGCCAGGATTCCCAAATTATATCTGCTAGCATGTCATGGCCCTGCCTGCCTGCAAGCCTAGACCCTAGTACCAGCGTGCCCAAGCCCTAGCTACGAGCATGTCCATGACCTATCTACCAGGTCATCAAGGCCCTTGCTGCCAGTGTCTCAGTTGTTGCAACTCAAGCTCATGATTTTATGTTTTTGATGACAACAAATATTGTGATTCACTTTCTATTATTTACTTATATTTATAATATATTTTCTTTAGTGTGTGTACTAACTTTTTAGGAACACCATGCACTATCCAATAAAGGTTCAAGGCTCAATATTGGGTAGAATGGGTTATGTTGCAACAATTTTTGTAATATTCATCAATGAATTTTTTATTTCTTGAGTCAAGTTAGGTAAGGTTGTATGCTTGTTTAGTGACCATGCACACACACACTCTTACGGGGAGTGAGATTGAGTCAAAACTAGAAGTTAAATTTTTGAACTAATCTTACTGTACAATTTATATCATACTATACGATCAACACATTTAATTAATCATATTGGACTGTTTATATCATACACGATGATTAGTTATGATCGTGAAAAAAAACCTCCAATCATAATTTAGGCAATATTTTGAATTTCAGTTTTATTTGTAATTGTCTAGGACAATCTACATCATATTGGATGATCTATGATGATTATGCCTAAATTTATCCAATTATTAGGAGACTAATTATTATTAAATTACTCAAATAGATTGTACAGGATGATCTTAAGATCGTACACAATGATCTTTGAAATTTTATGGGATGACTCTCAATTATACCCAATGAAATACCATAATTTTTCTTCTAATCGTCCAAGATGATCCATAATATTGTAATGTATGTTCTATAAAGATTTGAACTAATCATCCAAGAATATCTTAAGATCATTCAGGACTATCAGGTCAAATTTTGCACATCGTATTGGACGATCCTACGATTATCGAGGATGATATTTGGCACTAGAATTAAATTTTTAGGGTTTTTCAAAGCCCTCTATTTAAGCACATCGTACTGGACGATCTTACCATCATACTGGATGATCATTGCCTCTAGAACTAATTTTTAGGGTTTTTCAAAAACCTTTATTTAATAATTGTCAAGGCACTTGGTATGTATCTTTTGCAGCCATTATATCTTCGTTCTTTTGGAGAAAACTTAAAGAGAGAAATTGAAAGGGAGAGTGGAAAGGGTAGTGTTTCAGAGGGAGAAGATCTTTGGAGTGATTTTTCAGGGAGTGTAGAAGGTATTTAACACGGTTGCTCTGAAAAGTTTGCACCTTAGTACCATCGAATTCAAGGTTCGTCTTGAGGGAAGTTTTGGAAAGAAAAAGATCTCTTTGATGTTAAAGGACCCAACTACTTTGTCGAGCCGAGGAAGGTGGAAGTCATTTTATAATGGCTTCTCCACCTAACTATGGGGGCCAAGGAGAGTTACTAAAGGTTAAGTGCAATACACAGAGGGTGCCTCCAAGGACTGGATATAGGTATGGTTGAACCGAACTACTATAAATCTAGTGTCCTTTTTTATTTTATTTTTTTGCATTTTATTTTTTAAATTTATTTTTTGATATAACTGCTTGTTTGAAAATCTATGATTGGTGTTATGATGTATTTATTATCTATTTTCAGATGTTGAAAAAGCTTTAAGAAGGAGATTTTTCTTTTTGTTCAAAGAAAGTTTTTTATATCCAATTCACTCCCCCTCTTTGTTAGCCTCAGGACTAGTTCATAAGGGATTAACAACCCTAATGAACTTTCAAGTGGTATCAGAGCAGGATTCATAAGATCAAGTTTTAGAAAACTTTTGAATTTTAATCTATGGCTAACTTTGAAAATCATAATATTTCGATAGAATTTTCAATCACCTGACCACTTTTATATAAAAATATTTCTTTTCATTATTGGATAATTCACAAGTCCATTTTCTTGAAATTAATTGATTATAAAATGTGGCATATTATTCAAACTAGTTATTATATACCATCACATTTTATAGATGGAGTAAAAATTGATAATTATTTTTAATGGAGTACAATAAAACAAATCTATGCTCAATTGAATACTAAATCTTTAAACTATTTTTTTTATTGTTTTAAATTCTAAAGATTGTATGTTTATATCCACATTCACTACTCGCAAGGAAATTTGGGATAAATTATATAATACATATGAAGGTACTAGTGAATTGTCGCAATCCAGGTTGAATATTATAATGCTTGATTATGAATTATTTTATATGAAACCTTATGATATTATTTTAGATATGTATACTAGATTTACTCAAATAGTGACATCATTACACGCCTTAGGTAAAGAACTTTCAAACTATTAAAAATTTAATAAAATTCTACGTTGTCTACTTGATAAGTTTGATGCCATAGTCGTTGTTATTTGTAAGTAAAAAAAATTAAATGAATATTTTTTTTATAATCTAATTGGCCAACTCATTGACTATAAGTAAAGTTTGAGTCAAAATCTTTTAGATATAGATGAAACTATAGTGCTAAAAGCTCAAGATATAGATGAAAGCAACTTAGTAGATGTTGAGAGTAAAGGGATAGCTTCAATAACAAGAAAATTTCAAAATCTAGTAAAACATAAGCTTCGACATCAACAAAAGTGGAATAAAATTATAAGTGGTAAGAATGTTAAGATTTCCTCTGATGATATTTATTTTGGGTGTAGGAAATCAAACATATGAAAAATCGGTGCCGTAATATAAAAACTCTTCCAGTAAAAGAAATGGTCAAAATAAAAAAATAAAAAAATAAAAAAATGATAAAAAAAAATCAAAATTCAATAAGGGTAAATGATAAAAGGTATAAAATCTCCTAGGCAAATTTAGTTTTTGAATCATCAGTCCAAGAGCAAGGTAATGAGGTATAAAGTTTTTTTTTTGTGCTTATGTGCTATAGTTAATCCTAGTGTATATATTATTTATTTTTTTGTTCATTATAAAAAATTTCTATGCTATTTTTATATTTTTTTATATTTTTATACATTTTATTTTATTTTGGTTATATATTTGTGTGATTTATCTCAGATCTATATACACAAATCACTTTTTACATGATCTTTGCATAAGAGAATCAATTCACTTCTCTAAATTTTTTTAGATGAAAAATGTATCTCCTTTTAACCTAAAAAATTAGCAAGTAGTGATTGACTTCCCTAAATCAATTTGAGGAAGAAACATCAAATATTGTATCTCTTCCTCTAACTCTTTTAGTGGTGTCATTTTCTTTTTGGAGAAAAGTCTATTTCAATTTTAAAGTTGGACTTTACATTTGAGATCTATTCTCTCTTCTTATAGTAATCTATCTCATATGAAAAATACTGAAAGTCATTAAATCTCGTTCAAGTTTTCTTGATCAGATTGTTGCATTTATCATATCAATATGATTCAGATTTCTGGTTTATTCTTCCTTATATTAGAGAGTTAGTTTTTTTTCTCTTATATCTAGAAGATATTCTCACAACTGAGAGTTTTAAAAGTTTTGAAAAGAAGCTAGCTCATAGATGTGACAAGAGGCATAAAATGAGCCCGATAGAAAACTAAATGATGTTTAAAATTAAAAAATGTGTAAAGTGCCCTAAATGACTGACGAGAGGCATATGATGAGCCCAAAAAATTAAAGATTCCATCTCTTTCAAAGCTTTAAGTATTAGAAGAATTTACGTACTACTTGATATCTTCAAACTCTTGATTTTGGAAAATCATGATTTTGTTGATCACTTTGCAATATTATTCTATCAGATATTTTTTTAAATTGACATTTGAACATATCACTTTTCTTATGTAATTTCTTGTTTGAATTAAATTTTTGATTTAAAAAATGACTTTAACATGTAAAGAGCATCAGCTAGGGTTGATAAAATTCAAATTTTTATAACCTTTTTGGATCTTAGAACGATCAATTCTTTTCTTTTTTTTTTTTTTGAATAAAACTAAGAGGTTACTTTCTTAATTTTAAAATTTTACTGAAGTTAATTAATTCTTCTTAAAATATCAGCACCACCTCAACCTGATTAGAGTTTGTTATATGTGTTTCATTTTATTTTATGTATTTTCCCTTTATTTTGACAATCTCAAAGGGGGAGAATATTTTTTTTTGTTGCATTTATTCATATTACATTTATATTAGTTTATCTATTGTTTAGATTCTAAAAGATTTTTTTTTGTTTTTTATTTATTTCTATGTCAAAAAAATGAAAAAAAAAATGCTATTTTGATTTCCCCTAATTTTAATATAATTATCTTAGTGAGGGGGAGATTAGGAAAAAATTCAACCAGTAATGTTTTCCATCATAAAAAAGGGGGAGATTATTGCAACTCGAGCTCATGGTTTTATATTTTTTATGATAACAAATATTGTGGCTCACATCCTATTGTCTACTTATATTTGCAATATATTTTTGTTTGTGTGCGTACTAGCTATTGAGGAACACCATGCACCATCCAATACAGGTTTAAGGTTCAAAATTGGGTAGAATAGATTATGATGTAACTCATTTTTTTATATTTATTATTATATTTTTGATTTCTTAGGTCATGTCCTGTAAAGGTGTATGCTTGCTTGGTAACCATGCATACACACTCAGGGGGAGTTATATTGACTCAAAACTAGAAGTTCAATTTTTGAACTAATCGTATTGTATGTTTTATAACGTACTTTATGATTAGCTCATCTAACTAATCATACTGAACAATTTAGATCATCTAGGATGATTAATTATGATCATAAAAATTTCTGTCAATCATAATGTTGGCATTATTTTGAATTTCATTTTTTGTTCTAATCATCCAAGATGATCTATATCGTACTAAACTATGAAATATAATAATGCTTTAATTTATCCTTTGATTAGCAGGCTAATTATAATTAAATTATTATATCATATCATACAGGACAATCTTAATTTTGTACAAGATGATCTTAGATATTTTTTGGGATGACCATCAATCGTACTGTTGCAGATATATTTTTATGGTTTATGATTTTGATTATGGTAAACACTCTTATTTCTCTATGACTGCCTTATCTACTTACATTTCAGGTCCAAACAATCAGACTGCAATTTGGAACCAGCTCAAGATTGGGTAGACTAGATCAAGTCAGTTTGTACACTTTTTCCTTTCTTGAGTTTATTATTTTTGGTGTGGCTCCTGATGCTTTATAACTTGGAAGATTTTCTGACTGTTCCCTAGAGTTTACTATTTTTTCTAACAACATCTGGGATGATATTTATATCGGCCTGGATGATCTGTTCAAAATTAGAAACCCTAATTAGGGCATCCTCATTAAAGCAGTCGTCATTATGCAAAACACATCGTCCTGGATGATTTTGTATAGGCCAGGATGATAGGCTCAATTCAAAAAGAATCTGCCGCTAGATCTACTTAGGAAATACGTATTTTTGTACATTATCCCTGTGGATCGGCCTGGCATATCAGGATCGGCCTGGCCAATAAATTTGGCAATTAAGGAAAGCAATTAATGGTGATTTGCATGATCACATCGACCGGGTCGATCGCAAGATTGTCCGGGCCGATTGGACATCGTCTAGCTTCATTGCAGGGTGATGTTTAGGACGATTTTCCTCATATTTGAACTAATCATCCAGGACTTCCTATCGTCCTGGATGATAATGTCGGCAACTTGCATTAATGAGCTTGTTTTGAGATCTTCTATTTAAGCAATGATATGAAACTTGGTAAGTGTCTTTGGCAGCCATTATAGTTTCGTTCTTTTTGGGGAAACTTGAAGAGAGAGCTTGAAAGGGAGTGAGGAAAGGGTAGAGTTTGAGAGAGGGAGAAGATCCTGTTAGGGGAGACTCCAGGGAGTGTAGAGGGGGTTCCACACGGTTGCTCCGGTAAGCTCGCACCTGAATACCGTCGGATTCAAGGCTTGTCTCGAGGGAAGTGCACCGGGGAAGGTTGAAGTGATTTTGTAAGGGCTTCTCCACCTAGCTATGGGGGCTAAAGGAGAGACACTTAGTTTAGTGCAATACTTGGAGGGTGCCTCCAAGGAGTGGACGTAGGTCAAGGTTTGACCGAATCACTATAAATCCGATGTGTTCTTTCCTTTATTACTTCAGCATTATTTTTTTCCGCACTTGGTTTTTATTGTGGTGATATTGGTTTTGGTTTGTGTTTTGATTTATAGATTCTTCTTTTCCAATTCACCTCTCTTTATTAGCCTTGGGCCAGTTCATAAGGGCCTAACATCCCTAACAAACTTTCTAGTGTCATCTGAACACTTTCAAGTGGTATCAGAGCGGGATTCATAAAATAAGTTTTTGAAAGCTTTTAAATTTTTCGATCCATGGCTAATTTATCAAGTCATAATATTATGGAAGGTTATTCAATCACCAGACCACCTTTATTTGAAAATATCACTTTTAATTTTTAGAAAATTTGCATGTCTATTTTCTTGCAATCGATTGATTTTCGCATGTGGCATATGATTTTAACTGGTTATTCATCACCTTCATGTATTGTTAATGGAGTTAAAATTGATATTCCTTTTAATCAATGGAATAGGGAAGTGAAAGTTTGTTATGGATGTTAAGCCCTATAGAACTGGCCCAAGCTAACCAAGAGGGGGGGTGAATTGGTATTTTAAAAAAATTTCTTTTCACAAAGAACGAAAAACACATAAACCAAAATCACACCACGAGGAAAAATAAATACAGAAATTTAAATGTGCGGAAGCAAGAAATAAGAACACATAAATTTATAGTGGTTCGGTCAACTCGACCTACGTCCACTCCCCGGAGGCACCCTCCGAGAATTGCACTACCAACGTGACTCTCCTTTAGCCCCCACAGCTAGGCGGAGAAGCCTTTACAACGAACCTCCTTTTTGCCACCCCGGCAAGGCAGAGAACCTATCTCTTTTTGCTTCCTCCTAAAGCTGGCAAAGAACCACAACCAAACGCTGACTCCTTACCACTACCGACCCTTCCATGGACAAGAAACTCTAGACGAAGAAGAAGCAGAGCGATCCTTTAAGCAACCCTTGTGAATCCCCTCACAAGCTCCCCCTCATAAGATCCTCTCTCTCTCCCTCTCTCTCTTTCTCTCCTCAAGGCCTTCTCAGGTCAAGGCAGCAGCACAAAGGTTGTTCAAAATGTTGAACAAGAGCTCTTAAATAGAAGAGCTTCAAAGGAGCTCATTAATTGCAAGTTGCCGACTATATCGTCCAGGCCGATATGGACATCGGCCTGGCCGATCAGTACAAATCACAGAAGATCGGCCTAGGCATCGCCCTATTTTGGGTGCTGGACGATTAAAATTTGGCTTGATCGTCTTGGCCGATCTCACGATCGTCTTGGCCGATTAGTTCAATTCAGAAGAAAATCGTCCTGAGCATCGCCCTGTTTTCAAGCTGGCCGATCCTCGATCGTCCAGGAGTAACCAAGGATATTGAATATATCATCCTGGCCGATCCTGTGATCGTCCAGGTTGATGTGATCGTATCAATCATCCTTAATTACTTCCCTGATTTGTCTGTTTAATTAAGGTATAATTGTGAATATCGTCCAGGTCGATAAATGATCATCCTGGCCGATAATTTAAAAATACAGTATACCTTAATTATCTATGGCGGCAACTTTTTTTTGTTTTGAGCTTATCGTCCTGGCCGATACACGTATCGTCCAGGACGATCTGTTAATGTCGGCTGCCTTAATTAAAAATCCTTAATTAGACTTTCTGTTTTAAGCCTGATCGTCCAGGACGATGTAAATGTCATCCTGGCCGATATGAGTAAAAACAGAAATTCTAATTCTCTCAAGTGTGTGTGTGTAGGGTTACTTAGCATCAGTCTCTTTGAACATTACAAATAGACTCAAGAAAAGAAAAATAAAGTACAGACTGACAAAATCCTTAGACCTACGCAATCCTGAATTGGCTTTTTCTGTTCGTCCGATCTTCGATTCCTGAAAAGTTAGAAGAAACAAGTAGTCCAAGAAGATCAATAGTGTTTGTCAATCATCAAAATCATCCTATGACGAAGTGAACATACTCTAAAAACTTAAGTGACGTTCTGCAGTTTTTGGGAACCGACCTATGGAATAATCGTTTGTACCTGACGAACCTAGTTCGTACGGGAGGATATGTGTGTACGAAATCATTTCATACCCATATACATTAGGATCATTTCCAATGCATTTAAGTAAAATTGTCTAGGATGATCCACGATCGTACGGGATGATCCAATTCGTATTGACTTGAAAACTTATAGTTTTTGGACGATTTTTTGTGTCTTTCCTATAAATAGTCCAAACTAAACTACCTCATAATCTTTTTGCCTACTGATCTTCGTACCTATTAAAAGAAGAGTCAAGGAGAGAGTGTGAGAGAGTGTTTGAAGGAGAATTCTTGCCATTGGAGTGTGAAGGTTTTATGTGGTACTCAAAGGTAAGAGTCTTTACTCTTGGTTCATGATTACTTCACTCTTTTCTCTATTCCTTCTAGAATTCTTGTGAGAAGATCTGCCAAGGAGATCTGGTTCTCTGTCGACACTTAGAGAGTGTGAACAGCCAAAGGGTTCTCTGCCAACGCTTTGAGAGTGTGAACAACCGAAGGGTTCTCTGCCTACACCGGGAGAGTGTAAAAGGATGACGATTCTCTACCAATACTGGGGATAGTGTAAAAGGATGAATGTTCTCTACCAACACTGGGGATAGTATAAAAGGTTGACGATTCTCTACCGTACCGGATAGTGGTGGAAAGAGTATTTGTAAAGGCTTCTCTGCCTTGCTGTGGGTGATAAAGGAGATTCACTATTGGTATTAGTGCAATACTCAGAGGGTGCCTCCAGGGAGTGGATGTAGGTCTTGTTTTGACCGAACCACTATAATCTTTGTCTTTATTTTTCCGCTGCCTTTTTATTTTTGTGTTTTTACTTTTAAAACTGTTGTTGAAAAATGTTTTCTATCAAACTCATTAAAGTGTATTTTTCGGTTTAAAAAATAAAAAGAGGAATTAATTTTTTAATTACCAATTCACTCTCACTCTTGGTTAGCCGCTAGGACATAAGCTTTTTCTTAACAACCTAATTCATAGTGAACGAGTTTCAATAAGTGGTATCAGAGCTCTGTTTCAAAATCGTAAGTTTAGACTACTTTTTGATTAACGTAGATGGATATATTTGGAAACTTAAATACACCCGATGGTTACTGTATAACTAGACCTCCACTGTTTGACAATATACCTTTTGATTTTTGGAAAACACACATGTCAACATTTTTACATTCACTTGATTAACATATGTAGAACTTCGTTCAGGAAGGGTATACAAAACCAACTAGATTAGTTAATGAAGTTAGAGTTGGAACCCTATTTGCAGACTAGACAGTAGAAGAACATGACTTAGAATAACTAAATGCCAAATGCTTGAATAGTTTCTTTTTTGCTTTAAAATCAGAAGACTACATGCGGGTTTCCACTTGCAAGAGTGGAAAGGACATATGGGATAGACTTTGCATAACTTATGAGGGGACTAATGAGATTAAGCAATATATACTTAAAATCTTGTTACATGATTATGAACTGTTTCACATGAAACCAAATGAATCCATTTCTGATATGTACACAAGATTCACACAAATAGTCACCTCTTTGCATGCACTGGGTATGGAACTAACGAATGCTAAAATGATTAATAAGATTCTTTGTTATTTGCCTACTGCTTATGATGCTAAAATTGCTGTAATTACAGAGTCTAAAGATCTAAACATTTACTCTATTGACAATCTTCTTGGTTCGCTAATTGCTTATGAGCAAGGAGTTAGCTAAAGAAAGATTGATGTAGGTGAACCACGAAGGGAGAAAAATACAGCACTAAATGTGGAAGAGTCTAAGAGTGAACACTCACAACCTGAGGATGAAGACGACATCGCATTGATGTCTAGACAATTCAGAAGCTTTCTAAAGAGGAAGCAGAAGAGACGCCAGCATTAGAATAGAAGTAAATTTAATAGAAATGATAAGATTTCAAATGAAGTGATTTGCTATGAGTGCAGGAAACCTTGTCATATCAAGACTGATTGCCCAAAACTCAAAGCTACTCCTAGTAAGGAGAAGTTAGAGGAGAAATCAATTGTAAAGAAGGGCTAGAAAAAGTTTCAAAGAGCTTTATGGGCGGACTCAGCTTCAGATTCATCAGAGACTGAGAAGAAAGAGGAAGTCACTAATCTATGCTTAATGGTCGATAATCTTGATCAGTCAGATCAAGAAGAGGTATGTGACTTAACCTATGATGAACATTTTGAAGTTTCTGAACACATGCATGATTCATATATAAAAATGAAGAAAATGCATGCTAGTCTAAGTTTAGAGTTTGAAGAATTACAAAAGGAACATGAAATCCTTAGAAAAGATCATGCTTTAATTGATGACAACTACATGTAATTCTTTGATGAGTTTGATGACTTGAATAAAAAAATGAAAATTTAAAATCTTCCTATGCTGAACTTGAAAAAGATTTTAAAAATTTTAAGGAAGAATCAGAGAGAAAAATTTATAGATCAAATTTTAAAAATTGAATTTTGGAAGATATGAATTTATTTTATAAATTAATGATAAAAGCTCTTGAGGATAATAGGATACCCCCTAAACTTGAAGATTTTACTAACCTCTTATGTATCCTAAATTTATGCAATCCCTGAATAGACAGATGAATGTCACAAGACTTAGGAAACCATTTCCAAAAGTAAAATATAATAATTGTGGATTGTTTGGATATATAGCTCACTCTTACGAGGAGATAATTGATCTGATCGTCCCGTACAAACTATGTTCGTTCTATACGATCAGTATAAATCTCAAAATCTCCTAATGTGTGTGTGTGTATTCACTCAATTACAATCACTCTCTCTCAAACTTAATTCAAATAAAAATTCAAGTTTTAAATACATAAAGTATCTCATGCTGAATTTGATTTGAAGTCTTTATAGTCTGGATTTTGATTTTCCTGAAATGTTAGTATACACAAGAGGAAAAACAAATTTTTCAAAAAGTGTTAGGAGATAACTATACATAAAATAATAATATTTGAAATCATCAAAATAATACAAGTTACAAGAATGTAAAACATGCAAATAGCAACTCTCTTAACAAAGCTATTGTCCCAAGACTAACCAAGGAGGGGGGGGGGGGGGGGTTGAATTGGTAATTTAAAAATTATACTTCTATTCTTAGATTTTTAGAAAACCTTCTTTAATTATTAATGCAAGTTAAATTTAAAGTTTAAAAATAAACTTTTTAGCCAGATTAAACAACTTGCAGTTAAATTAAATGTGAAAGAAATATAAGAAAGAACACACCAAATTTATAGTGTCAAATCTTGACCAACATCCACTCGCTGGAGGCACCCTCCGAGTATTGCACTAATACCACAAAGTGAGTCTCCTTTTGCCCCCCACAGCAAGGCAAAGAACCATTTACAAAATCTTTTCCACCTTCCCCGGTGCGGCGGAGGAGCCGGGTTCTATGACACCAAAGAGATCTTGTTCTTCCCAAAACTTTTCTCAAGGTGACCCTTAAATCTGATGGTACTGAGGTGCAAACTTGCCGGAGAAACTGTGTAAATATCCCCTCCACACTCCTTTGAAATCCCCTCCAAGGATCATTTTTCTCTTGAACTCCACCCTTTCCTCTCTCCCTTTCAAGTTCTCTCTTCTAGTTTTTTAAAAAAGAACGAAGACACGATGACTGTCAAAGATACACTTTGTCATCCTTTTACACTCTCTTAGTGTCGACAGAGAATTGGACCCATATTGTTGAACTTCACTTAAGAGCCTTCAGAGGAGATGGGCAGAAGCTTGAAGGAAACAAAGTGATCTTTGTCTTAAGTGACATTGTGAATCCCTCACATACCCCTCACTTGATCTCTCACTCTTCACTCACACATTCTCTCCCAAACAGTCACACTCAATGATGTCATTCAAGAGAAAATAACACCAAAGGGACTTGTAATAGTTTCTAGAACTTCTTATATAGAAAGGACAAGAAACAATCATCCAAAAATTGAAGATTTCAAGTTTTCATCCCTCTCGATTATCCCGTATAAACCTGAGTTCGTACATACAAACAGTGTAAAAACTGTCTCGTACAAACTATATCTGTATCAGTACGAACTCTTTTTCATCCGGTACAAATAGAATAATTTCAAAATTCATTTGTACAAATCGTCAGAACAAAATGAACAAAAAATAGAACAGAGGACATTATCTAAGGTTCGTCTGGATGAACAGCTCAAAGTGAAAATCCAAAGGATATTGTCCAGGGACGAACAAGACAATTTGTCTGGACGATTAGAACTTAGAAAAAATTTTCGCTCCCTCTATTCGTTTCATTACTCTTCGTGGAGTATAACTTAACTGATCATCTTATACGAGCAAGTATCGTACAGTACAATCAGTTAAAAATATGAATTATAAAAACTTTCTCTCAGTGTGTATGTGCTCAGTTACTCAATTACAATCACACACTCTCAGACTCAATAAATTGAAAAATACACACTTCAATTTACAAAACACGCTAAGCTGAACTTGAATTGAAGTTTTCAACAATCTGGAGTAAGATTTCCCTGAAATGTTAGTACATACAAGTGCAAAAAATAATTCTTTCAAAATATAGTATAAGAAATAATAATCAAAGCAATAATATTTAAAATCATCAAAAATATACAAGTTGCAAGAATATTAAACAGGAAAAACTAAGTAGCAACTATTCTCAGCAATCTCCCCCTTTTTGATGATGACAAAACAAGTATTGTTTGAATAAAATTGAATACTTTACATTTCTCCTTAACTCCCCCTAAATGAAAAAGCATGTGAATATAAGGGAATTTCTATTAAGAACAAATCAGTTTTAATTTATTTTTTTAAGTAAATACAAAACCAAACTACAAGGAAAACTACAAGGAAAAATATCAAACATAACAAACAAATAATATTTCTCCTCCTTTTTGACAACAATAAAAAGAGAAGAAGTAAAATAATAAAAATATAAGAAGTCATATGAGAAACCTTTGATAATTGATCCAGAAAGTAAATGATTTATAATTGCAATAACAAGATTAACATTTATTTGATAAAAATAAACATTCAAAAAATTTAAATTAAAATATAACATAGACAAGATAAAAATATCAAGATCATGAAACATTCTAGACAATTAGATAAGGAAAAATATTGCAAAAGTGATGAAATGAAGATTAATTTAAGTCAATTTTCAATACAAAATATAATTGAACACTAGATTGACTGGAAATTGAAGATCAAAAGATATAGGAAAGATTAGTTGGCGACATTGCGCATCTTTTTCAAATATTTGTGGCACACTTGTGCATCTTTTTGTAGATGGGCTAATTTTGTGCCTCTTTTCAATTTGCGAACCATTGCGCAATCTTTTGATTTTGGTATATTTGTACATCTCCATTTATTTTAATTGATCTTTCGAAAATCAATAATTTAAAAATTCAAACTTCTCTAAGTACAAAGATAATTATATTGAAAAAGAGAATATAAAAGAATAATAAGACATTAAACTTGCATTAATGATATTAAAATTTTGTATGCCTAAAAAAGAACATGAGATTGATTGCCTTAATTGATCATGTTATAAATTAACTTAAATTTTTTGAAAAATTAGATTTCCTAATGAAGTTAATTTGTATTGCAAATCATATTATAACACTTTTAAGATTAATTAAGTCAGGATAATCATATAGTCAAACGAACATTTCAAACATAGAATAAAAACTCTTAAACATTCAAAAAATCTAAAGCAATACAAGAACAGAAAAACACTAAACAAAACAAAAGTACATAAACTATAAAAAGTCATCACGTCACATAACAAATGTCTCACAAAAAGATTTGTTCTCAATATTGAATGACACGTAGTTCGTACATACGAACTTTGGGTTTTGTACGTATGATCAGTTATAAAAAATGAATATGCCCCTATAGCCGTTTACAGGCGTATAGAAGAAATAATACAAATTATTCAAGATGATCAGGAGATTGTACAGTATGATATGTACTGGAAAAAAACTAAATAATACGCAATTAGTCCAAACCAACTCTCAACTTGCTACAAAATTCATACAGTACGAAAATAATTTCGTGCAGTACGAATAGAATACTTAGAAAAAATTTGCACAACCGATCAAAAACATGGAATCTGATGTGAAAACATTTTAAAATCATACAAAACACAAAAAATAAAAATAGAATAATAAACAAAACAAACATAAATAAAAATACTACAAATAAAAAGCATGCATACCAAAACAAAAAAATGCATAAATAATGGTTTAAACATTATTTTGCTCCTGGTCTGATGATTCGGAAGCTAGGTCTGTCCATGAGATTTTTTTCTTTTCTTTATTTGCCCTTTTTACAACTTGCTTAGCTTTACCCTTTACTTTAGCAAGAAGAGTTCTCAAATTAGGGCACTGACTTTTCAGATGTCCAGATTTTTTACATCCAAATTAAATAATATTCAGAGAAATCTAAATATTCTTATCATTTTTACCTTTATTCCATTTTATTTTATGCTTATCTTATGTTTTAGTGGACTTTAATTTGCTTGTTAAGTCATCGCTTTCCTCACCAACTAAGCCAGTTTTCTCCATTTTTCAGTTTTTAGCACTATTGTTTCACCAACATCCAAAAGTTTTTGACCCAAATGTTGCTTGTAGGTAATGAGTGAGACAATCAAATTATCAATAGAATATTCATTCAAATTTTATGATTCATAAATAGAAAAAACTTTGGCATCAAACTAGTCAAGTAAACAACATAGAATTTTATTGACTATTTCAAAGTTTGAAAATTCTTTACCTAAAACATGCAGTGATGTCATAATTTGAATAAACCTAGTATACATGTCTAAGATCAACTCATAAGGTTTCATGCTAAAGAGTTCATAGTCATGCATAAAATATTCAACTTAGATTGCTTGACTTCACTAGTACCTTCATATGTAATGCATAAACTATCCCAAATTTTCTTGCCCATAGTACATGTAGAGATTCTCATATAATCTTCAGAATTTAAAGCATAGAATAAACAATTCATACATTTAGCATTTAATTCAGCATAAAGTTGTTCTACTCTACTCCATTCAGAAAAATGGGTCTCAATTTTGATTCCATCTATAATACTTGACGGTACATAATAACCACTTTGAAGTATATGTCACATTTGATAATCTATTGATTGCAAAATGTAGACATTCAAATTTTTCAAAACTCAAAAGAAATATTTTCAAATAAAGATGGTCTAACAATCGAATATCCATCTAATGTGATACGGTTTCTAAAAGTAACCATACTCATTTTTCAAAAAGTAGTTTAAACTTATGATTTTGAAATAAGGCTTTGATATGAAATAGGTTGTTAGACCTAAGCTATTGTCCCAAAGCTAACCAAGAGGGTGGGGGGGGGGGGGGGGGAATTGGTAATTTAAAAATTATACTTCTATTCTTAGATTTTTAAAAAACCTTCTTTAATTAATAATGCAAGTTAAATTTAATGTTTAAAAATAAACTTTAAACCAGAGTAAACAACTTGTAGTTAAATTAAATGTAGAAGAAAAATAAGAAAGAATACACCAGAGTTATAGTGGTTCGATCAAATCTTGACCTAAGTCCACTCCCCGAAGGCACCCTCCGAGTATTGCACTAATACCACAAAGTGACTCTCCTTTTTCACCCACAGCAAGACGGATAAGCCTTTACAAAATCACTTCCACCTTCTCCGGTGCGGCGGAGGAGCCGGGTCCTTTGACACCAAAGAGATCTTCTTCTTCCCAAAACTTCCCTCAAGACGACCCTTGAATTTTATGGTACTGAGCTGTAAACTTTTCGGAGCTCTACACTCCCTTGAAATACCCTCCAAAGATCTTCTCCCTCTCAAACTCCACCCTTTTCTCTCTCCCTTTCAAGTTCTCTCTTCTAGTTTTCTCAAAAAGAATGAAGACATAATGGCTGCCAAAGATACAATTTGCCATCCTTTTACACTCTCCAAGTGTCGGCAGAGAACCGGACCGATGTTATTGAACTTCACTTAAGAGCCTTCGGAGGAGATGGGTAGAAACTTGAAGGAAATAAAGAGATCTTTGCTTTAAGTAACTTTGTGAATCCCTCACAATCCCCTCACTTGATCTCTCACTCTTCACTCACAAAATCTCTCCCAAACACTCACACTCATTGGTCCCTCTGAAGAGAAAATAACACCAAAGGCACTTATAATAGTTTTTAGGGCTCCTTATATAGAAAGGACAAGAAAAAAACGTCAAAAAATGAAGATTTCATGTTTTTATTGCTCATGATTATCTCGTACGAACTTGAGTTAGTACGTATGAATAGTGTAAAAATTGTCTAGTATGAACTATATGTGAATCAGTATGAACTCATTTTCATCTGGTACAAACAAAATAATTTCAAAGTTCATCTGTATGAATTGTCAGGACGAAATGAAATAAAACAGAATAGAGGACATCGTCCAGGGACGAAGGGGTAAATTCGTTTGGATGAATAGTTTAAAGTGAAAATCCAGAGGATATCGTCCAGGGATGAATAAGACAATTCGTCTGGACTATTAGGACTTAGAAAAATTTTTCACTCCCTCTGTTCATTTCATTACTCTTCGAGGAGTATAACTTAACTGATCGTCTTATACGAACAAGTATCGTACAGTACTATTAGTTAAAAATGTGCATTATAAAAACTTTCCATTGGTGCGTGTGTGCTCAGTTACTCAATTGCAATCACACTCTCTCAGACTCAATAAATTAAAAAATACAGACTTCAATTTACAAAACATGCAAAGCTGAACTTGATTTGAAGTCTTCAACAATCTGGAGTATGATTTCCCTGAAATGTTAGTACACACAAGAGAAAAAAATAATTCTTCCAAATTATATAAGGAGAAATAATAATCAAAACAATAATATTTGGAATCATCAAAAACATACAAGTTGCAAGAATATTAAACAGAAAAAACTAAATAGCAACTATTCTCAATAATAGTTGTTGTAAAAATCATTGTTGCAAATTGTGTTTAAAAATACACTATAAATTGTGTTTAAAAACTAAGTACTTGCTTCCACTATAAATTTTTATGATTAAAATTTAAAAATAAAAAAAAATTATTAGAACTTATTTTTAGGATTTTTTTTATTACAACAATTTTCGCAATTCACCCCCCTCTTGGCGCATCTAGTAATTTCAATTGGTATAAGAGCGGGATTTTAAAAATAGCATTTTTGAAAACCTTTAAAATCGATCATGTCTCATTTTGGTAATCATAATACTTCGGAGGGTTACTCAATAACCCATCCACCTCTTTTTGATAATATCTTATTTGAAATTTGGAAAGTTTGAATGTCTACTTTTTTACACTCTATTGATTACCGCATGTGGACGTTAGTTAATGATGGTTACATTGCACTGTTTAAACTTGTGAAAGGAATGAAAACTTAAGTACCTTTTAATGAATGGGGCAATGAGGATAGAGACTTAGCTCAATTGAAGGCGAAGTGCTTAAACTGTTTCTTTTATGATTTGAAATCTGAGGACTATATGAGAGTTTCTACCTGTACTATAGGTAAAGAGATTTGGGATAGATTATGCATCACGTATGAAGGAACTAGTGAAGTTAAACAGTTTAGGCTTAACATTATATTGCATGATTATGAACACTTCCGTATGAAACCTAGCAAAATAATATCTAACACGTACACTAGGTTCACCCAAATTGTGACATCCTTGCATGCATTAGGTATAGAAATTTCAAATTCTTAGAAAGTTAATAAGATTCTTAGAAGCTTACCTAGTTCTTATGATGCTAAAATTACTGTCATCACTGAATCTAAAGACCTAAATATTTTTTTATTGATAATTTGCTTGGGTCACTCATTGCATACCAATCTAAGGAGTGAGTCAAAGGCAAAGTGATGCAGGTGAAAAGAAGAAGGAGCGGACGGTGGCATTGAAAGTAAATAATTCAGAAAGAGAAAGCTCTACATGGGAGGAAGATAATGAAATAGCCTTGATGCCCTGACAGTTCAAGAAATTTTTGAAAAGAAAACAAATATGTCATCAGAAAAATTGGAATAAAGGTTAAAGCTTGAGGTTTACTAAAGTTTCATCTGATATAATCTATTTTGATTGCAGGAAACTAAGCCACCTTCATGCTGATTATCCTAATATAAAGAGCTAACCAGCTAAGGAAAAAGGCAAGGACAAAGCCAAGTATAAGAAAGGAAAGATAAAGACATAAAAAGTATTTTGGGTTGACTCTACCTCAGAATTATCAGAAGAAGAAGCAAAGGAGGAGGTAACAAATTTGTGTCTAATGGCTAATGATAATTTTGATCAATAAGATTAAGATGAGGTATGTCAACTTCGATATGAAAATTTATTGCTTATTTCTAAAAAAATTCATGACTCGCATAGAAGAGTGAAAAAGATGCATTCTAGTCTTAATATTGATTTTAGTACTTTAAAAATTGAGCATACTAACATAGTTAAAGAACATTCTGATTTAGATAGAGATCACATGTCCCTGCTTGATTAGTATAAAGCATTAAATAATAAGTATATTGAATTACCAAAAGCGCATGAATCCTTGAAAACCATGTATGTTGAACTAGAAGAGGCTTTTGACAGACTAGACAAACTTGTATTAGAGGTAGATCATAGTAAACATTTATTAAAATGGGAAGTTCATGGATTGACATATCAAAACAACATATTAAAAGAAAAAATCAAAGAACAAGAAAAAGAAAATGCATCACTCATATTAGCCAAATCTAGCAAACCCCTAACAATGCATGCATCACAAAACTTTAAGAAGAGGCAACACCACTCACATAGATTAGTAAACTCATTTCCTATTGTTAGGTGCTTCTCTTGTGGTATTCTTGGTCACATAGCCCGCACATACACGATTCACCGTAGGACACACATGGTATAGAGACCTAAATTACATCCATCATCGCATAGCATGCATACTTCTTATTCATGCAAGCATAAGGAGGAACCCAAACTCACTTGGGTTCATAAATCTACCCCTTGAATGAAATTATAGGGATGCTCTCCAAAAAGACCTAGTGAGAGCATGAGGTACCGGGATAATGGATGCTCACAATATATGACTGGAGATATAAAGAAGTTCATTTTGCTAGAAACTAGGACCGGAGGCAAAGTAACATTGGGAGACTACACCACTAGGAAAGTGGTGGGCTTAGATATTATTGGTAATGCTAAGAATTTTTTAATTTAAAATGTTTTATTAGTTGATGGTTTGAAGCATAACTTATTTAGCATTAGTCAATTATGTGATAAAGGTTTTGACATAAAATTTCTCTCTGACAAATGCCTGATTAGTTTAAATAAAAAACTTATTTTAGAAGGAGAATGAATGAATAATATTTACATGTTAGACCTTAATTTCATTGATTGTTCAAATTCATTTAGCTTGAAAATAATTGAAGATGACTCATGGCTATGGCATAGGAGACTATGCCATGCTAGTATAAAAATACTTAGAAACATTACTTAGAAAAACCTAGTTAGAGGCATACCTAAGTTAGACTTCAGTAAGGACCATCTATATGATGCCAACAAACTAGGAAAATAAATAAAATCATCCTTTCATTTAATCAAAGATGTGTTCACCTCTAGGCTATTAGAAATTCTTCACATGGATTTATTTGGACCTGTTAGCACAACTAGCCTAGGAGGGAAAAATTATGGATTTGTGATTGTAGACGACTTCACTAGATTCACTTAGATAAGATTTCTAGCATATAAGAATGAGTCATTTGATGATTTTAAGATTTTTTCCAATAGGATTCAACTAAAATTAGGATGTGAAATATCAACAATCCATAGTGGTCATTATAAAGAGTTCCAAAATGAAAGATTTGAATCATTTTGTCAAGAGATAGGAATAAAGCAAAATTTTTGAGCCTCTAGGACTCCATAGCAAAATAGAATAGCATAAAGAAAGAATAGAACCTTGGTAGAAGCTGCTAGGGCAATGTTAGCTGAGTACACCCTTCCTAGATACTTTTGGGTAGAAGTAGTAAACACACTGTGTTATGTCTTAAATAGGGTGAACATTAGATCAAAGCTTAGTAAAACTCCTTATGAACTCCTTAAGGGTCAGACATCAAATCTTTCACACTTATATGTATTTGGGTGCAAGTGTTTTATCTTAATTAATGGCAAACTTCCCTTAGGAAAATTCGATCCCAAGTCTGATGAGAGTGTCTTCTTAGGTTATTCAACTGTAGGTAAGGCCTATAGAATCTTTAATAATAGAACCCTTATAGTAGAAGAGTCCACCCATATAGTTTTTAATGAATCAGATAAGCCCTCTGAATCTAAAATTGAAGAAGATGAAATAAAGGTAATTCAAGGAGTAGAGACTATGACCTTAGGAGAAAGGGTAGGACCTCAGGAAGATTTGCCTAGAGAATAGAGATATTATTCTAGTCATACTAAAGAGTTAATTTTAGGAGACCCTTCTAAAGGTGTAAGAACTAGGCATGGACATAGGAAGGAGGTTAGTCATTCAGAATTCATCTCTACGAGAGAACCCACAAGTATAGATCAAACTTTAAGAGATGAATTCTGGATCCTAGCATTACAAGAAGAACAGAACAAATTCACCAGGAATGATGTTTGGGAGTTAGTCAAGAGACCTAAAGAATAGAGTGTAGTTGGAATAAAATGGGTCTTTAAAAATAAGGTGAAAGACTCAGGAACCATAATATGAAATAAAGGCAAACTAATAGCTAAGGGGTACAACCAAATTGATGGAATATACTTTAAAGAAACCTTTTCCCTAATTGCTAGACTAGAAGCCATAAGAGTGCTCTTAGCTTTTGCTTGCTTCAAGAACTTCAAATTATATTAAATGAATGTTAAGAGTGCTTTTTTGAACGGGGTAATCAAGGAGGATGTCTATGTTGAGCTACCCCATAGATTTGAAAGTTCATTATTTCCAAACCATGCATTCAAATTAAAAAAGGCACTTTATGGATTAAAACAAGCACCTAGAGCCTTGTACAAAAGACTTAGCTCATTCTTATTGGATAGAGGATTTGTAAAGGACACTGTGGATACTACACTCTTCTTACAAAAGGTTAAAGATAAAATTCTCATTGTTCAGCTCTATGTGGATGACATCTTATTTGGATCTTCAGATAATCATTTATGTGATGAATTCTAAAAAAATAATGAGTAATGAATTTGAAATAAGCATGATGAGAGAACAAAACTATTTTCTTAGCTTTAGTGTAAAACAAATGGATAATAGAACATTTCTTAGCCAAATAATGTACATTAAGGATATTTTGAAAAAATATAAAATGGATAGTGCTAAACCCATGAACACTCCAATGAGCTTAACAATTCAATTAGACAAAGATCTAAATGGAAAATCAGTAGACCAAAAAAAATATAGAGGAATGATCAGATCTCTCCTTTACCTGACTGCCAGTAGACTAGACATAATGTTTAGTGTGTGTCTTCGTACCCATTTTCAAGCTAATCTTAAAGAGTCTCACTTAGCTGTGGTCAAGAGAATTCTTAAATATCTACTAGGCACCCCGAACTTGGAATTTAGTATCCCAGGCACATCACTTCCTTTGAAATCGTAGGGTACTCAGATTTTGATTTTGCAGGATGTAAGATAGATAAAAAAAGCACCTCTGGTACCTGTCAATTCATTGGACAATCTTTAGTTTTTTGGTCGAATAGAAAGTAAAATTTGGAAGCCCTCTCCATAGCTAAGGCAGAATATATTATAGTAGGAAGCTATGTTGAATAAGTAAGATGGTTAAAGCAACAAATTCTTGATGTTGGATTACCTGTAGGAACCATCTCAATTATGGGAGATAATACAAGTGCAATTTGTATCTCTAAAAATCTAATTCAACACTCTCGAACAAAACATATAGACATTAGACACCGTTTCATAAGAGATCAAGTTGCTAAAGGAGATATAGAATTGCATCATATCGCTATAAAAGATCAATTGACATACATCTTCACGAAACGACTAACATTCGACATATTTAGAACTTTGAGGATGAAAATGGGTGTCATAGACATTAATGCATAAAAAAAAACATTTTTGTATAATTCTGAAATGTGATATATGTGAGAAATAAAAAGTGGGGTTCATGGGTTTGGAAAGGTACAAAAATTATATGTTTTGGAAAGTAAAAAAAATGTGTGTTTTAAAGTATATAGATTTTGGAAAATTATTGTGAAGAGTGTGTGTTTTGGAAATTGTATATGTCTTGGAGTGTGCCAAGTTTGACTTGAAAGTTTGAAATGCTTTGAGATGTAAAGTGTGTAAAAATGAAAAGAAAGGGTTGGTTATGTGAAATAAAGTGTGTATGTCGAATGGTGTTTTAAAGTGGGTGATTGTTGAAGGTGTTTTTGGAGAGATAAGGTGTGGATGTTGGAGAGTAGATTAGTTGGGAGTCTATTACAAAATGAAATTGTTGAAAAACAAAGCTCTCTTTACCTCTCTCTCTTCCTTTTTTTTACTCCCCCTTTTTTGTACCTCGAGTTGAATGTTGGAATGATATACAGTGTGCTTTCAAAAAGTAAAAGATTTCAAAAGCAAAGGCAACAAACTGCTGTCCAAGCTAGAAAAAATATACATTTTAATTTAAATAGTATTTTTTATTTATTTCATTTTAGATTATTAAATGTGTTTCTAATACATGTTTTTCCTTCTTTACTTTTATGAAGAGCGAGGAATGCTACCGGTCGAGTGAATAAAATGATAAGGGACTAAAAGGCGTCAGTCACCTCCATCCATCTGCGTAGAGGTGCTACGGGCGAATCCACCATGTCGTAGTCCACGGAAATTATAAGTATTCTGAAACTTAGAAAGCTCTTAGGAGGCCCTTGATATGGTTTGTGCGAACCCTTCTACTTTAGGTCCCTGTAGTAACATCAATTCTATTAGGTTTATTTTTATTTTATTCTAGATCCCTAGTGCGCAATGTCATAAGGTTTAGTGATAACAAACATTTTCATCTCATATAACATTAGTGATATTTAAGGACAAAAATTAAGGACTGAGTTATAGAAAACTTAGACTTAGGATGCATGCACATTTTAGGGTAGAAACATAGAACATAGTTAACTTAGTCACATCTCACTACAGGATTAGTTAATATATTTTACTTAAATGCAATCAACCCTTTGTAATAATCAAACTAAACAACAAATCAATTTATAACAAGTGTAAAATCTTTAGTTCTGTTATACTCGCAATAAAATGGCAGTTACTATATGGACATTGGACATTACTTTTTTGATAATTTAATTTGATTGTTTATATTATTTGTGCAATAGAATTACTTATTTCTTTAGGTTTTCTTGCATGCCGTATTTTATTTTAGCCTGAATACAATTGGGGTTTTCTATGAGGGTATGATAAAATTTTTATACTTGAAATCATAATAAATTTTTTAGGTTCACATAGAAACTCTAAAGATATAAAAAGTAAGCTCGGGATCGCCAAGAGTCAGTATAAGCATATTATTACCTTCTCTTCCTTGTAAAGCACCTCCTAACCTATGGGTTCTAGCGGAGCACTTGACCTATGAGGGTGCAATTCTGTCAAGGGGATGTTGTGCAAACTCTAGGGAAAAATCTATTTTCTAAGCCTAAATTTAAAACTGCTTCATACTTATTTTATGAAATCGAGTTAATCAGCATGTATTACATTAGATACAAATTAAAAGAGTTTAAAATATTAATTGTACTTTATTTCTAGGCATCATTAATCCTACATAAGTTTAGGGGCCAATTAGGATCAATCTTAGATATTGGCCCCCAATTCCTTGAACTTTAAGCAATGTCCCTACCCATCATTCATAAAGAGATTGGACACATTATTTTAAAGAACCTAGGTGGTTAGCTGGCTCCTTGATATAGGTCGGGGTATGTCTAAATTTGCACTTCATTAATTAGGTTTTGGTTACTATATTGTAGTGCCCGAATTTGATTTAGGTTTTGAGGCAATTTTTTTTTAAATCTTAAGTCGTAACCCTCTAGGAATATAATCTCAATTTTTTTGTAAAAAGTTAATTTAAACTTAAGAATTTTTCTCCTAATATGTAAACCCTAACATAGGGTAGACTAAGATTGCCTCTGAGCCTCTCAGAATTCGACACCTCCTACTTTTCCTCCATTGGCTCATTAATAATTATTCAACATTGTGCTTTCTCCTTGAAAAATTCTTACTTCTATTCCTTTTCATCTACTTTGAAGTCAAAGGATATGAAATCACTGCTTTAATCGAGAGTTTTCATAGGAGCATCCCTCCTAAGATGTAATTAACTATAAGGGCTTGCCACTATAGGGATTTGAGAACCCCAAATTAAAATAAATCATATTTTACTACTATAAAATAAGGGAAAAATATTTGTGAATGTAGATATCTTTAAAAAAAATTTCATTTTTAATTTTAAATATACTTATAGAATATTATTATTATCTTTCTAGGTAATATAATATTTTATTTATTATATTCAATTTAAGAAATAATAAATTTTATAAAACCCACTAATTCTATTGGGTGTTTTAGAGAATGTTATATTCATCTTTTAAGATTATATAATACTCTCTTTTTTACACCTAAATAAATGAATGGATTAACTTTGCAAAAATCATATATTTCTTTTTTTAAACACAATCTCTAGAATTTCTTATTCATATTTTGAGATGATATATTATTCTTTGAATTGTATTTTATCATAGAAATTTCTTTTTTCAAAACCCTCTTTTGATATTGTATCCATTAGAGAATATTGTGTTAGTTTCCCGATACTGTACTTTATTCTCAATGCAGTATTCATTAATAAAATAGTAGAAATCAAAATCTACGTGGCAGTGTCACATTTTTTCACCACCAAGGTTTTTCTGGTGACTCTACTGTGGAAATAATCCTCTCTCCATCTTTAGCAGTGATTCATAACTTTATATCGGTAGTATAATTATTTTAGGCATAGGTTGTAACTACCTTTCTTTTGAGATTCTTTTATTCATTTCAAACTTAGATAATTTGACTGGTATCTAAAAAAATTTAGAGTTCTAATTTTGGACCCCGTCAGAAAACTAACGGGAAGCTCCTTTGTACAACCTTTTTTCAAAGAAGATTCCTATGTGCTGATTTGAATATTGCGATTACATTTTTCTTGTAGCTTGATGTTTGACTTAGCATTGAGTCCAAAATCTCGAAGTTATAATTAAATCACTAAATAAAATTTATTCTTATCTCAATATTATATATTACAGTTATTTTTTTAAATAACTCAAATGTATGAAATGGGATAAGATTTGGATAATTTAGCTCGGTTAATTAAACTTTTGTAAATAATATAATTTATTCAGAGTCTAATTAAAATCTTCAATTAAATTTCAGGAAAAATGATAGGTAAATTAATATTTTCCTTGTCCGACAACATGAACCTATCCTACAATCCTTTTACTGATTGTAGCATAATCAAGTTTGGAAAAGGATTTGAGGACTTACAGTTGTTTGTTAGTGGACCTGAGTTCATTATTATTCCACCCACTGAGTTTGAAAATTAGAAACCTATCCTAGAATTCACCTTGGGATGCAGGTCTCAAACTTATCCAATATACCGAAGGCCCTTGGTGTTTTCTAGAATTGAGCAACCTAGTCAAGATCAAAAACTCAAGCCAGTTGTGGTGGTGGATAGTTCTACTCCTTTAAGTGCCCCAAGTAAGTTTGAAATTGGTTCTTCTTCTAATTTATCAATGATTATGACAAAAACTTAGATAAGGAATAATAATCGTCATATAAAGAGAAGAATGGCAAAATTAGGAATGTCAATAAAGAGTGAGCGCATTCCTCATACCTCTCCACACCTTAGTGATAGTAGGTTCCATCTCCTTTCCAGTACTAATGGAGAGAAAGATGCAAGGATGTTCGCTCGTTCATCCCCTACTATTGTTAGAAAGTCTACTGCTAAGCCAACAAAAAATAAGGAAACACACATTCAGAATTTGGTGAGGGCTATAGTATAAGGGTGTGCAGATGGTCGCCCATAGACTAGAGAAGGGTTTTTAAGAAATAAGAAAAGAATGATCAGTAAAAGGATTAAAGAGGAAACCATAAGATAGAAAGTTATTAAAACCCGAGTAGTGGGTCAGTCGAGGGCAAGAGATAAAAAATGTAAGTTCAAGCCAGCTGCAATATCTGCACTCACTAGTGGATACCCTAAGGAGATAAGGAGAACTAATAGGAAGACATACAGTATTGCGTTGACTAATGAGTCAGTGAAATATAAAGGTACTTAGTATGTCCCATAGAAAGTTAGCCATCAGTTTTCCCCATCTTCTACACCACCATAGGGTCCTGGTAAAATTTAGCATTATTCTCATACCCATTCTTCTCCCCAGATAGATAGGCACCACTGTACAAGTCCTCCATCTTCTTATCCTGATGTTGAGCAGTTGGAATCATCAAACCAACACCCTCCAACATTTAATGAGAAGATGGTTTGGAGACCCAAGTAAAAAACTAATTCTCCTATAGTAGCTTCACCAGGGAGGCATATAGAAAGTGAACTTGAAAGAAAGGAGAGGGTTGAGAGTAACACTTTAGATCATATGGACTGTGAAAGATATGTTCCAGTTGATCCCCACTATAGTTTCAGAAGGTCTATAGAGGAGATGCTAGGTGAACTGAAAGTCATTATTAAAAATCTAGATGATGAAGACGCGTTGAACTTTGACTTGGATAGAGATGACATGTTAGATGATATAATGGATAATGTTCTTATGGTAGATACAAGAAGAACATCTCATGATGAACAAAGTGAGGATGCTGGGATACAAGATGTTGTAGATGAGGAAGGCATATCACCAAAATTAACTCAATATTTAGTACAATAATTAAAATAAAAGGATTAGCAGATCAAAATATGGAGAGGAAGATAGAGGAAATGATGGCCATAATGGCTTTATTCCAATGTCAGGGTCCTTTTCCACCATAAGTAGAGGTTGAGGATTCTCAACCCGAGTCTATTTAGGTGGTTGGAAAGACACAAGTGATTGAGGCTATAGAAGAGCACCAATAAGATCCAAAAATTAAAGCTTCTCAACAAAAGGAAATAAAGCAAATAGTAGAAAAGCAAGTAAGGGAAGCACTAGTAGAGTCACAAAGCGCAGCATATACTCCAAAGGGTAGACCATTCCCGAGGAGTTCGATGTAGTTCCTTACCCAAAGGGGTTTGTGCCTCCCTCCTTCAAGATTTTTGATGGTACTGGAAACCCGAGGCAGCACATAGAATAATTCAGAGCTAATTATTGCAATGCTGGGTGAAGTGATGCTTTACTTCTTAGACAGTTTATTAGTAGCCTGTCAGGTGTGGTGTTGATTGTTATGCAGATCTACCAAATGGTGTAGTACATAGTTTTATAGAGTTAGAGAACATTTTTTTTAAGAGATTTGCAAGTTGTCAGCACCATGTTATAGTTGTAGATCATTTGATAGAGAAATAGAAGCCTGGAGATAAGTGAGTTAACTACATACTTACATGAAGGAATTTGAGCATGATGTTTGAACGTCAATTACAAGAGCAACATGCAATTGAGATTCTACTT
This sequence comes from Dendrobium nobile, assembly GCA_022539455.1. NCBI lineage: Eukaryota > Viridiplantae > Streptophyta > Magnoliopsida > Asparagales > Orchidaceae > Dendrobium > Dendrobium nobile. The sequence goes on along the minus strand of CM039729.1, from coordinate 42,549,208 downwards.
AAGAACATTCATGGATAAGTAGTCTTTCTTTTGAAGGGTTTTATAATTAAGACATTTGAAAAATTGCTTAATAAAGCCTCCAATTTCCATGAAGAAGCTTCACAGCTCTCTTACCTCCTTGATCAGTCCTCTTCAGACTCTAAGAAGTTGAAACCCCAGGTCTTTAATAAGAAATTTGGGGCATTTTATGCTGCAGATAATGGAAAATAGCTAATGAAAGTTCAAGCAAAAAATTTCCCTTTTCATTTTTATAATTAGTTGTATAAGATACCCCAGTATCTACCACCATAACATCAACCACTTCAAATTCAGCAACAGTTCAATCAGCAACAGCCTTACCTTACTCCCGAAGAAAGAAGGGAATATTGGGAAAAAAAATTAATGCATTGATTTGTAAGAATTACCCCTTTAAGAATGAGGCTTTAAAGAGTTTATTAAAGAATCTTCTAAAAAAGCCAGACTTTAAGTTACCTGTACCTAAAGGCTAAAAGATTTGGGTAAGTTAGATCACCCCAATTATTACACTTAACATCAAATGTTGGGTCATCAACTTGATGAATGTGTTACTTTCAAAGAATGGCTTGACAGAAACATGAAATTAGGAGCTATAGTGATTCCCAAATAATACTTAGTGGATCCGAGGCAAGGATTTGCTAAGTCTGTGACTTGTGAGTCTATTGTTCCTACTTCCTTTTTAAATTTTAATTTTACTTATGATATAGCTTTATCTCGATCTTCGAATAAATTTTTAAATAATATTTACTTTTCTTATCTTTAGGAGTCTTATGGAGCATAGAAGCCTCTCCAGGTTAATCTGATAGTTCTACAAGATGATGTAGAGATGACTCCACCTTTAGAGCTTAAAGAAGCCCAAGTCAGCCAGGATCTTATAGTTCAGGAGGAGGATACTAGATATTATTTTGTTTCTTTAAGTAGAGTTGGTTATGGTGTATCTAGTAAAGTTGTGATTTCTACGGACGGAGAGACTGTTATTCTCAATCCTCTCACTTTAGACGACTTTTATTTTTTTCTATATGATGATGTCAAATCAATGATAAAGGATTATATTTATATACTATCTTTTTCTGATAGTGATGTTACGGATGACTTTAAAAATGTATCTGAAAATGATTCTCTACATGATCAATTTAATTTTGAAGAATTAAAACATTCTCTGGGCTATTATTCAGATAGTGATGCCCATGCTCTTTATTTACAGGGTACTCCTATTTGTATTGAAGCAAAGATGTTAGATTCTAAAAATTTAATAGAAGTGAAATCAGAATTAACTGATGTCGAAGTAGATAACTTGCTTTTCACTTCTTCTGAAGAAATAGTGCAAATCAAGCATCATAGCGGTAAAGTGATACCACCTCATGCTTCTTCTAAAGATAAAGGGAAGCAAGTTATTGATAAACCAGAATCTTCTCTTCCACCTCATCCCGTTCCTCTTCAGGGTCCAATTGAGAGTGGAATGCCCAAGGTCGATTACAATGTCCAAACTCATCTCAGGTAGTTGCCTGCCAAAGCTTTTATGATGCCTTGATCCTTTCCAAAGAAAACAGGGAAGCTTTATTCAAAGCTCTATTAGTTCTAAATATTTGCACGACCCAATTAGTAGCTGCACAGACAGATGAAGCTTTTTGTTCTAGAGGAGTTCCTTAAATTTCTTTTTCTGATGAAGATCTATATTTAGGAACGGTTGATCACAACCGTCCAATATACATAATAGTAGACATAGATAACTTCAGATTGTCACGTATCCTTGTAGATCTTGGTGCATCAGTTAATATTTTTACACTAAAAACTCTTGCCTATTTCAGAATAGATGTGTGTAAGCTCAGTTAAGGTAAGATGATCTAACAGGGTTTTAACAAAAATAGTGAGAGGGCTTTGGGTTCAGTTAATTTATTGTTGGAGATTAAAGAATTTTAAACTAAAACAAAATTTCATATTATAGACGCTCTAACATCCTTTAACGCTCTTCTAGGTAGACCCTGGCTTCATGAATATGGGTTAGTTCCTTCATCCCTACATCAGTGCATCAAGAACATCCGAGATTGTATTGAGCACTATATTATAGGAGACTTGTAACCATTCTCAGTTTATGAAGATGCTACCTATTATTTGCCTAAAAAATAGTTGTTTTTAAATATCTTAAATTGGCCAAAACTGAAGTTGCACTTGGAAAGAAAAATGAAAATGAAAAAGGAGAAAAAATAGATGAGGAATATCCTTGCCATGAAGATAGCATTCGTTAGCATCCTACCCCTCCCTTACAAATAGCTGGTAGGATGACCCAATGAGGGCAAGGTGGAGGTAGAGAATGGAAAAATTATGAAAGTACAATGTATGAAATCATTTAAAAGCAAACTACTATGATACACATTAATTTAGAATCTAGTTCAGAAGATGAATCATGTGTATCGATGGATGAACATAACAACAAAAGGAAAAAAATTGAGATCTCTTTGGAACAAGAAAGTGATGAAGATAAAGTTCAGGAAAATATAGAGGATAATTCAGATTTGTCTACCTCTGAAAGACTTAAAGGATATGTGAAAACTTTAGCTCTAACCCCACTATTGCAAGATAGTATAGCCAGGGAAGTTAAAGTTTGACCTTCTTTGAGTGATGCTTGTAAAATTGCTATATTTATTCCATATTCTAGTAGGAATGTTGAAACTCATGTACACATTAATGATCCTTTTATAAATGAAATAGTGGAGCTCCCTTTTGGTTGGTATCCTTATGGTGTTAAAAATTTAATTGAGCAAGGTCTAACCCCATCTACTTGGACCAAACGTCAAGCCCATTCTTATGAAAGTCTTTACAATACATAATACCATAAACCAAGGCCAAGAGCAGGACTAGGCTTCGGTACTAATTGTCCATATGATGATGATGTTTTTTGCTTGGTAATTACTAATAACCTAGGATCTGATCGTCTTTATGTGAAGGACATTGAAATTCTTAATGAATTTTACTTAGAAACTTTAGATGATTCGGATGATTTCAAGTTAAGGATTCACCTCCTGAACTTGAGGAGGAAATAAAATCAACTATTGATGAACTAAAAGAAATTAACCTTGGGAATGAAGAAAACCCACGTCCAATGTTTATAAGTGCTTTATTGAATGAGGATGAGTCAACTAACATAGTCAAGTTACTTTCAGACTATTTTTAAGGATTGCTTCACTTGGAGCTATGATGAAATTCATGGATTATCTCTAGAGATAGAAGTCCACAAGCTTGAAATTTAACTTAACATAATCCCTATCAAGCAAGCCCCGTGTTGCATGTGATTCGAAATAAAAGTTTGTTAGCGATATTAAGCCCTTATAAACTAGTCCCAAGGCTAGAATTGCTATTTTAAGAAATCTTTTTATCAAAACACAATCTTAAAATAAAAACCAAGATTCACCATAAAAATCAAAATGTAGAAAATAAATACGGATGAGTAATAAAGAACATAGAAATTTATAGTGGTTCGGCCAACACGACCTACGTTCACTCCCCGGAGGCGCCCTCCGAGTATTGTACTAAACTCAGTGCCTCTCCTTTTGCCCCCATAGTAAGGCGGAGAAGTCTTTACAAACCTCCTTTCTATGAACTCAGGTGAGGCAGAGAACCTGACTCTTTTTGCTTCCACTAGAAGCAGGAAGCGAACCCAACTTCTTTTGCTTCTTCCTGAAGCAGGCTGGGAACCTTTATCAGATGCTGAGGTTTACCTCTCTAGATCCCCCAAGGAACTAAGGATGATGACTAAAAAAGATGATGATGGATCCTTTCTTGGAGAAACGTTTATGAACTCCCTCACAAACTCCCCCTCACAAGATCCTCTCACTCTCTCTCCCTTTCTCTCCCTCTCCTCTTGGCTCTCTCAAGTTAGAACAACAACAAAAGATGAGCTCTTGGGTAGAACAAGAGCTCATAAATGGATGAGTTTTCAAATAGCTCTTATTTTATATAAACCTACTTTCACATCTTGGCCGATATGCATATCATCCTAGATTATTAGTGTAAATTTAGCTTAATCAGATTGGACGGTTTAGGGCTATTAGATGATTTTTATTCATATCATCAAGGCAATCACTCTGAAAGAATGTATAGATGATGAAAAAATAGCTTTATCATCCTTGCCAATCTCACGATCATCCTGGATGATTAATTTAGATCAGTGAATCTCATCCAGAGCATCCCCCTAAATAGAAGCTGGCTGATGTCAATCAACCAAGAGATCATCATGGATGATCCTACGATCATCCAGGATGATGTGATCATATAATCAAACCTTAATTGCTTTCCTTAATTACCAGATTAATTTATGCATACTTATGCTGCATCGTCTTGGATGATGTCCAAAAATAAAGAATACTTAAATAGATCTACAAGCTGATTCTTTCTGATTTGAGCCTATCATCCCGGTCGATACAAATATCATCCAAGATGATATGCTTAATGATGGCTGCCATAACAAGGATTCCCTAATTAGGGTTTCTATTTTTGAACAGATCATCAAGGATGATTTATGGATCATCCTAGATGATGTTATCCAAAATAGCAAACTCTATGAAACAGTCAGAAATTATACTAAAATATATGTGTGTATAAGGTTACATAGCATAAGGAACTGTTGAAACTCGATCACTATGAATTAGTTTGTTAAACCTAAGCTTATGTTCCAGTAGATAACAAATAGGGAGGGTGAATTGTTAATTAAAAATTAATCCCTCTTTTTAATTTATAATTTTTTAAACCAAAAAATAAACTTTAACGAGTTTTATAGAAATAGATTTTTCACCCACAAATTAGAAACAAAAATCAGCAAAATAGAAAGCAACAAAAAATAAAAGACACCTGATTTATAGTGGTTCGGTCAAACTTGATCTACATCCACTCCCTAGAGGCACCCTCTGAGTATTGCACTAATACCACTAGTGACTCTCTTTTAGCACCCACAGCAAGGCAGAAAAGCCTTTACAAAAACACTTTCTACCACTACCCGGTGCGGCAGAGAACCGTCGTTCTTTTACACTCTCCCCAGTGTTGGCAGAGAACAGTCATCCTTTTACACTCTCCCGGAGTAGGGAGAGAACCCTTTGGCTATTCACACTCTCCAAGTGTGGGCAGAGAACCCTTCGGTTGTTCACACTCTCCAAGTATAAGCAGAGAACCCTTCTACTATTCACACTCTCCAAGTGTCGGTAGAGAATCGGATCTCCTTGACAGATCTTCTCACAAGAAATCTAGAAGGAAGAAAGAAAAGAATGAAGTAAACACAACTCAAAAGTAAAGATTCTTACCTTTGAACACAAAGTGAAGCCTTTACGCTCCAATAGTAAGAATCCTCCTTCGAACACTCTCTTACACTCTCTCCTTGACTCTTCTTTCAATAGGCACGAAGATCAGTGGACAAAAAGATTAAGTGGCAGTTTAGTTTGGACTATTTATAGGAACGACAGAAAAAATCATCCAAAAACTACAAATATTCAAGTCAATACGCATTGGATCGTTTCGTACGATCTTGGATTGTCCTAGACGATTTTACTTAATTGCGCTAAAAATAAACCTAATATATATGGGTACGAATTGACTTCGTACACACACATCATCCCGTACAAACTTGATTCATCCGGTACGATTGGTTATTCCATAGGTCGGTTCCCAAAAACTGCAGAATGGCACTTAATTTTCAAAGTCGGTTCACTTCATCCTGGGATGAATTATGGGTTCGTCCCGACAAAATTTTTTCAGAGACCAACTCGTCCCGAGACGAATACACTTCGTTCTAGATGAAAGTACTCCAGAGAGCAACTTGTCTTGGAACGAATACACTTCGTTTGAACAAAACTTTTCTAGAGAACATTTCATCCTGGGAGGAATACACTTCGTCCTAGATGATCAATACTTAGAAAAACTTTCTTCAATTCATGTTCGTTCCATTGCTCTTAGGAGGAGATTACTGACTTAATCATCCCGTACGAACTATGTTCATCCCGTACGATCAATATAAAACTCTCAAGATCTCCTTAAGTGTGTGTGTATTCACTCAATTACAATCACTCCCTCTCAAACTTAATTCAAAGAAAAAAATACAAGTTTTAAATACACAAAATATCTCATGCTGAATTTGATTTGAAGTCTTTGTAGTCTGGAGTTTGATTTTCCGAAAATATTAGTACACACAAGAGCAAAAATAACTCTTCCAAAAAGTGTTAGGAGATAACTATACATAAAACAATAATATTTGAAATCATCAAAATCATACAAGTTGCAAGAATGTAAAACATGCAAATAACAACTCTCTTAATAATCTGCCCCTTTTTGATGATGGTAAAATAATTATTATTTGTATAATTTTTAAATTCTAAAAATCTCCTAAACTCCCCCTGAATTGATGAACATGTGTAAATAAGGAGGAATTTTTAGAAATATGCGACAAACAAAAATAAAACAAATACACAACATATACAACATACACAAAACATAAAACAAAAACTAAAATAAATAGACACACATACATTACGAATCAAACAAAACTAAAACCACGATACAAACAATTTCTCCCCCTTTTTGACAACAGCAAAAAGTAAAGAAGAAAAAGACTTGAAATGTAAGGAGACATATGAAAATCATTTGATAATTCAATCTTGAAAGTGATTGAATTAAGTTATGCAAATAAAATTAAAACATTAGGCAAATCATATTAATTCATAGAATTTAAGAAGAGATATAACATTGATAATACAAAAAATATATCAAAAATATGAGTCAATTTAGACTCTAAGATATAGAAAATCATTGCAAAAATGATGAATAGAAAATTTTTATATTTCAAATTTCAATACAGAATATAAATGTACAGTAGATCAATTTGAATTAAAAGATTAAACGATAATGGAAAGAAATAATTATCACATGTGGCGCTTTGCACATCTTTTTCAAATTACTGGCACATTTTTGTGCATCTTTTTATTTATGGGCTTATTTTGTGCCTCTTTTTCTATTTGCGAACCATTACACATTCCTTTTGATTTTTGTACATTTGTACATTTTTTCAAGAGTAACTTCGATCTTTCCAAAATTAATAATAAAAAATTTCAAAATTTTCTAAGTGCATAAATATTTATTGATAAGTGAAATATAAAATAAGAAAATATCATAGTTGCAATAATAATATTAGAATTAATGTAGTCTAAATAAGAGACATTAAATTGATAAACTTAATTATATCAAGTTATAAGCAAAACTTAAATTTAGAAAAAAATTTATTTTCTAATGAATTTATTTTTGACTTGTATTTCAAAGTATAACACTATTAAGATAAAAAATCTAATGATTGTCAAAAAGGCTAACACACATTTCATTACCATAAAAACCAAAACACAAGAACACATATTGATATCAATATGAAGATATTACAATCTAAGCTCATGATATTAATAAAAAAATAAAACATCTAAAGAAAATAAAATACAACAAACTTACTTATAACAACAACAAACACAAAAACTACCAAAAAAACATAAAATTAAGTGCAACTATTACTGAGAAGGACCCTGATCTGAAGGAGGAGGAGGTGCAGCTCCGAAGATGTTAAAGTAAGTACTCATCATAAGCACATTAGTACTGATATCACTCATCTGATCCCTCATAAAACTCATGTCATGTTGATACTATGCGGCCTGCTATTGAAGATGAGTTTCTATTTGATCAAAAAGTTTATCAAAATGAGTCTCTAGGCAATCAAATCCTTAAACCAAATCCTGATAATTTGGTTCATTGGCGGGTGCAGGTGTAGCTTCTAGTTTTTCCTTTGTATCACTAATGACATGTGCTTTACTAGATTCTTCTTTGAAGATTGTTCTAAATGATACGTCATTGTAGTAGATCGGTTCTTCTAACTCTTGATCAGGATGAACCAAATTATATTTCTTGTCTAGAATGTAGGTAACTAGATGTCCTAAGGCGATGTTTTTCTTTCTCTTATGCTCTACATGAAAAATTTTAGACAGCTCATGAAGATAGTCAAGGATAAGTTGGGCTTCATCTATAAGTTCTTTAGTCATGATCAAGAAGGTCACCATATAAAGAAGAGGGGTAATGTTGATCATATCACCAGCTTTAGGAATTATAGAAGTTCTAAGAACATGTTGGATGATACTAGAATTACAAGCTAGACTTGATACTTTAGCCACATATTCGTTCAAATTGTTTCCTCTAATCACATTATTAATTTCATACCATGCATAATTATGAGTGTTAATCAAGTGATGGGCTGTAGCTCCCTCTATCCTTAAATTCAAAAAGGCTCCTAAGTCAGCCTTGGTGATTTCAACTTTTTGTTTAAAGACAAAGTAATAGATTATAGAATGGTCAGAATTAAAGGACATGTTGGCGAGGAAGTAGTGAATGGTTTCTTTATTGTAGAGATGGACGAGGGTAAGGATAAAATCAAACTGTGTTGAAGAAAATAAGTTCATCACCTGAAAGGTAAGTTGTTCTTGGATTAGGATTCTGGAGGGAGTGATCTTTGCTGAGACAAAGCTAGGAAAAGATTCCTCCTTCGCTTTGGAAAGAAAGTTCTTAGAAGAATTTCTATGTGGTTTCCTTGCCAGAATCTTTTGTCTATACTTGAACTTGCCATTTGGAAAAAGATCTAGAGTACGAAAGAGATTGAAAGTGAAGTTTTGAGTGTGACTGTTGAGTTCAAAAGCCCTTCTATTTATTGAAAATGACATGTTCGTACCAGACAAAAAAATTTCATCCCGTATGAATTTTTCGATTCGTCCCGTACGAAAAAATTTTGTATGGACGAACCAATGCATCAAAATGAAACGACTTCTCATAATAAACACAACTTACGAAGCATCCTTTCGTATAGACTTTTGATGAGACTGATCGTACAGACGAACATGTGTTCATCTTGGGACGACCAGAACTTATGATCATTTTAATGGCAGTTAAAACCATCCCCTACATCGAACCCACATGTGCTCGTCCGGATGAACCAAAGGTTCATACGTACGAAGTTTGTATTAAAAACCACCTTATCCATTCAACCGCTTTATTCATTCATCTCGTCGTTTGAAAAACATTTCATTCCAGACGATCGTGATGATCGTATAGACGAAGTGACAATAAAACACTAAAAATTGCATTCAAACGGTTCTAAATCCGACAGTTTAACACACTACACAAATCATCCTATACGAAAAAATTTCATCCCGGATGATTGACACTCAAAATTTTGAAATTTTTGCACTCAATAAAAAAAACTAAAACACAAACACACTAAAAACACACAAACATATTAACTAGTAAATAAACATCAATGTTGCAAATATATTTTTATTTAAGCATTCAAATCAATCACACAAAGCCTTGTTCTTAATGCAATGAAAGTATCAAAGGCTAAAGGTTTTGTAAAAAAGTTTGTAAGTTGATTTTTAGTAGAAACATTAGTGAGTTCAATTTCTCCTTTGTATACATGATCCCTTATAAAATGATGCCTTATGTTTATATGTTTGGTTCTTGAATGTTGAATAAGATTTTTAAAAATACAAATAGCACTAGTGTTATCACAATAAATTGGAATACTGCCTATAGTTAATCTTAAATTAATTAACTATTGTTTCAACCAAAGAACTTGTGCCACACAACTTCCTAATGCAATGTATTCAGCTTCTGCAGTAGATAGGGCTACTGAATTTTGTTTTCTACTGGACCAAGAGCCTAGAGAATTTCTAATAAATTGATATGTTCCAGAAGTGCTCTTTCTATCCACCCTATAACCTGCAAAGTCAGAATCTGAATAACCAATTATTTCAAATGAAGAGCTAAACTTAGGATACCAAATTCCTAAGTTCTGAGTTCCTAACAGATATCTTAAAATTCTTTTCACTGCTGTCAAATGTGATTCTTTTGGATCTGATTAAAATCTAGTGCATAAGCAAAGATTAAACATGATATTGGGTCGGCTAGCAGTCAAGTAAAGTAAAGATCAAATTATCCCTCCAAATTTCTTTTGATCAATAGATTTTCCCATAGGGTCCTTATCTAACTGAACTGACGAACTCATTAGTGTACTAATAGGTTTAGCATTGTACATTTTGTACTTTTTGAGGATGTCCTTAACATACTTTGACTAACTAAAAAATGTACCTTTCTCAATTTACTTAATGCTAAATCCTAGAAAGTAATTTAAATCTCCCATTAGTCTCATGTCAAATTCATTACTAATTGTTTTAGAAAAATCATCACAAAAATTTCTATTTGAAGATTCAAAAATGATATCATCCACATAAATTTGAATAATGAGTATATCCTTTTTACATTTCTTTAAAAAGAGAGTTGTATCCACACTTTCTTTTTCAGAAGATCTTTCAAGTAAGAAGGTGCTCAACCTCTCATACCAAGCCCTAGGTGCCTGTTTCAATCCATAAAATGCCTTTTTCAACTTGAAAACATGATTTGGGAATTTAGAATTTTCAAAACTTGATGGTTGTTCTATAAAAATATCTTCTTGAATTACCCCATTTAAAAAGGCACTTTTTACATCCATTTGATACAATTTGAATCCTCTAAAACTAGTAAAAGCTAGCAAAATCCTAATGGTTTCAAGTGTAGCTACAGGGGCAAAAGTCTCCTCTAAATCAATCCCTTCAATCAGATTATACCCCTTAACAACTAATCTAGCCTTATTTCTAATGACTACCCCTGAGTCATTCATTTTGTTTTTGAATACCCACTTAGTTCCAACTACACTTTGATCCTTTGGCCTTATAGTTAATTCTCAAACTTTATTTCTTATAAATTGATTCAACCTTCTTGCATGGCCAAAATCTAAAATTTATCCAAAAGTGCTTTATCAATATTTGTGGGTTATATAGTTGAAATAAAGGTAGAATGATTGACTTCTTTGTTTAATCCACGCCTACTCCTTACACCCTCACTAGGTTTACCTATAATTAATTCCCTTGGGTGGTTTTTTAGAAAATCTCAAATCTCTCGGTAAATGATTTTCTATCTCCAAATTTTCTTTCCCATTTTCTTCCAAATTTTCTTCCAAATTTATTTTATCAATCTTTTGGGAGTTAATCTCAATCTCATCTTCTACAACATTTCACTCTTCCATATTTCCATATTCATCAAATACAACATGTGTGGTCTCTTGAATTACTAAAGTTCTTCTACTGAATACTCTATAAGATTTTCCAACACTTGAGTATCCAACAAAAATTTCTTCATCAGATTTAGGATCAAATTTTCTTACGACAGATTTTCCATTGTTATAAATGAATAACTTGCAAACCAAAAACATGCAAATGAGGCAAATTAGGTGTTTTTCTTTTTAGAAACTCATAGAGTGTTTTATTTAGTTTATATCTAACATTCACCCAATTCAGAACATAAAATGCAGTGCTAACAGTCTCATCCCAAAAATATTTAGGAAGTGAGTATTCTGCCAACATTGCTCAGGCGGCTTCTATTAATGTTCTATTTTTCCTTTTGACTACCACATTCTGCTCAGGGGTTCTAGGTGCAAAAAAATTGTGATCAGTTCCTTTCTTCTTATGAAATTCTTCAAATTTCTCATTATTAAATTCTCCTCCATGATCACTTTATATAGAAATAATTTCACACCCTAGTTTTCTTTGAATCCAAGTTGAAAATTTTCTAAATTTCTCAAATGATTCACTCTTATGAAATAGAAATCTAACACATGTGAATCTTGAATAATCATCCACAATAACAAATCAATATACCTTCCCTCCTAGAATCATAGTTCCAACTGGTCCAAAAAGATCCATATGCAAAATCTCTAATTCTTTATTAGTTTAAGATCCTTATTGGACTGAAAAGAGGGCTTCACTTGCTTTCCTAATTTACATGCATCACAAAGGTGGTCCTTAATAAAGTCTAGTTTTGATATACCTCTCACTAAGTTCTTTTGGGTACTCCTTCTAAGGTTTTTCATGCTAGAATGACAAAGTCTCTTATGCTAAAGCAATGACTCATCGGATACAGTTTTAAATCAAAAAGCAGTAGGAGATTGAATATAATTCAAGCCTAGCATATAAACTTTATTTACCCTTTTACCATTCAAAACATCTTTATCATTTAGGCTTAATATGCAGCTAGTAGGAAAAAATTTCACACATTATCCTTTTTCACATAGCTGGCTTATACTTAACAGGTTATTCTTTAAGCCTTCTACTAATAACACATTCTCAATGTAAAATTTATTAAGATTTCCAATCAAACCTGATCCAATCATCTTCTTTGTCGTGTTATCTCCAAGTGTAACCTTGCCTCCACTCCTGGCTTCCAACGATGTGAATTATGCAGTATCTCAAGTTATATGCTTTGAACATCCGTTGTCCAGGTACCATATGCTCTCACGAGGTCTTGTGTGAGAGCGATCCTCTTCTTAATCTGACTGATCAAGACTATCGGTCATTAAACACATATTAGTGACTTCTTCTTCCTTCTCAGTCTCTGATTAATCTGAAGCTGAGTCCACCCAGAAGGCTCTTTGAAACTTCTTCTTGCCCTTCTTTACAATTAGTTTCTCCTCTACCTTCTCCTTGCTAGGAGTAGCTTTGAGTTTTGGGAATTTAGTCTTGATATGACAAGGTTTCCTACACTCATAGCAAATCACATCATTTGAAACCTTAGCATTTCTATTTAATTTACCTCTATTCTAATGCTGGCGTCTCTTCTGCTTCCTCTTCAAAAAGCTTCTGAATTATATAGTCATCAATGCGATGTCGTCTTCATCCTCAGGTTGTGAGTGTTCACACTCAAACTCTTGTACATTTAGTGCTATGTTCTTCTCCCTTTGTGGTTCACCTGCATCAATCTTTTTTTGGCTAACTCCTTGCTTGTAAGCAAATAGTGAACTAAGAAGATTGTCAATAGAGTAAATATTTAGATCTTTAGACTCTGTAATTGTAGTAATTTTAGCATCATAAGCAGTATGCAAACAATGAAGAATCTTATTAACCATTTCAGCATTCGTTAGTTCCCTTCTCAGTGCATGCAAAGAGGTGACTATTTGTGTGAATCTTGTATACATATCATAAATGGATTCATTTGGTTTCATGCAAAATAATTCATAATCATGTAACAAGACATTAAGTCTAAATTGCTTAACCTCATTAGACACCTCATAAGTTATATAAAGTCTATCCCATATGTCTTTCCCACTTTTGTTAGTGGAAACCCGTATGTAGTCTTCTAATTTTAAAGTATAAAAGAAACTATTCAAGCATTTGGCATTTACTTGTGCTAAGTCACGTTCTTCTACTGTCCAGTCTGCAAAATTTGTTTCAACTCTAACTCTATCAACTAATCTAGTTGGTTTTGTATACCCTTCCTGAACTAAGATCCATATATGATAATCAAGTTACTGTAAAAATATAGACATGCGTGTTTTTCAAAAATCAAAAGGTATATTATCAAACAGTGGAGGTCTTATTATAGAGTAACCCTCGGGTGTATTTCAATTTCCAAATGTAGCCATCTACGTTAATCAAAATATAGTCTAAACTTATGATTTTGAAACAAAGCTCTGATACCACTAGTTGAAACTCGATCACTATGAATTAGGTTATTAAACCAAAGCTTATGTCCTAGTGACTAATCAACAGGGGGGGGGGGTGAATTCGTAATTAAAAATTAATCCCACTTTTTAATTTTTTAAACTAAAAAATAAAATTTAATAAGTTTTGTAGAAATTGATTTTCAACCACAAATTAGAAATAAAAATCAATAAAATAAAATGCAATGAAAATTAAAAGACATAAGATTTATAGTGGTTCGTTCAAACTTGACCTACATCCACTCCCCGGACGCACCCTCCGAGTATTGCACTAACATCTCTAGTGACTCTCCTTTAGCACCCACAACAAGGTGGAGAAGCATTTACAAAAACTCTTTCCACCACTGCCCGGTGCGGCAGAGAACCGTCATCCTTTTATACTATCCCTAGTGTTGGCAGTGAACCGTCATCCTTTTACACTCTCCCGGTGTAGACACAGAACCCTTTACCTATTCACACTCTCCAAGTGTGTGCATAGAACCCTTCGGCTATTCACACTCTCTAAGTGTGGGTAGAGAACCCTTAGGCTGTTCACACTCTCCAAGTGTGGGGAGAGAACCCTTCGGCTATTCATACTCTCCAAGTGTCGGTAGAGAACCCTTCGACTGTTCACACTCTCCAAGTGTCGGCAGAGAATCAGATCTCCTTGACAAATTTTCTCACAAGAAATCTAGAAGGAAGAAAGAAAAGAGTGAAGTAAACACAAATCAAAAGTAAAGATTCTTACCTTTGAACAACAAGTGAAGCCTTCACGCTCTAGTAGTAAGAATCCTCCTTTGAACACTCTATTATACTCTCTCTTTGTCTCTTCTATCAATAGGAATGAAGATCAGTGGACAAAAAGATTAAGTGGTAGTTTAGTTTGGACTATTTATAAGAAAGATACAAAAAATCGTCCAAAAAACTACAAATATTCAAGTCAATACGCATTGGATCATCCCGTACGATCGTGGATCACCCTGGATGGTTTTACTTAATTGTGCTGGAAACGAACCTAATATATGGGTATGAAATGACATTGTACACACACATCGTCCTATACGAACTAGGTCCGTTAGGTTTAAACGGTTATTCTATAGATCGGTTCCCAAAAATTGTAGAACGTCACTTAATTTTCAGAGTCGGCTCACTTTGTTCTGGGATGAATTATGGGTTCCTCCGGACAAAATTTTTCCAAAGACCAACTCATCCCGGGATGAATACACTTCATCCTAGACGATAGTACTCCAGAGAGAAACTCGTCCTGGAATGAATACACTTCGTCTGAACAAAAAATTTCCAGAGAACATTTCATCCTAGGACGAATACACTTCATCCTGGATGATCAGGACTTAAAAAATTTTTCTTTAATTCTTGTTCGTTCCATTGCTCTTACGAGGAGATTACTGACCTGATCGTCCCGTACGAACTATGTTCGTCCCGTACGATCAGTACAAAACATTCAAGATCTCCTTATGTGTGTGTGTGTATTCACTCAATTATAATCACTCCCTCTCAAACTTAATTAAAAGAAAAAAAATAAAAGTTTTAAATATAAAAAGTATCTCATGCTGAATTTGATTTGAAGTCTTTGTAGTCTGGAGTTTGATTTTCCTGAAATGTTAGTACACATAAGAGCAAAAACAACTCTTCCAAAAAGTATTAGGAGATAACTATACATAAATTAATAATATTTGAATATATCAAAACTATACAAATTATAAGAATGTAAAACATGAAAATAGCAACTCTCTTGACAAGAAGCACATCATTTATAATAGACTCAAGAAAAGGAAAAAATTACAAGTTGACTCAGACTTAATCTACCCAATCTTGAGCTGGCTTGAGTTGAACTTGGTCATGTGGACTTGAAATTTAGTAGGCAAAGGTAGTCATAGAAAAAAATGAATGATTTCTATCATCAAGTTTCTAATCCATAAAATTAGATTTGCAACAATCCCCCTTTTTGATAATGGTAAAACAAAAAATAACCTAAGCAGTTTGAGGCTGTTTAAAGGAAGTAGATCAACTATCCAATAATAGAATCAATTTATAGAACAAACATTACAACAAACTACTCCTCCTTTTGACATTATAAAAAGGAGGAAAATTTAATAAAAATAAAGTAGAGACTAAAAATTATAACAAACTATAACATAAAAAAAACTAAAAGAATGATGGCCCCTGATCATCTGAAGGATGTGACTGAAACTCGAAAGAGTGGTGAACTGCTCTCCAAACTAGGCCATGTCCTTGTCGTGCTGATGTTACAGGCAAATAATGTCCTCAGTATGTTGCTGCTCCTGCGTAAGAATGTAAGTCTTAAATTGTGCCTCCCACTAGTCAAATCGTTAAACTAGCTAATCCAACTGAGAGCTCTAGCGTAGTGGAGCAGGTGCATGAATAGGAGCAGGAGCCTCCTCCTCCACAGCTCCCTCGGCTTCCTCGTCCCCTAGGTAGAGACGATAATCATGAAGAGCTTGAAAGAATTATTCGAGTAGAAAGCAGGCATATAACTAGGTGGTGCAGGATATTAGAGGTTGTATTTTGATTCTAAAACATATACAATGATATGTCATAGGGTAAGATTGGGCTTCCTCCTATGTCCTGGATCTCGAATAGTAGTTAAATGCTTAATGTAAGAAAAGATCATGTCAGTGGCATTGAATTTGTGATGGGCCAAAATGTAGAAGGTGGTGATTGAGAGAAGTGGAGTAATGTGAACGCGATCACCAGCTTTTTGGAGGATAGAGGTGCGAAGGACATGTTGGTTTGTACTAGCATCTTTTAGTAAAGTGCTAGTCTCTCCAACATGAAAGTGAGCTTTGGTATTCCTTAAGAAGTTGTTAGCCAGAGCCCAATCGTAATCAGAATCAGAATGTAGGATTTGTAGTTTATCCCCTGTGGTGGAAATGTGAAAAAGTTCTGCACAGTCTTGATATGTGATCTCAACGGGATGTCAATTCACGTAGGATCTGAGAGAAGTAAAAGAAGAATTTATGTGGAGACTGACAAAGAATTCAAAGAGTAATTTGGAATTAAAATGAACAGTAAGAGTAAGGAGAAAATATAAGGAGGTGTGAGCAAATAGATCAAATACTAGATATGAGAGAATGTCAGGTTGACAAACTGTGAGACAGTGTTTTCGACCATCTTATATCTTTAGTAGGTGGCTTAATCATCCACCTCAATGAATCGAGGGTCCAGAGTAGCCCTCAAGGAATTGCTAAAAGGATGGCGGGATCACTTTCCTCTTGTCATGATCAAGAAGAGTACTAGAATAGGAAGTATAAGGCTGAAAGAGGAAGTGGGTGGGAGAAAAAATAGATGAAAGGCTCGATTTATAAAAAATCGACTCGATTGTCCATGATGATTACTGAATTGTCAAGGCCAATCGGGTATAATAATTGCATCCAGGTTGATTGGTCAAAAAGGCGGTCCTATCATCAAGGATGATCAGATATCATCCATGATAATAAGACACAGGCAATCATCCCGAGGCATCAAGCTGGATGACCACTAAAAAAGAAGATCATCCTGGCAGATTAGGTGGATCATCCAGAACGATGAACAATAATGGATTGTATAGGACAAATTTAAAAATGTTTAAAACATTACCATATGTATCATCCAGGACTAACAGGTGGTTCATCTTGGATGATCACCAATAATTAATTGTACCAGCCAAATTTAAATTGTTAAAATGTATTGCCATGTGTATCATCTAGGAAAAACTTGTGGATCGTACAGGTTAATTTTTTATAAATTAAGCAAAAAGTGAATAACATCATCTAGGATGAAAGGGAATCATCCAAGATGATCATAGCTGATTGAAGTAGAAGATGATCAGATCAGCTAGGATGATAAAGTATCTTCCAGGATGATTATAAGTAGAAAAAGTCATATCAGACATTCAAATAGGAATTTAAAGTGAGTTGAGCCGATCGTCCGGGACGATGTGATAAAAAGGGTTTAAATTTAGATGATGGATGGAGATGATCATAGAAGGCCTAAAAACTTAACAACACAGGTAAAAGAGAAAGTAAGACAAAAAGATAGAAAACATAAGAGACAAATAAACAAAAAAAAAAGAAATTCTATAATTTTATAATTTTTATTTTTTTTTTGTTTAAAAACAATGTATGAATATAATAAAATCTCTAAGTGATTGAATTTAAGGACTTGTAAGACCTATGAGTTAACATCAATGAAGTCATAAAATGGTAGAATATCCGATCCTGCTAACCCTAGCTCAGATATCTCTTAGGGCAAAATTATCTTTTGAAAATAAGAGGCTTAACTCAGAACCAACCAATTAGATAAGAAAAAAGAGATTCATTCAAAACTTGGTTCTAGAAAAAAATTTCTTATAGAATAATATACAAAAGTGTTTTTTCACAATCATGAAATTTGAAATCAAGCTATTAAAAGTATCAAGTGACACATGAATTCTTCTAAGATTTAAAGGGTTTGAAAGAGAGGGAAGCTTTTCTTTTTATGAGCTTATTTTATGCCTCTTCTCAATTTGATTAGCGCACTTTATGCATCTTTTTATTTTTCATACACTTTATTTAATTTTCAATTTTTGGAGATCATTGAGCATCGTTTGTTTTAGCATCATTGGCCACTTTTTTGTTATTTTTCCAAGCTAGATCCCTTTTTCAAAACTCTTAAATATTCTCAATTATGAGTATATCTTCTAATTATTAGAGAAGAAAAACCTCACTCTCTAATAAAGTAAAGAATAAACAAAAAAATAGAATCAAATTCATATGATAAATGCAATAACAAGATTTCAATGAACTTCAAAGTAATATAAAGACTTTTGAACATTATATATATAAGATAGATTACTATAGCAAGATAGAAAAAATCTTAATTTTAAAGT
This sequence comes from Dendrobium nobile, assembly GCA_022539455.1. Classification (NCBI taxonomy): domain Eukaryota; kingdom Viridiplantae; phylum Streptophyta; class Magnoliopsida; order Asparagales; family Orchidaceae; genus Dendrobium; species Dendrobium nobile. Next base: position 42,530,732 of record CM039729.1, on the reverse strand, counting down.
CCAGTTGTTAATTTGAGATAGACTTTTGTTTAAAAAAAAATTACATCACTAAAAGAGGTTAGAGGGAGGGAAATAATCAATGGTGTTTCTTCCTTTAACTAATTTAAGGTTGTTTAGACATGACTATAAAAATAAAAAAAACCAAAAGCAAAGAAAAAATATCATTTCAAAGGAATACAAAAAGATATTAGGGATGAAATAATTAAAAAAATAACAAACATGAAAAGAAAACAGTAATAATCAACAGAGTAGTAAACATGCAATTCATAATTTATTAAGAAGCAAGTTTAAGCAATTATGAGTTATGAGCCTCCGCTGTCTAAGTATCATATGCTCTCATGAGGTCTTTGGTGAGAGAACACCTACAAATATCATCAAAAATCAGATTTAGGAACCCAAACATGTTTGGGTCCCTTCTTATAAAAAGAAGAATGTAATGCATTTGTGTTATATTGTGAAACATGTAATTTTGCTTTCCATACCCAATGTGTATTATGGTGAACAGTGTAAGTGTGTGAAATGTGTCCTAACAAGCCACATGTAAAATATCTAACTCCAAGAAAAGGATTTACTAATCTTTTTGGGTTATAATGCCTCTTCCTATATTTTGGCTTTTGATCAAGTGTTGATGTATTCCAATTTCTCTCAAAAGTAATCAATTTAGTTTTAAACCTCAAGTTAGCACTTTCTAAAGCTGCATTATCAACTCTAAAATAATGCTCCCTATGCTTAGATTTATCAATGTATGTCTTAAAATAAGATTCAAGTGAGGTCTAGGATGCTTTCAATGAATCATGCTCAATAACCAACTCACAGTGCTTTTTATTCAATTCATCAAAATCATCAAGTAAAGACATGTGATTACTACTAATTTGGAGGTGTTCTTTAATCGAAACTTTATGCTCTTTTTGTAAATTCAAAAACTCAAATTTCAAACTAGCATGCATTTTCTTAAGTTTTCTATATGATGCATGAATTTTCTCACATATTTCATGTATTTGAACATAGGTTGGTTGGCATACCTCTTTTTGGTCAGACTGTTCAAGATGATTATCGACCATCAAACACAAGTTTGTAGTTTCCTCCTCTACTTCAGTCTTAGAGGAGTTAGATACAGAATCCGCCCAGAATGACATTTGTTACTACTTATTGTCCTTTCTATATTTGGGTTTCTCCTCACCCTTCTTTTTTCTTGACTGATCCTTAAGTGTAGGATAATCAGCTTAAACATGACCAGGCTTCCTGCATTCAAAACAAACAAGATTAGAAGAATTTTTATAATTTTTGCAATCCTGACCTCTTTTCCACTTATGATGATACTTATTGTTTTTCCTTAAAAACCTTTTAAATTTTTTAGTGATGAAGGCAACTTCATCATTTTTAGATTTGGAAGAATCAGTGTCGGTATTATTGGCTTTTAGTGCCACAATTTTTTCCTTCTTTTTCTCACCTACATCAAGATTTTTTAAATGACCCCTTGCTTGTAAGCATTGAGTGATCCAAGTAAATTATCAATAGAATAAGTATTTAAATCTTTAGACTCAGTAATTATAGTGATCTTAGCATCAAAAGAGGAAGATAAGTATCTCAAAATTTTATTGACCCATTCAAAATTAGTCAGCTTTCTCCCTAAAGCATGTAATGAGGTGACAATTTGCGTGAACCTTGTACACATGTCAAAAATTGATTCAGAAGATTTAATACGAAAAAGTTCATAGTCATCAAATAAAATATTCAATCGAGATTGTTTAACTTCATTGTTTCCTTCATAAGTTACACATATTCTATCTCAAATTTCTTTACCAGTTGCACAAGTTGCAACATGCATATAATCTTCAGATTTTAAAGCTTAAAAAAAATAGTATTATAAAAATCTTTCGATCAAAATACAATCTTAAAGAAAAAATCAAGATTCACCACCGAAATCAAAATATAGAAAATAAATGTGGAAGCAGTAATAAAGAACATAGAAGTTTATAGTGGTTCGGTCAACATAACCTACGTCCACTTCCCGTAGGTTCCCATCAAGTATTGCACTATACTTAGTGCCTCTCCTTTTGGCTCCATAGTAAGATGGAGAAGCCTTTTTAAACCTCCATTCCAGCAACACAAGTGAGGGAAAGAACCCAACTCCTTTTGCTTCCTCTAGAAGTAGGATGAGAACCCAACTCCATTTGCTTCCACATAAAGTAGGCAGGGAACCTTGATTAGATGGTAAACTTTACCTCTCTAAAACCCCCAAGGAACTAAGGATGATGACTAGAGAGGATGATAATGGATCCTTGCTTGGAGCAACCTTTGAGAATTCCCACGTAAACTGCCCCTCATAAGATCCTCTCTCTCTCCCTTTCTCCCCATCTCCTCTTGGCTCTCTTAGGGTAGAACAACAGCAAAAGATGAGCTCTTGGGTAAAATAAGAGCTCTTAAATAAAAGAGTTTCAGAATAGATCTTTTTTATACAAATTGACTTTATTGTCAAGGACGATATGGATATCGTTCAGGACGATCAGCATAAATTTAGCTTAATCAGCCCAGACAGTTTGAGATGATCAGGTGATTTTTTTTTCATATTATCTAGGCAAATATAATATTGTCCTGTACGATCGGTATAAATCCTTGAATATCATCCAGACAATCATTCTAAAAGAATATTTGGATGATGAAAAAATTGCTTGATCGTCCAGGCTGATCTCACAACCATCCCGGATGATTAGTTCAAATCTATGAAACTCGTCCAGAGTGTCACCCTAAATAGAAGATGGCCAATGTCAATCACCCAAGAAATCATTTTGGAAGATCCTGCGATCGTTCAAGATAATGTAATCTTTCAATCAAACCTTAATTGCTTTCCTTAATTATGATATTAATCTAGTAATAATTATGTTGCGTCATCCAAGACGATGTCCTGGATGACATCCAAAAATAAAGAATACCTAAATAGATCTAGTGGTTGATTCTTTCTGGTTTGATCCTATCATCCCAACTTATACGAATATCATCTAAGATGATACGCTTAATGATGGCTGCCTTAACCTGGATTCCCTAATTAGGTTTTTTGTTTTTAAATAGATTATCCAGGATGATTTAACGATCATCCCGGATGATGTTTCCAAAAATAGTAAACTCTATGAAATAGTCAAAAATTCTCCCAAAGTGTGTGTGTACAAGGTTACTTAGCATCAAGATCCACATCGTTTATAATAAACTCAAGAAAGGAAAAAAAATCTAAATTGACTCAAACCTAATCTATCTAATCTTGAGCTGACTTGAGTTGCACTCGATCTTGTTGACCTGAAATGTTAGTAGGTAAGGAAGTCGTGGAAAAACATGAATGTTTGCTATCATTAAAATTATAATCCATAAAATCATATTTGCAACAAAAAATTAAATAATAAGTGGTAATTGAGGTTAAAAAACTGATCGATGTAGGCTTTATTTAAGAGTAAAAATATCCCTCTTGGTTGGCTAGCATTGTCCCAGTAAAGAAGAAAAATGGACAAATTCATGTATGCATCGATTATAAGGATCTGAATAAGACTTATCTGAAAGAAGAGTTTCCTTTACCCATACTAGAACTCATGGTAGACATCGCCTCTGAGTATGCAATTTTTTCTTTTATGAATGATTCATCTGGATATAACCAAATCAAGATGGCTCCTAAACGTGAAAAATTCATTGCCTTCTGAACACCTTTAGGGGTCTTTTATTATAGAGTTATGCTGTTTAGACTTAAGAATGCTTGTGCAACTTAACTGCATGCTATAACCCAAATCTTTGATGATTTCATACACCAACAGGTGAAATGTTATATTAATGATTTGGTCATCAAAAGTCAACTAAGGGAAGACCACCTTCTTGATCTGAGAATTATTTTTGAAAGGTTACAACACTATGGAACACCTTGAAATGTGCTTTTAGAGTTACTTCAGGGAAATTCTTAGGGTTCATAGTGAGACATCGAAGTATAAAAATTGATCCTTCAAAAATAGAAGCCATCTTAGATATGACACCTCCTAAGAGTCTTACCCAGTTAAGATATTTTCAAGGTATGTTGGCATATCTACGAAGATTCATTTCCAACTTATCCATCAGGTGTCAACCATTTTGCTGCTTTATATAAAAAGGTTGTCCGATTTCATTGGGACGAAAACTGTCAAAATGCTTTTGAAAGCATAAAGCAGTATTTGTTAACACCACCAGTCTTAGTGGCTCCTATCCCAAGAAAACCCTTAATACTTTACACCGTAGGTTTGGACATTTCTCTTGGCTCCTTATTATCCCAAACTAGTGAGGAAGGAAAAGAGAATGCACTTTACTTCTTGAGTAGACGACTCTTGCCAACAGAAGCTAATTAACCACCTATTGAGAAACATTGTTTAGCCTTAATTTTTGCTGCCCAAAAATTCAGGGATAATATGTTAGCTCCTAAGATCAATCTCATTTCTAGAGTCAATCCACTCCAATACTTGATGACTCATCCAATGTTGTCAGGATGTTTGGAAAAAGGGTCAATGTTCCTACTCCAATTTGATATCATATTTATACCATTAAGTGTTATGAAGGATCAAGCCGTGGCTGATTTCTTAGCACCACACCTGATCCCTGCTGAGTCCCCTCTAAATGATGATCTCCCCATTGAACAAATTATGAGTTTGGAGCAGCAGGAAGGTAATACTTGTGAATTATATATTGATGGTGTCACATCTTCAAAAAAGATTAGGGAACAACATGATGTAATCCCAGGGAAAGCTAGTATCGGGTTGGTAATCACAAACCCAGAAAAGGGGTTATTTCATTATTCTTATCATTTATTAGAGCCTTGCACTAATAATGAGGTTGAATATGAAGCTCTAATAACTAGGTTAGAATTAGCAATATCAATGGAAATCATAGAAATCAAGATATTTAGAGAGTCACAACTTATTATCAATCAAGTTGCTGGTATTTACAAAGTCTTCAAACCTAAACTTCTTTCGTACCATTAGTACACTATGAAGCTTCTCGAGCATATTCCAAGTGTAACTTTATATAGGATATCCCGTGGAAGAAATTCTATGGCAGATGCCCTTGCAAAGCTTGCAAAAGAATTAGCTTCTATAAAAGAAGAATTAATTTTTGTAGAAGTTCAAGGTCGCCAGAGCTTGTCTCCTATAGAGTTAGAATATATCAATAAAATTTATCCTTCTAAGGGTGAGATTGTTCTAGCTATTGATGATGAAACAGTTGACTAGAGGCAACCTTTCATTAACTCTTACAAGAAAGTAAACTCCGTCAAGTGAAATCTATCACAGATCAAATTAAGAGAAGGGCTATCTCTTATACACTAATAAATGGAACTTTTTATCGCCAGATTTTTGATCAATTATGGTTTTATTGTCTCATTAAACATGAAGCCCAAAAGATTGTGACTGAGGTACATGTCGGATTGTGTGGTGCTCACTAATTTGGCCATAAAATGAATATGAAAATTAAGAGATTGGGATATTATTATCCATCAATGATCGACTATTGTATATCTATTGCACATTATTTTTACCAGTGATAAGTACATGGTGTAGTCTCACACCAATCTCCTATTGTCCTACATCCAATGATTGCTTCATAGCCTTTGAAAGCTGGGGCATAGACATTCTTCATGGGCTTGGTGCTATTTTTAGAAAGCTGTTGAAGATTGATGAGGCTAATTCGATTGGCTCTCGGTCTTCTATTGAACATGTCTTAATTGAGCTTGATATTACTAAATCTTATCCTAATCAAGTCTGGTTGGAATCTAAAAATCTTGGGTATGTTCAGGAGGTTGTTTTGGATGAATTTCCCCCTTTTTATGAGTCTTGCAAATATATTGAGCATATTTTAGGTAAATGTCATCCTAGATTGGTTGTTCTACCTATTACTCCTTCTATTCCAAGCTCTAATTTAGCCCCTATTACTATTGATATTGGTGATTTCCCTCCTACATCTATGCTTGTGGTGCAGGATTATGTAGTTAGTGAAGTTCTCAATAATCTGGATGGGTTTTTTTTTTTTTGGCTCCTATTACTTAGGTGGGTATTATGGGTGATGACTCTATTATGATTGGATTGACTGATTCCTCTAATATCCTTAATAATGTTTCTCTTGTCCCTTTATCTATCTCGACTGCTGCACCTATTCTGGGTAATGTTTTGGATGAACTTGGGCCTTCTAGTGTTAATAATGGCCCTTCTAGTATTGAAAATGGTGTGCCTTTGGTTACTTCTATTGTGGCCCCTATTATGAATGTTGATGCCAATAATGGTTATGTTGTGTCTTTGGGGGCTCTTGATAGGGTTTTGCCGACTGTTAAGGTGCTAGTGGTTGTGCTAGTGATGGTGGTCTATTGGGTTGTGATTTTAATTCCTTGCCTATTTTAAGAAATATGAATGTTGCCCTATGTGCTTTAACTAAATATGTTGATCATTCTATGATTGTTGAGCACTCGATATCCTTGGGTTCCCCTATAGTTTGACCCCTGGGTCTCAGGTGTTTGGATCTTCGGTTAATTTGGAAGTGGAGGAATCAATTATTCCTAGTGTTGTTGGCTTGGTTAGTAATATTGATATTATTACTATTCTTATTTCTATGGTGCCTAATGGTAAAATACTCGCTCAAGTTGCTATGAATGGAAAATAACTTATATAGGAGAGGAGGAGGATGTTTATGTGAGTGGGGATGAAGTTTCATGAGAAACAAGGGAGGTAGAGCTAGTTGGGGAGAAAGAAAGTAATGATTTTGGAATTTTTCTTTTGTGATGTGGTTGCAGCTCTTTGGTTTTGTGTTGGCTGGCTTTGGTGTTAGTACCTAATATGGATATTAGCAGTTAGCTGTGGATCTTTTATGTTGGAATGGAAGATGAGGAGGAGGCCCTGCTTCCCCTTCGTGGCTAAGCTGGTTGGCAACTTGGATACCATAGCATTGGTTGGATTGCGTTCGGTTACTGCTACCTACGGATGGTCCATGCTTGGCCACTAGGCTAGTGTTGGGGGCCTCCTTCTTAAGTCCCCCCCCCCCCTTCCTTTTTATTGTATTTGTTTAGCTTAGTCATTTTGGTAGTGTGCTTCCTTTGTTATTATTTCTAAACTTTATGCCCTTTTATTTTTGCTTTAATAAAACTTCTGGTATTTTGGGGGAAAAAAAGCTAGGGCATGGACATCATTGGCCCTATCAATCCTCCCTCTTTTAAAGGTCACCAGTTCATTCTAGCAACAATGGATTACTGTTCAAAATGGGTAGTAGTTGTTCCACTACGAGAAGTTAAAACTTATAATATACTCTAATTCTCTTGAGACCATATCATATAACGATTCAACATCCCTCATTGAATTATATTCAATAATGGTCCCTCCTTCAAGAGTACCAAAATGAATAATTTTGTTAAACATCATAATATTGATTGGAGATACTCCACAAGCTATTACCCACAGGCAAATGGATTGGTGTAGGCCTTCAATAAAACATTCGTAGGAATTTTAAAGATGAGCTTAGAGGATAATAAGCGATAGTGGCATGAAAAATTGGGTGAGGCTCTTTGTGCTTACCGAACCACATATAGAACCCCAACTCAATCTACACCGTTTGCTTTATTCTTTGGGGCTGAGGCTGTTCATCCTTTAGAGGTACAGCTTTCCTCTTTAAGAGTTGCAATTAATAGTAGTATCACATCTGAACAAAATGCTCGACTTCGATTAGAAGAATTCAAAGGTTAAGAAGAAAAGCGATTGCAGGCTCATTAGAACTTCAAGTTATATAAATCCCGTATGGCTCAAGCAGATGATAAACTGTTCCATCCTAGAACCTTTCCAATAAGAGAGCTTTTGTTGGTCTTATGTTGACCTATCTTGACTCATAGAAGGTTTAGTGGTAAATTTGAGCCTACCTGGGAAGTTCCTTTTGTGGTAGAGAAAGTCTACCAAGGAGGATACTACAAATAGGTGGATTATAAGGGTGATCAACCTATGATCCCCATCAACGAGATATTTCTTAAGAAATACTTCGTGTAATGATGTTGTTATGAATATTTGCAATGAAATTATAGATTTTTCAATAAACATATTGTTCACAAGTTTATGAAAGTGACATGTTGTACTGGGTCCAAGTAATTTGCATACTTATGAAAATCAATTGAATGGTTTCATGATTTGAAGTAATTGAGATGTTCTATAGTACTATTGTAGAATTATCATTGTATTAGTTTCCCTTTCTCACATATGATGATCCAATATAAAAATAGAATCCCTAGTGGAATATTTGTAAGTTATAAGGATTATCTATGTTGAAAAAGAGAAAAAAATTTCAATCCAATAAATTTCAAGACTATCATTGTTTCAAATGATTTCCCTTCCCTTCTAGAAAATGACATATACAATTGTTCTGATCTCTAGTAGAATACTTGCAATTTGTCAATGTCATATGTGATGGAGAGAAATGATCCAAAGTTTTAAAGAAATTAATTATACATTTGTATTTTAAATTTTAAATCTATCTTTAAGTCTAAGTCCGCTTTTACAACATCCTATTAACTTTTGGCTTAAGTATAGTTTTATGGTAGCCATCTTGAATAAATCCCTCTTTAGGTCTAAGTCCGCTTTTATAGTATCCTTTTGACTTCTAGCTTAAGTTCGCTTTTATGGCAGCCATCCTATTTAAATCCGTCTGTAGGTCTAAGTCCGCTTTTTTGACATCTTACTGACTTCTAACTTATGTCCGCTTTTACGGCACCTATCTTGATTAAATCTATCTTTAGGTTTAATTTCACTTTTACACATTCTATTGACTTCTGGCTTAAGTTCCCTTTTACGGTAGCCATCCTGATTAAATCCATCTTTAGGTCTAAGTCAGCTTTTATGGTAGCCATCCTGTTTAAATTTGTCTTAAGGTCTAAGTCCGCTTTTACAACAGCCATCTTGTTTAAATCTGCCTTTAGGTCAAAGTCTACTTTTATGACATCCTATGGACTTCTAGGTTAAGTTTGCTTTTATGGCAGCCATCCTTTTTAAATCCATCTTTAGGTCTAAGTCTTCTTTTACGGCATTCTATTGACTTCTCGCTTATGTTCGATTTTACAGTAGCCATCCTGTTTAAATCTTTCATTAGGTCTAAGTTTACTTTTATGTCATCCCATTGACTTCTGGCTTAAATCCTCTTTTAATGTAGCCATCCTACTTAAATTTGTCTTTAGTTCTAAGTCCACTTTTTTGGCAAACTATTGACTCCAGACATAAGTCAGCTCTTACGGTAGTCAGCCCTTAAATCTGTCTTTAGGTCTAAGATCGCTCTTACAACATCCTATTGATTTTTAGCTTTTATCAAAATCACTTTTCAACTCTTACATTTTAGTTACACTACATTCCACTTTTCCATACCTTAACTTTACAAATGATACTAATCTCCTTAGTTATTATTTGCTAAAGTCTTCATTATTGCTATCAACTTTTAAGCCAGTTTAATAAACCCAAATCTTCCATTCAATCAGCTCAAATCTTTATAAACTTTTCATGCTGACTATCTATCAATCCTCAAATATTCTTTCAATATATATACTCAGATTTTCAATGTCAACTTTAACTCTGGATCTAGTTTATCGTTTTAGTCAACACAAATACGCACGATAAAGTTTGGCAAGTTTATTTGCCAAAGTTTATCATGTGTAATGGGGGTCCATTTGTTGACCTCATTATTTGAGGTCAATTTGTTCAAAATAACCTATAGCTCCTAGGTTTTCATAGCCTAGTGTAGACGTCTCCTTTGGGACTACCCTTAGGTGGATAGCTAGTGACGTAGCACCGACTCGACTTTCCAACTCCACCGCATGACCTGATCCAAACTAAACCCTAGTCAATTAGTCCCAAAACCACTACTTTAAATTTAACTTTACGACGTAAATTGACATGAAACTAAATCAAATTAACCCAAGTCGTATTCAATTTAAATAGCCCCGATTAACCCAAATTTACTTATCGCTAGCCAATGACATTGATAGATTAAATAAAGGTTTTTAAATTAATGTAATTTTAAATGTTCGTTAATTTCATTTAATTTAAGTATACTAAAGTTTATCAAAATAAATTATCTATGTATTTTAAAATAAAATTTGATATATATATCCTAATAATTACCTCTTAATCTAAAATTCAAACCAATAGGCGGCTCAAGCTAAATCAAAATTGTCGTTATATGGACTCTAGTGTGAACCCCCCCCCCCCCCCCCCCCCCCCCCCCCCCTCCCCAATCTCCCATGTTTGTTTGCAGAACTACCCAGAACCCAAGCTCTCCTTCTAATTCATGAAAATGAACTCATCTTAACATGCTCTATAGTTAAAAAATTCCCCTCCAGGCCCGCCTCTCTCCGAAGTTTGAAACTTCTTCCCCCTAGCTTCATCACCTCCCAGTTGCAAGGAGGCCGAACGAAAGCCCTCCCACTCCATCTCTCTCCCAAAATCAAAGCCCAAGAGGACATCAACACTTGCCCAAGCTGCCGGCTCTCCTTTATTTGCAAGATAAACTCTCCACATTCTTATCCATATAATCTCTTATCAAATCTCATTATTCTTCTCAAATAATCATGTCAATTGGTTCAGTTTTCTTGTAGGAATAAGAACATAGATTGTTTTACTTTATGCTTCTTAAATCTGTTAACATCTGTTGAGATTGGAAAAGTGGATTTCCCTCTTTCATTTTTATTCAAATAAGTAAGGAAAACAAATTCTTAAACTCCAATTTCTTGATTAAAAAATGCATAGGATTACTGTATTCTCTTCTTGTTTCTCTTAGAAGAGAACCATTATACAATAGAGTTTGATTCTTAATGTAAGATTTGTTGAAACAATGAATATAATTGCATCGTTGTTGAAACTATGAATATAATTGCATCATTTTCTCTGAAAAAGGTTTTTGAGTTAGTGTTTGCTAAGCATTTTCCATTCATTTCTCTTGAGAAAAAAAATATGGGGTTTATATAAGGCCTTACTTTCTAAATATACTAGAATTGTGCCCATTTTATTCTCTTTTATAAGATCTAGTGGAGATTTGGTTTATGCTTTTTGTTATGAATGGAATATAAGTGATGAATGGGAATGTTGTCCTTATTATTTTCCTTAATAAAATAAAAAGAATGAAGGGAATTTTAATACTCTTTACTGTGAAATGAAGAATTTCAGTTCATGTGTGAAATTCATAAGAAATTATACATATGCTTTGTGATTAAATTTTTAGGACTTTTATTTCAAATGCCAGGTTGTAGGCTTTATGTTGGGAAGTTTTATGAGTTTTGGAGAAAATGAAATTGTCCAACTTCCCCTTTTAATGGTAGTTAACACAATTGTTGAAGCTAAATGTGTAAATGAAATGGTATTTGGGTGGTTGTAAGAATGTTTTCTTTTTCATATGATTGCATCATTTCTTGTCAAAATTCTTTGTGTTCGTTGCATTAGCTTTAAAGTGAAGGTTTGATGATTACATTGGTAATACCCTTCGAGCTTTGAAAAGAATTTGGTTGTAATTATTTTCTTCCATTAAAACTTATGTAGGTTTTTTGGTTGAAACATGGTTTAAACAATTTGCATATTTCGAGTGGTGTTTGAAAAGAGGAATTGTTAAATACTTTTGGAAAGATTCTGGTTTTAGGACTCATGTTGAAAGATTTTGTATATTTTGTTGTGGTTTATGTTCATGCATGAGAGATTTCTAGTGGCTTATACTATGCATTTGTAACATGAGTAGTCTCATGGGTGCTTTTTTTTGGAAAGGGAAAATGGTGGAATTTTGCTTTGTTTTCATGAAGAGAAGCAAGTTGTTGTCAAGAGAAAGAATGGTTGAGAATTTTGGTAGAGTTGTAAAGTGTATAAATTTTGAAAAGGCAAAATATGTGTATAATTATGAGAAGTGAAGTATGTATTTTGGAAACCAAATTATAAAAGTATGTTTATTTTGAAAAGTGTGTGTGTTGGAAAATGTATATGTTGAATGGTAAAGTGTATGAGTTTTGAAAAAGTAAATTGTATTTGGTTTGAAAAGTGAAATATGTTTAAATGTGAAATGTAAAAGTGGGATGAAATATTTGACTTTTTGAAAAGTTGAAAACTTTGTATTTCAAAAAGTAAAAAGTGAAATGTGAGTGATTTTGGAAAAGGTGATGAGTGCACATTTTGAGTGTCGATTTGTGTTGGCTTTGAGAAGTGAAAGTGTTGGCTTTGAAGAGAGATATTGTTTCAAAAAATATATATTTTTGTGGGAAAGTGAAATGTTTTGAAAAACATTTTGTGTTTAAAAGATAGGTGTATCTCTTTGAAAGGTAAAAATGAGTGATTCAATAAAATGAGATATATGTAAATGTGAGAAGTAAGGTTTGTATGTGAGTTGGAAAGTGAAATTCAAGGTGATGCATGTGATTGATGGGAAGTGGAGATTGCAAAATTTAAAGGTAAAAGTATATGTAAGAATGGTTTTGTGTGAATATTATGAAAATTAAAGTGTTTGATTTGGTAAGGAAGAGTGTTTTGCATTTGTGTATAAAAGTGGAACTTGTGTGAATTTTGGAAATGTAGATGAAGAGTAAGTTTGTGTTAAAGAATGAGTTAGTTGGAAATTTATAAGAATATGAAAGTTTTGAGTAAAGTAAAAACCATTTTTCTCTCTACTTTTCTGTTGCCCCCTTTTTACTCCACTTTTCTTTTGCCAAGGGGTGAATGTTGGAAAGATATATAGTGTGCTTTAAAAAAGTAAAAGGTTTCAAAAGCAAAGTCAACAGAACCATTGTTTATGCCCAAAAAAAGGTGCATTTTTATTTTTAGTAAATTTTAATTATTTCATTATTAAATATTAAATGTGCCTCTAATCCTTGTTTTCTCTTTTCTTTACTAGCATGAACTATGAGGAACGGTACCGGTCGAGGGAATAAAAGGATAAGGGACTAAAGGCATCAATCACATCTATCAAACTGGGTGGAGGTGCTATGGGCGGAACCACCGTGTTGTAGCCACTTGTGACTGTTAATATTCTAAAACTTAGAAAGCTTTTAAGAGGCCCTTGATGTTGTTTGTGTGAACCCTTCTCCTTTAGGTCCCTGCAGTAACTTCTATTTTATTAGGTTTATTTTTATTTTATTTTAGATTCCTAAACCCATTTTACACATGCACAATGTCCTAAGGATTAGTAATAAAAAACTTTTTCAGCCCATATAACATTAGCAACATTTAAGGATAAAAATTAAGGCCCGAGTCTTAGAAAATTTGGACTTAAGATGCATGTTCACTGCAGGGTACAAATATATAACATAAAAAACTTAGTGACACCTCACCTTAGGATTAGTGAATATCTTTAAATTAAATGCAATCAATCCTAAGTAATAGTCAAACTTAAAAAATAAATCAATCTATAAGAAATGTAAAACTTCAATAAATCATGTAACATATAATAACACTAATATAAAATTTAAACATTAAATATCAAAATATTAAGAATAAAAAATAATTAAATAAAAATTAAAAACTAATAAAATTTTGTAACCAAATAAATAAATAAATAAATATATTAAAATCAATTAAATAATAATAATAATAATAAGAATAATAATAATTATTATTATTATTATTATAATGATTATAGTAATAATAAATCTAAAAAAATCTAATAAATCATAAAAAAAATTAAATAAAATCTAAAAGAAAACTTTTAATAAATCATTTAATAAGTCAATTAACAGATTCAATAAATCATTTAAAATTAACAAATCATTCAGATATTAAATAAAATCTTTAAAAATTCAATAAAATATAAACACTTTAATAAATCATTTTGAAATTAATAAATCATCTAAAATCTAATAAATCATTAAAACTTAATAAAAAAATTGAATTAAATAATATAATGATTAAAAATGATTAATTAAAATACACTAAAGAACCTATCTTATTAATCAACCTGAACAATTAAAATTCAACCTACAATGAATTCCAAAAATATTAAAGATTCTAAACTTAAATCTAAACATAAAATTCCCTTTGACCTTTCAACAAACAAAAATTCAATCACTTAGAAAACTCCAACCAATAACTGATTTAGGATATATCCAAACAACACAACCTACTACACACACTTAGATTTAGTTGTTAAGATGACTAACTCTAGCTTTAGGTTACACCGCTGTTTACTTTCCTACTATTGTGTGACGGGATTTTTCGATTTTCACTGCATGTTGGTCGTAAAATTTATTGGTGTGTTTATTTATTTACTTTTTATGCTCTTTATGATATGATATTATGGATGATTAGATTACCAATATGTTAGGAGCAATCTGGATGCTCACAAGATTTCTTGTTGGTGGCCACACTTGTGTTGGATAACAAAAAAGGGCTAATTGATTAATAATTATATAAATGCTACTGGTGCTTCAACTGTTTAGCCCCTAAATAAAAAAAAGTGTGGCCAAGTATGGCTTATGAAATTTAATTTAATTATAAATGTATAACTACTTGGGAATGATTTTATTATGAAATGCTTAGGATAACCCTGTAAGTGGTCAAGATTTTCTATTTCTTTCTGGGATGTAAATGAAATTTATTAAAGTCAAGCATTATGAAAGTCATTTAGAAGTGGGATATCACATCCAACCTATAATCCAAAGAGAAGAGAACAACCCTTAGAGGAGTGTTCCCTTTTATTTAGAAAGCTAGGTTAGAATGATTCTAATATACAAAGGGAAAAGAAAATACGTCTTCGGGGATGAGTTTCTTTTTTATTTGGATATCCAAACCCGATAAATCCAAGGAGCTTGTAGAAGAAGAAAAGATGAAATGAGGAGATAAAAGGAAAGATGAAGAAATAAAGATATAAGAAAAAGTATATCCCAATTTGAAATAACTTGCGTCAGTCTTAAGATTAGAATCTGGGTTTGTTGTCAGTGGTACTCGTCCACTTTACTTTTTTAGTAAATTCTGGGTGTACATAAAATGGCACTTGTTATATGGACATTGGACATTGGACATTATATTTTTGATAATTTAATTTGATTTTTTACATTATTTGTACAGTAGAATTTCCTATTTTCTATGTTTTCTTTCATGCTGTGCTTTGTTTTTACCTATATACGATCAGAGTTTTTTATGAGGGTACGATAAAATTTTTATACATAAAATCTTAATAAAATTTTTGTCTCACATAGAACCTCTAACAATCTAAGAAGTATGCTCGAGATTGCCAAGAGTCAGCATAAGCATATTATTACCTTCTCTTCATTGTTAGGCACCTCCCTACTTCCGAGTTCTGTCATACCACTTGACATATGAGGGCACATTTCTGTAAAGGGGTTGTTGTGCAATCTCTAGGGAAAAATCTAATATCTAAGCCTAATTTTAAAACTGCTTACTCATTTTATTTATTAGAGTCAATCAGCATACAATGCATTAGATAGAAATTAAAAGATTCTAAAATATTAGTCACATTTTAATCCTATATAAGTTGAGGGGCCAATTAGGATCTGTCTTAGATATGACCCCTAATTCCTTAAAATTTAAGCAACATCCCTACCCATCTTTTATAAAGAGACTGAACACATGGTTTTAAAGTGCCTAGGTGGTTAGCTGCCTCCCTAATCAAGGCCATGGTAAGTCCAAATTTGCACTTCATTTGTTAGGTTTGGGTTACTACTTTGTAGTGCCCAAATTAGATTTTGGTTCTGAGGTAGATTTTTTTATTAAAAATCTTAAGTCTTCTCCCTATGGGAATATAATCCCAAATTTTTAATAAAATGTTAACTTAAATATAAAAATTTATCTCCAAAAATGTAAAGCCTAATACAGAGTACACTGAGATTGCCTCTAAGCCTCTCAGAATCCAGCACCTCCTACTTTCCTCCTTTGTCTGATTAATAAATGTTTAACATTGAGCTTTCTCCTTGAAAAAATTCTTACTTCTATTCCTTATCTTCTAGTTTGTAGTCAAGGGGTATGAAATCACTACTTTAACCAAGAGTTTTCATAGGAGCATACCTCCTAAGATGTAATTAACTATAGGGGCTTGCCCCTATAGGGATTTGAAAACCACAAATTAAAATAAACTTATTTTATTCCTATAAAATAAGGGAAAAATCTATGGGAATGTAGATATCTATTTAAAAAAACCTCATTTCTAATTTTAAATATACTTATAAAATACTATTATTATCTTCCAAGGTAATATAATATTCTATTTATTTTATTTATTTTTAGAAATGATGAATTTTATAAAATCCATTCTTTCTTTTGGGTATCTTAAAGAAAGTTATATTCATTTTTTAAAATTATATAATATTCTCTTTTTTACACCTAAATTAAAGAATAGATAAACTTTTCAAAAACAATAAATTTTTATTTTTAAACACATTCTCTAGAATTTCATGTTCATCTTTCAAGTTGATATATTATTGTTTGAATTGTGTTTGATCATAGAAATTTCTTTTTTCAAAACCCTATTTTGATATTGAATCCATTATAATAATATTTTTTATAAAACCCCACAGAGGGGCCTACAGTTTAAAAAAGATGGAGATAACACATCCTAAAAGACTCCAAAGCTCACTAAAAAACAACAATTGAAATAAAACCTAAGAGCCTCAAAATCCATCTAAATACAAACAAAGAGAATGCAAAAGGGAGACTAGCTCAATCGAAAACAAATCATGAAGAAGATAGAGGAAAACTATGCCCAATAGTCAACTATCACATTTAGAGTAAAAGTGTCATCCAAATCTGAAGTCCATAGATCCAAAAATCAGACAATAGCAACCTACACAAATCCCTCAAAAACCAACACCCCAAGGCACCAAAGAAGCAAACAATAGTTATTTTTTAGATTTCCTCTTTCTTCATTTACCCAGCCAAACGGTTGTACCTCGTATACCACCTTCCTGCCCAAACACTTCCTCTTCATCAACCTTAAAAGGAGAAGATGAATAGCCTTCAAGCCAATCAATTTGTGCCCTAGTAATTTCCCCAGATCTGATGCCCACATGGGCATTCAAGGCATTTACAGAAAGTAATGCAACAGGAACATCAACTACTTGTTTAGTCACATCCAATCCCATAGAGGAGATCGATACAACTAGACCAACTAGCATCACAGGAGAAGTAATAGAAGGATCCAACTCACTAGAATTAATTCTCACCATCCCCATGTTAACATCTCAAAGTTTATTACCATTAATATTCATCAACATATTACCAAAAGCATCTTGGGGCACATTAAAGTAATTTTAAGAAGGGTCAACATCCACACCACAAAGAGGGATAATCTAATCAAAAACCATAACTACACCATCTTAAGCTTCAGAATCAGAAATAGGATTTATAATAAGACATGCTTCCAAATTGACTAAACAATTGATAAGCTCAGAAACCTCATCCACATCGTCATTAATACCACAAGAAAGATCCATCAGTATTCCTTCACCAAAAGCAACATCCTCAGTGTTGACATTGCTCATTTCCATAGCTAAAGCAACATCTATAACAATCACCCCATTAGCCATAACCTCAATATGACAAATAGGAGCTACAGTGGGACATAAATTTTCCCTAGAACCTCCAACAACCACATTTTCAACCACGGTATTAACCTTCTCACCAAAATTACTATTAACAACCAAATAAATCACTGAATTTGAAGAACAACAATCACCAGAAAAGTGACCAATCGAATTACAATATACACAAAAATGGGGAAATTCCTCCATTACAACCAAGCTTTTTAGGACTAATCCAAAATTTATCAGAATATTTTTTAGTAATTTCAAGCTCAACTAATACGTGTGCCATAGAGAGACAGGAGCCAGAAGAGGTCGCATGATCCACCTTAAGGGGACGGCCAAATAAAGAACACAATTCATGAGGAATATAGGGCCAAATAAAATACAGCCGCAAGTTGGGGAATGAAATACATATCGATATGACAAGAGACTCGAAACTAATATAAAGAGGAGGAGACCATTTGGTCACCTTCATGTAACAATTAAGAATAAAGTAGGATCTATGAGAGAAAACTCTAGTATGATTGAGTTCATTCACCAACTTAATCAATACATGACTTTGGGACAACAATGCTATAGAAAATTCACCATTGAGCTTAAGAGCATATAAAAACTTCCTAATAGTGTTGAGACTCGGAAGCCTTGAGGGAAATAAACCAACCAAAGCAAACTTCAAAGAGGCGTAAGGGCGAGCACCTCATCATCCAAAATCCAAAGAGACAACAAACCAAAAAAAATTGATGGCTTGTGATCAATAAAATAGCCTCAAAAGAAATATCGAACAAAGCATCAGCACACAAGCGAGTTTTAATCTATCCCCATAAAAAACTAGGATTAACCCAAGGTTTAACTACCATACCGGCTAGAAGGGCAAATGACCTAGAGAAAAAATGTTAGATATAAGGAAATAGATGAGACATGACTTCCTTGAACAATCATGAATGATGAAAAATGCTTCCCAAATGAATAACACAAGCAAAATCCAAGCAACAACTTAGAAAAACACGTTGGAGAATAGATAGGGCAAAGCCCTAGCAGAGCGATTATGATGCTAGAAAGCAATATCCAGGGCCTTCAAATATAACTCTGCATCTACGATTCAAAGCATAAAACCACAAAAAATCCCAGAGCTCTATCACAAAGCTCGTTAAGCTTAGGTGCTATGGCTACACTCCCCTTTTTTAAAAATAGAAGAAAGTTACGACTGCCATGGCGGCGTCCAGCCTTCTACCCACTAGAGCAATGACCTCTACTATGCTGGTGGCGACTGCCATTATGAAGTGCACAGGCTAGATCAGATTAGTAGATTGCAGCCTTGATGATGAAGGAACATCAATGCAAAAAGGGTTTAGGCCCCCCCACACACAATCCATTGTAGAACATTATGTTAGTCTTTTGAGACTGTACTTTATTCTTAATGTAGTATTCAATTATAAAATATGAGAAATCAAAATCTGTGTGTCGATATAACATTTTTCCCCCAACAATTAGACCATTTAAAAATTTTCATGAAATAGTTGTTCAGAAAGTAGGAGTGATGGGAAAAAATATGACAGTAATTCATATCATTCTCAAGCTTGATAAGAACATGCATAGGGTTAAGAATAGTGACCAGAAATTCACCGTTGAGTTTGAGGTTAAAGAAAAATTTGTGAATCACCTCAAGCAAAGGCCTATTTGTAAGAAATTTAGCAACTAGTGTAAACTTGAAAGGAGTTGTAAGAGCCAGAACCTCGTCATCTGAAATCCAAAGTGACAGTAATCCATGAAAAGATAAAAATTTTAGGTTAGGGAATTTAGAGCTCGAATAAGGAGAACAACCTGATAAAACCACTCAAAAAGATCGAGATGAGGGATTGCCAGTGAAAAAACCAATATCTCGAAGTCATTTACCCCCCATTATAACAAAAAACCAATGAAAACTATAAGAGTTAGGGCACAAAACATCGCTAAGAAGCTCGGAGAGGGATGCAACGATGAAGGAAGTGGTGCAAACTAGAAACCCTAGTAGAGGTCATTTTTTTTTTGTAAGAACATGATGCACAAGAAGAATTAGGATTAGAATTTGAAAAATTAGGAATTGGAATTAAAAATTAGGAATTAGGAAAAAATTAGGAAAATTAGGAAAAAAATAGCAATTAGGAATTAGGAAATTAATTAAATTAGAAAAACTTGGAAAATTTAGAAATTTAATTTAGAAATTAGGAAATTAATAAAAATTAAATAGAATTAGGAAAAATTAAATAGAATTAGGAAAAATTAGGAATTAGGAAAAAATTAAGAATTAGGAAAATTACAAAATTAGGTAATTAGGAATAAAATTTTGGAAATTAGGAATTAAGAATTAGAATTAGGAAAATAAAATTAGTAATTAGGAAATTAAAAAAAATAAAAAATTAGAAAAATTACGAATTAGAAATTAGGAATTAGGAATTAGAAATTAAAATTTGGAGTTAGGAAAATTATGAATTAGGAATTAGAATTAGGAATTAGACATTAGAGTTAGGAATTAGAATTAGTAAAATAGGAAAATTAGGAAAATAAAAAATTTGAATTAAGAGTTAGAAAATTAGAAATTAAAATTAGAAATTAAATTAAGTTAGAAATTAAGTTAATTAGGAATTAGAAATTAGGAAATTAAATTTTGATTTAGGAAATTAAGAATTAGAATTAAGAAATAAGAAATTAGGAATTAAGAAAAATTAATAAAATTTGGAAATTAGGAATTTGGAATTTAGGAAAAAAATAAAAAATTAAGAATTAGAAATGAGGAAAAATAATAAAATTTGGAAAATTTAAAATTAGGAATTAGGAAAATTAGGAAATTAAAAATTAGGGAAATTAAAGATTAAGGAATTATTATTAGAAATAATTAAGAATTAGAAATTAAAAAATTAAGAAATTAGGAAAATTAATTAGAATTAGGAATTAGAATTAGAATTAGGATTTCAAAAAATAGGAATTAGGAATAAAAAAAAAATAGAATTAGAAATTAGGAATTAGGAATTAGGAATTAAGAAAAAATAGGAGTTAGGAAATAGGTATTAAGAATTAGGAATTTAGAAAAAAAGAAATTAAAAATTATGAAATTAAATTAGAAAAAAAAATTAGGAATTAGGAAAAATTAGAAAAAAAATTAGGAATTAAAAAATTAGAAAACAATAAAATTAGGAATTAATTAAAAATTATTTAGAAAAATTAGGAAAGTTAAATTAGAATTAGGAATTAGGAATTAAGAATTAGAATTAGGAATTAAGAGTTAGAAATTAACAAATTTGAATTAGGAATTAGAAAAAAACCACTTTTATAGAAATCCTTAATCCTCTTTATAAGAATTCAAACCATAAAAACTCAATCTTAAACCCTAATAGTAAAAATTAAGCCTTAAACCCAAAACAAAAACAAAAACCCTAAATATTAATTTAAAACCCTAATATGGAAATTTCAGAAATGTGGAAAATATTTAGAAACCTATCTTGCAAATGAAAGTGCTTTATTTTGATCTGATGAAGGTTAGGGATGTGCATCTGGTGAGCTAGGTGAATGTGTTGAAGTTGCTCCAATTCCTGTTCGAAACTCTTTTGCAGCTCAAATGAATGTATAAAAGAGAAAAGAAAACATCAAAGTCTCAGAATTACAACTGGGTAATTTCTTATCTGATGATGGAATGACTGTTAGATTGCATGAGAAAAATGAAATGGATAATTCAAATAAGCTTATCAACTCACTGGTAAAAAAAATATTTGGAGGAGATGCTCCATTATCGGTGATCAGTTTAGATCTCACGAGACAATTATCTCAATATGGAAAGTTTCACCTCACTATGCTTATCATGGGGTGGGTTCTTTGCTCATTTTTTTAACTATAGCAAATTGAATCAATTTTATTAAATGGACATTGGTTTTTTAATGGTCGAATAATTGGATTAGATAAATGGTCCCAATGCTTCTCTCCAACTTCACTTAAAGGATTCACAACTCTGATTTGGATCAAGTTATCAAATCTTCCTCTTCATCGTTGTGATGATATCAATATTTGTAGAATTACATCAATGGCTAGAAAACCATACTTACTAGATGGGAACATGTTTCAATGGTGAAGAAGAGAGTTCGAATGGGTTTGTGTCTGGATTAACCTTGATATGAAGTTACCATTAGGTGTTCGGGTGGAAGGTAGTTCTGGGAAATTCTATCAGAAGATAGAATATGAACGATTCCCCAACTTTTGTTTCAAAAGTGGATTGATTGGTCACAATAAGGATGTTTGCAGAGAAGGTGAATTTGAATCCAAGCTTCAAGAGAAGGCAACATGTTCTCAAATCTTAGATGTAGTGAAAGATATTCACGATAATTTTGGTGAGGCCTAGAGCAAGGACGCAGCAAGCTATGGTCCATGGTTGGTTGTAAACCATGGAAGAAAGAAGGCTAAAAGCTATTTTAAAAAAGTTATTCATCATCCCTTGGATAATGCTGTGTGGAGAAGAACATATGTAAGAAAAGCCAATGCTAAAGAATCAACTATTGAAGATGATGTTTTTATGGTTAGAAAGATGGAATTTGATAAATCCAATGCTAGTGTTTTTCCAATTTCTAATATTCTTTATCCAGAAATAAATATTGTTAAGCTTCTCAGCCTAACAGCAATGTTTCTTCCAAGGAATTTTTACCAGATAGGGAGGAGAGTATTAACATTCCAGTAATTAAAAAAAGATTCAATGTGCTAAGTGATCCAGTTGAAGATGTGGAGATTATTCAGAATAATGTAGATGATTTGTCGTTTGTGGAAGAACCACCTGACAAGGAAAAAGCTGAAAACTTGATCCAAAATGTAGATTCAACTGTTCAAAGCACGAATGTTGACTCCAATCATGTTAAAAAGAAGAAGTCAAAAAAGTTGAAAGACCTTGGGCCATTCAGTTCCAACCCAAGGAGTAGAAGATTGGAGATGGAAATTAAAAGTATAATGGGTGTTCTTCCCCTCTCCTACATTAATGAATTATATAGCATTCTGGAATTGTAGTGGGGCAAGAAAGAAAGGTGCTTCTCTATATCTTAAAGAGTTTGTCAAATTACATATTGTTCTTTTTTTGTGATTGTTATAGACTAAGTTGTATTCCTTTGATATAAAAGAAGCGAAGTTGCTAATTGGTGATGGTTGGGATTATGTTATGGTGCCTTCAGATGAGTTATCAGGAGGTATTATAGTTTTATGGAATTCTTATTATGCCAATTTTTGTATAGTTGATTCTTCTTTCCAATGTATCATTGGAGATTTATCAATTATCAGTAAAGGTAAATGGATGGTTGCTTTGATATATGTAAACAGAGACATGTATAGAAGGAGAGACCTTTCGGAGATATTGGAATTGCACCCTTCAGAAGAGTATCCTATGGTGGTAGGTAGAGATTTCAATTGTCTCGCTTCTAGGGGAAGATAAGAGAGGAGGGAAAAATTATCAGTTTTCTCAAGGGCTTAAAGAAATGAAGGCTTTCTTTGTTAATAATGATTACCATGAGGTAGGATTTATTGGCCCTCAGTTTACTTGGTGCAACAACAAATCTAGAGGGTCTCATATTATAGAAAGATTGGACAGGTGCTTCCTTAACTCTATGGCGTTAAATTATTCTTCTCATTTGGTTAGTAGGCACCTAACTCGAATAGTTTCCGATCTTTGTCAAGTTATTATTAATTTCCTTTACTTAAAACCTTCCTCTAAAAATATCATTAAATTTGAGGATGTTTGGGCATCCTATCCGGCATCTTTATCTGTGGTGAAGGAGTGGAACAAATCATATTTGCTAAGTTACTCTTATATATTGAATTAAAAATTTAAAAGAGCTTTAAAATCTCTTTTCTTCTTGAGTAAGGCTAAATTAAAAAATTTGAACCTTCTGAAAGAGAACATGATGGAAGATATTTTGAAATTGCAAACAAAGGATTAAGATATGGGATGGCTAACTGGAGAAGAATGTTGGATATTGAAAGCTAAGGTGAATGAACTCAATGCTACTATGGCTCGGTTGAATGCATGGTGGAAACAAAGAGCAAAGGTCAAATGGTTGCTTGATGGTGATAGTAATCAATATTTTTCCACTCATTTGCTAGTGCAAGGAGGAACTCGAATAATATTGTTAAGATAAATGATGATAATTGGAATTTGTTGGAGGAGCTTGATCAAATAGAAGATGCCCTGCTTTGGTTTTTTAGCCAAAAATGGAGACAAAGGAATTGTACCATGAATAGTTGGCCTTTGCCGAGGAATTCTTTAAATGAAGATGATATACTATTGCTAGCATATGAGTTCTCGGTGGAGGAGATTGAGATGGTTCTAAATCAATTAGGTGGCAACATTGCCCCCGGTTGTGATGGCATTTCTTCCTCATTTATATAAGCATCTTGGAAAATCATCATAGTTGATTTTGTTAATGTTATTAAACAATTTCTTTGTCTTGGTGAGATGGATAAATCTTGGAAGGAAACTTTAATTGTTCTCATTTCTAAATTTTCAAATCCTTTGCTTAAATCTAATTTTAGACCTATTAGCTTGTGCAATTAGGTTTACAAGGTGGTGACAAAAGTTATTTTGAATATATTAGTTTCAGTTATTCCTAAACTCAACTCGAAGGAGTAGGTGGCTTTTATCAAATGCTGATCTATCTTGGACCATGTGTTGGTTGCTCAGGAGTTGTTCCAAAAATTCAAGTTTTCTAAATCATCCAAACAGTTTGTTTTATTTAAAATTGATATGGAGCAAGCATATGAATCAATGAGTTGGGTTACACATAAATATATCTTGAATTATTTTAATTCTCTTCTAACTTCTCAAATCTAATTTTGAAATGTGTGGGAGAACCAAGATTTTCAATGATCATTAATGGTAAATTATTCGAGTGGATAGAAGCTAAGAGTGGCTTCCGTCAAGGTTGCCCCTTGTCACCTCTTCTTTTAATTCTTTGTTCCCAATTTATTTCTACTGCTTTTGCTCAAACTTCTATTTGGATTAGCATTTGTCTAAATGGTTCATGAATATCACACTTATTATATGCAGATGATGTGATGATTTTCTCTGAAGCTAAAAAGAATGTGGCAATTGAGATTAAGGACATTCTTTCCAATTTCATCAAATGGACCGGTCAATGTATTAATTTTAACAAATGTGCCATTCTTTTTGGTAATATTGTTCATAGAAGAGAAAGAATTTCCATTACTTGTATTATGGGGTTCAAAGAAGTTAAAGAATTTCTTTATCTTGGTATAAAAATGGCATTAAGGAGATTAATGGCTGCTGATTTTTAATTCATCTTTAAAAAATCATTAAGGATGCTCAACATATGGGGTAGCAAGTTCATATCCTTGGCTAGCATGTTAACCCTTATTAAATCAGTTATTCTTTCCTACCTGAACTTCTATAGTACACTCTCTCTTGTTCCAATTCGTGTACTTGAAGAAATTGACAAATGGTGTTGGAGTTTCTTATGGAATAAGTCAAATGGTTGGTTGGGAATTCATTATGTTAGTTGGTGTAATTTGTGCAAGCTGTTAAAATGGGGTGGATGTAGTTTGAATTCCTCAACTTCTAAAGTTGCTTCTTTTAAAGCTATATTAGCTTGGCAGTTTCTACAAAATAAAGATCCTCTCCTACATAAAACTCTAGCTCTTAAGTATGGCAAAGAGGATGAAGCTGAAGATAATAAAAAAATTCATCATCTTCATGGAAATTAATCTGTGATGGTGGTAAAGTTCTTATTCCTTTTATGAAATGGAATATTGCAAATTCGTCATTTATTGATGTTTATAGAGACAAGTGGATATTGGATAGAAGCATCAACAAATGGCCAACTTTTGTTGTGCCTCATAGTGATGAGGTTTTCATGTTGGACAAATTTATTGTAAACAAAAACTAAAATGTTGCTTAACTGCTGAAGGTGTTTGGAAGTGAATTGGGGGAACTAATTCTACAAATCAATCTTAAAACAACTCAATGGGATGATGAGCAGGAGCTAATTTTTCAGAATTTAGGGAAGACTCTTTCTGGATTTATTTTTAAATTTATGCAACAACCTCAAGATGAACCAAAATTTTATAAATGGATCAAAAGAGTAAAAGTGAATCGTCGGGTTGAGGTGTTCTGCTTGAGGCTATTTAAAAATGCATTACAAACTTATCAGTTCTTAGCACATAGAAGATTGCAAATCAATGAAACATGTCCAAGATGCTGGAATGGTATTGAGGATGTGGAGCATGTACTTGTCAAATGTAGCAAATTAAATTATGTGATTTCCCTGTTAAACAATTGGGGATTTGGAATTCCCATGTTCATTAATTTTGAAGATTGCTGCTCTTTGTTGGTATCAATTGCCAAACATGATTGTATGCTTCTTAACTTGTTTTTCAATGTTGTGTTTCTTTCATGGAAGGCTAGGAACAAACTATTACATGATGGAGTTGTAAAAAGTTCAAATGTAATTATTGCAAGTGTCGTCAACCTTTCTTCATTTTCTAAAATGGTTTTTAACATAAGCTCAAAAAGATGGGATGTTAATCAAGCTTTTAGGATATCTAATACTTGGCATCCCCCTCCACCAGATTGGTTCAAGATCAATGTAGATGCATCACTTGGTTCTGCTTATAGAGCCGATATCAGAGGTGTGATCCGTGACTGCAAAGAATGGTTCTTATTGGATTTTGGTAAATCTTGCATACATTGGGACATTTTTCAATTGGAGCTTTTAGCAATTAGAACATTGAAAGTAGTCAACAAAGATTGGATGTTCAAATATAAGGGAGCAATCATTAAAGGTGATAACTCGGATATAATGAGGATTCTACATCATGCTTTGTTGGATGTCTTGAAGGAGATGGAAGACTTTGTGTTTTTTAAAGAATTTAATTATTTCATCTTTAAATGTGTACATAGAGGTAGCAACAAGCTAGCATATATGTGTGCTAATCTTGCTCTTGTTAGCAATTTCATTTGGGTGTATTTGTGCTTGAATAAGATTCCTCCTTCTTTCGTTAGTTTGTTGAAGGAGCAATCAACATTGTAGTTTGCTTTTTTTTTTTCTACTAATGCATTTATTGCTTTTTTCAAAAAAAAAAAGAAAATTAAAAACCATAAACTAAAAACAAAGAATCTAAACCCTAAAAAAAAAATCTTAAATCCCAAACCATAAATATTACTCTAAAACCTTAAATCCTAAAATAAAATCCTAAACCTTAACTTCTTATCCCTAAACTCTAAACCCTAAACACTAAAGAATATTTTTTTTGACATTAAACCCTAAATAGTAAAATTATAACCATTTGTAGCTCTTCTGAGCAGTAAAAAGCTGATGGTCTCCTCTAAGGACTCTGTAATTTTTTTTCTTAATTAATGCGTAGGCCCCTGGTGGGTTTCATTTAAAAAAACATTAAAAAAATTTAAACGGTAATAAAAAATAGTAAATTTAAAACCCTAAACCCTAAATATGCAAAACTTTATCAATAAATATGAAAATTCAAACCATACAAACTAAATCTTAAACACTAACCTTTAATCTTAAATCTTAAACCCTAAACAAAAATTATAAACCCAATACATTAATCTAAAACCCTAAACACTAAGCTAAAATTCTAAACCTTAAACCCTAAACCCTAAACACTAAACATAAACCCTAAACAATAAACCCTAAACTCTAAACCCTAAACTCTAATCCTAAACCTAAACCTTAACACTAAATCTAATCCAAAAAACCTAAACCATAAATGTTGAACCCAAAATTTAAACTCTAAACCCTAAATACTAAACTCTAAACTAAATACCCAAAACCTTATTCCTCAAACCTCAGACTTTAAACTAAACCCTAACACTTAAATTATTAATAATAAACCATTAACCAAAAAAATAATAAAATAAATTGAAAAATAAAAATAAATAAAATTAAATAAATAGATAAAAAATAAATAAATAATAAAAAATAATAAAAATTGAAAAATTAAAAAAAATAACAAATTAAAAAATAGTTTAAAATATAAAAAAAAATAATAATAAAAATTAATAATGAAACTTTAAACAGGTAAGAGCGCATGCGGGAGCTTTCTTGGAGCATTCTTGGAGTTATCAGGTGATCTTCTTCTTTAATGGCATTTTTGAGATTCTTCTAATAATTTCTGGTTTGGTTTGCTTTATCTTCCTTTCCTTGTTTATTTTTTTTTTTCAATTTGTTTTGTTTTTTTGGTATGGCATTGGACCCTTTAAGGGTCTCAATGGGGACTCCGATGAATGAAGATCTAGCTCAAATCTTTTGATCATGCTTTAATTCCAAATTTTCTTGAAAAATCTATCAATACTACTTCATTGCCTAATAAGGTTTTCTTTGTGGAAGATTTTGCTATGGAGACGAAAATAGAGAATGAAATAGAAAATAAGCAATGAGGTGTGAACAAAGCTTCTATTTCTTTCGCGGTGGAAAATTCTTCTAAAATTTCTTGTGCTAATTAGGAATTTGAAGAAGTAGAAATTGATTCTACTTCATATAGTGAGCAGGATTTGGCATTTAACAAGTGAAAAGATGCTTTTGTTTATAATATTAGACAAGAAAATAAGAGCTGAATAAGGTTTCAAAGGATAAAAAAATCTAGCTAAATATATCTCTTTTTATAATTAATGATTATATTCTTAATTTAGAATGTGAGAGGGATTAGTTCTTTCTCGAATAAGAATAGAGTTAGGAATTTATGTCGTCTTCATTACATTGAATTTCTTGTTATTACTGAACCTATAATTTGTGTTTCTAAGATTAAGCAAACGGGCAGATTATTTTGTTTATAGAATTTTTTTCTCTAATTTTCTAGTAAAATTTCGTTATTTTTATCTAATAATGTTTCTTGAGATACTATTTATGAATTTCAACAAGTTGTTTATTTTTTTTTTTTTTGATGTTTATGTTAAAGCTTCAATTGTATATAATGCTTGTAATAGTTGGAGAGGAAATTTTTTTGGGATTAGATTTTGTCTTTTCTTCTAATATAAATGAGCCTTGGTTTGTTGGAAGAGATTTCAATACTCTTCTCCATGCTAATGAAGGGAGAGGGGGTAAACCTTTTAATATGCAATCTTGGAAGATTTATCTAAAATGATAATTAACTTTAACCTTTCGAGTATTAGTTTTATTTATTCAAACTTTAATTCAAACACTAGTAAATTATGGCAAATGTTAGATAGAATTTTATTTAATCATCTTTTAATTGCTAAATGACCTATTACTTTGGTTGTACATCATAGAAGGAGCTTGTATGATCATTTCCCTTTATTACTTTCTATAAAGAAGGAGAATAATGCTTATAATAGTATTCCTACTTTTAGATTTCAAAACAAGAGGATTCATCATACTAAATTTCTTAATGTAGATGAATCTAACTGGAATGCCTCTTTTGTTCATGGCAATTCGGTGAAGCGTATGATCAGACTTTGGTTTAAATTAAAAAAGTTATAACATTACCTTAATAGGCAGAATAAGCATCAATTAAAAAATATTTTTGCCAACATTAAAGCGAAGGAAAAGAAGGTTTGTGATTTAAAAATGCTTGCTATGAATTATCATATTTTTTTAAATGAGTTGAATTTGGCCAAAGATCAACTTATTAATTTTTAAGACATGGAACAAACATTTTGGAAGGAAAAATCTTCTTGTCATCATATTTCTGAGTGGGATAGAAACACTAAATATTTTCATGCCTTAGTTAATTAAAATAAATCTATTAATAATATTAATAAAATTAAGGATTAAAGTGGTGTGTTAATTTTGAATATATTTGTTTATGATTCAGTTATTAAACAATTTTCAAATATTCTTTGAAAAAATGTTAATATTTAGCAATTATCTATTCCTCGTCTTATTTATAATATTATTTCTATTGAGGATAATATTTCCCTTACTTGTACTCCTTCTAAAAATTAGATTTTCTCTGCTGTTTTGTCTATAAATGTGGATTCTACTACTGGTTTGGATTGTTATATTACTCTTTTCTTATAAAAATGTTGGCATATTATTAAGAATGATTAGATTGATGTAGTCTTTGATTTTTTGATAGTAAAACAAATCCTAAGTACTTTATTTATGTTGTTTTTTATAAATATGGGGATTCTTTTATGAACTTTAAACGATTCTGAAGCATAGTTGGCCTAAAATGCCTTCTGTGTCTTCATCTTCCCTTTTTTTTATTTCGGCTTCGCCTTGCCCTTCTCCTTAGTTGGATGGATCTTTATGTTGGGGCAAACAGCTCGGAGGTGACCTAGTTTTCTGCACTTAAAGTAAATTATGTCAAATGAAATTTTAGTATTCACTGAGCTTTTACCATTGTTCCAGTTGTTTTGAAGACGCCTTCATCTTATTTTTAGAAAATTCTTGAATTTTTAGTTCATCAAGAAAATATCTTCTTCCTTGACATGAGTTGTTTTCTTTAAGAGCCAGCATTCACTCCTTCTTTTCTTCAGTATCATTTTTCCTTTGACTCACTCCTTGCTTGTAAGAAATGAGTGACCCAAGTAAATTATCAATTGAACAATCATTTAAATCTTTGGACTTAGTAATTTTAGTGATTTGAACATCGTAAGAACTTGATAAGCATCTTAAAAGATTATTTACTTTTTGAGAATTAGAAATCTCTCTTCCTAGCCAATGCTACGATGTCACTATCTGGGAGAACCTAGTATACATGTTAGATATAGTTTCATAAGATTTCATTCAATAGAGTTCATAATCATGTAATAAAATATTTAATTTAGACCATTTAACCTCACTAGTTCCTTCTTATGTTATACACAATCTATCCCAAATCTCCTTACCAGTAGTACAGGTGAATACTCTCATGTTGTCTTCTAATTTCAATGCATAAAAGAAACAATTCAAGCATTTTGCATTTAATTGCACTAGATACCTATCCTCATTGCTCCATTCACTAAATGATATTTGAGTTTTAACACCATTCAAAAGTTTAAAATGTACATTGTATCCTTCCTGCACGAACATCCACATGCTATAGTCCATTGATTATAAAAATATAGACATTCATATTTTCCAAAATCAAATGGTGTGTTGTCAAATAAGGGTGGACAAGTCATGGAATAACACTCCACAGTTGTACGATTATGAAAATATGTAATGATCAATTTTTTCAAGGTTTTCTAAAACAATATTTTTAAAACCTCGCTCGGATACCAATTGAAAGTATGAGACGCACCAAGAGGTGGTGAATTGGTATTTTTTAAAATTAAGATCAAAGCCTAAACAGGAGTTCTACCTTTTTATATAAATTTCAAAAAATAACTTAACTAATTAAAAGTGGAATATACTGATTAAAATTCTATTGCAATAGAGGTGATGAAATTTTAAAATGCACAACATAGTATAATAAAATTCTCACCAAGCAGTTATAGTGGTTTGGTCACATGATTTAAATCCACTCCCCAGAGTCCACTTCGGGATTTGCACTACTCAAAAGTAATTCTCCTTCTGCTCCCACAAGAAAGCGAAGAAGCCTTTACATAAACTCACTTTCACCTTTCACT
The DNA here is from genome assembly GCA_022539455.1 of Dendrobium nobile. Taxonomy (NCBI): domain Eukaryota; kingdom Viridiplantae; phylum Streptophyta; class Magnoliopsida; order Asparagales; family Orchidaceae; genus Dendrobium; species Dendrobium nobile. Next base: position 42,499,668 of record CM039729.1, on the reverse strand, counting down.
GTGTGGCGGAGTGCCAGATGCTATGTCACGCTCCCAGAGATGGTAGTGGACCTTCTTATTTTTCTCCCTCCTAGAGAAGGCAGTGGACCTTCATGGAACTTTACCTTGAAGGCTCTCCCCCTAGAGAGCTCCCAAAGGACTTAACCTGGCCATAGGAGGAGCAAGCATGCAGCAGGCTTGGAGCAATCGTGTGATCCCCTCATACTCCTTCCTCATAAATTCACCTTCTCCTTCCGCTCACAAGCCCTTAATCTCTTCAAGAAGCTCAATCTCTAGAGTTCACTTCCGTTGTCATGTTCATCTCTCTCTCTCAAAAGACAAATGTATTGAATATAAATCATGCTTAAAGAAGCCCTAAAAATTTAATTTAGCCATTTATGTTTGTACAATATGATCACTATCATATAATACGATTGTTTAAAAAGCTTTCATCTTGGTGTGAAGGAGTACTATTAGGCAATAATGAGTTAATAGATTATACAATACAATACAAATATCATCTAGTATGATATACTAAACGTTTTCTATTACAGGATGAATGCTGGGATGAAAAAAATTTGTCTTTGTTTATTGCTCGATATAATCCAACTCATACAGTGCGATCAGTTAAAATATTTAGTTTGTCCATCATGATGTTTACATCATACATTTTAGTTAGTTAAAAATTTTTCTTAAATTAATCTGGCGGCAAGGATTTCAGGTTTGAATGAGAAGTACAGTATAATCATTATCATACAATATGATTAGTTCACAGAAGATAGCAACTTAGCCAAAGTGTATCATACTGTATTATTTAAAATTATATAGTACAATCAACATTAAAAATAATTTTTCCCATAAAACAAAAATCTCCCCCTATGTGTGTGCATGGTTACTCAATTTACATATACTTTTTGTGGCCAAAATCAAGAAATAAAAAGAAATAAAAAAATACAAAGTAACATACTCCTTTTTATCCTATTATACCTAATCACTAGTCTTCTTTTGTCTTATGCAGTGTGTGATCTCCCTGAAATGTTAGTACTTGAAAAAATTTGAGTATAATTAGTTCATTAACCGTAACACTAGTGAATACTGAAGAGAGAGAAGCTTTATTTTTTTTTTTGTTGATGGCGATTTATGTAATCCTTGTTTACAGTTTTTCAGATCCTCTTCGATGACATTGGAGGATCATCGGCCTCCACTGGTTGGTGGTTCCTTCATTTCCCGTCCTCCTCCCACCTCATTGAGGAAGTTTTCGTGTCAAACTACAGGTTCGTCTCCTCCTGCATTTGGAGACTCTGGCTGTGAGCAAGAAAATAAATTAAGGTTTTTAAAAGATCATCCTCTGGTAATAAATGAAGGTGCATTAGTAGTCCAGAAAAAATAATTAGAATGTTTTGGAAAGGGGAAAAATGTTTTGATTGAGAATGATTATAAATTTCAATCCAATGAGGTTCGTTATTCTAACATAAATATTCATCTAGTTTCTGGCATTTCTATCCCTTCTACAATTAGTATCCCTACCTCTTGTGAAAATGCCGCTACAATTTCTATAAGTTCTACGAAGGGAGATTTGAATCCTGGTAAAGTTAAGACTCAGATTATTGATGATTTGGAAATAGAAGTTATTTCTATTGGTGTAAATGGGCAAAGTGGAATAGATGTGAGCAAACAAAAAGTTGATCTGATTATAGTTTATGAATGCGAATCAAGAGAATTGGGGAATTGTAATATACAAATAAATTGCTCTGATATCTCTAGACTAGAGAATTTGATGGTTGGGAATAATTCATGGAGGAAAAAAACAAACATCAATGTTTCTGAGCTAAACTTTTTGAAGGCTTTATTGAAGACAAGTATGTAGTTAAACTTCATATCGAGAATGAGCTAGATAACTCAAACAAATTATGACCAAAGGATGCTCGAGGGACTATAATATGGAGGAAATTAATGATAATATTTTTGGAACTCGTTCACAATGAATTAGGTTGTTAGACCTAAGTTAATGTCCCAAGGTTAACCAAGAGAGGGGGTGAATTGGTAATTTAAAAATTATACTTCTACTCTTGGATTTTTAGAAAACCTTTTTAATTATTAATGCAAGTTAAATTTAAAGTTTAAAAATAAACCTTTCAACCAGTTTAAACAACTTGCAATTAAATTAAATGTCGAAGAAAAATAAGAAAGAACACACCAGATGTATGGTTGTTCGGTCAAACCTTGATCTACGTCCACTCCCCGGAGGCACCCTCCGAGTATTGCATTAATACCACAAAGTGACTCTCCTTTTGCCCCCAAAGCAAGGTGGAGAAGCCTGTACAAAATCACTCTCACCTTCCCCAGTGCGGCGGAGGAGCCGGGTCCTTTGACACCAAAGAGATCTTCTTCTTCCCAAAACTTCCCTCAAGATGACCCTTGAATCTGATGGTACTGAGGTGCAAGTTCACCGAAGCAACCATGTGAATATCCCTTCCACACTCCCTTGAAATCCCCTCCAAGGATCTTCTCCCTCTCAAACTCCACCCTTTCCTCTCTCCCATTCAAGTTCTCTCTTCTAGTTTTCTCCAAAAGAATGAAGACACAATGACTGCCAAAGATACACTTTGTCATCATTTTACACTCTCCAAGTGTCGGTAGAGAACCATACCGATGTTGTTGAACTTCACTTGAGAGCCTTCAAAGAAGATGGGCAGAAACAAAGAGATCTTAGCTATAAGTAACCTTGTGAATCTCCCACAAACCCATCACTGTATCTCCCACTCTTCACTCATACAATCTCTCCCAAACACTCACACTCAATGATCCCTCTCAAGAGAAAACAACTCCAAAGCCATTTGTAATAGTTTCTAGGACTCCTTATATAGAGAAGACAAGAAAAACCATCCAAAAAATTGCTAATTTCAAGTTTTTCTGCACAGTGGATAGTACCGTACGAACCTGAGTTAGTCCCGTACGAAATGTGGAAAAACTGTCATGTACGAACAATTTGTGAATCAGTACAAACTAAATTTGTCCTGGGACAAAATATTTTCATCCTGGGATGAAAAGTATATCAAAGGTCGATTCCAAAAATTACAGAATGTTGCCAAAAACTGCCATAGTCGGTTCCCTTCATCCTGTGATGAATTCAGTTCGTCCTGGACAAAATTTGTCCATAGAGCAACTCGTCCTAGCACGAATACACTTCGTCCTGAACGAGATTTCTCCAGAGGGCAATTCTTCATAAGACGAATAAACTTCGCACTGGATGATCAGGACTTAGAAAAAATTTTCTTCAGTTCCTGTTCATTCCATTGCACTTATGAGGAGATAACTGACCTCATCATCTTGTACGAACTAGGTTCGTCCTGTACGATCAGTACAAATTTTGTAAGATCTCCTTAAGTGTGTGTGTGTGTGTGTTTATTCACTCAATTACAGTCACTCCCTCTCAATTCAAAGAACAATTAAAGGCTTCAATTTACAAAGGATTGCATGTTGAATTTGATTTGAAGTATTCGCAGTTTGGAGTTCGATTTTCCTGAAATGTTAGTACACACAAGAGCAAAAACAAATCTTCCAAAAGTGTAAGAAGATAAATAAACATAAAATAATAATAATTGGAATGATCAAAACTATACAAGTTGCAATAATGTAAAATATGCAAATAGCAACTCTCTTAACACATATTGCCGCAGGTTGTGGTAAATTAAAGAAGGCTATATCTTGGCTTATTAAATGGGGATATCAACTTCCTCAAGTTGACAGTTTTGAAGATTGCTTAATGGCTTTGCATATTCTGTCAAAAAGAAATCCAATCCTACGTCCACTCCCCGGAGGCGCCCTCCGAGTATTACACTACAATCGTGACTCTCCTTTTGCCCCCACAGCTAGGCGGAGAAGCCTTTACAAACACCTATTTTTGCCACACCCGCCAAGGAAGAGAACCTTCCTCCTAAAGTAGGCAGAGAACCTTGATCGCTTGCTGGAACTTACCTCTCACAACCCTTCCAAGGACAAGAGACTCTAGGGAAGAAGAAGTGGAACAATGCTTGGAGCAACCCTTATGAATCCCCTCACAAGATCCTCTCTTTCTCTCTCCCTCTCTCTCTCTCTCCTTTAGGTTTTCTTAGGTCAAGACAGCAGCCAAGGATTATAAAAATGTTGAACAAAAGCTCTTAAATAGAAGAGCTTCAAAGAAGCTCATTAATTGCAAGTTGCCGACAATATCGTCCCGGACGATATGAACATCGTCCTGGCCGATCAATACAAATCCCAAGAGATCGGCCAGTGCATCGCCCTGAATGCAAACTGGAAGATTAAAATTGGCTTGATCATCCTTGACGATATCACGATCGTCCAGGCCGATTAGTTCAAATCAGAGGAAAATTGTCCAGAGCATCGCCCTGAATTTATGCTGGCCGATATTAATCGCCTAGGAGTAACTAAGTGTTTTTGAATAGATCATCCTGACCGATCCTGAGATCGTCCATTACGATGTGATCGTATCAATCATCCTTAATTACTTCCTTGATTTGTCTGACTAATTAAGGCATAATTTGGCATATCGTCCAGGCCGATGCAATATCGTCCTGGCCGATTGCCAAAAATACAGAATACCTTAATTGTTTATGGAGGCAATTTCTTTCTATTTTGATCCTATCGTCCTAGCTGATACACGTATCATCCAGTCCGATTTACTAATGAAGGCTTCCTTAATTAAGAACCCCTGATTAGAATTTCTGTTTTAAGCCAGATCGTCCAGGACGATGTAAATATCATCCTAGCTGATTTGAGTAAAAACAGAATTTCTAAGTCTCTCAAGTGTGTGTGTAGGGTTACTTTGCATTAGTCACACCAAAGATTACAATTGACTCAAGAGGGAAAAATTAAAATTATAGACGTACTCAACCCTAATTTACCCCATCTTGAGCTGGTTCTGATTTCCGTTCGATCTTCGAGTCCTGAAAAGTTTGTAGAAAAAAGCAGTCGTAGTGAAGCAAGATATGTTTGCTTTCATCAAAATCATAATCTAAAAATATGTTTGTAACAATCTCCCCATTTTTTATGATGGCAAATACAAGTAGGAAAATCTCAGTAAAAATAGCAGTTCATTAAAATTTCAAAGTTACAAGCATTAACTTTTTCTACCACATCCTACTCCCCCTTTTATCATCACAAAAAGAGGGTCCTAGACACATATAAAGAAAAAGGAAAAACACAATAGAAACTAAAATAAACTACAAGACAAACTACAAAAAATAGAAAATAGGAAATAAAAACTAGAAAAATGAGGGATCATGATAATCAGATGGAGGTGGTGGAGGTGGCTGCTGAAAGTAGCCAGCTATCATAGTAAACAGAGCATTGAACCAGGCGATGTCGTGGTCATGCTGCAGCTGCTGGTGAGTAACGTAGCTGTCAAAACGGGCTAAGTCCTTTGTGCGGTGTTGCTCGTAGTGGGCCATATCCTCAGAATGTTGCTGCTCCTGTGCAGCAACATAAGCATCGAAGCGGGTCTCCCATCGATCAAACCTCTCCACTAACTGGTCAAGCTGTGAGTGCTGTCAAAGTGGAGTAGGATCAGGAACAGGAGCGGGAGCGAGAGCCTCCTCCTCCTCAGCCCCATGAGATTTCTCATCCCCTGAGTGGAGACAAGTACTGTGAAGGGTATTGAAGGAACTGTTTGAGTTGAAGAGAGTTGGGAGGTTTGGAGGAGCAGGATATTAAAGTTGATATTTGGTTTCAAGGACATAGTCTATGAGGTGTCCTAAAGTTAGATTGGGTTTCCTCTTATGACTTGGATCACGGATTGTGGTTAAATGATCAATGTACTAAAAAATTAAGTCAGCAGAATTAAATTCTCTATGAGCCATGATGTAAAAAGTTGTCAGAGAAAGTAGAGGAGTGATGTGGATTTGGTCCCCAGCTTTTGGAATAATGGAGGTTCGAAGGATATGCTGAATTGTCCTAGCATCTTTGACTAAAGAGCTAGTCTCATCAACATAAAAACGTGCATTGGTCTGGCGAAGGAAATGATTTACCGTGGACCAATCAAAGTCAGGATCTGAGACGACTATATGCAGCTTATCCTCGGTGGTGGATAGTTGCAATAGTTCAACACAGTCCTGATATGTGATTTTGATCGGGCGTCGATTCACATAGGAGGTCAGGGCTGTGAAAGTAAGGTTTATGCAAAGATTTGTGAAGAATTCATGTAGAAGCTCAGTTTGAAAGGGAACATCGAGAGAAAGAATAAAATAAAGAGAAGTGTGAGCAAAGAGATCCATTACCGGATACGAAAGGTGGACAAGATTGATGATTCTGGAGACAGTTATCCCAAATTCTTTATATCGATGGTAAGCAGTTTCATCTTCTGCCTCCCTAAATCAAGGGACAATCCTAGCCCTCGAAGAACTTCCAGAAGCTTGTCGGACTCGATTTCCACCAGCCTAGCAAGAAAATAGTAAGAAAACACAAGAGAAGAATAGGTGTGAGGTGAAAAACATGGCTGGAATGGCCTGAATTTAAAGAAATGGCCATATCATCCAGGACGATCGCAGAATCGTCCAGAACGAATTGGTTCAATTATTGCGTACTGGCCGATTGGTCAAAAAGGTGGTCCGATCGGCCGGGCCGATCAGATATCGGCCAGGACGATTAGACACAGGCAATCATCCCAAGGAGTCAAGCCGGACGACCATTAAAAAGTAGATCGTCCGGGCCGATTAGGTGTATCGTCCAGGACGATGCAAAATAATTGATCGTACCGGCCGAAGTTAAAATGTTTTAAATCTGTTCCACGTGTATCGTCTAGGACGAACAGTGGATCGGCCAAGACGATTATCCAATAATGGATCGTCGGGGGCCGATTTTAAGGATTTAAACGTGCTGACACGTGGATCATCCAGGACGATCTAGTGTATCAGCCCGGACGATGACCAAGACAAAAATTGTATCGGTTAAGACGATCAAAAGAGATTATAATTGAGTTCGATCATATCGACTAGGACGATACGGGATCGTCCGGGACGATGTGTTACAGAAAGCTCAGAAAAGGATCAGCAGATGGAATTTTGAAGGAATTGTCCTATCATCCATTAAGATATAAATATTAGCCAGGACAATGTAACAAAGAGTTTGCAAAACAAGGTTAGATTGAGATGATCAGAGAAAGCCCTAAATAACAATAAATACAAACAACAGATAAAATAAACAAGGAATTTTTTTTTTAATTTTTAATTTTTCTATTTTTTTTGTTTTTTATTAAAGCAAGCATATGATGAATTTCCAAACAATTAAATTTTAGAGATTCAAAAGATCAAAGAGTTAACAAGTCAAAATCTGAAAAAGGTAGAATATACGATCTTGTTAATCCCAAGCTCGGACTTCTTTCAGGGCAATAACCATCTTTTTTTAAAACAAAAGGTCTAACTCAGAAAAACTTTACTGGGTAAAAAGAAGATCCAATCAAAATTTTGTTACAAAGAAAATATCTTATGGATAATATAACAAAGTAATTTGTCTCAATCATGGAATTTGAAATCAATCCTTCGAAAGCATCAAATAACCAATGAGTTCTCTAAGTTTTAAAAGTTTTGAAAAGAGAGGGTAGCTTGCATTTAATCGGCTCATTTTATGCCTCTTGTCACTTTGATTGGCTCTTTGAGTATCTTTTGATTTTTGATACACTTTTGTGTATATAGTTTTCTTTTCAATTTGGCGTCATTGGCCTCTTTCCTTTTTAATTCTTGCAAGCTAAAAAATCTTTAACAAACCCTTTAAAAAGAACCTTAGTTGTGAGTATATCCTCCAAATATTAGAGAATAGGAGCTCTCTCTCTAACATAGGGAAGAACAAGCCACAAAACAAAATCATAATCATGTGATAAATGCAATGGCAAGATTTCAATTAACTTGAAAGATATATAAAAATTTGGATATTATGCACAAGATAGATTATTGTAGCAAGATAAAAAGAATCTTAGTTTCAAAAACCAGTTGTCAATATGAGATAGACTTTTGTCTAGAAAAGAAATTATGTCACTAAAAGAGGTTAGAGGGAGGGAAACCATCAACGGTGTTTCTCCCTTTAACTCATTTAGACATGATAATCAATGACTTTAAATCTCCAAAATCAAAAAGCTTAAAAAGATAATCATATAGAAAACCAATCATAAAAGTAAAGTGAAAACAAAATAATCTAAAATAACAAAAAGCTAGCACACAAAAAAAAATAACTCAAAACTAATTAAAAATATTTCAAGAAATTATGAAGTAGCAAGTTTAAGAAATTATGAGCTGCGAGCCTCCATAAGTCAAATTATCCTATGCTCCCACGAGGTCTTTGGTGAGAGCACACCTGCAAAACTCAACAACAGTCAGATTTAGGAACCCAAACTAGTTTGGGTCCCTTCTTAGGAAACGTAGAATACAATGCAGGTGTGGTATGCTGTGAATCATGTACCTTAGGTCTCCACACCCAATGTGTACTACGGTGAACGGTGCAAGTGTGTGAGATGTGTCCTAACATGCCACAATAAAAACATCTAACTCCTGGAAAAGGTTTTCTTTAATTGTTTGAGTTATAATACCTCTTCCTAGGTCTTGGCTTTTGATTAAGAGTAGGCGTCATCCAAGTTTTCTTAAGTGTATCAAATTCATTTTTAATCCTCAAGTTCGTATTTTTTAGAACATCATTCTCAACCGTCAAGTTTTTCTCTTTCTCTTTAGTTTTCTTGAAATCAGATTGAAGAGAGGTATGTGAAACTTTTAATGCTTCATTCTCATCAATTAATTCCGAGTGCTTTTTGTTCAAATCATCAAATTCATCAAGAAGAGCCATATGATTAGAATCAATCGTTGAATGATCTTTAAGAATAACTTCATACTCTTTTTATAAATTTATAAGTTTCAATTTTAAGTTAGCATGAGTCTTCTTAAGTTTTTTGTATGATGCATGGATTTTCTCATAAATCTCAAACAATTCATCATAGGTTGTTTTACATACCTCTTCATCATCACTTTGCTCAAGTTGATCTTCCCCAATTAAGCACAGGTTTGTTGTCTCTTCCTCTGGTTCAGTCTCATAGGAATCAGTACCAGATTCTGCCTAGAATGCCTTTTGGACTCTTTTCTTGTCCTTCCTAAACTTAGGTTTCTCTTCACCCTTTTCCTTTTCTTTGCTCGAGTGATCTTGAAGTGTTGGACAATTGGCTTTCACATGTCCAGGCTTCCTACATTCATAACAAACAATACCAGAAGATCCTTTAGAATATTTGCTATCCTTACCTTTTCTCCAATGATGCTTTTGCTTCTTCCTTAGAAAGTTTCTGAATTGCCTTAAGATGAAGGCAACTTCATCGCTCTCAGACCCAAAAGAATCGGAGTCTGATTTGTGTGCCTTTAGTGCTATCGTTTTCTCCTTCTTCTTCTCACCTGCATCAAGATTTCTTTGATTCACCTCTTGCTCGTAAGCAATGAGTGAGTCAAGTAAGTTATCAATCAAGTACGTATTTAAGTCCTTAGATTCAGTTATAACAGTAATTTTTACATCAAAAGAGGATGGTAAGCATCATAAAATCTTGTTTACTTTTTCAAAATTCGAAAGCTCTCTTCCTAAGGCATGCACGGAAGTAACAATCTGAGTAAATCTCGTATACATTTCAAAAATTTATTCATGAGGTTTCATACGAAAAAGTTCGTAGTCATGCAAGAGAATGTTCAAACGGGATTGTTTAACTTCATTAGTGCCTTCATAAGTGACAAACAATTTATTCCAAATTTTTTTACCAGTTTTGCAAGTGGAAACACGCATGTAGTCTTCTGATTTTAATGCACAGAAAAAACTATTAAGAGATTTTGCATTCAATTGACCCAGATCCCTATCATCTATAGTCCATTCAGTAAAAGGAAGTGGAATATTAATGCCATTAAGTTTTCCAGTTGGAGGTGTGTAACCATACTTAACAAGCATCCACATGCGATAGTCAGTTGATTGTAGAAAAGTAGACATGCGAGTTTTCCAAAAATCAAATGGAATATTATCAAACAAAGATGGTCGGGTAATAGAATACCCTTCCGGTGTATTACGATTCCCAAAGTTAGCCATGGATCAAAATTCAAAAAGTTTTCAAACTCAATTTTTATGAATCCCGCTCTGATACCACTTGAATGTTCGTTAGGGATGTTAAGCCCTATAGAACTGGCCCAAGGCTTACCAAGAGGGGGGGGGGGAATTGGTATTTTTTTTAAAAAAAAAAATCTTTAGGCAAAGCACAAATACAAACCAAATCACCACAAAGAAATAACGTGCAGAAAAAATAAATGCCGAAGCAGTAAAAATAAGAACACAAGGGTTTATAGTGGTTCGGTCAACCCAATTTACGTCCACTCCCCGGAGGCGCCCTCCTAGTATTGCACTACAATCGTGACTCTCCTTTAGCCCTCACAGCTAGGTGGAGAAGCCTTTACAAACACCTCTTTTTCCCACACCCGGCAAGGCATAGAACCTTCCTCCTTTTGCTTCCTCCTGAAGCAGGTAGAGAACCTCAATCACTTGCTGGAACTTACCTCTCTCAACCCATCCAAGGACAAGAGACTCTAGGGAAGAATAAGTGGAATAATGCTTGGAGAAATCCTTATGAATCCCCTCATAAGCTCCCCCTCACAAGATCCTCTCTCTCTCTCCCTCTCTCTCTCTCCTTTAGGTTTTCTCAGGTCAAGATAGCAACCAAGGATTATAAAAACGTTGAATAAGAGATCTTAAAAAGAAGAGCTTCAAAGGAGCTCATTAATTGCAAGTTGTCGACAATATCGTCCAGGATGATATGAACATCGTCCTGGCCGATCAATACAAATCCCATGAGAAAGGCCAGGGCATCGCCCTGAATGCAAACTAGATGATTGAAAATTGGCTTGATCGTCCGGATGATATCACGATCGTCAAGGCCGATCAGTTCAAATCAGAGGAAAATCGTCCAAAGCATCACCCTGAATTGTGTTGGCCGATATTAATCGTCCAGGAGTAACTAAGGGTTTTTTTAATAGATCATCCTGGCCAATCCTGAGATCGTCCAGGACGATGTGATCATATCAATAATCCTTAATTACTTCCTTAATTTGTCTGATTAATTAAGTCATAATTGTGCATATTGTCCATGCCGATGCAATATCGTCCTTGCCGATTGCCAAAAATACATAATACCTTAATTATTTATGGCGGCAATTTCTTTCTGTTTTGATCCTATTGTCCTGGCCGATACACGTATCATCCAGGCCGATTTGCTAATGATGGCTGTCTTAATTAAGAACCCCTGATTAGAATTTCTATTTTAAGCCAAATCGTCCAGGACAATGTAAATATTGTCCTAGCTGATTTGAGTAAAAATAGAATTTCTAAGTCTCTCAAGTGTGTGTGTGTGTGTAGGGTTACTTTATATTAGTCACACTAAAGATTACAATTGACTCAAGAGGGAAAAAATAAAATTATAAATTGACTCAACCCTAATCTACCCCATCTTGAGCTAGTTCTGATTTCCGTTCGATCTTTGAGTCCTGAAAAGTCAGTAGAAAAAAGTAGTCGTAGTGAAGCAAGATATGTTTCCTATCATCAAAATCATAATCTAAAAACATGTTTGTAACATCCTCCTCCCGGATGGCTCAAAATCAATGTGGATGCAGCCATATGCAGTAATTATTTGGCTGTTACTGCTGGAATTTGTAGAGATTATAAAGGAAGAAAGTTACTAGCATTTGTTACCGAACATGTTCATTGGGATATTGGACATTTGGAACTTCAAGCGGTTTACATGTTAAAGAATTTTGTACAAAATTGGATGGTGGAAGCTCAAGGAGTCATTATAGAAGGGGATAACTTCAACATCATCAAAAGTCTTCAATAAGCATTGAAGAGATTCAAGAATAAAGGTACCCTCGAAGATGACTTATCCTTTGTAAGTGAGTTTAATCAAATTGCTTTTAGTTTTACTACAAGAAATGGTAATAAGTTAGCGGATTGTTGATCTAATTTTTCTTTGAGGAAAAGCTTTATTTGGCATGATCTTTCTAGTATTGAAATTCCTCCTTCATTCATGAACATTTTGAAGGACGATTTCAATTTGCTAGATGATTTTACCTAGTTTGTAATTTCAGACTTTTTTGTTGAGTATAGTAATTAGTTTGTTAAGCCTAAGTGAATGTCCCACGGCTACCAAGAGGGGGGTGAATTGGTAGTTTTAAAAAACAAAGTTAAAATTTAAGACCCCTTTTTAAATATTATTGAACCGAAATAAAATCTCTTTTAAATTTTGTAGAAAAAGGTTTTTCAACCACAGAGTTTTTAAAACAGAAATAGAAAGTGCGGAAACGTAAAAACAGTAAAGTAAATGACACCAGATTTATAGTGGTTCGGTCTATAACCAGACCTACATCCACTCCCCAGAGGCACCCTCTGAGTATTGCACTAATACCAATAGTGACTCTCCTTTTGCACCCACAGCAAGGCGGAGAAGCCTTTACAACACACTCTTTTCACCACTCCCCGGTGCGGCAGAGAACCGTCCGTCCTTTTACACAATACCCAGTGTTGGCAGAGAACCGTCCGTCCTTTTACACTATCCCCAGTGTGGGCAGAGAACCCTTCATCCTTTCACACTCTCCTAGTGTGGGCAGAGAACCCTTCGTCCTTTCACACTCTCCTAGTGTGGGCAGAGAACCCTTCGTCCTTTCACACTCTCCTAGTGTGGGCAGAGAACCCTTCGGCTGTTCACACTCTCCAAGTGTCGGCAGAAAACCGGATCTACTTGAGAGATCTTCTCACAAGAATCTAGAAGGAAGAAAGCAAAGAGTGAAGTATTCTCAATTCACAAGTAGAGACTCTTACCTTTGAAATCCAAGTGAAGCCTTCTCGCTTCAATGGTAGGAATCCTCCCTTGAATGCTCTCTTCAACTCTCTCCTTGGCTATTCTCTCAATAGGCACGAAGCTCAAATGACAAAAAGATTGGATGGCAGTCTAATTTGAACTATTTATACAAAAGACAAGAAAAACTGCCCAAAAACTGCAAGTATTCAATTCTGTACGCAGTGGATCGTCCTGTACGATCGTGGATCGTCCTGGACGATTTTACTTAAACGATCTGAAACGACCCTATTTGAATATGTGTACGAAATGTCTTCGTACAGCTGATCGTCCTGTACGAACTAGGTTCGTCCAGTACGAACGGTTATTACAAGGTCGATTCTAGAAACTGCTGAAAACTGTCCTAAGTCGGTTAATCGTTTGGACAAAAATAGATTCATCTGGACGAAATTTTTACAGAGGACTGATCGTCCTGTACGATAAATTATTTCGTCTGGACGAAAAATTTCCCGAGGACTGATCGTCCTGTACGATAATTTATTTCCGTCTGGACGAAAATTTTCCTGAGGACTGATCGTCCTGGACGATAATTTATTTCCGTCTGGACGAAAATTTTCCAGAGACCCAATCGTCCTGGACGATAATTAATTTCGTCTGGACGAAAATTTTCCAGAAAGCCAATCGTACTGGACGATAATTTTATTTCGTCCTGGATGAATAGGACTTAGAAAAAATTTCAAGCAAGTTCCTATTTGTTCCAAATGCTCTATAGGAGATAACTGTCTGATCGTCCAGTACGAACTGAAGATCATCCTGTACGATCAGTATAAATTCTACATGATCTCCTTATGTGTGAATGTTTTTATTTTCTCAACATACAATCACTCCCTTTCAATTTGATTTCTAAGAAAAGTGCAAGCTTCAAATTTTACAAAGTATCTCATGCTGAATTTAATTTGAAGTCTTCGTAGTCTGGAGTTCGTTTTTCCTGAAATGTCAGTACACACAAGAGTAAATACAATTCTTCCAAAATTGTTAGGAGATAACTACACATTTGAACAATAATAACAATAATGTTTGAAATCATCAAAACTTTATAAGTTGCAAAAATGAAAAGCATGCAAATAGCAACTATCTTAACAATTTTTTCCCTTTAATGCATTGTTGCATTTCTCCTAAAAAAAAGATTAAAATTTTCAGAGACAACATACCCTCTTATATCATAAGCATAGAATTTAGGAGGCAATGGGGCATGTTTGGAAAACTTCACTTGACCCAACTTGGTTTTGGATGGGTCTTTTATGCTTTTGATGAATCGAATACCATGGAGAATGTTTTAAGTTAAGGTCCTTGGAATGGTAATGGTAATATTGTGGGTGTGGATAGATGGTCACTAGCATTTTCCCCATCTTCTTTCAAGGGTCCTATGGCTCCTATATGGATCCGTATGCCCAACCTTCCACTTAAATGTTGGGATGAGATAAATGTTTGTAGAATTGTATCCATGGTGGGCACTCCGTATTTGATTGATGGGAATATCTTCCAATGGAGTAGAAGAGAATTTGCAAGGGTTTGTGTGCGAATTAACCTTGATGAAAAGTTACCATTGTGAGTATGGGTTGAAGGCAAATTGGTAAAATTCTATCAAAATATAGAATATGAAAGTTTACCAACTTTCTATTTCAATATTGGAAAGCTAGGACATTTGAAAGAAAATTGTTTGAAAAATAGTTTAAACCCCAAACAAGTTCAGTCTATTAAAGATGGTCAATCCAGTAAAGTTCAGTCGATTGAGGTAGTCAAATAAGCAGATATTATTACAAAATCTCAGGTAGTTGCTGATGCTACTGGAGATGGATACTGTCAATGGATTCATGTTGATTATAAGAAGAAGAAATTTCCTAAAGCTATTGCCAATTAAGTAAACGTTCTTTTTGTTTCTAAAGAAGGTGAAAGAATCTTAAAAGTTGTCTCTGAAAATGTTACAAACGATTCAATTAATCACAAATATGTTAATTCTCGTATGGCTGCAAGGAGAATAGATGGTGATAAATTCCCTCTAGCTGCTGAACATAAAAATCTAGTGAAAGGAAAAGCTAAAAGGCCTATTAAAAATCTGGATTCAAATATTGAAAAATTGAATGAAATACCTTCGTCGGCTGGAGCAGATTTCAACAACAGAGTGGGTCTTCATAAAGGTACGAGTGATGGATCAGGTAAGACTCCTAAAACTAATGGAGTTTTTTATTAATAATAACAAATTTGAAGCTTTAAATGACATTGCTGAGGAAGGGGAGATTGTAGAAGAAGGGTTGCCTCTTGGTAATCCAATTTTATTGATAGATAAAGCTTCTGATGAATTGGTGGATCCAACTGTTAAGCTTAAAGATGAGTCAAAAAGTAATGAAAGGTGTTCTTCCACTATTAAGAAGAAAGGACTTAAATAACTAAAAAGATTGGGACCAATAAAATTGATGACTAGAAGTAGAAGATCGGAAGGAGATGAAAAGGACAAAGGGGGGAAATCTTCCCCTCTAGTCTAGCAATGAATTCTATAGTCCTTTGGAATTGTAGATGAGCTAGGAAAAAGAAGGCTTCTCTATATCTCATGGAGGTGGTGAAAGATCATAATGATTTTTTTTGTTGGGTTGTTAGAGACTAAATTATCCTCAATTGATAGTAAAGAAGTTGATTCTTTGATTGGTATTGGTTGGGATTTCTTTCATGTCCCTTCGGAAGGATTATCAGGTGGTATACTTGTTGTTTGGAAGGGCAACCTTGTTTCATTCAATATGTTAGAGTTTTCTCCCAAATTCATCATTGGAGTTCTGGATATCTGTAATAAAGGGAAATGGAGGATAGCTACAATTTACGATAGCAAAGATGTTTATAGAAGAGGAAATCTTTGGAATAGATTGGAACCTCACATTACCTCTGTCTGTCCTATGGTGATTTGCATTGTCTTTAATTGTCTACTTTCTAAAGAGGACAAGAGAGGTGGAAGAAGATTCTCGTTTTCTTTAGGGCCCAAAGAAATAAAATCGTTCATGGCTAGCAATGATCTACAAGAGTTAGGATGTGTTGGTCCAAATTTCACATGGTGCAACAACAAAAAAGAGGCTGATCAGATTCTGGAAAGGTTAGACTGAACTTTTATTAACTCAATGACTATTAACTTTACTCATCATATGGTTGTTAAATATCTTCCAAGAATTGCGTCGGACCATGTCCAGTTTTAATAAACCTCTTTGAATTAGCCCCCAAAATCAGAAGTTCCATCAAATTTGAGGATGTTTGAGCTTCCTACCTAGAATCCATAGCAATGCTGAAAATGCTTGGAATAAGACAACTACTTATTCGGCTTCTAATATTCTTAACTACAAGATGAGAAGAGCTTTAAAATCATTATTTTTTTGGAGCAAGGCCAAATTGAAAAATCTGAATCAGATTAAGGACATTCTTAAAAGGGAAATACAAGAACTTCAAACCAAAGAAGTAGAGATTGGTCTACTAACACCTGATGAGGTTTGCTTGCTGAAATCTAAGATAGATGAGATGAAGTCTACATTGGCATGGTTGAGCACTTGGTGGAGACAACGTTCTAAGGTGAAATGGATAGTTGAAGGTGATTATAACTCCAAATTCTTTCATTCTTTTGTTAGTGCTAGAAAGAATGCAAACTTCATTTTTTGTATTAAAGATGATAATGGGAATATGGTGGAAGAGCAAAATCAGATAAAGAATGTTCTAATATAATTCTTCTAGAGGAAATGGTGTGAAAGGGATTGCTTGCTAGAAGGATGGCCAAAACATCTGTATTGCCTGGATGAAGGTGACAGAGATTTTCTTAGCAAAGAATTTTCTTTTGAAGAAGTGGAGGAGGTAATAACAGATACTAGTGGATATATAACTCTAGGTGTGGATGGAATATCTTATACCTCTCGGAAGAGCTATTGGACAATAATCAAAGATGATTTCTGGAAAGCATTGCATCTTTTCTTCTCAACTTCTGAAATGTGTGATGATTGGAAAAAAAACACTTTTTATTTTGATCCCCAAAGTAAGTAATCCAAAAACTCCATCCAATTATAAACCTACTAGTCTATGCAGCACTGTTTACAAAGTAGCTTCCAAGGTCCTTCTCAATAGATTAAATTGCATTATTTCAAAGATGATTTCCTTGGAGCAAGAAGCTCTTATTAAAGGGAGGTCTCTTCAAGAGCATGTTCTGAATGCTCAAGAACTTTTTCATAAAATTAGATATTCTAAAGTTGCAAAGGGATTAGACTCCTTCAAATTAGACATGGAACAGGCTTATGATTCTATTGGATGGCCAACTCTGTATAGAGTACTGAATTATTTTAGATTCCCCTCATTCTTTTCAAAGCTTATCATGGAATGTGTTAAGAATCCTTCTTTCTCCTTATTGATCAATGGAAGTCCTTCTGCTAGAAGTGGATTCAGACAGGGATGCCCCTTGTCACCTTACCTCTTTATCCTTTATTATCAGATGCTATTTAATGTTATCATGGAAAAGGAATCAATTGGTGTTCGGGTTAGCCATGATAGTCCAAGGATTTCGCATTTACTATATGCAGATGATGTTATTATTGTTGAACCAAAACATAACATTGCAATGAGGATTAAGAGTATTATAAAAACTTACTTCAATTCAACCGGACAAAATGTTAATGTAAACAAATCTTGAATTCTATTTGGGAATGCTGTAAAATGAAGGAAAAAGAGGAAGATGAAAATTATTATGGGATTTAAAGAGGTTAAGGAATTAAATTATCTTGAAATAAAAATTGCCTTAAGAAGACTTGAAATCTCTTTGGCAGGGAAAATCTCTTTGGTGAAATTAGTAATTCTCTCTATCCCCTCTTTCCACTCCACTATTTCCTTTATTCGAAGAGGTATTTTAGATGAGATAGAAAAAATTTGTCGTAATTTTATCTGGAATAAAATGAATGGTGGTCTAAGCCTTCATTATGTATGCTGGAATAAATTGGGTGAACCTCTAGGAAATGGAGGTAGAGGGTTGCATTCTTGCTGCAATAAAGTATGCCCACTAAGGGCAAAACTAGCTTGGAGGTACTTGAAAGATGAAGGTTCTTTGTTGCATAAAACTCTGTACCCGAGATATGTATCATTTTGGAATTCTGGGAGTAGGATAAAATCTGCTTTGAGGGATTGGAAATTAATCAAGGATGTAAGCAAATTCCTAAGATCAATTGTTAGATGGAACATAGTAAATGGTCAATCTATTGATATCTTTGAAGATATATGGATTACAAATAAAAGCATTAACGGGTAGCCAACCTTTGTTAATATTCAAGATAATATTACTGATTTGTTCACAGTGGATAAATTCATCTCGAGAGGTACCTTGGATTGTATCTGAACTTGAGAAACACTTTGGAAATGACCTTTTTAAACTGATCTGTAAGTTACAGATTCATTCCAATTTTGATGAAGATCAACTACAGCTCATTCATATGGAGTCAGGAAAGACTATTGCAGCTATGGCCTCTATTAATGTGACACAACAAAGCACTGAAATTAAAATCTGGACTTGGCTTAAAAAGTCAAAATTAAATGCAAGAGTAGAAAATTTCTGGTGGAGGGTATTTAATAATGCTTTGCCAACTAATTACTTTTTATCTTATAGAAGACTACAAAGCTATGAACATTGTACAAGAGGTTGCAATGAGGTTGAGAGCATAGATCATGTGGTTTGTAGATGTTACAAAATCTGTGAAGTAATTCATTATCTAAATAGTTGGGGATTTGGATTTCCTACATTGCTTTCTACAGATGAAACTTATTATTGGTTGGAGTTACTGAATGCCTTCTTAGCTAATCTATTTTGTAATGCCATTTACTTCACATGGAATGAAAGGAATGAGCTAGTACATGAGAGTAAGGAAAGGAGTTCAGTTCATATTGCAGTTGAATATGTTTGCTATACAGGAGCTTCTAATGCTTCAAATTATGTTAATTCGAGTCAATTGGGCACTAATCAGCTTTTGCTATTGGAAAATCGTTGGTACCCTCCTCTACCCAATTGGATCAAGATTAATGTGGATGCATCCTTATTATCTTCAAACAAAGGGGTCATTGGTGGAGCGTTTAGAGATCACAAAGGAAGATTGTTCGCAGCTTTTGGTAGACTGTGTATTCGTTGGGATATCACTTACTTGGAGATTCTTGTTATAACATCCATCAAAGATGAAGGAATCATTATTGAGAGTGACAGTGCCAATGTCATCAAGTTCAATCACAAAGCCCTCAAAAGAGGTGGAAAAGGTATAGAAAATCTTTCTTTTATAAAATGTTTTAATTAGGTTATTTTTAATTACAAAAAGTGGGATTGTAATAAGTTAGCAGACTTATGTGCTAACTATGGGATTTTTAGCTCTTTTTTTTTGGGATGATATTTTTCTTGAGAAGATTCTTCCTTCTTTTACCAATGTGTTGAAGGAGGAATCCTTAGATTGTTCTGTGTAGGTTGTTTGTCTTTTCTCTTTTAGTTATTAATGCAAGTTTTGCTTTTGTCAAAAAAAAAAAAATGTTAGTACTCACAAATAAGAGTAACACCAAAAATATTTATTGAAGAATAAGATAATTTAATCAACATTATTATCATCGTCAAAATCTTTGACTAGGGTTCATAGACTACAACAAAATCTAAACCTTAAACCCTATGCCCTAAACCATAAAAAACCCTAAAAAAACCATAAACTCTAAACCCTAAAGCCTAATCCAAAAAGCTGAACCTAAATCATAAACCCTAAAACCTTAATTCTAAATGCTTATACATATACCTTAAACTCTAAATAGTAAATAAAAAAAACCAAAACTATAAACAAAAAACCTAATTCTTAATAAAAAAATCATAAATTGAAAACCCTAAACTCTATTATGCAAAACCTTATCCCTAAATATAATAATTCAAACCATAAAAATATCTTAAACCCTAACTTTTAACCTTAAACCTTAAAAAAAAAAACCATAAACCATAAACCCTAAAATTTAACCCTAAACCTATACCCTAAATCCTAAACCATGAACCTTAAACCTTAAACCATAAACCCTAAACATAAACCCTAAACCCTAAGCCCTAAACCATAAAACCTTACCCTAAATAGATAACATAAACCTTAAGCACCAAACCCTAAAGCCCAAATCTAAACTTATATCCATAAACTCCAGAACTTTAACCCTAAACCCTATACCCTATGTCCTAAATAACCATAAAAATGCTAAACCCTATAACCAAATTGTCCTCATGCTCTAGCCCCTCCAAATAAACCCTAGAGCTTTTTGCTCTCATCGGATATGAATAAATTTAGGGTTTGCATAAAAATTCATTGAAAGCACCATGTTTGTCTACAAGGATATCCTCTCTAGAGATGGGCTCTTATCAGACTCATTCCCAGCTACAGAAATTGAAAATGTCAAGTCGTTGGATGTTCAAGGAAAGTGGGTAGTCCAAGGTACTATAATTGTTAATATTGGTGTAATCCCTTCAGCTGGTGGTGCTGATGAAGGTGAGGGTGTAGATGAAAAGGCTATTAACATGGTCGATATTGTTGACACCATACATCTTCAGGGGAAACCCTAATGAAATTTGTCACCTTTATGAAATGCTATGTCAAGAATCTAACACCCAAATTGGACGCGGATAAGAAAATTTTATTCAAGAAACATCTTGAGTCTACCATTAAATTTCAACTTTCAATGCTCAATGACTTGCAAATCTTTGTAGGTGAAAGAATGAATAATGAAGGAGGTTTGATCTTTGTTTACTACAAGGAAGGTGCTACTGATGTAACATTACTATACTATGATTATGGACTAAAGGAGATTAAATGTTGAATGTTTATCTTTCAAATGTAAGAGGAGTTGGCATGGCCTTGCGTTATCGTACGTCCAATCCTTATTTATTTAATTTTGTTTTTGTAAATCTTATTTTGACATTGATTGTTTGGATATGTTACACACATTTTTGTTTTTTTTAACTCATAATTGTGTGCTTATGATGTACTATATTGTTTGTGTTGTTTGTAATTCAAAATATTAGCTAAAATTAATAGCAAATAAAGTTAAAGAAGCATTTGAAAATATATATATATATATATATATATATATATATATATATATATATATATATATATATATATATATATATATAGTTAAAATTTTTAATTCAACATACTTTTTTTTTCAACAGCAACAATAAAATTGCATTAACTAAAAGAAAATAAATTACAAAAATAGCATAGGGGCTAATCCCAACAAATTCCTCCTTTAACAAATTAATAAACAAAGGAGGAACCCTATTACAGCTAATCTCATCCCAAATGAAATCATTACAGATTGCATAGTTAGCATAGATATCTGCTAACCTATTACTATTCCATTCAACACAATTGAAGATAAAATTGTCAAAATCTTTTAGAAAAAGAAAATTTTCCATCAGTTTACCTCACTTCCTGAAGAATTATTGAATAAACCAAATAACATTAGAGTTATCGGCTTCTATAATGATCCCCTTGTATTGAAACATCCATTCTCTGACAACCTCTTTTAAAAAAGTATTTTATGATGGTTCCAACTGTGATATATCCCAATGAATGCTATTCCTTCCAAAATCCATAATAAATCTTCATGATTATTTCTGAATATACCTCTAATGCCCTCCTTGTAAGAGGATAGTAATGATGCGTCTACATTTATTTTATCCAATCGGGTGGATGGGGATGCCAATAATTTGACAGTGTAACTAACTGATTAACACCTTAGTTTCCCGGGCTTATATCACCATAAGAAGAAGAGAAGGACGACCAGGATATTGCTTGAGCAACAATAAATTTAGAATTTTCTATATAACCATCATGTTTAAATTTGTTTCTAGCTTTCCATGATAAATATGCAATGTTGCAGAACACTTTGGTAATGAAATTATTACCACTTGTTTCTTTATCTAACCATTTACAACAATCTTCAAAGTTTGGAAAATCGAAATTTGGACGCCCCAACTATTTATGACATGAATAATACCCCTCAGCTTTTTATATCTTGTTGTAACATGATCAATATCCTCTGCCTCATTACATCCTCTAGAGCATGTAAAGTTCTCTTATAATCTTCTACTGAACAAGAACTGGTTTGTGGGAATTCCATTGCTATATAAGCGCCACCATAAAACATCAACTTTTGGCATTAATTTTACTTTTTTTATCCAATTCCAGTAACCCCTGTTGGACTTGTTTTGCAATTTTGCTTCCATAACTAATGAAGATAAAGACTTACTGTATTGCATATGGAATAGTTCCAATCTATCTTCCTCCATGTTAGGCATAATTTGAATTTGAAGAATTACATTAACCAACTCTTTCCCAAACAAATCATGAAGAATAGGAATATTCCATGTACCGTCCAGCAATAGCATTTCCACTGTCATTTCTTCATTGCCTGGAATAGCCACAAAAGTAGGCCATCTATTGATGCATTTATCCCAAATCCACACATAATTGAATACATTTACTGATCTCCCATCCGTGATATTCCATCTAACATTCTTTTTAAGACTTTTGAAACCTTCCTAGACAATTTTCGAAGTAGCAGAAATTCAATTCCTGTTACCGTGTTATGCAAACAGATTTCCATACTTCAGTTCCAGTACTCTATATAATAAGGAATTCCTGATTTCAATGAATCTCCAAGCCATCTTGGTAATCAAAAGGCCCACCTTATTTATACAAGAGTGCAATCCATGTTCTCCCCTATCAACTGGTTTGCACAATGTGTCCCACCCAACATAATGCAAGCCCAATCTTCCATCACTCTTCTCCAAAATGAAACTTCAACACAACTTATCCATCAATTTTAACACACTTTCAGGAATAATAGAATGAGTGGAATGAAAATTTGGGTAAGACAACAAGACTGTTCTTACAAATGTAAATTTCCCAGCTAAAGATAAGAGTTTACTTCCCCAAGTATTCAGCATTTTAGAAGCTTTATCCACCATACTTTAAAAATCTGCTCCAACCAATCTTCTCAATGCCACTTTGACTCCAAGATAGTTGAATTCTTTTACTTCCTTGAAACCCAAGATTAAATTTATAGCTCTATTCCTTCTTCTCTTCACAAATTTTCCAAACAAGGGAGCAATTTTGTTGACATTTATCCGTTGCCCTGGCCACTTATAGAAATATGAGAGAATAACTTTGATATCTTTCACCATTTTAATATTAGCTTCGAAAAAGATAATCATATCATCTGCATACAATAGGTGAGAGATCCTTGGACCGTTAGGACCATTCCGAATACCAAATTTATTATTTTTTTGATAAAAATCATTTGAGAGAAGTTGAGAACATAGAATGAAAAGATAAGGTGATAGAGGACAACCTTGGCGAAATCCGCTTTTTCCACAAATCCATGTAGAAGAATTACCATTAATTAAAAAAGAGAACATTTGATTTTCTACACACTCCATAATAAGCTTAGAAACGCTCCCAGGAAATCCAAAATACTCTAAAACCTTCCTCAATGTATCTCAACACATGCAATCATATGTTTTCTCCAAGTTAATTTTAAAAGATATTAATCCCTTTGAAGCTTTAGAAAATTTGAATTTGTGGAACATCTCTTGAGCTACCAGTACATGTTCTTACATTGATCTCCCTTCAAGAAATGTAGCTTATTCTACTGAGATCAGTTTAGGTATAATACATACCATTATATTAAGAATTACCTTGGCCACCACCTTATACACAATTTTGGATAAGCTGATAGGTCTGTAGTTTGCAGGATTTAATGGGTTTTTTCTTTTTGGGATTAGCAGTATATGGGTTTCATTCCATTTCATGTTCATTCTCCCTGTTTCAAAAAATTATAAATCACCATTCCAAAGATCTATCTTAACAATCTCCTAATAGACCTTGAAGAAAGAGTAAGTTACTCCATCCATCCCTCGAGCAATGTTCCCAACTAATTGGAAAATTACCTGCTCCATTTTATTCCATGAGATTTCTCTTTTCAGCCACATTGCATCAACTTCATTCAGGGAACATAACAGAGATATCCAACCCTCTATATAACAACTTCTTTCCTTACACTTTTCATTGAAAAACTGAATAACTTCATCTTCAATAAGATTTTGATATTCCACCAAAGATCCACTTTCATCTTGCAATTTGAATATCCAATTTGAATTTTTCCTGGTTCTTGTAAAAGATTGATTGAATTTGGAATTAGAATCTCCATCCATCATCCATTTAACTTTGGCACGTTGCTTCCACCATGTGTTCAATCTAGCCAACATAGCATTCAATTATGAGATTTTTACCTTGAGCTGCCCACTTTCTTCATCTGTAAGGAAACCCACATCAGCCATTCTTTTAAAAAATAGAAATTCTTCAATATATACTTACTCCAAAAAATAGTGATTTTAAAGCTTTTTACATTTTGAATCCAAAATTTTAGCACAATTCCCATTAATTTTCTTTCTCCAAACATTTTTAACAATGCCAAAAGATGCTGGAAATGAAGACCAAGTATCTTGAAACCTAATAAGCTTCTTCTCCATCATTTTACTTTCCATAAAGTTCAATAACACCAGACAATGGTCCGAATCTATTCTTGCCAAATGTCTAGTACACAGACCCTGATGGAAGTTTAAGGCAGATTTATTCAAAAAACACTTATCCAGTCTTTCCAAAATTCTAGCTCCACCAGTTTTGTTACTACACCAAGTATATCTTTGTCCAATAAATAAATTTCATGAACATAATTATTAATTAGAAAGATCTTCATATCCTTTGAACCTTGAGAGTAAATGAAATGATTGCACCACTTTTTATCTTCTTTAGAAAGTAAACAATTGAAATCTATCCCTACAACCTTAGGGATGTCTTTAGAGGAGAATGCTTCCAAGTCCCTCCACAACTCTCTTCTTTTGTAAACTTCTTTGCTACCATATACCGCCGAAATCCTCTAATAGTCAAAATTAGGCCACTTGAGATCTTCAGTTATTACTTGTTGATTTGCATTTAGAACCACTAATGAACCCATAGTAGATTTCCACAAAACAAGAATACCTCCCGATAATCCATCTGATGGAACATAAAAGAAGTCCCAATCTACTCCAATTAAATCAACAACTTCCTTTCTATTAATAGAAGTCAATTTGGTTTCTAATAAACAAACAAACAATACTCCAAACTCCTTAACAATCTCTTTCAAGTAGAGAGAAGCTTGCTTTTTTACTAGCTCCTCTATAGTTGTAGAAAACTAACGAAGCCATTAAATATTGAGAGGGGACGAAGCCCCCGCCTTATCTTTCAGTTCCCCATCCAACCTTCTATTTCTGAGTGAAGACTTTATAAGCCTTAAACCTCTAAGTTCGTTTGTGATTTTCTTTTTAATATAAGAAGAATTATCATCCTTCTTATCCGAGTTCCCCTTCAAATCTCGAACATCTCCTGAAGAATGAAAATTCACTTCTCCTTTTTTATTCAAAAGGGAATTCACTATTTCTTCTTTTTCAATAATTTCACCCTCTTCTTCCAAGTCACTTAATAGACTAAATTTATTCAAATAAGAAGGAATGATAATTCTTAGAGGATAACTGAATCTTCTATTTCCCTTTGAAAGAAACTTCAGCAGCAACCTTAGAGGGAGATATTAGAACTTCGACAGCACCAACAACCACTATTTGTTCTTCCAGCACATTCTGTACATTCATCTCCATTTTTTTATTCTCTTCCACATCTGTGTGAACAGGTTCTTTATCTCCTCTAGTTGAATTCTCCTGCGAGTTGAAGTTTGATTTTCACATTATTGGTTTCCATATGCCATTATTTTTAAATCTTCTTTGTTTCTCATAGTTTACATGGATCCAAGGTCCATATTTATCATCACCATCATGAGTCTCATCTTTGTCTTCATAAGAATTTTTTTAATTTAGATTCACAAGCTGAATGATCTTGTACAACATTATTCTATGGTTTAGCAAAATCAACTTTAACAGCTTTACTCATCAGCTCCAGACATTTATTTCCTCATTCCTAACTCTGTCGCAGTTAAAGCAAAGTGAAGGCATCCATTCATATTCTATTTTTTAGTAAACGTTTCCCACAAGACCTTCTACCCATACACCAAGTGGCAGTTTATTTTCAAGTGTTTATCGAACAAAAATCCAAGCAAATTATCATCTACTCCATTGGAACATGCTCCCATCTAGAAAATATGGAGTACCAAATTTAGATGCAATCCTACACACATTGATTTCATCCCAACACTGCAGTGAATGATTCAGCATTCTGATCCATACTGGGGCTGATAAACCTTTCAAAGATGACGGATTAAACCTTGGAGACCATTTATCCACACAAATAATATGGCCATTAAAATACAAAGGTCCAATACTAAGAATTGATTCCACAGCTTATTCATTATTAAAAAAAAATAAAGACCATCCGTTACCAAGCACCGTAAGATGGAAATTGCCATATTGAGCCCACTTCCTTCTAAGCTCCCCACTAATCACATAAATAGGAATATTTTCACCAAAAAATTTAACCACTAGAGCATTTTAGAGTATCTTAGAATTTTCTCCTTCATTATGAGCATTTAGTTTCAAAGTAGATCCATCTTTGAAAAGACATTGCCCATAGTCCAAATTAGCAACACTGATATTGTATCTTTTCTTCCAAACTTTAGTCATATAATTACCAATAGGTTCTTTTGGCTTCACAATCAATTCTTCATTAAGTTGGCAAGCATTTTTTTCTCCTAATTCACATTTACAAATAGAGTTTAAGTCTTCTGGACCATTATTCAAACCATCATTATTTAACTCCAGAATAGACGACTCAGCCTTTACTTCATTGTGAATCATATCATCAGAAACATTATTTTCACTAACAATTTTTACCAAAGATTCTCCCTTGTTCACTTGATCAGAATTTATAATTTATGGAGGAAGGAAAGAGTTATTAACCTCATTTAAAATAGAGATGGAACGATTTGCTTCTTCTGTCAATAATGGAAATGATTTCTCAGATTTAATGTTGTTATCAACCAAAATTCCTTTTCCCTATCCTATATCAGGCATTTTTTTTTTCGTCATTAACAGACCTCCTTCATTTACCACCAAATATTTGTTGTTCTTCATTTTAAACCTCACATCTTGAGCAGAATTATTTATGCCGATACCTAGCATTCTTTAACCAAAAGCTAGTAACGATCGGCTTGTTGTAAACCCTAAAACCTTAATTCTAAAAGCTAATCCTTATACATTAAACCATAAATAGTTATTAAAAAAAACCTAATATATAAAAATAAACCTAAACCCTAATAAATAAATGTAAATTAAAAAATTTAAACTCTATTATTAAAATTTTTAACCTTAAATATAAGAATTCAAACAAAATAAAAAAAATATTAAACCCTAACTTTCATCCTAAAAAAATAAACCATCACCCTAAACATGAAACCCTATGCCCTAACCATAAACCAAAACCTAAACATAAAACCTAAACCCTAAACACTAAACCCTAAACTCAAAACTCTTAACCCTAACCCTAAAGCTAAACCCTAAACCCTAACCTCTAAACTCTAAACACTAAATCTATACCCTAAATCCTAAACCCTAAACTCTAAACATTAACCCTAGGCCCTAAAACCTATACCCTAGATCTTATACATTAAATTATAAATAAAAAATAAAAAATCATTGACTCCTTGTTCTGCTCTCTCTAATTCCACTCATGCTCTCTTTCGATTTGAAAGCGACTTAGGGTTTCCTCTTCCATCCTCTATCCCTGCTGGTGAAATCATTCTCTTAATTTTTCTTTCTCATTTTGTTTCATTGGAATTGGTTTTGACCGTTACTCATTTTGTTTTGAGATCTTTTTCAGGTTTCATAATTTTGGGAGATGATGACTCCAACATCATTGATCCTATTGTCTGCTTCTTTTCTTGAGAGTTGTTCGCATTTATTTAAGGATGTCTTGGCTGGATCATCATCCTCGAGTGCTATACTTCCTTTTGTGCAAATTTCATTTAAAGGGTGTGTGGCTTTAATGTTTGATGATGTTGTGGTTTCTCAACTTGCTGCTCCCTTTGATTTAACTTTGGTTGGGAAATTTCTTCTCCGGTGACCTAATTTTGATATTATTTAGAAATTTTAGTAAATATGAAACTATGGATCCTTTCACATAGTCTTGTTAAATCAATAACACGTTACAATTCAATTCTCTAATAATCTTGATTATAGCCAAATTTTCTTGGACAGATCCTACTATGTTCAGGCGTGTTAGATGAGGTTGCTCAAATGGACACCGAATTTTGACGCACATAAGGAATCTTCTATTCCACCTTTGTAGATATATTTTCTAAATCTGAGGATTCATTTCTTTAATTCTCAAATTCTATTTGGCTTGGCTTTAATTTTTGGCAGGCCTTTATGAAAGTTCGTTAGGGATGTTAAGTTCTATAGAATTGGCCCAAGCTAACCAAGAGGGGTGGTGAATTGGTATTTTAAAAATATCTTTTCTCAAAGAAAAAAAATCAAATAAACAAAAATTACACCACGAGAAAACTAAATGCGGAAATTTAAAGTGCGGAAGCAAGAAACAAGAACACAGAAATTTATAGTGGTTCGGTCAACTCAACCTACGTCCACTCCCCGAGGCGTCCTCTGAGTATTGCACTACAAACATGACTCTCCTTTAGGCCCCACAGCTAGGCGGAGAAGCCTTTACAACGAACCTCTTTTTGTCACCCCGACAAGGCAGAGAACCTATCTCCTTTTGCTTCCTCCTGAAGCTGGCAGAGAACCACAACCAGACGCTGACTCCTTACCTCTACCGACCCTTCCACGGACGAGAAACTCTAGACAAAGAAGAAGCAGAGCGATCTTTGAAGCAACCCTTGTGAATCCCCTCACAAGCTCCCCCTCACAAGATCCTCTCTCTCTCCCTCTCTCTCTTTCTCTCCTCAAGGCCTTCTCAGGTAAAGGCAGCAGCACATGATAATCAAAAATGTTGAACAAGAGCTCTAAAATAGAAGAGCTTCAAAAGATCTCATTAATTGCAAATTGCCGACTATATCGTTTAGGCCGATATTGACATCGTCCTGGCCGATTAGTACAAAACTCTGAGGATCGGCCTGGGCACCGCCCTATTTTGGGTGCTGGATGATTAAAAATTGGCTTGATCAGCCTGGCCGATCTCACGATCGTCCAGGCCTATTAGTTCAAATCAGATGAAAATCGTCCTGAGCACCGCCATGTTTTTAGGCAGGCCGATCCTAATTGTCCAGGAGTAACTAAGATTTTTGAATATATCATCCTGGCCGATCCTGCGATCATCCAGGACGATGTGATCGTATCAATCATCCTTAATTACTTCCCTGATTTGTCTAATTAATTAAGGCATAATTGTGAATATCGTCCAGGCCGATTAATGATCGTACTGGCCGTTAATTTAAAAATACAGTATACCTTAATTGTCTATGGCGACAACTTCTTCCTATTTTGAGCTTATCGTCCTTGCCGATACACTTATCAACCAGGCCGATCAGTTAATGACGGCTGCCTTAATTAAGAATCTTTATTTAGACTTTCTGTTTTAAGCCTGATCGTTTAGGACGATGTAAATATCGTCCTGGCCGATATGAGTAAAAATAGAAATTGTAAGTCTCTCAAGTGTGTGTGTGTAGGGTTACTTAGTATCAATCTCTTTGACATATAAACTGACTCAAGAAGAGAAAAATAAAATACAGACTGACTCAACCCTATCCTACCCACTCTTTCACTAGCATCGTTTGTTCGTCCAATCTTCAATCCCTGAAATGTTAGAAAAATAGGCAGTCCAAGATAATTAGTAGGGTTTGCCAATCATCAAAACATAAGCTATGAAATAAGATTTGCAACAATCTCCCCCTTTTTGATGATGTCAAAACAAATAAGCAAGTCCTATTTCTCTCCTTTTTTGACATATCAAAAGAAAACATGAGAAAAGAAAGAAAGGAAAAGAATCTCTCCTACATTTTTTAATTTCGATCTAAAGCATGAATATGATATAGCATTCCATGTGATTGATTTTAAAAGCATGTGAGTTAATGAGTTTAACAACATCAAAAATCTAAAGAATAGTGAAATATCCGATCATATTTACCCTAAGCTTGAAGCATCTTTGTAGGGTAGAGTTGTATTTTGAAATCATTGACCTAACTCAAAACTTCAATCATATATGAGTATAAAGGATCTAATCATCACTTGAGTCAAGAAAAAATATCTTATAAAATAATGAATTAAAGTAGATATATCATAATCACAAAACAAATGAAATCAAGTCTTTGGCATATGAAAACTTCTAAGTTTTTAAAAGATTTGAAAAGAGAGAAGAGCTTGCTTTTGATTGGCTCATTTTATGCCTCTTGTCATTTGAGTGGCGCTTTGCGCATCTTTTTAAATAAATTCAAATTAGCATCTTTTGCGCTTCTTTTGTTGGCATCTTTGGCCAAATTTTTTTTTTTTCAAGCTACATTCTCTTTTAGTCATATCTTAAAAAGGACTTAGTTGTGAGTATATCTTCTAGATATTAGAGAATAGGAGCTCTCTCTCTAACATAGAGAAGAACAATCCACAAAATAGAATCACAGACCAGTGTCAAGAATAACTATGAATCTTGATTTGATAAAAAGAATTTAATCAC
The DNA here is from genome assembly GCA_022539455.1 of Dendrobium nobile. Lineage (NCBI taxonomy): Eukaryota > Viridiplantae > Streptophyta > Magnoliopsida > Asparagales > Orchidaceae > Dendrobium > Dendrobium nobile. Next base: position 42,469,110 of record CM039729.1, on the reverse strand, counting down.
TATATTATAAGATAGATTTGCTTTAGCAAGATTAGAAAAGACCTTAATTTCATACATAATCGTTAATTTGGGATAGATTTTTTATTAGAAAAAAAAATTGTGCCACTAAAATATACTAAAGAAAGAGACACAATCAACGGAATATTACAATCATCTAATGGATTTAAGATATGCAAACCATTGACTACAAATTTTCAAAAGCAAAAGCAAGGCATACGATATCATATTAGCGATGATTTTGATTTTTTTTTTGTTTTAAAAAAAATAAAACAAACAAATAAAACAAAACAAAAAGAAACAAACAACCAAAACAAAAAAACATATAAACGAGAAGGAAAAGAAAGAGAGAAAAAAAAAACAAAGAGAAAGCAAGTAAAGAAATCAAGTTCATGCAGTTATGTTAATCACACCCAATCTGGTCCTTAAAGAGATGAAAGTGTCGAAGGCCAGTGGCTTAGTAAAGATATCAACAAGTTAATTTTCAGTTGACACATGGTGTACCTTAATGTCCCTCTTTGTCACAAAATTAACTGATGCTGCTGAGCAGGTTGTGCTTCAATCCATCTACAAGCAAAACATTTTCAATCATAAGGTTCTTGAAATTACCAATTATACCTGATCCTACCACCTTCTTGGTGGTGTTGTCTCCAAGAGTAACCTTGCCTCCAGTCTTGGACTCCAAAATAACAAACTGATTGGCATCACCAGTCATATGTCGAGAGCATCCGCTGTCCAAGTACTACATACTCTCACGAGGCCTTTCGTGAGAGCTTTCCTGCAAGATTATCAAATGTTAGAGATAGGAACCCAAACAGGTTTGGGTCCCTTCTTATGAAAAATAGAATGCAATGCATGAGTGGTATGCTGTGAATCTTGTACCTTAGGTCTCCATATCCAATGTGTATTATGGTGAACTGTGCAAGTGTGTGAGATGTGTCCTAGCATGCCACATGAAAAACATCTAACTCCAGGAAAAGGGTTTCTTATGTGATTTGAGTTATAATGCCTCTTCCTAGGTTTTGGCTCTTGATTAAGTATTGGTGTCATCCTAGTCTTCTTACATGATTCTAATTCATTTTGAATCATCAAATTAGTGCTATTTAAAACATCAATATCAATCCTCAAACTTTTCTCCATCTATTTAGATTTCACAAAATTAGATTCAAGTGATGTGTGTGAAACTTTTAATGCATTGTGTTCATCAATTAATTCCAAATGCTTTTTGTTTAAATCATCAAATTCATCAAGAAGAGCTATGTGATTTGAATCAATCGTTGAATGGTCTTTAAGAATGACTTCATATTCTTTTTGCAAATTTACAAGTTCCATTTTTAGGCTAGCATGAGTCTTCTTAAGTTTTTTGTAAGATTCATGGATTTTCTCACAAATCTCAAACAATTCATCATAGGTTGGTTTACATACCTCTTCCTCATCACTTTGCTCAAGATGATCTTCCCCTATTAAGCACAGCTTTGTAGTCTCTTCCTCTGGTTCAGTCTTAGAGGAATCAGTACCAGATTCTGCCCAGAATGCCTTTTAGACTCTCTTCTTGTCCTTCCTAAACTTAGGTTTCTCCTCACCTTTTTCCTTTTCTTTGCTCGAGTGATCTTGAAGTATAGGACAATCAGCTCTCACATGTCCAGGCTTCCTGCATTCATAACAAATAATATCAGAAGATCCTTTAGAATGTTTATGATCCCTACCTTTTCTCCAATGATGATTTTGTTTCTTCCTTAGAAAGCTTTTGAATTGCCTTGTGATGAAGGCAACTTCATCGCTTTCAGACCCAGAAGATTCAGAATCTGATTTGTGCGCCTTCAGTGCAACTAGTTTCTCCTTCTTCTTCTCAACTGCATCAAGATTTCTTTGATTCACCCCTTGCTCGTAAGCAATGAGTGAGCCAAATAAGTTATCAATAGAATAAGTGTTCAAATCCTTAGATCAGTGATTGCAGTGATTTTAACATTGTATGATGAAGGCAAGCATCTCAAAATCTTGTTTACTATTTTATAGTTTCAAAGTTCTTTTCCTAGTGCATGCAGTGAAGTGACTATCTGAGTAAACCTAGTGTACATGTCAGAAACAGATTCATGAGGTTTCATACGAAAAAGTTTGTAATCATGCAAGAGAATATTCAAACGGGATTGTTTAACCTCATTAGTGCCTTCATAGGTGATACACAATTTATCCCAGATTTCTTTACCAGTTTTGTAAGTGGAGACACGCATATAATCCTCAGATTTTAAAGCACAAAAAAAATAGTTCAAACATTTTGCATTCAATTGAGCTAAATCTCGTTCATCGAAAGTCCATTCAGTAAAAGTAACTTCAATTTAACACCATTAATTTTACGAGAAGGTGGATAGTAACTTTCTTTGATAAGCATCCACATGCGATAATCAGTAGATTGTAAAAATGTTGACATGCGGGTTTTTCAGAAATCAAAAGGTAAGTTGTCAAACAAGAGAGGTCGTGTAATTGAATAACCTTCCGTAGTGTTACGATTCCCAAGGTTAGCCTTGGATCAAAATTCAAAAAGTTTTGAAACTCAATTTTTATGAATCCCACTCTGATACCACTTGAAAGTTCGTTAGGGATGTTAAGCCCTATAGAACTTGCCCAAGCTAACCAAGAGGTGGGGTGAATTGGTATTTTAAAAATTTCTTTTCTCAAAGAATAAAAATCACATAAACCAAAATCACACCATGAGAAAATTAAATGCAGAAATTTAAAGTGCGGAAGCAAGAAATAAGAACACAGAAATTTATAGTGGTTCGGTCAACTCGACCTCAGTCCACTCCCCGGAGGCGCCCTCCGAGTATTGCACAACAAACGTGACTCTCCTTTAGCCCCCACAGCTAGGCGGAGAAGCCTTTACAACGAACCTCTTTTTGCCACCCCAGCAAGGTAGAGAACCTATCTCCTTTTGCTTCCTCCTGAAGCTGGCAGAGAACCACAACCAGACGCTGACTCCTTACCTCTACCGACCCTTCCACGGATGAGAAACTCTAGACGAAGAAGAAGCAGAGTGATCCTTGAAGCAACCCTTATGAATCCCCTCAGAAGCTCCCCCTCACAAGATCCTCTCTCTCTCCCTCTCTCTCTTTCTCTCCTCAAGGCCGTCTCAGGTCAAGGTAGCAGCACATAATAATAAAAAATGTTGAACAAAATCTCTTAAATAGAAGAGCTTCAAAGGAGCTCATTAATTATAAATTGCCGACTATATCGTCCAGGCCGATATTGACATCGTCCTGACCGATCAGTACAAAACTCTGAAGATCGGCCTGGGCACCGCCCTGTTTTGGGTGCTGGATGATTAAAAATTAGCTTGATTGGCCTGGCCAAGATCACGATTGTCCAGGCCGATTAGTTCAAATCAGATGAAAATCGTCCCTATTTTTAGGCTGGCCGATCCCAATCGTCCAGGAGTAACTAAGGTTTTTGAATATATCGTCCTGGCCGATCCTGTGATCGTCCAGGACAATGTGATCGTATTAATCATCCTTAATTACTTTCCTGATTTGTCCGATTGATTAAGGCATAATTGTGAATATCGTCCAGGCCGATCTATGATCATCCTGGCCGATAATTTAAAAATACAGTAAACCTTAATTGTCTATGGCGGTAACTTCTTTCTGTTTTGAGCTTATCATCCTAGCCGATACACATATCATCTAGGCTTATCAGTTAATAACGGCTGCCTTAAGTAGGAATCCTTATTTAGAGTTTCTGTTTTAAACCATATGAGTAAAAATAGAAATTCTAAGTCTCTCAAGTGTGTGTGTAGGGTTACTTAGTATCAGTCTCTTTGACATACAAACTGACTCAAGAAGAGAAAAAATAAAATACAGAATGACTCAACCCTATCCTACCCACTCTTTCACTAGCATCGTTTGTTCATCCAATCTTCTATCCCTGAAATGTTAGAAAAATAGGCAATCCAAGATAATCAGTAGGGTTAGCCATTCATCAAAACATAAGCTACGAAACAAGATTTGCAACACTTTACAAATGGATCTATTCACTACTTTGATTTCTTGTCCCTCTGTAGAATGTGTTTTAATCAAGCTGGACATATCTAAGAAATAAGGTAATGAGATTGGGATTGCTTTGGAGTTGAATGGTTAATTTTAAAAAGTAGATATTGAATATCTGCCTATTTTTTGTTCTCATTGTAAAATGCATGAGCATGCTTTAAATGAAACTTACAGGTTACATCATCTTCTTCTCAAGGAAAAGGATTCCACTAAACATTGCAATAGGAATGCTATTATTAATGTTCTTCGTCAAAGAGAAAGTCCTAAACATGGAGTGAGTGAAGGAAATGATCTTAAACCGTTGGAATTGAGGATCCCATTCGTCATATTGAACTACCTTCCTCCAATGTTGAAGAACCTATTCAAGAACAGGGAGACAATATAACCTCTAGGTATTTCTTTTCTTTAGAAAGTGAAAATGTGGATGAGAAAATTTTGTCTATCACTTCTAATCAAATTAGTGTTATTGCACCTCATATTAGTCCTGTTACTCTTATAAAAAATTTGCCCAATATGGATTTTATGTTGCCCAATAATAACTATGCTAATTCTACGTATTATCCTTGTATTATTAATGGTCAGGAGGATGAAAAACCTATTATGACGGATGGAAATGCTTGTATTGGCATGAGTAGTAAAGAAAATATGGAGGATGGAAATATCTTAGAGGAGGGTGAAGTGCCTGACGAGGTAACGAAGGTTGGTCTACACAATGATGGAAAATTTAATTCTAATTCTCATTATCTTAGTGATGATTTTACTGATACATAGGATATGGATATTATTGCTTAATGTTTTTTCAAAGATAGTAATTATGCTAATTATACCAAGTTTCAAAATAGGCAAGGTAGGAACAGCCAGAATATCCGTTTACAATCTCATATAACAACCCATTTGCATACTTGTCATTAGTCATTTTTGTTATGTTTAAATCAATTATTTGGAATGTTAGGGTATTGGTTACCCCTCTTCTAGGCTTAGAGTTAAAAACTTATGTCACATTTATAATATTTCTATTCTTATTTTCCTTGAACCACTCATTAATTTTGCTAAGTTACTTAGTACTACTAGAACTTTGGGCTTTAAACATGTTGTTTCGAACTCTACCAATAATCTTTGGGTGTTTTGGAACGTTCTATTCAGCTAGATTTTATTGGTGATTTTACCCAAGTTTTTCATTGTAGTATTGATGTTTTAAACTTATCCTGTTGTGCCTATTATGTTAATGTAGCTTCTTCTCACATTATTAGGAAAGTTTTGTGGAAGCAACTTCCTAATTTTCATAGTATCTATAATTTGCCTTGGCTTGTGGGTAGTGATTTTCATGCTATTTCTTATCGTGTTGAATGCATTGGGGGATCAAGTCTTATCTATCATTCTTTGGAGGATTTTAACAACATGATTATGGACTATAATCTTGTTAACATAGGTTTATCTAGTAACGAACTTAATAGGAACCGGGGTCATTTATGGCAACGGTTGGATCATTTTTTTTAATGATTTATGTCTTAATTCTCTTAATTCTATTTTTTGTTGAGCATCTTAGGAGGACTCTTTCATACCACTCTCCTATGTTAATTAGTCTTAAGACTTTGCATATGAGTTATTTTCCTAAATTTAGATTGCAAAACATCTATTTGTGTCGAGAGTCTTTTATGGATTTGGTTCAGAAAAATTAGCTAGCCTCCTTACAACCAGATAATTCTTTTTTTGGTATGAAAAGATTTTGTTTTAAGCTTAAAAGGCTTAAGTAAGTTCTCAATTTGTGAAATCATAATGTTTTTAAAACGTTTTCACCAACATTTTGAATGTTAAAGATAAAGTGCACACTATTGAGCATAACTATCAATTATTTCCTTATGATGGTAATTTAGCTTTATTGTGGGGTGCTTAAAATTATCTCTTTAAACTACAAGAAAAGGAGGAAGCTTTTTGAAAATAAAAAGCGGTTGCAAAGCATCTTTTTGAAGGTGTGAACAATACCAAATATTTTCATGCTTTGGTTAAGAGAAAATGTGCCAAAACTCCATCCATAAAATTAATCATGTTGTTGGTTCTATGACTGAGGATGCTGTGGAAATTGCTAATTTGGCGGTTCAAGATTATCAAAACCATTTCAATAAGGATTTTACTCTTGCTCCTATTTATATCCCTTATATTATCCCTATTTCTCAAGTTGATAATGTTTCCCTCTATAATCACCCTTTATTAGAGGAAATTAAAGAAAAGGTTCATAGTATGAATGATGACTCTGTGGTTGGGCCTGATGGGTTTACCAGTATGTTTTTCCTGAATGTCTGGCATATTGTTAGTAGTGATCTTTTTTTTATTGTTTTGGGTTTTTTTGCTAGTCATACTATTCCTAAATTTTTTACTTCTGCTTCTATTGTTCTCCCCAAAAGCAGTGTTGTTAGTAATTAGAATTATTTTAGACCTATTAATCTTTGCACATTTTTTAATAAGTTGCATTCTAAAATTCTTATGAGTCGTTTAACTTATATTCTTCCTAAAATTATCTCTCCTTTTCAAATGGGATTTTTAAAGGGGAGAGCTATTGCTGATAATATTTTGTTGGCCCAAGAATTTTGTAATGACTTGAAAGTTAGGATGTGAGGTGGCAACATGATCTTGAATTTTAATATTTCAAAGTCTTATGACAACATTGATTAGATCTTTGTTTACAATATTTTAAGTTTATTTCGTTTTAATTCAATTTTTACTAACCTTATCAAAAACTGCTTTTAGGGATCATATTTCTCTATTATTGTGAATGGTAAAAGAAATGGTTTTTTTAGATCCTCCCATGGTCTTAGGCATGGCAATCTTCTCTCTCCTGCTATTTTTATCATTATTGTGTATTTATCCAGAGGTATTGCTAACCTCTTTGATAATCACCCTAACCTCTATTTTAGAACCTTGGGTGATTTTCTTATTTCTCATTTATGTTTTGCTGATGATATTATTATTTCTACAAACTCTTCTTTAAATCAAATTAATAGACTTATGGAGTTTTTTTCATAATTTGTAAATTGTTAGTAGGCTTTCTCTGAATAAGCACAAGTATTACTTTGTTGTTTCCAACAAAGTGTTGAATGATCATATTTTGGCCATTAACGGCTTGACGTGTTTTATACAAGGTCAATTGCCTATTAGATATCTTAGTGTTCCTCTGTTTAATGGTAGAAAGAAGCCTTTTCTGTTTGACAATCTTATTACTTCTATGCAGAACAAACTTTTGTTTTGGGATGCTAATTTATTGAAGTTTAATTGTAGATTAGTTCTTATTAGAAGTGTCCTTTCTTCGTTCCCAATCTATATTTTCTAAACTCTTCAACCCACCCGAGCAATTTGCAATAGAATTGATAGACTTTTAAACAAATTTTTTTGGAATGGTGCTAATAGTCATACTAGAATTCTCTAGACTTCTTAGGATAAGTGTTGTGGCATTTTTATGAGGGTGCTTTGGGATGTAAGAGTATATTTGTTTTGGCCCATGCTTTGTTTTCAAGATGTGGTACAATTTTTGTGCTAAACTGAGCCTCTGGGCTAAGTTTATGTTTGCTAAGTATTGTGTGGGTTGGCACCTGACTATCTACGCTTTTAACGAAGGTGACTTTAAAGTGTTGGTGTTGAGCCCTTTAGAGGGGGCTGCTGGGGGCATATGTGCCTTTCTTCCTCTACCTTATTTGGATTGTTGTTTCGTCCAGGGAGATTTATGTTGGTAAGTGAATTCCTCAGGGTCCCCTTTTTATGTTCTTCTATTAAAGTTTATCTGTGTTTGTTATCCTGTTGTGGTTGAGTTTTGTTGGAGGTAAGATTGAGCGGCATTTAGTATACCCTACTGATGGCTATTGATCTTGTGACTCCCTGAGCTCTATTAACCTGTATTCCCTTTTGACTTTTTACTGCTGGATTGGTTTTTGCTGGTGGCCTATCATCCTGCACCTCTGGTACTTTTTACTGTTATTATTGCTAAGTCTAGTTTTCTGGGTACTCCTGGGTCCTTCTACTATATTTTCAGTTTTACTTTGTTGAACATGAATTTAATTGCTATCTCTTATCTTCTGAACCATTTTTCTGATTTAGCTACTAGTGTTTTCAATGTGGTTGACATTATGTTCATTTTCAAATTTATGCATTATAATTTCTAATATTACAATGCTAAGCCTAATGGGAGATTGATATACCCTGGTAATTTTTTTTTTGCTGTAGTTTTCTTTGTATTGTGTTAATTAAAGTCTTTAGTGCCCCTACAGGCCTTTTTTAAAGGTTTTTGGGGACTAGTTCTCATTTTATGTAGAGTCCTTTTTCGACCGCCAAGGCTGAGCTGACTGTTGATACTAGTGGCTCATCTTTTTGGGTTTTAGAATGTTACTAGTTTCTTTTCTACTTGTGCATAGTGGGGTTCGCCATCTCATAGGTTTTTACTTTTCTTTTTATTTTGCTAGCTTTCCCTCTTTTTTAAGGACTTGTAATCTTTTTTTTTTTATCAATGTGTAAGCCCCTTATGTGGGTTTTAGCACCAAAAACAAAACCGTAAACAATAAACAAAAAATCTGAACTCTAAAAAAATCATAAATTGAAAACCCTAAACCGTTTTATGCAAAACCTTATCCCTAAATATAAGAATTCAAACCATAAAAATGAAATCTTAGACCAAAACCTTTAACCTTAAATCTTAAACCCTAAAAAAAAATCCTAAACCGAAAACATAAATCTAAAACCTAAAACCCTCAACTTAAATCCTAAACCTTAAACCCTAAGCCCAAAATTTTAAACATAAAACCTAAACCCTAAACCCTAAACCCTAAACTCTGAACCCTAAACCATAACTCTGAACCTAAAACTTAAACCGTAAAACCTAAACCCTAACACTAAATTAAAACCCTAAACCCTAAACGATAAACCCTAAACCCTAAACATAGACACTAAAACCTAAACCATAAACCCTAAACCCTAACCCTAAACCGAAACCATAAACCCAAGATTCCAAACCCTAACCCTAAACCTTAAACCACCAAAACAAAATATTAAACCTTAAATTTTAACATTAAACCTTAAACATAAACCATAAACCCCAAATCCTAAACCTGAAAACCTAAACCCTAACCCTAACTATAAACCCTAACCCTAAACCTAAACCCTAAACCATTAATGCTAAACACTAAACCCTAAACTCTAAACCATAAATCCTAACCGAAAACCTAAACCCTAAACATAAACCTCTAAACTCTAAACAGCAAATCTAACCCTTATACACTAAACCCCAAAACCTAAATAAAAACCCTAAACACTAAAGCCTAAAACTAAAACCCCAAAATCTAACCCTAAACCCCAAAATCTAACCCTAAACTTAAACCTTAAACCCTAAACCCTAGAACCTTAACACTAAATGCTAAGACCATAACCATAAAATCTAAGCCCTAAAAAACCAAAAACCTTAAACCCTAAAACAAAATTCCAAAACTTAAACCTAAATTGTAAACCCTAATACCTTAATTCTAAATACTAATCCTTATACATTAAACCCTAAATAGTAAATTAAAAAACCTAAACTATAAATTAAAAATATAAACCCTAAGAAAAATCATACATTGAAAGACCTAAACTTTATTATAAAAAATATTATCCCTAAATATATAAATTAAAACCAAAAAAACAAAATCTTAAACACTAACTATCAACCTTAAACCTTAAACATAATACTTAAACACTAAACCCTAAACCCTAATCCTAAACCTAAGCCCAAACACAAGAACTAAACCTTAAACCCTAAACCCTAAACCCTAAACTCTAAACACTAAACCCTGCACTAACCCTAAACCTAAACCATAAAACCTATCCTCCAAACTCTAAACACTAAATTTGAAATGTAAACCCTAAAACCTAAACCCTAAACAAAAACCTAAACCCTAAACGCTAAAGACTAAACCCTAAACCTTAAATCTAAACCTTAAACCCCAAACGCAAAACCATAAAAAATCCTAAAAAACCCAAAACCCTAAACCTAAACCCAAATCCTAAACCCTAAAACCTTAACCCTACAAGCTATTCCTTATACCTTTAACCTTAAATAGTAAATCAAAAAAAACATTAACTATATATTAAAACATAAATCCTAGTAAAAAAAATTATAAATTGTTAACCCTAAAATCTTATATGCAATAACCTTATAATTAAATTTAAGAATTTCAACCATAAAACCAAATCATCAACCCAAACTTTTAACCATAAACATCTAAACTAAAAATCTAAACACTAAATATTTACTTAAAACCCTAAACACAAACTTAAAATACCTAAACCCCTACCTATAACCTTTCACCTTATACCTAAAACACCAAACACTATACCCTAAAACCTAAACTAAAAACCTTATTCCTCACACTATAAACTTTAAACTTAACCCTGAACCTTAAATTCTAAACCATAAACCATAAAACCAAAATCCTAAACCATAAACATTAAACTATAATCCTAAAGCTTAAACAAACCCTTAAGCAATAAACTCTAAACCATAAGGCAAAATCCCATAAACCAACACAATAATTACAAACCTTTGACATTAAAACCAAATACATAAATAATAAACACAAAACCTTAAATAAAATCCCTAAAACCTAAACCAGAAACCCTTAACCCTAAATCCTAAGCCATAATCACTTAGCCCCTGAACCCTAAATCTTAACCCAAAACCCTAAATCTAAACCTAAACACTAAACACTAAATATAAACCCTAAATAATAAAATATAAGCCCTAAAACCTAAACCCTAAACGTAAACCTAATCTCTATACCCTAAATCTCAACCATAAACCTAAAGCCCAAATTCTTAAAAGACCCTTTGATCTTTTAGAATATATCTTTCTATAATATTTATAAAAGTTGTAATGCTTGTGCTAACTGGCTTGCTAGTTGGGGGTATGTTTTACAGTGTTTTTCTAATTTTACTGGCTCCAACAACCCTATTGCTCGAGAAGGTCTTCTTACTCTTGATTCTATTGGTGTTCCTTATGTTATAACTTAAGGTGTTTTTTTGGTTGGTTTTTGCTCTTTGGTGGCCTTATGTTGGTTTATTCATACTAGTGTTTTCCTATCTGGTTGGACCTTTTACCTTTCGATTTGCACTGGTTTTTCCTAGTTACTCATTTTTTAGATGCCAGTTTGGGGGTTCTTTGTTTGGTTCTATTTTATACTGGCTCTTGGTCTATTAGCTCTTTGGGCTATAGGTGTTCTTTTGATCTATATCTTGATGTTGTGATTCCTTTTTATTCCATTGACTGGTGTTGGTACTCCTGGTGTTTCTCTTTGTCCTTGTTGCCTTAGTGTCTGGTAGGGCTGGTGCTGAAATGATTTTTCTATTTCTGTGTTGGCCTTGAACTGTTGGACTCCTACAGGATGTGCTGTTATTTGGCTGACGATTGGGTTTGGCTTTACCTAGATATTATTGGTCGATTTTCTTTCTACTTGCTGGCGTTTTTTATCCTTTATTTGATTTTCTTAGTTTTTGGGAGTATTTAACGTGTTTTTCCTTCAGTTTTAAATTATTGTATGGTTGGCATGTCTTACCTGATGGTTCTTGGTTGCCTATTTCTCTTCATGGTTGCTTTATGTATTTGGCCTTGCTTCCTTGCTGCTTGGTAGGGCTGACACTGGAATGTTCTCATTATGTCTATGTTGGCTCTGATCTATGGGTTCTCTACTAACATTATGGTGTTTTTGTTATTGATGGTTACTATCCTATTTCTTTCTATTTTTCTCTATTATGGCCTGGTTTAGACTAGTTTTCCTGGGGATCTTTAGCTGTCTGTTTCTATGTCTTGTCGTTGTGCTGAGTATTTCAGGAGCTCCACATGTAAGTTCTTTTGAGTTGTTTGGTTGTTATTTAGGGATATTTATGGCTACCTTTTTACTGCGTTTTTTTTTTAGTTATATTGTGATAATTGGTTGGATTATTATACTTATGGGAGTCATTGGCTGGCTTATCTTTACAATACTTATTTTATTATTTCTTATTATATCCTTCTTGCCTATCAAAATTTTTTGCAGGACCTCTCTAGTGTTGGTGCTGGTAGGATTGATATTGCGGATGGCAGTATGGCCTTTTGATGTTTTTTGATCTACTCCTCCTTTTCGGGTGCTTTCCCTCAAGCACCGTAGAATATACTTTGATGATTTTGTATTGCTCTGTAAAGGGGAACTCGAGCTCTTAGGTTTTATTTTTCTTTTTTTTGCTAGTAGATCTTTTGAGCAGTAGAAAGCTTGAGGTCCTCTTAAAGACTATGTTATCCTTTTCGTTAATCAACGTGTAGGCCCTTTTATGGGTTTCCCCTAAAACATAAAAAATTTTTGAAAAAAAATCATATAAAACCCTAAACCATAAACACTAATCCAAAAACCTAAATCCTAAAAAATAAAACCTTAACCCAAAATGCCAAACATCATACCTTAAACCCTAAATAGTAATTAAAAAACCATAAACTATAAACAAATATACAAAAACCAAATAAAAAAATCATAGATTCAAAACCCTAAACCATATTATGCAAAATCATAACCCCAAATATAAGAATTCAAACCATAGAAACAATTCTTAAACCCTAACTTTAATTCTTAAACCTAAAACCCTAAACCAAAATCCTAAACACTAAATATTAAGAAAAAACACTAAACCCTCAACTAAAATTATAAACCTCAAACCCTAAATCCTAAACCCTAAACATAAACCAGAAACCCTAAACTCTAAACTCTAAACTGAAAGTTCGTTAGGGATGTTAAGCCCTATGGAACTGGCCCATGGCTAACAAAGAGGGGGGTGAATTAGTATTTAAAAAAAAAATCTTTACGCAAAGCACAAATACAAACCAAATCACCACAAAGAAATAACGTGCGGAAGAAATAAATGCGGAAGCAGTAAAAAAAAGAACACAAGGGTTAATAGTGGTTCGGTCAACTCGACCTACTTCCACTCCCCGGAGGTGCCCTCCGAGTATTGCACTACAATCGTGACTCTCCTTTAGCCCCCACAGCTAGGCGGAGAAGCCTTTACAAACACCTCTTTTTGCCACACCCGGCAAGGAAGAGAACCTTCCTCCTTTTGCTTCCTCTTGAAGCAGGCAAAGAACCTCGATCGCTTGCTGGAACTTACCTCTCCCAACCCTTCCAAGGACAAGACACTCTAGGGAAGAAGAAGTGGAACAATGCTTGGAGCAACCCTTGTGAATCCCCTCACAAGCTCCCCCTCACAAGATCCTCTCTCTCTCTCTCCCTCTCTCTCTCTCTCTCCTTTAGGTTTTCTCAGGTCAAGACAGCAGCCAAGTTTCTTCAAAAATGTTGAACAAGAGCTCTTAAATAGAAGAGCTTCAAAGGAGCTCAATAATTACAAGTTGCCGACCATACCGTCCAGGATGATATGGAAATCGTCCTGGCCGATCAGTACAAATCTCAGAAGATCGGCAGGAGCGTCGCCCTGAATGCAAACTAGACGATTTAAAATTGGCTTGATCGTCCCGGACGATATCACGATCATCCCGGACGATCAGTTCAAATCAGAGGAAAATCGTCCAAAGCATCGCCCTGAATTTGTGATGGCCGATATGTATCGTCCAGAAGTAACTAAGGTTTTTGAATAGATCGTCCTGGCCGATCCTGCGATCGTCCAGGACGATGTGAACGTATCAATCATCCTTAATTACTTCCTTGATTTGTCTGATCAAATTAAGGCATAATTGTGGATATCGTCCAGGCCGTACAAGATCGTCCTGGCCGATTGCCAAAAATACATAATACCTTAATTGTTTATGGCGGTAATTTCTTTCTATTTTGATCCAATCGTCCTGGCCGATACACGTATCGTCCAAGCTGATTTGCTAATGACGGCTGCCTTAATTAAGAAGCCCTGATTAGAATTTCTATTTTAAGCCCGATCGTCCAGGACGATGTAAATATTGTCCTAGCCGATTTGAGTAAAAACAGAATTTCTAAGTCTCTCAAGTGTGTGTGTGAGGGTTACTTTACATTAGTCACACCAAAGATTACAATTGACTAAAGAGGGAAAAAATAAAATTACAGACTGACTCAACCCTAATCTACCCCATTTTGAGCTGATTCCGATTTTCATTCGATCTTTGGTGAAGCAAGATATGTTTGCTTTCATCAAAATCATAATATAAAAACATGTTTGTAACATAAACCTCAAACCCTAAACCAAAACCTTAACCCTTAACCTACAACCCATAACCCTAAACACTAATTCTTAACCTTAAAACCTAAACCCTAAACACTAAACCTCAAACCATAAACCCTATACCATAACCCTAAACTTAAACCCTAACCCTAAACCAAAACCATAAACCCTAAAGACCTAACCCTAAACCATAAATCTAAAACCAAACTCTAAACCCTAAACCCTAAAACATAAACCCTAAACTCTAAACACAAACTCTAAACCACATAACCTAAATCCTAATCCCTAAACCGTAAACCCTAAACCCAAATCCCTTTTACTCACATAACAAAAATTAAGCTAAACCCTTAATCCTAAATTCTAAATGATAAACCATGAACAATAAATCTAGAAAATAATAATAATAACAAAAAAACAATAAACCATAAAATTAAATCCTAAACCTTAAACATTTAACCATAATCCTAAAACCTTAAACAGTTAACCCTAAACCCTAAAGCATTAAACTCTAAATAATACGGCCACCTCCCATATTCCTATACCCTTATTATAATCCTTCAACCTTAAAACCAAATACCTAAATAATAAACCCAAATTCTTAATCTCAAACTCTAAACCCTAAACCATAAACCCTAAACCTTAAACCCCAAACCTTATGCCCTAAACACCAAACCCTAAAACATTACCCTAAACCTTAAATTAAAACCTAAACACTAAACCCTAAACAAAAACCCTAAACCCTAAACCCTAAATGCTAAACCTTAAATATGAACCCTAAACCCTACACACTAAACCTTAACCATAACCCTAAACCCCTAAAACCTAAACTCTAAACACTAAATCAAAACCCTAAACCTTAAACCCTAAATATAAACCCTAAACCCTAAACCCTAAACCCTTATCCAAAAATTAAACCCTTAATGTTAAACCCTAAACTATAAATTTATGCCCAAAAACCTAAACCTTAAACATAAACTCTAAACCCTAAACCCAAATTCTTATACACTAAACCCTAAATAGTAAATTAAAAACAATTAACTATAAATAAAAAATCAAAATCCGATTAAGAAAATCTTAATTTTAGACCCCTAAACCGTATTATGTAAAACTTTATACGTAAATATAAGAATCCAAACTATATAATCCAAATCTTAAACCCTAACCGTTAACCATAAACCATAAACCCTAAACCAAAATCATAAACCCAAAAACTAATCTAAAACCCTAAACCATCAACATAAACTTTTAACCTTGAACCCTAAAGGCAAAACCCTAAACATGAACCCTAACCGCTAAACCCTAAACCCTAAAAACTAAATCGTAAACACTAAATAGTAAAACCTAACCCTAAACCCTAAACTCTAAACCCTAAACCCTAAAACCTATACCCTAACCCTAAACCTAAATAAAAAACCTTAAACCCCAAACCCTAAACCATAAATCTAAACCTTAAACCCTAAACCCTTAACCCTACACCCTAAACCCTAAACCCTAAACCATAAACCCCAAGCCCTAAAAAACCAAAAAAAAAAAAAAAAAACTAAAACCATAAACACTAAAGTCGAATTCAAAAACTCAAAACTAAACCCTAAACACAAAAACCTTAATTCGAAACTATAATCCTTATAACTTTAACCCTAAATAGTAAATTAAAAAACCTAAAAAATGAAAAAAAAAATAATAAAAAATTAATTAAAAAGTAATAAAAAAACTAAACCTTAAGAAAAAAAATTATAAATTGAAAGCCCTAAACTCTATTATGCAAAACCTTATCCCTATATATATATATATATATATATGAATTTAAACCATAAAAACAAAATCTGAAACCCTAACTTTTAACCATAAACCTTAAAAATAAACCCTAAACACTAAACCCTATCCCTATCCCAAAACCTAAACCCTAAACCGTAAACATAAACCCTAAACCATAAACCTTAATCCCTAAAACCTAACCTTAAGTCTAAAGCATAAACCTTAAACCCTAAATCTAAATTTTAAACCCTAAACCATAAAGCATAAACCCTAAGACCTAAAAACCCTAAACCCTAACCACAAAACCTAAACCTAAATTGTAAACCCTAAAACCTATACTCTAAATGCTAATCTTTACACATTAAACCCTAAATAGAGATAAAAAAAGCTAAACTATAAAAAGCCTAATCTCTAATATAAAAAAATCATAAATTGAAAACACTAAACTATATTATATAAAATCTTATCCCTAAATATAAGAATTCAAACCATAGAAAAAAAATCTTAAACCCTAACTTTTATCCTTTAAACTAAAACAAAAATACTAGACCCTAAACCCTAAACCCTAACCCTAAACCTAAACATAAATCCTAAAGCCTAAACCCTAACCTCAAAATGCTTAACCCCTAAACCTTAAATACTAAACACTAAACCCTAAAACCTAACCCTAAAATTAATCCTTTAACACTAAATACTGAACACTAAATCTAAACCGTAAACCCTAAACCCTAAACCTAAAACCTAAAACTTAAACCCTGAGCCCTAAACCCTTAATCTTAAACATTAAACCCAAAACCATAAACATAAACCCTATACCCTTTTCTCTAAACCTTAAAACCTAACCCTAAACCTAAACCCTAAATTTTAACACTAAATTTAAACCCCAAGCCATAAAGTATAAACTTTCCCTAAACCCTAAACCCTAACCCCTAAAACCTAAACACTTACCATAAACCCCAAACCATAAAGCCTACACCTAAAACCTTTAACCCTAAACCATAAACCCTAAACCTTAACACTAAATCTAAACCCTAAACCCTAAAACATAAAATTTAAATCCTAAACCCTAAATCCTAAACCCTAAACCCTAAAACATAAACCCTAACCCTAAACTTAAACTAAGAACCCTAAACCCTAAACCCTAAACCCTTAATCTAAATCTTAAAACCCTAACCCAAAACCCTTAACTCTAAACCATATACCCTAAGTTGAATTCAAAATCCAAAACCTAAATTATAAATAATAAAACCTTAATTCTAAATGCTAATCTTTATACCTTAAAGCCAACAAAGTAAATTAAAAACCTAAACTATGAATAAAAACCCTAAACCTTAAAAAAAAATTATAAATTGCAAACTTTAAACTCTATTATGTAAAACCTAATCCCTAAAAAAAAGAATTTAAACCATAAAAAAAAAAAAATCTTTAACCCTAACTTTTAACCATAAACCATAAACATAAACCCTAAAGTCTAAACCATATACCTTAACCCTAAACCATAACCCTAACCTTAAACCTAAACCCTTAACCTTAAACCCTAAACCCTAAAAAAAACCCTAAACCTTAAAACATAACCTTAAGCCCAAAAAAATTAACCTTAAACCCCAAACACTAAAACCTAAATCAAAATTTAAAACCCTAAATAATAAATATTAAGACCTAAAAAATCCCAAAAAATACTTAATCCTAAACCCGAACCCCAAAACATAAACTTAATTTATAAACCCTAAAACCTAAACTCTAAATGCTAATCTTTATATATTAAACCCTAAATAGTAAATCATAAAATCTAAACTATAAAATAAAACATAATCTCTAGTAAAAAAACTATAAATGAAATACCCTAAACACTAACACTAAATCTAAACCCTAAACCCTAGAAAATAAACTTTAAACCCTAAACCATAAACCCCAAAACCTAAACCCTAACCCCAAACCCTAAACCCTAAACCCTAAACCTATCCCAAAAATTAAACCTTTAACCTTATCCCTAAGAACTAAATCTAAACCCTAAACCCTAAATATAAAACATTAACCCTAAACCCTAAACCCTAAGCCCTAAACCTTAAACCTAAAACTAAAAACCCTAAACATAAACCCTAAAACCTAAACCATATACTCTAACCCCTAAAACCTAACCCTAAACTAAAAACCAAAACCCTAACATAAAATCTAAACTCTAAACCCTAAACCATAAACTTTAAAGCCTAAACCCTAAACACTAAAACCTAAGCCCTAACCCTAAAGCTAAACAAAAAACCCAAAACCCTAAACCTAAAGCTTAAACAGTAAACCCTAAACCCTTAAACCTAAATTATATACCCTAAGCCATAAAAATCCTTAAAAAAATGCTAAAGCTAAATTTGCAAACCAAAACCTAAATTATAAACATTAAAACCTTAATTTTAAATTCTAATCCTTATACCTTAAACCCTAAATAGTAAATTAAAAACCTAAGCTATAGAAAAAAAACCAAAACATTAATAAAAAAAATCATAAATTGAAAACCCTAAACTCTATTATGCAAAACGTTATCCCTAAATATAAGAATTTAAACCATAAAAGCTAGATCTTTAACCCTAACTTTAACCTTAAACCTTAAACTCTAAATCCTAAATCCAAACCCTAAAGCTAAACCCTAACCTTAAACCTAAACCCTAAGCCTTACACCCTAAACCGTAAACAAAAACCCAAACCTTAAACTCTACAGCATAAAACATAACCTTAAGCCTAAAAAATAAACCTTAAACCTAAATGCTAAACCCTAAATAAAATTTTTAAACCCTAAACCATAAACCTTAATACCAAAAAAACCTAAAAATCCCTAAACATTAGACCCTAAACCCAAAAACAAACCAAAATTATAAACCCTAAAACCTAAACTCAAAATTCTAATTTTATACAGTAAACCCTGAATAGTAAAAAAAAAAAAAACCCCCTAATCTCCAATAAAAAAATCATAATTTGAAAACCTTAAACTCTATTATGCAAAAACTTATCCCTAAATATAAGAATTCAAACCATAAAAAACAAAATCGTAAACCTTACATTTTAACCTTATAACTTAAAAATAAACCCTAAACCCTAAACCTAAAACCTAAATTGTAAACCCTAAAGATTAAAACCTAAACTCTAAACCCTAAACTAAAAAGTCTATATAGATTGTTAGACCTATGCAATTTTCTCAAAGCTAACCAAGATGGGGAAGAATTTGTAATTTAAAAAAAAAAATTTGCTCTAAAATAAAAAACTATTTATAATAATTTTTATAATTTGATTTGATTTTATTTTTTATTTTTGGACAAACCCACATTGGGGTCTGCATATTAATTAAAAAAAAATTACAAGGTCCTTAAAGAGAACCTTGAGCTTGCTACTGCTCGAAAGAGCTACAAAAAAACTATAAAATAAGACCTCTAAGCCTATGATTCATATTCTACATAATACAAAAAACCATTTTAATTGGCCTGCCAGAAATAAGGCCCAATAAAGGAAGAAAAATAAAGTACTCTCGACACCATTGTTGGTGGAATTTTGAAAAACAGGTTTTAAAAATATTAGTTTTTTTTAGGAATTTTAGAATTGAGATTGAATTCTAATTCTAGAAGTCGAATCAACTCGTTCGGAAGAGTATATCACCCCGAAAGGCGAAAATAAAATTCCATAACGGTGTTCAGACTTAGAATTATGTAATAGATCTTGAATATCATGGCTAGATTCTAAAAAGAACTCGACACGGCCCCAAGGAGACGAAATAGAGTTCAACTAAATAATCCAGTTACGATATTCAAGGAGTATGATTGCCGAATTCATATCCAAAGCCTTACCAAAGAAGGGTGTATCTCCCCAAGGGGAGATAACACCTTTCAATGATAATTCTTCTAATATGATGACGGCAATCATTCTTTAACTTTTCCCAAAGAAATCTAAGAAGATTTTAAAAAGATTGATTTTGAAATCAGGTGTGTGGGATTCTAAATCTCCTACGAGTGCAAGCCCTCGTAGTTAATTACATCGTAGGGAGAAAGAGTCCCCTATGAAAACAATCGATTAAAATAAGAATGAAATTTTGTTAGATTTTCTAGGAGTGATATCAAAAAATAGAATAGAATCTTTTGGAAAACTAAAAGGGAATGGATCAAGGTTGAACATTTATTAACAGAATCAAGGGAAGAGAAGTAGGGGACACTTTGAGATTCCAGAACCATCCAGAAGTGTCCCAACTTAGTCTAAATGTTGGGCTTAACATTTTAGGATTGAAAGAAGATTTAATCTGAGTTGAGCCTTTTATTAGAAATTTGGGATTATATTCCCGAAATTGGGGTCTTATAATCAAAGATCTTCCCCGGATCCTAAATCTAATTTGGACGCTGGACGACAGTCATCCGAACCTAACTTATGCAGTACAGAACCTGGACTTACCCCGGCCTGGATTGGGGAGCCAGCAAACCACCTAATCGATTTAAAAGAGATGAATTCAGTCATTTATGAACGAGTGGTAGGGACGTTGTATTTAAAGTTTTGGAGAAATGAGGCCGACATCTAGAAATTTTCCTAATTGGCCCCTTTGACTTATGTTGGGTGCTAAAATGCTAAACTGATGCAATTAAAATTTTGAATCTTTTAATTTGTATCTAATGCAATGCATGCTGGTCGACAACTTCCAAATCAAGTATGCTTGAAATTTTAAAAATAGGCTTAGAAAATAATTTTTTAGAAGACTGAACTTCCCCAGGTCCGGCACCTCGTCCTCATAGGTCAGACTATCCGGACTCTACCCGCAGGCTGGGAAGTGTCTAAAATAAGGAAAGAGTAAGGCAGTAATATGCATGCGACCCCGGGGTCGATCCCCGGCTAATTCCCTAGATTCGTTATCTTTCTAAGTTATTTAGACTCACTAAAATTTTAAACTTTTAAAGTTATGAGTATAAAACTTTGACACCCTCACGACTCTCACGTATCCAGGTGAAAACAAAAGCGGCACACACTCGCCAAAAAACTAAGAAAAGCAGGCAATCCTAAAGGCAATCAGTTCATCACATCAAATATTAACTAATTAATAAATGTCCATAGGCAAAGTTGCCTTGCTTATTTCAAACCAGAGTTTTGCAGAAAGTAAAGTAGCCGGGCACCACTGACAACAACTCGGATTCTAAGCCTAATAATGATGCAAGTAATTTTAAGTGGGATACTCTCAATCTTCAAGTCTTCACTTTTATTCTTTTTTGGACTCCTTTTCTTCAAACTTCTTGGATTCTTCGTGGTGAACTACCCAAATGGATAAGAGGGCACTTCCCTTTTAAGGGGAAGGCCACTCTTTCCTCTTCGGGTGTAAGAGAAGTGTGATTCAAATTTGGATTTTCAAATGGAAAAGGAATAGTTCCCAAAAGGGGTATCCTTTCCTCTTTGGAATCCAAGCTTTGGATTTATGTATCCCAACTCAAAATTAACTTTCACAACACTTGACAATCATACAAATTACATTCATTTGAAAATAAAATCTAGACTCACCTGCATGGTTATCCTAAGCAGTTAATAAATGAAAAAGCAATAATTCCCAAGCAGTTATATTTGTGCAAAAAAAAAGTAAAATACACTGGCCACGCTCCTTTTATTTGGGGGCTTTAGCAGCTGAAGCACCTGTGCAAGCATTTATAACAATTGATATTTATTATTAACTTAGCCCCCCTTTTATTGCCCTGCATGAGCGTGGCCACCTGCAGAAAGCTATGTGAACTTCCAGATCGTACCGAACCTAAGGGTAATCTAGTTGCCAAACACATCAATCCATCCACAGAATACAGAAAAGTAAGCAGACACAGCAAAGCAATTTCATCCACAACATGCAGTGAAAATCATGAAAAAAAAAATCTGGCACACAGCAGTAAAGTAAACAGCGGCCTAACCTAAATCTAGAGTTAGTTGTCCTAGCACATCATCTAAAGTGTGTGTAAAAGGTCGTGTGGCTGGGGTATATCCTAAAATGGGTGGTTAATTAAAGTTGTCTAAAATTCTAGGTTTGTTAATGCTTAGAAGGGAGATTTAAGTTAAACTTTAAATATTAATGTATTAGGAATTTTAGTTAAATGTATTTAGGAGTTAATTGATCGCTACATTTGTTTCACACCGAGGCCGTGAAGTTTATTTCACCTTCCTTGGGGCTAAGCTAATAGCCTCGTAGGCCTCGGTTACCTAGTAGCAATCGGGGTTAATTAAGTTATTTTAAATTGGTTGGAATTAAAGGGGTGAATTAATATTAGGGGAATTGATTACTGATTTTAATGGGTTGGTTGAGAATTTTAATAACCTATTAAAAGGATTTTAGAGGTTGTAGAAGTTAATGTGTTTTAGGGGGTTATCCGGATACGTTAACTAAGGGGTCAAAATTTGACATTTAAAATTAAAGT
Source organism: Dendrobium nobile (assembly GCA_022539455.1). NCBI lineage: Eukaryota > Viridiplantae > Streptophyta > Magnoliopsida > Asparagales > Orchidaceae > Dendrobium > Dendrobium nobile. The sequence goes on along the minus strand of CM039729.1, from coordinate 42,446,726 downwards.
TGATCTTAAGGGTTTCAAATTTTTAATAAATACTAGACCTAATCATGAGTTGTTAGACAGGTGGAACATTCAATTTGGAGTTTTCTACGAAAAGTTATGATTTTTAGAAGTTCTGGCCCGTTTTGACCTAAGGTCATCTAAGAAGTTGAGTCTTTGGTTTTAACTAAATTATGGAGGTTTAATATTTTTAGAGAGTAATGTATTCTAATTGAAGTCATTGGCCATTAAATTGATTAATCAAAATTTTTTCTATAATTAACAGTGAATTTTGGAAATTTTACACCTTCGTAGGGGTTATCAAATTGATACGACTAAGGGGTCTGCTTAAGGGTTTGAACCCAAATGAGCCCTAAACTCCTTGGGATCAATTCCAAAGGCCATAAATGACCTAAGGACAGATCAACAAGTGTTTAGAGCTCTTTTGGGATTTTTAGGATTTTTAAGATTAATTAAAATTGATTAAACCCTAATTGCCTAAGGATTAAGCTAAGACAAATCTAGAGATCAATTTAAGATGGTTTCAATTCCTATTGATTAGGGGATTAATTAGGAACAATTAAGGATATTTTAATGGATTTTACGAATTAAGGATAGCTCATTATCAATTAATTGAAATTAAGGCCATTTTTAAGAAGGATTTTTGAGGCTCCTACTTGGGGAAGCAAATGAACTCCAAATTTGATGAAATTTGGACCATAGGATCACCTGACCCTAAGGACTAAACTTAAAAAATTTGAGCCCAAATGGAGTAATCTATGGAGGTTAACCAAACCACCCAAGGGAAGCTCTAAGTCACCTTCAAATCACTATGGGGGTCTATCCTAGGCTTGGATTGGGGCAAAATCAGTGGCTCTACACTCCTTATCCTACACATCATCAGCACACCAAAAATCACACCCTAAATCCCATTGGATAAGTCTATATCCCCTTTTGAATTTAAGGGTCAAACTATGACCCTTAAACTTAAAAATTAGGAAACATGCCCTTGAACAACTTAAAATGGGGAGATAAAATTTGGACATGTCAAAAACATGTTCAATTTCAATCTCCCAAAATTCCAGACCTGGTGGACTTGTATTTAAAAAGTAATTAAAGAAATTTATAAAATGCTCAAATTGAAATTAAACCTGAGACTGACCTAACCAGGGTCTAAAACCATAGGGCTTTTGTAGATCTCCCTGTGACCTTTCCAATGAGCCTAAGAACACCTAATTTGGACAAGTGTGCAGGGAGTTATGAATTTTTGAAGTTCCCTTGAATTTCTGGATTTATTAATCCGGCAATTACACAGTCAGCAACCGTTAACACGCGCCGCGCGCTGATTGGCTAAGCAATCATTGGCGCTAACGGTTAACGTCCGGGCTAACGACAGCCGTTGGATGGCGGATCGAACGGCTGGGATTAACAGCGCTCCGATACCGCAGGATTTAATCCGAGCCATTGATCGAGATCAACGGCTGGGATTTCGTATTCAACCTCCCGCTCGTATCCGAGACCGCAGGGCTTCTCCGGCTTGATCCGGGCGATCCCGTCGACGAACTCCGATGAAATTTCACAATGAGGATCAAGATGATGGGAACCTTCAATCCAACGGTGGTGATCCGTTGGGGTGAAGGTTTCCTTCACACTTGACCAAACTACCTAGGTAGGGAGCTCAGAATGGAGAGTTTATCGCAGAGACGGCCTCAACAAATGAGCTTCTCTATCAGGAAGCTTCATGGGATGGTGGCGAATAGTTCTCCTTCAGACGTCAGGACCGGAGGGCGGCCGGAGGTGCAACTTTGAGCGGGACGCCGAAGGCTTTCACGGGCGCTTGCTCGAACGGAAGGAGGAATCGGTCTCTGCGCTCGAAGGAAGCGCCTGGGAGTTCGAAGGAGCTCTGGGAATCGAATGAGAGCGAATTCCAATGGTTCTGGCGGTCTGGCGAGCTCAAGGGTATTCGGCCACCTTTCGGGAGCTTGGACTGCCTGGATTGAGCTGGAGAGGGCTCGGATCGCTGCCAGGTGGACGATGGCGACGTACAGGGGAGATCGTGGGGATCAAACCAGTGGACAGCATCCTTGAGCTAGGAATTGTCGAGGGGGGACCACTGGAACTCAAATTCCATTGGCTCTGACCGCCGCCAATCATGGTCTAGGTCGGGTTGACTGGGGGAGGCCGATGGGGACATGCTGGAGCCAAGGGTGGAGTCAATTTGGCCTGAGGAGGTCTGGATCGAACTGGTGGCTGGATTGGACCCAAACCTGCTCAGTTCGAGTTGAATTGAGCTCGGTCCAGGTCAGGTCAGACCCTGGGTTTGGTATGGGAGAGGTCTGGGTCTAGTGCACCCAATGCAGGTGGCAATTGGGCCCAATTTGATCTGAATTAAAAGATGGCTCGGGTTGATCCAAACCTACTCGGTTCAAGTCGATTTGGGCTCAACCCAGGTCAGGCCAGACCTTGGGCTTGAGGTGGGAAGTGGGTCTGGGTCTGGTGCACCCAATGCAAGTGGCAATTGGGTCTAATTTGATCTGAGCTGGAAGACGGCTCGGGTCCAAGTGTTTTTGGCTACTTAGGGTTAGCATAACTCTTGACACAAGTTAGCCCAAGGCATGGGCTGGCTGGAGGAGGTGTGTTGGACCTAGGGCCACCTATGAGAGGTGTTGATCAAGTTCAATTGGGCTTAGGTTGAGAGTTGGCTCAATCCCAAGTGATTTTGGGCACTTTGGGTTAGCCTAACTCTTGACCCAAGTGAGCCCAAGGGTTGGGCTGGTCAAGGAAGGTGTATTGGGTCAATAGGAACTCAATGGCACCTTGATTTGGATTCAATTTGATTAAGATCAAAAGATGGCTCAAGGGAGGCCTCTCTTTGGTCACTTGGGCCAAGCCATATGGCTAACCCAAGTGAGCCCAAGGCTTGGGTCTCCAAGAGGGGTCTCTTGGGTACCCAAGGGGTCATCCCATGCATTCAAAGGACTTGGAATGGACTTGGTTCAAAAATTTGGAAGAGGAGGGGTGTATGGGTTAATGGGTCAAACCTGGTTGACTTGGTCAACCAAGTTAACCCAAGGTTTGGATTTGAGTTCAACAAGCTGGGTTTGATATTTGAAATTCATTGAAAGTGGTTTCAAAGAGTTTGGAATTGATTTGAGTTGAAATGGGCATTTGAAATCCCATAAGGGTATTTTGGTCAATTTTGACCCATTGGTCAACTGGGGTCAAAGATGGGCCTGGAAAATGTAGTTTACTGCTCAATAGGTTGTAATCAAGAGTTTGGAAGTGATTGGAGGCTTTGATAAAGGATCCAAGATCAAAATCTTCAAGGGGTTAGGTCCAGTGGCATAGGCTGTAAATATTTGAAGGTTTTACAGCCTTTGGATTTTAATTCAGATTCTGGGTTTAGAGACCTTAGAATGGGCTCAAAATTGGAGGGTAGCCTCTAGAGATATGTCTTATCACTTTGAAAGTGATAGACCCTGAATTAGAGGTCATCTGAATGGGTTTTGAAATGTTTAAAAAATCTTTGAAAAGGGTTTTTTAGGACAAGGCCTTAAGACTTTGGATTTGAGTCTGGATTTCTGGATTTGGAATGGATTTCAAGTTTGAATGATTGGAGTATCCAAATCATCTACAATCATGTGGTGATTGTTAATGAATGGATAGGGTCAAGGCTAGATCAAAGGTAGAATCAAAGTTTAGGTTGGAATTTGGATTCTCAAGTGGACTGGATCAGAGTTTGGATATGTCTGAATGTTGAATTAATTGGGATTTGAGTTGAATGAAGTTTGAGATTTAAATTGATCAAGGGTAGGAATTAAATTGAAGTTGGAGTTGATCAAAGGTAGGAATTGATTTGAGGTTGGAGTGGTCCAAAGATCTAGAGGGGTTCTTGTTGAGTCCAGTAATTAGGTTGTTAAGCCTAAGTAAGTGTCCCAAGGCTACCAAGAGGGGGGTGAATTGGTAGTTTTTAAAATTTTAAACCCTCTTAATAATAAAGTTGAACCGAAATAAAATTTTCTTTTAAAGTTAGTAGAAAAATGTTTTTCAACCACAGAGTTGTTAAAACTGAAATTTAAAGTGCGGAAACGTAAAAGCTATAAAGTAAATGACACCAGATTTATAGTGGTTCGGTCTATAACCAGACCTACATCCACTCCTCAGAGGCACCCTCTGAGTATTGCACTAATACCACAAAGTGACTCTCCTTTAGCACCCACAGCAAGGCGGAGAAGCCTATACAAAACACTCTTTTCACCACTACCCGGTGCGGCAGAGAACCGTCGTCCTTTCACACTCTCCTAGTGTGGGCAGAGAACCCTACGGCTGTTTACACTCTCCAAGTGTAGGCAGAGAACCTTCTTCCTTTCACACTCTCCTAGTGTGGGCAGAGAACCCTCGTCTGTTCACACTCTCCAAGTGTAGGCAGAGAACCTTCTTCCTTTCACACTCTCCTAGTGTGGGCAGAGAACCCTCGTCTGTTCACACTCTCCAAGTGTCGGCAGAGAACCGGACCTTCTTGAATGATCTTCTCACAAGAATCTAGAAGGAAGAAAGAAAAAGAGTGAAGAAATCCAATTCCACAAGTAGAGACTCTTACCTTAGCAATCCAAGTGAAGCCTTCTCGCTCCAGTGGTAGGAATCCTCCTTTGAATGCTCTCTTCCACTCTCTTCTTGGCTATTCTCTCAAGAGGCACGAAGATCAAATGACAAAAAGATTGGGTGGCAGTCTAATTTGGACTATTTATATAAAAGACAAGTGAAACCGCCCAAAAACTGCAAATTTTCAATTCTGTACGCAGTGGATCGTCCTGTACGATTCTAGATCGTCCTGGACGATTTTACTTAAACGATCTGAAACGACCCAATTTGTATATGTGTACGAACTGACTTCGTACAGCTGATCGTCCTGTACGAACTTGGTTCGTCCAGTACGAACGGTTATTACAAGGTCGGTTCTAGAAACTGCTGAAAACTGTTCTAAGTCGGTTTATCGTTTGAACGAAAATGTGATCGTCTGGACGAACATTTTCCAGAGAGCCGATCGTCCTGGACGATTATTTATTTCGTCTGGACGAAAATTTTCCAGAGAACCAATCGCCGCGGACGATAATTTGGTTTCGTCTGGACGACAAATTTCCAGAGAGCTGATCGTCCTGTACGATATTTATTTTCGTCTGGACGAAAATTTTCCAGAGGACTCGACGCCTCGTACGATGGTAAAATTCGTCTGGACGAAAATTTTACAGAGAACCCATCGCCTGGTACGATAATAAATTTCGTCCTGGACGAATAGGACTTAGAAAATTTTTCAAAGCAAGTTCCTATTCGTTCCAAGTGCTCTATAGGAGATAACTGACAGATCGTCCAGTACGATAAATATCGTCCTGTACGATCAGTATAGAATTTCAAGATCTCCTTGTTTGTGTGTGTGAGATTTTATTCACTCAATTACAATCACTCCCTTTCAAAATTAATTCAAAGAAAAGACAAACATCAATTAAACAAAATATCTCATGTTGAATTTGAATTGAACTTTTCGTAGTCTGGAGTCTGATTTTCCTGAAATGTTAGTACACACAAGAGCAAGTGCAAATCTTCTGAAATTGTTAGGAGATAACTATACATTTGAACAATAATGTTTGGAATCATCAAAACTACATAAGTTGCATAAATATAACTCATTCAAATAGCAACTATTCAAACAATCTCCCCCTTTTTGATGATGGCAAAACAATTATTATTAGTATGGTTTCAAGTTAAAACACATCTTTTATCTCCTAAACTCCCCCTGAATTTATGAGTACATTAAAATAAGGAGGCATTAAAGAACAATATTTAACGAACAAAATTTTTGTTTTTTCAAAAATTTTAACACAAACTACACAAAAAACTTGCAAACAGAACAACTAAAAAGAGAAAACACAAACATACACAAACTAATAATTTCTCCCCCTTTTTGACAGCAACAAAAAGTGAAGAAGAAAAAGACAAGAAATGTAAATAATTATATGAAATTCATTGTTAAAATTTAATCTAAATGGTGATTGACATAGGGTATGCAATTTTAAACTAAAGATATTAGGTCAATCATGGAAATTCATAAAATTTATGAAATGATATAACATTGTAAGTAAGAAGAATTTTTTAAAGACATGATTCAATTTAGACATTTTGATTATTAAAAATCATTACAAGTCAGATGTAAAAAAAATTCTATATTTCAAAGTTCAAGAGAATATGAATGAACATTAGATCAACTTGAATTAAGAGATTGAACGAATTTGGAAAGAAGAGAATTACCTCATGTGGTGCTTTGCACATCTTTTTAAAGTTTTGTAGCACATTTTTGTGCATTTTTCTTTGGTTGGGCTTATTTTGTGCCTCTTTTCCATTTTACAAATTTTTGTGAATCCCTTTTGATTTTTGTACATTTGTACACTGTTCAAGAGTAATTTGACCAATTCTTTCCAAAATCTATAATCTAAAATTTCAAATTTTTCTAGGTGCATAAATATCATTTGAGCATAGAAATACAAACTAAGAAAACATCAAAATTGTAATAACAATATTAACTTTTATGTAGTCTAAATGAATAGACATGAATTTAAAAGTTCTAAGTACAACAAGTTATAAACAAATTATAAATTTAGAAAGTCTAGATTTTCTAATATAGATAATCTCAAATTACAATCGAATTTAAGCACTATGTAGATTAAAAAATACTAATGAAATTCATAAATATTAGCCACATTTCAAAACAAATCTAACAAAAACAAACTTTCATTGAAAAGGAAAGATTACATAAACATTGAACTTAAAAACATAAAAATAATCACAATAACACATATAAGATAAAAACAAAACAACAAAACAAAAAATACAACAGACACACAACAACAAAAAACAAAAACAAAATTTTTACTGTTCTGGAGGAGGAGGAGGTATGCCGCCAAAGAGGTTGAAGTAGGAGGCCATCAACATTACATTGGTATTAATTTCATGAACTTCATCTTTAATGTTACCAATGTCATGTTGCTGCTGAGTAAGTTGAGCATCAAATTGATCAAACCTTTGATCAATGTGAGTCTCTAGTCTATCAAATCTCTCAATCAGATTCTGGTAATCTGATTGAGAAGCAGAAGCTTGCACTCCTTCTTCTTCTTCTTCTGAAGCACTGTCATGTGCTTCCCCTTTTTCTTTTTCTTCCTTGAAGAGCAGTCTGAATGATGTGTTGTTATAGTAAACTGGCTCTTCATATTCCTCATCAGGATGCACTATATTGTACTTCTTCTCCAAAATATAAGTAATTAAGTGCCCTAATGAAATGTTCTTCTTCCTCTTCTGATCAGCATGTCCTATTTCTGAAAGCCCATAGATATGATCTATGATGAGTTGGGCTTCATCAATAGGATGTCTTGACATGATTAAAAAAGTTAGACAAGAAAGGAGAGGAGTAATGTTAATCCTATCACCAGCTTTAGGAATAATTGAGGATCTAAGGATGTGCTGGATGATTCGGGCATCTTGGGTCATACCTGAGACTCTAGCAACATGATTGTCAATCGCATTTTTTCTAATTACTCTATTGATTTCAAACCATTTGAAGGAGGTTTCTGACATTAGGGTGTGGGCTCTATATCCCTCAGTTCTTAAGTTTAAAAATGCACCAAGATCGTGCTTGGTGATCTCAACTTTTTTCTTAAAAACAAAAGAACTAATGATAGAGTGGTCAGAATTGAAACTCATGTTGGCTAGAAAGTAATGGTAGGTTTGTTTATTGTAGAGGTGGACGAGAGAAAGAATGAACTGAAATTGGGTTGAGGCGAAGAGGTGCATTACCCGAAATTTCAACTCTGTTGGGATAAGAATGCGAGACGGAGTGATTTTTGCGGAGGCAAAACGAGGAAAAGATTCCTCATTTGCCTTGGAAAGAAAGTTGTCTGGGGCATTCCTGTTTGGTTTCTTCACCAAAACCTTTTGTCTTTTGCTAGAGGAGGCCATTGTTGATTTGATGTTAAAAGGGATTGAAAAAGAAATTTGAAAGTGTGATTGTCAAGTTTGAAAAGCCTTCATATTTAAAGGAAAACGATACTTTCGTCCTGGACGAAAATATTCGTCCTGGACGAAACATAACAGTTCGTCTGGACGAAGAAAGTTCGTACAGACGATCCAATTTGTCCAAAATGTAACGACTTTTCGTATTCAACACAACTTACGATGCGTCCCTTCGTACAGGCTTTTTGACTTGACCAATCGTACAGACGAAAAAATTTCGTACAGACGATCGAAAAGTATTTCGTTTTAATGACTCTTGAAAACCGTCCCCTACAATGAATCGACACATGTTCGTCTGGACGAACTAAAATTTCGTACAGACGAAGTTCGTATTAAAAACTGTCTTATCCACTCAACCGCTGCATTCAATCGTTCCGACGTTTGAGAGAAAAAAAAAATTCGTCCTGGACGATCACAGATCGTACAGACGATCCAATAAAAAACTGCTCTAAAACGGTTTAAATTTTCGCAAACTGTTCCTTTACACATCGTCCCGTACGAAAATAAATCGTCCTGGACGATTTCCTCCAAAAAATTTAAATTTTTAAATTAACAAAATCAACAAAAACAATCAGAAACACAGAAAACATAAAACAAAACCATAAATCCAAAAACAATTCATTAAAAATACAAAATTCACAAAATTTCAAAAAACAAAACATAACAAGTATCAATGTTGCAAAGACATTTTAGTTAAGCATTCAAATCAATAACACCAAGCCTTGTTCTTAAAGTACTGAAGGTATCAAAGGCTAAAGGTTTTGTAAAAATGTCTGCAAGTTGATTTTCAGTTGAAACATGTATGAGTTCAATTTCTCCTTTGGATACGTGATCCCTTATGAAATGATGTCTTATATCGATGTGTTTGGTTCTAGAATGTTGAATAGGATTTTTTGAAATACAAATAGCACTAGTATTGTCACAATAAATTGGAATAGTGCCTATAGTTAATCCTAAGTCAATCAACTGTTGTTTTAACCAAAGTACTTGTGCCACACAACTTCCTAATGCAATGTATTCTGCTTCTGCAGTAGATAGTGCCACTGAATTTTGTTTTCTGCTAGACCATGAAACTAATGAATTTCCAATGAATTGACATGTTCCAGAAGTGCTTTTCCTATCCACTCTACAGCCTGCAAAGTCAGAATCTGAGTAACCAATAATTTCAAATGAAGAGCTAAACTTAGGATACCAAATTCCTAAGTTTTGAGTTCCTAGTAGATATCTTAAAATCCTTTTTACTGCTGTCAAATGTGATTCTTTTGGATCTGATTGAAATCTAGCACATAGGCAAACACTAAACATAATATCTGGTCGGCTAGCAGTCAAGTAAAGTAAAGATCCAATTATCCCTCTAAATTTCTTTTGATCAACAGATTTTCCCTTAAGGTCCTTATCCAACTGAACTGAAGAACTCATTGGTGTACTAACAGGTTTAGCATTGTCCATTTCATATTTTTTGAGGATGTCCTTAATATATTTGTTTTGACTAAGAAAAGTACCTTCCTCAAGTTGCTTAATGCTAAATCCTAGAAAGTAATTTAAATCTCCCATTAGACTCATTTCGAATTCATTACTCATTGTTTTAGAAAAATCATCACAAAGATGTTTATTTGAAGATCCAAAGATGATGTCATCCACATAAATTTGAACAATAAGTATATCATTTCCAATTTTTCTTAAAAAGAGAGTTGTATCCACACTTCCTTTTTCAAAAGATCTTTCAAGTAGGAAGGTGCTTAACCTCTCATACCAAGCCCTAGGTGCCTGTTTCAATCCATATAATGCCTTTTTTAATTTGAATACATGATTTGGAAATTTAGAATTTTCAAAACCTGGAGGTTGTTCTACAAAAACATCTTCTTCAATTACTCCATTTAAAAAGGCACTTTTAACATCCATTTGAAACAATTTAAAACCTTTAAAACAGGCAAAGGCTAGTAAAACCCTAATTGCTTCAAGTCTAGCTACAGGGGCAAAAGTTTCCTCAAAATCAATTCCTTCAATTTGATTATACCCCTTAGCTACTAATCTAGCCTTATTTCTAATGACTACTCCTGAGTCATTCATTTTATTTTTGAACACCCACTTGGTTCCAACAACACTTTGATCTTTTGGCCTTGTAGTTAGTTCCCAAACTTTATTTCTTACAAATTGATTTAACTCTTCTTGCATGGCCAATATCCAAAATTCATCTGAAAGTGCTTGATCAATGTTAGTGGGTTCAATAGTTGAAATAAAGGCTGAATGATTGACTTCCTTGTTTAATCCATGCCTAGTTCTAACACCCTCACTTGGTTCACCTATAATTAATTCCTTTGGGTGATTTTTAGAGAATCTCAAATCTCTAGGCAAAGGGTCTTCTCTTTCTATAATTTCTTCCACATTTTCTTCCAAATTTAATCTATCAATCTTTTGGGAGTTTTCTTCAATTTCTTCTTCAACAACTTTTGGCTCTTCTATGTTTCCATTTTCATCAAAAACAACATGTGTGGTTTCTTCAATGACTAAAGTTCTTTTGTTGAATACTCTATAAGATTTTCCAACACTTGAATATCCAACAAAAATTCCTTCATCTGATTTTGGATCAAATTTTCCTAAGGCAGATTTTCCATTATTATGTATGAACACCTTGCAACCAAATACATGTAAATGAGACAAATTTGGTGTTCTACCTTTTACCAATTCATAGGGTGTTTTATTCAAATTTGATCTCACATTTACCCTATTCAGAACATAGCATGCAGTGCTAACCGCCTCAGCCCAAAAATATCTAGGAAGAGAGTATTCTGCTAACATTGCTCGGGCGGCTTCTATTAATGTTCTGTTCTTTCTTTCAACTACTCCATTTTGTTGAGGAGTTCTAGGTGCAGAAAAATTGTGATCAATCCCCTTTTCTTTACAGAAATCTTCAAATCTTTCATTTTCAAATTCTCCTCCATGATCACTTTGTATAGAAATTATTTCACATCCTAGTTTTCTTTGTATCCAAGTTGAAAAATTTCTGAATTCCTCAAATGATTCACTCTTATGAAAAAGAAATTTAACCCAGGTGAATCTTGAAAAATCATCTACTATTACAAATCCATATACCTTTCCTCCTAGACTAACCGTGCTTACAGGTCCAAAAAGATCCATGTGAAGAACTTCTAAAGGTTTACTGGTCCTAAGATCTTTATTGGACTTAAAAGAGGACTTCACTTGTTTTCCTAATTGACATGCATCACATAAGTGGTCCTTAGTAAAGTCTAGTTTAGGTATTCCTCTAACCAAATTCTTTTGGGTAATTCTTCTAAGATTTTTCATACTAGAATGACAAAGTCTCCTATGCCAAAGCCATGATTCATCAGAAACAGTTTTCAAACAAAAAGCAGTAGGAGATTGAATACAATTTAAATCTAGCATGTAGACATTGTTCACCCTTTTTCCATTTAAAACAATTTTCCCATTTAGGCTAATTATGCAGCTAGTAGGTAAAAATTTTACATTATAGCCCTTATCACATAGCTGACTTATGCTAAGCAAATTATGTTTTAAGCCTTCAACTAATAAAACATTATCTATGAAAAAGTTTTTTAAATTTCCAATCATACCTGATCCAACCACCTTCTTTGTGGTATTATCTCCAAGTGTAACCTTGCCTCCACTCCTGGCTTCCAGCGTTATGAATTGAGCAGTATCTCCAGTCATGTGCTTAGAACATCCGCTGTCCAGGTACCATATACTCTCACGAGGTCTTGTGTGAGAGTATACCTGCAAAATTCTCAAATGTTAGACCTGGGAACCCAAACTAGTTTGGGTTCACCTTTATGAAATTTATAATCAGATGCATGTGTGATATGTCTAGGTTTATGCATCTTAGTTCTCCACACCAAATTAGGTTTCATCTTTAAAGTGCAGGTGTGAGATATATGTCCCAAAAATCCACAATTGTTACATTTAACATTAGGAAAAATATTCCTATGTTTTCTTTCATATGATTGTCTTCTAAGGGATTTCATGAATTTAGGATAATATTTAGGATTTGTAAAATCTTCAAGTTTAGGGGGGTTCCTATTATCCTCGAGAGCTCTTATAGTAAGTTTGTAAAATGAATTCATATCCTCCAAGATTCGATTTGTATAATTGATTCTATATGTCTTGTGCTCAGATTCATCCTTAAATTTCTTAAATTCTTTTTCAAGTTCAGCATAGGATGATTTTAAATTTTCGAAATTTTTATTCAAGTCATCATATTCATCAAGTAGTTTCATGTGGTTGCTATCAATTAAAGCATGATCTTTTCTAAGGATTTCGTGTTCCTTATTAAGCTCTTCCAATTCTAAAACTAAACTAGAATGCATCTTTTTAGTTTTCCTATATGCATCATGCATGTGTTCAGAAACTTCAAACAGTTCATCATAGGTTAAATCACATACCTCTTCTTGATCTGATTGTTCAGCTTTATCTGCCATCAAGCAAAGGTTGGTGACTTCTTCTTCGTTTTCAGTCTCAGATGAGTCTGAAGCTGAGTCCGCCCAAAAAGCCTTTTGAAACTTCTTCTTGCCCTTTTTTACCATTGGTTTCTCCTCTACCTTCTCCTTGCTAGGAGTGGCTTTAAGTTTTGGACAATCAGTTTTTATATGACCTGGTTTCCTGCATTCATAACAAATCACTTCATTAGAAACCCTGCCATTTTTGTTATACTTACCTCTATTCCATTGCTGGCGTCTCTTCTGCTTCCTCTTTAAAAAGCTTCTGAATTGTCTAGTCATCAGTGCTATATCGTCTTCATCCTCAGGTTGTGAGTGTTCACTTTCTGACTCTTCCACATTTAATGCAAGATTCTTGTCCTTTCTTGGTTCACCTGCATCAATCTTTCTTTGACTTACTCCTTGCTCGTAAGCAATGAGTGAACCAAGAAGATTGTCAATAGAATAAATGTTCAGATCTTTTGACTCTGTAATTGCAGTAATTTTGGCATCGTATGCAGTAGGTAAACAACGAAGAATCTTATTAACCATTTCAGCATTAGTTAATTCCCTACCAAGTGCATGCAAAGAGGTTACAATTTGAGTGAATCTTGTGTACATGTCAGATATAGATTCATTAGGTTTCATGCGAAATAACTCGTAGTCATGTAACAAGATATTGAGTCTTGATTGCTTAACCTCATTTGTCCCTTCATAAGTAATACAAAGTCTATCCCATATGTCTTTTCCGCTTTTACAAGTGGAAACTCGCATGTAGTCTTCAGATTTTAAAGCACAAAAGAAACTATTTAAACATTTCGCATTTAATTGTGCTAAGTCACGTTCTTCTATAGTCCAATCTGCATAGGGTGTATCTACCCTAATTCCATCAACTAATCTAGTTGGTTTTGTGTAACCTTCCTGGACTAGCATCCACATGCGATAATCAAGTGACTGTAAGAAAGTAGACATGCGTGTTTTCCAAAAATCAAAAGGAATATTATCAAACAGTGGAGGTCTAGTGATAGAGTAACCCTCAGGTGTGTTTCGGTTTCCAAATGTAGCCATCTACGTTAATCAAAAAGTAGTTCAAACTTATGATTTTGAAACTCTGCTCTGATACCACTTGTTGAGTCCAGTAATTAGGTTGTTAAGCCTAAGTAAGTGTCCCAAGGCTACCAAGAGGGGGGTGAATTGGTAGTTTTTAAAATTTTAAACCCTCTTAATAATAAAGTTGAACCGAAATAAAATTTTCTTTTAAAGTTAGTAGAAAAATGTTTTTCAACCACAGAGTTGTTAAAACTGAAATTTAAAGTGCGGAAACGTAAAAGCTATAAAGTAAATGACACCAGATTTATAGTGGTTTGGTCTATAACCAGACCTACATCCACTCCTCAGAGGCACCCTCTGAGTATTGCACTAATACCACAAAGTGACTCTCCTTTAGCACCCACAGCAAGGCGGAGAAGCCTATACAAAACACTCTTTTCACCACTACCCGGTGCGGCAGAGAACCGTCGTCCTTTCACACTCTCCTAGTGTGGGCAGAGAACCCTACGGCTGTTTACACTCTCCAAGTGTAGGCAGAGAACCTTCTTCCTTTCACACTCTCCTAGTGTGGGCAGAGAACCCTCGTCTGTTCACACTCTCCAAGTGTAGGCAGAGAACCTTCTTCCTTTCACACTCTCCTAGTGTGGGCAGAGAACCCTCGTCTGTTCACACTCTCCAAGTGTCGGCAGAGAACCGGACCTTCTTGAATGATCTTCTCACAAGAATCTAGAAGGAAGAAAGAAAAAGAGTGAAGAAATCCAATTCCACAAGTAGAGACTCTTACCTTAGCAATCCAAGTGAAGCCTTCTCGCTCCAGTGGTAGGAATCCTCCTTTGAATGCTCTCTTCCACTCTCTTCTTGGCTATTCTCTCAAGAGGCACGAAGATCAAATGACAAAAAGATTGGGTGGCAGTCTAATTTGGACTATTTATATAAAAGACAAGTGAAACCGCCCAAAAACTGCAAATTTTCAATTCTGTACGCAGTGGATCGTCCTGTACGATTCTAGATCGTCCTGGACGATTTTACTTAAACGATCTGAAACGACCCAATTTGTATATGTGTACGAACTGACTTCGTACAGCTGATCGTCCTGTACGAACTTGGTTCGTCCAGTACGAACGGTTATTACAAGGTCGGTTCTAGAAACTGCTGAAAACTGTTCTAAGTCGGTTTATCGTTTGAACGAAAATGTGATCGTCTGGACGAACATTTTCCAGAGAGCCGATCGTCCTGGACGATTATTTATTTCGTCTGGACAAAAATTTTCCAGAGAACCAATCGCCGCGGACGATAATTTGGTTTCGTCTGGACGAAAAATTTCCAGAGAGCTGATCGTCCTGTACGATATTTATTTTCGTCTGGACGAAAATTTTCCAGAGGACTCGACGCCTCGTACGATGGTAAAATTCGTCTGGACGAAAATTTTACAGAGAACCCATCGCCTGGTACGATAATAAATTTCGTCCTGGACGAATAGGACTTAGAAAATTTTTCAAAGCAAGTTCTTATTCGTTCCAAGTGCTCTATAGGAGATAACTGACAGATCGTCCAGTACGATAAATATCGTCCTGTACGATCAGTATAGAATTTCAAGATCTCCTTGTTTGTGTGTGTGAGATTTTATTCACTCAATTACAATCACTCCCTTTCAAAATTAATTCAAAGAAAAGACAAACATCAATTAAACAAAATATCTCATGTTGAATTTGAATTGAACTTTTCGTAGTCTGGAGTCTGATTTTCCTGAAATGTTAGTACACACAAGAGCAAGTGCAAATCTTCTGAAATTGTTAGGAGATAACTATACATTTGAACAATAATGTTTGGAATCATCAAAACTACATAAGTTGCATAAATATAACTCATTCAAATAGCAACTATTCAAACAGTTCTAAGATCTAGGATCTAAGGGAATCCTAGGCTCTAGAGTAGGCCCTAAGGTCTGGCTCTAGGAAATGATCCTAAGGTCTAGAGTGGATCCTAGGATCTAGAATTAATCTGGAGTTTGGAAGGGCCTTAGCGATCTCATAGAAAAATGAGGTCAACAAATGGACCCCCAATGTGTATGGTAGAAGGAACTTCTGCTGCACACATTGGCGTTGACCGAATAGAAGAAGACTCTCAAGGGTGTAAGGGAGGGGATCACCCAACCTTAGGCCTATAGGATGCTAATAGAAGGCTTACACCTAATAGACAAGAGAACTGGATAAACCAAGGTAGGGAGTACCTAACGTTGGGTCTAAGGAAGGGCATTACCCAACCTTAGGCCTATAAAATGCAGATAGAAGACTTACTCCAAATAGGCAGATTAACTAGAAACCAAAGTAGGGAATACCTAACTTTAGGTCCAAGGAAGGGCATAACCCAAACTTAGGTCTACAGGATGCTGATAGAAGACTTACTCCTAGTAGACGGATCAACTGGAAACCAAGGTAGGGAATACCTAACCTTGGGTCTAAGGAAGGGCATCACCCAACCTAAGGCCTATAGGATGTTGATAGAAGACTTACTCCAAATTGGCAAATCAACTGGCAAACTAGGATGGTGCCATGAAGGGCGTACTCCACCACTAGCGAATGGTCATGTGGGGAGGAAACTTGCTCCACACAGAGGACCGAAACAAGCAAACTAGGATGGTGGCATGAAGGGCGTACTCCACCACTAGCGAATGGTCAAGAGGGGAGGAAAATAGCTCCACACAGAGAACCGAAACTGGCAAACTAGGATGGTTCCACGAAGGGCGTACTCCACCACTAGCGAATGATCATGTGGGGAGGAAACTTGCTCCACACAGAGGACCGAAACTGGCAAACTAGGATGGTGCCACGAAGGGCGTACTCCACCACTAGTGAATGTTCATGTGGGGAGGAAACTTGCTCCACACAGAGGACCGAAACTGGCAAACTAGGATGGTGCCACGAAGGGCGTACTCCACCACTAGGGAATGGTAATGTGGGGAGGAAACTTGATCCACACAGAGGACCAAAACTGGCAGACTAGGATGGTGCCACGAAGGGCGTACTCCACCACTAGCGAATGGTCATGTGGGGAGGAAACTTGCTCCATACAAAGGACCGAAACTGGCAAACTAGGATGGTGCCACGAAGGGAGTACTCCACCACTAGCGAATGGTCGTGTGGGGAGGAAACTTGCTCCACACAGAGGACCGAAACTGGCAAACTAGGATGGTGCCATGAAGGGCGTACTACACCACTAGCGAATGGTCATGTGGGGAGGAAACTTGCTCCACACAGAGGACCAAAACTGGCAAACTAGGATGGTGCCACGAAGGGCGTACTCCACCACTAGCGAATGGTCATGTGGGGAGGAAACTTGCTTCAAACAGGGGACCAAAACTGGCAAACTAGGATGGTGCCACGAAGGGCGAACTCCACCACTAGCGAATGGTCATGTGGGGAGGAAACTTGCTCCACACAGAGGACCGAAACTGGCAAACTAGGATGGTGCCACGAAGGGCATACCCCACCACTAGCGAATGGGAATCAGGATGGTGCCACGAAGGGCGTACTCCACCACTAATCCCCAGGTCAAATGCCAGGGTGGTGCCATGGAGGGCGTACTCCACCACTAGCAAATGCGATCCTAAGGGAGGGAATGATCCGACCCTAAGGAGAAGGCAAAGAGCGTTAAAAAGGTGAAAGAAATTTTTTTTTTTTAAAAAAAAGGAAAGAACCGAGTTGCGAATCAAAAAAAAGTGAAATTTTATTAATTGATAAAATGAGCTACATCAAGCATAGTATTACTTAAGGAAACGCCCATTGACAGGTAGCTTTGGGTGGTTTCCTTTACAATCTACTAACTGATACGAGCCTCCTTCGTAGACAGTCTCTATAACGAAGGGTCCTTCCCAAGTGGGCTCAAATTTGCCTCCCAACTTTCGATGGGCTAAGATAGGCCTCCGAAGGACCAACACCAAGTCTCCTGCCTGGAAGGTCCTAGGTCGCACTAGCTTATCATGGGCTTGAATGATACGGAACTTATATAACTCTAAACTTTGTTGAGCTTGGAGACGTCGCTCTTCAAGGCCTTCGAGTTCTTCCAACCGCAGTTTTGCATTTTGTTCATTTGTAATCTGATTCTGAACTGCAATCCTGAGCGAAGGGATTTGTATTTCCAAGGGTAGAACGGCCTCAGATCCATATATTAGTGCAAACGGGGTGGATTGGGTCGGGGTTCTATAAGTGGTACGATAAGCCCACAAAGCTTCCACCAACCGCTCATCCCACTTTCATTTGTTATCATCAAGGGTCGTTTTAATAATTTGCACCAAGGTTTTGTTGAAGGCCTCGGCCAATCCATTTGCCCGAGGATAGTAGATCGTCGAGTATCTCCAATCAATATTATGGCGCCTTACAAAACTGTTGATTTTTGTAGACTTGAATGCGGACCCATTATCGGATATGATTCTGCGGGGTACGCCGAATTGATATACGATATGGTCACGAAAGAATCTTAAGACATGGTGTGATGTTACATTGCGTAAGGGAATTGCTTTCGCCCACTTTAAAAAGTAATCAGTCGCTGCTAATATGAAACGATGACCTCTCGCGGAGGGAGGGTAAATCGGCCCAATGATATCTGTGCCCCTACTCTCAAAGGGCCACGAGGCTATCGTAGGGTGTAACACATTAGGCGGCTGATGTAAAACCACACCGTGGACCTAACGTTGATGACAGTGCTTTGCAGTATTCATGCAATCGTCAATCATTGTAGGCCAGTAGTATCCAAGTCTTTTAATCTTCAATTTCATTTTTGGACCCGATTGATGTGCATCGCATAGTCCTGAATGAACCTCATTAACAATCTTCAAGGCTTCTCGCTGGTCCAAACAGTGCAGCCACATGTGATCGAAGGACCGACGGTACAACAAATTGTTGACTAGTGCATATGATAGGGCACGTTTCTTAATCTGGTTGGAGAGTGATTTATCCTGGGGAAGCTTCCCTTCTTTAAGGTAGTCAATTAAGGGTTGTCTCCAATCGGCTTCTTCGTCGGTTGTCGAAGAGGCAGAAAGGATCTTAAGGGGAGTCTTACAAATGTGTTCCAAATCTATATGAGATAGGGCTTTACGACCCTGAATCTCTATAGTGATGGAATCCTCCTCAGGACATGCATATTCCTTTGCAAATTTTGCTAAGGCATCTGCTGCGGAATTACTTCCACGGGGAACCCTATACAAAGTGGCAGTAGGAATTTGTTCCAACAAGTGAAGTGTGTACTGGTAGTATCTTAGGAGATTAGGATTCAAGACTTTATAAGTTCCGGCCACTTGGTTAATCAACTGGGAATCTCCAAAGATCTTAATCTCTTTAATTTCCATTAGAATTGCAAGTTCCAAACCGGTTATCAGAGCCTCGTATTCAACTTCGTTATTTGTGCAGGGCTCCGATAAATGGTAGGAAAAATGCATCATTCCTTTTTTCGGCGTTATGAAAATTAGACCGACTCTAGCCTTTCCAGGAATTACAGATTGTTGGATCGCATTCCTACGAGAGGATGCTCCTCCATCAAAATACAATTCCTAGATGGCCTCGCCAGATTCCCTCAAACTCATGATTTAATCGTCAGGTAAATCATCATTCAGAGGAGAATCTGCCGGCAGCGGGTGTGCTTCCAGAAAATCGGCGACGGCTTGTCCTTTCACAGCACGAAGAGGAGTGAAAGTAATCTCAAATTGCAGTAATATCATAGACCAACAGGCTAAACGTCCTGACAACGTAGGTCGGGTCATAAGATATTGCAAAGGATTAACTCTTGAAATCAAGCTGATTGAGTGGGAGAGCATGTTGTGCCTCAGTTTCTGAGCTGCAAAAACCAAAGCAAGGCAATGCTTCTCAATTGACGGATATCAAATTTTAGTAGGAAGAAGTCTTCGACTGAGGTAATAGAGAGCATTCTCTTTCCCTTCGTCATTGACTTGAGCCAACAGGGCGCCTAAAGACTCATCTAAGGCTCACTACAGGAAAAACGTTATTTTCCGGCGGCCATTTTCGCCGAAAAATGGCTAAAATCCGTCAGAAAATTGCATTTCTAGCGGATTTCCGGCGGAAATATTTTCGCCGGTTTCACGCGCGTCGTTAAATGATTTCCGGCGTAAAATAATTTGCCGGAAACATTTCCGGCAAATTTTCGACTGAATTTTCGCTGGAAAAATATTTCGGTCGGAATTTTTATGCGCCGGAATGCCAAGAAAAAATAATAATAAAAAATATTTAAGCATCGGAGCCATTGCTTTGGCAGCTCCCTATCCGCCGCGCGTGGACCAGCTCCCCCCACCCTCGCGTGGACCAGCTTCCCCCACCCGAGCTCCCCCCCACTTGCCCGCGTGGACCAACTCCCCCCAGCACCCGCCTGCGTTAGGATTCGAACCTGCACCACCTCCCCCGCGTATAGGTACATTTGCCAACTTGTCATTTAACAAGAACTGTTTAACTTGTTATGTTTTTTTTTATTTAACCTATTACAGATTAATTATTAAATCAATTAATTTAATTTAACAAAATTTTTTTTTTTTAATTTTAAAAAATTTTAAATTTTTATTATAATTTAATTTTAAATTTAAATCTTTTTTTTTGTTTTTTAAATAATTATATTATAATTTAAGTTATTAAATTAAATAATTTAAGATAAAAAATATTTAATTTTTAATTTCTGTCAGAAATCCGCCGGAAAATCCGCCGGAAATGTATCCAGGAAAAATACGTCGGAAAACCAGTCGAAAATTTTGTCGGGAATTTGTTGGAAAAAATTCGTCGGAAATCCGCCGGAAATGCCGCCGGAAATTGTGACGAATTTTTTTCCGCCGGAAATTCTGTCGGAAATGAGCTATTTTCCTATAGTGGCTGCGGTGTAGAGAATTAACGGCTTTCCCGGAATTGGAGCTGCCAAGACTGGCGGATTAGAAAGGTATTGTTTAATGTTATCGAAAGCATTTTGGCACTTCTCATCCCATACAAATTTAGTGTCTTTTTTCGCAAGGACAGAAAAGGGTTGACATCTCCCGGAAAGATTAAAAATAAACCTCCTTATATACACCAATCTACCTTGTAGAGACCTTAACTGAGTAAGGCTCTTAAGAGATGGCATATTTAAGATGGCTTCAATTTTAGCAAGGTCGATCTCAATTCTGCGGTGCCTCACTACGAATCCTAAAAACTTCCCTGAGGTGACGACAAAGGTACACTTCAAGGGATTCATTTTCAAATCGTAGCGGCGCAACCGTTCAAAAACAACTCTTAAATCACACAGGTGAGCCTCTTTGTCCTTGCTCTTGACAACTAAATCATCAATATAGCACTCAACTTGATTGTGAATTAAGTCGTCAAAGATACGGGTCATGGCCCGTTGGTAGGTTGCTCCGGCATTCTTTAAGCCAAATGGCATCACCTTAAAACAAAAGATTCCAATAGGGGTTCTGAACGCCGTATTTCTCTCATCTTTTGGGGCCATCTTGATTTGGTTATAACCCGATGAGCCATCCATGAATGAGAAAATGGCATGTGAAGAGGCAATGTCCACCATGAGTTCTGGTATTGGTAAAGGGAACTCGTCTTTAGGACATGCCTTATTCAAATCCCTATAATCGACGCAAATCTGAATTTGACCGTTTTTCTTTCGGATCGACACGACGCTGGCCACCCAAGAGGGGTATTGTTCCTCTCGAATAAACCCAGCTTCGGCCAATTTCTTAACTTCAGAAATGACTTGTTGTTCGATTTCAAAGCACATGCGTCGACGAGCTTGTTTGACAGGAATGGCATCGTGCCGAACTCCAAGTTTATGAACCGCTACCTCAGCAGGTAAACCTGGCATTTCGTCGTATGTCCAGGCAAAGCAATCCCTAAACTCAGACAAGAGTTGAATCAAATCTTTGGTTTCACCCTCGCTCAGTAGAGCACTTATGAAGATTGGACGGGGGTCATCATCGGTTCCCAGGTAAATTTCTTTTAATTCATCGACTGTCGATTTAATTTCTTCTTCTAATTCAGGGGGTGCATCCCAAACTTAAAGTTCATCGGGATCATCTAAAGTCTCCAAACAGAGCCCATCAAGAGCACAAAAAGGATCTGTAGGGACATTTGGCGATTCAAGGTGGTAAGTTATCATTAGGCAATACTCATCGTCATCGAATGAACTAACAGTTCCAAAGCCGATACCACTTGTAGGATTATCCTTAATTTTTGTTTTCCAAATATTTTCGTGGTATCTAGCCTGACCCTTAGTCCATCGGTATGGTACAGAACCTTTAGAGAAAGTATTTTTCACACAAACAGGGAAGTAGTCGAAAGGTAATTCCATTAATTCATTAAAATCTACCTCCTCAAGGGTTACATCACTTTCATCCCTTGCGGAGGAGGAGCCAGGAAAGAATTTCTG
Organism: Dendrobium nobile; assembly: GCA_022539455.1. Lineage (NCBI taxonomy): Eukaryota > Viridiplantae > Streptophyta > Magnoliopsida > Asparagales > Orchidaceae > Dendrobium > Dendrobium nobile. Next base: position 42,424,791 of record CM039729.1, on the reverse strand, counting down.
GACTTTCTTTACTTCACCGTTCAAGTTGGGGGCCACTTTAACTTCTAACCCTGCAATCCTGCCAGCTGACAGTGGGGTCAGAGAAAGGGCCTCAATCCTTCTACTGAGCTTTTCGTACGTTGTTAATTCAGGCTCGTCACTTTTCACTTTTACAATTTCTTCCTCAATGTCACTATCTTCCTCTAAGGTGAGATCAAATTTTGGAGAAGTATTTGGATTTTTACAATTGAGGGAGAAGGCAGCACCTTGGTCCTTGGACTCAACATCAGAATCTGATTCCAAATCAATATAAACAGGTGTTGTTCTCCTTTCTGATGAAGTACGGCCTCGACCTCGTGCCCTTAAGGCCATCCTCCCACCTATTTGAGGTAATGTGTTTGGAGGCCTAAGGACAACGATGTCGGAGTCATCTTCACTACTTAATTGTATCATTTCTTGATCAACAGATTTTTCTTTTTCTTTCTTTTGATTGGACTTTTGTCCCATCAACTTCTCCTCAATTTTGATCTCTAACTTAGAGCGGGACGAGGACCCTTTTGGAACAAAATATGTTGCATCTTCGTAGATCCTGATTTCTTGAATAGAAAAAGGTTGCAGATCACCCTTAATCACGTGTTCAATGCCATCTCGTTGGTACTTGATGCACTGGTGAAGGGTAGATGGAACCATTCTATATTCATGAATCCAAGGTCTACCTAAAAGGGCATTAAAGGACGTCGCAGAATCAATTATATGAAACTTAGCTTCAGTTTTCAAATCTCCTATTTGTAAGAGCAAGGTGATTGAACCTAAAGCCCTCTCGCCCTTTTCATTGAACCCACGAAGCACCAACCTATCGGTTGAGAGCTTGCTAGTATCAACTCTAAGGTATGCGAGGGTCTTTAAGTTCGTTATGTTGACCGATGCACCCGGATCAACAAGGACTCTTGATAACTTAAAGTTTCCCACATTTACAGTAATGTAAAGGGGACGATTATGGTCGGCAGATCTCAAGAGAAAGTCTTCATCTTAAAAGGTAACTCCAGGAACCTCTTTGAAGTAAAATGCCTCACCATTTGAAGTTGCAGCCAACTGGGTTAAACAAATCTCGGGGTCGAGAAGTGCTTTAATTAAAGACTCCCTCATTTCTTTGGACAGAAGGAGGGCGTCATAAATACTTAATTTCGCTGGCAACTTCCTAAGGTGGGCTAAAACATTGTAATCAACCTTAGGAACGACAGACTCAAAACTCGGAGGAATTAATGGAAAGTCTGGTTGTTGAGGGGAATTTGGATTTAGATCTTCGAAGGGAATTTGCTTGCCTTTCTCCAAAGGAGGAAGCCTGGGGGGTAAGACTTTACCACCACGGAGTTGCACCTGCTCGATATCTTCGGGAGGGCAAACTAGGGCAGTGTCTACGCACACCATAGGCGTTGGATCATCACTTCCCGAAAGCGAGTCAGAATCTGAAAGTTTTATCAAGATAGGATTTCCTTGGAAATTGATTTGAGGGAAATCACTTTCTGATAAAGCTTCACATTCGACCTCTTCTTGAATAGCTGATTCGGGAAGGTCAATCTCTTTGATATAGAGACTTTCTTCACCAGAATTTTCATTTAAAACATGAGAATCATCAACTTGCATTTCATTTCCATGGTTAATCATCAAGACAGAAGCAGAATGATGTTTTTTATTCATCTTCTGACCCTTCGCCTTTGATGGGGCAAAGTAAAAGTCAGATAACAAAAGAGGGGAGAGGGTTTTAACACCCCCATTCGCCATCCTAATACATCTCTCATCTACACACTTCCTCTCTACAAAATCAACTTCTTTTTCTTTTAAACATTTGACAGTAGTTTCTGTAACTACTGGAGAGGAAAGTGGCTCAACATCCTCCTACGAAGCGTCCAGGTCAACCTTCCACGTCGGGGCCTGGGCTATCGTAGTCAACTGTTGAGAAAGACGAAAAGACTTGTTAATCGACTTTTTAAGTGCCCGGGATAAAGCAATGTCCCAACCATCTTCAACAAAACAAGGAGAGTTAAGAGGGTTACCTGAAATGGTTTTAATTGAAGCTTTCTCTGAATCGACCAAGCATTCCTTAGGTATTATGATGTTTCCTTGGGTGTAGTTCCTCTTAAGCCAATCTTTGAACACAACACAATCTTCAATAGGGTGACTAAGCATCCGGTGGTATGGACAATACTTGGGATCATCTTTCTTACTTTCATCTTCAGGCCTCCTGGCCTCTAGCATCTGAAAATCTGGTTTCTTTAACAGACTCCTAAAAATCTTCTTACCTGCTTCCCTCTTAAATGGATATGGTTTTGCCAATCTCTCTCTAAAAGGGACATAGTTAGGATCTCTGGTGTACTGGGGAGTGACCTGAAAGTGCTGTCTCTGAGCTGGTTGTGGTGGCGGTGGTGGAGGAACACTGGGCTGACTAGTCATTGGCCTTTTTCCCTTGTCAACTGCCGACACTACTGCCTTCTTCTCAAAAGTCTTGACCAATCTAGGACCCTTCTTGTCTTCAGACTGCTCTCGTAGGAATGGCATCTTATGAGCCTCTTCCTGCAAACTGCTAGCCTTATTAAGATGTTTTTCAAAAGTTTTAATGGTGAAACCCTTCAGGAGAAAAGCAACAGGGCCGTGGATATTCTTGAGAAGGATCTCCACTGCATGTTGCTCTTGCAACTGGGGTTCGCACTTCTTCGAGAGGTTCCGCCACCTCAAGATGTACTCAACCAGAGACTCCCCTGGCTTTTGTTTCTCAACAATAAGATCGCCCATAGTAGTTCGTTGTTGCGCTCTAGAAAATCTTTTAAGGAAAAGGTTTTCTAGATCGCTAAAAGTTTTTACTGAACCATTCGGCAGATCGGCGTACCATTCAAAAGCGATGCCGGAAAGACTACTTACAAATTGGTGAAATAGTAGAGCTTCTGACCCTCCTGCATTACAACAACTTGCTCTGAAGTGGGCTAGATGCTGTCTCGGGTTTTCTATTCCAGTGAAAATTTTAAAAGTGTGTGGCACAAAGCCTTTTGGATAAGGAACTGAATCATATTCTTCGGGCTAGGGTCTACCCTTTGGAATAGATGCGGTTCCTTGGGAAAAGGCGAAGGCCTCCCTTACCTGGTCCTCAATCAGTTGCTTAATGTTTTTCTGGGGTAGAGTTGAAGGAACAGGGGGAACTGTAGGTGCTGCTGGAGATGCCTTTGATAGGCAAGGAGGAATCACTGGTGTTGACTCGGGAGGCTTGGGACCAGATTCTTTCATTCTAACCTTTTCCACAATCTCTCGAGCCGTTTGTTGAATATTAAGTGAATCCTGCTCTGACTTATCAAATCTTTCTTGCATTTCTCTGACTTGTGACATCATAGTTGTCAACTGGTTCTCCAAATCTTTAATATGCTCCTCACCCCTAGCCCTTACGGACTCATCTGAATCGGACTCGACAACCTGTGGGTCATCGTCTCTAGCAAGCCGGGGTCTACCAGGTTCGGCCTCCTTGTTGGAACCTCTAGTTTCGACCATGGAGACGCTACCAACATAATCATCATCCTCTCCAAGGAGGTCATCCAGGTCTGGATCAAAAGAAGTCATTCCCTCTTTGTTTAACAGAATGTTTCTTATCTCTTGTACTACCTCCTCGACCAGTCTATCCCCAATTGACTTAGGATCGAGGGGTAAATATCCCTTATATTCAGCCATATCAAATAATTCTTCAGAATCCAGGAGAGCAATGATTTCTGTAAGTTTCGGGTTAGGATCTGATTGAGACTCCGTGGCTAGCTCTTCTTCTATTTCAAGATCTAGGTCAATTCCTTCCTTCTCGACTGTCCCAAGATCGGTAGTCAGAGAAGTGGCATTCTCTACAGGGAGAGGGACATATACCTTAGGAGGTGAAGCAGGAGCTTGTAGAGAAATAGCTCCTACATGAGGTAAAGTAAGGTCCTCAGACTCCTGTGTAGGAAGCCTAGGAATGACACATGAATCAAGGATGTCAACCACCGGATCATCAACTGGAATCATCAATGAATCAGGAACTGGACTGACTGTAAGAGAACTATCTACCGCAACAGCTGGAGCACTAGGTTGAACATCCATCGACTCAATCAAAACTGGAGGAGATTTAACTGGAACTCGTTGGAGTTGGAGAATGAACTTTGGAGTTCTTGGAGGTGGTGGTAAATTCTCCAATTTGGTTCTTTTTGGAACAAACTTCTTCCCAGGGGATTTGGGCCTCTTGCCCTTGATATCCAAATGTTTCAGAGTTTCATTCCCCTCAGGTTTGACAACTACTGAGGCCAACCTTACAGCTTTGGAAGGGGGTACGGGGGGTCTACCAACAGAATGGTGGCCTCTCTCGGACCCAGCCAACACAATACCCTCCATCTTGGAAGAAGGAGGGCGTGGCGCCCAGTGATATCCATCAACTAGTATTGAAGTGGCGGGCTGTCTAACATACTTCTTATTTCTCCTAACAGGTTGTGGAGTCAAATTCTTCGCCTCAGACGCCTCTTCTTTTAATACTTCTTTTTGGAAGCGATGAGAAATCACTCCCTTCAACTGTTTCATGTACTGCTCCTTTGTTTGCCCAGATTGTGCAGCACAGGTGTGGATTATGTTTCTCAAAGCCCTTATTTTCTGCAGATGATTTTCTTTTGGAGTCTTTTTAGTCGAGTAGTCGACTGGGCATGGTAGGGTACGGGCTATCCTAGCTATCCTCTCCTCCCCTTGAGCAGAAGCTAAGGGGTAGAAGCAGCTCCCTTTCAGAAGGGGAGAGGAAGCAGGAATAGGTAGCTCCTCATCAGCCTCAGGCTCTACTTTAGCTAAAGTCTTAAAAGGCACGATTCTATTTGCCTTAGAAATCTTCTTTCTAAGTCTCCTCAAATAGTTCTTCTTTTGATTCTTAGTACAAAAGTTAAGTCCGGAACTAGATCCTTCCTCAAAAACAGATTTGACTTCAGTGGGAGGCTCAACAATTGGCTCATATTGTTTCTGATCATCATTAATCACTGGCAAGGTAGGTGCAGATCCTACGATCAACTCAACCACTGGAGGGACTTCCATACTGGCGTCCAAACTAACAATTTGGTGTCCAACCATAGAAAGCTCAAGGGTACTGAATCCCATTCCAAAGATAATAGTGCTCCCTTGGTCATTAACTGTTGAGGACAACTCTCGGTCGAAAGAGAAGATCAATTGGCCAGCCATTTGAGTTTTCTGAAAGTTAAAGAGAGGATTGAAATTAGATTTCTTTTTAAGAGAAGTGGAAAAGAGTTTGTTAATTTGAAACTTAAGGCTTGTAGAATGGTCTCAACCTTCCAACACATGTTAAGTGGTAAAAAAGACACCCAACACACGTTAGGAAGATAAAGAGACTAAATACATGCCGAAAGGATGTTTTTCTCAAAAGGTCAACATATGTTAGCCCATAAGATCGTTGTATGGGGTAACATATGAAGGTTTGAAACTTGGAGAAAATTGTTATTATCTTTCTTTCCACATTTGAAGGGAATTTGAATCTCAAATGACTTAAGATGGTTTTTTTTTTCTACGGAATCCAAAACACAATGGACACAGTTTCCCCTTGCCCGAAGGCTTATGGAATTGTAAGAAAAAAACCCAAGTAAAATATTCTAACCCTCCTTACTCCTAAAAGTTCAAAGAGAGTAAAGGGGTTAAGACTGAAATACTTCAAAACTTTCTTAAGGTCAAAATTTTTTAAACTCCTTTCAATTTGAAAAAGAAAAGATATATTGAATGTGACATTTTTTAATCAAAGTTTAAAAAGAATATTTGGGGACCTGATTTGACACTGTCGCCTCATAGAAAATCCCAAGGCATAAGGTCAAAATCAGGACGATTAAGTTAGCACATGACAAAATTTGGGAGGTAGAACCTCTCCTTTAATGTTTTAAAATTGTTTTTTAGATGTTGGCCACACTCCCCCAAGGAAGAAATGGGTTGAGGGACCAACGGAAGGAAGATAGTTAAGACTACCGATGAAACAAAATTTCATTCTTGTTAAAGATGGAGAGAGAGATTGGTCCCACAGGGCGTGCCATTTTTAGTGATGGAATTTTGAAAAATAGGTTTTAAAAATATTAATTTTCTTTGGGAATTTTAGAATTGAGATTTAATTCTAATTCTAAAAGTCGAATCAACTCGTTCGGAAGAGTATATCACCTCGAAAGGCGAAAATAAAATTCCATAACGGTGTTCAGACTTAGAATTATGTAATTCATCTTGAATATCATGGCTAGATTCTAAAGAGAACTCGACACGGCCACGAGGGGACGAAATAGAGTTCAACTAAATAATGCAGTTACGATATTCAAGGAGTATGATTGCCGAATTCATATCCAAAGCCTTACCAAAGAAGGGTGTATCTCCCCAAGGGGAGATAACACCTTTCAATGATAATTCTTCTAATATGATGACGGCAATCATTCATTAACTTTTCCCAAAGAAATCTAAGGAGATTTTAAAAAGATTAATTTTGAAATCAGGTGTGTGGGGTTCCAAATCTCCTACGAGCGCAAGCCCTCGTAGTTAATTACATCGTAGGGAGACAGAGTCCCCTATGAAAACTCTCGATTAAAATAAGAATGAAATTTTGTTAGATTTTCTAGGAGTAATATCAATAAATCGAATAGAATCTTTTGGAAAACCAAAAGGGAATGGATCAAGGATAAACATTTATTAACAGAATCAAGGGAAGAGAAGTAGGGGACACTTTGAGATTCCAGATCCATCCGGAAGTGTCCCAACTTAGTCTAAGTGTTGGGCTTAACATTTTAGGATTGAAAGAAGATTTAATTTGAGTTGAGCCTTTTATTAGAAATTTGGGATTATATTCCCAAAATTGGGGTCTTATAATCAAAGATCTGCCCCGGATCCTAAATCTAATTTGGACGCTGGACCACAGTCGTCCGAACCTAACTAATGCAGTGCAGAACCTGGACTTACCCCGGCCTGGATTGGGGAGCCAGCTAACCACCTAATCGATTTAAAAGAGATGAATTCAGTCATTTATGAACGAGTGGTAGGGACGTTGTATTTAAGGTTTTGGAGAATTGGGGCCGACATCTAGAAATTTTCCTAATTAGCCCCTTTGACTTATGTTGGGTGCAAAAATGCTAAACTGATGCAATTAAAATTTTGAATCTTTTAATTTGTATCTAATGCAATGCATGCTGGTCGACAACTTCCAAATCAAGTATGCTTGAAATTTTAAAAACAGGCTTAGAAAATAATTTTTTAGAAGACTGGACTTCGCCAGGTCCGGCACCTCGTCCTCATAGGTCAGACTATCCGGACTCTACCCGCAGGCGGGGAAGGGTCTAAAACAAGGAAAGAGTAATGCAGTAATATACATGCGACCCCGGGGTCGATCCCCGGCTAATTCCCTAGATTCGTTATCTTTCTATGTTATTTAGACTCACTAAAATTTTAAACTTTTAAAGTTATGAGTATTAAACTTTCACACCCTCACGAGTCTCACGTATCCAGGTGAAAACAAAAGCAGCACACACTTGCCAAAAAACTAAGAAAAGCAGGCAATTCTAAAGGCAATCAATTCATCACATCAAATATTAACTAATTAATAAATGTCCATAGGCAAAGTTGCCTTGCTTATTACAAATCAGAGTTTTGCAGAAAGTAAAGTGGTCGAGCACCACTAACAACAACCCAGATTCTAAGCCTAATAATGACGCAAGTAATTTTAAGTGGGATACTCTCAATCTTCAAGTCTTCACTTTTGTTCTTCTTTGGACTCCTTTTCTTCAAACTTCTTGGATTTTTCGTGGTGAACTACCCAAATGGATAAGAGGGCACTTCCCTTTTAAGGGGAAGGCCACTCTTTCCTCTTTGGGTGTAAAAGAAGTGTGATCCAAATTTGGATTTTCAAATTGAATAGGAATAGTTCCCAAAAGGGGTATCCTTTCCTCTTTGGAATCCAAGCTTTGGATTTATGTATCCCAACTCAAAATTAACTTTCACAACACTTGACAATCATACAAATTACATTCATTTGAAAATAAAATTTAGACTCACCTGCATGGTTATCCTAAGCAGTTAATAAATGAAAAAGAAATTATTCCCAAGCAGTTATATATGTGCAGAAAGGAAGTAAAACACACTGGCCACGCTCCTTTTATTTGGGGGCTTTAGCAGCTGAAGCACCTGTGCAAGCATTTATAATAATTGATATGTATTATTAACTTAGCCCCCCTTTTATTGCCCTGCATGAGCGTGGCCACCTGCAGAAAACTATGTGAACATCCAGATCTTACCTAACCTAAGGGTAATCTAGTCGCCAAACACATCAATCCATCCACAGAATACAAAAGAGTAAGCAGACACAGCAAAGCAATTTCATCCACAACATGCAGTGAAAACCACGAAAAAAAAAAATCCGGCACACAGCAGTAATGCAAACACTGGCCTAACCTAAATCTAGAGTTGGTTGTCCTAGCACATCATCTAAAGCATGTGTAAAAGGTCAAGTGACTGGGGTAGATCCTAAAATGGGTGGTTAATTAAAGTTGTCTAAAATTCTGGGTTTGTTAATGCTTAGAAGGGAGATTTAAGTTAAACTTTAAATATTAATGAATTAGGAATTTTAGTTAAATGTATTTTAGGAGTTAATTGATCGCTACCTTTATTTCACACCGAGGCCGTGAAGTTTATTTCACCTTCCTTGGGGCTAAGCTAATAGCCTCGTAGGCCTGGGTTACCTAGTAGCAATCGGGGTTAATTAAGTTATTTTAAATTGGTTGGAATTAAAGGGGTGAATTAATATTAGGGGAATTGATTACTAATTTTAATGGATTGGTTGAGAATTTTAATAACCTATTAAAAGGATTTTAGAGGTTGGTGAAGTTAATGGGTTTTAGGGGGTTATCCGGGTACGTTAACTAAGGGGTCAAAATTTGACTTTTAAAATTAAAGTTGGTCTTAAGGGTTTCAAATTTTTAATAAATACTAGACCTAATCATGAGTTGTTAGACAGGTGGCACATTCAATTTGGAGTTTTCTACGAAAAGTTATGATTTTTAGAAGTTCTGGCCTGTTTTGACCTAAGGTCATCTAAGATGTTGAGTCCTTGGTTTTAACTAAATTATGGAGGTTTAATATTTTTAGAGAGTAATGGATTATAATCGAAGTCATTGGCCATTAAATTGATTAATCAAAATTTTTTCTATAATTAACAGTGAATTTTGGAAATTTTACACCTTCGTAGGGGTTATCAAAAAGCTACGACTAAGGGGTCTGCTTAAGGGTTTGAACCCAAATGAGCCCTAAACTCCTTGGGATCAATTCCAAAGGCCATAAATGACCTAAGGACAGATCAACAAGTGTTTAAAGCTCTTTTGGGATTTTAGGATTTTTAAGATTAATTTAAATTAATTAAACCCTAATTGCCTAAGGATCAAGCTAAGACAAATCTAGAGATCAATTTAAGATGGTTTCAATTCCTATTGATTAGGGGATTAATTAGGAACAATTAAGGATATTTTAATGGATTTTACGAATTAAGAATAGCTCCTTATCAATTAATTGGGATTAAGGCCATTTCCAAGAAGGATTTTTTAGGCTCCTACTTGGGGAACCAAATGAACTCCAAATTTGATGAAATTTGAACCATAAGATCACCTGACCCTAAGGACTAAACCCACCAAATTTGAGCCCAAATGGAGTAATTTAAGGTGGTTAACCAAACCACCCAAGGTGAGCTCTAAGTCACCTTCAAATCACTATGGGGGTCTATCCTTGGCTTGGATTGGGGCAAAATCAGTGGCTCTACACTCCTTATCCTACACATCATCAGTACACCAAAAATCACACCCTAAATCCCATTGGATAGGTCTATTTCCCCTTTTGAATTTAAGGGTCAAACTATGACCCTTAAACTTAAAAATTAGGGAAAATGTCCTTGAATAACTTAAAATGGGGAGATAAAATTTGGACATGTCAGAAACATGTCCAATTTAAATCTCCCAAAATTCTAGACCTGGTGGACTTGTATTTAAAAAGTAATTAAAGAAATTCATAAAATGCTCAAATTAAAATTAAACCTGAGACTGACCTAACCAAGGTCTGGAATCATAGGGCTTTTGTAGATCTCCCTGAGACATTTCCAATGAGCCTAAGAAGATCTAATCTGGACAAGTGTACAGGGAGTTATGAATTTTTGAAGTTCACTTGAATTTCTGGATTTATTAATCCGGCAATTACACAGTCAGCAACTGTCAACATGCGCCGCGCGCTGATTGGCCAATCAATCATTGGTGCTAACGGTTAATGGCCGGGATAACGACAGCTATTGGATGGCGGATCGAACGGCTGGGATTAACAGCGCTCCGATACCGCGGGATTTAATCCGAGCCGTTGATCGAGATCAACAGCTGGGATTTTGTCTTCAACCTCCCGCTCGTATCCGAGACCGCAGGGCTTCTCCGGCTTGATACGGGCGATCCCTCCCGCGAACTCCGATGAAATTTCACAGGGAGGATCAGGATGATGGGAAACCTTCAATCCAACGGTGGAGATCCGTTGGGGTGAAGGTTTCCTTCACACTTGATCAGACTACCTAGCTAGGGAGCTCGGGATGGAGAGATTACCGCAGAGAAGGCCTCAACGAATGAGCTTCTCTATCAGTAAGCTTCAGGGGATGGTGGCAAACAGTTCTCCATCAGACGTCAGGATCGAAGGGCGGCCGGAGGTGCGACTTCGAGCGGGATGCCGAAGGCTTTCACGGGCGCTTGCTCGAACGAAAGGAGGGTTCGGTCTATGCGCTCGAAGGAAGCGCCTGGGAGTTTGAAGGAGCTCTGGGAATTGAATGAGAGCGAATGCCAATGGTTCTGGCGGTCTGGCAAGCTCAAGGGTATTCGGCCACCTTTCGGGAGCTTGGACGACCGGGATTGAGCTGGAGAGGGCTCAGATCGCTGCCAGGTGGATGATGGCGACGTCTAGGGAAGATCGTGGGGATCAAACCGGTGGACAGCAGCCTTGAGCCAGGAATTTTTAGGGGGGGGGGACCACCAGAACTCATATTCCATTGGCTCCGACCGCCGCCGGCCATGGTCTGGGTCGGGTTGACTGGGGGACGCCGATGGGGACATGCTGGAGCAAAGGGTGGAGTCAATTTGTCCTGGGGAGGTCTGGATCGAACTGGTGGCTGGATTGGACCCAAACCTGCTCGGTTCGAGTTGAATTGAGCTCGGTCCAGGTCAGGTCAGACCCTGGGTTTGTTATGGGAGATAGGTCTGGGTCTGGTGCACCCAATGCAGGTGGAAATTGGGCCCAATTTGATCTGAATTAAAAGAAGGCTCAGGTTGATCCAAACCTGCTCGGTTTGGGTTGATTTGGGCTCAACCCAGGTCAGGCCAGACCCTGGGCTTGAGGTGGGAAGTGGGTCTAGGTCTGGTGCACCCAATGCAAGTGGCAATTGGGTCCAATTTGATCTGAGCTGGAAGATGGCTCGGGTCCAGGTGTTTTTGGCTACTTAGGGTTAGCCTAACTCTTGACCTAAGTTAGCCCAAGGCATGGGCTAGCTGGAGGAGGTGTGTTGGACCTAGGGCCACCTATAAGAGGTGTTGATCAAGTTCAATCCCAAGTGATTTTGGGCACTTTGGGTTAGCCTAACTCTTGACCCAAGTGAGCCCAAGGGTTGGGCTGGTCAAGGAAGGTGTATTGGGTCAATAGGAACTCTATGGCACCTTGATTTGGATTCAATTTGATTAAGATCAAAAGATGGCTCAAGGGAGGCCTCTCTTTGGTCACTTCGGTCAAGCCATATGGCTAACCCAAGTGAGCCAAAGGCTTGGGTCTCCAAGAGGGGTCTCTTGGGTACCCAAGGGGTCATCCCATGCATTCAAAGGACTTGGAATGGACTTGGTTCAAAAATTTGGATGAGGAGGGGTGTATGGGTTAATGGGTCAAACCTGGTTGACTTTGTCAACCAGGTTAACCCAAGGTCTGGATTTGAGTTCAACAAGCTGGGTTTGATATTTGAAATTCATTCAAAGTGGTTTCAAAGAGTTTGGAATTGATTTGAGTTGAAATGGGCATTTGAAATCCCATAAGGGTATTTTGGTCAATTTTGACCCATTGGTCAACTGGGGTCAAAGATGGGTCTGGAAAATGCAGTTTACTGCTCAATAGGTTGTAATCAAGAGTTTGGAAGTGATTGGAGGCTTTTATAAAGGCTCCAAGATCAAAATCTTCAAGGGGTTAGGTCCAGTGGCATAGGCTGTAAATATTTGAAGGTTTTACAACCTTTGAATTTTAATTCAGATTCTAGGGTTAGAGACCTCATAATAGGCTCAAAATTGGAGGTTAGCCTCTAGAGACATGTCTTATCACTTTGCAAGTGATAGACCCTGAATTAGAGGTCATCTGACTGGGTTTTGAAATGTGTAAAAAATCTTTGAAATGGGTTTTTTAGGACAAGGCCTTAGGACTTTGGATTTGAGTCTGGATTTCTGGATTTGGAATGGATTTCAAGTTTGAATGATTGGAGTATCAAAATCATCTACAATCATGTGGTGATTGTTAATGAATGGATAGGGTCAAGGCTAGATCAAAGGTAGAATCAAAGTCTAGGTTGAAATTTGGATTCTCAAGTGGACTGGATCAGAGTTTGGATATGTCTGAAATTTGAATTAATTGGGATTTGAGTTGAATGAAGTTTGAGATTTAAATTGATCAAGGGTAGGAATTAAATTGAAGTTGGAGTTGATCAAAGGTAGGAATTGATTTGAGGTTGGAGTGGTCCTAAGATCTAGAGGGGTTCTAAGATCTAAGATCTAAATGAATCCTAGGCTCTAGAGTAGGCCCTAAGGTCTGGCTCTAGGAAAGGATCCTAAGGTCTAGAGTGGATCCTAGGATCTAGAATTAATGTGGAGTTTTGAAGGGCCTTAGTGACCTCATAGAAAAATGAGGTCAACAACCATCTTCTTGCAAAAAACCAGCAAAACTTCAAAAACTCGATCCCTTTATCTTGCAAGAAAGTCAAACTACAAAACATACAAGGATATGAAAAGTAATATGAAAGAATTTTCAATAATCAAATATAAATAAATAAGGCTCTAGATTTTAAAATAACAAAACAAGATACTTCTCTGAAACTAAAGGGGATAGCCGTAATTGTTCATGCAATTAGAATCCTAGATGTCAACATGTCACTTAAACTTTCTATTGCATCCACCAAATGGAAGGTTAAGATGAAGAAAATTAAAGCCACTGTAGATAATCGGGCAAGGATAACAGCAATAGGGACCCAAAAATATAGAGCAAAGATCATCCAGATTACAACCACATCAGAAACCCAATAAACTAATATGAATAACATAATTAATAGCACTAGTAATGGGGGATGGGTAAGCCAAAAAATAGAAGCCATAAGCATCAGCATAACTAAAAGATAACCTCATCTCCAAGACACATATAATCCTTGTAATCGAAAGCTAACAGTAGCTCGGGAAAATAATATATGAGTAGCCAAGATAAAAGATAAAAGCAAGAACGTTAACACCCATAATCCTACTAGAATTGATAGAAACAGTTCACAACACAAATGAATAAACTCGTCAAAATAGTGAAATAGAAGTTCAGGCAGAAATTAATAGAATCAACAAAAATAGTATACGGGTAAGCTAAGCAATAAATAAAATGAGTATTGTTAATCAGCAAAATAGAATTCAAAGCCTTAGGAAAAAGATACTGGTAAGCTTTATAATTATAATAGGAGTATAGCTCAGGTAATAAATAATAGTGCCATCATGATGTAACCCCAAATGCCACTCAAATATAATCCCTAGATCCACAAACTAAAGACAACCAAGGAAATCAACAATCAAGTAGACAGGAAGATTGGTTAAAGCTTGATACTTAACACCTGAGGAACTACAAAATATGAAACAAAGATCCCTGTTGTTCCAGTTGAAAGTCCAAAAATGAGTGGTAATCAAAACCATAGAGAAGCCTCCTAGCAAAGCAGTGTTAGAGCAACCAACATGATTCACATAAATCTGGTAAAAATAAACAGTAGCCACATCTCTCATAAGGAAACCAGAGATAAGGGAGCAATAATAATGGGTTAACTAAATATAATTAAAAATTCAATCATTATTATTCCTCTAATAAACATCACAAAAAACATAACGAATAAGAAACAAGTCCAGACAATAATTGCACCAGATAGATGTTTAACTGAAACCAAAAAATAACATAACTGTGCCTCAAAAGACAAACAATAAAACACCTGACAAACAGGCCCCCAGAACATACAAAAAAAAAGAAGAAGGTAAAAGTTAATTAGAACGAATGTAGGGATGACCAAACCGATCAAGTCTAACAAAACCTTTAATATCATTAGGGACAGTACCCTCATAGAACTCAGTAAGACCAAGTAAATTACAACCCAATTTAGCCAAAGGGTTTGCAACAACATTCTCCTCTTTTAAGATATGAGAGATATCAAAAGTAAAGAGAGAAAGCCAGTACTTAATATCTCTAAGCTTATAGTAATTAGCAGGATTGGATAAGGTGTTGCCCCTGGATATTATGGATCTAGAGCATAGCATCAACATCAATCCAAATTCTAGTGATTCAAAGAAAAATGCGAAGTTGAATCCCAAAAATAAGACTAACACTTTTTGTTTGAATGGAACTAATAGCATTGGAAAGAACTGCAAAAGCCATAATAACAAAACTATTAGAATCCCTGATGGTACCACCATAAGCCAAATTTAAGTTATTTCTGGCATCATCAGTGTTGAGTTTAAAACAGCCCTTGAAAGGCTTCCTTCAGTAAATAATTTTGTCAGTACCATTAACAATATTATGAGTAAAACCCAAGCTAAACTCAGAAGCCACACGAAGAGAGCCTTTAAAAGAATTAACCTTTAAAAGCTTAGTTACATAAATATGAAAAATTTTATTCTTAGCTTTACTGATGATAGTAGAAGCGTCCATTTTAATATTTTCATGTTTTGAATCATTCCTGCTCCTCCATAAAAATAAATAAATAAGGATAGGGATTATTTTCCTAATATGACCTTTAGTACGAACAAACCACTCTTTAAGAAGCTCACTAATAGTATTAAAGAGAGTAGAACTAAGCACATGAAACATGTTGTCAAAATAAAGCCACTTTTAAAGCAACTAGCCCGTGAAAAAACACATGATTCATATTCTCAATTTGAAAGTAGCATTGGCATTTGAAGGCAATATAGAAACCTTTTTTTGAAAGAATAGAATCCACAGGCATGTAATTATGTAAGATCCTTCATATAAGGAATGAGTAAGAGGTAGGTATACTAGCATGCCAGAAAGATAAGTAAATAGAATTTTATGGAGAACTATGTCTAATTGAATTCCAAACAAGATTATTATCAAACCTACCATTACTGGAATGTTTACATAAAATGCCATCCTAATCCTCCAAGTGGATCTTAATCTTGAGAATTAATTTAATAATGCAATCAAGCACGTGATTGACAAGAAGATTAATATTCCAAACATCAATATAGATAAAAACTTTAACTTTACATGTAGAAGTAGAGTAAGTAAATAAAAGGTTATCAATAAAAAAATTACCCTACTATTTATCTTTCTAAAAGAAAATGTTCCCAGCTCTCAGACCACATTGAATAAATTATTCGCTTCCCACTTAATTTTACATAATATTTTCCAGTTGAAGGAATCACCATTCTTGAACTATAAACATTTAAAGAAATTTATTAAATAAAATTTCCATCATACTATAAACATTTAAAGTCGGACTCAAAGTATGAAACAAATATATAGGAATGGAAAACATAGCATGTTTAATAAGAACAAGCCTATCACCATAAGAGAGAAAATTGAAAGCCCAAGTAGAAAGCTTCTATTGAATAGTAGAGAAAATATCATCAAATAAATGAGAACATTTCTTTCCCTTGTAGAGAGGTGTACCCAAGTACTTTAATGGCAGGAATTTCTTAATCAAACAAAATTTTCTTTCAATGCTATTAATACAGTTAGGGGAAATGGAATTAGTTGGAATATAATAACTCTTAGAATAGTTCATAATTAATCCACTAGCATGTTGAAAGGACTTAAGAAATTTAAAGAGAAATTTCAACATTTTAATGGAACCATTAAAGAAAATAATGAAATCATCCGTAAAGCTCAAATGGGCGATGGGTAACCCCACCCAATTTATATTATAAAGTAGGATAAAATCTAAAAAGATTGTTAATATCATGAGATAAAAATTCCAGGTCAATAATAAAGAGGGAAGGAGATAACAGATCTCCTTGTCTAAAACTATGAGTGGATTTGAAAAAGCCACGGGACTTACCATTAATAATGACAGAAAAATAACTAAACTCAATACTATTATTAATAATATTATTGAATTCAAATCGAAATTGAGCAATCTTAAAATGTGGTAAAGATATTCCCAATTTCAAGTTTTCATAAACTTTAGTAATGTCCAGTTTGAAAATAATATTACCAACAGCAACCCTGGCATGAAAATTATGCAATAACTCTTGATCAAGTAAAACATTGTCAAATATAAATCTACCTTTCACAAAACCGGTTTGTTCCAAAGAAATAATTTTCGGAAGAATTAAAACGAGCCTCCCCGTCAAATTATAGCAACATGTTTATTAAAAAATGTACATAAACTAATGGGCAGAACCCATTCAAAAAATTGATGTTATTAGGCTTAGGAGTTTAGGCTATGGAATTCATAGTAAAAAAAATAGGAATAGAATTACCCCTAAAAAAACACCAAATTTCCTCTTTAGAAGAAATGTTTGTTAGCATCAAATTATCTTCCTCAGTAATAATCTAAGGCATGAAAGGAAAGTAAGTATTGAGATCCTGAATGAAATTAGAATTGAAAGCTTTAGTAAAATAATCAACTCCCAAAGAAGAAATTAAATCAAGATTTTCAATAACTTTACCATCAGAAGAAGTGATTTTATGAATTTGCCTACTAGCTTTATTATGATTTGTAATGTTATGATAATAAGTCATATTACGGACACCTTCCACAAGGAATTTTGATGAGGCCTTTTGTCTCCAAAAAACCACCTCTTTTTCCTGCAAGTTAAATAAAATCCTATTGGCTTCATTCAGGATGGACAAATTATTAACAAACAAATTTTTCATATAAGTCATATTAGCATTATCCACATCTTGTTCAACTTGCAAAATACCAAAAAATAAGTTCTTAAAGATGCATTTATTCCACCAACAAAGTTTTTACTTAAGCCATTTAAGTTTAAACCAAAGTTTGGTCAGGCCAAAAATATTATCAGTAGGGAAAAGATGAGCATCTTAATTTCTTTGCACAATTTGTAAGAAATTATCATCAAGAAGCCCAAATTTTGAAATCTAAAAAGTTTTGCTACTAGCCGTATTAATGCTTAATAAAAGACAGGAGTAATCAAATAAAGTACGAGTTAAATGTTGAATGTGAGTATGCATAAAAGAGGATATATAGTTGTTGTTGAAGAGGATACGGTCTAACCTTTGCCACATAGTACCTTTGTTCCATGTGAAATGATTTCCAAAAAAAAAAACAATGGCATGCAAATTACTGTTCATTCTCATATCATTACATTCCTCCATAATAAGAAAATTAGGTGGTCCACATCCAACTCTTTCAGCTACAATAGTGATTCAGTTGAAATCCCCACCAACAAACTAAGGGGCATTAATAGACGAAAAGAAATCAATAAGTTGCTCCAAAAGCACATTTCTCTTGGATCTATTACATGCAGCATAAACAAAAGAAACATGGGAGGATACTTGATTAAAAAAAATATTAGAATGAATCACTTGAGGAAAATCCATAAAAACATCTAAACTAATAAATCTTTTCCAAAAAAATCCAAATTTTTTAGTACAATTACCATAGGTAAAATCAAAACCAAATTTAGTGCAAATAGAATCCAACTTAGTACCAGCAATCAATGGTTCAATTAAAACAAGAAAGTGAATATCATAAATCCTATAGAGATACTTAACTCCGTCCTTAGAAAGAGAATAAGCCACCCCCCTAATATTTCACACTAGAGCATTAACCATTAAGGTTTTGATTAGAAGCTCTAGTGACCTTAGGGGTGTTACTCGTACTGCTTTTTTGTTCTTAACCTTCTTTTTGAAAGAGGAAGCATTACCTTCCTAAAAAATATTAGCTTTCCCCTTGGGAGATGACATAGAGTTAATAATGACATCCTTGATACCACTGTTAGGATACAGGTATTCAAGAGATCCAACTTCCCCTTCCTCTAAGCCATCTTTGTTATCCTCCTCATTTAACATATGGTTATTCTGATTGAGTTCACATTCACTTCCTCAATAACTTGGTTATCGACACATTCAATTCCGTCCTTTTAAAGATAAAGGGATTTCTCAAGTATCCCTTGATCCACCACCAATACAATAGTATGCAGCCTATCCTAACTTTTTTCCCCAACCTCATTCTCATCAATATCCTCTATGTTTTGTTCATCTTCCTTGTCACATTTCATATTATCTTCACTTTCTTTGATGGCCTTGTCCAACGAATCCTCCTTCCTAAGAGAGGTATCAAGAAGACCAATCTCCATGTCATCTTCACAAGCTATAGTATCTTCCAAATGTAAGGTATAATCCTTATCAATTGGGGCATTGAGACCAATCTTTCTTTTTTTTTTTAAGAAAGCAGAAATGCTATATTAAAAAGCTGAAACCAAATTACAACTAACTAATTTTCGACTCCTCTAACAATTTAATAAAGGACGGAGGGATATTGTTCCAAGTTTCATCATCACAAAGAAAAGAGTTAAAACAAGCATAATTGGCTCAAAGATCAACTAGCTTATTTCTCACCCTATCAACATAATTAAAGATAACATATTCAAAAAATTTTATAAAAGAAAGATCCATAGTATTATAGTTACCTGTAGCCATTTCTTTCTTGATAAGATTGATTACGTTATTGTTATCTCCTTCAATAATCAAGCCTTTGTACTCCAACATCCATTTTTTGATCATATGTTTTAAAGAAGTTATGGCTAGAAGTTCTAATGCAGCTGAATCCCAATGAATGAGTTTACTACTGAAGGCCAACAGTAATCTGCCATGATTATCTCAGAATACTCCTCCTATGCCCGCCTTATAGGAGTTATGTAGTGCCGCTTCTATGTTGACTTTGATCTAATCAGGTGGTGGAGGGTGCCAAGAATTCAATGACCTAGTTGGTTGATTAGCATCCTCGAAGCCTGAGCTTGAGCAGGTATAGAATTTTGACCTTGCAATATAGCTAACAGCCTCAAAAGCTATTATTAACGAACTGGGATTCTTCATCTCATGAACAAACTGGTTCCCTGCTTTCCATGATAGATAAATCATATTACAAAATAAATTTATCATCCATAAGCATTGTTTATCAAGCCATCTATAGCAATTTTCCAAGAATAGAAGCTAGGGATCCCAAATCCCCATTTGTTCAGAATTTCAACCACCTCAAGTAAATTCCTGCATCCATAAACTATGTGGTTTAGATCTTCTATCATTTCACAACCTCTAGGACATTTGTTGAATCCTATTAATCTTCTTTAGCAAAGGAAGTTGTTTGTTGGCATTGCATTATTGATAATCCTCCACCAGAAAAATTGTACTCTAGGATTAAGTTTAACCATACTGAACCAAATCAGATTATTACATCCAGAATTTTCTGTTTCAATTGCTTCTGAAGTTAATGTTGCTATCGTTTTCCCAGAAATATTATGAATGAGCTTTTCTCTGTCTTCTCCGATATCAGTATGAATCTTCATTGAAGATATAAGATACATAATTTCATCCCCAAAAATTTTCTTCAGCTCCTAGATGTCCCAATTTCCATTGATGATAAATCTATCTACTATGATGCTATTTTTAATTAAGAGATTTATAAATGTAGGCCAGTTCAGTAGACAATTATCCAGAATCCAAGTGTGTTTAAGAACACTAATAGATTTGCCATTGCATATTCTCCATCTGATTATTGGTTTCAAAAATTTCCCTCCATTGCAAATCAATTTCCAAGAATTCGAACCTCTATTTTTAACTAAATCTTCATCCGAAATTTGACCATATTTTTGATATAGAATCCTGTGCATAATGGATTCTTTTTCATGGATATATCTCCAAGAAAGTTTGGCTCTAAGTGTACCAGTTTTCTTACTATAGGAATTGATACCAAGTCCACCCCATTTCCTTGGTTTGCACATCAATTCCCAATTAGCATAATGGAGACCACCTCCACCATCACCTTTTTTCCAAATGAAATTTCTGCAAATCTTGTCTATTTTATGCAACACCTTCTTAGAAATCAAAGAAAGAGCAAAATGAAAGGTTGGAAAAGAAAGTAAAATACATTTGTCCAAAGTGATTTTTTCGGCTAATGAAATGAGCTTTGCTCCCCAAACATTCAACATGCTTAAAGCTTTATCTATTATGAACTAGAAATCTAATTTTTTCAATCTTCTCAAGGCTATTTTAATTCTCAAGTAAGAGAACTCTTGAACTTCTTTAAATTGCATGATCTTACAAATTTTCTTCTTTCTCCTTGGCTTCATTAATTTTCCAAAAAGAATTCCAAATTTTAGCAAATTTATCCTTTTGCCCCATCCATCCACAATAATCCTTGAGGATACCATTAACATCATTTACTGCTTTAAGATTGGCTTCGGAGAAAATAAGTATATTGTCGGCATAGAAAAGAAACCTTGGGACCTTTAGTAGAAGTACCAATTCCTACCGTTCTTCCTTTATGTAAAAAGGCATTAGAAAGAAGTTGAGCACACATGACAAATAAAAAGGGAGAAAGTGGAAAAACTTGCCGAAACCCACATTGAGCTTCTACCATTTAGAATAGAATTCATTAATAAGAAGAGAAAATTTAGGACCAGTAACACATTCCACAATAAGATTTGCATAAATGTAAGGGAATTCAAAGTATTCCAAAATTTTATACATAGTAGGCCAACCCATGGAATCATAAGCATGTTCCATATCTATCTTGAATGAGACTAATCCCTTGGATGTTTTGGAATGTCTAAGTTTGTGAAAAACTTCTTGAGCTACTAGTACATGGTCTGATATAGATCTCCCTCTCATGAATGCTACTTGCTCCTCCATTATTAATTTAGGAATAACTAACAAGAGTCTGTTTGGAAGAATCTTTGCCACTATCTTTTTGACCGAATTGCAAAGGCTTATAGGTCTATAATTTGAAGGATTTAAAGGATTATTATATTGGGAATCAAGACTATGTTATTATACTTCCAATTCTCATTCATTTTTCCAAATTTGAAAAAATGTTCAATAGCTTTCCATAAATCTTTCTTGATGATTTGCCAAGAGTGCTTAAAAAAGAAGTAAGACATACCATCATGCCCCGGTGCAATATTACTTCCAAGCTCCTTTATGACTTTCTCCAATTCTTCAAATGAGAATTCCTTGCTCAGCAAAAATTTATCTTCTTCCTTTAAAGCCTTCACTAGACTCTGTCATCCTTCCATATTACAATTTTTGGAATCGATTTTTTGCAGAAATACCGAAACAGAGCATCTTCTAACTCCTTTTGATCTTCAACTATCATGCCATGTTCATCTTTCAATTTGTGAATGTAGTTTGTATTTCTCCTAGCACTAGTATATGCTTGGAACAAACTGGAATTTGAATCTCCTTCCACAAACCAGTTGATTTTGGCTCTTTGTTTCCACCACGAGTTAATTCTAGCCAAAACAGAATTCAGTTCATCTATTTTAGCTTTCAGGATCCACTGATCTTCCATAGTAAGAATACCGACCTCATCCTCAAATTCCTGTAATCTCAGGATTTCCTTTTTTAATTATTCTTTAGATAAGTTTAAAGCTTTAAACTTAGCTTTGCTCTAATAGTAGAGAACACTTAAGGACCTTTTCATTTTCTGGTTCAGAGGTTGTGCTGGATCACCTTGAGCCTTCCTCTTCCATGATTCTTTGACAATTGCTGTAGAGGCCGGAAATGAAGTTCAAACTTTTTCAAATCTGATAGCTTTCTTACTTAGGGTATATTGAACTCCAACAAATTTAACAAAATTGGATAGTGGTCCAATGCCAACCTTGCCAAGTGTCTCACCAGTAACCTGTGAGATGTATTGAAAGTGGCTGAATTCATTAGGCACCTATCCAACTTTTCAAGAATTTTTTCTGGACCTTTTTTATTGTTGCACAATGTAAACTTAGGACCAGCACAAGCTACTTCATGCAAATCATTGTTTGAGATGAAAGCCTTCATCTCCTTGGGACCCAAACTACAAACAAATTTCCCTCCACCTTTTTTTTCCTCTTTAGTCAATAAGTAATCAAAGTCCCCCCCCTATAATCTAAGGGAAGTCTTTGACCATTTGCATCTTAAGCCTTTCCCATACAATTCTTCTTTGATAAACATCTTTGTTTCCGTAAACTGTAGCAATTCTCTAAATTCCTTTGTTTATCACACTAAGATCCCCAATAACCATTTGGGAAGAATCTTCCAACATGTTGAAAGTAGCCAAACTTTGTTTCCACGACACCATAATGCCACCAGAGAGACCTTCAGATGGATAATGAAAATAATCCCACTCTTCACCAACCATCAGATTTATTAATTTCCTATCAACTTCAATCATTTCTTTTTTCAATTAAACCAAGAAAAAACAATCCATAGTCTTTAGTTAACTCCTTTACATAAAGAGAAGCTTTTAATTTCCTAGCTCCTCTACAGTTCCAAAATCTAATAGAAGGCATTTTTTGATCAATGGTGAAAAGGTTCCCCGCCCTTCCTTTGTCACACCTTCAAATTTCCTATTTCTTGGATTCAGTTTTATAGGACCTAAACTTTTTAACTGTTTAGTCCCTTTCCTCTTCACTTTGCTAGTACCATCATCATGCGGCAATGTCCTGTCTTCCAAATATTCCGTTCATGTTGTCTCTTCATTATCTCTACAACCCGAGTTATTTTTTGATTTGTCTTTCGAATTATGATCCTCTTCAATGTTGCTGATTATTTCACCTTCCTCCTCTATACAGTTTAAGGCTTCAAACTGGTTGGTGTTGCATAGATTCTTCTCTATTATCATACCGTCTGTCTTCTTATTGTCTTCTGAGTTAATAGCTAATGATTTTCTGCCTTTTTCAACAGAATCTACCTTCGAATTATTTACACAACCGAAGGTGTTTGGATTAACCTGAACTGTTTTATCATTGCTATCAAAACCTCCTTCTGGTTCAATCTATTTATTTGCTACCTCCTTATTAGCGTTCTTTGCATTGTCTGATTGTCGAACCCATTTGTTCTGAAATCTAAAATTTTTCCCTCTCTTCCTCCCAAAGTCCACATGTATCCATGGACCATAGCTATCTTCTTTGCCTTTGTTTGAATCTTCTTTTGAAACTGAATCTTTTGGAAACTTCTTTGAGTTTGCTGCTTCATCTTCCATAGAGATATCTTTTTTCTCCTTATGAACCAGGGAAGATTCCTTCACAATTTTTGAGCAAAATTTGTCAAAATGACTAATTTTCCCACACTTGTCACATATATTAGGCATTTTTTCATAAGTGATTTTCGGGTAGAATTTTTTAGAGCCTCCTTCTACCCATATACCCAACGGTAACTTACCGTCCAACCTGACTTTGTCACAAATTCTAGCAAACTCGCGCCTTCCCCATTGGAACTTATTATCGTCGATCAGAAAAGGAGATACTACCTTCGATGCAATTCGACAAAGATTGATTTTATCCCATCTTTGTAATGGGAGGTTGGGTAGTCTAATCCAGATTGGAGTCGTTAAGCCTCTCAATGATGATGGGTGGAATTCTGTGGACCATTTATCTATTCCAATTATGCAACCATTAACATACCAAGGTCCATTGTTTAGGACATAATTCATTGCCTCCATATCTTCAAATACACACAAAGCCCATTCTCCTCCTAGCAATGTCATATGAAACCTGCCATACTGGTTCCACTGTCTTGTCAACTCTGTTCCTATGACATGATACATGATCCCATCTCCAAATACTTTAACTACTAGATATTTCAGTAGTTTGCTTATATTCTCTGTTTCACTTTGCTGATCAACTTTCACCAGTCCTTCCTCATTAAAATTCTCTCCGTAATCAAAATTTATAACTTTGAAGTTTGGCTTCATTTTCCAAGCAGAGGTTGATGCCCTGTTGTCTGGTTCAGGTATTACAGTATTCAAATCTTCCAATGTTTTGCAATTTCCTAAAACTGTTGTGTCACAAACTCAAATATTTTCCCAATCTCCTTTTGCTTGATTTGCATCAACTTCTGTTGAACTGACTTTCTGTAAATTTAAATCAGAAAGTCCTTCTTCTATCGACGAGATCTCTTTCATATTCGTTGTCTTGATAAAATTAGATTTTGAATTATCAACATCTAATGGTCTATCTTCAGAGTTATCCCGTGACATTCTGTCTGTCATTGGATAGATTTCTACTTCTCGATCTTCAGATCCATCTTCCATAGTTTTTTTACCTTTGCCAATACATTCTTTTTGCTTCATCCGGGAGTGGCAGCCTCCCTCTTTTATCACCAAAGGTCTAGCAGATTTAAACCTTAGCCTGGGATCTTGATTGAACGTCTTATTTGCTCTACCAAAAGTAGGAGGCAGAAAACTCTGACTGCTTCATTTAAGAATCCTTAATGGTGCTGTCGAGAGATACGACTATCTTCAACTCCTGGTGGTGGAGGCCGACAAACCCTCCACCTTCATCGGAGAAGATAAAGATTAGCGGGAAATCAGGAAAATAAAAAATTTGTTATTTTCTCTCACTAGAATCGGAGCTTCTCTCACTAGAACTGGAGCTGTGTCATTGAGACCTATCTGTACAACCAGTTTGCCAATAATTGGATGAGCAACAAAGCAATCATTCATCGAATCTCCGTGCATTTTACATTCAACACAAAAATCCAAAACCATTTTAAACTCATCTTTTTATAAATATCCCACTTTTCTGAACCAAGCCAAATCTCTTTAGGATACTTCTTGGTGATATCAAGCTCCACTAGGATCCGAGCCATCGATGGCCTCAAAATAGAGGCAGTGGCTTGATTTATTTTGAGCGGCCTACCAAAGATAAAACCCAAAGCATGAAGAACATGATAGTTGAATAAAATGTAAATCAGATTAGGAAATGAAATCCAAATTGGAACAATAGGTGATTCTACATTAACATTAAAAAATGGAGTCCATTTGAGTAATATCATTTGACAGTTAAGAATGTAATAAGCTCTCCTAGAAATAACTCTACCCTATTCATGGTTGTTGGATAGCTAGATAGAAACTTTTCTAGCATCAAGCAAACTAATAGAAAAATTACTAGATAGATTCAACTTTCCAATGAAAATTTGTATCACTTCAAGGTTCGGTTAATGAACCAAGAACATACCTAGAATAGTGAATTAATAAGGACTAGAAAGATTAAGGATGTTATTATCAGTCCTCAAAATTGCAGGAACACTTCTTACAACAGATTTAGTGAATGAAAGATGGGATCCTTCGAGGATGAGGAACCCTTCAGTGCACTACAAAAAGATTGCGACCCAGTCCCAGATTCACCCAAAATTACCAAACCTTTCAAAGGACCTATCAGTGCCAAAGGCGGAAGACCCCAAGCATTAGGTATCACAGAGGATGGACCCACCTCCATCAGGAGTGGAGAATGACCTAAGCCCACACGACATCAAAAAAGGAGATGATCGAGGCCTTAAAATTAAAATCAAACACAAGAATCAGAAGAACCAAAGGAAATCAAAAAGAGGAAAAGAGAGGTTTTGGATCACATATGGAATTGCTAGAGAAGACCTAGCTGGTGCGTGCTATTCCTTTTTTGATCAAATGAATTTGATTTTCCTTTAAAATAAGCTTTTCAACCACAAGAATAGCTTACTAAAAATAAAATGCAAAAATAAAAAGAATATAGTAATTTTTAGTGGTTTAGTCCAACAAGACCTACGTCCACACCCTGAAGCCTCCCTCTTCAGGTATTGCACTATTACCAAAGTGTCTCTCCTTTTGCCCCCATACTAAGGCTGAGAAGCCTTTACAATTTTCCTCTCTTCCACCAATCCCTAGTGCGGCAGAGTACCGTCATCCTTTCATACCCTCCAAGTGTTGGCAGAGTTTCGTCCTCCATTCACACTCTCTAAGTGTCGGCATAGTACTGTTATCCTTTCATACTTGCCAAGTGTCGATAGAGTACCGTCATTCTTTCTCACTCTCTAACTGGATTCCTAATTTTGCAGGCTATTTTAATCTTGGTTGGAAGACCTTTTTCTTGTGGTTTCTACCTTTTTTATATTCTCTCTATTTGGGTTGGTAAATTGGCCTTATCTAGTTTTTTAAATGGAAGTTGTGATGCTATGAGTTGGTTTGCTATATGTTTCCCTGATAATTGGAGAATTTGGATTCTCAAATAGTACTCTTATTATTTTTTCATAGATCTGGTGGTTAATTGCTTGGAATATTATCATGGTTTTTTTGGCTATTATTTATGCACTTTCCTCTTTGGTTGCCAAGTTTTTATGGAAGAGCTCTTTTCTGCAGGTGTTTGCTATCGTTTTTTGGTGGATGGGATGATGAAACTTGCTATTATTTTTTTGGCTTTCTTCCTTTTTTTTGGGTGCCCGCTCATATGCACTGTAGAATGTACCTAGGTCCTTTTATAATTTTATTTAGAAGGGAACTCGAGCTCCTAGTATTTTTTTTTGTTTCTTTTTGTACATCTTTTGAGTATTAGCAAGCTTGAGTTCCCTTTAAGAACCTTGTACTTAATGCGTAGGCCCGTTGGTGAGTTTTCCTAAAAAAAGTAGAAAAAAGAAAATAATAAACTTGAAACAAAAATTCTAAACCCTAATAAAAAAAATCTCAAATTCAAAGGTAAGTGGTTTATTGCCCTTATATATGGCAGCAAAGACACCTATAAGAGAAGGAAACTTTGGGAGGATCTACAAGCCCTTTCTAATTGCAATATTCCATTCGGTGGTAATTTTTATGCAAATTTGTTTTCTCTGAAGGACCTCAAGATATGCAAATTTTTATGACGAGGTGTGAATTTCATGACATTGGGATAATTAGTCCAAAGTTCACTTGGTGTAAAACTAAGAAGGGAGGAGCACGAATTCTTGAAAGGATAGACCGTTGTCTCTTAAATTCAGCTGCATTGAGGATTATTCAACCTGTAGTTGTTCATCATCTTGGTAGAATCGCTTCAGAGCATTTACTAATAGCCATCAAATTATTCAATACGGGTTTCCAAAGATCCAAGAGATTGCAGTTTGAAGTAGTATGGACCTCATTCCCAGCTTCAAGAGGAATTGTTGCCAAATCTTGGATGAAACCAACTGGAGGAGATGATGCTCAGAAATTGAATCTTAAATTCAGGAGAGCTCTTAAACCATTATTTCATTGGAGTAAAGCCAAGCACACTAATCTCAATACTATGAAAGAAAATTTGAAGGTGGAAATCATTGCTTTGTAAGAGAAGGAAGCCGGTACTGGAGGTCTCACAGATGAGAAAGTTTCTTTGTTAAGATTCAAGGTGAAGGAGTTGAATGTTACATTGGGAAGGCTAAGCTCCTGGTGGAGACAAAGAGCTAAAGTTAAATGGTTTAAAGAGTGTGATTCCAACTCAGAATACTTCCACTTTCTTTGCTTCTGCTAGACAAAATAGCAACTTTGTCAAGCAGATTAAAAATCCCGAAGGAAGATTGACTGAGGAGCATAGTAACATTGAACAAGTTTTTTTTTAATTATTTCCAAGAGAAATGGAAATTCATGAAATGCTCTTTTTCTGTTGGACAATGCTCAGCAAAGTTCTGGATGAAGGAGACAGAAATTGAAGGAGACAGAAATCGGCTTAAAGCTGATTTTTCTGAGGAGGAGTTGGAGATTGTTATCACTCATTTGGAAAGCAATATTTCACCGGGATTAGATGGTATATCTTACCCATTCTTTAAATGTTACTGGCTCATAATTAAGAATGAAGTATTGAAAGCTATTTGCCAATTTTTTAATTCTGGATTGATGTGTGAGAATGGATGGAAATTGCAGTCCTTCTTATCCCCAAACTCAAAAATCCAAAGACACCTTCAAATTATAGACCTATAACTCTATGTAACTCCATATACAATATAATGGAAAGAATGTTATTGAATTAGATTGTTAGTTTTATCCCTAAAATTATTTCAGAAAATCAAGTCGCCTTCATCAAGGGGAGATCCATTTCAGAGAACATGTTGTTCACTCAATAAATCTTTTACAAATTCAAACATTCTAAAGCAAAGAAAAGAAGGATGGCCATTAAAGTGGACATGGAGCAGGCATACGATAGTATGGGGTGGGAAACATTGAAGCAGGTGTTGGAACAAAATGGTTTTCTGTGGTCTTTCTTGAAACTTCTTATCCAATGTGTGGTGTGAACCAAGTATTCCATTACTATTAATGGAATTAATACAAATTAGATTCGAGCTGGATGTGGTTTTAGGCAGGGATGTCCTTTATCCCCCTATTTGTTTATCATGTGTTCTCAATTGCTCACCGAAGCATTCAATAAAAAAGGTGCTAAGATTGGAGTAAGGTGGCCCCTAATGCAGAGAAAGTTTCCCATCTTCAATACGCTGATGACATTATAGTGTTTTCAGAAGCTAATCAAAGAAATGCTAAGAAGATTAGAAGATCTTGAAGGAGTATAGTAGCTGGACAAGGAAAAGAGTAAATGAACATAAATCATCACTATTGTTTGGAAAGGCAGTTCAAAGAAATAAGTCCAAGGTGTTGTCTAAAATCCTGGGTTTTAAAACAATTAGTGAGATGAATTACCATGGTGTTAAAATGGCAATGAGAAGACTTAAAACATAAAATTTCCAAGATGTTCTGGAGAAAGCTTTTGATAAGCTTAGTGTCTAGGGAAATTTTTTCCTTACTTTAGCTGGTAAACTCCAATTAATCAAGTCATCACTCTTAACTATTCCTATTTTTATTTCAACTCACTCCTTGGTGCCGATGGGAGTGTTGAGAGATCTAGATAAGCTGTGTAGAGATTTTCTCTAGAAAATGAAAGATAGGAGCTGTGTCATTCATTATGTGGAGTGGAAAATTCTCGGTAAATAAAAAAAGTTGGGTGGGCAAGCTATCTTGTCAGCAGCAGATAAAGTTGGTTCTTGGAGAGCCAAATTTGCTTGGAATTTGATTTCTAATCTAGCTTCTATGTTGAATTGAATTCTTATTGCTAAGTATGGGAACAATTTTAGATATTTTGAAACATTGATTGGAATTTTTCCTACTTGGAAAATCATTACTAATGGAGGTAATCTCCTCAAGAAAATAATTAGATTGAAGGTAACGGATGGTGAAAGCATTAACACTATAAAGGATATTTGGATCCTTGATAAGTGTATTGATAAATGGCCAACATTTTTTACTAATTTACATAATGAACAATGCAGATTGAAGTTCTTCATTCATAAAGGATGCTGGAACATTCCAAAAATGCAGCAAGCTTTTGGTAAGGAGATGGTTGAATTAATTACTTCTATCCCAATTACATCTGGAATTCAAGGTAACGAGATGGAAATTCTATTCAAAAACTCCGGGAAGTCTATAGCAGCCTTGATATCAGATTAAAACAGCATTCATGAAGAGGAGGATGTTAATTGGAGATGGTTAAAAATTTTGAAATTGAGGCCAAGAGTGGATATTTTCTGGTGGAGATTGATTCACAAAGCTATTCCTTCAAATCAGTTTTTAATGTATAGAAGAATTATCAATCACAATGGATGCCCGAGAGGTTGTAGTGTTGTGGAAGATGTTGAACACTTAGCAGTTCTCTATTTTTTCCTTAAAGAAGTCATCAAGAACATTAATAAATAGGGATACAGAATCCCTGTTTTATCAAATCTAGAGAACTATTTTAAAGAGCTGTCAGAATTATCTAAATCCAACCCATTCAAGCGTAAATTGTATTGTTCTGCTATTTTCTTTGCAAGGAAAAGTAGGAATAAGCTAGTGCATGGGAATAAAGAATATATTATCCATGTCATTGCAGCCAATGCTCTCAGCTTCGCTTCATCCTCTTTCAACCAAGATCTTATTTCGGTAAACTGGGTTTCTAATCAGCAAATACTGTTTTCAACTACCTGGAGACCCCCTCCAACTGAATGGATCAAACTTAATGTGGATGCTTTTCTTGATAAAGATTAAAACGCTAGAATTGGAGGTGTTATTAGAGATAGCAAAGGTAGATTTTTGTTTGCCTTTCCTTACAAAAGTATACTTTGGGATATCTCGGCTTTGGTGATGGAAGCTATTATGGCCTTCAAGAAGGTAGTTCAAGAATGGACGTATGAAGCAAAAGGGATCATTATTGAAGGAGATAACTATAATGTTATGAAGCATATCCAGAAGATCTTAAATGAAGGTACAACCATAGGTAACAATCCCAATATTCTTTATTTTTTCTTTCTTAGAAATTTCAATCAAGTTATTTTTCAATATATAAATATGAGTTGTAATAAGTTAGACGATTGTTGTGCTAACCTTGCCGGGCTTGGTGATTTTATTTGGGATAATTTTGGTTAGCAATAAAATTCCTCCAATCTTCTACAAAGTGTTGAAGGAGGAATGTGATAGACTTTACTCTTCCTAGGTCTCTGTTTTTTTTTTCCTTCTTGATTAATAATATTGCTTTGAGCATCATTTCAAAAAAAAAAACCCATTATGAAAAACCTTGTCCCTAAATATTAAAATTCAAACCATAAAAACCAAATCATAAACCCTAACCTATAACCTTAAACCTTAAACCATAAACCAAAATGCAAAACCTTAAATAATAATCTAAAACTCTAAACCCTCAACTTAAATCCTAAACCTTAACCCTAAACACAAAACCTTAAATGTTAACCCCAAACCCTAAACCCTAAACCATAAACCTTAAGCTATAAACCCTAAACTCTAAACTTTAAACCTTAAACTCTAAATTATAAGCAATAAACCCAAAAACCTAAACCCTAACACTAAATCTATAACCTAAACCCTAAACCATAATCCCTAAACCCTAAACATAAACCCTAAGCCCCAAAATCTAAACCTAAAACTCAACCCTAAACCTAAACCTAAAGTTTTAAAACCCTTAACCCTAAACCCTAAAGCCTATTCCCAAAACCTAAACCTAAATTGTTTACCCTAAAACCATAATCTAAATGTTAATCCTTATACCTTAAACCTGAAATAGTAAATAATAAACCTAAACCCTAATAAAAAATCAAAAATTAAAAACCCTAAAAATGATTTTGCAAAATCATATCGCTAAATATATGAATTCAAACCAAAAAAACAAAATCATAAACCCTAACTTTTAACTTTAAACCTTAGACATAAACCCTAAACCCAAAACCTAAACCTAAATAATAACCCTAAACCAATACCCTAAAACTTAAACCCTAAACACTTAACCCCGAACTCTAAACCCTAAAACCTAACACTAAACCTAAACCCAAAACCTTAACCTCTAAACTCTAAAAACTAAATCTAAGCCCTAAACCAAAACCCTAAACCCTAAACTTTAAATACTAAACCTTAAACACTAAAATCTAGCACTAAACCTAAAATATAAACCTTAAACCCTAAATATGTACTTTAAATCATAAACCCTAAACCTTAAGCCCTAAAAAACCCTAAAAAGGTCCTAAATCCTAAACCTAAATTGTTTACCCTAAAATCATAATTCTAAAGAATAATCCTTATACATTAAACCCAAAATAGTAAATAAAAAAACACAAAATATAAAATAAAAACCTAAACGTGAAGAATAAAAGCATTTATTGAAAACCCTAAACTATATTATGAAAAATCTTAACCCTAAATATAAGAATTTAAACCATAAAAACAAAATCTTAAACCCTAACTTTCAACCTTAAACCTTAAACATACACCCTAATTTCTTAACACTAACCCTAAACCTATACCCTAACCCTAAACCTAAACACTAAACCCTAAACCATAATCACTAAACTCAAAACTTTAAACCCTAAACCCTAACCATAAACCTAAACCCTAAACTATAGCCTCAAAACTCTAAACACTAAATCTAAACCCTAAACTGTTAAGATAGTTGCTATTTGCATGTTTTACATTTTTGCAACTTGTATAGTTTTGATGATTCCAAACATTATTGTTCAAATGTGTAGTTATCTCCTAACAAATTTAGAAGATTTGTATTTGCTCTTGTGTGTACTAACATTTCAGGTGAATCATACTCTCAAACACAAAGTCTTCAAATGAAATTCAGCAAGAAATACCTTTAGTTTTTGAAGCTTAAATTTATCTTTTTAATTGAGAGGGAGTGATTGTAATTGAGTAAATAAAAACATACACACACACACACACATAAGGAGATCATATAAAATTTATACTGATCGTACAGGACGATATCAGTTCGTACGGGACGATCAGACAGTTATCTCCTATTAAGATCACATGGAACGAATAGGAACTGGCCAGAAAATTTTTTCTAAGTCCTATTCGTCCGAGACGAAATTAAAATCGTCCGGGACGATTTGCTCTCTGTAAGAATTTCGTCCAGATGAAAATAATTATCATCAGGGATGATTTGCTCTCTGTAAGAATTTCATCCAAACGAAATTAAATATCGTCCGAGATGATTTGGTCTCTCTAAGATTTTTGTCACGATGAACAAATTTTTGTCCTGGAGATACAACAAACTTAGGATGATTTTTCTATATTCATTTTTTGGAACCGACCTTGTTATAACCGTTCATACCGGACGAACTTGGTTCGTACGGGACGATCAGCTTGTACGAAAACATTTCGTACACATATACAAAGAGGTTCGTTTCAAGGCTTTTAAGTAATATCATCCAGGACGATCCACGATCGTACGGGAAGATCCACTGTGTACAGAATTGAAAACTTGCAGTTTTTGGGCAGTTTTTCTTATCTTTTGTATAAATAGTTCAATATAGACTGCCACCCAATCTTTTTGCCATCTGATCTTCGTGCCTATTGAGAGAAAAGACAAGGAGTGAGTGTGAGAGAGCATTCATAGGAGGATTCCTACCACTGGAGTGTGAAGACTTCACTTGGTGTTTAAAGGTAAGAATCTCTACTTGTGAATTTGGATTACTTCACTCTTTTCTTTCTTCCTTCTAGATTTCTTGTGAGAAGATCTGTCAAGGAGATCTTGTTCACTGCCGACACTTGGAGAGTGTGAACAGCCGAAGGCTTCGCTGCCTACACTTGGAGAGTGTGAACAGCCGAAGGGTTCGCTGCCTACACTTGGAGAGTGTGAACAGACGGAGGGTTCTCTGCCCACACTTGGAGAGTGTGAAAGGATAGAAGGTTCTCTGCCAACACTGGGGATTGTGTAAAAGGACGACGGTTCTCTGTCGCACCGGGTAGTGGTGAAAAGTGTGTTTGTAAAGGCTTATCCGCCTTGCTGTGGGTACAAAAGGAGAGTCACTATTTGTATTAGTGCAATACTCAGAGGGTGCCTTTGGGGAGTGGATGTAGGTCTGGTTTAGACCGAATCACTATAAATCTTGTGTCATTTACTTTACTGCTTTTTATTTTCTGTATTTTTCTTTTGTTTAAAAACTCTGTGGTTGAAAAACATTTTCTAAAAAAACTTAATAAAAATTTTCATTTCGGTTCAACACATTTTCAAAGAGGGTTTAAATTTTTAAAATATCAATTCACCCCACTTCTTGGTAGCCTTGGGACATTAACTTAGGTCTAACAACCTATTCACTAAACTCAACAAGTGGTATCAGAGCTTAATTTCAATATCATAAGTTTAAACTACTTTTTGACTAACGTAGATGGCTACTTTCAGAAACCGAAATACACCTGAGGGTTACTCGATTACTAGACCTCCACTGTTTGACAATATTCCCTTTGATTTTTGGAAAACACGCATGTCTACTTTCTTATAGTCACTTGATTATCGTATGTGGATCCTAGTCAAGGAAGGTTATACAAAACCAACTAGATTAGTTGATGGAGTAAGAGTAGAAACACCTTTTGCAGATTGGACTATAGAAGAAAGTGACTTAGCTCAACTAAATCCCAAATGTCTAAATAGCTTCTTTTGTGCTTTAAAATCTGAAGACTACATGCGGGTTTCCACTTGCAAAAGTGGAAGGGACATATGGGATAGACTTTATATAACTTATGAAGGGACTAATAAGGTTAAGCAATCAAGACTCAATATCTTGTTACATGACTATGAGTTGTTTTGTATGAAACCAAATGAATCTATTTCTGACATGTACACAAGATTCACACAAATTGTCACTTCTTTGCATGAACTTGGTAGGGAACTAACTAATGCTGAAATGGTTAATAAGATTCTTCGTTGTTTACCTACTGCTTATGATGCTAAAATTACTGCAATTATAGAGTCTAAAGATCTAAACAATTATTCTATTGACAATCTTCTTGGTTCACTCATTGCTTATGAGCAAGGAGTAAGTCAAAAAAAGATTGATGCAGGTGAAGCACGAAAGGAGAAGAATATTGCACTAAAAGTGGAAGAGTTAGAGAGTGAACACTCACAACTTGAGGATGAAGATGATATTGCATTAATGACTAGATAATTCAGAAGCTTTTTAAAGAGGAAGTAGAAGAGACGCCAGCAATGGAATAGAGGTAAGTTTAACAGAAATGGTAAGATATCTAATGAAGTGATTTGTTATGAATACAGGAAACCAGGTCATATCAAGACTGATTGCCCAAAACTCAAAGCCACTCCTAGCAAGGAGAAGGTAGAGGAGAAACCCATTATAAAGAAGGGCAAAAAGAAGTTTCAAAGAGCTTTTTGGGCGGACTCAGCTTCAGACTCATCTGAGACTGAAAAAGAAGAAGAAGTCACCAACCTTTGCTTGATGGCAGATAATGTTGATCAATCAGATCAAGAAAAGGTAAGTGACTTAACTTATGATGATTTGTTTGAAGTTTCTGAACACATGCATGATGCATATAGGAAAATGAAAGAGATGCATGCTAGTGTAAGTTTAGAATTGGAAGAGCTTAAGAAGGAACACGAAATCCTTAGAAAAGATCAAGCATTAATAGATGACAACCACATGAAACTACTTGACGAATATGATGACTTGAATAAGAATTTTGAAAATCTAAAATCATCCTATGCTGATCTTGAAAGAGATTTTAAAAAATTTAAGGATGAATATGAGAGGAAAACATATCAAATCAGTTATACAAATCGAATCTTGGAAGAAATGAATTCATTTTATAAATTGACAATAATAGCTCTTGAGGATAATAGGATACCCCCCAAACATAAAGATTTTACAAATCCAAAATATTATCCTAAATATATGGAATCCCTTAGAAGACAAATAAATGGAAGAAAACTTAGGAATACTTTTCCTAATGTTAAATGTAATAATTGTGGATTTTTAGGATATATAGCTCACACCTGTACCTTGAAGATGAAAACTAATTTGATGTGGAGACCTAAGATGCATAAACTTAGACATATCATACATGCATCTGATTATAATTTGCTAAATGATGAACCCAAACTTGTTTGGGTTCTCAGGTCTAACATTTGATATTTTTGCAGGGTTGCTCTCACACAAGACCTCGTGGGAGCATATGGTACCTGGACAGCGGATGTTCAAAGCATATGACTGGAGATAGTGCTCAATTCATAACGCTGGAAGCCAGGAGTGGAGGCAAGGTTACACTTGGAGATAATACCACAAAGAAAGTGGTTGGATCAGGTATGATTGGAAATTTTAAAAACTTTTTCATAGACAATGTGTTATTGGTTGAAGGCTTAAAACATAATTTGTTAAGTATAAGTCAGCTATGTGATAAGCGCTATAGTGTAAAATTTTGGCATACTAGCTGCATATTAAGCCTAAATGGGAAAAAAGTTTTAAATGGAAAAAGGGTAAACAATGTTTACATGCTAGATTTAAATTGTATTCAATCTCCTATTGCTTTTTGTTTGAAAACTGTTTCTGATGAATCATGGCTTTGGCATAGGAGACTTTGTCATTCTAGTATGAAAAACCTTAGGAGAATTACCCAAAAGAACTTAGTGAGAGGTATACCAAAATTAGATTTTACTAAGGACCACCTTTGTGATGCATGTCAATTAGGAAAACAAGTGAAGTCCTCTTTTAAGTCTAATAAGGATCCTAGGACTAGTAAACCATTGGAAATTCTTCACATGGATCTTTTTGGACCCCTAGGAACTGTAAGTCTAGGAGGGAAGGTATATGGATTTGTTATAGTGGATGATTATTCAAGATTCACTTGGGTTAGATTTCTATTTCATAAGAGTGAATCATTTGAGGAATTTAGAAATTTTTCGACTTGGATTCAAAGGAAATTAGGGTGTGAAATAATTTCTATACAAAGTGATCATGGAGGAGAATTTGAAAATGATAGATTTGAATTTTTTTTGTAAAGAAAAAGGGATTGATCACAATTTTTCTGCATCTAGAACCCCTCAACAAAATGGAGTAGTCGAAAGGAAAAATAGAACATTAATAGAAGCCGCCTGAGCAATGTTGGCAGAATACTCACTCCCTAGATATTTTTGGTCTGAGGCGGTTAGCACTGCATGCTATATTCTAAATAGGGTGAATGCGAGATCAAATTTAAATAAAATACCCTATGAGTTACTAAAATGTAGAACACCAAATTTGTCTCATTTGCATGTTTTTGGTTGTAAGGTGTTCATTCATAATAATGGAAAATCTACCTTAGGAAAATTTGATCCAAAATCAGATGAAGGAATTTTTGTTGGATATTCAAGTGTTGGAAAATCTTATAGGATATTCAACAAAAGAACTATGGTCATTGAAGAAACCAAACATGTTGAATTTGATGAATTTGAAAATTTGGAAGAGCCAAATGTTGTTGAAGATGAGATTGAGGAAAACTCCCAAAAGATTGATAGAATAAATTTGAAAGAAAATGTGAAAGAGAATTTGGAAAGAGAAAACCCTTTGCCTATAGATTTGAGATTTTCTAAAAACCACCCAAGGGAATTGATTATAGGTGAACCTACTGAGGGTGTTAGAACTAGGCGTGGATTAAACAAGGAAGTCAATCATTCAGCCTTTATTTTAAATATTGAACCCACTAATATTGATCAAGCACTTTCTGATGAATTTTGAATATTGGCCATGCAAGAAGAGTTGAATCAATTTGTAAGAAATAAAGTTTGGGAATTAACTTCAAGGCCAAAAGATCAAAGTGTTGTTGGAACCAAGTGGGTGTTCAAAAATAAAATGAATGACTCAGGAGTAGTCATTAGAAAAAAGGCTAGATTAGTTGCTAAGGGGTATAATCAAATTGAAGGAATTGATTTTGAGGAGACTTTTGCCCCTATAGCTAGACTTGAAGCAATTAGGGTTTTACTTGCCTTTGCCTATTTTAAAGGATTTAAATTATTTCAAATGGACGTCAAAAGTGCCTTTTTAAATGGGGTAATTGAAGAAGATGTTTTTGTAGAACAACCTCCAGGTTTTGAAATTTTAAAATACCCTAATCATGTTTTCAAGTTAAAAAAGGCATTATATGGATTGAAACAGGTACCCAGGGCTTGATATGAGAGATTGAGCACCTTCATACTTGAAAGATCTTTTGAAAAAGGAAGTGTGGATACAACTCTTTTTTTAAAGAAATTTGGAAAGGATATACTCATTGTTCAAATTTATGTGGATGATATCATATTTGGATCTTCAAATAAAAATCTTTGTGATGATTTTCCTAAAATAATGAGTAGTGAATTTGAAATGAGTCTAATGGGAGATTTAAATTACTTTCTAGGTTTTAGCATTAAGCAACTTGAGGAAGGTATATTTCTAAGTCAATCTAAATATATTAAGGACATCCTCAAAAAATATGAAATGGACAATGCTAAATCTGTTAGTACACCAATGAGTTCCTCAGTTTAGTTGGATAAGGACATTAAGGGAAAATTTATTGATCAAAAGAAATTTAGAGGGATTATTGGATCTTTACTTTACTTGACTGCTAGCCGACCATATATTATGTTCAGTGTTTGCTTATGTGCTAGATTTCAATCAGATCCAAAAAAATCACATTTGACAGTAGTGAAAAGGATATTAAGATACTTACTAGGAACTCAGAACTTAGGAATTTGGTATCCTAAGTTTAGCTCTTCATTTGAAATTATTGGTTATTTAGATTCTGACTTTGCAGGCTGTAGAGTGGATAGGAAAAGCACTTCTGGAACATGTCAATTTATTGGAAATTCATTAGTTTCATGGTCTAGTAGAAAACAAAATTCAGTGGCCCTATCTACTGCAGAAGCAGAATACATTGCATTAGAAAGTTGTGTGGCACAAGTACTTTGGTTAAAACAACAGTTGATTGATTTAGGATTAACTATAGGCACTATTCCAATTTATTGTGATAATACTAGTGCTATTTAGAT
Organism: Dendrobium nobile; assembly: GCA_022539455.1. Classification (NCBI taxonomy): domain Eukaryota; kingdom Viridiplantae; phylum Streptophyta; class Magnoliopsida; order Asparagales; family Orchidaceae; genus Dendrobium; species Dendrobium nobile. The sequence goes on along the minus strand of CM039729.1, from coordinate 42,386,263 downwards.
TTCCAAAATCCTATTCAACATTCTAGAACCAAATACATTGACATAAGACATCATTTCATAAGGGATCATGTATCCAAGGGAGAAATTGAACTTACTCATGTTTCAACTGAAAATCAACTTGCAGACATTTTTACAAATCCTTTAGCATTTGATACCTTCAGTACATTAAGAACAAGGCTTGGTATTTCTGTTTTCGTAGTTTATGTTTCTCTGATTTTGTTTTTCTAATTTTTGTTTATTTTGAGTGATTTCATTTTAGAGTCTGTGAATTTGTCATTGTCTATTATAATTTGTGTGTTTAGTTTGATTTTCTTTGATAAAAATTCAAAAATCCAAAAAATTTGTGGTAATCGTCCGGGATGAAAATTTTTCGTACGAGACGATGTGTGTAAAATTTAGTTTGCGTTATTTGAAACGTCTTGAGAGCTATTTTTAATGTAGTTCGTCTGTACGATCTGATGATCGTCCGGGATGAAAATTTTCTTCTCTCAAACGTCGGGATGATTGAATGCAGCAGTTGAATGGATAAGGAAGTTTTAATAATGAACTTCGTCCGTACGAACTTTTGGTTCGTCCAGACGAACAGACGTCGATTCATAGTGGGGAACGGTTTTCAACTGCCATTAAAAAAAATTAACTTTTGATCGTCTATACGAAATTTTTTCGTCTGTACGATCGGTCAAGTCAAAAAGTCTGTACGAAAGGACGTATCGTAAATTGTGTTGATTATGAAAAGCCGTTACATTTTGGACGAATTTGATCGTCTGTACGAAACTTTTTCATCCAGATGAACAATAATTTTCATCCAGGATGAATATTTTTCGTCCATAACGAACGTATCGTTTTCTTTAAATAAGAAGGCTTTCTAACTCAACAATCACATCTCCAAACATCTCTTTCAATCCCTTTCGACTTCCAAATCAACAATGGCCTCCTCTAGCAAGCGACAAAAGGTATTAGCAAAGAAACCTCATAGGAATGCTTCTGAAAACTTTCTTTCAAAAGCAAATGAGGAATCCTTTCCTCGATTTGCTTCTGTGAAAATCACTCCTTCTCGCATTTTGATTCAAAGTGAAATAAACTTCAAAGTAATACTCCTTTTTGCTTCCACTCAGTTTGGATTTATCTTATCTCTCATCCACCTCTACAACAGACAAACCTTCCTTTACGTTTTAGCCAATATGAGTTTCAACTCCGATCACTCTTCTGTTTGTTCTTATGTGTTTAAACAAAAAGTTAAAATTACTAAGCATGACTTAGGTACTTTTCTGAACTTAAGAACTGAAGGTTTTAGAGCCCACACCCTTATGAATGATAACACCTTCAAGTGGTTTGAAATCAATAGGGTGATTAGAGAAATATCCTAGATTATCATATTTCTAGAGTTTCTGGAATGACCAAAAATGCTCGAATCATCCAACACATTCTTAGATCTTCTATTATTCCAAAAGTTGGTGATATAATCAACATTACTCCAATCCTTTCTGTTGTGACATTTTTTATTATGGATAAAAGTCCTATTGATGAAGCCCAATTTATCTTAGATCATCTTTATGAGCTTTCCGAAATTGGGCATGCTGATCAGAAAAGAAAAAGGAATATTTCATTGGGTCACTTGATTACATTTATTTTGGAAAAGAAATACAATCTAGTGCATCCTGATGAAGAATATGAGGAGCCGATCTACTACAATGATGCTTCTTTTAGAGCAATCTTCAAGGAGCAAAAAGAGAATGCACCTGCCAGTTCTTCTTCTTCTGAAGAAGAAGAACAACAAACATCTGCACCTCAATCAAATTATCAGAATTTGATTGAGAAATTTGATAGACTTGCGACTCATTTTGATCAACGATTTGATCAAATTGATGCTCAACTTCAGCAGCAACAACAAGACATTGGTGGTATAAGAAATGAAGTTCAAGAAATTAATACCAATGTTATGTTGATGACTTTGTACTTCAACTTATTTGGTGGCATTCCTCCTCCTCCTCTAGAAGAATAGAGATTTGAGTGATTATTTTCTAGATGTTTCTTGTATTAGTGTTTATTTTAGTTTGTTTTAGTTGTGTTAAAAGTTCAGTGTACTTTTTATTTTTAGTATTGATATTATGAAGTGATTTTGTAATCTTTTTCATTAATATCAATATATGTTGTATTTGCTTTAAATTTGGATTGTTTTTGAAATGTGTTTAGTTTTATAAATTTCATTAGTCTTTTTAATCTTAATTGTGCTTAAATTAGATTGTAATTTGAGATTAATTTCATTAAAAAATCTAGTCTTTCTAAATTTAAAATTTGTTTATAACTTGTTATAATTAGAATTTTAAATTTCATGTCTATTCATTTAGACTACATAAAAATTAATATTATTATTACAATTTAGATGCTTTCTTATTTTGTATTTCTTTGCTCAAGTGATATTTATGCACTTAGAAAAATTTGAAATTTTAGATTATTGATCTTGGAAAGAATTGGTCTCAATTACTCTTAAAAATTGTACAAATAGTACAAAAATCAAAAGGAATGCGCAAAGATTCGCAAATGTGAAAAAGAGGCATAAAATAAGCCCAATGTAAAAAGATGCACAAAATGTGCCAAATAATTAAAAAAGATGCGCAAAGCGCCACATGTGGTAATTCTCTTCTTTCTAGATTCTTTCAATCTCTTAATTCAAATTGATCTTATGTTCATTAATATTTCTATTGAACATTGAAATATACAATTTTTATTCATCTCTCTTGTAATGATCTTCTTTATCTCAAATATCTAAATTGAATCATATCTTTAATAAATTCTTCTTACTTACAATGTTATATCACTTCTTACATTCTATGAATTTCTATGATTTACCTAATGTTATTAGTTTTAGATTGCATACCATATGTCAATCACTCTTTAGATTAATTTTTCAAATGAATTTCATATAATTACATACATTTCTTGTCTATTTTCTTCTTCACTTTTTATTGTTGTCAAAAAGGGGGAGAAATTATTGTGTTTGTATGTTTGTATTTTGGTTTTGTATTGTATTTTGGTTTTGTGTCATTTGGCTTGTGTTATTAGTATTGTCTTGTATTTTTTTGTTTTTGTTAAAAATTTTGAAAAACAAAAATAGTGTTCTTTAGTTCAAAATGCCTCCTTATTTTCATGTATTCATCATCTCAGGGGGAGTTTAGGAGATTTTGTAAATTGAAATCATACAAATAATAATTGTTTTGCCATCATAAAAAAGGGGGAGATTGTTAAGATAGTTGCTATTTGCATGTTTTACATATTTTGAAACTTGTATAGTTTTGATGATTCCAAACATTATTGTTCAAATATGTAGTTATCTCCTAACAAATTTAGAAGATATGTATTTGCTCTTGTGTGTACTAACATTTCAGGTGAATCATACTCTCAAACACAAAGTCTTCAAATCAAATTCAGTAAGAAATATCGTTAGTTTTTGAAGCTTAAAATTATCTTTTTAATTGAGAGGGAGTGATTGTAATTGAGTAAATAAAAACATACACACACACACATACACATAAGGAGATCATATAAAATTTATACTGATCGTACGGGACGATATCAGTTCGTACGGGACGATAAGAAAGTTATCTCCTATTAAGATCACATGGAACGAATAGGAACTGGCTAGAAAAATTTTTCTAAGTCCTATTCGTCCGGGATGAAATTAAATATCGTCCAGGACGATTTGCTCTCTATAAGAATTTCGTCCAGACGAAAATAATTATCGTCAGGGATGATTTGCTCTCTGTAAGAATTTCGTCCAGAAGAAAATAGTTATCATCAGGGACGATTTGCTCTCTGTAAGAATTTCGTCCAGACAAAAATAATTATCGTCAGGGACGATTTGCTCTCTGTAAGAATTTCGACCATACGAAATTAAATATCATCCCGGACGATTTGGTCTCATTAAGATTTTCGTCCAGACGAACAAATTTTCATCATGATGATACAACCGACTTAGGACGGTTTTTTTATATTCATTTTTTGGAACTGACCTTGTTATAACCATTCGTACCGGACGAACTTGGTTCGTACGGGACGATCAGCTTGTACGAAAACATTTCATACACATATACAAAGAGGTTCGTTTCAAGGCTTTTAAGTAATATCGTTCAGGACAATCCACGATCATACGAGACGATCCACTGCGTACAGAATTGAAAACTTGCAGTTTTTGCGCGGTTTTTCTTTTATTTTGTATAAATAGTCCAAATTAGACTGCCACCCAATCTTTTGGCCATTTGATCTTTGTGCCTATTGAGAGAAAAGTCAAGGAGAGAGTGTGAGAGAGCATTCAAAGAAGGATTCCTACCACTGGAGTGTGAAGACTTCACTTGGTGTTTAAAGGTAAAAATCTCTACTTATGAATTTGGATTACTTCACTCTTTTCTTTCTTCCTTCTAGATTTCTTGTGAGAAGATCTGTCAAGGAGATCCGGTTCGTTGCCGACACTTGGAGAGTGTGAACAGCTGAAGGGTTCGTTGCCTACACTTGGAGAGTGTGAACAGCCGAAGGGTTTGCTGCCTACACTTGGAGAGTGTGAACAGCTGAAGGGTTCGCTGCCTACACTTGGAGAGTGTGAACAGACGGAGGGTTCTCTGCCCACATTAGGAGAGTGTGAAAGGACGGAAGGTTCTCTGCCAACACTGGAGATTGTGTAAAAGGACGACGGTTCTCTGTCGCACCGGGAAGTGGTGAAAAGAGTGTTTGTAAAGGCTTCTACGCCTTGCTGTGGGTGAAAAAGGAGAGTCACTATTGGTATTAGTGCAATACTCAGAGGGTGCCTCTGGGGAGTGGATGTAGGTCTGGTTTAGACTGAACCACTATAAATCTTGTGTCATTTACTTTACCGCTTTTTATTTTCTGCATTTTTTTTTGTTTAAAAACTCTGTGGTTGAAAAACATTTTCTATAAAAACTTAATAAAAATTTTCATTTCGGTTCAACACATTTTCAAAGAGGGTTTAAATTTTTAAAATACCAATTCAACCCCCCCCCCCTCTTGGTAGCCTTGGTACATTAACTTAGGTCTAACAACCTATTCACTAGACTCAACATAAACACCATACCTTAAACCCTAAATATAACTTTATACCTTAAAACCAAAATGCTGAACTCGAATCCTTAAACCCTAACCTAAAACCTAAACCTTAAAGCCTCAACCCCAAACCTTAAATCCTAAATCTAAACCCTAAACCATTAACCATAAACCCTAAAAAACCCTAAAAAACATTAAACCCTAAACCTTAATCCCAAAACCTAAACCTAAATTATAAACCCTAAAACTTTAACCCTACAGGCTTATCCTTATACCTTAAACCCTAAATAGTAAATCAAAAAACATTAACTCTAAATAAAAAACCTACACCTTATTAAATAAAATTTTAAATTAAAAACCCTAAACACTATTATACAATACCTTTTAACTAAATTTAAGAATTCAAAACATAAAAATCATATCATAAATTACAACTTTTATCCTTAAACATTAAGCCCTAAACCAAAAATCTATACCCTACACCTTAACCTAATACCCTAATAAAAAACTAAAATACTTAAACCCAAACCAACAACGTTTAACCTTAAACCCAAAACCCCAAGCTCTAAACCCTAAAACCTAAACAAAAAACCCTATTCCACATACTATAAAGTTTAAACTAAACCCTGAACAAGAAATTCTTAACCATTAACCATAAATCATAAAACCAAAATCCTAAACAATAAATAATAAACCATAATCCCAAAACCTGAATTAGTTAACCCTAAACCCTTAAGAATTAAACTCAAAACCATATGGACAAATTCCATATTCCAACGCCATAATAACAATCCTTCAACCCAAAAATCAAATACTAAAACAATAAACCAATAATCTTAATGCAAAGCCTAAAACCATAAACCACAACCCCTAAACCCTAAATCCTAAACACCAATCCATAAGCCATAAGGCCTAAACCATAAACCTTGACCCTAAAATTAAACACTAAACCTTAAACAAAAAATCTTAACCCTAAACCCTAAAACCTAAACTTAAAAACTTAAACCCTAACCCTAAACCTAAAACCTAAACACAAACACTAAATCTAAACCCTAAATGCTATACCCTAAATCCTAAACCTTAAAAATAAACCCTAACCCCTAAATCCTAAACCGTAAACCCTAACCTTAATCCAAAACATTAAACCCTAAATATTCAACCTTAAACCTATATCTAAACCTTAAAAACTAAACCCTAAACCCTTAACCATATTCCCTAAACACTAATCCTTAAAAAACCTTAAAAAATCCTAAACCCTGAACCCTAAAGCCTAATCCCAAAACTTAATCCTAACTTGGAAAACTTAAAACCTTAATTCTAAATGCTAGTCCTTATACCTTAAATTATAATTAATAAATGAAAATACTAAAAACATAAAAATAAATCGAAAACCTAATAAAAAACCATAAAATAAAAAGCCTAAAGTTTATTATGCAAAACCTTATTCTTAAATATAAGAATTCAAACCATAAAAAGAAAAACAAAAATCCTAACTTTTAACCTTAAACCATAAACATAAACCCTAACCCCTAAACCCTGACATTAAACCTAAATTTTAATCCTAAACCTAAATCATAAACCTTGAACCCTAAACACTAAACCCTAAACTATAAATCTTAAACCCAAACCCTAAACCTAAACCCTAAACCATAACCTCTACACTCTAGACACTAAATCTAAACCCTAAACCCTAAAACCTTTACCCTAAAAGAAAACCCTAAACCTTAAATCCTAAACTCTAAACCCTAAACCTTAAACCCTAAAATCTAAACCTAAACCTAAACCATAAACCCTAAACCAGAACCCTAAGCCCTAATTCTAAACCTTGAGCCGTCAACGCTAATACCTTAACAATAATACCCTAAGCCCAAAAAAACCCTAAAAGCCCTAAGTTTAACACTCTAAAGCCTAATCGTAAAACATAAACCTTAATTATAAACCCTAAAACCTTAAATCGAAAGGTTTATCTTAATACATTAAACCCTAAATAGTATATAAAATAACCTGAACAAACTATAAATAAAAAACCTAAACAAGAAAAAAAAATCACATATTGAAAAACTTTATTATGTAAAATTTATCCATAAATATAAGAATTCAAACCAAAAAAAAAAAAAAAATTAAACCCTAACTTTCAACCATAAACACTAAACATAAACCCTAAACCATAAAATTTAAACCCTAACCTTAAACCTATACCCTAACCCTAAACCTAAACCCTAAACCCTAAACCCTAAACTCTAAACCCTAAACTCTAATTCTCAAACCCTAACCCTAAACCCTAACCTCTAAACTCTAAACACTAAATCTAAACCCTAAACACTAAACCCTGACCCTTAAATAAAAACCCTAAACCCTAAACCCCAAACCCTAAACATTAAACCCTAAACAAAAACCTAAATCCTAAACCTTAAACAAATAACCCTAAACCCTAAATATAAACTATAAATCCTAAACCCTAAGCCTTAAAAAACCCTAAATCATAGACCTTAATTTAAAAACCCTAAACCATAAAACTTTAACCCTAAATACTAATCCTTATACCTTAAGCCTTAAATAGTAAATCAAAAAACATTAACTATAAATAAGAAACCTATTATCTTCAAGAAACTTTCCTTTTTTAATATTAAACAGTAATAGGACTAGCTGTAATACTTTTAAACCCTTTAGAATAAAAAATTTGTGGCTTCTTGATGATAATTTTTTACATTCTGTGCAAAGTAATTGGGATGTCCCTCTCTTCCCATTTGATATTTTTTATGGCAATTCTAGGCTTTGGTTTAAGCTGAAAAGGCTTAAGAAAAAACTTTCTTGGTGGAATAAATGAATTTTTAAGAATATGTTTTCTAGTAATATGCTTGCTAAAATAGAAGTGGATAATGTTGATATGGTTTATATGTAGAATTCTACTTTTGATAATTTGTCCATTCTTAATGAAGCCAATACTACTTTATTCAAACTTCAATAAAAAGATGTATCTTTCTGCAAGCAAAAGCCCTCATAAAAATTTCTTGTGGAAGGTGATCGCTATACTACTTACTTTCATAATATTACCAATCATAATAAAGCTAGTAGGTAAATTCATAAGATCACAACCCCTGAAGGAAATGTTATTGAGAAACCTGATTTAATTTCTTCCTTGGGTGCTATGTATTTTCAAAAAGCTTTCAAAAATAATTTTTGTTTAAATTTTAATATTGATTTCTCTTTTATTTCTTCTCTTATTTTTGAGGAGGATAATTTAATGTTGACTAACATTTGTTCTGAAAGAGAAATTTTCAGAACAAATGTTGTTGAGATTGAAATACATGAATTCTAATTATGTTGCTAGTTTTAATGGTTTCACTAATAATTATTTTTAGAATACTTGGGAAATCATTAAATAGGACCTTATCAATGCTGTTGTGGAATATTTTAGGGGTAGTCCTATTCCAAAATATTTTACTTCTACTTCTATAGCTTTAATTCCCAAATTAAATACCATCAATTTTAGGAATGACTAACTTTTTTAATAAACTTATTGCTAAATTTATTATGGGAAGGCTTATTCTAATTCTTCCTACTATCATATCATTAGAACAAATTAGTTTTGTTAAAGGTAGATCTATATTTGACATTATTTTACTTGCTCCAGAAATAGTTCATGATTTGCATGCTAAGATTGCTAGTGGTAATATAAATTTCAAAGTTAACATTATTATAACCTATGATAATCACTATTAGGAATTTCTTTATAACATTTTAAAGATATTTGGTTTAAATTTGAAATTCATTAATCTCATTAAAAATAATATAAAGTCTTGTAATTGCTCTGTTATTATTAATGGTAAGTCCTATGTCTTTTTCAATCTTCTCAGGGTTTAAGATAAGGGGATCCCCTATCTCCTGCTCTCTTTATATTTGCTGTGGAATTCTTGTCTCATGGTATTAATAAACATTTTAGGATTCACCCTAATCTATAAATTAGAATGGGTGGTAATTTTCATATTACTAATTTGAGCTTTGCAGATGATTTTATAACTTTATCTAATGGTTTTATAAAAATATTGTATATTCTTTTCAAATTTCATAACTCTTCTCAGTATGCTAGTGGATTAATTTTTAACTCTTCTAATAGTTGTTTTATTCCTACTATGTCTATTTCTCCTATCCTTATTAATAGTATTGAAAGAAAAATTGGTTTTAAAAAGAGGCTTCTTCCATTGAAGTATTTGGGTATACCTCTTTATAAGGGTAAGAAACGCTCTCATTTATTTGATGGTAATTTCACTATTATCCACATAAAGATTTCCTCTTGGGAATTCAATTTAATCTCTTATGGAGATAGGCTTGTTCTCATTAAAAATGTTTTGTATTCTATTCCTATATACTTGTTGCATACTTTGTGTCCGATTTTAAATGTTTGTAGTAGAATGGATATTTCATTTAAAAAAGTTCTTTGGGTTCCAAGGATACCAATCTCTCCATTATTTAGGGCTCTTAGAGTAATTATTTTGGGAATTTGGATGAGAGTACATTAGGTTTCAAAACATTTACTAATATGATCAACACTTTTAATCATAAATTGTGGTTTGGTTTTACAGCTAAAAAAAGTTTATGAGCCAAGTTCACGGTTTCTAGGTATTGTTTTGGGAATCACCTTTTGAATTGTAGTTTTAAACAATTGGCCTCATTTAAATGGAAAAGATTATATAATATTAAGTGGGAAGCTAAGGAGTTTATTCAATAGTGTATCAGAGCTGGCAACATTTTATTTTGGCATGAAAAATGGTTGGGCAACTTTTCTATTGATAATCTTTTATACGCTCATGCTACTTTTGCTTGAAAAGTTGAGGAATTTATTATTAATGAGAGTTGGAATATTGATTTACTTACCAATTGTGTGCCTGACTGTAATATTAAGTTAATTCTTAATATTTCTATTTATTTGGAGAATGAGGATTGTATTTTTTTTTAATCACTCAAAATGATGGAAATTTTCATACTAAATAAGTCTGGAATTCTATTAGACAAAGTTTTAACAAAAAGTTATCTATATGCATCTTTCTAACATGCTAACATACATTTGGATTCCATTTTATTAAGGATAGGTTTTCATACTGTCTCCAAATGTCAATATTACTACCATGTTGAGAATATAAATCATGTGGTTATTCAGGGCCCTATTGTTATGAATGTTTGGATTTATTTTGACAATATGTTTAATGTGCTATCTACTACTCGATATAAATCTATTGCATTTCTTCTGAAAGATTGGTTCATTCCAACTAAAGGTTATATAAGAAATATTCTTCTTGTTATTATTTGTTGGTTTTTATGGAGCAGTAGGAATGCTTGTAAGCATGACAATATAAAAATGGAAGCTTTAAATGTCATTTCTAAAGTTAAGAATAAAATTTATCAGTTATTTGATGCAATGTTGTTAAAGGCTGATGCCTTTAAATTTTTTCTTCATTTGACTTGTGAGTTTGGTTTGAATTTTAATCGGTATCCTGCTGGTTGTAAAGATAAGCTTATTTATTAGAGAAAGCCATTGGAGGGTTGTTTAAACTTAATACTAATGGCTCTAGTAATAATTTAAATGTAGGTTGTGGTGGGACTATTTAAGATTACAATGGTATTATTATTATGGCTTTTGCAGGACCCTCCACTGCTAATAATGTTATTCAAGTTGAAATCCAGAGTCTTCTTCTTGGCATCCAATTATGCATCTCCATAAGTATTACTAATATCTGGAATGAAGTTGAGGCTTTTCTCTTGATCCATTATCTCGAATGTAATACTTCTCCACATCATGCTAATTTCTAGGTGATATGGGATATTAAGTACTGGCTTTCCTTCATTACTTATTTTATTTCTCATATCCTAAGGGAGGGAAATGTTGTTGTTGATTCTTTAGCTAAGAAACCTCTGAAAGAAACAAACAAATAATGGAGGATAACAAGTTACAAATATGCTTCTTGGTAGGAACCACCCACTCTTGTAAGATATTAATGATGTTGTTATAATTTTTACAAAATTGAGTGGTAATCAAGTTGTCAAATTAAAGCAAAACATTAAGATCAACAAGCCTATTAGCAAACACATGATTCAGATTCTCAATATGGTAAAAACATTGATATTTAGACACAATATGGAAACCTTTCTTAATTAAAATGGTGTCAATAGGAATATAATTATTGTAAATTCTCCAAAAAATAATAGAATAAGATGTCGGTATACTTTTCTGCCAACAGGAATAAAAAATCTTAGACTTAGGCTGAATAGACCTCATAAAATGCCAAACCTCTTTCCTCACAAAGCTGCCATCATTAGACTTATTAAATAAAATATGATCTTTTTGATCAAGTTGAAGAGGAATTTTCAAAATGAGGTTAATAAAAAAATCATGAGCCATGTAAGCAAGATATGTTAAATTCCAGGAACCAACTCGAATAAAGCTAGCCACTTTACAAGCACTAATGGTATGAGTGTTGAGTAAATTATCAATAGAAGAGAAACCAAGTAGATTATCTTGCCAAAAAAAGATGTCCCACAACCCAAACCCCACTGAATGAAATTTTTAGCATCCCAATGAATAGAACACTGCCTTTTCCAATTGAAGGAATCCCCATTTCTGAAAAAAAAAATTAAGAGGATGTTCACTAACACAATATTTAACAATCATAAATTTTGACCAAAGGCTATTTTTAGCCATCAAATTGAGCCAAAGTTCTAAAGAAAAAATAATGGCCATCTCACTAAAATTCATAAAACCTAGCTTACCTTCATCTTGGAGACTAGAACATCTACGAATTTTTAAAGTTATCAAGGCTTAATGAAGGGGGAAATCAGTGTTTATTAATTAAGGGGTTTAATATATATATATATATATATATATATATATATATATATATATATATATATATATATCTTTCACTCCCTCTCTCTTCCACTCTCTCTCTCTGGAGATTCGAAGGCGATTCTAGTTTTGGTGATTCAGGTGCTAATTTTTGGGGAAGATCTATCATGACTTTGGGATTTCTTGTTAATATATGCTTTCTGCTTGCTCTTATCATCTATCTTTATCTTTCTGGTGGGTTTTTATCATGATCAAGTCTATCTAGGGTTTTTTTTGCTCCTTTTTGTGGAAGATCTGTCGTGATCTTTGGATTACTTGTTAATATTTGCTTTCTTCTTGTTCATTTCATCTTTCTTTGACTTTCTAGTGGGTTTTTATATTGATCAAGCCCATTTAGGGATTAATGGATTTAGATAGTTTTAAGTATCATTCTCGAATCTTTGAGAATTTAGTTTAAGAATTATCGAATGAGATGGATAATGAGAAAATGGTTCATTCTGGAGTGGATGAATGTGGTATGCTTATGAAATTTGTAAGCAGTGATCCTAACCCTAATGAGCGATTTAGGAAATCTCTTCCTAAATCTTTCAAAGAGACTCTTTTTGGATCTTCTACTAGTGCGAGTTTGGCATTAGATATTGATAATGTTGATAAGGAGATGAATGGTGAAATCCCTAAGAAGAATTAGGATATGGAAAGTAATCAGGAGACAGCTGAGTTGTTTTCTGCAGAGTTGACCAGTTCAAAAATCAATAGTTTTCAGGATGCTTGGCAGAAAACGAAGCATATTAAGATCACTACTGAAAAGTTGATCACGGAATTATCAGAGGATTGGATAGCAGTTAAGCTCAATGCTGAGAAAGAAGTGTTGAATTCGGAAATCTTGAGACACTCGTTGGTGGTTAAGGTGTTGGGAGATAGAGTTTTTTTCCGCTGTGTAGCCTGGAACTGAGGAAGCAGTGGAGCAAGTTTGGTAAATTTCACATGACGTCGATTGGCCTAAATTGGATTCTTTGTTCTTTCAAATCTTTGGAAGCAATGGAGGAAGTCCTTAGTGGTGGCCTCTGGTTTGTTGGTGGTTACATTGTGGGAATTGATAAGTGGTCTCCCATTTTGATCCCAAATCTTTTAAGGGAATTTCGGCTGCTGTTTGGATTCGGTTGCCCTGCTTACCTTTATATTGTTGGAATGAGAAAAACATTATTTGTATTGCTTCGATAATTGGGGTCCCTATGCTATTGAATGGAAATTCCTTTAAATGGGGGAAACATGAATTTGCCCGGGTATGTGTTCGTTTGAATCTGGAAAACAGTTTACCTCATGGAATATGGGTGGATGGAATAGCTAGATGATTTTTTCAGAAAATAGAGTATGAGAAGATTGATTCAATTTGCTATCAGTGTGGAAAGGTAGGACATGATAGTAAGATTTGTCCTGATATTATGAGAAAGAAGACTGTTGAACAAGATGGTAACAGGGCAGAGGTTGGGAAAAATGAGGAAGGTGTGATGGAATCGAGAGGTGAAGATGGAAATTATGGACCTTGGATACACGTAAAATTTAAAAATAGAAGAATAAGGAATGGTAATTTGACCATGGCTGGAAGGAATGGCAAGAATAATGCTGTATCTAAGCTACAGCCTAAAACAGGACAAATTTCTAATAAGGAAATTTCTCCTAGACGGTTGTTGGATCAGGTGAAAGAAATTAATACAAAAGACGTTAGCATTGAAGGAAATGGCAAGGAAATTGCTGCAGAGTGTGAAGTGGGAATCTTGACTGCTAACAAATATGATGCAATACTGGATGACATTGAAGAGGGAGAGATGAGAGAATCTCCTGCTGTTAAGCAACAGCTGGAGCTTCTCTCTGTGGAGCTGCCTGATAAAAGTGATGTAGTTGTCTCTTAGTGTAACAGCTTGGTGAAGACAAAGTTGGCTAAGGAATTGAAGTCTCTGGGCCCATTATAACCGGAACACAGGAAGAAGAGGAAAGAAGTGAAAGAAAATCTTCCTAGTGGGGGTGGCTCCCCATTGATTATTTAATGAACTCCTTGGTTTTTTGGAATCGCAGGGGGGCATGGAAAAAAGAGGCCTCCTTGTATCTTAAAGAAATTGTTAGAGTCCATAAGGTTAGTTTTGTTGGTTTAATGGAAACCAAATTGTCTAGTTTTAATAGAAGTGATGCTGACTTCTTTATTGGGAAGGATTGGGACTTCTTTCATTATCCAGCTAATGGTATGGCTGGTGGTATCATGTTTATGTGGAATAAGAAAGTGGTGTCCTTTGAAGTTGAGAAGAGTTCATCACAGGTGGTGGTTGGATCTCTTTCTACTCATTCTCTGGGAGTTTGGAAGATTGCTACAGTCTATGGTAGTAGGAATCATAACGAAAGAAGTGGCCTATAGAACCTGTTGGAATCTTGCTTGAAGGATTCGGGTCCTGCTATTGTGGGAGGAGATTTTAATTGTATATTGAACAAAGAAGAGAAGAAGGGAGGAAAGCGGTTCTTATTATCTAAAGGTCCAAGGGAGATGAGGGATTTTTTGACTAATCTTGACTTTCATGTTGCAGGTTTTGTTGGACCAAGTTTTACTTGGTGTAACAATAACGAAGGTTCTTCCAGAATTTGGGAGAGGCTTGATCGTTGTCTGCTCAATTCCGCTGCTTTGCATTTGGTACAATTTGTGAAAGTTCAGCATCTTGCACGGGTGGCTTCGGATCACTGTCCAGTTGTTTTTAATATGGATTGGAAGCAAGACTATTAGGAATAAGATTGTTAGATTTTAAGACACTTGGAGGTCCTATCCGGCGGCTTGGAGTATTGTCAAGAGCTCATGGAAGAAAAATGATTTTGGTGAGGAGGAAGAAGTGCTTAGTAGAAAGCTTAGGAGGACTTTAAGAGCCCTCTTTTTCTGGAATATATGCAAATGCAGAGATATGGAAAATCTGAAAGAACAGTTGAAAAAAGATATCTTGGAACTTCAAGCTAGAGAGGCTTTGGGGATTAATTTTTCATGCAAGGATCTTCTTATTCTTTGGCAGAAAGTTCATGAACTGAATATTACCTTGAGGAGACTTGCTGTATGGTGGAATCAGAGAGGGAAAGTTAGATGGTTTGAGGAAGGGGAGTCGAACTCAAACTTTTTTCATAATTATGCATCTGGTCGAAGGAATGCTAATTGGATTGGACAAATAAAGGATGCAAACAGCAATGTGGTGGTTGAAGAAGATCATATTGAACAAGTTTTTTTGAAGTTCTTTGAAAATAAGTGGAAAGTTAGAAATTGTGAGTTATCTGGATGGCCAAGTCTAAATGATAACTTGAAGTTAGATGAGATAGGTGCTGCCGTCTTGAGTTCTGAATTTAGCTTCAATGAATGTAGAAATGCTATTTTTCAGCAAGGCAACAATAAATCACCTTGCCTTGAAGGGATTGCTGCCTCATTTTTCAAATGCTACTGGAATCTGGTAGGTGTTACTACTTGGAATGTTATGAACAAGTTTCTTAAGGTTGGAAGGATGCATAAGGAATGGAAAGACACGGTTATTGTCTTATTTCCTAAAATTTTGAACCCGGTAATACCTTCAAACTATAGACCTATTAGTCTTTGTCAATGCACGTATAAGATTGTGGCTACAATGCTTGTAAATAGGCTGAAATTGTGTTTGCCATGGTTGATATCTGAGGAGCAGGTTGCATTCATACCGGGTAGATCAATTACTGAGCATTTTTTGTTGGCTCAAGAAATTTTTAACAAATTCAAAGTTTCTAAAAGCAAGCAAGGTATGATGGCTGTTAAACTGGATATGGAACAGGCTTATGATAGTATGGGGTGGCCAACGCTGAATCAGATTCTTCATTGGTATGGCATTCCAGTTTTCTTCATCAGATTGATTATGGAATGTGTAATGAATGCAAGATTTTCTATTAGTATGAATGGGAGGTATTCCAAATGGATTGATGCACATTGTGGTTTTAGGCAGGGTTGTCCATTATCACCTTACCTGTTTATTTTGTGCTCTCAGCTGTTGACAAGTAGTATTGAGCAAAAAGAACATTCTTTGGGTATCCAGGTATCTCCTAGAGGTCCACGGATTTCTCATCTTCTGTATGCAGACAATGTTCTGTTGTTTTCCAGGGTCTCTACTTCATTGGCTTAGTTAATGAAACACATTGTGAAGGGTTTTTGTAATTGGACAGGACAAAGGGTGAATGTGGATAAATCTCAAATTATTTTTGGGAAGTTTGTGAAAAAAGCTGGAAAGAAGAAAGTGGCCAATATTTTGGGTTTCAAAGTGGTTAAGAATCTACATTATCTGGGGATAAAGATTTCATTGAAAAGATTGAGAATTGCTGATTTTCAAGACCTTCTTTGTAGAATCAATGATAGATTAAATGTATGGGGAAGGAAGACTCTTTCTTTGGGAGGTAAAATCATACTCATTAAATCCTCTTTACTCTCACTTTCCAATTATGCTATTACACACTCCTTGGTACCTAAGAAGGTGATGATGGAGATTGAAAAATATTGTAGAAATTTTATTTGGCACAAGCAAAATGGGAAAAGAGGACTTCATTATGTTTCATGGGTGGATATCTGTTATCCACAAAATGTAGGAGGCTTGGGTATTCAGTCTTTTTCTGAGAAAACAGGATCACTGCGAGCAAGAATTGCATGGAATTTTATTCAGAAACTTGATACCCTGTTTCACCGTGCAATGTTGGCCAAGTATGCAGACAATGTGCTGAATGACTGTGGAATGAAAAGTTCATCAAATGTATGGAAAATTCTAAAGGAGGGAGGAAAATTTTTGAAGCCAATTGTAAGGTGGAAGGTGGGAAATGGAGAAAGAATTTCTGTTTTGAATGACATCTGG
This sequence comes from Dendrobium nobile, assembly GCA_022539455.1. Classification (NCBI taxonomy): domain Eukaryota; kingdom Viridiplantae; phylum Streptophyta; class Magnoliopsida; order Asparagales; family Orchidaceae; genus Dendrobium; species Dendrobium nobile. The sequence continues at coordinate 42,369,490 of CM039729.1, read as the reverse complement.
CTTTTGAATCGATGTCTTAATGAGTGGCCAACCTTTTTGAACTGTACTGGCTTGGAAAATATGTATCTTCATCAGCTATTTATTGATTCAGGAGATTGGGATGTAGCTAAATTAGCTATGTATTTTAATGAAGACTTGATTTGCATTATCAGAGAGGTGAAGATGGACGTTCTACAGGCTGATTTGCTGGAAACGATCTTTAAGTTCTCTGGTAAATCCATTTCTGGTTTGGCTTATGAAGAAGTTCTGACAAGGAAAGGTATTTGTGATAATGATGGTTTTTTTTCATGGCTTAGGAGTTTAAATCTCAATTATAATGTAGAGATTTTTTGGTGGAGATTGTATAAGTTTGCTATCCCCACTAACCATTTTCTGAAGTTTAGACGACTAGCTGAAGAAGATTGTTGTGCTAGAGGATGTCTAAGTGTGGAAAACTATGAGCATATAGTTGTTCATTGTAAGTTCTTACAGGAAATACTAGAATGCATTCGTAAATGGGGATTTGGCCTACCATTTTTTCAATCATTGGAAGAATGTATGTTGCAGCTAAGGGGGTGTTCTTGACAGAAGTCTGGGTTGGCTAGAATTTACTGTGTAGTTGTCTTCTTGAATTGGAAGAACAGAAATATTGTTAAGCATGGTAAGAATGCTCTACCATGTTCAATTACTACTGCTAATATGATTTCCCTTGCTGCGTTGAAGTCCTGTCCGATTCTAGTTAGCTGGGGTGCTAATCTCCCTAGGGAGTCCGTTCTCTCTTGGCATCCTCCACTACTAGATTGGATTAAGATAAATGTGGATGATGCTTTATTGAGCTCTAATATAGGTGGTATTGGAGGTATCTTCAGAGACCATAGAGGGAGACTTCTTATTGGTAAAAAGAAATTTCATTGGGATGTGGCTCAATTAGAGATGGAGGCTATTGTGGATATTAGAGAGGTATTAAAAAATTGGATGTTTGAAAGTAGTGGCAATATCATTGAAAGTGATAATGTAAATGTAATTACATTCTTACAAGATTCTTTGAAGAAGGTTGATTGGAATTTGGACAGTTGGCCGGTTAGAGAGCTTCATTTCTTAAGTGACTTCAATAAGGTCATTTTTCACCATGTTAATAGAGAATGTAATAAAGTAGCAGATTTTTGTGCTAAGTTAGCTATTGATGCTAGTTTTATTTTTGATAGCTTTTCTTTTGGTAATATTCAGAATCCCTTGATTAATTTAATCAAGGATGAGATGTTACTATTTTAGCTTGTATCTAGGATTTCCTTCTTTGTTCTGTTAATCCATTTGCTTTTGCAATGTTTCACAAAAAAAAAAAAAGAGTTTGTCGATTAACATTACTACTTCTTTTATTGGATTACCTACTATTCTTGTATCTAAAGAAGGTATTAGAAAACTTGCTGAAACTTTTAAGTATGCTTTGGTTGGAAAGTTTTCTTTTAAAAGATCATTTATGGAAGAAATTATGTCTTTCTTTCATAGCTTAAAGCTTTTGGGGTTGTTTACTGTTAGACTTTTGGATCCTCATCATGTCTTTATTAATCTGTCTAATGATCTTGATTATTCGAGAAATTTCTTAAGGAGATCTTATTACGTGAGAAACTGTCATATGAGATTGTTGAAGTGGTCACCAGATTTTGATATAAATTCGAAATTTCCTATTTGTCCTGTGTGGATTTCTTTACCTAACCTTCATATGCATTTCTTTAATTCTTCTATTTTGCTAGCTATCAGGCCTATCTTTGGTTGGCCTCTTCAGGTTGATCAAGTTACTGCCAATATATCGAGGCCTTCGGAGGCTAGAATCATGGTAGAATTGGATACTACAAAAGATTTTCCCAAAGAGATTTTGTTGGGATTTGAAAATAACGGTTATTCTCAAAATATTGAGGTAGTAAACTTTCCTATTTTTGGTAATCACTATAAAATTCATGGGCATGATATTAAGAACTATTTTATTCTTAATCTTGCTTTGAAAGAAAGGTACCAAAATTAAAGAAAAGCTGAGATGGAAAAGCTGGATAATCCTACTGGTTCTTTTGCGGTGGGGACTATAAAGATTGTTGAGATGGAAAATTTAGTAAATAAAAAAGAAATTGATTCTTCTTGAAAGAATCAAGAGGTTACTAATGAGCAAGATAAATAGGCTTGAGATATGGTTTTGTATATAGAAACTTCTTCCTTTGAAGTTAAAAATAATTTTTCTATTCTGGATAATTTTTAGAACTCTTTAGATTTAGATAAATCTTTATTGCATGCTAAAGATTATGTTAATGAGCATGTCCAGGAAAAGGGAAAGTGTGGTGTTATTGAATCTTCTTTTTCTAATTCTACTAAATGTTCTGAGAATGAGGAGAAGGAATTAGAGGTACGGGAATTTACTTCTAATCAAGACATGGGTGAGCATTTCATTAATAATTATTTGGATATTATAGATACTTCTTATAAAAGTAATGTGGAGAAGGGTAAGCATATCAATTCTATTTATAATACTAGATTTAAGAATAAGAAAAATAAGAACAAATTTGTGGCAGGTATGAAAATTTCTAATTCTTTAACTAAATCATTTTTGTTTCATAATTAATGATTAATTTTTTGATTTGGAATACTAGAGGGATTGGATCTCCCTCTAGTAAAAATAGGATTCGTAACTTAGTGCGGGTTCATTGTATTGATTTCTTGGTTATTTTGGAACCTATAATTAATGTTTCTAGGATTAAGTTTGTTGGAAAACTTTTGGGCTTTGATAATTTCTTTGCTAAAAAGACTAACAAGATTTGGTTGTTTTGGTCCAACAAGGTTTTGCTAATTGTTATTGATGATCTTGAGAACTGTTTAATGTTTCTATTTCTTATTTTAATTTTGTTGTTAAAGGTTCTCTTGTTTATGTTGCTTGTAATAGGTATGAGAGAAGATTTCTTTTGAATAATCTTGTTGCTTTTTTTTCCTCTGTCAAAGAACAATGGTTTGTTGGGGTTGATTTTAGTACCATTCTTAATTCTAATGAAAGAAAAGGGGTTGTGCTGCTAAAATTATTTCTGTGGAGGATTTTTCTAATATGATTTTTATTGCAATTTGGTGGATTTTGGTTTTGTTTGCTCTATGTTTACTCGGAGGAACAATCTGTTAAGGAAAAGACTAGATAGGGTTTTTTTTAATCATCATTGGATTTTGTTGTGGCCTTTAACTTCTATTGAGCATTTAAGCAGATCTCTCTCAGATCATTGTCTATTATTGATTTCTATCAAGGTGGATAAAGTAAATTCTAATGTTTGTCCAAGTTTCAAGTTTCAAAATATGTGGTTGCAATTTTCTAATTTTTTTAAAGTTGTTTCTTCTAATTGGAATGCCTGTATTTCTCCCGATAATTCATTTTGTGGTATGATTAGACTTTTGATTAAGTTGAAAAGATTGAAACAATGTTTAAATATGTGGAATAAACACAATTTTAAGAATATTTTTTCTAATATCAAAGAGATGGAGGAAAGGGTTTGCTCTCTCGAAAACCTTGTGGTTTCTAATCCTAATCTTATTAATGATTTAAATTTTGCAAAAGTTGAATTGCTTAAGCTTCAGGATATGGAGGAGTCATTTTTGAAATAGAACACAGTGGCTAAACACTTAAATGAGGGTGATAGAAACACCAAATATTTCTATGCCTTGGTTAATAGGAAGAAAAGCTTTAACTTCATTAGCAAGATGAAGGATGATCAAGGTAATTGGATTGATGAAACTCTATTACCTGATTCGGTTACTAGGTATTTTTCTAACATTCTTTGCAATAATAAGTAAGTGATTCCTCTTGTTATTCTCCAAGGTATTAATAAGGTCATTACCTTTGAAGATAATTCTGCTCTTACTATGAGTCCGTCTGAGAATGAAATTTTTTCAGTGGTTATGTCTATGAATTCTAATTCGATGGTTTTACTTCTTTATTTTTTCAAAAATGTTGGCATATTATTAAATCAAATTTTTTTGAAGCTGTGGTTGATTTCTTTTATGGTAATAAGATGCCTAAATTATTTACTTCTACAATTTTTGTTTTAATTCCTAAAAAGGAGAATACGAACAATTGGGCTTATTTCAGGCCTATTAGTCTTTGTTGTTTTTTTAATAAGTTTACTTCTAAGATTATTTCTTTGAGGTTAGGAACTATTTTAACTAAAATTATCTTGCATAATCAATCTAGTTTTGTGAAAGGAAGACTTATTTCTTATAATATTTTGCTGACCCTAGAGTTGGTTTAAGATTTGGATGATAAAACTATAGGAGGTAATTTGATTTTTAAACTTGACATTTCTAAAGCCTATGATAACTTGTCATGGGAATTTTTATATTGTATTTTTTTTTTTTTTTTGGATTCTTTAATTGGTTTTATTAAGAATTTCATTGAAAATATTTGGTTTTCAATATTATTTAATGGAACTTATAATGGTTTTTTTTATTCTTCTCATGGTGTTAGAAAAGGTGATCCTTTGTCATCGTCTCTTCTTATAATTGCTATGGAATATTTTTCTAGATGTTTAAATATTCTTTTTGAAAATTATCCCTATATTTATTATAGAAATAAGGGGCATTTACCCATTTCACATCTTTCTTTTGTGGATGATTTCATTATTTTTACTAATGGTAGCTTTAATCATGTTAAGAAAATCAAGGATCTTCTTCGCTTAATTTCTTTGCAGAGTGGTCTCATTTGTAATGCTAATAAGTGTTTTTTTAATACTTCTAAAGGTATTTGAAGATCTAATACTAATAGGATTGGTGCACATAATATCTTCTTGCATCAAAAGTTGCCTTTCAAATATTTGGGTGATCCTATTTTAAACGGTTATAGAAAATCTCATTTGTTTGATGAGATTCTTAAGAACACAATGAGTTATATTTATTGTTGGGAATTTAATTTTCTTTCTTATGGTGGTAGACTTTGAAAGTTCGTTAGGGATGTTAAACCCTATGAACTTAGTCCCAAGCTAACCAAGGTGGGGGGGGGGGGGGGGGGGGGGGGGGGGGGGATTGGTATTTTAAAAACTCTTTTCACAAAGAAAGAAAATTGCATAAATCAAATCACACCACAGAAATAAAAAGTGCAGAAGCAAGAAAAAGAACACAGAGATTTATAGTGGTTCGGTTGACTCGACCTACGTCCACTCCTTGGAGGTACCCTCCAAGTATTGCACTACAAAACATGACTTTCCTTGAGCCCCCACGGCTAGGCGGATAAGCCCTCACAAGAACCTCCTTTTTGCCACCCCGGCAAGGCAGAGAACCTACCTCCTTTTGCTTCCTCCTGAAGCTGGCAGAGAACCACAACCAAAAGCAAACTCCTTACCTCTACCGACTCTTCCACGAATGAGAAACTCTAGACGAAAGACAAGCAGAGCGATCCTTGAAGCAACCCTTGTGAATCCCCTCACAAGCTCCCCCTCACAAGATCCTCTCTCTCTTCCTCTCTCTCTTTCTGTCCTCAAGGTCTTCACAGGTCAAGGCAGCAGCCAAAGGTCTTTTAAAAACATTGAGCAAGAGCTCTTTAAATAGAAGATCTTCAAAGGAGCTCATTAATTGCAAGTTACCGACATTATCATCCAGGCCGATATGGACATCGGCCTGGCCGATCAGTACAAATCTCACAAGATCGGCCTGGGCATCGCCCTGTTTTGGGTGCTAGACGATTGAAATTTGGCTTGATCGTCCTGGCCGATCTCACGATCGTCCTGGCCGATCTCACGATCGTCCTGGCCGATCAGTTCAAATCAGAGGCAAATCAGCCTGAGCATCGCCCTGTTTTTGAGCTGTCCGATATTTATCATCCTGAAGTAACTTAAGATTTTTGACTAGATCGTCCTGGCCAATCTTTTGATCGTCCTGGACGATATGATCGTATCAATCATCCTTAATTACTCCCTTGATTTCCTGATCAATTTATTTGTTAATTTCGTCCAGGCCGATCCGCGGATCGTCCTGGCCGATAATTTAAAAATACAGTATGCCTTAACTGTATAAGGCGGCAACTTCTTTCTATTTTGAGCTTATCGTCCAGGCCGATATGTTAATGACGGCTGCCTTAATTAAGAATCCATATTTAAACTTTCTATTTTAAGCTGATCGTCAAGGACGATATGAATATCGTCCTGGCCGTTGTGGGCAAAAGTAGAAATTCTAAGTCTCTCAAGTGTGTGTGTGTGTAGGGTTACTTAGCATCATTCTCTTTGACCATTACAATTAGACTCAAAAGATAAAAAACAAAAGTACAAATTGACTCAACCCTAAACCTATGCAATCTTGAACTGGCTTTTTCATGATCGTCCGATCTTCGATTCCTGAAAAGTTAGAAGCAACAAGTAGTCCAAGAGAAGTAGTGTTTGTCAATAATCAAAACACAAGCCATGAAAAATAGATTTGCAACAATCTCCCCCTTTTTGATGATGGCAAACACAAGTAGGAAAATTAAAAAAAAAGGTTTCATTAAAATTTCAAAGTTACAAACCTAAAACCCAACAGCTTTTTCCTACACCCTACTCCCCCTTTTGTCATCACAAAAAGAGGGTCCAGATACAAAAAAAAAAAAACATCACAAAAGACTAACAAGCAAACTACAAAATGATAGGAAACAAACAACACAAAGTACAGACTAAAACAACGAGGGATCCAGATCATCAGATGGAGGTGGTGGAGGTGGCTGCTGAAAGTAGGTGGCAAGTGTGGTGAACTGAGCATTGAACTAGGCGATGTCCTGGTCATGCTGCTGCTGCTGGTAAGTCAGGTAACTATCAAAGCGGGCTAAGTCCTCCGCGTGATTCTGCTCGTAGCGGGCAATGTCCTCAGAATGTTGCTGCTCCTGTGCGGCAACGTAAGCATCGAAGCGGGTCTCCCAACGATCAAACCTCTCTATCAACTGATCAACCGGTGAGTGCTGGTGGAGAGGAATAGGATCAGGAACGGGAGCGGGAGCGGGAGCCTCCTCCTCTCTAGCCCCCCGACCTTCCCCATCTCCTAGGTGGAGACGAATACTATGAAGGGTAGTGAAGGAATTATTTGAGTAGTAAGGAGGTTGAAGGTCAGGACGAGCAGGATATTGGAGATTGTATTTGGTTTCAAGGACATAGGCTATGATGTGTCCTAAAGCTAGATTGGGCTTTCTCTTATGGCCTGGATCGCGAATTGTGGTTAGGTGATCGATGTAGCGAAAGAGTAGATCAGTGGCATTGAATTCTCTTTGGGCCATAATGTAGAAAGTAGTGATGGAAAGTAGAGGGGTGATGTGGATTCGGTCCCTGACTTTTGGAATTATGGAGGTGCGAAGGACATGTTGGATTGTCCTAGCATCTTTGACTAAAGAGCTAGTCTCTCCAACATGGAAAGTTGTATTGGTCTGGCGAAGGAAGTGATTCGCCGTGGACCAGTCAAAATCAGGATCAAAGGCGATTAGGTGCAGCTTATCCCCGGTGGTGGATAGCTGTAAAAGATCAACACAATCCTTATATCTGATTTCGACAGGGCGTCGATTCACATAGAAGGTCAGGGCTGTGAAGGTGCGGTTAATGCGCAGGTTTGCATAAAATTCAAGGAGGAGTTCGGAAGAGAAAGGGACGGCGAGGGTGAGTGTAAAACAAAGAGAGGTGTGGGCAAAAAGATCCATTACCGGATATGAGAGATGTGCAGGATTGATTGTCTGGGAGAGGGTGATGCCACACTCTTTGTAGTGATGGTAGGCAGTCTGATCCTCTGCCTCCCTGAATCGAGGGTCCAGAGTTGCCCTCGAAGAACTCCTAGATGCCTGACGAACACGCTTCCCACTAGCCATAGAAGGAAGTTAGCAAGAAAGCACAAAAGGAAGGAAGGTGGAGAATGAGAAAACAAGGCTGGAATTGGCCAGAATTTAAAGAAACGACCATATCGTCCTGGCCGATTGCAGAATCGTCTGGGTCGATATGGCTCAATAATTACGTACAGGCCAATTGGTCAGAAAAGCGGTCAGATTGTCCGGGCCGATTAGATATCGGCCGGGCCGATTAGACACAGACGATCGTCCCGAGGAGTTAATCCGGACGACCGTTGAAAAAGCAGATCGTCCGGGCCGATTAGGTGTATCATCCAGGATGATGCACAATAATTGATCGTACCGGCCGAAGTTAAAACGTTTTAAATTATTGCCACGTGTATCGTCCAGGACGAACAGTGGATCGGCTAGGACGATTGTCCAATAATGGATCATCCGGGGCCGAATTTAAAGATCAAAACGTGCTAACACGTGGATCGTCCAGGACGATCCAGTGTATCGGCCAGGACGATGCACATAAATTGCATTGTCCAGACGAAATATTCTATCGGCCAGGACTATCACCATGAGTTCGATCAAATCGTCCATGACGAAATAGGATCGTCTAGGACGATGAGTTACAGCAAGCACAGAAAAAGGTCAGCAGATGGATTTTGAAGATGATTTGTCCTATCGTCCAGGACGATAAAAATATCGGCCAGGACGATGTGACTAAGAATTGAAAACAAGGAAAATATGGTGATGATCAAGACCCTAAAAAAAACAGTCAAAACATAGTAAAACAAAACAAAAAAAACACAACGAAAATCAAACAACAAATATTTTTGGATTTTAATTTTCCTAATTTTTTTTTAACAAAGCATTTCATATGATAAAATCTCAAATATTTTTAAACTTTAGAGTTCCAGGAGATCAAGGAGTTTAACAAATTCCAATCAGAAGAAGGTAGAACATCTGATTCTGTTAACTCTAGATCAGACATCCTTCAGGGTACAAAATTCTTTTGGAAAACAAAAATCCAACTCAGAATAACTATATAGGATAATAAGATCCATTCAAGACTTGTTTACAAATAAAATATCTCATAATTAATAACCCAAAGTAATTTTTCTCAATCATCAAAATTTAAATCAAGTCTTTGAAAACATCACATAATCAATGAGTTTTCTAAGTTTTAAGAGTTTTACCAAAGAGAGGATAGCTTGCATTTAGTGGGCTCATTTTATGCCACTTGTTATTTTGATTTGTTCTTTTGAGCATCTTTTGAATCTTTGATACACTTTTGTGTATATAGCTTTCTTTTCAATTTGGCTTCATTGGCCTCTTTTCTTTTTTAACTCTTGCAAGCTAGAAACTCTTTAATATACCTTTAAAAAAACTTAGTTGTGAGTATATCCTCAAAATATTAGAGAATAGGAGCTCTCTCTCTAACATAGGGAAGAACAATCCACAACACAAAATCAAAATTATGTGATAAATGTAATGGCAAGATTTCAAAAGCTTGAATGATATATAAGAACTTTGGTTATTAAGTATAAGATAAGTTAATGTAGCAAGATAAGAAAAAGATCTTAAATAAAAAGGCATTGGTTAACCTGAGTTTAGACTTTTTTTTAGAGAAGAAAATCATACCACTAAATAAAGTCAGAAGGAGGGAAAACATCAACAGTATACTCCCTTTAACCAATTTAGAAAATCTAAACACTATCTCCAAAACTCCAATATTTAAACGCTTGAAAAGATTCATCATATGGAAGGCCAAATTTAAAGAACAATGTGAAAACAAAACACATAAAAAAAACAAAACAAAAAAAATAAAAATAAAACAAACTAAAAATAACACAAAGTGAGCACAAAAACTAGCACAAAAAATAAAATAAAAGAAACACAAAAAGAACTGAAAATTTGAAGCAAGTGATAAAGCAGCGAGTTTAAGCAATTTTGAGCTGCAAGCCTCCTTATGTCCAGTTATCCTATGCTCCCATGAGGTCTTTGGTGAGAGCACTCCTGTAAAACTCAACAACAGTCAGATTTAGGAACCCAAATAGGTTTGGGATCCTTCTTAGGAAAAGTAGAATGCAGTGCAGGTATGGTATGCTGTGAATCATGCATCTTAGGTCTCCATACCCAATGTGTACTACGGTGAATGGTGTAAGTGTGTGAGATGTGTCCTAGCATGCCACATGAAAAACATTTAACTCTAGGAAAAGGGTTTCTTAAATGATTTGAATTATAATGCCTCTTCCTAGGTTTTGGCTTAAGATCAAAAGTGGAAGTCATCCTATTTTTCTTACATGTATCAAAATCATTTTGAATTCTCAAATTTGTTCTTTTTAATGCATTAATCTCAATCCTCAAATTTTTTTCAATCTCTTTAGATTTCTTAAGATCAAAACTAAGCGAGGTGTGTGAAGCTTTTAATGCATTATGTTCATCAATTAATTCCAAATGCTTTTTGTTCAACTCATCAAATTCATCAAGTAGATCCATGTGATTTGAATCAATCGTTGCATGATCTTTGAGAAAAACTTCATGCTCTTTTTGTAGATTTGAATGTTCTAATTTTAGGCTAGCATGAGTCTTCTTAAGTTTTTTGTATGATGCATGGATTTTTTCACAAATTTCAAACAATTCATCATAGGTTAGTTTACATACCTCTTCATCACTTTGATCTTCTCCCATGAAACACAAGTTTGTAGTCTCTTCCTCTGGTTCAGTCTCAGAGGAATCAGTACCAGATTTTGCCCAGAAACCTCTTTGGATTTTCTTCTTGTCCTTCCTAGACTTAGCTTTCTCCTCACCTTTTTCCTTATCTTTGCTCGAGTGATCTCTAAGCGTAGGGAATCAGTTCTCACATGTCCAGGCTTCCTGCATTCAAAACAAACAACATCAGGAGATCCTTTAACATGTTTATGATCCTTACCTTTTCTCCAACTTTGATGATGCTTTTGTTTCTTCCTTAGAAAGTTTTTGAATTTCCCGGAAGATTCAGAATCCGATTTGTGCGCCTTTCAGTGCGATTGTTTTCACATTTTTCTTCTCACCTGCATCAAGATTTCTTTGTTTCACCCCTTGCTCGTAAGCAATGAGTGAGCCAAGTAAGTTATCAATGGAATAAGTATTCAAATCTTTAGATTCAGTGATTGCAGTAATTTTTGCATCAAAAGATGAAGGCAAGCATCTCAAAATCTTATTAACTTTTTCATAATTTGAAAGTTCCTTTCCTAGTGCATGCAATGAAGTAACTATCTGAGTAAACCTAGTGTACATGTTAGAAATCGATTCATGAGGTTTCATACGTAAAAGTTTATAGTCATGCAAGAGAAAGTTCAAACGGGATCGTTTAACTTCATTAGTACCTTCATAAGTGATGCACAATTTATCTCAAATCCCTTTACCAGTTTTGCAAGTTGAAACACGCATGTAATCCTCAGATTTCAAAGCACAGAAAAAATAGTTCAAACACTTCGCATTTAATTGAGCTAAATCACGTTCATCAAAAGTCCATTCAGTAAAAGAAATTTTAGTTTTAACACCATTAATTTCACGAGAAGGTGGAGAATAACCTTCTTGAATAAGCATCCACATGCGATAATCAGTAGATTGTAAAAACGTTGACATGCGAGTTTTCCAAAAATCAAAAGGTAGGTTATCGAACAGGGGAGGTCGGGTAATGGAATACCCTTCCGTAGTGTTATGATTCCCAATGTTAGCCATGGATCAAATTCAAAAAGTTTTCATACTTTAATTTTCGAATTTCGCTCTGATACCACTTGAAAGTTTGTTAGGGATGTTAAGCCCTATGAACTTAGTCCCAAGCTAACCAAGAGGGGGGGGGGGGGGTGAATTGGTATTTTAAAAACTCTTTTCACAAAGAAAGAAAATTGCATAAACCAAATCACACCACAGAAATAAAATGTGGAATTTAAAAAGTACGGAAGCAAGAAAAAGAACACAGATATTTATAGTGGTTCGGTCGACTCGACCTACGTCCACTCCTTGGAGGCACCCTCCAAGTATTGCACTACAAAATGTGACACTCCTTTAGCCCCCACGGCTAGGCGGAGAAGCCCTCACAAGAACCTCCTTTTTGCCACCCCGACAAGGCATAGAACCTACCTCCTTTTGCTTCCTCCTGAAGCTGGCAGAGAACCACAACCAAAAGCAAACTCCTTACCTCTACCGACTCTTCCACGGATGAGAAACTCCAGACGAAAGACAAGCAGAGTGATCCTTGAAGCAACCCTTGTGAATCCCCTCACAAGCTCCCCCTCACAAGATCCTCTCTCTTCCTCTCTCTCTTTCTCTCCTCAAGGTCTTCTCAGGTCAAGGCAGCAGCCAAAGGTCTTTTAAAAAGGTTGAGCAAGAGCTCTTTAAATAGAAGAGCTTAAAAAGAGCTCATTAATTGCAAGTTGCCGACATTATCGTCCAGGCCGATATGGACATCGGCCTGGCCGATCAGTACAAATCTCAGATGATCGGCCTGGGCATCACCCTGTTTTGGGTGCTGGACGACTGAAATTTGGCTTGATAGTCCTGGCCGATCTCACGATAATCCTGGCCGATCAGTTCAAATCAGAGGCAAATCATCCTGAGCATCGCCCTATTTTTGAGCTGGCCGATATTTATCATCCTGAAGTAACTTAAGGTTTTTGAATAGATCGTCCTGGCTGATCCTTTGATCATCCAGGACGATATGATCGTATCAATCATCCTTAATTACTCCCTTGATTTCCTGATCAATTAAGGCATAATTTGATAATTTCGTCCAGGCCGATCCTTGGATCATCCTGGCCGATAATTTAAAAATACAGTATGCCTTAACTGTCTAAGGAGGAAACTTCTTTCTATTTTGAGCTTATCATCCTGGCCGATACACGTATCGTCCAAGACAATATGTTAATGATGGCTGCCTTAATTAAGAATCCATATTTAGACTTTCTGTTTTAAGCTGATCGTCCAGGATGATATGAATATCGTCCTTGCTGATGTAGGCAAAAATAGAAATTATAAGTCTCTCAAGTGTGTGTGTGTAGGGTTACTTAGCATCAGTCTCTTTGACCATTACAATTAGACTCAAAAGATAAAAAATAAAAGTACAAACTAACTCAACCCTAAACCTACGCAATCTTAAACTGGCTTTTTCTTGATCGTCCGATCTTCGATTTCTTAAAAGTTAGAAGCAACAAGTAGTCCAAGAGAAGTAGTGTTTGTCAATCATCAAAACACAAGCCATGAAAAATAGATTTGCAACAGACTTACTATTATTAAGAGTATTTTAAACTCTATGGCTTTTCACTTGTTTCAAGTAATTTAATTTAATGTTGTAACTATTCATAGATTGGAAAGGATTCTCAATAAATTTTTTTGTGGTTCTCATTCCAATTCACATAGAATTCATTGGTCTTCTTGGCATAAGCTTTGTGGCCCATTGAATGAGAGAGGTTTAGGTCATAAGACTATCTCTGACTCTATCATGACTTCCTCTTTTTAGATGGGTGGAACTTTAGAAAGAATAAAAGTATGTGGGCTTCTTTCTTTTGGCAAGATAGGTGTCATAGTAATGATTCAATTGATGTTCTTCTTTCTACTTAATCGTCTTCTTTTGTCAAAGATATGAATTTTGTTAATAATAATAATTGGGATATGGATGCCATTATGGATCTAGTGCCGGTTGAAATTTGTAATAAAATTAAGGAGGTGAGTTGTTATGCTGGTATTGAGGATCAGATTATGTTCAAGCTTTCTTATAATGGTTCTTTTATCTTTAAAAATGTTTGGCATTACAATAGGAAAAAAAAGATGTGATTGTTATTTATGATAGAATTTGAGTAAAAAATTCCAACTTCTTATTCTATTCTGGTTTGGAGAATTAATAGGAAGTATATTTCTATTGATTCTATTTTGATGAAAATGTGTTTTATTTACAGTTTAAATGTTTGTGTTGTTCTCATTTTGAAACTATTGATCATCTTTTTATTTATGGTGATTTTGCTGCTAAAATTTGGCGTTGGTATGATGAAATTTTTAATACCTATTTTTTTGCGTCATCTCTCATTTCCCTTACTTCTTTATTTCATAATACTACTAGAGGTCACAATAAAATTGTTATGGTTGTGTTTTTTATTTCATTTATTTGGATGGATAGGAATGATGCCAAGTATAGGAACATTCTTATGAACCATAAGAGAGTTATTGCTAGAGCCAAAGATAATATTATTAATTTCTTTAATGCTGATCTGTTCATGATTAGTCATTTTTGTGGCTATAAGGATGTGGATAAGACGCTTTATTCAAAGATTTTTAGTAGTAAGACTGCTAATTGTCTTAAATTGGTCTATTGGAGAAAGCTGAGGGATTGTTTTATCAAAATTAATACTGATGGTTTGGTGGAAAATGGTAAGTGTGGTTATGGTGGTATCTTAAGAAACAACGATAGTATATTTCTTATCTATTTTTCTTGCCCACTTTCCTTTTGTTATGTCCTATATGCTGAATTAAAGGCTCTCTATTATGCTTTAAAACTTACCTTATCTTTGGGGTTTTTAAAGCTTTGGATCAAAATAGATGCTTTATCAGTTATTTATTTTATTAACTGTCTAAATTTTTGTAAAATATTTTTCTTTTTTGTTATAATTGTATTATAGATAGAGACTAATTGCTCATTACGTTTAATTTTTTTTTATTGTAGCTCTTTTTGAGCATTTAGTGAGAAATTTGTCCCTTTTAAAGAAATTTGTAACAATATTTTTATATTAATGCGTAAGCCCCTACAGTAACACTGCCATTGCTAAGTCTCAAGTCCTCAATTAAAAAAGTGGATGGCTGCTTTAGGTAGTCGACAACCAGTGTAAAACTTTTCGAATAATCATGACATGAATCCTTTAAAAAATTTGTGTTAATGTTAGGGCATCCCCTAGAAGCGACGTGCTGTATGGCCTGAATACAATGACAAGTATGCAAGGGCCACTACACCGGTGCCTAGGTGCAGTGTTAAATAGGCAAGAGTTCCCTCATCAAGGATGGATATGGGCAAAGAAGCAAGTCCACGAAACTAAAATTAGGATAGAAACTTGGAATATAGGATCCCTTACAGGAAAATTAATGGAATTAATAGATATTATGATTCATAGGAAGATAAATATTCTTTGCATTCATGAAACTAAATGATTTGGAGAGAAAGCTAAGAAGATTAATAGTTTAGGATATAAACTATGGTATTCAGGTAGGAGTCGTACTAGAAATGGTGTAGGTGTGATTATATATAAGAGTTTGAATGATAATGCTATAAAAATTAACAAAATTGAAGATAGAATTATATCCTATAGGCTTATAGTTAGATGGAGTAATAGGCTTTTTTATTTTAGGAATTAGAACAATTAGTGTATCCTTCCACTCATTATGCATACAAGTAGTTTTAAAAAAATAATCAATAGCATTCCATGTATCCTCCTCCACAATTATAGAAATTCTAGAGAGAGAAGTTGTGGGAAATTCTAGGGAGAGAATCTTCTTCTTGATTTTGATTTTTTCTTTCACGGGCTTTCTGCGATCGGAACATCCAAGGAGTATGGTGATTCCTGACCGCCGGCAGCGGCTTGCCAGTGGTAATCCTACTCCTGATCTTCATTGTAATGTTCATTTCAGATCTTCTGATCAGAAACCCATCAAGATTCGTAGTGATTCTTTGGATCAAGGATCAGTCATAATTTCATCTAATCTTGTTAGCAAGGAAGGTTATAGGCCTCCTTTGAGATTATAACCGATTGTCGAAGGTAATGGTAAAGGAGTTCTTAATGATCAAAATACTGTGGAATCTGTAAAACCAATTTTTTCTGAGAACCTGGTCATAGAATCAACGTCGTCTTCAGATTTAGTTCTGAAAGTTGAGAAATTTGCTGGTAAGCAAGAATCAAAAATTAAAAAACAAGTTAATAAAAATCTTCGATCGATTTTGAGAAATATGGAGATAATGCAGATGATGTCATTGAACTGAATGTCGAACATGTCCCAAAAAATAATTTTACGTCATCCTGGCAAAAGACTCTGCACATCAAGTTGAATTTTAATATAAATTCTACTCAATTATCTGAAGATGGTTTGGCTGTAAAGCTTAACCCAGAAAAAGAAATGGCCAATTATCAAGTTTTGAAGAAATCACTAGATATCAAGGTGCTTGGACAAGACATTCCTTTCTCTGTTTGTAGTCAAGAACTTAGACGGCGACATTCCTTTCTCTGTTTGTAGTCAAGAACTTAGACGGCAATGGAGCAAGTATGGCAGTTTTCATCTGACTACATTGGGATGTAACTGGATTCTATGTTCTTTTTCTAACATGGAATCCATGGAGGAAGTGTTAAGTGGGGGTCCCTAGTATATTGGGAACCATAATATCGGGATGGATAGATGGTCTTCTTCTTTATCCATGGAATCATTCAAAGGTATTACTTCTCCGGTGTGAATTCGATTTCCTAGTTTACCCTTAAGCTGCTGGGATGATGAAAAAATTCCAATGATTGCCTCTATGATTGGAACTCCAATGCTACTTGATGGAAATTCTTTCAAGTGGGGGAAGAGGGAATATGCTCGATGTTGTATTCGTATTGATCTGGAAAGAAGACTCCCTAACGGAGTGTGGATTGAAGGGCTACATGGGAGAACATTTCAAAGAGTTGAGTATGAGAAGCTGACATCTCTTTGTTATCACTTTGGAAGAGTGGGAACATTAAAACTGTTTATCCAGAAGTTATTACAGCACCGTCAAAGGAAAAGAATGTTCATGAAGCAAAGAAAGTATTGAAACAGAGTAATGATGTGAAGGACGAAGGTTTAAAACAACGTGAAAGTGAAGAGTATGGCCCATGGATTCATGTTAACTTCTGAAATAGAAGATTCAAGAATGCAAGTAGAAATAATGGATCAAATGCTGAAGTTAGACAGGTTTATAAACCTATTTATACTGTAAAAAAGACTCAAGTTGATGTACAGTTGAGTGATCCAGTTACATCAGAAGAAATGCAAGGTAATTCAAATATACCTGAAGATATAATAGATACTGAAGAGATTCAGATTCAGGATATCCCTGTTATTTTGAATAAATTCAAGCTCTGGATAGTGATCTGGAGGAAGGATAAGTCATAGAGATGGCTAGTACAGAAATGCTTAAGGGATCCAAGACTAAGGATCCTGCTGAAGTTCCAATTAACCCTAGAAATAATTGCATCAAGTTCAATACAGCATAATGAAGATCAATTATTATCTATAACAAATTCAGGTAAATTCAAACTTTCTAAGAATTTAGATCCTTGGGACCTATGGAAGCAGATCAAAGGAAGAGGAGAGGTGAGAAGAAAAATAGCAAAATGATAGGGGATAATTCCCCTATTGTTTCTTAATGGCTTCCATTATTTTTTGGAATTATAGGGGGGCTAGGAAGAGGGAGGCCTCCTTATATCTTAGAGAGATTGTGAAAGATAAGAAGGGCTTTTTTATTGTGTTAACTGAGACTAAGATGTCTTCTCTTGATAGGAATGATATCAATCTAATTATTGGAAATGGATGGGACTCTTTTAATCATCCGGTGATTGACACTTCGGGTGGAATCTTGGTGATGTGGAAAAAAGATTTAGCTTCCTTTGAAGTCATTGAACATTCTTACCAATTGATAATGGAAACTCTTAACATCAATGCTTTGGGAAAGTGGAATGTAGCTACTGTTTATGGAGGTAAGAATGCTCAAACCCGTAGAAGTCTTTGGCAAAAGCTTGAAGGTTGTATGATTGGTGATGAACAAGGCATTATAGGCGGAGATTTTAATTGCATCCTCTCCAAAGAGGATAAGAAGGGTGGGTAGAGGTTCCATTTCTCTAATGGTCCTAATGAAATGAAGATGTTTTTGACAAATAATGACTTCCATGATATTGGTTTTGTGGGTCCAAGCTTTACATGGGGTAATAATAAAGAAGGCACTTCTAGAATTTGGGAGAGATTAGATAATTGTTTATTAAATTCTGCATCTCTTCACAAAATCCCAATGGCTAAGGTTTGTCACTTATCTAGAGTTGCTTCAAATCATGCTCCCATCTCTCTCAATATGGTAGAACCTCAAAATAAAAAAATGTAATTTTTTTTAGATTTGAAGTTACTTGGAAATCTTATCCAGCTACTTGGAACATTACTTTAAAATCATGGAAAAAATCTGATTTTGGTTCTAGTGCTAAAATCCTTCAAAGAAAGTTAAGAAGAACATTAAAAGCTCTCTATTTTTGGATTAGCAACAAGTGCAAAGAACTGAATTTACCGAAACTTCAGTTGAAGAAGGATACCCTACAGCTGCAGCTTGAAGAATCGAATGAATGACTTACGGCAGAAAAGCTGAAACTTTTGAGAAAAAAAATCCATGAGCTAAATGTGACTTTGGGAAGACTATCTACTTGGTGGAATCAAAGAGCAAAAATCAAATGGCAGCAAGAAGGAGATATAAATTCTAGTTATTTTCATCAATATGCTTCAGCCAAGAGGAATGGAAATCTGCTCTGGCAAATCAAAGATGAGAACAGTATTATTGTAGAAGACTTTGAGCAATAGTAGGGTGTTGTGAATTATGGTTGGTGAATCACTATGTCATGAATCTAGCACTGGTGGCACATTTTAGTGTACTCCATACAATCATGGAATTTAGTTAGCCAATAATAACTAAGGCTTTTAATTCTTCCTTTCATTTTTGATCCATACTGATGAGCACTAAAATTGCCTTCATGTATCTCACCCATGACCTTACGAGCCTCTTCACTATTGAGGCAACGTAACCATATTTGGTCAAAAGAGCATTGATATAGGGTGTTGTTTACATAGACAAATGATAACACTCACTTTCTAATTTGAGCAGCAAGAGATTGATCATTTGGAAGCCTAACTTTCTTCAAATACTAAATAAAGGGCACTCTCCAACCTGACGTTTCCTCAACTATAAATATTATGAAGGTCTAATTGGGAGAAGACAAGTCTTTGGGGCATACGGCTTGTTAATATTAAACTTCTATAGACATTGGGTTTCTAGTTGGGCAAGCTAGCTCTTTTCCTAACTTGGCCAATGCGTCTATCTTACCATTTGTAGATCGAGGGATTTTAACCACAGTTAGTTCTGAAATAAAACATAAGAGCTCCATTGCTTTGTTGTGATACGTCAAGAGCTCGGGCTAGTACTTTGAAGACTCCTGCTACTTGACTAATGATTAATTGTGAGTTTCCAAATATCTTCACCTACATAATTTTTATCAGAATGGCCAAATAAAGTCACAAAGTCAAAGCCTCATACTCAACTTCATTATTAGTATGAGGTTCTAAAAAATTATAGGAGTATCTGACAATGCGACGTTTAGGGGATACAAAATTAAGGCGTAAACCTACCCAAACTGTGCAAGTTTAGTTTGGATGTAAAGCTTTAACGGATGACGTGCCATTAAAGTAGAACTCCCAAGTAGGGGACTCCTGTTCATGACCAAACAATAAAGTCAGAAAGTGTCCATCCTTTGACGAAACACTTAGGGACAAAAGTAATATCAAATTATAGTAGGATGATAGACCAAGATGCTAATTAACATGAAAGGGTCAAGCGGGTCATCAAATACTATAAAGTATTAACTCGAGAGATCAAGATACCTTATGTGAAAGCATATAATGTCTAAGCTTCTACACCTCAAAAATCAAAGCTAAACATTGCTTTTCCATCGCTGGGTATTTTAGTTGTATAGGTATCAATCACCTGCTAAGGTAGTATACGGCATTTTCCTTTCCTTCCTAATTCTCTTGAGCCAATAATGCACCTCTGGATTTATTCAGGGTCGTAGTGTAAGGAATTATCGTCCTTCCTTGGATGGGTGCAGCAAAAACAGGAGGGTTTATCAGGTAGCGCTTTATACTCTCAAAGGCCTCTTAAAAGGGCTCATCCTAATGAAAATGAGCATTCTTTTTCACTAGAGCTTTATAGGGAAGATATCTACTAGAAAGGTTTGAGAAGAATCTCCGTAAGAAAGTGAGCATACCTTGGAATGATCTCAATTAGGTAAGATTTTTAGGAGGTTTCAAATCCTCTATGACTTTGATCCTAGAAGGATCAATTTCAAAGCAATGATAGAGAACTATAAACCCTAATAATTTTCCTAAACTAATACCAAATGTGAACTTTAAAGGATTAATTTTTAGTTTGTATTTGCACAGGAGTTTAAAAACAATTTGTAGATCTCAATAGTGATCTCCATGGACCTTGCTTTTGACCACTAGATCATCAACATAGCATTCAACTTTATCATATATCATCTCATTGAAGATAACCATCATAGCACATTGATAGGTGACCCCGAAATTTTTGAGATTGAAGGGTATCACCTTATAAGAAAACACAACTATAGGTATGTAGAATGTAATAAACTTCACATCTTCAGGGGACATATTTATTTGACTGTAACCAGATGAACCATCCATGAAAGAGAATATGCTATCGGATGAAGCTATATCCATAATAATATCAGGGATAGGAAGAGGGAAAACATCCTTAGGGAATTCCTTATTTAAATCATGAAACTCAATATAAACATTAATATGTCTGTTCTTTTTCTGAACTAGAATAATATTAGCAAGCCAAGTGGGATACTTCTTTTCATGAATAAATCCATCCTCTATGAGCTTCCTAGTTTCAAAGATCACCTACTGTTCAATCTCTAATCTCATCCTATGAGGGGTCTGTTTAACAAAGACTACATCGGGCATCTGGTTTTGGGCAAGGCATCTCCATATAATTCAAGGAAAAGCAATATTTAAATTCTAATAGTAGCTTGATGTAATCTTGAGCCTCCAAGTTAGACAATAAGGCACAATAAAAAATAGTCCTAAGCTCTAATTTAGTAACCAAGTTTACCTCACACAGTTTTTCCATGGTAGAAGTGGTGCCATCTTCAAACTCATGTGGATCATTATGGACTCTATTCTCAACCTCATCTAGGTCTTCTTCATCAGTAAGTACAATAACCAAATATGATGAGAGACAGTGTGAACGTTGTTATGAGTTGACTGATTCTTCCCCATTTAACCCACACCTTCCTGGGTTTGAGGTAGTTCAATTTGCCAAAAATTTGTTTGCTGTAGAGCTCGTTCATTGGATGAAGTCAAAGGAATGATACCCCAGTATGCATTGCCTTCCATAATAGTGGAAAAGTAATGAAGATTATTTATAACCTCCTTATCCATAGCGGTCTCTTAAGGACCCTATCTCTTAAGACCTAGTGGGGCAGCTACACAATGGGATAAAGAAGCACACTCACTATATCGTGGTGTCATGAAGG
Source organism: Dendrobium nobile (assembly GCA_022539455.1). Taxonomy (NCBI): domain Eukaryota; kingdom Viridiplantae; phylum Streptophyta; class Magnoliopsida; order Asparagales; family Orchidaceae; genus Dendrobium; species Dendrobium nobile. The sequence continues at coordinate 42,348,367 of CM039729.1, read as the reverse complement.
ATTTGAACAAAGGAGGTATAGAATGCGTGATAGTTTGTAGTGAGCCATAAACACTAGTGGAAGGAGTAACAGAAGATTATTGACGAGACTCTTAGACTCTTATTTTGCACATATGATGGGAAAGGGATTATTTCATTAGTAGTCTTATATCAGAAGTCTACTTCCTTGTCTAAGCTACTCTCAACAAATAAACCGCCCTCAGGTATCGTATACCTATAGAAAGTAGAGAGTGAACTGTAATTAGTGGAATCGAGCGGTGATGAGGGAACTCAATGAAGATGAACATTGATTATCTCATCATTTAAAGAGTTGGACTCAACTATTAAACATGATGTATAAAGATTTGAGGGTGGAAAATTTTGAGTTTCAAAGTTTCTGGAGGGCAATTTGACTCTCTACCTATAGTTCTTCCTCATCATCCCCTACCTCTACTATAGAGAACATCGTACCAAACTACAAATTTAAAAAGAGATCTATTAGAATATCCAGTGGAAACACATTCCTTAATAGCAACCTGTAATGGACCTTGTACTAGTGCTTATATAGGCCCTGTGTATTTGACTACATAGGACCCTATACATTACTAGTAGGTATCACTGGTGATAGGGTAGGAGGAGGTTCACGAGTCTTCCAAGGTATGTAATGCTCGGCATCATCATAAATAGAAACCTTGTGTATAGCAAAGGTTGAGTATTCCTAAGAATGGAATACTCAAGATCATTCCTCGCATACTTCAAATATTGGTGCAAGGTAGAGGGTACAATTCCATATTCTTGTAGCTAAAACCTTCCGAAGAGAGCCCTATATAAAGTATCAGCTACGATCACAAGAAACTTTGGTTCAGTTAGGAAATTCCAAAACTTTAAAGGCAGGGTGATAGACCCTAGAGAGCACTGGCCTTGGTTATTTAAGCCTTTCAACATAATTTTCTCAGAAGTGACCTTCAAATGACCTAGCGAGAGGCTTTTTAAAGTTTCATAGCTAAGTATATTAACTAAAACCACCTGATCAATGAAGACCCAACTCAACCCATAACTATTTATTTCAGTGGTGACATAAAAGGCATGATTGTGCTCAAAAGTCTCTAAGAGAAGGTCTCAATCTGAAAATGTAATACATGGCATTTCTCTCAAATAATACGTAATCAGCAAATTCAGAAGTAAAGAAGGCTTAATTGGAGTATGGCTCAAGTAGCGCTTTTACCATGGTATTTCTAAAGTCAGGAGACATCTTCAAAGTATCGTAGATACTAAGGATGGAAGGAATTTTCCTTAAAGAAACCAACACTTTATAACTAACCTCAAGCTGAGGGAATTTCCTTTCTCCTTAGATTGCTCTTAAGAGGAAGGGATATGATTATCATGATGGGTAAAAATATTTTTATCTTTTTCTTTTTAATTCTTAGTCATCATAGGTCAAAGGATTTTCCCTGAACACAAGTGAACTTCTTATATTGAGTCATCCTCAATAGGAGATTCACTTGGCTCAGCAGTGATGACTTATACTGCTCTAAGGATAAAGAGAAGTGTGGGTTCTTAGACTCATCTTTTGAATCCATGTGACAACTACCCTTTGGAATAGTGAATACAAGTTCTTAATCATACTCAAATTCTTCATCACATACATAATCAATAATATTATAAGAAAAATGTTACACATGAAAAGAGCTAGTGCTAGAAGAAGTAGAACTAGAATTAACACAAGACTAAAAGTAGCTAGAATCATCTTTTTCTATTATTTCAATATAAGTCATATGATGAACGAAATCCTTCAAGTTAGCACAGGAAGGGGTCTCATCTTCTATTTTGAGGTTACAATAATCTTTTCTCTTTTATACATTTTCTTATTAGATAGAGAAGGAGAAGAAATATACTCAATAGACACTATAATAAAATAAGAAGAAAAAGGTACTAGCGAAGTCACTAGGCTAGCAAAAGTCAGCTTGGCCTGGATGGCCTCTTCTCAACTACCTCCAAAATCTGAACTGCTTAGTTGATCATTTATTTTATCTTCTGAGATAGTGCTAGTTGTCACTCTCCCTTAGAACCACAAGGTGATCTACTACTACTGGTCTGACCATCATCGCAGTTGGAACTAAAAATCATCTAAAACATCTGAGTAGTCTTACCCTGGGTTGTACCAAGTCACTATCCTGAAGGCATATATTTCCACTAGCCTTGAGCCTCTCAACTTTATCTTTGAATACATAGCTTTCTTATATAATAAGCTCAATCTATCTATGGATAGGATAATAAAGTGGTTGATTCATTTTCCCCTCTTCTTAAACTCTATTGTTTGTCGGTAATGTTAAGAAGTTCTTCTAAAAAACAAATTTGAAAATATTCTTTACACTTTCTCTTTTAAAGGGGTATTCCTTACTAAACTTCACCTATAGGCACAGTTGATTCTTTGGAGTCCTATAGGAGGGTTTAGGATGTGTTGCTGCTAAATAGTTATGTGCAACTATTGTGGAGGTGCTAAACTGGTCATGGGCTTCTTTTCCTTATCTGGTGGACCATAGGTGTCGTATACCTCCCCATTCCTAAGAGGAGGTGCCCTGAAGACTCCTACCACTGAGTTCTATGTGAAGGTTGATGCTCAACCATAGGAGGGACTGCATCAGGTATGCTATTATGTAAAGTAATCACCTTTATCAATATTTTTTAAAAGGTTCTAATGCTAAAACCTTTCGGGTAAGGTGCTATAAGGCCATCTATGTTTTTCAATAGAATCTTTACTATATGCTGCTTTTATAATTAGGGCTCACACTATAACTTGAGGTTCCTCCATCTGATTATGTAATTTAGTAGAGTCTCTTGGGGATGCTACCTTGACATATTAAACTCTCCCACTATAACTCTATCCTCAGTGCTGACAAACCTCTAAACAAACAGCTGCTTAAGTTTGGCAAAAATGCATACTAAATCCCTAAGGCTATCAATTGAACGATCATCGCCGCCATAGCTCTAGCCATCTATGTCTATATGTGTAGAACTATGGCCCCTATATAAACTAACCCAGAAGATCCACCAACCTCAGGCTCTCCCTACTCATCAACATCCTCTAACTCTCTCTGCTCCTTCGAGAGGCCTCGATTAGTAATCACAAATACTCTGTACACTAGTATGTCTCCAATTAACTCCTCCTTGAGTGTGTCCTACTTGGAGAGGGTCTAAATAAAGCTTATATATACATGCCCATAGGGGAAGAGACTCTATGGGGGCTAGGAATTAAAACTACCTCTACCTGACCTAATGAACTATCGGGAGGAACTAAAACATCTGAATCTTCTACTATGCCAGTAATCTTCGAGACAACCTCAAACTTAGAAGGAACCACTATCTCTAAATTTGAAACCACCTTTAATGAGTTTATAGACTCATCCAACTATATTGTCCAGACAGGATAGCATGCTAGTTGTCATCTCTATACCCACCGGCTATGGTGGGATCAAGTAAGGGAAGCTAATTATTGAGTAACTGAACAAATCTAAGGTCTAGTATGCTCCAACTACTATCTTCATCTATGATGATGTGGGAATTATCTAATAGTAGAAGGAACTGTCTATGGTATTGAATGTTCGTTAGAGATGTTAAGCCCTATAGAACTGGCCCAAGGCTAACCAAGAAGGGGGGTGAATTGATATTTTTTAAAAAAATCTTCAGGCAAAGCACAAATACAAACCAAATCACCACAAAGAAAAAAGGTGCGAAAAAATAAATGCGGAAGCAGTAAAACCAAGAACACATGGGTTTATAGTGGTTCGGTCAACTCGACCTACGTCCACTCCCCGGAGGCGCCCTCCGAGTATTACACTACAATCGTGACTCTCCTTTAGCCCCCACAGCTAGGCAGAGAAGCCTTTACAAACACCTCTTTTTGCCACACCCGGTAAGGCAGAGAACCTTCCTCCTTTTTCTTCCTCCTGAAGTAGGCAGAAAACCTCGATCGCTTACTGGAACTTGCCTCTCCCAACCCTTCCAAGGACAAGATCCTCTCTCTCTCTCTCTCCCCTCTCTCTCTCTCTCTCTCTCTCTCTCTCTCTCTCATTCTCCTTTAGGTTTTCTCAGGTCAAGATAGCAGCCAAAGATCATCAAAAATGTTGAATAAGAGCTCTTAAATAGAAGAGCTTCAAAGGAGCTCATTAATTGCAAGTTGCCGACTATATTGTCCAGGATGATATGGAAATCATCCTGGCCGATCGGTATAAATCCCATGAGATCGGCCAGGGCATCTCCCTGAATGCACACTAGGCGACTGAAAATTGACTTAATCATCCCGGACGATATCACGATCATCCAGGCCGATCAGTTTAAATCAGAGGAAAATCGTCCAGAGCATCGCCCTGAATTTGTGCTGGCCGATATTAATCGTCCAGGAGTAACTAAGGGTTTTTGAATAGATCGTCCTGGCCGATCCTACGATCGTCCAAGATGATGTGATCGTATCAATCATCCTTAATTACTTCCTTGATTTTTCTGGTTAATTAAGGTATAATTGTGAATATCGTCCAGGCCGATCCAAGATCGTCCTGGCCGATTTCCAAAAATACAAAATACTATAATTATTTATGGCGGAAATTTCTTTTTGTTTTGATCATATCATCCTGGCCGATACACGTATCGTCCACGCTGATTTGCTAATGACGGCTGCCTTAATTAAGAGCCCCTTATTAGAATTTCTATTTTAAGCCAGATCATCCAGGACGATGTAAATATCGTCCTGGCCAATTTGAGTAAAAATAGAATTTCTAAGTCTCTCAAGTGTGTGTGTAGGGTTACTTTGCATTAGTCACACCAAAGATTACAATTGACTCAAGAGGGGAAAAAAATTACAGACTGACTCAACCCTAATCTACCCCATCTTGAGCTGATTCTGATTTCCGTTCGATCTTTGAGTCCTGAAAAGTCAGTAGAAAAAAGTAGTCATAGTGAAGCAAGATATATTTGCTATCATCAAAATCATAATCTAAAAATATGTTTGTAACAATCTCCCCCTTTTGATGATGGCAAAAAAAAGTAGGAAAATCTCAGTAAAAATTACAGTTCATTTAAAATTTCAAAGTTACAAGCATTAACTTTTCCTACCACATCCTACTCCCCCTTTTGTCATCACAAAAGTGGGTTCTAGACACACATAAAGAAAAAGGAAAAACACAACAAAAACTAAAACAAACTACAAGACAAACTACAGAAAATAGAAAATAGAAAATAAAAACTAGAAAAACGAGGGATCATGATCATCAGATGAGGTGGTGGAGGTGGCTGCTAAAAGAAGCCAGCTAGCATAGTAAACTTAGCATTGAACCAGGTGATGTCCTGGTCATGCTGCTGCTGCTGGTGAGTAATGTAGCTGTCAAAATGGGCTAAGTCCTCTGTGCGGTGCTACTCGTAGCGGGCCATGTCCTCAGAATGTTGCTGCTCCTATGCAGCAACGTAAGCATCGAAGAGGGTCTCCCATTGATCAAACCTCTCCACTAACTGGTCAAGTTGAGAGTGTTGGTGAAGAGGAGTAGGATCAGGAACAAGAGCGGGAGCGGGAGCCTCCTCCTCCTCAGCCCCCCGAGGTTCCTCATCTCCAAGGTGGAGACGAGTACTGTGAAGGATAGTGAAAGAATTGTTTGAGTAGCAAGGAGGCTGAAGGTCATGATGACCAAGATATTAAAGATTGTAGTTGGTTTCAAAAATATAGGCTATGTGATGTCCTAAAGCAAGGTTGGGTTTCCTCCTATGGCTTGGATCACGGATTGTAGTTAAATGATCAATGTATCGAAAGATTAGATCAATAAAATTGAAATCTCTATGAGCCATGATCTAAAAGATGGTAAGAGAAAGTAATGGGGTGATGTGGATTCTGTCCCCGGCTTTTGGAATTATGGAGGTGCGAAGGACATGTTGGATTGTCCTAGCATCTTTGACTAAAGAGCTAGTCTCTCCAACATGAAAGGAAGAGTTGGTTTGGCATAGAAAATATTTTTCCGCAGACCAGTTGAAGTCAGGATCAGAGATAATTATATGTAGCTTATCCCCGTTGGTGGATAGCTGCAAAAGTTCAGCACAGTCTTGATATGTGATCTCAACCAGGCGTCGATTCATATAGGAGGTCAGGGCTGTGAAAGTAGGATTTATACGAAGATTTGCATAAAATTCTAACAGAAGTTCTGAAGAAAAAGGGATAGTGAGGGTAAGATTAAAACAGAGAGAAGAGTGAGCAAAGAGATCCACTACCGGATACGAAAGGTGGACAGGATTGATGGTTCTAGAAAGAGTGATGCCACATTCTTTGTAGCGACGGTAAGCTGCATGATCTTCTACCTCCCTGAGTCGAGGGTCCATATTGGCTCTTGAGGAACTTCCAGAAGCTTGTCGGACTCGCTTCCCACCAGCCACAGCAAGAAATCAGTAAGAAAACACAAGAGAAGAAGACGTGTAAGGTGAAAAAACATGGCTGGAATGGCTTGTATTTAAAGAAAATGGCCATATCATCCAGGTCGATCGCAGATCGTCCAGGACTATATGGTACAATAATTGCGTACAGGCTAATTGGTCAAAAAGGAGGTCCGATCATCCAGGCCGATCAGATATCGACCAGGACGATTAGACACAGGCAATCATCCCGAGGAGTCAAGCTGGACGACCATTAAAAAAAGGCAGATCATCCAGGCTGATTAGGTGTATCGTCCTGGATGATGCAAAATAATTGATGGTACCGGCCAAATTTAAGACGTTTTAAATCTGTGTCACGTGTATCATCCAGGACGATCAGTGAATTGGCCAGGCCGATTGTCCAAAAATGGATCGTCCGGGGCCGATTTTAAGGATTTAAATGTCCTGACACGTGGATCATCCAGGACGATCTAGTGTATCAGTTAGGACGATGACCATAAATTCATTGGCCAGGATGAAAATGGTATCGGCCAAGACGATCAAAAGAGATTATAATTGAGTTCGATCATATCGTCTAGGACGATACGGGATCGTCCGGGACGATGAGTTACAAAAAGCTCATAAAAGATTCAGCAGATAGAATTTTGAAGGAATTGTCCTATCGTTCAGGATGATACAATATCAACCTGGACGATGTAACAAAGAGTCTGCAAAACAAGGTTAGATAGAGATGATCAGAGAAAGCCCTAAACAACAATAAATACAAACAACAACAAAAAAATAAACAAGGAAAAGAATTTTTTTTTTTTCTAATATTTTTTTTTGTTTTTAGCAAAGCAAGCATTTGATGAATTTCCAAACAATTAAATTTTAGAGATTCAAAAGATCAAAGAGTTAACAAGTCAAAATCTGAAAAAGGTAGAATATCCGATCTTGTTAATCCCTAGCTCGGACTTCTTTCAGGGCAATAATCATCCTTTTTAAAAACAAAAGGTCTAACTCAGAAAAACATTACTGGGTAAAAAGAAGATCAAATCAAAACTTGGTTACAAAGAAAATATCTTATAAATAATATAACAAAGTAATTTGTCTCAATCATGGAATTTGAAATCAAGACTTTAAAAGCATTAAATAACCAATGAGTTCTCTAAGTTTTAAAAGTTTTGAAAAGAGAGGGTAGCTTGCATTTAGTGGTCTCATTTTATGCCTCTTATCACTTTGATTGGCTCTTTCAGCATCTTTTGATTTTTGATACACTTTTGTGTATATAGTTTTCTTTTCAATTTGACGTCATTGGCCTCTTTCCTTTTTAATTCTTGCAAGCTAAAAACTCTTTAACAAACCCTTTAAAAAGAACCTTAGTTGTGAGTATATCCTCCAAATATTAGAGAATAGGAGCTCTCTCTAACATAGGGAAGAAGAAGCCACAAAACAAAATCATAATCATGTGATAAATGCAATGGCAAGATTTCAATTAACTTGAAAGATACATAAGAACTTTAGATATTATACACAAGATAGATTATGGTAGCAAGATAAAAAGAATCTTAGTTTCAACAAACCAGTTATCAATATGAGATAGACTTTTGTCTAGAAAAGAAAATTATGTCACTAAAAGAGGTTAGAGGGAGGGAAACCATCAACGGTGTTTCTCCCTTTAACCGATTTAGATATGATAATCAATGGCTTTAAATCTCCAAAATCTAAAAGCTTAAAAAATAATCATATAGAAAACCAATCATAAAGGCAAAGTAAAAATAAAATAATCTAAAACAACAAAAAGCTAGCACACACAAAAAAAAAATAACACAAAACTAATTAAGAAATATTTCAAGAAATTATGAAGCAGCAAGTTTAAGCAATTTTAAGCTGCGAGCCTCCATATGTCCAATTATCCTATGCTCCCACGAGGTCTTTGGTGAGAGCACACCTGTAAAACTCAACAACAGTCATATTTAGGAACCCAAACTAGTTTGGGTCCCTTCTTAGGAAAAGTAGAATATATTGCAATTGTGGTATGCTATGAATCATGTACCTTAGGTCTCCACACCCAATGTGTACTATGGTGAACGGTGCAAGTGTGTGAGATGTGTCCTAACATGCCACAAGAAAAACATCAAACTCCAGGAAAAGGTTTTCTTAAATGGTTTGAGTTATAATGCCTCTTCTTAGGTCTTGGCTTTTGATTAAGAGTAGGAATCATCCAAGTTTTCTTAAATGTATTCAATTCATTATTAATTCTAAATTCTTTTTTTTTAGAACATCATTCTCAACCCTCAAGTTTTTCTCTTTCTCTTTAGATTTCATGAAATCAAATTGAAGAGAGATGTGTGAAACTTTTAATGCTTCATTCTCATCAAATAATCCCGAGTGATTTTTGTTCAAATCATCAAATTCATCAAGAAGAGCCGTGTGATTAGAATCAATCGTTGAATGATCTTTAAGAATAACTTCATACTCTTTTTGTAAGTTTACAAGTTCCAATTTTAAGTTAGCATGAATCTTCTTAAGTTTTTTGTATGATGCATGGATTTTCTCACAAATCTCAAATAATTCATCATAGGATAGTTTACATACCTCTTCATCATTGCTTTGCTCAAGATGATCTTCCCCCATAAAGCACATGTTTGTTGTCTCTTCCTCTGGTTCAGTCACAGAGGAATCAATACCAGATTCTGCCCAGAACGCCTTTTGGACTCTTTTCTTGTCCTTCCTAAACTTAGGTATCTCTTCACCCTTTTCCTTTTCTTTGCTCGAGTGATCTTGAAGTGTAAGACAATCGGCTTTCACATGTCCAGGCTTCCTGCATTCATAACAAACAATATCAGAAGATTCTTTAGAATATTTGCTATCCTTACCTTTTCTCCAATGATGCTTTTGCTTCTTCCTTAGAAAGTTTCTAAATTGCCTTGAGATGAAGGCAACTTCATCGCTCTCAAACCCGGAAGAATCGGAGTTAGATTTGTGTACCTTTAGTGCTATCGTTTTCTCTTTCTTCTTCTCACCTGCATCAAGATTTGTTTGATTCACCCCTTGCTCATAAGCAATGAGTGAGCCAAGTAAGTTATCAATCGAGTACGTGTTCAAATCCTTAGATTCAGTTATAGCAGTAATTTTTGCATCAAAAGAGGATGGCAAGCATTGTAAAATTTTGTTTACTTTTTTAAAATTTGAAAGCTCTCTTCCTAAGGCATGCAAGGAAGTAATAATCTGAGTAAATCTCGTATACATTTCAAAAATTGATTCATGAGGTTTCATACGAAAAGTTTATAGCCATGTAAGAGAATGTTCAAATGGGATTGTTTAACTTCATTAGTGCCTTCATAAGTGACACAATTTATCCAAATTTTCTTTACCAGTTTTGTAAGTGGAAACACGCATGTAGTTTTCTAATTTTAATGCACAAAAAAAACAATTAAGACATTTTGCATTCAATTGAGCCAGATCCCTATAATCTAAAGTCCATTCAGTAAAAGGAAGTGGAACATTAATTCCATTAAGTTTCCCAGTTGGAGGTTTGTAACCATCCTTAACAAGCATCCACATACGATGGTCAGTTGATTGTAGAAAAATAGACATGCAAGTTTTCCAAAAATTAAATGGGATATTATCAAACAAAGGTGGTCGGATAATAGAATACCCTTACAGCATATTACGATTCCAAAAGTTAGCCATGGATCAAAATTCAAAAAGTTTTCAAACTTAATTTTTATGAATCCCGCTTTGATACCACTTGAAAGTTCATTAGGGATGTTAAGCCCTATAAAACTGGCCCAAGGCTAACCAAGAGGGGGGGTGAATTGGTATTTTTTAAAAAAATCTTTAGGCAAAGCACAAATACAAACCAAATCACCACAAAGAAATACCGTGTGGAACAAATAAATGCGGAAGCAGTAAAAATAAGAATACAAGGGTTTATAGTGGTTCGGTCAACTCGACCTACGTCCACTCCCCAGAGGCACCCTCCGAGTATTGCACTACAATCGTGACTCTCCTTTAGCCCCACCCGGCAAGACAGAGAACCTTCCTCCTTTTGCTTCCTCCTGAAGCAGGCAGAGAACCTCAATCGCTTTCTGGAACTTACCTCTCCCATCCCTTCCAAGGACAAGAGACTCTATGGAAGAAGAAGTGGAACAATGCTTGGAGCAACCCTTGTGAATCCCCTCACAAGCTCCCCCTCACAAGATCCTCTCTCTCTCTCTCCTTTAAGTTTTTTCAGGTCAAGATAGCAGCCAAGGATCATAAAAAATGTTGAACAAGAGCTCTTAAATAGAAGAGCTTCAAAGGAGCTCATTAATTGCAAGTTGCCGACTATATCGTCCAAGACGATATGGAAATTGTCCTGGTCGATCAGTATAAATCCCATGAGATTGGCCAGGGCATCACCCTGAATGCAAACTGGACAATTGAAAATTGACTTGATCGTCCTGGACGATATCACGATCGTCCAGGACGATCAGTTTAAATCAGAGGAAACTCATCCAGAGCATCGCCCTGAATTTGTGTTGGCCGATATTAATCGTTCAGGAGTAACTAAGGGTTTTTGAATAGATTATCCTGGCAGATCCTACGATCATCCAGTACGATGTGATTGTATCAATCATCTTTAATTACTTCCTTGATTTATCTGATTAATTAAGGTATAATTATGAATATCGTCCAGGCCAATCAAAAATCGTCCTGGCCGATTTCCAAAAATATAGAATAACTTAATTATTTATGGCGGCAATTTTTTTTTATTTTGATCCTATCATCCTTGCTGATACACGTATCGTCCAGGTCGATTTGCTAATGACGGCAGCCTTAATTAAGAACCCCTTATTAGAATTTCTATTTTAAGCCAGATCATCCAGGATGATGTAAATATCATCCTAGCCGATTTGAGTAAAAATAAAATTTCTAAGTCTCTCAAGTATGTGTATGAAGGGTTACTTTACATTAGTCACACCAAAGATTACAATTGACTCAAGAGGGAAAAAATAAAATTACAGACTGACTCAACCCTAATCTACCCCATCTTGAGTTAATTCCGATTTCTGTTCGATCTTTGAGTCCTGAAAAGTCAGTAGAAAAAAGTAGTCGTAGTGAAGCAAGATATGTTTGCTATCATCAAAATCATAATCTAAAAATATGTTTGTAACAGGTATAACTATAGGAACTAAATTAATCGGTTAACGTTATGGTATCCTCTCTGCCACCAACACTTATACCTTAAAGACTATCTCTATTACTAAATATGTACCTACAAAATACAATAGAGTAACCTATCTCCAGTGATAGGCCCTCAAAATTATGCTAGTGGGATGATACTCTAAATAATCTAGTGAGGGCTTAAGTAGCATCGTCCTTAGGGACTCTAGCACATAGTAAAGTAGTGGCAACTTAAGGGGCAACAACAATGTGAGCGACATTCTCCTTATCACCAGTTTATGTAAGAGGAGAGAAGCATCCTCTAAGTACTAGTCCTATCTTATGTGCTACTATAATTGAAAGTTCGATGGGGATGTTAAGCCCTATGAACTTAGTCCCAAACTAACCAAGAGGGGGGGGTGAATTGGTATTTTAAAAACTTCGTTTTTTAAACAAAGAAATAAAGTTGCATAAACCAAATCACACAACGGAAATAATGCGGAATTTTAAACGTGCGGAAGCAAGAAAAGAAACACAGAGATTTATAGTGGTTCGGTCGACTCGACCTACGTCCACTCCTTGGAGACACCCTCCAAGTATTGCACTACACAAAAAGTGACTCTCCTTTAGCCCCCACGGCTAGGTGGAGAAACCCTTACAAGAACCTCCTTTTTGCCACCCCGGCAAGGCAGAGAACCTCTCTCCTTTTGCTTCCTCCTGAAGCTGGCAGAGAACCAGAACCAAAAGCACAACTCCTTACCTCTACCGACCCTTCCACGGACGAGAAACTCTAGACGAAGACGACGCAGAGAGATCCTTGAAGCAACCCTTGTGAAACCCCTCACAAGCTCCCCCTCACAAGATCCTCTCTCTCTCTTCTCTCTCTCTTTCTCTCCTCAAGGTCTTCTTAGGTCAAGGCAGCAGCCAAAGGTCTTTTTAAAAACGTTGAACAAGAGCTCTTTAAATAGAAGAGCTTCAAAAGAGCTCATTAATTGCAAGTTGCCGACTTTATCGTCCAGGCCGATATGGCCATCGGCCTGGCCGATCAGTACAAATTAATGAAGATCGGCCAGAGCATAGCCCTGGATGCCAGATTGGACGATTGAAAATTAGCTTGATCGTCCAGGCCGATCTCACGATCGTCCTGGCCGATCAGTTCAAATCAGACGAAAATCGTCCTGACAATAGCTCTGAATATGGGCTGGCCGATATTGATCGTCCTGAAGTAACTTAAGGTTTTTGACTAGATCGTCCTGGCCGATCCTGCGATCGTCCAGGACGATATGATCGTATCAATCATCCTTAATTACTTCCTTGATTTCCTGAACAATTATGGCATAATCTGTTAATATCGTCCAGGCCGATCCGAGGATCGTCCTGGCCGATAATTTAAAGATATGCTATACCATACCTGTCTATGGCGGCTACTTCTTTCTGTTTTGAGCTTATCGTCCTGGCCGATACACGTATCGTCCAGGCCGATCAGTTAACGTTGGCTGCCTTAATCAAGAACCCTTAATTAGACTTTCTGTTTTAAGCTGATCGTCCAGGCCGATACAAGATATCGTCCTGGCCGATATGAGTAAAAACAGAATTTCTAATTCTCTCAAGTGTGTGTGTGAAGGGTTACAAAGTATCAGTCTTTTTGACTATTACAAGTGGACTCAAAAGGTAAAAATAAAAGTACAGACTGACTCAACCCTAACCCTACGCATTCCTGAACTTGGCTCCTTTTTGATTGTCCGATCGTCGATTCCTGAAAAGTTAGAAGCAACAAGCTGTCCAAGAAAAGCAGTGTTTGTCAATCATCAAAACATAAGACATGAAAAAAAAGATTTGCAACAATCTCCCCCTTTTTGATGATGACAAAACACAAATAAAAAAGAAAAAAAAAAAAAAAAAAAAAAAAAAAAGGTTACAACATCAACTTTTCCTTACCACATCCTATCCTACTCCCCCTTTTTGTCATCACAAAAAGAGAGTCCAGAAACAGTAAAAAAAGAACAACAAACATCACGAAAGACTACTACAGAAAGACAAGAAACAATAACTCAAAGTACAAACTAAAAGAACGAGGGATCCTGATCATCAGATGGAGGAGGTGGAGGTGGCTGCTGAGAGTAACTGGCAAGGGTAGTAAACTGAGCATTGAACCAGGCGATGTCCTGGTCATGCTGCTGCTGCTGGTGAGTGAGAAAACTGTCAAAACGAGCTAGGTCCTCAGTGCGGTGATGCTCGTAGCGGGCGATGTCCTCAGAGTGTTGTTGCTCTTGGGCAGCAACATATGCATCAAACCTGGTCTCCCAACGATCAAATCTTGCAATCAACTGATCTACCGGAGAATGTTGGTGAAGAGGGACAGGGTCAGGAAAGGGAGCTGGAGCGGGAGCCTCCTCCTCTCTAGCCTCCCGTGGTTCATCCGGGTGGAGACGAGTACTGTGCAGGGTGCTGAAGGAATTGTTTGAGTAGAAGAGAGTTGGGAGATCTGGTGGATTGGGATATTGAATTTGGTATTTGGTTTCTAGAACATAGGCTATGATATGTCCTAAGGCTAGATTTGGCTTTCTTCTGTGGCCTGGGTTGCGAATTGTTGTGAGGTGATCAATGTAACAAAAAAATAGATCTGCAGTGTTAAATTCCCTATGTGCCATGATGTAGAAGGTAGTGAGGGAAAGTAGAGGGGTAATGTGGACACGGTCGCCGGCTTTTGGAATGACAGATGTGCGAAGGACATGTTGGATTGTCCTAGCATCTCTGACTAAAGAGCTAGTCTCTCCAACATGGTAACGGGCATTGGTCTGGCGAAGAAAGTGGTTTGCCGTGGACCAGTCAAAATCAGGGTCAGAGGCAATAAGGTGCAGCTTATCTCCGGTGGTGGATAGCTGTAAAAGTTCAACACAGTCCTGATATGTGATTTCGACAGGGCGTCGATTCACATAGGAGGACAGGGCTGTGAAGGTAGAGTTTATGCGGAGGTTTGCAAAGAATTCTAACAGGAACTCAGAATTGAAAGGAAAAACAAGTGATAGAATGAAACAAAAGGAAGTGTGTGCGAAGAGATCCATTACCGGGTAGGAAATGTGGGTCGGATTGATAATTCTGGAGACCGTAATTCCACAATCTTTATAGCGATGATAAGCAGCTTCATCTTCTGCTTCACGGAACCGAGGGTCAACCCTTGCCCTCGAGGAACTTCCAGAGGTCTGACGGACGCGCTTCCCACCAGCCATATGAGAGAACTTTAAGCAGAAAATCAAAGGAGAAAGGATAAGGTGTGAGAAAACATGGCTGGATCGGCCTGAATTTAAAGAAACGTTCATATCGTCCTGGGCGATCGCAGAATCGTCCAGGCCGATATGTGTCAATAATTACGTACAGGCCGATTGGTCAAAAAGGCGGTCCAATCGTCCGGGCCGATCAGATATCGGCCAGGCCGATTAGACACAGGCTATCGGCCCGAGGAGTCAGTCTGGACGACCATTGAAAAAGCAGATCGTCCGGGCCGATTAGGTGTATCGTCCAGGACGATGCACAATAATTGATCGTACCGGCCGAAGTTAAAACGTTTTAAATGCTTGCCACGTGTATCGTCCGGGACGAACAGTGGATCGGCCCGGCCGATGGTCCAATAATGGATCGTCCGGGGCCGAATTTAAAGATCAAAACGTACTGACACGTGGATCGTCCGGGACGGTCCAGTGTATCGGCCAGGACGATGTACATAGAATGCATCGGCCAGACAAATATACTATCGGCCAGGACTATTATCATGAGTTTTGATCAAATCGTCCAGGACGATAATGTATCGTCCAGGACGATGATTTTCATTAAGCACAGAAAAAGGTCAGCAGATGGATTTTGGAAAGAATTTGTCCTATCGGCCAGGCCGATGTGACTTGAAATTGAAATCAAGAAAGGAATGGTGATGATCAAGACCCTCAAAAATAAAACAAAAGAAAAGACAGTCAAAGACACAAAAAGAAAAAATAAAACAAACATCGAATATTTTTGGATTTTAATTTTTCTACATTTTTTTTTGTTTTATGAAGGCATCATATGAGAATTCTTTTCATGAATTTAAACATTTAAGGTTTTTAGGAGATCAAGAGGTTTAACAAAATCTAATTAGAAGAAGATTGAAAAACTGATTCTATTAACCCTAGATCGGACATTCTTCAGGGTACAAAAAAATCTTTTAAAAACAACAGAGTCCTAACATGAAATAACACAAGAGGTTTTAAGAAGATCCAATCAAGACTTGTTAAACAACTAAAGAATCTTATAAATAATAAACCAAAATAGTTTTTCTCAATCATGGAATTTGAAATCAAATCTTTGAACGTATCACCTAATCAATGAGTTTTCTAAGTTTTAAGAGTTTTATCAAAGAGATGATAGCTTGCAATTAGTGGGCTAATTTTATGCCTATTTTCACTTTTATTGGCTCTTTGAGCATCTTTTGATTTTTAATACACTTTTGTGTATTTTTCTTTTCAATTTGGCTTCATTGGCCTCTTTCCTTTTTATCTTTTGCAAGCTAATAACTCTTTTAATATACCCTTAAGGAAAATACTTAGTTGTGAGTATATCCTCCAAATATTAGAGAATAGGGGCTCTCTCTCTAACATAGGGAAGAACAATCCACAACACAAAATCAAGATCACGTGATGACAGCAATGGTAAGATTTCAAAAGCTTGAATGATATCAAAGAATTTTGACTATTATGCATAAGATGACTTAATGTAGCAAGATTAGAAGGATATCTTAAAAAGCCATTGGTTAAACTGAGTTTAGACTTTTTGTTTTATAAAAGAAAAATCATGCCACTAAACAAAGTCAGAAGAGGAAAAACATCACCAGTTTACTCTCTTTAACTAATTTAGAAAAGCTAAACCCTATCAAAACAAAAAACTCTAATATTTAAAAGCTTGAGAAGTTTTATCATATGGAAGCCCAAAAAAAAATAAATAAAGACTAAAATGAAAAACAAAAACAAACAATAAGCAAACTAAAGACAACAAAAAAAATAAACACAAAGACTAAAAATAAAAGTCACACAAAAACTAAAGATATCAAGCAAGTGATAAAACAACAGATTTTAGCAATTGAGCTGTAAGCCTCCTTATGTTCAGTTATCCTATGTTCCCACGAGGTCTTTGGTGAGAGCACTCCTGCAAAATTCAACAACAGTTAGTTTTAGGAACCCAAACAGATTTGGGCTCCTTCTTAGGAAATGTAGAGTGCAATGCAGATGTGGTATGTATTGAATCATGCATCTTAGGTCTCCATACCCAATGTGTACTGCGGTGAACTGTGCAAGTGTGTGAGATGTGTCCTAACATGCCACAAGAAAAACATTGAATTCCAGGAAAAGGTTTTCTTAAATGGTTTGAGTAAAAATGCCTCTTCCTAGGTTCTGGCCTTTGATTAAACATTGGTGTCATCCTAGCTTTCTTACATGTTTCCAAATTATTTTGAATTCTCAAGTTAGTTCTCTTTAATGCATCATTCTCAATCCTCAGATTTTTCTCAATCTCTTTAGATTTCTTAAGATCATCATTAAGTGAGGTGTGTGAAGCTTTTAATGCATTACTTTTATCAATTAATTCCAAATGCGTCTTGTTTAATTCATCAAATTCATCGAGTAGAGCCATGTGATTTGAATCAATCGTTGCATGATCTTTGAGAAAAACTTCATGCTCTTTTTGTAGATTTAAAAATTCTAATTTCAAGCTAGCATGAGTTTTCTTAAGGTTTTTGTATGATGTATGGATTTTTTCACATATTTCAAACAATTCATCATATGTTGGTTTACATACCTCTTCCTCATCACTTTGGTTTTCTCCCATGAAACACAAGTTTGTTGTTTCTTCCTCTGGTTCAGTCTCAGAAGAATCAGTGCCAGATTCTGCCCAGAAGCTCCTTTGGTTTTTCTTTTTGTCCTTCCTAGACTTTGCTTTCTCCTCACCTTTTTCCTTTTCTTTGCTTGAATGATCTTGAAGTGTAGGACAATCGGCTCTTACATGTCCAGGTTTCCTGCATTCAAAACAAACAACATCAGAAGATCCTTTAATATGTTTATGATCCTTACCTTTTCTCCAACTTTGATGATGCTTTTGTTTCTTCCTTAGAAAGCTTTTGAATTGCCTTGTGATGAAGGCAACTCCATCGCTTTCAGACCCAGAAGATTCAGAATCCGATTTGTGTGCCTTCAATGCAATTGTTTTCTCCTTTTTCTTTTCACCTGTATCAAGATTTCTTTGATTCACCCCTTGCTCGTAAGCAATGAGTGAGCCAAGCAAGTTGTCAATAGAATAGGTGTTTAAATCTTTAGATTCAGTAATTGCAGTAATTTTTGCATCATAGGTTGAAGGCAAGCATCTCAAAATCTTGTTAACTTTTTCATAGTTCGAAAGCTCTTTTCCTAGTGCATGTAATGAGGTAGCAATCTGAGTAAACCTAGTGTACATGTCAGAAATCGATTCATGAGGTTTCATACGAAAAAGTTCGTAGTCATGCAAGAGAATGTTTAAACGGGATTGTTTAACTTCATTAGTGCCTTCATAAGTAATGCACAATTTATCCCAAATTTCTTTACCAGTTTTGCAAGTTGAAACACGCATGTAATCCTCAGATTTTAATGCACAGAAAAAACAATTCAAACATTTAGCATTTAGTTGAGCTAAATCTCGTTCATCAAAAGTCCATTCGGTAAAAGCAACTTCCGTTTTAAAACCGTTAATTTCACGAGAAGGTGGAGAATACCCTTCTTGTATAAGCATCCACATGCGATAATCAGTAGATTGTAAAAAAGTTGACATGCGAGTTTTCCAGAAATCAAAAGGTAGGTTATCGAACAGAGGAGGTCGGGTAATAGAATACCCTTCCGTAGTGTTGCGATTCCCAAAGTTAGACATGGATCAAATTCAAAAAGTTTTTAAACTTTAATTTTCGAATCAGGCGCTCTGATACCACTTGAAAGTTCGATGGGGATGTTAAGCCCTATGAACTTAGTCCCAAACTAACCAAGAGGGGGGGGTGAATTGGTATTTTAAAAACTTCGTTTTTTAAACAAAGAAATAAAGTTGCATAAACCAAATCACACAACGGAAATAATGCGGAATTTTAAACGTGCGGAAGCAAGAAAAGAAACACAGAGATTTATAGTGGTTCGGTCGACTCGACCTACGTCCACTCCTTGGAGACACCCTCCAAGTATTGCACTACACAAAAAGTGACTCTCCTTTAGCCCCCACGGCTAGGTGGAGAAACCCTTACAAGAACCTCCTTTTTGCCACCCCGGCAAGGCAGAGAACCTCTCTCCTTTTGCTTCCTCCTGAAGCTGGCAGAGAACCAGAACCAAAAGCACAACTCCTTACCTCTACCGACCCTTCCACGGACGAGAAACTCTAGACGAAGACGACGCAGAGAGATCCTTGAAGCAACCCTTGTGAAACCCCTCACAAGCTCCCCCTCACAAGATCCTCTCTCTCTCTTCTCTCTCTCTTTCTCTCCTCAAGGTCTTCTTAGGTCAAGGCAGCAGCCAAAGGTCTTTTTAAAAACGTTGAACAAGAGCTCTTTAAATAGAAGAGCTTCAAAAGAGCTCATTAATTGCAAGTTGCCGACTTTATCGTCCAGGCCGATATGGCCATCGGCCTGGCCGATCAGTACAAATTAATGAAGATCGGCCAGAGCATAGCCCTGGATGCCAGATTGGACGATTGAAAATTAGCTTGATCGTCCAGGCCGATCTCACGATCGTCCTGGCCGATCAGTTCAAATCAGACGAAAATCGTCCTGACAATAGCTCTGAATATGGGCTGGCCGATATTGATCGTCCTGAAGTAACTTAAGGTTTTTGACTAGATCGTCCTGGCCGATCCTGCGATCGTCCAGGACGATATGATCGTATCAATCATCCTTAATTACTTCCTTGATTTCCTGAACAATTATGGCATAATCTGTTAATATCGTCCAGGCCGATCCGAGGATCGTCCTGGCCGATAATTTAAAGATATGCTATACCATACCTGTCTATGGCAGCTACTTCTTTCTGTTTTGAGCTTATCGTCCTGGCCGATACACGTATCGTCCAGGCCGATCAGTTAACGTTGGCTGCCTTAATCAAGAACCCTTAATTAGACTTTCTGTTTTAAGCTGATCGTCCAGGCCGATACAAGATATCGTCCTGGCCGATATGAGTAAAAACAGAATTTCTAATTCTCTCAAGTGTGTGTGTGAAGGGTTACAAAGTATCAGTCTTTTTGACTATTACAAGTGGACTCAAAAGGTAAAAATAAAAGTACAGACTGACTCAACCCTAACCCTACGCATTCCTGAACTTGGCTCCTTTTTGATTGTCCGATCGTCGATTCCTGAAAAGTTAGAAGCAACAAGCTGTCCAAGAAAAGCAGTGTTTGTCAATCATCAAAACATAAGACATGAAAAAAAAGATTTGCAACAATAATATCCAGAGTGCGTAACTAGAAGTGGGCATGGCTTCTGCTGTAAGTTGACCACCCTTCTCTAAAATAGCTCCTGCTAAGCCACAGCCTCTTACATCTGCAACCTTGCTACCTCAGTTGCTGCAAACAAAAATATTTTATTTCTATTCCTCCAGGCCCTTCTCCCAAGAAAATAGGTGAAGGATAATGCAAAGTCTGAACCCACTACTTGAGGGACTAGGGGAACAAAAGCTACAAGAAGCACCACTATTTTGTCAACAGTCCTTAGGTGGGTGAGCCAAGCAAACATAGAAGCTTGATAAGAAGGAGGTTAAGCGGGCTCAATCCAGGCACCCCTCTTCCTAGAGGAAAAGGAAGGAAGGGGAACTGAAACTCAAGCTACCTCTGCTAGAACAACAATAAGAAAAACTATATATTAAGCAAGAATGGGAGTGGGATGAGTAAGTGCCCATGCTGTTCGCTGACCCAATGGACATTCGAAGGGGTGCATGGTTGTGTGACCTTTCCTCTGGGAAGCAAAAAGGCAGTAGCCTTATCAAGGGTCAGCCTACCATGAGTGACGAAGTCCAAGTGTGTGATGGAACCAAATATGATTCCTCTAATAGGGGGAATAACTAGTAAGGACTTAGGCAGAGTCACCTATGCATCCAGAAAAAAGTGAAATATGACAGAAGGCATAAAGGAAGCTATGGCATAGTCTACTAAAAAAAGGAAAAAAGAAATTTTAAATGATTAGTAAGAGAGGAAACCATGAGAAAAGAAAGATAGAAAAGGGACAGGATGGCCTAGAAGACCAGAAATAAAGGAAGCTCACTAAGGGGAACCCTAGCTAAGAAGAAGTAAACTTAACTAAAGAGGACCCTAATTAAGAAAGAACCTAATTAAGAGGGGGAT
Source organism: Dendrobium nobile (assembly GCA_022539455.1). Lineage (NCBI taxonomy): Eukaryota > Viridiplantae > Streptophyta > Magnoliopsida > Asparagales > Orchidaceae > Dendrobium > Dendrobium nobile. The sequence goes on along the minus strand of CM039729.1, from coordinate 42,327,491 downwards.
ATACCTATTCTAAGGAGTATGATTCTTAGAGTACAAAGAAGAAAGAATATTATATAATCCAATGATGGATATATAAATTTATCCACATATGGTCACTAGAAAATTATGGAATGCCAAAAAGTTACAACTTATTGGGGATAGAATGCAAAGGGTATACGACCGCACCATCCTAAAGAATGGGATAATCACAAGCCCTTGTTCTCTTTGTAAGGGGGAGAATAGAATGAAGATTAGATCATATATATTATTAACCATTGAGGATAGAGGCTCTTAACAATGCACCTCAATGGGTAATAATATGCATGACCTCATCAAAACTATAAGGTTTCCCCCACCCAATTCATTAGCTCGACTAGCATTTATTTAATTGGGGGATATAGTTTCCAATGGGTGCAAGTCCCTTTGGTTAATTACATCTCAAGTTTGGGGCCTAAGAAGACTATCAATTAAGGATCCTATATTATCCTCTCAAATGGGATTGAGACATAGGGAGGAGACTAGGAAGTTCCTTCTCATGGAGAAGGAAAGGGTTCAACTTTGCTTAGTCAACACAGACAGCTCATACCACCTCCAATGGGATTGCGATAATAAGAAGAAATTGGAGAAAAGAAATAGATAATGTAATCAAAGCATATAAGAGAGAAGGATGGAGGTGACGTCATTTGTGTGACCCGGATAGGCGGGGTTTATTGCCTCTAAAGGATAGAAGACTTACTTACTGATGAGGTATATGAATAAACACCGATTATAGTAGCCTTAAAACCTAAATCAAAGGTGGGTTTAGTGTGATACACCCAACAATAAAACTCGGGTCTTAGCTAATACATCTTAGACTTATATTTTTCCTGAAAAGGAATGCCAGCTAACAACCTAAGCATATAAATTTCATGCTATATGGACTTTATGAAAGATGGATGGGAGGATGAGTGTTTGGAAATAAGGCTAACATTTAGAGAGGTTTCTAAGTGGCCTTATACTTATATAGAGTAGAATGCTTCTAGAACTAATGTAATTAAATTTTGATTTAATTGGTTTCTAATGTAATGCAAGCTAATTAAAAGTCTCTAAAACATTAATGCTTGAAAGTTTAAAAGGCTTATAAAATATGTTTTAAGAAAGAATATACATTCCTAGATCTAGCACCTCATCATCATAGGTCGGATTATCTGGACTTTCCTTACAGGAGGGGAAGCATCTTAAAGTAAAGAGAGAGAAAATACATTAATATGCATGCAACCCGAGATAATTTTAAAAAATTTAGATATTAGTTATAAGTAGAAAAATATTTATCCCTAAGGAGCATAGCAAAATCAGGTGCATATATATGGGAGAAAGAAATCTAGAAAAAGTAGTCAATTTCTAAGGCACAAATAGAGTAAACACATTAATATAAACAAAACCACCAAACTTAAAAAAAGAAATTCCATGACAAGTGCCATATTAGTACAGCCCAGGGTCTGTAGAAAAGTAATAGTGGCTAGCCCCCCCTGACAACCTGTGTTCTAATGCTACAGAATGATATAACTTTTAAAAATAAGGCCTTTCATCTTCATCTTCATCTTCAAATTCTTTTATGGATCATCTTTTTCTAGTCTTCGTAGGGATTTTCCTTTAGAGGGGTACCCAAATGATAAAAGAATTTCTCTATAAAAGGCTTTTCTTTTTCTCTTTGGATCCCTTGTAGTTGAAATGCTTCACTTTTAAAGACTTTCCCAACTTGATTACATCAAATACATTTACATCATGAAAAAAAATATGGACACTCCTATATGGTTATCCTAAACTATTAATATACATTTTCAGTCACACTTGGTCATGCTCGTATTTATATTGTGGGCTAAGCGGCTGAAGCACTTATAGTAAGTAATTATACAAGCTAATTTATTATTTATCTTTAATGTTGAATTAGTAGATTTTAGAAGGTTCGGGGTCATCCTGCCTACTAAGTTAAAGCGGTGCAAAAGGTCCTTTTCATAAACAGGCTAGGTTTTAGAGTTCTTGTATTTTAATTAAATATTTGTCCTTAGAAGGAGTAATTAGACTTTGAGTTTGCTATATTTGGAGTTTTCTAGATTAAGTTATGAATTTTAGATATTTTGGTCCCTAGTTAGCAAATTACAGTTGACTGGAGAGTTGACTCTTTAATTCAAATCAGTTTCTAGAAAGATAATATTTTTTATAAATACTAGATTTTAATTAGATTTGACAGCCTACCCAATTTATATTTTTCTAGAATTAGTAATGATTTCTCAAAGTTAGGATATTTAATAAATTAATAAATTACTTAATTAGGGGTATTTTAGAGATTTTAATACAAATTTGCTCCAGACTTCATGGAGTAACCCCCAAAGGTCAAAAATGATCTAAAGATATGTTTCTAAGTGTTTGGTGAAATTTTGGATTTTTAAATATTTTTTAATTATTTAATTTAATTAAAAGTGTGATTTTTGTCAAAATAAAATTAAGGTTCAAATTGATGTCCATTTAAGGGGCTTTGAATTTTTTAAGATTACGGAATGAATTCTAAATATTTTTATATATTTTTGGTTATTTTTGCATTTAATTTTTATTTATTATAATTTTTAAAGTTGTCGGGGCTTAATTAAGGGGTAAATTAGGGTTTGTAAAAAAGGGGTTTAAAGGGCCCTAAAAATTCTGAGAAAATTTTGGAGGGTTTAGGATTTCACTAAGTTCAAGTATTTAATGTTTGATGTCAATCGGAGGTGTACCCTAGCTTGTAGAATTTCTCAAAGTTTGCTAGAATGGTCCTTAATTAATATCCTTACGGTGTCGCTACATTAAATAGGTTTAAATCTAATGTTAAAGGCTATCCCTTGGGGTAACATAAAGGGAAAATATAGAAAAACATAACGCACCATGTCCTTAGATCTAAGAGAGCCTAAACTAGTGCTCGTGTACTAATAGTTTAAAAGTTCGTTAGGGATGTTAGGCCCTCTTGAACTTAGTCCCAAGCTAATCAAGAGAGAGGTGAATTGGAAAACCTTAAAACCAAAGATAAAACTCCAACCAAAATCACCATAAACAAAGTGCGGAAGAAAAATAAATGCGGAAGCGATAATAAGAAAAGAACACACTGAATTTATAGTGGTTCGGTCAAACCTTGACCTACGTCCACTCCTTGGAGGCACCCTCCAAGTATTGCACTAAACCAAGTGTCTCTCCTTTAGCCCCCACAGCTAGGCGGAGAAGCCCTTACAAAATCACTTCCACCTTCCCCGGAGCGGCGGAGCCACCGTGTCCTTTAACACCAAGGGGATCTTCTTCTTTGGTGAACTTACCTCGAGACAAGCCTTGAATCCGATGGTACTAAGGTGCGAGTTCGCCGGAGCAACCGTGTGGAATACCCTCCACACTCCCTTGAGTTCCCCCCCCCCCCTCACAGGATCTTCTCCCTCTCAAACTCCACCCTTTCCTCTCTCCCTTTCAAGCTCTCTTTTCAGTTTCCCCCACAAGAATGAAGCTCCAATGGCAGCCAATAACTCTTACAAAAGTTGCCATGCCATAGCTTAAATAGAAGCTCTCAAAACGAGCTCATTAATGCAAGTTGTCGACATTATCGTCCAGGATGATAGTTATATCATCCTGTACGATTAGTATAAATTAAGCTCATTAGCCCAGGACGATATGGGACGATTAGAAGGAAATTGGTTGCATCGTCCGGGCCGATCTCACGATCGTCCTGGTCGATTAGTTTAAAATAGATTCTATCATCCTGACCATTGCCCTGGATAGATACTGGCCGATGTAAATTATCCAGGCTATCATCCCAGCCGATACAATGATTGTCCCGGACTATCTGATCGTATCAATCAGCTGTTAATTCTTTCCAAAGATACTAGATCATTTTAGGCATAATTGAGTTAAATCATCCTGGACGATGGGTGTATCGTCCTGGCTGATTTTCTAAAATACATGATACTAAAACTGATCATGGCGGCTGATTCTTTCTTAATTGATCATATCGTCCAGGCCGATCTGATTATGATGGCAGCCTTAATGAGGATGCCATAATTAGGGTTTCTAATTTTGGATAGATCGTCCAGGCTGATATTGCTATCGTCCCGGACGATGTTACCAAAAATAGAAATCATATAGGGAAAAGAGAAAATCTACTAAGTTATAAATCAGCAGGTGCCACATCACGTACAAAAGACTCAAGAAAGGAAAAAGGTACAAACTGACTCAATCCTAGTCTACCCAATCTTGAGCTAGTTGCAAGATGTAGTCTGATCGTGTGGACCTAAAATGTTAGTACAAAAAGGCAATCGTAGAGAAATAAGAAATGTTTGTTATCATCAAAATCATAAACCATAGATCTGTAACAATCTCCACCTTTTTTATGATGGCAAAATATTTCAATTTTGAATATTCAAAAAATAATATTTTCTCCTAATCTCCCCTCACATGAATAACACTCATCAAAAAATAGGGGAGATAAAAATATTTTTATTATTTTAAATTTTTGAAAAGAAAACAAAGGATATAAGTATGTTACGTTCTCTCCCATTGACATTATCAAAAAGAGAGAAGGCACAGAAAACAAAACACAAAAAAAACAAAAACGTTCCCTGATCTAGTGAAAAAATATATTCTTAAAATGAGAAAGTTACCTCTTGGTTTTAATCAAAATTTTAGTAAAAATGGATTGACAACGCATAGTCCAATAAAGGTTAGGAAATCAGAATTTAATAATCCAAACTCAAGTTCTTTAAAAAGGCTCAAAAACTTTTTAATTCAATATCTAAATCAAGAAGTAAATTAGAGAAAGAAACAATCATTTTTCAAAAACTCCTTTCATAAAATATATCTAATAGAAGATCAATGCACGAATTGTTGAATCAAAAATCAATATTTTCAAAGTCAAGTATCGAAAATATCAAGGGTTCTCTTAAGATTTTAAGTAGTACAAGAATGGTAAGCATTTAAACATTGTGGGCTCATTTTATGCCTCTTGACAATTGGTTAGTGCATTGTGCATCTTTTGATATACTTTGTGTATTCTATATTTTCAATTTGGCGTCTTTGCGCATCTTTTATTTTTGGCATCATTGGCCAATTTTTTTTAATATGCTTCCTTTCTTAAATCTTAAAAACAAAAGAAAACTCATCTTAGTGACAAAGCGAATTTCTTGATTAAGAAAATAATTAGTTAGATTCAACAACTTGCAAAAGATTCCTATGCGATAAATAAAATGTAGGGAAAAAAATTTAGTTTCAAAGACTAATTTAAAAGATGAAAAAGATTTTAAATCAAAAGTAGAATAACCTCTTTTAGGAAATAGAGATTGAGAGTCAAAAATATGAGTTTCCTTCCTTTGACTGTTTTAGAGAAGTCAAACACAACTTAATAAAGATTTCAAGAAAAAATAAGAAGTAGGTTTTTTCCATTTTTAGAAAAGTGAATGTGTGTATTGATCAAAGAAAAAATCTACGAACCAAACAAAATAAAAAAACAAAAAAATAAAACACAACAAAGAAAACACAAATAAGCATTTTAACCATTATCTCTCTCTTAGTCCGATTCTTCAGAAACCAGGTCTGCCCATGAGATTTTGTGTTTTTCATTATCTCCCCAGTTTAAAATTTGCTTCGCCTTGCCCTTTTCTTTCGTAGGAAGAATTCTTAAATTAGGGCAGTAATTTTTCATATGTTCAGGCTTCCTACATCGAAAGCAAATAACGTCAGAAGAAATATGGACATCCTTACAACTTTTACCTTTTTTCCACTTTTGCTTATTCTTTGGTGAGCTTTGTGATTTGCTAGACAAGTCATTGCTATCTTCACACACTAAGCTTCCTATTTCCGTATCTTCAGCTTTTAGAACGATTGTTTCACCTGCATCCAAAAGTCTTTGACCCAAACCTTGCTCGTAGGCAATGAGTGAGCCAATCAAATTATCAATAGAATAATCATTCAAATCTTTTGATTCACAAATAGCAACTACTTTAGCATCAAACTTATCCAGTAGACAATGAAGAGTTTTGTTAACTTTTTCAAAATTTGAAAAATCTTTTCCTAAGGCATGCAATGATGTAATAATTTGAATAAACCTTGTATATATGTCTAAAATCGTTTCAAAAGGTTTCATAGAAAACATTTCAAAATCATGCATTAAAATATTCAACTTTGATTGATTGATTTCATTAGAGCTTTTGTATATGGTGTGTAATTTATCCCAAACTTCCTTACCATTAGTGCACGTGGAGACACACATGTAATCCTCAGATTTTAAAGCATAGAAAAAACAGTTCAAACATTTTGCATTCAATTTAGCTAAATCTCGTTGATCGAAAGTCCATTTAGTAAAAGCAACTTAAGTTTTAACACCATTAATTTCACGAGAAGGTGGAGAATAACCTTCCTTGATAAGCATCCACATGCGATAATCAGTAGATTGTAAAAACGTTGACATGCGGGTTTTTCAGAAATCAAAAGGTAAATTGTCAAACAGTGGAGGTCGTGTAATCGAATAACCTTCAATAGTGTTTATATTCCCAAAGTTAGCAATGGATCTAATTCAAAAAGTTTTTAAACTTAAATTTTTGATTCCCTCTCTAATACCACTTGAAAGTTCGTTAGGGATGTTAGGCCCTCTTGAACTTAGTCCCAAGTTAATCAAGAGAGAGGTGAATTGGAAAACCTTAAAACCAAAGATAAAACTCTAACCAAAATCACCACAAACAAAGTGCGGAATAAAAATAAATGCGGAAGAGATAATAAGAAAAGAACACACCGGATTTATAGTGGTTCTGTCAAACCTTGACCTACGTCCACTCCTTGGAGGCACCCTCCAAGTATTGCACTAAACCAAGTGTCTCTCCTTTAGCCCCCACAGTTAGGCGGAGAAGCCCTTACAAAATCACTTCCACCTACTCCGGTGCGGCGGAGTCGTCGGTTCCTTTGACACCAAGGGGATCTTCTTCTTTAGTAAAATTACCTCAAGAGAAGCCTTGAATCCGATGGTACTAAGGTGCGAGTTCGCCGGAGCAACCGTGTGGAATCCCCTCCACACTCCCTTGAGTTCCCCACCCTTTTAGGATCTTCTCCCTCTCAAACTTCACCCTTTCCTCTCTCCCTTTCAAGCTCTCTCTTCAAGTTTCCCACACAAGAATGAAGCTCCAATGGCTGCCAAAGACTCTTACAAAAGTTGTCATGCCATAGCTTCAATAGAAGCTCTCAAAACGAGCTCATTAATGAAAGTTGCTGACATTATCATCCAGACGATAGTTAAATCGTCTTGTACGATTAGTACAAATTAAGCTCATTAGCCCGGGACGATATGGGACGACCAGAAGGAAATTGGTTGCATCGTCCAGGCCGATCTCACGATCGTCCTGGCCGATTAGTTTAAAACCGATTCTATCGTCCTGACCTTCGCCCTGGATAGATGCTGGCCGATGTAAATCATCCAGGCTATCATCCCGGCCGATATAATGATCATCCCGATATCAACCAGCCATTAATTCTTTCCAAAGATACCAGATCATTTTAGCATAATTGAGTTAGATCGTCCTGGACGATGGGTGTATCGTCCTGCCCTATTTCCTAAAATACATGATACCAAAACTGATCATGGCGGCTGATTCTTTCTTAATTGATCATATCATCCTGGCCGATACTAGTATCATCCAGGCCGATCTGATTATGATGGCTGCCTTAATGAGGATGTCCTAATGAGGGTTTCTGATTTTGGATAGATAGTCCAGGCCGATATTGCTATCGTCCCGGACGATGTTACCAAAAACAGAAATCATATAGGGAAAAGAGAAAATCTACTAAGTTACAAATAATCAGGTGTCACATCACGTACAAAAGACTCAAGAAAGGAAAAAGGTACAAACTGACTCAATCCTAGTCTACCCAATCTTGAGCTGGTTCCAAGATGCAGTCTGATCGTGTGGACCTGAAACATTAGTACAAAATGGTTATCGTAGAGAAATAAGAAATGTTTGTTATCATCAAAATCATAAACCATAGATCTGTAACATAGTTAAGGAAAATTTTGTTTTGAAATCTGAAAATATTTTTAAATTAAAATATAAAATTTTCTTAAAAAATTTAAGATAATATACACATTTTTATGATTTAAAATAATTTTTTAAATAATTAATTATTAATTAAGTATTTTAGCAATTATTAATTAAGGTAAATACTTAAAATCAAAAATATCTATTAATTTAAAATGTTTTAATCTAAATTTTTTTTTTCTTATATAATAATATTAAATATTAAAATATTAATCATGTATATTAATATATAATAATTAATAAAAAATAAATAAGTATTAAATTAAAGTTAAAGTTAAAGAATCTTAAATATTCTATTAAAATAATAAATATATTCTAAAATAAGATTTTAAATTTTTATAAATTATTTTAATGATTTAGAATTTCATATTAATTAAAAATATTAAATATTTCATAAATAAAATAATTAAAAAAAATTAATTTCTTAAACTAATTTTATTTTTAAAATAAAGAAAATAATTTTTTAAAAAATATATTATGTGTATATTTTTAATTTAAAAATATTTTTTAAATATTTTTAAAAGAAAATAAATTAAAAATAAATTACAATTAATTTAATACTTCTTTTTATTAATAAAAATTGAGGCAGTTAAATGGCAACTCTTGACTAGCGAGCTCAATTTATGGATGTGGTTTGCAATCAATTCCAATAATTATGACACCATACAATCATTAATAATAATTATAGTTATACATGAACTAGTGCCATGACACTTAACCACGTATGAGCATTTTCTCAGTCATTCGATCATCTCCGAAAGTGAAGGGACAACTAAGATCTTGCCATACAGATAACTTAACTTTAGGGTCATCTGCATGGGTCAAACGAGATTGCTAAGTGACTTGATCTTGAATGTTGATCGCAAGATTGACGGTCCAAAAAATGTACATCTATTGCATGTTATGGAAGAATCCTAGATTAAAATTTTCTTTATATTTTCTTGATCGGCTCTAACAAATTAAATGAAATTTTAAACATAGGTAGTGTTCATGAATAGTATTAATGAAAGACCATTTTTTCACCGTAAAAAGCACCGTGTGAAAAGCTAATTAACCCTAAGTGCAGTGACCTCAGTTAAGGGTTTATTATAGATCTTATCGTTGGATATTTAGGATTTAAGTTATGTTGAGCATGTAGACTATCCACAAATATTTCCCAAGTTAAAGTTACATTTTGAAAAGTATGGGATAATCGAGAATAAGCCTTGTAATATTTATGGCCTCGAGTCACCAGAGATCTCACCACCGGCGGCTTTGACATATGGGATTTCACTTGGGAGACATGGAGGGAGTCTAAGGGAGCTCTCACAAAAAATTTCACGGGCTAAGGGGGCTTGGAGAGAGAGAGAAATTATAAAACGTGCCCATAAAGTGTTGTAGATATATGATGTTTATGATAACAAATATTATTATTCCATAACTATTACCATTTATGCATATCTGCTTTATATGCTCATCTCACTAACCTTTCGGGTCCATAAGTTCACTTAGAACATCAATCAGGTTAAGATCAGGTAGACTAGGATTGAGTTAGTCTATAATTTCAATTTCAATACATTTTTACCTTTCTTTTATCAAATGTACCTTGGTGGATCCTGAAGCTAAGTAATCTTATACACATACTCAAAGGGAGAAGTTTAGTGAGTTTGAGATTTTTCATTTTTGATCAAATTATACAAGATGATTTTATATCATCCTTGATAATCAGTCAAAAATAGAACCCTAATTAGGGCATCTAGGTCACGTAAACTTGCTTAAGCAAATCATTCTGAATGATACTCCCATCATCTTGTATGATATGCACAAATAAAAAATACTCAACTACAAAACTCATTTAGGCAAGGATTTATTTTTAAAATTTTTTTTCTAATCATACAGGATGATCCGATGATTTATTACAATCGTGCCTAAATTAGTCAGGTGATTGAGGAAAGTAATTAAGGTTAAATTGATCTATCATATCTTCCTGGATGACAATTGGATCATCCTAGATGATTAGTAAGAAAAACCTTAGTCTTCTCCTGAATCACAAAGACTTAATGAACTATCCGCTAGATGATTAGTTATAATTCTTCCTCATCCATGTGTATCTCCTGGATGACCCAAACTATCTACTGGACAATAATCACTCATTTTGAACTAATTATATAGGATGATCCAAGCATGACGATAAGTTATATTTCTTCATCATTCAACATATATCTCCGGATATCCTAAAATATTTATTATATGATATGTATGATTTTGAACTAATTGTACTTGACAATGTTCATATCATCCTGAAAAATTAGAATAAATAATGTATTCTAATCATACAATACACCTAGATCATCTTGGTTAGAAGGGATGAAATGTACTAATCATATAGGATGATTTATCGATCATCTGAAATGATTATTGATAGTATGTTGCAAATAAAGGCAATTTTTAAGGCCTTCTTTATAAGATCTTCTGTTTGTTAATGAGAGAATCATTTGTTATTGTCCTAAATTAAGAGAGCATAGAAAAGAATAAGGAGAGCTTGGGAGTGAGAGAGAAAATCTTGTGAGGGAGAGTTTGTGAGGTGTTTAATAAAGTTTTCTCCAAGCAATAATTTGTGTTGTCTTCTCCAATCATCATCCTTGGCTCTTTGGTGGCTCTATGAAGGTCTTCTTCAGTAATATATTAAGGTTCCTTACCTACTTTAGGAGGAAGCAGAAGGAGTCGTAGTTCTCTGCTTGCTTCAAGATGAAGCAAAATGAGTCAAGGTTATCTGCCTCATTGAGGTCGGTGAAAAGATTTTATATGGGCTTCTCCACCTTATTGTTGGAGCAAAAGGAGAGACAATGTTGTTTAGTGCAAAACCTAGAGGAGAGGCTCAAGGGAGTAGATGTTGGTTAAGTTGATCGAATCACTAGAAAATTTGGTGTTTTCTTTCTAGAATATTCTTTCACTTTATTTTCCACATTGTAATTTTAATGGTTGATTGTGTGGTTTAAATCTTTGATTAAACATTATTAATCACTTCGCATCAAGGGTATATCTTATTTGTTTGAAAATATTCAAAAAAAAATTTATTTGTTTAAGAATTTTTAAAACTACCAATTCATCCCCCCCCCCCCCCTCTTGGTTATCCTCAGGCTAGTTCATAAGGGCTTAACAACCTTAACGAACTTTCAAGTGGAATTAGAGCAATATTCATAAAAGGAAGCTTTTGAAAACTTTGAAATTTTGATCCATGACTAACTTTGGAAATACGAGCACTACAAAGGGTATTCCATTACTCGACCACCCTTATTTGATAATATAACAATTAATTTTTTGAAAACTTGCATGTTCACATTTTTACAATATATAGATTATCACATGTGAAAACTTGTTAAAGATAGTTATTCTGCACCAACACATCAAATATATGCCATCTAAACTAAACTTCCATTTTTTTAGTGGACTTTTGATGATAGGGACCTGACACAACTTAATGCAAAATGTTTAAACTATTTTTTCTTTGCATTAAAATTAAAATATTATATATCTGTTTCAACATGTTTAATTCGTAAAAGAATCTTGGATATATTATGAATTAATTATAAAGGCACAAGTGAAGTTAAGCAATCTTAGTTGAACATTTTACTTCATGACTATGTACATTTTCACATGAAACCTAGTGAGTCAATATCCTAAAACAATATTAGGTTTATACTAATTATCACCAAACTGCATATCTTAGGAAGTGTTGAATAGGGTGAATGTTAGATCCAAACTGAATAAGACATCCTATGAGATCATTCATGATAGAATGCCCAACCTTTATCACCTATATGTCTTTAGTTGTAAGATTTTCATTCTAAATAATTGGATATCACTCTTAAGAAAATTTGACCCAAAATCAGATGGAGTGTTCTTAGGCTATTCAAGTGTAGGGAAATCCTTTAGAGTGTTTAATAAGAGAAAAATATTGGTGAAGGAGACTACTCATATAGTGTTTGATGAATCTAATTCTGAGAAGTCTACAGTTTAGGAAGAAGATAAAGTAGGTGAGATTAACCAAGGAGTAGAAACTATAAATTTAAAGGAAATGGTAGAACCTCAAAACACTAATGAAGTATGTGAGATTACCCAAGGAGTAGAATCTACAAATTTGGAGAAAAGGGTATAACCTCAAAATACTTTACCTAGAGATTGGTGATATTCATCAGGCCATCCTAAATAATTAATCTTAGAAGATCTTTCTAAAGGTGTTAGAATTAGACATGGACTTAGTAAAGAAGTAAACCACTATACCTTTTTCTTAATGATTAAGCACACCAACATCAATAAATCTCTTTCTGATGAATTCTGGATCCTAGCTATGCAAGAGGAACTAAACTAATTTATTAAGAATGATGGTTGGGTGTTTTTAGAAAGACCTAATAACCAAAGTGTAATAGGAATCAAATGGGTCCTTAAGAATAAAATGAATGATTCTTATGTGGTAGTTAATAAAAAGGCAAGATTTGTGGCTAAGGGGTATAATCAAATAAAAATGATTGATTTTGATGAGACTTTTGCAGCTGTAGCTAGATTAGAAGCAATTAGAGTGTTACTAGCCTTTACCTATTATAAGGGATTTAAGTTTCTCCAAATAAATGTAAAGAGTGCCTTTTTAGATGGGATAATAAAAGAAGATGTGATTATAGTGCAACCAAAAGCTTTAGAGAATTCCAATTTTTCAAATCATATTTTTAAATTAAAAAAGGCTTTGTATGTATTAAAATATGCACCCAGGAAATGGTGTGAGAGGCTTAGCAAATTCCTACAAGAAAGTGAGTTTTTTAAGGGGAGCATAGGCACAAGCCATTTTCTATGGAGAGTAGGAGATTATTTACTCACGTCTAGATATATATTGATGATATACTTTTTAGATCATTTGATAAACATTTATGTGATGATTTTTCTTAAATAATGAGTAAGGAATTTGAGATGAGTATAATGGGAGAATTTTCTAATTTTTTGGGGTTTAATATAAGGCAAATGGATGATGGTACTTTTGTTAATCAATCAAAATACATTAACAATATATCGAAGAAATATGAAATAGATAAAGCAAAGCCAATAAACACTCCCATGAGCTCCAGTGTTCAATGAGATAAAGGCTTAAATGTAAAATCCATTTATCAAAAGAAATGCAGAGGAAAAATTTGATTACTCCTTTACTTGATAGTTAATAGACCTTATATATTGTTTAGTGTGTGACTTTGTGCTAAATTTCAAGCAGATCCAAAAGAGTCCCACCTGATTGTTGTTAAGAGAATTCTTAGATATCTCTTATGAATTATAAAGTTAAGAATTTTGTATCCAAGGCATATATAACACTTTTTTTTGAGATTCTAGGATATTTTGATTCAGATTTTATAGGGTGTAGGGTCAATATAAAGAGCACCTCTAGAACATATAAACTTATAGGACAGTCCTAAGTCTCTTAGTCTAGCAAGAAACAAAATGTTGTTGCACTTTTCACTGTTGAAGCTGAATACATCATCTTAGAAAGTTGTGTGGCCCAAACCATTTGGTTAAAGTAATATATTATAGATTTAAGATTACCTATAGGTACAATGACAATTCAATGTGATAACACTATTGCCATCTTTATTTCTAAAAATTCTATCCAATATTGTCGAACCAAACACATTGACATAATGCATAACTTTATTAGGGAACATGTTACTAAAGGAGACATTGAGCTACACCATGTAGCAACTGAAATTAAACTGGCTGACATCTTTTCTAAACCATTGGACTTTAAAACTTTCAGCAACTTAAGGACCCAATTAGGTGTTATAAGCATAAATGCATGACCTTGTTAATTAATGAACTCTAAATCTTTCTACTTTTTAGACTTACTTTTGTTTTTGTTTGCATGAATGTTTCTATCTATGTGTTCATATTTTCCATTTTTTGAAGTTATGTTATTTTTCACTTTAGTTTTGTTTTATTGATCGCTACTATAATGGCTTCTTTACCTTTCTTTTATTTTAAAAAATTTATAATCAATGATTGACATCCCTAAATTAGTTAAAGGAAGAAACATTATTGATTATTATCCATACTCAAACTCTTTTAGTAGTGTATTTTTTTTCTAAGAAAAAATCTATTTCAAATTAACAAATGGACTTTGAAATTGAGATATTTTTTATCATCTTATAGTAATCTATCTCATATAAATAATGTTCAAATTCATTAAATCACTTTCAAGCCTTATTGATCATGTTACTGTATTTATCATATGAATATGATTCTGCTTTATAGTTTATTCATTCTTATAATAGAGAATGAGTTTTTTCTTCTCTATTATCTGGAAGATAATATGACAATTAAGAGTCTTTAAAGGTTTTGAAAGGGAGCTAGCTCGCAAAAATGATAAGAGGCATAAAATGAGCAGAACAAGAAAAATTGAGAAGATGCACAATGATCACAAAAAAATTTGAAAGATACATAAAGTGTATCAAAAATTAAATGATATACAAAGTGAACCTTAACGAAATTAACTTCCATCTCTTTAAAAGTTAAAATCATAGAAGAATTCATATGTCACTTGACTTTGAAACTCTTGATTTTGAATAATTACTTTACTATATTATTCAATCAAGTATGTTTTCTTGAATGAACTTTTGAATGAATTACTTTTCTTATCAAAATTGTTTTTTTGAATTAGATCATTATTTTCAAAAGATGGTTTCCCTTGTAAGAAGTCCGAGCTAGGGTTCACATGATCAGTTATTCTACTATTTTTTTTAATTTCGATGATGTTAATTAATTTTTTACTAAGTTTTAATCCAATCACAAGGGAAATTTATCATTGTCTAGTATTTATTGAAAAAAAAAACTTGATTTTCTACTTTATTATTATTATTTTTATCATCTTTTCATTATGTTTTTGTACTTTTTTTTGTTTAGTGGTTTTTTGAATGTTTCCTCCTTAATGTGATGTTAAAAAGGGGAGTAATGTTACTGTTATATCATTTGCATATTTTAATAAAATTTTCATCGCTTTGCTAATTTTGTTCTCCTTTATTTTATGTTTCATATTAATTTGTAAATTAAAAAGAAAAAAAAATATGTGATTTAAAATGTTCCTACAATAATGTTTGTCATCATCAAAAAGAGGAGATTGTTGCAAATCTGGACCCAAGTAATGTGATTTTAATGATAATAAATATTATTGTTCCCTAACTACTACCATTCATGAATATTTGTTTTATATGTTCAGCTCACTAAACTTTAAGGTCGACAAGTTCACTTGGAACATCAAGTAGCTCAAGATCAGGTAGACTAGGATTGAGTCAGTCTGTAATATCTATTTCCGTACATTTTTTACTTTTTCTTGAGTCAAATATACCTTGGTGGATCCTGAAGCTAAGTAATCTAGCACACACAGACTCAATAGGAGAAATTTAGTGAGTTAAAGTTTTTATATTTTTGATCATATCATAAAGGATGATTTTATATCGTCATGGATGATACGTCAAAAATAGAAATCCTAATTAGGGCATCTGGGTCATGTAAACTTGCATACGCAAATCATCTGGATGATACTCCCACTATCATGGATGATATGCTCAATTAAGAAATACTCAACTGCCAAACTCATTCAGGAAATATTTTATTTTTGGAATATTGTTTTAATTGTACAAGACGATCTCATATCATCCTGGATGATAAATTACAACCATGACAAAATTCAAGTGATTAAAGAAAGTAATTAAGGTTAGATTGATTGATCATATCATCTTGGATGATCAATAAGAAAAACCTTATTCTTCCCTTGAATCACCTAGATTTCTTGAACTATCTGCTAGTTAGTTATAATTCTTCATCAGATGTATCTCATGGATTACTTGAACTATCCGTTGGATGATAATTACTAATTTTTAATTAATCGTACAAGTAGATCCAAGCATCATATTGGATGATAAGTAATATTTCTTCATCGTCTAACACATATCTCTTGGATATCCCAAACTATCTATTGGAAGATTTATATGATTTTGAACTAATCGTGTCCACATCATCCTGGATGATCAAAACAAATAATGTGTTCTAAACGTACAGCAGACACATATCATCCTAGTTAGAAGGGCTGAAATACATTGATCGTACACAATGATCTGTCGATTGTCCCGGATGATATTTGATAGTAAGTTGCAAATTTAGGAAAATTTTAAGGCCTTCTTTATAAGATCTATTCTTTATTAATTAAGATTCTTTTATTATTTTCTTAACCTAATAGAGCTTAGAGAAGGAGAGGGAGAGCTTGGGAGAGAGAGAATCTTATGAGGAACAGTTTATGAGGAGTTCACAAAGGTTACTCCAAAAAGGAATTTGAGTTGTCTTCGCCAATCATCATCCTTTGCTCCTTTTTGGCTCGAAGAAGGCATTCTTCAACAATAGTTCAAGGTTCTCTACCTGCTTCAGGAGGAAGAAAAAGGTGTTATCTTTCTCTACCTGCTACAAGAGGAAGAAAAATGAGTAAGGTTATCTGCCTCACTTGGGTCAAAAAAAAGATTTTGTAATGGCTCTCTGCCTTGCCATGGGAGTAAAATTAGAGACAATCTAGTTTAGTGCAATACTTGGAGGAGAAGCTCCGAGGAGTAGATGTAGGTCATGTTTTTTGAACCACTATAAAATTTGTGTGTTCTTTATGATTCATTCTTGCACTTTATTTTTCACATTTTAATTTTTATTGTTGATTATCTTTTTGAAATTTTTGATTTGTTTTATTAATCGCTTCGACATCAATGGTTGATCTTATTTGTTTACAAATTTTTAAAACTACCAATTCACCTCCCCTCTTGGATAGCCTCGTGCTAGTTTGTAAGGGCTTAACAACTTTAACAAACTTTCTAGTGGTATTAAAGCAGGATTCATAAAATCACGTTTTTAAAAATTTTTGAATTTTGATCCATGGCTAACTTTTGATATAGAAACACTTCAGAAGGTTATTCGATTTCTTGACCACCATTGTTTGATAATATACAATTATATTTCTAGAAAACTCGCATGTCCACTTTTTTACAATCTATAGATTATCGCATGTGGATGTTTGTTAAACAAGGTGATTCTACAAAACCACATGCAATAAATGGCACCAAAATTAAACTTCCATTTTATGAATGGACTTTTGATGATAGGGATCTAGCACAATATAATGTTAATCATAAAAACAAAATCCTAAACCCCAACTTTTAACCATAAATCTTAATCAAACGCATGTCTTGATCAAGCTGTGTAATGCCCTTGATTATTGTAGAATTTTTTGCCACTGTTCTTACTTATTTAAAAATTGTTATATAATGTTAAAAAAGTTGTCTCCTCTGGTTCATGTTGGTGTTGAGTAACTTGTGATCCCTATCTAGGTCTCCTTCCCTAATCTCCGTCCTCACCTATTCTCCCCCCTAATTCTTTTTGGCATGGGATTAATTTTTGGTAGACCGCTTAAGGTTGATTCAGCTACCTCTGTGGGTTCTAGACCATATGTCGCTCACGTGTTTATTGAGATTGATATCACGAAATTGTATTCAGATAAAGTTTGGTTGATTCCTGAAAACCTAGGCTATGTCCAGCAAGTCCCTATGGAAACATTTCCTAATTTTTGTGGGTCATGTAAATGTTTAGGACATTTAATTGGTAATTTCCATCCCACGCAAGCTGCCATGACAAACCATATTCATGTCCCTCCTCTCTAGTTAAATCATATTGGTTGTGGTGAGAGTAATAAGGTGGTTAATATTGTTTCTTATGATGCTAGAGATGGAGCTCCTATTTCTATTCCCGAAATTGGGAATGTTTTGGTTTGCGAAAATATGTTAGTAATACTGTTAATGTAGCTTTTAATATTATTTCAAATTTGTTTAATGATTCATCTTTGAATTGTGTTGTTGTTAAGGATTCTACGCCTGATTTGGAGTTAAGAACTTTGCCTGAGGTTTCTGTCACTTATGCGGATTCTCTTATTGCCCGGGATGGCCAGTCTCCTATTTTGGTTAGAATTTTGACTTCGGTGTACTGTAATAACTTCATAGATCTCAATTTGACTGGTGGTGAAGTCCTCCCCATTGTTAACTATAGCTTGAACTGCATGGACTGTCATTCTAGTGGGAAGGATATGGAGATGTTGAGTGATAATTCTAAGGAATTGCATTTGATTGCTGAGCCTGTGTGTAATCCTTTGGATGTTTGTGATGTGACCCTTAATGGTTCTTCTCCTCCTATGAATTCGGATGAATTGCTTGTTGAGATTTCAGTTAATTTAATCTCGTCTCATGCTTTGGTTGGCTATGTAGGTGGCAGACCTGGGGAGAGTATTAAAATTCAAATTCATTGGCTTATACTTTCCTCTACCTCTTCTTCTAAAGCTGATGAAGAGGTTTACTTACCTCAGAAAGGTCTCTTGAATGATGATCAATTTTTGGTTTGTAAACATTCAAAGTGGAGAGCCAAAAAATAATTCTTTTCTGCTGTGTTTGGTGGCTGCTATATTAGTAGTTTTTATGTCCCCTACTAAGTATCATGTTGGCCTTTCTGGTTATGTCTTGTGTTGGCCTTGAAATTGTTTTAGCTATTTTTGGTAATGATGTGGCTCGGGTTCATTGCTCCAAATCTGTGGCTAGTTGGCAATCTTCGGAGGTGATTCTTTTTAGCGGTGATGGCGGTTGGTTGGCTTTTGGTGGTATTATGCATTTTCACTCCTCTGGATGGTCTGTACCTTAATTTGAAGTGGTTGGTAGTCTATGCCAATGCTGAGCCTAATGTTCGTTGTGCCATTTTCCCTTTATTTGACTGTCCCTATGTATCATCTTTTGTATCTAGTTTTTTTTTTTTTGGACTATTGCTTGGTTGTTTTGGAATGTGCTATGACCTTTTTGACATATTGGAGTAAGAATTTTATTTTATTAAAAAAAAAAAAGCTAAATCCCATATACCATCACCCAAATTACATTCCTTCAACCTTAAAACCAATTACCTCAAAAATAAACCCAAAATCTTAATCCTAAACTCTAAAGCCTAAATAATATATACTAAACCCTAAGCCCTAAACCATAAATCCTATAACATAACCCAAAACCTAAATCCTAAACCCTAAATTAACACCCTAAACCCTAAACCCTAAACATAAATGCTAAACCCTAAACCCTAAACCCTAACCCATAAATCTGAAACCCTAAACCATAACCCTAACCCTAAACCATAAATTAAAACACTAAACACTAAACCCTACAAATAAACCATAAACCCTAAACCCTAAGCCCGAAACCCTAAACATTAACCTTAAACACTAAACCCTAAACCCTAACCATAAACCTAATACATAAACTGTAAACACTAAACCCTAAACCCTAAACCATAAACCATAAACACTACAAAACCATAAAAAACCCTAAACCCTAATCCAAAAACCTAAATCTGAATTCTAAACCCTAAAACTATAACCCTATATGCTAATCCTTATACCTTAAACCATAAAAAATAAATCAAAAACCCAAACTATGAACAAAACATTTAAACCCTAATCAAAGAACTCTTATATCCTAAACACTAGACAATAATTTAAAACCATAGACCCTTAAATAAAATCCTAAACCCTAAACTCTAAACCCTAAATCCTAAAGATGAAACCCAAACCCTAAACCCAAAACCCTAAACCCTAATTCTTATACATTAAACTTGAAAAAGTAAATGAAAATCCATAAACTATAAAAAAATTAAACCTAAATTAAAAAAAAATTATAAATTCAAATCCGAAAACCCTATTATATAAAAACATATTTCTAAATATAAGAATTCAAACCATAAAAACAAAATCTTATTCCCTAACCTTTAACCATAAAACATAAACAGTAAACCAAAATGCTAAACCATAAGTATTAATCTAAAACCCTATACTGCTAACTAAAATCATAAACCTTATACACTAAACCCTAAACCCTAAACATAAACCCTAAACACTAAAACTTAACCCTAAAAATATTAACATAAATCGTAAACCATAAACCTTAAACACTATACCCTAAACCCTAAATCTAATCCATATACCATAAACCGTAAACACTAATAATAAATCTAAACCCTAAACTCTAAACCGTAACCCCTAAATATAAACACTAAACCCTAAATGCTAAACCCTAAACCCTAACCCTAAACCTAAACTATAAACCCTTATGTAAATGGTAACAATCTTAACACTAAATCTCATTCTTTTCATGATGTTCATGTGAGCAATGCTCCCTCTAAAGATTCTTGTTTTATTTTCATAAAGTCTTCGGTAAAAGGATTTCATTCCGTATTAATTTCAGAAGAAGATATTGTTAAACTCACTTCTCCCTATTAATTTATGCTAGTGGGGAAGTTTTCTGTTAAACGCCATAATCTTAATCACATTCAAAATTTATTTGGTAACCTTAAACTATCGTGTGTTTTCTCTATCAATTTATTAAATGTTAGGCATGTTGTTATCCAATTATCTAACAATTTGGATTATAATTGTATTTCTGCAAGAAGATTTTATTTCATAAATATCTATCAGATGTGACTTCTAAAGTGGACTCCTTACTTTGAAATCTAAGAGGAGTCACTGATTATTTCGATATGGATTTCTTTTCCAAATTCGTTGTTGCATTTTTTAAACTCGCATGTCTTGCTTTGTTTAGGATCAATATTTGGAAAACCTCCACAAACTGACCAAGTGGCTGCTTCTAAATCTAGGCCTTCATTTTCTTATTATGGTCAAATTGGATATTACCAAAAAACACTTGTGTGAGGTGCGGCTTGGATCTAAAATTTCTGGTTACTTGTAAAAAGGTCAAATTTGAAAACATACCTTAATTTTGCCCCCATTGCATAGTCCATGTTCATTTTTTTAATGAGTGTTTTTTGGCTCATCCCATTATTAAAAAAGTAATTAAAGAGGGGAGAAAAGTGGTTCATTCTGATAATGATGATTTTATTGAAAATGAGGTGAATAATGAAAACCTGATTGTTCAAGACTACTATGTTACTTTACCTTCAGAAACTCCTACGCCTGTGTAAGGCAACTTAGTTATTCTTCCTTTAGGAAATCCTAGTTTTGACGAGGAAGCTAATGAGGGGAACTGCTCTTTATTGGAATCACACGTTCTAACCCAAAAAGATTGACCATAAAAACATTAGGAATGTCCCCTCAGAACTTAGTAAATTAGCCTGACAAGAATTCGGACATACTTAAACTAGAATTATTGATCTTTCTATTATTGGTGAGGGTTGTTATGTAAATCAAAACCAATGTACTTTAAAGTTTCTAGTGCTAAACAATTGGAAAATGAGGAAGGTGATGAGGAAGATAATATTTAGGAAGGAGAAATTGTTTTAGTCAAAGATTTGTCTACTTTAGTAAATTTTGGAGGCATAAAAGATGTTTCTATGTTGTATACTCCTTCTAAATAAGAGGCAAATAATACAAATAATGGCTATACTAAAGTGGGGAAGAAAAAATCTAAACCTTCTAAGCTCTTTGAATGTCAATCTTTTAGAGTTACTCAAGCTTCATATAATTTTTCTTCCAATGGTTAAAGCCCTCATATGGAATATTAGGGGATTTGGCAACTCTCCATCTAGAGATAGGGTTAGGAGTTTATGCAGAATTTATTATATTAATGTATTAGTCTTGTTTGAACCTCTTGTTTCTTCTTTTAAGCTTATTTTTGTGAGTAGTATGCTTTGGATTTATTGCTCTTTAAGTTACATCTCTAAAAAGAAATTGGATTTTTTGGAAGCCTTATGTTACTCTAAGAATTATCAATGATTTTCCTCAAATTGTGCACACTAATATTGCCTATTTTAATTTTCTTGTTTGCCTCCTTTGCATATGCTTCTTGCTTTAGAACTGATAGGAAAACTTTATGGAATCATATCATTGATTTCTCCTCTAATGTTTATGAACCATTGATGGTTGGAGGAGACTTCAACTCTATTACTTGTACTACAGTGAGAGTTGGGGGGAAACCTCCAAATTTTCTAGCTATGGAAGACTTTAATGATATGCTTTTACTGTCTAATTTACATGATATTGGATTTTCTGGCAAAGCTTTTACTTGGAACCAACGCGCCATATGGCAATGTTTGAATCATATTCTTTTTTAATAAAGTTTAGATGTCTAAATATCAGAACACTTACATAGAGCATTTTTCTAAAACTCTCTTGGATCATTCCCCTTTGCTCTTGAATATTTCTTTACAAGATAATTCTTCTCATTCTCCTTTTAGATTTCAAAATATGTGGTTGTTACACGACTCTTTTATTACAAATGTTGAAACTAATTGGCATGCTGGCTTATTTCTTAATAATAATATAGTTGGTATGATTCATTTTGTCTTAAGCTGAAGCGGATTAAACAAAATTTGAATTTGTTGAATTAATGTGTTTTCATGAATTTATTTACTAATATTGTTAATGCCAAGAAAGTTATTAAGTTGGCTGATATTAATTTTATGAATAATCCTAATGATGATAATAAGGTTTCTTTGAATGATGCCAAAGACAAATTAGTGGATCTTCAAGAATAAGAAGAAGTTTATTTGAGATAAAAATCTGGTTGTAAATTCTTAGTTGAAATTGCCCATCATAAAAAAAGTTGCTAGTTATATTCATATGATCATAACTCCTGAAGGTTTTCACTCTGATTCTCCAAAAATTTTAGCTGAATATGGAGTTAATTATTTCAAAGATGTGTTTAACAAATATTTTACCCCCGATTTTGATTTTTATTTCACTTTTATTTCTTCACTTATTTCTAAAGAGGATAACATTATGCTGACTAAATTCCTTTCTGAGGAGGAGATTTAGTTAACTTTCAAAGATATGAATTTTTTTTCTATTGCTGGGCCGGATGGCTATTCTACTAATTTTTTTCAAAAAAACATGGCATATCATTAAAGATGACTTAATCAATGTTGTTTTTGATTTCTTTAAAGTGAATCCTTATCCAAAAATTTTGACTTTGACTGCTACTATTTTGATTCCCAAAAGTGATGTTACTAATTTTTGGAGTGATTTTCATCCTAATAGTCTTTTCTCTTTTTTCAACAAACTTATTGCCACGTTAATTATGTCTAGATTAGCTTTTATTCCCACAAAAATTATCGCTCTTGAAAAAACTCATTTTGTGAAAGGTCATTCCATTTTTTAATGTTTTACTAGCTCAAGAACATGTTCATGATTTGGAGGCTAAAATTACTTGTTGTAATTTGATATTAAAAATTGATATTACCAAAGCTTTTTATAATCATAGTTGGGATTTTCTTTACATTATGCTGAATCTTTTTGGTTTTAATAATAAATTCATACTCATCATTAAAAAAATATTTAACATTATTTTTCCTCTGTTATTATTAATTGGAAAAGTCATGGTTTTTTTTAAATTTGCTCATGTCCTCCATCAAGGGGGCCCTCTTTCTCCATCTTTGATCAATATTGCTATTTAATTTCATTCTAGAGGTCTCAATGATCTTTTTAAAAAACAACCCACCTTACATTACCAAGCTATTAGTGGTTTCACCATCTCCCACTCAATTTTTTATGATGACTTTATTATTTTTATGAACGGATCGCAAAACATTCTTAATATTCCTTTTAACTTTCATAGTAAATTTCAAAGGGCTAAGGGTTTATTATTATTATTATTTTTTTGAAGAAATGCAAATTTGCATTAAGAGAAAAAGAAGAACAACCTATTACAAACTAGAACTAAATAAACTAAGGGTTTCATGATCCAACAGGGAAAGAAACTTTATTGAAATTATATTTGTTAAAACTACATTTATCATAATTGAAATGAGACCCACTAATTCCCATTTTAAAGCCCTTGGGGTGGAGGGGATACCAAAAATAAAAAATAACCTAAAAGGTTGATTAGTATCCCAGAGTTCCCAACCGGTTAAAAAATAAGACGTAGTAACGATCCCATAAACAATTACAATATATTTAGAAAACAAATATAAAACTAAAAGAAAGCAAAGTAAACTAAATAAAAACCATAGAAAATAATTGCAACTCTCCATTAACAACTGAGAATCATATAAGAAAACTTCCAGTAATAATCTCTTGTGCCACTTCCAAAACTTGAGCCTGTAAACCAAAGATAGTAATATGAGATACTCTTTGATCATAAATTCCATCATCAAATAACTTCTAAAAACCTCCATGATGTAGTTCCCCATGTAAAAGTAAGAAAGCACTAATGAGGGGAATAACCTCTCACAAACTTCTTAGTGCTTAGATCTGTCATCCTCCTTCTAGAAAAGTCTTCCACCGGCCCCAAAGCTTGTAGTTCTTTGAAAAGTTTATGCTTAGAACCAGAAGAATGATCCAAATTAATTGATGTTGATTTTCCTTTTACTAATACATGCTTTTTAAAATTCAGGTTAACTTCAGAAGAGGGAGTAATAACTTCAGGTAATTCCAAAGTAGTAGATCCACTTGAAACTTCCATATTATAAGGAGCTTTTACGTGAATAGCTAGAGGAAGTATTTTTAAGGGTTCAGCCACACATTCTATTTCAGAACAAATGCCTTCCATTATTCCTTCCAGCAATTGAGAATGTTTGAATTCAATTTTTGAACTTTCCACCGAATCAGCAACTAGAGCTTTCACGGGAATAATTGAAGGAAGAGCTCTTATTGGTTCAGCAACAAATTCTAATTTAGAACTAATTGCTTCCTCTAATCCTTCCAGCAATTGAGAGTGTTTGAATTCAAATTTTGAAGCTTCCACCCGATCAGCAACCAACTCTGACTCAGCACTAACAACTACCTCATCTTCTTCCACAATACTTGCAGTTTTGAATTTAATTTTTTAATTATGAACGGTCTCTATTGGAAGAAAAGAAAGTTCCAAAACTAAGCCATCAGAGATAATCTGGCAATTGATTAATGAAGTTCCTTTAATCTGATTTTCATCAAGATTTTGATCAATAGGACAATCAACATCCTTACTAAAACTTTTATCAAAACCTGCTTTGTCAAAAACTTCAACTAAATCATCTTCCAAATTATCATTTTTATCAAGAGATAACACACTATGTTTATTGGAAATTATAAGATCTGGTAGAGAATCTGCATCATGACTTTTAACCGAATTTCTCTTAACACTTTTTTCCCTTTTTTTGGATTTGAATTTCACGTGCATCCAAGGCCCATAGGAATTATCTTCAACTAGGAGTGAATTTTTAGGAACTTCTTTATCAAGAAAATCTAGATTTTGAAAAACATTTGGACATACCGAATCTTTGTGTCCAATTCTTCCGCATTTGAAACAAATAGATGATAAATTTTTAAATTTAAATTTTTGAAAAAATCTACCATAATGGCCTTCAACGAAGGTACCATAAGTGAGCTTCAAGTACAATTAAACCTGAATGCAAGCTCTAGTGAATTTCTTTCTCCCCCATCTAAACATGTTTCCATCCAATAATAAAGGAGTCCCGATTCTAGAAACAATTCTAGTAATATTGATTTCGTTCCAACAATGTAATGGCAAATGAGGAAGACGAACCCAAATAGGAGAAGAAATCCCATCCTAGGAATTAGGAGAAAACTTGTTTGGCCATCTATCTAGACCAATGACGAATCCCCCCACATACCAAGGACCTCCATTAAGAACTTCCTCCATTGCTTCATGTGACTAAAAAGAGCACAGAAACAGATCTAATCCAAGTGAGGTTATATTAAATCCTCCAAATTTAACCCATTGCCTCTTTAATTCAATAGCACAATTTAAAAAAGACAAGTTTTTACAAAGAATCTTCACCACCAATGAATTCCTGAAAACATGAACATTGGCTTTTTCATTTTCCAAGTCAAGTTTGACCACATTTGCATCTTTCTTTCCATTATGAACTTCATTCAAATTTATTTTAATATGTAGTTTTCTAATCCACACATTAGAATTGTCCAATCTAGATGAAGATACTGGATTTTTGATATTAACATCTCCAAGGATGGTATTATAAATACCTTTATCATCCTTCAAAAAATTATTATCAATGCAACCTGATGAAGAAGCCACCATATCATTTGCTTTAGGGATAAAAACTGACATGGGTGAAATAGACTTACTTTTCAAACATCAATGTCTCCTTTTCCTTTACCTATCTCTGGCAAAGACTTTCACTTAGAGACCAAATCTCCCTCTCTAATCACTAGAGGAGAGTTCAAAAAACAAGTATTCCAAGGAAGCTGCGATTGAATGAAAAAATACCTTTTGTATCCAATGTAGTTCGACGTGTGGTAGATCTAAAGGTGTTTGTGTTCCGGTCATCCAAGGATGACTGGCCACTTTCTTCCATCTTCAATGTTTGCAGCTGAAAAGCTTCTTCAAAATCCTCTCTTTAATCATCTGAAAATTTGTTTTATTTGTGCTAAATCTATATCTCACCATAGAATCATCTCTATTCAGGAGAGATTTGCTTTTTTGCATAAGAATTTAACTCTTAAATACTAGGAACTCCTCTTTGTAAGGGTAAAAAGATGTCATATGTATTTGGGGATATTTTTTCTAAAATAAAAAAATTATCTACTTGGGCTTTTAATTTCCTCTCTTTTTATGGAAGATTAGTGTTAATCAAAAGATTTCTTTGCTCTGTGCCTATCTACTTATTTTATACTTTGTTTTTGATTGTGAATACATGTAATAGACTTAAAAGAATCTTCAACAAATTTCTTTGGGGTGCCAAAGAAGGAAAATCTACTATTATTTGTTCTTCCTGGCATAGATGTTCTGGTTTGAATAATGAAGTTAATTTATGTTAAGAACATGGGTGACAAGGCTCATAGCTTTTCTTATAAAATGTGGTTCAATTTTATATCTAAGAAGAGCCTTTGGTGTAAGTTCATGATCACGAAATACTATGTCGGCTAACATCCTCTTAAATGCTTTTTCAAAAAAGGGGATTGTTTCAACTGGAAAAGGCTTTATTTCATTGAATGGGACACTAAAAATTTCATCCAGTGGGGGTTGGGGCAGAGTGAAATCTTTTCTTGGTAAGATAATTTGTTAGGTTTATCTTATATTAATTCTTTTCTCAATGCTCATACTACAAGTTCTTGTAAAGTTTCTCAATTTATTTATGAGGGAACTTGGAATATGGATTATCTTACTAATTTAATTCCTGATTTTGTCATCAATCTTATCCTTAAAGTTCCTTAACAACTTATGGTGGGGAAGAAATGTAGTGCCGCCATGTAGATTTTGATTTCTCCTATTTTGTAATTGAATACTATAATGAGAATAAAGTACAGTCTCAGGAGATTGACATAATATTTTTTAATGGATTCAATATCAAAATAGGGTTTTGAAAAAAGAAATTTCTATGAACAAAAAATTTTAAAAATTAACATATCATCATGAACATGAAATTCTAGAGAATGAGTTTAAAAATAGAAATATATGATTTTTAAAAAGTTAATCCATTCCTTTATTTAGGTGTAAAAAATGAGAATATTATATCATCTTAAAAAATGAACATAACATTCTTTAAAACACCCAAAAGAAAGAATGAATTTTATAAAATTCATCATTTCTAAAATTGAATATAATAAATAGAATATTATATTACCTGGAAATATAATAATAATATTCTATAAGTATATTTAAAATTAGAAATGAGGTTTTTTTAAAAGATATTTGCATTCACAAAGATTTTTTTGTTATTTTGTAGGAATAAAACAAGTTTTATTTTAGTATGGGGTTCTCAAATCCATATAGGGGCAAGCCCTTATTATTAATTACATCTTAGGAGGGATGTTACTGAAAAAACTCTCGATTAAAGTAGTGATTTCATACCATTTGACTATAAAGTAGAAGACAAGGAATAGAAGTAAGAATTTTTCAAGAAGAAAGCTCAATGTTGAACAGTTTTTAATAAGTCAAAGGAGGAAAAGTAGGAGGTGCCGGATTCCGAGAAGCTTAGAGGCAACCTCAGTCTACCCTATATTGGGCTTTACATTTTAGAAGAGAAATTTTTATGTTTGACCTTATATTTTATTAGGAGGTTGGGATTATATTCCTAGAGGGTGAGGATGTAAGATTGAAAAGGAAAATCTTCCTCAGAACCTAAATCTAAATTGGGTACTACAAAGTAGTGACCTGAACCAATCTAATAAAGTGCAAATCAAGACTCACCCCAGCCTGGATTGGGGAGCCAGCTAACCACTTAGGTGCTTTAAAACCATGTGTAAAGTCTCTTTAAGAAAGATGGGTAGCGATGTTGCTTAAATTTTAAGGAATTGGGGGCCGACATCTAAGACAGATCCTAACTGACTGCTCAACTTATGTAGGAAAGATGATGGTTAAAAATAAAATGCAATTAATATTTTATACTCTTTATAATTTGTATATAATGTAATGAATGTTAATTTACACAAATGCATAAAATGAGTATAAAGTAATTTTAAAATTAGGCTTAGAAAATAGGATTTTTCCTATAGAATGCACAACATCCCCATTACAGAACTGCATCCTCATAGGCTAGGTGGTTTGCAAGAACCTACAGGCAGGAGATGCTTAAAAAGGAAGAGAAGGTAATAACATGCTTATGCTGAATCTCAGAGGTCACGAGCTTACTTGTTAGAATGTTAGATTAATTATGTGAGTCTAAAAATTTTATTAGAGTGACAACTAAAAAAATTTGGTTCGTACCCTCATAAAAACTCTAATCGTATTCAGACTAAAACAAAACACGAGATGCAAAAAAACATAGAAAAATAGGTAATTCTATAGCATAAATAATGTAAACAATCAAATTAAATAATCTAAAATATAATATCCAATGTCCATATGACAAGAGCCATTTTATTTACACCTAGAATTTGCTGAAAAGTATAGTGGTCGAGCACTACTAACAACAAACCCAGATTCTAATCCTAAGACTTACGTAAGTGATTTTATCTTCATTTCTTCATCTTCATTTCATCATTTCTTCTTCTACATGCTCCTTGGATATGTAGGATTTGAATATCCAAATGAAAAAAAGTCATCTCCAAAGGAGTATTTTCTTTTTCCATTAGATATTAGAAGCAACCTAACCTAGCTTTCCAAACAAAATGGAACACTCCCCTAAAGGTTATTCTCTTTTCTTTGGATTTGAGGTTGGATGTGATATCCCACTTCTAAATTACTTTCACAACACTTGAATTTAACAAAATTACATTTACATTTCATTTACATCCCAAAAAGAGAAAGAAAATTTAGACCACCTATGGGTTATCCTAAGCATTTCATAATAAAATCATTCTGAAGCAGTAATACATTTACATTTAAATTAAGTTTCATTAATCATACTTGGCCACACACTTTTTTTATTTGAGGGCTAAGCATCTAAAGCACCTATAACATTTATATAATTATTAATCAATTAGCCCCCTTTTGTTGCCCTACACGAGTGTAGCCACCTATAGAAAATTCTGTGAACAACTAGATCGCTCCTAACCTATGAGTAATATAATAGTCAATCAAATCACATCACTAAGAGTGATAAAAGTAAATAAACACACACATTAATTACAAATAGTATGCAGTGAAAACCGAGAAAGCCCGTCACACAGCAATAAGAAAGTAAATGCCAGCCTAACCTAAAGCTATAGTCGGTTGTACTAACAAGCAAGTCTAAGTGTGTGCAGTAGGCTGTACAGTTTTGATATGTCCTAAATAATTTATTGGTTGAAGTTTTCTAACTGATTGAGTTTAGTTTCTTGAAAGGACAAACGAAATTTTATGTTCAAGTTTAACTTTTAATATCTTTAAAATTTTTTGCGTTTATTTTAGGTTGAATTTTAATTATTAAGGTTTATTAATAATATTGGTTCTTTAGTGTATTTAAATTAATCATTTTTATTATTTATATTTTTTAATTTAACTATTTATTGAGTTTTAATGATATATTAGATTTTAAATTATTTCTTAATTTTAAAATAATTTTGAGTATTTAATGGTTTATTGAAGTGTTAATGTTTTATCAAATTTTTAAGGATTTTATTTAATATCTCGATGATTTGTTAATTTTAAATGATTTATTGAATCCCTAATTAATTTATTAAATTGTTAATTATTTATTAAATTTTGAAAGATTTGATTACTTTTTAATGATTTATTAAATTTTTAGATTTATTATCATTATTTTTATTTATTCAAATTATTTTATTGATTAGAATTTATTAACTTTTCAAAAAAAATTATTTAAGATTAGTTTTTTTATAAGTTTATGATTTTCGTATTTTGTCAAATTATGTTAATTCTATTTGTGATTTCAATATTCAATTACATATTTATTTTATTTTTAGTTTAAGGGTTGATTTAATTTTATTAAACAATATATGTTATTTATCATTTTATATGATAGATTTATATTGGTCAAAATTACTGTTTATATTTATAGATTCTAATTCTTAAGAGAGACTTTTAATGATTATTTGATTATTATTCAGGGTTGATTGTATTTAGATTAAGGGTATTCACTAATACTTAGGTGAGGTGTTACTAAGTTTTCTATGTTTTATATTTCTATCCTAATGCATCCAAAGTCTAAGTTTTCTAAGACTCAGCAATTAATTTTTGTCCTTAATTGTCGCTATTATTATTTGGGATGAAAAAGTTTTTTATCAGTAACCCTTAGGACATTGCACACATGTAAAAGGGGTTTATGGATCTAAAATAAAATAAAAATAAACCTAATAAAATTGAAGTTACTATAGGGACCTTAAGGAGAAGGGTTCGCACAAACCACATCAAGGGCCTCCTAGGAGTTTTTTAAGTTTTAAAATACTTATAGTCACCTAGAGTTACGACCCGGAGGTTTCGCCCATAGCACCTTCACCCTGTTAGATGCAGGCGACTGGCACCTTTAGTCCCTTGTCCTTTTATTCACTTTACTTGTACCATGTCTCGTAGTTCATATAAGTGAAGAAGAGAAAACATGTATTAGAAGCGCATTTAATAATTAATAATAAAATATTTTAAATTTACTAAAAATTAAATGTACCTTTCTTTGAGCTTGAACACCAGTTTGTTGTTTTCCTTTTTAACTTTTCATTTAGTAAAGCGTGCATTACATTTTTCCAACATTTATCCTGAGTCATAGGAAAGGGGGAGTAGAAGGGGGAGAAAGAAAGGGGCAAAGATAAAGGGAAGTGTTTTATGCTTCTCAACACTTCCATTTTCTAGAAAACAACTAACTAAATCATTCTCTACCAAAAATTACCTTTTCACACATACAATCTACTTTCACTAGCTTTCTCTAAAACTCACACACTTCCACTTTCAAGATACATGTTTCTCACTTTTTCAAAATCCACACTTTTTTACTTTTCAAAACACTTTACCCTTTCAAAAAATACACTGCACTTTTCAACCATTCCTACGCAATACACTTCACTGGTACACACACAAGTTCACCACATCACCCTTTCGAAAACACACACAAGTTCATCACATCACCTTTTCCAAAACACACAAAAGTTTACCACATCACCCTTTCTAAAACACACAAATTACACTTTTACACACAAATGCAAATCACTTTTCTTAACTAAGCCAAACTCTTTACTTTTCACTTACGCATTTCATTTTCCAAAAATTTCCATCTCATTTCCCAAAATCACTTTTTATCTTTCAAAACACACACTTCATTTTCTAATATTCACATTTTCTATTTGGAATAAATAATAATTTATAACGAAAGTAAAATTTTATACCATCACATAATGTATATATATTTTTTATTTGAAGTTGCCAGTATAGTATGCCATATGCCACATGCAACTAAAAACACTTGAAGTCTTCCCAAATGTCCAAAAACTCTGTTAGGCATCTTATGGATAGCCTTAGTATCATGGCTAAGAATTCTAGTATTATATGCTCCATCACCTCAAGTAGACAAGACACCTGCTGTAGTTATAGCACAAGTATGAAACTCAGCACATATAACATAATCCACATTGCATAAAACTAATGATTCAAGTAAACGAGGTCGGCTCATATAATTATAAATTCCATGCCCAATTTTATCACCACATTCTATTTAATCTTGTTGATTCTAGAATAAGTTGTTTGACCTAAACTAATGACCCAAGGCTAACCAAGAGGGTGGTGAATTGGTAATTTAAAAATTTAACCCTTTCTTGAATTTTTAAAAAAGATAGAAACCGATTAATGAACTTGTGCAAATTGATTTTAAAGTTATTCAAAAATGATTTTTCAAACACCAAAAAAAGAAACTTGAAGTACAGTAAATAAGTAGTAGAATTAAAAAGACAAAGGTTTATAGT
The DNA here is from genome assembly GCA_022539455.1 of Dendrobium nobile. Lineage (NCBI taxonomy): Eukaryota > Viridiplantae > Streptophyta > Magnoliopsida > Asparagales > Orchidaceae > Dendrobium > Dendrobium nobile. Next base: position 42,295,133 of record CM039729.1, on the reverse strand, counting down.
GCTTCGGTCAAATACAACCAACATACACTCCCTGAAGTCTCCAACTTCTGGTATTGCACTATACCAAAGTGACTCTCCTTTTACCTCCATAGTAAGGCGAAGAAGCCTTTATAATACTCTTTTCCACCAATCCCGAATGCAATAGAGAACCATCATCCTTTTACACTCTCCAAGGGTAGGCAGAGAACCTTCATCTTTCACACTTTCCAAGTGTAGGAAGAGAAACTTCATTCTTTCACAATCTCTAAGTATAGGTAGAGAACCTTCAGCTGTTCACACTTACCAAGAGTAGGCAGATAACGCTCGGCTGTTTACACTCCTCGAGTGTCAGCAAAAAATGGGATCTTCTGAAAGATCTTACACAAGAAATTTAGAAGGATAAGAGAAAAAAGTGAAGAAGATACAAAATAACACAGAGATCCTTACCCTTGAGTAACCAAGTGAACTCTTGACACTCCAATAGGAAGTAATCTCCTATAAACACTCTCTATCACTCTCTATCACTCTCTCCATCAATTTCCCTTTACCATTCACGATGAACAAGGGACAAAAAGATTAAAGGCCTTTTTTTAGTGGACCTTTTATAGAAAAGACATGAAAAATCATCTAGAAAACTGAAATTTTCAATTTTGACTGCCCACGATAATCCCGTAAGATCATATTTTATACGTATGAACAATTCAAAAATGTTGTGTATGAACTCATTGTGAATTGGGATGAAATCATTTCATACCTGATCATCTTCTGGTACAATCTGTGTTCATCCAGAATGAACAGAAGAAATGTCAAAATGCGTATGTATGAATCAGCAGCATGAAATAAATGAAAGCTCACCAAAACCATTCATCTCGATACAATTGATAAATATCATCCATACGAACTTCATTCGTGCACACTCTAGAGCCCATCATCCCGATACAATCAAAAATTATCATCCATATGAACTATGTTCATGCACACTCTAGAGCCCATTGCCTCGGTATGATCAAAAATTATCATTCGTTTGAAATTCATTAATGCATGCTCCAGAGCCAATCATCCCAGTATGATCAAAAATTATCATTTGTAAGAATAGTGTTTGAGGTTGAACTAAAGGAGATCATCCCGATATAGATAAAAAATATCATCCATATGAATAGTGTTTGAGGTCAAACCAGAGGAGATCGTACCGATATGAACAAAAAAATCTTCCATATGAATAGTGTTCGAGGTCGAACTAGAGGAGGTCGTCCAAGAACGAATGAAAAATATCATCCATATGATATATACTTAGAAATTTTTTTGACATTTTTTCATTTGCACCATTGCTCGTTGGGGAAAATAACTAGCTAGATCATTCTGTATGAATTAATTTTGTGCTGTATGATCAGTTTAAAATTGTAAATTTTAGAACTCTCTGGCAGTGTGTGTGTACTCAGTTACTCAATTACAATCACACTCTCTTAGACTCAAAAAAATGAAAAATACAAACTTCAAAATTAGAATAATTCTGAACTAATTTTGATATAAAGTCTTTAATAATCCGAAGTATTATTTTCCCGAAATGTTAGTACACACAAGAGAAAAACAATTCTTCCAAAATGTGTTAGGAGAAAATAATAATCAAAATAATAATATTTAGAATCATCAAAAACGTAAAAGTTACAAGAATATCAAACATGCAAAGCTAACTAGCAACTCTCTCAATACATTCTTCACTCTATGTAAATACTTCTCACTACCGAGTAATAAGGGCACCATGCCTGAAGCCACTAGTAATTTGATGAACATCTATAACGGCATTAGAATATAAAGATTATGGAAGTAGGGCATCTACTTTTAATCAAAGAAATTTATTGTGAACATTTGATGAGATTCCTTCACTCCAAACCTCTCCTTAGATGTAGACATCACCCAATAAATCAATTTCATCTTTTATAGCAGCATGATTAAAGCAACTGGTGTATTTGAAATAATATCTTTACTAACATTTCTAGTGCTAATTTTTAAATGCATATTTGAATGATATTTTAAGCATCACCATATGAACAAAAACTAAGAATAGAATCTCAATCTTGCTTGCTTGCGAGAGGAAGTCAATGGTCTGAGGTAGGTAGGGAGGTGTCGGTCCTTCTGGAGATGCAAATAGAGAGGGGCGTTCAGCCTTGGCGTCATAAAAAATTAGAGGAGATAATGGGGCTACTAGCTCCAATCATTTCATGAAAGAAATGAAGATGGAGGATGGCTTGCCTTCGGCTGAGGCTTACGAACTAGTTGGATGGATTTAGCGATACCAAGAGGGAGATCACCTAAGTCTTCTTATGTGAGAGAGAGAAGCGATGGGAGGGGGATTTCATGAATTAGAGAGGGATGTACCTGGGGACATTCAACCTTCTTCCTTGCAAATCGGAGAGGGAAACTGTGAATGGGACAGTTGCGAACTGGGAGAAGATGGGTGTGTGGGATTCAATTTTATGAATTATAGGGAAATGGTGCATGTGTGAACAGCCCTAACGGCACCCTCTATTTTTCATCTTAATTCAAATCAATGACTAGGATCTATGAATTTATTTAAAATAATTTCTGTTGATTATTTTAGTCATGGTAATAATCAATTTGATCAAATTAAGTCCATATAATATCGAGTTTAATGAATATTGATTTTGATTTTATTTTATTGAATTCAAAATGTTTAATTTAATCAATTTATCCCAATTAATGCTTTTGTTGGTCCTATAGATGTCAGCACTGCTATCATGATAAAAATTCAAGCCTTAAAGTTATGTATTTACTTAGGGATTACTAATGTTTGGATTGAGACGGATGTTATGCTTGTGATTCATTATATTATTTAAAATTATATTATGAATCCTTCTTATTTCTATATTATTAGAGAGATTAAGGAATGCTTAGCCCTTATCAATTACTTTATGTCTCACATTTATAGGAAAGGCAATGCTGCTGCTAATTTTCTAACATATTTAGGTTACAATTTGATGGATTTTTTGGAACATGTGGAATCTTCTCTGATGGGAAAACTATTGGGTTTAACTAGACTTGATCTTATGGGTATGCCTTATGTAAGATTTTCTTAGTTTTATTTTCTTCAAGAATTGAATTTTTATAAAATTGTGATCGGTGGCATATGCTCAGTTAGAGAGAGACGATCCAAGATTTCAAGAGAGAAAGGTTCTTATTTTTTTGAATTCCTCCAATCCTATATTCCCATTTTGGGTGAATGGTGGTGGAGGGACACCGATCATTGCCTTCTAAGGACCGAAAAACCTCCATCCGATACTCTGCGAGGTTATTAGTGATTTACACGATGGATCCAAAAGCTTGAGTATTAACAATCAGGAGATTAGGATTGAACAACATCCTTTGGTCAAAAAAGAGGGATGAGTTTCTCTTATGTATGAAGAAGTTTTGGTGATGGGAAAGAGGAAGGAAGTAGCTGAAACTGTTCAGGAAAAGTGTTTGGCGGATCCTTCTTCACCAATTAAGAATTTATTTCCTGGAATGGTAAACAACTCGGATGCCTCTTCTTCTATTGGCTTCAAATTAAAGGTTAGCAGATTCTCTAATTCTACTATTACTGATAATAATGTAGAAAATTAGGGATATTCAAATTTTAATTTTAGTATATCAAAGCAAGATAAAGATTTGTTGATTGCTGAAGAAATGCCAATGGAATGAGGGATGAAGGTGATACCAGAAATTGATAACAGCAAAATTCAATCAATAAATAAGTTGTTTAAGAGCCATCATATCAAAGTAAATTATGTGAATCCAGATCAGGTTGAAGCAGCTAATGCAGATGTGGCTAAATTGAATATCGAAAAGGTATGTGAGAATGTAAAGCTACTTCAAAAATCTCTAGGGGTGAAAGTGTTTCGAAAAAATTTCCATTTTCTCTTTATAGCATTGAGCTAAGTAGACAATGGGATAGATTTGGTTCTTTTCATCTTACCTGATTGGGTATAGATTGGATTTTATGTTCATTTCAAACTACTCAAATCATCGAGGAAATTTTGAGTGGTGGTCCTTGGTATGTGGGTGGACATATTCTAGGGATGGATAAATGGACACCACAATTCTCCCCAACTTCATTAAAAGGGTTATCCTCACCAATTTGGGTAAGATTGCCGCATTTACCTTTGAATAGTTGGGATGAGGTTAATGTGAGGAAGATCATTTAAAAGATAGGAATTCCATTTTTCTTGGATGGAAAAATGTTTAAATGGGAAAGACGTGAATTTCCTAGAGCTTGTGTTCGTATTAATTTAGACAATAAATTATTCAATGGAATTTGGATTGAGGGTTTAAATGGAAAATTCTTTCAAAATGTTGAAGATGAGAAAATCCAATGCTTCTATTTCAAATGCGATAAGATAGGTCATAAAATTGATAAGTGCCCAGTTGTTCTTAAAGAATATCAACTTGGAATCAAGAAATACTGAGAATAAAGGTTTGAATTATGAAGGATCATCTGATTCAATTGCTTTGGGTCATTGGATACATGTTAATTTCAAGAAAAGTAAAAGAAGAAAGAATTCTCAAAAATAGAACTCTGCATTTAAGCCTTTGTTGGGAGAAGTGATGCTTCCCATGTTCAAAAGGATTCCAATAACAAGTATAAAGTGCTAGCATTTGCTCTAATGCTAGTATTGAAACACAAAATTAAAATGAGCAAATATGTTTGCATACTACTTATTCAAATCCTAAAGGAAAAGGTTCAGTTTCTAATATTGTTCTTGTAGAAGCCGGTGATGTTAAAAAATATTTCAGGATAGATGTTGATTCTATTGACATGTCTATTCTTCAAACTGAGCTCTTTCAAGATGATGTTGTATTAGTTGTCAAAGAAGGGAATTCTAGAAAGCTACTTGATCATGTGAATGTTACAGGTATTGAAAAAAATGATCAAGCTTCTGACATTATCAACTCAAATGCAGCTGATTCTTTGTTTGTTAAAGATAATGGAAATATCATGGAATGTTTGATTGAGGATGGAAAATTTCATTTGCCACCTAAAACAGTTAATAATAAGAATAAGTCAAATAAAGATTTGAATTCTATTGGGCCTATCAAAGCTAGTCTTAGAGGAAAAATTGGATCTTCACCATTCAAATCTTGAGCTTATGATGGGTGTTGATGATAAGTTCCAAACTAGAGGTGATAAAGTCTTGGAGGAAGTTAGCTTTCTGCGGGTGTATGTGGTTATACATTCTAACAATGGTGTTATCTTTCAATGGGAGGTCTTATTTTATAAATCTTTTGAGCTTCTTGGATGCTACATTGGAAGTCAAGGAGTGGTTTTTTTGAAGAAGGTGGAGTTTGTGAAGATCCAGTTTTCTACAAAGACTGTAGGATCTTGTTTACATGTATTGCTTTATTTTGTTAGTTGTTATTTTTATTTCCATTTTTGTTTGAAAATAAGTATGAGTGAGTATTTGAAAAATGGGGATAGATTAAAGGAACTTAAGAAGCTTTCTAGTATTTATTTTTTACTTAATTGGGAATTCTATGATGTTAATCAACCTTTTTGGTTGTTTAATTCTTGGTATCCCCTCCACCCCAAATGGTTTAAAATAAGAAGTATAGACTCTTATTTTCTTTATGAAATTTCACATCCTTCAAAAATATTTCTTGTGCTTGTTTTTCATTTAAATAAGGCTTCCATATTTTTAAAGGATTGCCAAGAGTTTGTAATAGTTTTTTATTTTAGTGCAATTTGCATCTTCTTAAAAAAAGGAATTGGATTTTACCTCTGCTATATTATTTACTATGAAGCTGATTTATTGATGTTGGTGTTTTAGTATTGTGATGTTACTATACTGCTGTGCTTGGTTTGGTCCTAGCAATTATTGGAATAATTCTATTATGGATTTCACCACGTTTTATTGCTCTCTTGTCCTTTGGTGGAGTATTATAGGTTGTTTAGCTAGGTTTCTACCTTATCTTAATTTTGTGTATGTTGATTCTCCAGGGGGGGGGGGGGGTTATCCTTTTGTCCAATTTTTGTTCATCTGGTTTAGATGGGGTGATTGTACTGGCATCTCAAGTTTCTTATATTCTGTATCCTTTGTTCATCTAGGTTAGATGGGATGACTTGAGTTGGGTTTTTGGCTCTGTTTCTTTCTTATGGGGTTTCAAGATTGAGTTGTCTATTTTAGGTGTTTTAGATTCTACTTTGTCCATAGTATGGATCTATCTTTCATTTAGGGTTCTACTGTGTGTGGTTCTTTTCTTGTGCCACCTTAGGTTTCTTGTATTCTGCTTCCACTTTTTTCCCTGTTTATACATTTGTCGATTTCCTATGTTGCTTTGGATCAGCTTGTTCAGGGAATAGATTTGAGTGACAATTAGGGTTATCTCGTGATGGTGCAAATCCTTTACTTATGAGCTATGATCCAACTAATGAATTTAGTTATGTGGCTATAGTGTTCTCTTTTACAGATACTACAATTTATGGTTTTTAATTATTTTTTACCATCTCCTTCGAGGCTTAATTCTAAGTGTTTTTTTGTTTTGGATTGTTAAAAATTTGGGTCATTTCTATAGTTATCATAGCCCGAACTTATTTTTTGAAGTTAACTTTTTGCTCTATTATAATTATATTGTGTACAACAGCTCTGCTATCTTGCTTGATATTAGCCAATCCATTTGGTTGCTATTATTGTTTAGTTATATCTATGGGAAGTGTAAGGGCTATTTGAATACCATTATCACTTTTAATTATACTATTTTGCAGAACTATTTCTTATTCTAGTTTTAGATCTTTTGGATTAGTTTGTTTTATTTCTTTAATTAATTATCCTTTTGCATTAATATTTTATCTCATCTTCTTGTATGCATGTCTTTCAGATTTTTGGAGACTCGTTCTCATTTTGTGCAGGATCAGTTTTTTGTTGGGAAGGTGGTGCTGGTTGTATTCATTTATTCCTTTCCCATATGGGTTTTTAGAATTTTAATAGGTTGCTTTATTGTTGTCCTTAGATGGGAGATCCGGTTCCTAGGATCATTTTTTTTCTCTCTTCTACCTCTTTAGAGAAGTACCGAGATGGAGGTCACTTTAAGGACCCCGCATTTCTATTTTCAAATTAACTCGTAGGTGTATTGGTGGGTTGTAACCTAAAAAAAATGATTAACCCCAAAGCTAAGCCCTATATAGAAAACCTTATACCCAAAACCCTAAACACTTATCCCTAAAACATTGACCCGAAGCCCTAAAAACCATTAAAAAACCTTAAACTAAAAAACCTAATACCAAAGCTAAACCTAAATTATAAATCCTAAAATTTTAATTGTAAACACTAAACCATATACCTTAAACCTAAAATAGTAAAAAAAAAAACCTAAACTAAAAAAAAAAAAGAACCTAAACCCTAATTAAAAAAATCATAAATTGAGAATCCTAAAACACTATCATGCAAAACCTTATCTATACATATAAGAATTCAAACCATAAAAACAGTATCTTAAACCTTAACTTTTAAGCTTAAACCTTACACCCTAAACAAAAAACCTAATTTTAGAAGAAGAGAGAATGTCCAGGAATTTTGGAAGATTTCAAATTTTGCGATATATTGCTATCATCATTGATGGTGAAAGAGGGTCGCCGGTCATCTTTAGATGACAAGAACACCTTATCCTTAGCATCTGCCATGCGTCTAACTTTGTTGGATACAAAAGGTAGATTTTCTTTCAACCGTAGCTTCTCTCGCAATTCCTACTTCAAGAATACACCTTTGGTAATCAAAGACGGTGGTTCTGTTTCCAAACTGATGATTTTTTCCTGATGGAGAGAAAGGAAAAGAAGTTATTTCCTATTTGGATAGTAAGTCGATTTCATCTATTTCGCATTGTCCAAAATTGGATTCCTTATCTAATTCAACTTTTCTTTCTAAATCAAATGATTTGGTGACTTCATCTTCAGGTTCCAAAATAAAAAAGGATAGTTTGATGGAGAAAGGAAATATTGTTGATACTATCATTCTTGGTGATGATAGTGTTAAAATTCCCTCTTCAAATTTCATTTTGGATAATTCTAATGTGTGGATTAAAAAATAACATATTAAAATAAATATGAAGGGATTTATTGATGAAATTGAGGATGTAAATGTGGTCAAGCTTGATACGGAGAATGAAAATGCCATTGTTCAAGTTTTGAGGAATTCCTTGGTTGTTGAAATTCTTAGCAAAAATTCTCCTTTTTCAATCATTAGTCTTGAGTTAAGGCGACAATGGAGTAGATTTGGTGGTTTTCATATAACCTCGCTTAGATTAGATTGGATTTTGTGCTCATTTCAATCATCTGAAGTTGTGGAGGATGTCCATAATGGAGGTCCTTGGTATGTTGGGGGCTTTATCGTTGGTATAGACAAATGGTCTCCTAGTTTCTCTCCTATCTCTATGGATGGAATTTCTTCACCCATTTGGGTTCGTCTACCTCATTTTCCTCTTCATTATTGGGATGAAACTAATATTATTAAATTAGTTTCTAAAATTGTAACCCCTTTATTTTTAGATGACAACATGTTTAGATGGGTTAGAAGAGAATTTTCCAGAGCTTATATTCGGGTTAAATTGAATACTAAGCTCCCTTGTGGTATCTGGGTTGAAGGTTTGAGTGGAAAGTTTTTTCAAAAAAATTGAATATAAAAATCTTTTATCTCTTTGTTTCAAATGTGGAAGGATTGGACATAAAGATATTGTGTGTCCAAATGTCTCACATATTCTGAATCTTATTAATAAGGAAGTACCAAAGAGTTTATCTCATGTTGAGGATGTTGCGGCTCTGTTGTCATGGATTATAATTTTGATGATAGCAAATACTCTTAATGAAAACACTCTTATTTCTCTACGATTGCCTTATCTACTGACATTTCAGGTTTATACGATCAAACTGCAATTTAGAACCAGCTCAAGATTGGGTAGACTAGGTCTGAGTCTGTTTGTACCCTTTTTTCCTTTCTTGAGTCTATTGTATTTAGTGTGGCTCATGATGCTTTGTAAGTTGGGAGATTTTCTATTTATTCCCTAGAGTTTACAATTTTTGGTAACATCGTCCGGGATGATATTTATATCATCCTGGACGATCAGTTCAAAAGCAGAAACCCTAATTAGGGTATCTTCATTAAGGCAGCCGTCATTAAGTAGATCAACCTGGATGATACTTATATTAGTTAGGATGATATGCTCAATTAAGAAAGAATCACTCGCCATGATCAGATTTGGTATTCTTTATTTTTAGGAAATCGACCAGGACGATATCCACATCGTCCAGGACAATCTAACTCAATTATGCCTAAATTGATCTGGTAATTAAGGAAAGCTTTAAAGGCTAATTAATTCGATCACGTCATCTGAGATGATCGTATGCTCGGCCAGGACGATGTCCTGGATGATTTACATCGGCCAACATCTATTCCGGATGATAATCAGGATGATTGAAATCAATTTTAAACTAATCGGCAAGGATGATATCTTATCGGCCTGGACGATGTAACCAATTTTTTTCTGATAATCCCAAATTGTCTCGAGCTGATTGAGCTTAATTTATATTGATCGGCCAGGACGATATGCCTGTCATCCTGGATGATAAAATCGACAACTTACATTAATGAGCTCATTTTGAGATCCTTCTATTTAAGCTATGACATGACACTTGTGTTGCAAATCTATTTTCATTACATATGTTTTGATAATTAACAAACACTATTGATTCGCTTGGACTGCCTGTTACTTCTAACTTTTCAGAAATTGAAGATCGGACGAACAAACGAAGCAAGTTCAAGATTACGTAGGATAGGGTTGATTCAGTCTGTACTTTATTTTTTCTCTTCTTGAGTCTATTTGTAATGTTCAAAGAGACTGATGCTAAGTAACCCTACACACACACTCTTGAGAGACTTGGAAATTCTGTTTTTACTCAAATTGGCCAGGATGATATTTACATCATCCTGGATAATCTAGCTTAAAACAGAAATTCTAATCAGGGGTTCTTAATTAAGGCAGCTGTCATTAGCAAATCGGCTTGGACGATATGTGTATCGGCCAAGATGATAGGATCAAAACAGAAAGAAATTGCCTCCTGAAATAATTAAGGTATTCTGTATTTTTGGCAATCGGCCGGGACAATCTGGTATCGGCCTGGACGATATTCATAATTATGCCTTAATTGATCAGAAAAATCAAGGAAGTAATTAAGGATGATTGATATGATCACATCATCCTGGACGATCGCAAGATCAGCCAAGATGATTTATTCAAAAACCTTAGTAACTTCTGGACGATAAATATCAGCCAGCACAAATTCAGGGCGATGCTCTGGATGATTTTCATCTGATTTGAACTGATCGGCCGAGACGATCGTGAGATTGGCCTGGACAATCAAGCCAATTTTCAATTATCCAGTTTGCATTCAGGGCGATGCTCTGGCCGATCTCATGGAATTTGTACTGATCGGCCAGGACGATGTCCATATCGTTCTGGACGATATTGTCGGCAACTTGTAATTAATGAGCTCCTTTGAAGCTCTTCTATTTAAGAGCTCTTGTTCAATGTTTTTGATGATCTTTTGCTGCTGCCTTGTCCTAAGAAGACCTTGAGGAGAGAGAGAGAGAGAGAGAGAGAGAGAGAGAGAGAGAGAGAGAGAGAGATCTTGTGAGGGGTTTCACAAGGGTTGCATCAAGGATCGCTCTGCTTCTTGTTCGTCTAGAGTTTCTCATATGTGGAAGGGTCGGTAGAGGTAAGGACTTAGCAACTGATAGTTGTTCTCTATCAGCTTCAAGAGGAAGCAAAAGGAGATAGGTTCTCTGCCTTGTCAGGGTGGCAAAAAGAGGTTCTTTGTAAAGGCTTCTCCGCCTAGTTGTGGGGGCTAAAGGAGAGTCACGATTATAGTGCAATACTCGGAGGGCGCCTCCGGGGAGTGGACATAGGTCGAGTTGACCGAACCACCATAAATTTCTGTGTTCTTGTTTCTTTCTTCCGCACTTTAAATTTTCGCGCTTATTTTTCTTGTGGTGTGATTTTGGCTTATGAAATTTCACTTCTTTGTGAAAAGACTTTTTAAATTACCAATTCACCCCCCCCCCCTCTTGGTTAGCTTGGGCCAATTCTACAGGGCTTAACATCCCTAGCGAACTTTCAAGTGGTATCAGAGCAGGATTCATAAAAATTGAGATTGAAAACTTTTTGAATTTTGATCCATGGCTAACTTTGGAAATTGTAATACACCGGAAGGGTATTCTATTACCCGGCCACCTTTGTTTGATAATATCCCATTTGATTTTTGGAAAACTCGTATGTCTACTTTTTTACAATCTACTGATTATCGCATGTGGATGCTTGTTACGGAAGGTTACAGACCTCCAATTGGAAAACTTAATGGCATTAATGTTCCACTTCCTTTTACTGAATGGACTTTAGATGATAGGGATCTTGCTCAACTAAATGCAAAATGTCTGAACTGTTTTTTCTGTGCTTTAAAATCTGAGGATTACATGCATGTTTCCACTTGCAAAACTGGTAAAGAAATTTTGGATAAATTGTGTATCACTTATGAAGGAACTAATGAAGTTAAACAATCCCGTTTGAACATTCTCTTGCATGACTACGAACTTTTTCGTATGAAACCTCATGAATCTATTTCTGACATGTATACTAGGTTTACACAGATAGTCACTTCACTGCATGCATTAGGAAGAGAACTTTCAAACTATGAAAAAGTGAACAAGATTTTGAGATGTTTGCCTTCGTCATATGATGCTAAAATCACTACAATCACTAAATCTAAGGATTTAAACACTTATTCTATTGATAACTTACTTGGCTCACTCATTGCTTATGAGTAAGGGGTGAATCAAAGAAATCTTGATGCAGGTGAGAAGAAAAAGTAGAAAACAGTGGCACTGTAGGCGCACAGATTGACTTAGATTCTTTCGGGTTTGAGAGCGATGAAGTTGCCTTCATCTCAAGGCAATTCAGAAACATTCTAAGGAAGAAGCAAAATCATCATTGTAGAAAAGGTAAGGATAACAAATATTCTAAAGGATCTTCTAATGTTGTTTTTATGAATGCAGGAAGTCTGGACATGTGAAAGCCGATTGTCCTACACTTCAAGATCACTAGAGCAAAGAAAAGGAAAAGGGTGAAGAGAAACCTAAGTTTAGGAAGGTCAAGAAGAGAGTCCAAAAAGAATTTTTGGCAGAATCTGGTACTGATTCCTCTGAGACTGAACCGGAGGAAGAGACAACAAACCTGTGCTTAATGGGGGAAGATCATATTAAGCAAAGCGATGATGAAGAGGTATGCAAACCAACCTATGTTGAATTGTTTGAGATTTGTGAGAAAATCTATGCATCATACAAAAAATTTAAGAAGACTCATGCTAACTTAAAATTGGAACTTGAAAATTTATAAATAGAGTATGAAGTTATTCTTAAAGATCATTCAACGATTGATTCTAATCACATGGCTCTTCTTGATGAATTTAATGATTTGAACAAAAAGTACTCGGAATTAATTGATGAGAATGAAGCATTAAAAGTTTCACACACCTCTCTTCAATCTGATTTCAAGAAATCTAAAGAGAAAGAGAAAAAATTGAGGGTTAAGAATGATGTTCTAAAAAATACGAACTTTAGGTTTAAAAATGAATTGGATACACTTAAGAAAACTTTGATGATGCCTACTCTTGATCAAAAGCCAAGACCTAGGAAGGGGCATTATAACTCAAACCATTTAAGAAAACTTTTTCCTAGAGTTAGATATTTTTCTTGTGGCATGTTAGGACACATCTCACACACTTGTACTATTCACCGTAGTACACATTGGCTGTGGAGACCTAAGGTACATGATTCACAGCATATCACACCTACATTGTATTCTACTTTTCCTAAGACGGGACACAAACAAATTTGGGTTCCTAAATCTGACTGTTGTTGAGTTTTGCAGGTGTGCTCTCACCAAAGACCTCGTGGGAGCATATTATAATTGGACTTATGGAGGCTCGCAGCTCATAATTGCTTAAACTTATTGCTTCATAATTTCTTGAAATATTTTTTAATTAGTTTTGTGTTATTTTTGTTGTGTGCTAGCTTTTTTTTGTTTTAGATTGTTTTGTTTTCACTTTGCATTTATGATTGGTTTTCTATATGATTATCTTTTTAAGTTTTTAGATTTTTGAGATTTAAAGCCATTGATTATCATATCTAAATCGTTTAAAGGGAGAAACACCGTTGATGGTTTCCCTCCCTCTAACCTCTTTTAGTGACATAATTTTCTTTTCTAGACAAAAAGTCTATCTCATATTGACAACTGGTTTTTGAAACTAAGATTTTTTTTATCTTGCTACAATAATCTATCTTGTGCATAATATCCAAAGTTCTTATATATCTTTCAAGTTAATTGAAATCTTGCCATTGCATTTATCACATGATTATGATTTTGTTTTGTGGCTTGTTCTTCCCTATGTTAGAGAGAGAGCTCCTATTCTCTAATATTTGGAGGATATACTCACAACTAAGGTATTTTTTGAAGGGTTTGTTAAAGTGTTTTTAGCTTACAAGAATTAAAAAGGAAAGAGGCCAATGACGCCAAATTGAAAAGAAGACTATATGCACAAAAGTGTATCAAAAATCAAAAGATGCTCAAAGAGTCAATCAAAGTGATAAGATGCATAAAATGAGCCCACTAAATGCAAGTTATCCTCTCTTTTCAAAACTTTTAAAACTTAGAGAACTCATTGGTTATTTGATGCTTTCAAAGGCTTGATTTCAAATTCCATGATTAAGACAAATTACTTTGTTATATTGTTTATAAGATTTTTCTTTGTAACCAAGTTTTGATTGGATCTTCTTTTTACCCAGTAAAGTTTTTCTAAGCTAGACCTTTTGTTTTTAAAAAAAGATGAATATTGCCCTGAAAGAAGTCCGAGCTAGGGATTAACAGGATCGGGTATTTTACCTTTTCAGATTTTGACTTGCTAACTCTTTAATCTTTTGAATCTCTAAAATTTAATTGTTTGGAAATTCATCATATGCTTTCTTTGCTAAAAACAAAAAAAAAAATTAGAAAAATTAAAAATAAAAAAAAAATTTTAAAACAAAAAATAAGATAATTTTTTCCTTTCCTTCGCTTTTATTTTTCTGTCTAGTTTTTTAGCATTTTATTGCTGTTTTTAGTTTTCTATTGTGAGTCATTTATTTTTGAGGGCTTTGATCATCAACATCTTTTCATTGGATTCAAATTTCTTGTCACATCATCCTGGCCGAGTCTTATATCATCCTGGACGATAAGACAATTCCTTCAAAATTCCTTCTGCTGAACTTTTTCTGAGCTTTCTGTAACTCATCATCCCGAACGATCCTGTATCATCCTGGATGATATGATCGAACTCAATTATAATCTCTTTTGATCGTCTTGGCCGATAAAATTTTCTTCTTGGCCGATGCATTTATGGTCATCGTCTTGGTCGATAGACTAGATCGTCCTGGACGATCCACGTGTCTGCACATTTAAATCCTTAAAATTGGCCCTAGACGATCCATTATTGGACAATAAGCCTGGCTGATCCACTGTTCATCCTGGACAATACACGTGGCACAGATTTAAAATGTTTTAACTTCGGTCGGTACGATCAATTATTGTGCATCGTCCTGGACGATACACCTAATCGGTCCGAACGATCTACTTTTTCAACGGTCGTTTAGCTTGACTCCTCGGGAGGATTGCCTGTGTCTAATCTAAAAGTTCGTTAGGGATGTTAAGCCCTATGAACTTAGTCCCAAGCTAACCAAGAGGGGGGGGGGTGAATTGGTATTTTAAAAACTCTTTTCACAAAGAAAGAAAATTGCATAAACCAAATCACACCACAGAAATAAATGCGGAATTAAAAAGCGCAGAAGCAAGAAAAAGAACACAGAAATTTATAGTGGTTCGGTCGACTTGACCTACATCCACTCCTTGGAGGCACCCTCCAAGTATTGCACTACAAAACGTGACTCTCCTTTAGCCCCCACGGCTAGGCGGAGAAGCCCTTACAAGAACCTCCTTTTTGCCACCCCGGCAAGGCAGAGAACCAACCTCCTTTTGCTTCCTCTTGAAGCTGGCGGAGAACCAAAACCAAAAGCAAACTCCTTACCTCTACCGAGCCTTCCACGGACGAGAAACTCTAGACGAAGATGAAGCAGAGCGATCCTTGAAGCAACCCTTGTGAATCCCCTCACAAGCTCCCCCTCACAAGATCCTCTCTCTCTCCTCTCTCTCTTTCTCTCCTCAAGGTCTTCTCAGGTCAAGGCAGCAGCCAAAAGTTCTTAAAAACGTTGAACAAGAGCTCTAAAATAGAAGAGCTTCAAAGGAGCTCATTAATTGCAAGTTACCGACAATATCGTCAAGGCCGATCTGGATATCGTCCTGACCGATCAGTACAAATCAAAGAAGAACGGCTAGAGCATCGCTCTGGATGCAAAGTTGGACGATTGAAAATTGGCTTGATCGTCCAGGCTGATCTCATGATCGTCCTGGCCGATCAGTTCAAATCAGAGGAAAATCGTCCTGACAATAGCCCTAAATATGAGCTGGCCGATATTGATCGTCCTGAAGTAACTTAAGGTTTTTGATTAGATCGTCCTAGCCGATCCTGCAATCGTCTAGGACGATATGATCGTATCAATCATCCTTAATTACTCCCTTGATTTCCTGATCAATTAAGGCATAATTTGGTAATTTCGTCCAGGCCGATACGTGGATCGTCTTGGCCGATAATTTAAAATTACAATATACCTTAATTGACTATGGCGGCTACTTCTTTCTGTTTTGAGCTTATCATCCTGGCCGATACATGTATCGTCCAGGCCGATATGTTAATGACGGCTGCCTTAATTAAGAATCCTTACTTAGACTTTCTGTTTTAAGCTGATCGTCCCGGACGATATAAATATCGGCCAGGCCGATGTGGGCAAAAATAGAAATTCTAAGCCCCTCAAGTGTGTGTGTGAAGGGTTACTTAGCATCAGTCTCTTTGACCATTACAAGTAGACTCAAAAGGTGAAAATCCAAAGTACAGACTGACTCAACCCGAAACCTACACAATCCTGAACTTGGCTCCTTCTTGATCGTCCGATCTTTGATTCCTGAAAAGTTAGAAGCAACAAGTAGTCCAAGAGAAATAGTGTTTGTCAATCATTAAAACATAAGTCATGAAAAAATAGATTTGCAACAATCTCCCCCTTTTTGATGATGGCAAACACAAGTAGGAAAAATATCAAAAAACATTCATTAGATTTTTAAAGTTACAAACAACCACACCTAAACAACTTTTCCTACGACACCTACTCCCCCTTTTGACATCACAAAAAGAGGGTCCAAAAACAAATAACGACTAAAAGCAAACAACAGGAAATAAAAAACACAGACTAAAAGAATGAGGGATCCTGATCATCAGATGGAGGTGGAGGTGGTGGCTGCTGAAAGTAACTGGCAAGCGTGGTAAACTGAGCATTGAACCAGGCGATGTCCTGGTCATGCTGCTGCTGCTGCTGAGTAAGGAAACTGTCAAATCGGGCTAAATCCTCAGCGCGGTGCTATTCGTAACGGGTAATATCCTCAAAGTGTTGCTGCTCCTGTGCAGCAACGTAGGCGTCAAACCGAGTCTCCCAATGATCAAACCTCTCAATCAACTGATCAACTGGAGAGTGCTGGTAGAGAGGGACAGGATCAGGAACGGGAGCGGGAGTTGGAGCCTCCTCCTCTCTCGCCCCCTGAGGTTCTTCAGGGTGCAGACGAGTACTGTGAAGGGTGCTGAAGGAATTTTTTGAGTAGAAGGAAGTTGGGAGGTTTGGTGGAATAGGATACTGAAGTTGGTATTTGGTTTTAAGGATATAGGCTATGATGTGTCCTAAGGCTAGATTTGTCACGACCCGACCCGAGACGAGACGGATCCCGCCCGCGCCGGATCGCGACGGAGAATAGCTAACCAGGATCTGGCTTTGGATTAGGTTACTGAACTGATCTTCCAAATTCTTAACTCAACAGAAGCACACAGAACAACAGAGCTACTAAAAACATCAAATGCAGCGGAACAAAACATCTATCTTTTCATTTCCTCAAAATAATCATCTACAGAACAGTACAAGGCTTTCAACAGAAAGAAAGACAGAACAGGAAAGCCATGACTGTACAAAAATCAAAAGTACAAAAATACCTAATCTGATCAGACTCTGAAATCTAATCCTGAACTTCCTTGCCCTTCCCAGAACCTGAAAACCACCAGAAAGCAAGGGTGAGCTCAACAGCTCAGCAAAGCAACAAACCTCCAATCAAAACTCTCAGAATCCAAAACCAAACTCATCAGACAGAAATCCGATCAGAAATCGGAACAGAATCAGACAAATATCCAAATCGAAACTTATCAGAACAAAACAGAACAAATCAGAACAGATACGGACAGATATCACATCAGAATCAGAATCGTACAGAAATCAGAAATTCAGATCATATCAGAACAGAACAGAATCGGAACGGATATCAAATCAACAGAACTGTACGGAAACAGAAGTCGTATCAAATCAGAAACAGAACAGATCAGACATATCAGATCAACAGAATCAGATTCGTACAGATCATATCAGAACAGAATAAACTCAGCATATATCAGATATCAGATATTTAATTAATAGCTAAATGTGCCCCAGGCACCAGAATAATAGCTGAGTAATTAATAGCTAAGTGTGCTCACGGCACCAGAAATTCTCTGAGTAATTAATAGCTAAATGTGCTCACGGCACCAGAAATTCTCTGAGTAATTAATAGCTAAGTGTGCCCCCGGCACCAGAATAATAGCTGAGTAATTAATAGCTAAGTGTGCTCACGGCACCAGAAATTCTCTGAGTAATTAATAGCTAAATGTGCCCCCGGCACCAGAATAATAGCTGAGTAATTAATAGCTAAGTGTGCTCGCGGCACCAAAACAGATGTGCTTATAGCACCAAAACAGAATTCATCGGATCCGGAACAGAACAGATATCAGATTTCAGATTGAGCTCATTTCAGATTTCCCTGACACTTACTGAATCTCATAGGATCCAGGCCCCTTATAACTCCCTTTTTATAGCTTATACACATAGCATTTCAATTCAGAGAAAATCCGGACAAATCAGAAATTACCCAAAAATCGGGCAGCACAACGGCAGTATACGGAATTTACACAAAAATTCCTGCAAAGAAAATTTACCGAATTCGCACAGAATACAGATAATCACATTTCAGAACTTTTATTCTACTGCACAGATAAATTCCAATTTCGCAGAAAAATCCGGTCGACTAAAAACACAGTCGAATCAAAAATACCCGGACGAAAATCTTCAGAAAATAACCAAAATGTGCACACTCGGCACGTCAACAATATACAGAAAGTTACGCGGTAAAAACTGAGCCAATCAACAGATACGGACAAAAATCATTAACGAAAACGAAATCCGGACAGAATATACCGCCAAACACGATGGTTCTGAAAATTGAGAAAGGCGGAATGTGCCTTACCTCGAGCACAGCAATTTCCTCAACAGTCACTTCGATCGAAAACGGCTCCGCGTCGTCCGAAAATCCACTTTTGCACAAAAGTCCACGACTTTCTCTCTCCTCGGCTGATATTTTCGTTTTTAATGATTTTCTCTCTCCTCAAAATGACTTGAAATCAGCTTTATAATACACATATCGGCCCGGCCGATCGCAGCATCGTCCCGGGACGATCCGACCAAAAGGATCGGCCTAGTCTCCATTCAGGGCTATTGCATGGACGATATTTTCTACAGTGCCGATCGGCCTGGCCGATGTCTCCAATCGGCCTGGACGATGCATGCAGAAAATCACCTGGAGCAAAACTGGGCTAAAACTGGAGCTGAATTCCACTGATCGTCCCAGGACGATCCCAGATCGTCCTGGACGATACTGGAGCAGATCTTGATATTACAATCTCCCCAACTCAGAAAAATGTCGTCCTCGACATTATCCAGTCCAAACTCAGTCAAAACAAGTACGGGTACGACCGTCTCATATCAGACTCCTTCTCCCAAGTTGCTTCCCGTGCAGTCCGGTGCTTCCACTGGACTTTAACCATCGGAATCTCTTTATTTCTTAACTTTCGGACGTCGTACGCCAAAATAAGCTCTGGCTCTTCCTTGTACGCCAGATTCTCCTGAATCTCCACCTCATCAGCTGACAACTTCTTCCCAGAGTCTGAAACCCACTTCCTCAGAGTGGATACGTGAAACACATTATGCACATCCGGCATAGAATCAGAAAGCAATAGGCGATAAGCAGATTTTCCAATTCTTTCCAAAATCTCAAATGGTCCATAGGTATGTTGGACCTTGAACTAAACTTGCTCACCCTTCCAAAGTCTGGAAGTAAAACGTCCATCTCGATCAGATACGATCACACGAGGCACACCGTGCAATCTGACTATTTCCTTCACATAAATCTGTGCCAAGCGATCAACTGAATCCGTCTGTCTGATCGGAAGAAAATGGGCTGACTTGGTCAATCGATCTACAACCACCCAAATGGCATCATGTCCTTGTCTAGATCGAGGAAAACCCATCGCAAAATCCATCGTTACCTCCTCCCATTTCCACTCAGGGATAGGCAACGACTGCAACAGTCCACCTGGTCGCTGATGCTCTGCCTTCACCAACTGACAGGCTTCGCATCTCGACACAAACTCTGCTACATCCTTCTTCATCCCAGGCCACCAAAACAAAAGCTTTATATCAGCGTACATCTTACCACTGCCTGGATGAACAGTGTAGCCAGAAAGATGAGATTCGTACAGAATCTCCTGCCTCAAGTCTCCAAACACAGGTACCCACAACCTATTCTTACAGAAAATAGCACCAGAATCAGAAATTCGAAGTTCAGGAGTCTTACCAGATCCAATCTGAGCTATCAACTTCGAATAATCAGAATCTGACTTCTGGGCTTCTTGAATCCGTGCTTCCAAAGAAGACTGAATACTCATCTGAGCCAACTCCAAATCACTGGAGGAAACCACCTCCAACTGCAATCTCTCCAAATCACGAATCAGAAAGTCATCACAGGTAAGCTGAATACCTGAGAATCCAGAAGACTTCCTGCTCAGAGCGTCCGCTACCACATTCGCCTTCCCAGGCTGATACTGAATAGTCAAATCGTAGTCCTTGATCAACTCGAGTCGAGAAGGTGGCTCAGGTTCAGATCCTTCTGAGTAAAAATATACTTCAGGCTCTTATGATCAGTAAAGATCTCACATCTGACGCCATACAGGTAATGACGCCAAATCTTCAAAGCAAAAACAACTGCAGCTGACTCCCGAACCACAGGGATCTCAGAAACAGAACCAACCTCCAGGTTCAGATCCCGCACCGAAGCCAAAAATACCGGACATCCCTTCTTCCACATTCTGCTCACCTCCAACGCAGAAATCAGACTGGAGAGAACACCTCGTAATCCCTGAAATAAAACTCTCTCTCCAGCCATAAGCAAACTCACTTGCTTCTTCAGACAGTCAATCTGGGCTTCATACTGACTCAGCCAATCCATGCCCAGAATCACATCATACGAAGAAATCGGCAATCGAATCAAACTCGATTTCCACTTCTTGCCAGAAATCTCGATCTCACACAAACAAAACTGTCGAGCAATCAATGGATTCCCAGCCGGTAAAATCACAGACAAAGAAACCGGTAAAACCATCGAATCCAAATGTAAAATCTCAAAACAATGCTCGGACAGAAAAGAATGACTCGCTCCAGAGTCAAACAAAACACGACAGGGCTGATCAGAAATGTAAACCGTACCTGTCACAACATCCGGAGCATCACGAGCCTCCTGCTGACTCAGACTGTAAACTCGTGGCTGAACTGGAGCAGGAGCCGAAGCAACAGAACTACTCTGCTCCCTCTGAATCGTAGGTGGTCTCCGTGGTGCAGAACTAGAACCACCACCTCTACCAGCAAATCCCTCAGGGCGTGGAGGAACAGTCCTCGGTCTTCCTGCTGCTGAACCAACAGGTCTGACAAAGCCCTCAGATCGCTGCTCATATCCCATCTGCGGACATTCTGCAATCCTATGTCCCGGCTGACCACATCTGAAACAAAGACCAGCTATCCTGTAGCACTGGCCATGGTGTCGCCGTCCACAACTCTGGCACACAGGTGCCGAACTGACTGATCCAGAACTAGTCGTACTGGTAGCAGTACCAGACGATCCTCCGCTCTTCCTGGAATCTCCAGATCCAGATCCAGGAACAAATCTCCTCTTCCCAGAGGAACCACTGCCAGATGTCTCTCCTCCAAACCTCTTCCTACTCGCAGTCCACCGCTGCTGAGTAGCCGTCATGTCATTCTCAATCAGACGAGCTCGCTCCACAAGCTCAGAGAAATCGGTGATCCGGAACGGTATCAGAGGCTGCCTCAAAGTGTCTCGTAAGCCTCTCAGAAATCTGTAGCACCTCTCAGCAGACGTGCTAACCAGCTGCGGAGCGTACCTGGCTAATGCAGTAAACTCAGCCTCGTACTGCATCACCGTCAAAAGTCTTCTCCAATCTCCTCAGCCACTCCTCGGCTGCTCTGGGCTCAACAGCGCCCTCAAACCTCGGAGGCTTCAACCTCAAAAATAACTGCAGGTGTCGATCAATGTCCTCAGATCTAACAGTCGAAGCTCTGCTCTGAGTCTCGCTCATCATCTGAGCAACAAGTGAAGCAAACTGTGAAAGTGTATCAGCACCGACCACTGGGGCTGTACTCCCCACTGGTGCTGCCTGATCGTCACTCTGACCGTCTGTCATGTCTGGGTCTGGCTGATCCATACAGAAAATCCAGAAAAATCCGGAAAACTATCACAAAACAACACAAAATAACACAATAAAAAGCCAAACGACCCAAAACTACCTCCCAGACAGACTCACTGATCACTTCCTAGAGCTCTGTTTTACAATCCAACCTGTTTTCAAAACCAGTGCTCTGATACCAAAAAAGCTTGTCACGACCCGACCCGAGACGAGACGGATCCCGCCCGCGCCGGATCGCGACGGAGAATAGCTAACCAGGATCTGGCTTTGGATTAGGTTACTGAACTTATCTTCCAAATTCTTAACTCAACAGAAGCACACAGAACAACAGAGCTACTAAAAACATCAAATGCAGCGGAACAAAACATCTATCTTTTCATTTCCTCAAAATAATCATCTACAGAACAGTACAAGGCTTTCAACAGAAAGAAAGACAGAACAGGAAAGCCATGACTGTACAAAAATCAAAAGTACAAAAATACCTAATCTGATCAGACTCTGAAATCTAATCCTGAACTTCCTTGCCCTTCCCAGAACCTGAAAACCACCAGAAAGCAAGGGTGAGCTCAACAGCTCAGCAAAGCAACAAACCTCCAATCAAAACTCTCAGAATCCAAAACCAAACTCATCAGACAGAAATCCGATCAGAAATCGGAACAGAATCAGACAAATATCCAAATCGAAACTTATCAGAACAAAACAGAACAAATCAGAACAGATACGGACAGATATCACATCAGAATCAGAATCGTACAGAAATCAGAAATTCAGATCATATCAGAACAGAACAGAATCGGAACGGATATCAAATCAACAGAACTGTACGGAAACAGAAGTCGTATCAAATCAGAAACATAACAGATCAGACATATCAGATCAACAGAATCAGATTCGTACAGATCATATCAGAACAGAATAAACTCAGCATATATCAGATATCAGATATTTAATTAATAGCTAAATGTGCCCCAGGCACCAGAATAATAGCTGAGTAATTAATAGCTAAGTGTGCTCACGGCACCAGAAATTCTCTGAGTAATTAATAGCTAAATGTGCTCACGGCACCAGAAATTCTCTGAGTAATTAATAGCTAAGTGTGCCCCCGGCACCAGAATAATAGCTGAGTAATTAATAGCTAAGTGTGCTCACGGCACCAGAAATTCTCTGAGTAATTAATAGCTAAATGTGCCCCCGGCACCAGAATAATAGCTGAGTAATTAATAGCTAAGTGTGCTCGCGGCACCAAAACAGATGTGCTTATAGCACCAAAACAGAATTCATCGGATCCGGAACAGAACAGATATCAGATTTCAGATTGAGCTCATTTCAGATTTCCCTGACACTTACTGAATCTCATAGGATCCAGGCCCCTTATAACTCCCTTTTTATAGCTTATACACATAGCATTTCAATTCAGAGAAAATCCGGACAAATCAGAAATTACCCAAAAATCGGGCAGCACAACGGCAGTATACGGAATTTACACAAAAATTCCTGCAAAGAAAATTTACCGAATTCGCACAGAATACAGATAATCACATTTCAGAACTTTTATTCTACTGCACAGATAAATTCCAATTTCGCAGAAAAATCCGGTCGACTAAAAACACAGTCGAATCAAAAATACCCGGACGAAAATCTTCAGAAAATAACCAAAATGTGCACACTCGGCACGTCAACAATATACAGAAAGTTACGCGGTAAAAACTGAGCCAATCAACAGATACGGACAAAAATCATTAACGAAAACGAAATCTGGACAGAATATACCGCCAAACACGACGGTTCTGAAAATTGAGAAAGGCGGAATGTGCCTTACCTCGAGCACAGCAATTTCCTCAACAGTCACTTCGATCGAAAACGGCTCCGCGTCGTCCGAAAATCCACTTTTGCACAAAAGTCCACGACTTTCTCTCTCCTCGGCTGATATTTTCGTTTTTAATGATTTTCTCTCTCCTCAAAATGACTTGAAATCAGCTTTATAATACACATATCGGCCCGGCCGATCGCAGCATCGTCCCGGGACGATCCGACCAAAAGGATCGGCCTGGTCTCCATTCAGGGCTATTGCATGGACGATATTTTCTATAGTGCCGATCGGCCTGGCCGATGTCTCCAATCGGCCTGGACGATGCATGCAGAAAATCACCTGGAGCAAAACTGGGCTAAAACTGGAGCTGAATTCCACTGATCGTCCCAGGACGATCCCAGATCGTCCTGGACGATACTGGAGCAGATCTTGATATTACAAGATTGGGTTTCCTTTTGTGGCCTGGATCATGGATTGTGGTTAAGTGATCAATGTATCGGAAAAGTAGGTCCGCAGTATTAAATTCCCTATGAGCCATGATGTAGAAATTAGTGAGTGAAAGTAGAGGGGTGATGTGGATTCGGTCGCCAGCTTTTGGAATTACGGAGGTGCGAAGGACATGTTGAATTGTCCTAGCATCTTTGACTAAAGAGCTAGTTTCTCCAACATGGTAAGGTACATTGGTCTGGCGAAGGAAATGATTCGCCGTGGACCAGTCAAGATCAGGGTCAGGGGCGATTAGGTGCAGCTTATCCCCGGTGGTGGATAGCTGTAAAAGATCAACACAATCCTGATATGTGATTTCGACAGGGCGTCGATTCACATAGGAGGACAGGGCTGTGAAGGTAGGGTTGATGCAAAGGTTTGCGAAAAACTCTCGAAGAAACTCTGAATTGAAAGAGAAAGCAAGAGACAGAATGAAGCAAAGGGAGGTGTGAGCGAAAATATCCATTACCGGGTATGAGATGTGGGTAGGATTTATGATTCTTGAGACAGTGATCCCACATTCTTTGTAACGGTGGTAAGCGACTTCATCTTCTGCTTCCCTGAAACGAGGGTCAATTCTTGCCCTCGAAGAACTCCCAGAAGTTTGTCGGACGCATTTCCCACCAGCCATAGAGAGGACTAAGCAAAAACACAAGAGGAGAAAGGATGAAGTATGAAAAAGTATGGCTGGAACGGCCTGAATTTAAAGAAACAGCCATATCGTCTTGGCCGATCGCAGAATTGTCCAGGCCGATATGGTTCAATAATTACGTAAAGGACGATTGGTCAAAAAGGCGGTCCGATCATCCGGGCCGATCAGATATCGGCCAGGCCGATTAGACACAGGCGATTGTCCCGAGGAGTCAATCCGGACGACCGTTGAAAAAGCAGATCGTCCGGGCCGATTAGGTGTATCGTTCAGGACGATGCACAATAATTGATCGTACCGGCCGAAGTTAAAATATTTAAAATGCTTGCCACGTGTATCGTCCAGGACGAACAGTGGATCGGCCTGGCCGATTGTCCAATAATGGATCGTCCAGGGCCGAATTTAAAGATTCAAACGTGCTGACACGTGGATCGTCCAGGACGATCCAGTGTATCGGCCAGGATGATGCACATAACATGCATCGGCCAGATGAAATATTCCATCGGCTAGGACTATCATCAGAGTTCGATCAAATCGTACAGGACGATATCGTATCGTCCAGGACGATGAGTTACATCAAGCATAGAAAAGTTCAGCAGATGGATTTTGAAGAGAATTTGTCCTATCGTCTAGGACGATAAAAAAATCAGCCAGGACGATGTGACAAGGAATTGAAAATAAGGAAAAGATGGTGATGATCAAGACCCTCAAAAATAAATAAATAAAAACAGTCAAAACACAGAAAAAGAAAAATAAAAACAACACAAGGAAAAACAAATATTTTCGGATTTTAATTTTTCTAAAATTTTTTTGATTTAAAGAGACATCATATGATAATTCTTTTCAAAAAGTTAAACTTTTAGAGTTCCAAAAGATCAAGAAGTTTAACAAATTTCAATTAGAAGAGGGTAGATCATCTGATTCTGTTAACCCTATATCGGTCATCCTTCAGGGTACACAATTCTTTTGGAAAATAAGAATCCAACTCAGAATAACTAAATAGGATAATAAGATCCATTAAAGACTTGTTTACAAATAAAATATCTCATATGTAATGAACCAAAGTAATTTTTCTCAATCATGGAAATTGAAATTAAGTCTTTGAAAGTATCACGTAATCAATGAGTTTTTCTAAGTTTTAAGAGTTTTACCAAAGAGAGGATAGCTTGCATCTAGTGGGCTTATTTTATGCCTATTGTAATTTTGATTGGCTCTTTTGAGCATCTTTTGATTTGAATATACTTTTGTGTATATGACTTTCTTTTCAATTTTGGCTTCATTGGCCTCTTTCCCTTTTTAACTCTTGCAAGCTAAAAACTCTTTAATATACCCTTAAAAAAAACTTAGTTGTGAGTATATCCTCCAAATATTAGAGAATAGGAGCTCTCTCTCTAACATAGGGAAGAACAATCCACAACACAAAATCAAAATTATGTGATAAATGCAATGGCAAGATCTCAAAAGATTGAATGATATCTAAGAACTTTGGCTATTATGCATAAGATAAATTAATGTAGCAAGATAAGAAAAAGATCTTAAATGAAAAGCCATTGGTTAAACTGAGTTTAGACTTTTGTTTAGAGAAGAAAATCATACCATTAAACAAAGTCAGAAGAAGGGAAAACATCAACAGTTTACTCCCTTTAACCAATTTAGAAAAAGCTAAACACTATCTCTAAAACTCCAAAATCTAAAGGCTTGAAAAGATTCATCATATGAAAGACCAAGTTTAAAGAGCAACACGAAGACAGAAAAGACAAACAATAAGAATGAAAACAACGCACACTAGACTACCACCAAGTAAGCACAAAAACTAACACAGAAATAAAATAAAAAGAAACACAAAAACTTAACATTTCAAGTACGTGATAAGGCAGCGAGTTTAAGCAATTTTGAGCTGCAAGCCTCCTTATGTCCAGTTATCCTATGCTCCCACGAGGACTTTGGTGAGAGCACACCTACAAAACTCAACATCAGTCAGATTTAGGAACCCAAATAGGTTTGGGATCATTCTTAGGAAAAGTAGAATACAATGCAGGTATGGTATGCTGTGAATCATGCATCTTAGGTCTCCACACCCAATGTGTACTATGATGAACGGTGCAAGTGTGTGAGATGTGTCCTAGCATGCCACATGAGTAACATCTAACTCCAGGAAAAGGGTTTCTTAAATGGTTTGAGTTATAATGCCTCTTCCTAGGTTCTGGCTTAAGATCAAAAGTGGAAGTCATCCGATTTTTTTTATATGTATCAAAATCATTTTGAATCCTCAAGTTAGTTCTTTTTAATGCATCATTCTCCATCCTCAAATTTTTCTCAATCTCTTTAGATTTCTTAAGATCAACCTTAAGTGAGGTGTGTGAAGCTTTTAATGCAATATGTTCATAAATTAATTCCAAATGCTTTTTATTCAACTCATCAAATTCATCAAGAAGAGCCATGTGATTTGAATCAA
Organism: Dendrobium nobile; assembly: GCA_022539455.1. Lineage (NCBI taxonomy): Eukaryota > Viridiplantae > Streptophyta > Magnoliopsida > Asparagales > Orchidaceae > Dendrobium > Dendrobium nobile. Next base: position 42,267,922 of record CM039729.1, on the reverse strand, counting down.
TCGTTGCATGATCTTTGAGAAAAACTTCATGCTCTTTTTGTAGATTTGAATATTCTAATTTTAGACTAGCATGAGTCTTCTTAAGTTTTTTGTATGATGCATGGATTTTTTCACAAATTTCAAACAATTCATCATAGGTTGGTTTACATACCTCTTCCTCATCACTTTGATTTTCTCCCATGAAACACAAGTTCGTAGTCTCTTCCTCTGGTTCAGTTTCAGAGGAATCAGTACCAGATTCTGCCCAAAAACCTCTTTGGATTTTCTTCTTGTCCTTCCTTGACTTGGCTTTCTCCTCACCTTTTTCCTTTTCTTTACTTGAGTGATCTTGAAGTGTAGGGCAATCGGCTCTCACATGTCCAGGTTTCCTGCATTCAAAACAAACAACATCAGAAGATCCTTTAACATGTTTATGATCCTTACCTTTTCTCCAACTTTGATGATACTTTTGTTTCTTCTTTAGAAAGCTTTTGAATTGCCTTGTGATGAAGGCAATTTCATCGCTTTCAGACCCGGAAGATTCAGAATCCGATTTGTGTGCCTTCAATGCAATTGTTTTCTCCTTTTTCTTTTCACCTGCATCAACTTTTCTTTGATTTACCCCTTGCTCGTAAGCAATGAGTGAGCCAAGTAAGTTATCAATAAAATAGGTGTTCAAATCTTTAGATTCAGTAATGGCAGTAATTTTTGCATCATAAGACGAAGGCAAGCATCTCAAAATCTTGTTAACTTTTTCATAATTCGAAAGTTACTTTCCTAGTGCATACAATGACGTAACTATCTGAGTAAACCTAGTGTATATGTCAGAAATCGATTCATGAGGTTTCATACGAAAAAGTTCGTAGTCATGCAAGAGAATGTTTAAACGGGATTGTTTAACTTCATTGGTACCTTCATAGGTGATGCACAATTTATCCCAAATTTCTTTACCAGTTTTGCAAGTTGAGACATGCATGTAATCCTCAGATTTCAAAGCCCAGAAAAAATAGTTCAAATATTTCGCATTTAATTGATCCAAATCACGTTCATCAAAAGTCCATTCAGTAAAAGCAACTTTAGTTTTCACACCATTAATTTCACGAGAAGGTGGAAAATAACCTTCTTGAAAAAGCATCCACATGCGAGTAGATTGTAAAAACGTTGAAATACGAGTTTTCCAAAAATCAAAAGGTAGGTTATCGAACAGGGGAGGTCGGGTAATAGAATACCCTTCCGTAGTGTTATGATTCCCAATGTTAGCCATGTATCAAATTCAAAAAGTTTTCAAACTTTAATTTTCGAATCCCGCTCTGATACATCTTGAAAGTTCGTTAGGGATGTTAAGCCCTATGAACTTAGTCCCAAGCTAACCAATAGGGGGGGTGAATTGGTATTTTAAAAACTCTTTTCACAAAGAAAGAAAATTGCATAAACCAAATCACACCACAGAAATAAATGCGGAATTAAAAAGTGCGGAAGCAAGAAAAAGAACACAGAAATTTATAGTGGTTCGGTCGACTTGACCTACGTCCACTCCTTGGAGGCACCCTCCAAGTATTGCACTACAAAACGTGACTCTCCTTTAGCCCCCACAGCTAGGCGGAGAAGCCCTTACAAGAACCTTCTTTTTGCCACCCCGACAAGGTAGAGAACCTACCTCCTTTTGCTTCCTCCTGAAGCTGGCAGAGAATCAAAACCAAAAGCAAACTCCTTACCTCTACCGACCCTTCCACGGACGAGAAACTCTAGACGAAGATGAAGCAGAGCGATCCTTGAAGCAACCCTTGTGAATCCCCTCACAAGCTCCCCCTCACAAGATCCTCTCTCTCTCCTCTCTCTCTTTCTCTCCTCAAGGTGTTCTCAGGTCAAGGCAGCAGCCAAAAGTTCTTAAAAATATTGAGCAAGAGCTCTTAAATAGAAGAGCTTCAAAGGAGCTCATTAATTGTAAGTTGCCGACAATATCATCCAGGCCAATCTGGATATTGTCCTGGCCGATCAGTACAAATCAAAGAAGATCGGCCAGAGCATCACCCTGGATGCAAAACTGGACGATTAAAAATTGGCTTGATCATCCAGGCCGATCTCACGATCGTCCTTGCCGATCAGTTCAAATCAGAGGAAAATCGTCCTGATAATAACCCTGAATACGAGCTGGCCGATATTGATCGTCCCGAAGTAACTTAAGGTTTTTGACTAGATCGTCCTGGTCGATCCTGCGATCATCCAGGATGATATGATCGTATCAATCATCCTTAATTACTCCCTTGATTTCCTGATAAATTAAGGTATAATTTGGTAATTTCGTCCAGGTCGATACTTGGATCGTCCTGGCCGATAATTTAAAATTACAGTATACCTTAATTGACTATGGCGGCTACTTCTTTCTATTTTGAGCTTATCATCCTGGCCGATACATGTATCGTCCTGGCTGATACACGTATCGTCCTGGCCGATACACATATCGTCCAGGCCGATATGTTAATGACGGCTACCTTAATTAAGAATCCTTACTTAGACTTTCTATTTTAAGCTGATCATCCTGGACGATATAAATATCGGCCAGGCCGATGTGGGCAAAAACAGAAATTCTAAGCCCCTCAAGTGTGTGTGTGAAGGGTTACTTAGCATCAATCTCTTTGACTATTACAAGTAGACTCAAAAGGTGAAAATCAAAAGTACATTCTGACTCAACCCTAAACCTACGCAATCCTGAACTTGGCTCCTTCTTGATCGTCTGATCTTTGATTCCTGAAAAGTTAGAAGCAACAAGTAGTCCAAGAGAAATAGTGTTTATCAATCATCAAAACATAAGTCATAAAAAAGTAAATTTGCAACATAATCGTCCTAGCCGATATCTGATCGACCCGGACAATCGGACCGCCTTTTTGACCAATCGGCCTGTATGTAATTATTGTACCATATCGTCCTGGACGATTCTACGATCGGCCTGGAAGATATGGCCGTTTCTTTAAATTCAGGCCATTCCAACCATGTTTTTCACCTAACACCTCTTCCTCTATTGTGTTTTCTTACTGATTTCTTGCTATGGCTGGGGGGAAGCGAGTCCGATAAGCTTCTGGAAATTCTTCGAGGGCCAATCTGGACCCTCGATTCAGGGAGGCAGAAGATCATGCAGCTTACCGTCACTACAAAGAATGTGGCATCACTCTTTCTAGAACAATCAATCCTGCCCACCTTTCATATTCGATAATGGATCTCTTTGCTCACACTTCTCTCTGTTTTATTCTTACCCTCGCTGTCCCTTTTTCTTCAAAACTTACCACCTTTTACATCTTGGCCCATAGAGATTTCAAGGCTACAGATCTAATTTTTCGATACATTGATCATTTAACTACAATCCGTGATCCAGGCCATAGGAGGAAACCCAACCTTGCTTTAGGACATCTCATAGCCTATATTCTTGAAACCAAATACAATCTTCAATATCCTGGTCATCACGACCTTCAGCCTCCTTGCTACTCAAACAATTCTTTCACTATCTTTCACAGTACTCGTCTCCACCCAGGAGATGAGGAACCTCATGGGGCTGAGGAGAAGGAGGCTCTCGCTCCCGCTCCTGTTCCTGATCCTACTCCTCTTTTCCAGAACTCTACCAGTTAGTGGAGAGGTTTGATCGAAGGGAAAACCGCTTCGACGCTTACGTTGCTGCACAGGAGCTGCAACATTCTGAGGACATGGCCCACTACGAGTAGCACCGCATTGAGGACTTAGCTCGTTTGATAGCTACATTACTCACCAGTAGCAACAGTATGACCAAGACATAGCCTGGTTCAATGCTCAGTTTACTATGCTAGCCAACTACTTTCAGCAGCCACCTCCTACTTGTGTTTGTCATCATCAAAAAGGGGGAGATTGTTACAAATCTATTTTTATGACTTCTAATTTGATGATTGATATACACTATTGATTCTCTTGGACTGCCTGTTACTTCTAACTTTTCAGGAATCAAAGATCGGACAAACAAATGAAGCCAGTTCAAGATTGCGTAGGTTAGGGTTGAGTCAGTCTGTACTTTGTTTTTTCTCTTCTTGAGTCTATTTATAATGTTCAAAGAGACTTATGCTAAGTAACCCTACACACACACACTTGAGAGACTTAGAAATTTTGTTTTTACTTAAATCGGCCAGGATGATCTGGCTTAAAACAAAAATTCTAATAAGGGGTTCTTAATTAAGGCTGTCAATAGTAAATCGTCCTGGATGATACATGTATCGGCCAGGACGAAAGGATCAAAATAGAAAGAAATTGCCACCATAAAAAATTAAGGTATTCTGTATTTTTGGCAATCGGCTAGGACGATCTTGTATCGACCTGGACGATATTCACAATTATGTCTTAATTGATCAGACAAATCAAGGAAGTAATTAAGGATGATTGATACGATCACATCATCCGGGACGATTGCAGGATCGACCAGGATGATCTATTCAAAAACCTTAGTTACTTCTGGACGATAAATATCGGCCAGCACAAATTCAAGGCAATGCTCTGGACGATTTTCATCTGATTTGAACTGATCGGCCGGGATGATTGTGAGATCGGCCTGGATGATCAAGCCAATTTTCAATCATCCAGTTTGCATTCAGAGCGATGCACTGGCCGATCTCATGGAATTTGTATTTATCGGCCAGGACGATGTCCATATCATCCTGGACAATATAGTCGGCAACTTGCAATTAATGAGCTCCTTTGAAGCTCTTCTATTTAAGAGCTCTTGTTCAACATTTTTGATGATCTTTTGTTGTTGCCTTGACCTGAGAAGACCTTGAGGAGAGAAAGAGAGAGAGAGAGAGAGAGAGAGAGAGAGAGAGAGAGAGAGAGAGAGAGGATCTAGTGATGGGAAGCTTGTGAGAGGTTTCACAAGGGTTGCTTCAAGGATCGCTCTGCTTCTTCTTCGTCTAGAGTTTCCCATCCATGGAAGATTTGGTAGAGGTAAGGATTCAGCAACTGATAGTGGTTCTTTGCCAGCTTCAGTAGGAAGTAAAAGGAGATAGGTCCTCTGCCTTGTCGGGGTGGCAAAAAGAGGTTCTTTGTAATGGCTTCTCCGCCTAGCTGTGGGGGCTAAAGGAGAGTCATGATTGTAGTGCAATACTCGAAGGGCACCTCTGGGGAGTGGACGTAGGTCGAGTTGACCGAACCACTACAAATTTCTATGTTCTTGTTTCTTGCTTCCGCACTTTAAATTTTGGTGCTTATTTTTCTTTTGGTGTGATTTTGGTTTATGAGAATTTACTTCTTTGTGAAAAGAATTTTTAAAATACTAATTCACCCCCCCCCCCCTCCCCTCTTGGTTAGCTTGGGCTAGTTCTATAGGGCTTAATATCCCTAATGAACTTTCAATTTGGTAGCCATTGTAGCTTCGTTCTTTTGGGGGGAACTTGAAGAGAGAGCTTGAAAGGGAGTGAGTAATGGGTGAAGTCTGAGAGAGAGAGAAGATCCTGTGAGGGGGGACACAAGGGAGTGTTGAGGTGGATTCCACACAGTTGCTCCGGGAGGCTTGCACCTTAATATCATTGAATTCAAGGATTATCTTGAGGGAAGTTCACCAAAAAATAGGATCTCTTTGGTGTCAAAGGACCCGGCGACTCAGCCGCACCCGGGAAGTTGGAAGTGACTTTGTAAGGGCTTCTCTGCCTAGCTGTGGGGGCTAAATGAGAGTCACTTTGGTAGTGCAATACTTGGAGGGAGCCTCCAAGGAGTGGACGTAGATCAAGGTTTGACCGAGCCACTATAAATCTGCTATGTTCTTTACTTTATTACATCCGCATTGTTAATTTCTTTGTGGTGATATTAGTTTGAGCTTTGTTGTGCTTTGGTTAAAAGATTTTTTAAAATTCCAATTCACCTCTCTTTTAGTTAGCCTTGGGACTGGTTCATAGGGCCTAATATCCCTAATGAACTTTCAAGTGGTATCAGAGCGGGGTTCATAAAAATTGAGTTTGAAAACTTTTTAAATTTTGATCCATGGCTAACTTTGGAAATTGAAATACAGCGAAAGGATATTCTATTACTCGACCATCTTTGTTTGATAATCTTCCTTTTGAATTTTAGAAAACTCGCATGTCTACTTTCTTACAATCGATTTATTTTTATATCTGGCATATAATTTTAACTGGTTATTCATTACCATCATATGTTATAAATGGAATTAAAACTGATATTTCTTTTCATCAATGGAACAGGGAAGAGCAAACTAATGCTCAATTGAATGCAAAATCTTTAAATTGTTGTTTATGTGCTTTAAATTCTGAAGATTTTTTGTTAGTATCAACTTGCACTACTGGTAAAGAAATTTGGGATAAACTACACACCATATATAAAGGCATTAGTGAAAGTAAGCAATCCAAGTTGAATATTTTAATGAATAATTATGAAATGTTTTGCATGAAACCTTATGAAACAAACTTAGACATGTATACTAGGTTTATTCAAATTATGACAACATTACATGTTTTAGGAAAGGAGTTTTCAAACTTTGAAAAAGTTAATAAAATTCTACGTTGTCTACTAGATAAGTTTGATGCTAAAGTTATTTCTATTTGTGAATCAAAAGATTTGAATGTGTATTCTATTGATAATTTGATTGGCTCACTCATTGCCTACGAGCAAAGTTTGAGTCAAAGACTTTTGGATGCAGGTAAACGATAGTACTAAAAGCTGAACATATGGAGAAAAGTGACTTAATAAATGATGAAAGTGATGAGTTATAAAGCCCACTAAAGAACAATCATAAGCATCAACAAAAGTGAAATAAAGGTAAAAAAGGTAAGAATGTCAAGATTTCTTTTGATGTTATCTGCTTTGGATGTAGGAAGCTTGAACATGTAAAAAATTAGTGCCCTAATTTGAGTACTCTTCCTGCAAAAGAAAATGTTAAAACAAAGCAAATTATAATCTGATCAAATAATGAAAAGCAAAAATTTCTTAGGCAGACCTGATTTATGAAGCATCGGACCAAGAGCAAGATGGTGCTTAAACCTTTGTTTGTATTTTTTATGTTTTGTATGTTTTGCTTTGTTATTTTGTTTTTGTGATTTTTTGTTTTTTATTTATCTTTTCTTTCTTTTACTTTTTTAGTTTCTCTCTGATCAACACACACGATCACTTTTCTAAAAATGAAAAATCTATCTCCTGTAGTTTTCTTGAATTCCTATGAATGTTGTGGTTGATTTCACTTAAAACAGTCAAAGGAAAGAAACTCATATTTTTGACACTCAATCTCTATTTCTTAAAAGAGGTTATTCTACTTTTGATTTAAAATCTTTTTCATATTTTAAATTAGTCCTTGAAACTAAAATTTTTTATCTCCCTACTTTTTATTTATCGCATAGGAATTTTTTGCAAATTGTTGAATCAAGAAATTTTGGTTTGTCAATAGGATTGGTTTAATTTTATTTTTTAAGATTTCAGAAAGGTAGCATATTCAAAAAATTGGTCAATGATGCCAAAAATAAAGATGTGCAAAGACGTCAAATTGAAAAAAGAATGGAATACACAAAGTGTATCAAAAATCAAAAGATGCGCAGTGCGCCAACCAATTGTTAAGAGGCTTAAAATGAGCCCACAAAATTTAATTAAGGAAAGCATTAAATTGATCTAACTAAATTATACCTAAATTGATCTGGTAATTAAGGAAAGCATTAAAGGCTGATTGATTTGATCACATTGTCCGGGACGATCGCAGGATCGACCGGGATAATGTCCTGGATGATTTACATCGACCAGCATCTATTTCGGGCGATGATTAGGATGATTGAAATTAGTTTTAAACTAATCAGCCAAGATGATGTCTTATCAGCCTGGACGATGTAATTAATTTTCTTCTGATTGTCCCAAATCGTCCTGGGCTGATTGAGCTTAATTTGTACTGATCGGCCAGGATGATATGCATATTATCCTGAACGATAAAGTCGGTAACTTGCATGAATGAGCTCATTTTGAGATCTTTTATTTAAGCTATGACATGACACTGGGTAAGTGTCCTTGGTAGTAATTATAACTTCATTCTTTTGGGGGGAACTTGAAGAGAGAGATTGAAAGGGAGTCAGGAAAGGGTGAAGTCTGAGAGAGGGAGAAGATCTTATGAGGGGAGCCTCAAGGGAGTGTGGAGGGGGATTCCACACTGTAGATTTGGCTGGCTTGTACCTTAATACCGTCATATTCAAGGCTTGTCTTGAGGGAAGTTCACCAAAGAAGAAGATCTCTTTGGTGTCAAAGGACACGGTGACTCCGCCGCACTGGGGAAGGTGGAAGCGATTTTATAAGGGCTTCTCCACCTAACTGTGAGGGCTAAAGGAGAGTCACTTTGGTAGTGCAATACTTAGAGGGTGCCTCCAAGGAGTGGACGTAGGTCAAGGTTTGACCAAACCACTGTAAATCTAGTGTGTTCTTTCCTTTATTACTTCTACATTTAATTTCTGCATCATTGATTTCTTTGTGGTGATATTGGTTTGAGCTTTGTTGTGCTTTGGTTAAAAGATTTTTTAAAATTCCAATTCACCTTTCATTTAGATAGCCTTGTTCATAGGGCCTAACATCCCTAACTTTCAGAGGAAACATCATACGGCCCTTGGATGCATGGTAAGTTCAAGAACAAAAAGAGGCAAAAAGAATTTTTTTGATGGTATGAAGAAATCTGATTTTCACTCTAGGAAAAAATTTGATAAAGAGGATTCGGGTATGAAGCCTTTAGAAGAAAAGGAAAATTTTGTTGATGTTTTATTTGATAAAGTTTTATCTGATAAAATCATATCAGATCTCAGTAAAACAAATAAGTTTAATGTGTTATCTCTTGAGGAAAATGGTATTGAAGATGCTGAAATATTTGATGTTAACCATTTAGAAGTTATTGACAAGGGAGTTTTTAATAAAACCATAAATTGGGATTCTGAATCTGTCAAAATTCTTGTTAATGTTCAGAATGGTTTGTCTTCATTAGATAATGTGAATTGCTGGGATAATTTTGATGTTTTGATTGCTGCTCAATCTATCTAAATTCCTTAATCTATTCAGATTTCAAAAGATGAGTTCAATATGGCACAAAATCTAGAAGGAAAAGAGGATGCTGCAGTTATTTCTCCCAATTTTATTGCTGTTGCAGATAAATCTTTCATGGATATTGGAGGTTTTATAGGAGAAATTCCAGTTATTAAACCGAAAGCTATTACTCCAACAGTTATTTCCGAGAAAAATAATGGAATTGAAGAATCTCTTAATAATTTAGGAGGATTATGTGGTGAGGTTCCTACTATTGTACCGGAAATTGTTACTCAACCATTTAAGGTTACACTACAGGAAAACCTGTTATTACCGGCGGACGTAATCCGCCGGAAACAATGCCCAATCCGACGGAACCGTTAGTTTCCGGCGCATGTTCCGGCGCAAATATCTCCGCCGGTTTATGGTGCGTCGATAATTTGGTTCCGACGTATAATTTGCGCCGGAAACATTTTCGGCGCAGTTTCCGACGCATTACCGGCGCATTACCCGGTTTGTTTGCCGACGTGAAGAATATGAGAATTCCGGCGCCCAATGCGCCGGTATTTACCGTCGTATTATGCGACGGTAATTAACGACGGATAAGTCGCCGGAGTTGCGCCATCGAAATTCCACGGTTATTTTACGACGCAATTCTTGCGCCGATAATTACCGGCGGAATATCCGCCGGACTTGCGACGGTAATGGCCGACGGATCATATTCGCCGGTACGTACGATACACTTCGTTGTATCGTCTTTTCCGACGGATTACCGGCGCATCATCCGCCGGAAACCTGTAGCATTGACAAAAAAAAAATTGCCTTCCCAGCCAACAATCCCATTTCCACACCTGCAAACCTATCAATTCTAACACATACAAGTTCCACAACAGGTTCACAACAGTTCCACAACTTCACAATAATTTATAACAGTTTCACAACAGTATTAATATTAAAAATCAACTGATAACATCATATTAAAAGTAATTGTCCAATAACATAAGTTCACATAAAAATACAAGTTCATTTCAACTAAATTACACTACTCTGACTCCGTCGACTCCTCCTCAGGTGGAGCTACGTCTTTTCCACTCAGTTTCTCCCTCATCTTGCGCATTTCATCCAGCAACTGATTGTGTTGCACCGTACTTGTTTGCACCTGTGCTTGCAGCTGAGCTTGAATCTGTGCTTGCAGCTGAGCTTGCCAATCAACTTGTGATTTCCTTACTTGTTCTAGCTCAGCTTGAAGGGCAATTATTTGTTGAGCTTGTAAGGACTCATGCGAACTGGATGCGAAGCTGGATGCAGTAGAGGAGGTCATCCCCTCGTATTCCTGAGCTTGCGCACCTAAGCCATATACTCTACCATGCTGCATTCCTCCGACGGCCTGCGACCACATGCGATACTCAGAATACTCCACAGAGCCGCCAGAAGAGCCCTCACCTGATGCGGCATGAGTCTCTCGAATCCGTGTATATTCCTCCTATGAAAATCGAATATAAGTATATGGCTAATTAAACTAAAACTTATAAAATATCAAATATTTATAAAAATATACTTACATGGGCCTTCCTTGCTCTCTCATCAATCCATTGTTGATCCTCCTGTCGCTTATGAGTGCGACTATGCAATTCCACAGGAGTTGGTTCTCTACCAAGTGACGCTTTCTGTTACAATTAAGAGAGTTTTATCAATACTAATTATTAAAAAACAATTTTAAAAAATAATTAAAATTCATTACCAAACGACGCCTGTGCTCAGTATGTGGAACGGAGCCTCCTGTATGAAGTGCACTACCTAAGCCCCCAACATCAGAAGCTCTGTTCTGTCGATTTTGATCCCTCCTCCTAGTGTACTCTTCGCTGCCCCAAGCTGCATTCAACTCAGCCCATATCTCCTCTCCAATCCACAATGGTCGCTTCCCAACCTTTCTAACATCTGTGAACATGTCGCGCATCCGAGTAGAGCCACGCTTCTCAAAATTCTTTCTAATCTTGTCATTGTGTTGGGGCAGCCAACAAAACTCTTTCTGCAATAAAAAACAATCATTTTACCTTAAGTAAGAAAGAATAAATCATTTAACATAAAAACAAAAACACAGAAATACCTCAAACTCTCTAAACCACATCTCCCGGACTTCTTTTGGGACTTTCTTCCAAGAAACATAAGGAGCGTCAAACCTGCTCCGTATGATGTCCCGTATTTTATGTGTTGGTTGTTTTGATGGATAGAACCTACAAAAATAAAGTTATGTAAAACAAATATAAAATATAAAATAAAACAATTAGTTAGTTTAAAAAAAAGTTACTATACGTACGTGTCACCCTCAGGTGCTATCAACATTCTACCATCTGTCTGTTGCTCTGCTGCAGCTGCTGTCGAAGGTCCAGCTGCTGTCGAAGGTCCAGTTGTAGCAGGCTGATGGGGTGGTGGGGGATAGTATGGTGGAGCATATGGTGGAAATGTGACCTTGTGTCATTGTTACTAATATTAATTGCAGAAATAATTAACTCATTAAGTAAGAATAATTATTCAGAATATACCGTATTTTTGAACCAAGCAGTGAATTCTTTTTCCACTATCTTCTGGACTTCTCCTTCTTCTGATATACTAAGACCATCAATGAACCTCCTACAAATTCATATCTTGAGTTTAGAAGAAAGTATAAAAGAGAACTAAAAATATTACAACATGAAATCATACTTACTCGAGATACGGCTCAACTTCATCACAATTAAGCAAGATGTACAATGTGATAACTGTCATCTCTTTATCAGTCAAATAACGCACGGTGCTAGCGCCTAAAGGATCCCCAATTCCACTAAATACAGATATATTAGAGGATTTACCAACATTCTGAGAAGTTGAACTTTCACCTGGTTGAGATATTGTTTCAAAATAATACGAGCAAAACTGAGTAGTCTCGTATGTTAAATATGCTTCACAGATAGAACCTTCGGGTCGTGCTTTGTTCTTAGCGGTCTTCTTAAGTTTATTTAAATATCTCTCAAAAGGATACATCCACCTATATTGAACAGGTCCACCAACAATAGCCTCATATGGTAAATGAATAGGTAGATGCTCCATAGAGTCAAAAAAGCCAGGAGGAAATATTTTCTCAAGTTGACACAAAATGAATGGAATTTGCTGCTCCATATGAATCAAATTCTCCACATTTAATTTAGAAGAGCATAAATCTTTGAAAAAGACACTTAACTCGACCAAGGGCTTCAAAATCTGATCTGGCAGATAACTGAAAGCAGTGGATAGTAGACATTGCATGAAGATGTGACAATCATGACTTTTCAATCCAAATAATCTCCCTGATCTTATGTCAACACACCGGCTTAGATTGGAAGAATATCCATCAGGTACTCGTAGAGTCTTCACCCATTCACAAACTGCTCGTTTTTGCTCTAAAGTTAATGTGAATGGAGCTTTTGGTTTGAGGAATTTTCCCGCTCCACCATCCTTCAATTCCAAAGCTTTCCTTCTACAAATCTCCTTTAAGTCCATCCTTGCTTTTATATTATCTTTTGATTTCTCTTTGATGTCCATAACTGTATAGAAAATATTATCAAAAACATTTTTCTCTATATGCATAACATCCAAGTTATGTCTAATCAAGTTTGTTCTCCAATATGGCAACGACCAAAAAATACTTTTCTTGGTCCAATTATGGTAGACACCATATTCCGGCAATCTGAACTCAGCTAATCTTGGAGATTCCATTATGGTGGGCAAGAACTCTACTCTTTCAAAAATTTCTTCACTACTGAATCTTGGTGGAGGAGGAATCATCACCATTTTATTTTTAGTAAAAGCTTCTTTATTTCGCCTGAAAGGATGACTTTGAGGCAAAAACATTCGATGACAATCGAACCAACTGTTCTTCCTGCCATACTTTAAAGTGAATGATTTTGTATTTTCCAAACAATATGGACAAGCTAACTTGCCTGAAGTGTTCCAACCTGAGAGCATACCATATGCAGGAAAGTCACCAATTGTCCAAAGTAATGCTGCTCTTAGTGTAAAATTCTGTTTGGTGGAGATATCATATGTACTTACTCCTTCTTCCCATAATAAACTTAAATCATCAATCAGAGGTTGTAAGAATACGTCAATCTTTAATTTTGGATTATGTGGCCCTGGAATTATAAGTGACAAAAACATATAAGGAGTAGTCATACATAACTCTGGAGGAAGATTGTAAGGAGTGAGTATCACAGGCCAACATGAGTACGATGTAGCCGACTGACTGAATGGAGTAAAACCATCTGCGCATAAACCTAATCTGACATTTCTTGGTTCTGCCGCGAATGTGGGATGTGTACGATCAAAGTGCTTCCAAGCCTCTGCTTCTGACGGATGTGTGATACCACCTTCTTGTGGAATGTGATCATTATGCCATCTCATATGTGCAGCAGATCTCATGGATGCATATAGCCGTTGTAGTCTTGGAATTATTGGAAAGTAGAACATCTTACTAACAGACACATCCTTCTGCTTTCTTCTATTTCTAGATTTGGGTTTAAATCTTGGTGCATTGCAATGACGGCATACAGTTTCTGCAATATCTTCTTTAAAGTATAGCATGCATCCATTGACACAACAATCTATCTTTGTGTATGTCAAACCAAGTTTCGAAACTAACTTCTTTGTCCGATATAGATCTGTAGGAATTAAATTATCTGTCGGATTGGTTTCCTTAAGCAGCCCAATGAATTGATTAAAACATTCACGAGCAACATTATATTCAGCCTTGATGCTTAACATCTTCACAGCAACAGATAATTCTGAGTGAGTCGTGCACCCTTTCCAGATTGGTTGCTGTGCAGCATGCAATAAATCATAAAAATTTTGTGCCTCCGTATTCGGTAACTCTTCATAAATTCCAGTTGCATCATGAACTAATTCCTCAAGATTTGGACGGATATTTTCAGCCTCAGCAACATTACTACTTGTAGAAGGACCGCATTGATAATCAAATTGTGGCTCATACTCACCATGACAAGTCCAATACCAATACCGTGGCATAAATCCTCTGCGATACAGATCAACCGTTACGTCATCTGGTTCTAGGATCACTAGATTTTTGTGTTTAGAACATGGACATCGAAACTTTCCTTCAGATATAAAGATCGGCAGCTGTTTCGCTTGCTGAATGAAAAAGTTCACCCCATTGATGAATTCATCTGTTAATGTCTTCCGACTTTGAGATAATCTGTTATACATCCAACTTCGTTGATTTCTAATATCCATAACCTATAAATAAGAGTAAAAAATTAATGGATTTATATATTTCTAATATCCATAACCTAAAATTATGTTACACTTATTAATGAATTGATTGCTCAAAGTCACAATCCCCTCACTAGGTCTACTAACCACTAAAGCAAAAAGATATGGAGTAATGCTGATCTCCATAATCCAACTTTACCTTCAACTCCCTCTCTAGTCTTATCAACAAGAAGAATATCATTAACCAAAAGCATGCACCAAGGTATATCCTAAAGCAAATGTCTAGTGATAACATCCATGACTAAAGCAAAAAGATATGGACTTAAGTTTACCTTCAACTCCCTCTCTAGTCTTATCAAAAAGAAGAATATCATTAAACAAAAGCATGCACCAAGGTATATCCTCTAGCAAATGTCTAGTGATAACATCCATGACTAAAGCAAAAAGATATGGACTTAAGCTTACCTTCAACTCCCTCTCTAGTCTTATCAACAAGAAGAATATCATCAACAAAAAGCATGCACCAAAGGTACATCCTCTAGCAAATGTCTAGTGATAACATCCATGACTAAAGCAAAAAGATATGGACTAATATTGATCTTCGTAATCCAAGTTTACCTTCAACTCCCTCTCTAGTCTTATCAACAAGAAGAATATCATCAACAAAAAGCATGCACCAAGGTACATCCTCTAGCAAATGTCTAGTGATAACATCCATGACTAAAGCAAAAAGATATGGACTTAAGCTTACCTTCAACTCCCTCTCTAGTCTTATCAACAAGAAGAATATCATCAACAAAAAGCATGCACCAAAGGTACATCCTCTAGCAAATGTCTAGTGATAACATCCATGACTAAAGCAAAAAGATATGGACTAATGTTGATCTACATAATCCAAGTTTACCTTCAACTCCCTCTCTAGTCTTATCAACAAGAAGAATATCATCAACAAAAAGCATGCACCAAAGGTACATCCTCTAGCAAATGTCTAGTGATAACATCCATGACTTAAGCAAAAAGATTTGGACTAATGTCGATCTACATAATCCAAGTTTACCTTCAACTCCCTCTCTAGTCTTATCAACAAGAAGAATATCATCAACAAAAATCATGCACCAAGTATATCCTCTAGCAAATGTCTAGTGATAACATCCATGACTAAAACAAAAAGATATGGACTTAAGACAAATCCTACATGTAATCCAACCGAAAATGAAAAAAAAAAACAAAATATACCTTCGAAGGATGCTCGGTCGGTCGAAGGATGCTCGGCGGCGCTCGACCAGGAGAGAGGGAGATGCTCGGCGAAGTCCGGTGACCGTCGGCGGCGAAGTTCGGTGACCGTCGGCGACGTCAATCCACGGCGAGCGACGAACGGCGACGGAGGGCGACGGGCGAAGGAGGCGAGGTGAGAGAGAGTAGCGAAAAGAATGACGGCCCAGAGGGCTCCGATTCGAATTGTAGGGCTTTTAGCGGCGGACGTTCCGGCGGAACCTCCGCCGGTAATGTTACCGTCGGACAATGCGCCGGAACGTTTTCGTTGAGTTTAAATAAGCCGGCGCACAATCCGCCGGTAACGTGCGCCGGAACGTCTCCGCCGTAATCTGCGCCGGAAATAATCCAGGGCCCTTTTCACCGGCGTAATTACCGGCGCAATTGACGACGGTAAATTTCCGGCGTCAGTTCCGCCGGAAATAACGCCGTAAACTTTACGTCGCATCATTCCGCCGGAACCTGCGCCGTCAATACCGGCGCAAAAATATCCGCCGGAAAAGCCGACGGTAAACGCGTGTTTTCCCGTAGTGTTAATTTAAATTTTAAAAAGGTTGTGATTATGAAGGATAAACTTGTTGTTAATACGGATTATTATTCTTCTTCCAATTCTAAATATAAGTTATTTAAAGAACTTCAATCATTAGGTCCATTAGAAGATATACCTATAAGAAGGAATGCAAATTTCAGATTGAAGAACTTTAAGGGCGGCTATTCCCCTTTAGCTCATTGATATGCTTGCTAGTTCTTCCGTTGATAGCAACAGGATGGAATTCTATTTGAGATGCTTGATATTGGAGCTTCTGCTCAAAAAGTGTTTCAAATTTCCTGCTATGAGCCACGTCCTTGGCATTTGGAAGTGTTATATATTTATTTCAGTGGATCAGATATATTTTCCTACAGAGTTATTGGAAGGCAATAGTTTATTTTTGAGAAACCTATTAGAAGTTCTCTTAGTTGTTTCTCGGATGTTTGATGATCATTGTATTTACTTTATAGTTTTTTCATGCTTTATATTTGTTTTATAAAATTATTCTAATTATTTAAGGGATCGGTACTTGTTCTTATTTCTTAACTCGTTGGGAATTCTGGGAAGCTAACAAACCTTTTAGGTTTTTTAATATTTGGTATCCCCTCCACCCGAAGGGTTTTAAAATTTGAAGTAGTGGGTCTCATTTCAATTATCATAGATTTATTTTAACAAATATGCTCTTCAATAAGGTTCTTTTCTTTTTTTTTGGATCAAGGAACCCTTACTTTTATTTTCTTTTTAGTTTGTATTAGGGTTTTGTTCCTTTATTTTAATGCAATCGTATTTCTTCAAAAAAAAAATTAAACCTTAAATTTTAAAATAAAAACCCTATACCTCAAACATAAATACCCAAACCCCAACCTGCAAGCTATAACAATAAACCCTAAATTTCAAAATCTAAACTCTAAAACCTAAACCCAAAACCTTATTCCTCAAAATATAAACTTTAAACTAAACAAAGAACCTTAATTTCTAAATAATAAATCATAAAGCATTAAAATAAAATCCTAATCTATAAATTTTAAAACATAATCCAAATACATTAAACAATTTGCCTTAAACCTTAAAGCAGGTCCTCCTAGTAGTGGTTTTTTTGGAAGGGAAGGTGAAGCTTAATGCTGGTTTTCTACTTGATCCCTTTTTTTTTTAGCTCTTTCTTGTGCACCATAGAATATACCCAGGTTATTTTGTACTTTTGTATAGTAGGGAACTCGACCTTCTAGGATTTTTTTTTTCTTCTTATATTTCTTTTATGCATTATTGAGCTTAAGTTCTTTTTAAGGACTTTTTACTATTTTTCTTGTATTAACATGAAGGCCCTATAAGGGTTTTATCTAATAGAAAAAGGTTAAATCCCATATACCATAACCCCAATTATAATCCTTAGACCTTAAAACAAAATACTAAATTATTGCAATCCATGACCCCTAATCTGAGATTTTAATGATGGCAAATAATGTCATTTGACTTACTATTCATTGAATACGTTTGATTTCTACTCTTGTCTGTGAGTACTAACATTTCAAGGAGATCACAAGTTACTCAGGACAACAAAAAGACTCAAGACTGGGTAGAGTAGAAGTGTGCGTTTATAACGTTGTAATATTTTATTTATTTTTATTTCTTCTTTTATTGGGTCTGGCCATAAATTGCATATAAGACTGAGCACCCATGCACACACATAGGGGGAGAGGATTTTAAAAATCTTTATTTTTTTCTCTGTTGATCGCATTATATGAATTTATATCATATTGTATGATCTAATCTGGCTGAATGACTTTTTGTGAATAAGTCATACTGTACGATTTATAGCGTACTGTACGATGTGTTACTAATCCAAAATGCTAGCTTCCAGAATTAATTTAAGTAAGTTTAATAGCGGTTCGCACTTTACGAACCTAGTCATAATGTACGATGTATTTTGAATACTTACTTAAATTAACCCCATGATTAGTGGACAAATTAAGAATTAATTTTTGATTGGTTATCATACTGTATGATACTGCTCCTACTGTACAATCAACCGAGGTTTGTTTCTGATCATCACAGACTTTGTATTGGATGATCCCTTGATTTTAACTAATCGTACTATACATAGTAAGTCATACCCTACGATGTATAAAGATGAGTTTCGATCGTCCCGGCAATCGTCCTATACGAATAGAAGAATTTTTTAGATCGTACTGTAAGAGTTTATATCATACTGTATGATTGTATTTAGAATTTTTGGCCTTTTTATAAACTTTTGTACCAGGATGAAGCCCATTTTGTACTAGTCATATTGTACGATGTTGGATCATACTATACGATAGTAACGACTAACTGGAAAATTTTAGGTTTTTTTTATAGCCCATTTTATATATCAAAACTTATGTTTCTTTATGAGTGAGTGAGAGAGAGGAACGTGGTTAGAGAGGGATTACTTGGGAGAGAGCTCTTGAGATGATTTTAGGGTTTATCATATGAAGGAGAAGGTGGGCTTAGTGAGGGGGAAGGAGTGTGAGGGAGATCACGCAGTTGCTCTAAGCTTGTTGGACTTTGCTCCTCCTGTGGCCCTAGAAGATCTTATGGGAGGCTCTTTGAGGGGGAGACTCTTCTACATCTGTGTCCTTTAAGGTACTCTACCTTCTTCTGCAGGGAGAAAAATAAGAACGTACGCTGTCGCCGTCAGGAGGGTAACAAAGCGCTTGGCACTTCGCTATGCCGGGTTGGTGAAAGTGAGGTTTATAAGGGCTTCTCCGCCTTGCCGAGGTGGCAAAAGGAGAACTATTATTTATTAGTAAATTTCTTAGAGTGGAGGACTCCAGGGAGTAGACATAGGTCAAGTGATCGAACCACTATAAAAACTCTGGTGTGATTTTTCCCTTACCGCTTTTATTTTCACTTACATTTTTTTTTCATTATAATTGCTTGGTGAAAATTATTTTGAAATTCGTTGTTGCAAATTATGTTCAAGTACACGCATCCACATTAGTTAAATTTTTCTATTTAAAATTTAAAAATACAAAAATATTAGAACTCTTATTTATGATTTTTTATTATAATAATTTTTCATAATTCAACCCTCTTGGTGCATCTCGTAATTTCAATTGGTATCAGAGCGGGGTTTAAAAAATAGAATTTTAGGAAATTTTGAAAATCAATCATGTCTCATTTTGGTAATCATTATACCATAGAGGGTTATTTAATAACCCGTCCACCACTTTTTGACAATATCTTGTTTGATTTCTCGAAAATTAGAATATCTACTTTTTACATTCTAATAACTATCACATGTGGATGTAGGTTAATGATGATTACGTTGCTGTTGACCTCATTTTTGTATGAGGTCACTAAGACCCTTCCAGAAGCCAGATTTAATCCAAGACCCTAGGATCCACTCTAGACCTTAGGATCTTTCCTAGAACTAGACCTTAGAGCCTATTCTAGAGCCTAGGATTCCCTTAAATCCTAGATCTTAGAATTTTTTCTAGATCCTAAGATCACTCCAACTTCAAATCAACCTCCACCTTTGATCAACCTCAATTTTAAATCAATTCCTATATTTAATCTACTCCAATTTCAATTTAATCCCTACCTGTGATCAATTTGAATCTCAAACTCCATCCAATTCAAATCCAAATTAATTCAAACTTCAAATCAAATCCAAACCCAGAATTCAGACTCAAATTCAAACTCTAGAGGCCTTGTCCTAAAGACCCTTTTCAGAGATTTTTCAAACATTTTAAAACCCAATCAAATGGCCTCTAATTCAGGGTCTATCACTTGCAAAGTGATAAGACATGTCTCTAGAGGCTGCCCTCCAATTTTGAGCCCATTCTGAGGTCTCTAACCCCAGAATCTGAATTAAAATTCAAAGGCTGTAAAACCTTCAAATATTTACAACCTATGCCACTGAGCATAACCCTTTTGAGATTTTGACCTTGGAACCCTTATCCAAGCCTCCAATCACTTCCAAACCTTTGAATTTGACCCATTGAGCAGTAAACTGCATTTTTCATACCCATTTTTGACCATAGTTGACCAATAGGTCAAAATTGACCAAAATACCCCTATGGGGCTCAAATGGGGATTTCAAACCAAATGAGCTCCAAATGGGATGCAACCACCTTTGACAAATTTCAAATATCATTTCAAACCTGTTGAGCCCAAACCCAGACCCTGGGTCAACCTGGTTGACCAAGTCAACCCAGGATGACCAAACAGACCCTTAGGGACTCAAATAGGGATTTTGATCAATTTGACCTCCCCAGACCCAGGAACTACCCTCAATGGTCTCCAAATGCCTTTTCAAACTTGTTGAGCCCAAACCCAGACCCTAGGTCAACCTGGTTGACCAAGTCAACCTAGGTTGACCAAACAAGCCCTTAAGGGTTCAAATGGTGATTTTGACCAAATCGACCCCTCCAAACCCTGGGACCACATCCAATAGACTCAGGATGACGTTCTGAATTTGTTGAATCCATTTCTAGCCCCTGAACCCAACTGGTTGACCAAGTCAACCAGTTTTGGCCTAGAAGCCCATTAAAGGCCCATTAAGCCTCCTTAATCCATTTGACATGCATGGCTCTTGGAACCACCCTCCAATCCACCTAATCAACTCATTTGAATTACCTAAATAAAAATTTCATAACCCTTGATGGAGTTGACTGGTCAACCAGTCAACTCAAGGCTTAAGGGACCATTTGTATGGTCAAAACCTTTCAACCCATTGAACCTAGCTCAAGCCATACCCATCCAACCACTTGGAAAGACTCCATGACCTGCTTGGATGCCACATCAGCCCCATTGACCAGTTGACTGGTCAACCTGGTCAAACCCAAGCTTAAACCTCTTCTAGAAGGCTTTATCACATGCTAAGCCCCTTTCCCTTGATTTAAGCTGCTTTAGGCCGACCCCTTAATGTCCTAAAGCTCACTTGGAGCTCTCCTAACCAGGCTCAGGGTCTGGTTTAGCCTTAAATGGCAATGTCTCCTCCACTCATCCCAAAGCCGCCCAATAGGATTGAGGCGTGCCCAGCCTTTGGGTCAGCCTTCTGGCTGTCCCAGGGACACTTGGCAACATCTGAGGACCTGGTGAGTCAATCCCAGCCATCCGTTTGGCCTGGGGGCGTTTGAATAGGGGGAAAAGGCCTTAATGCCATACACTCTAACCCTAATCATCTCTCACTACTCAAGCTCTCTCAAGCCCTGTCCCCTGTTCGTTTTGAATCTCCAGAGCTTCCTCTACCTCCCCACTATAAAATCCAAGTGGTTGCACGTCACCGGCGGCGAGTTCTCCGGCGAACCCACCACCTAGACCGTCCCAAGCCTATAGCAGTCGATCCAGACGTGTTCGAGCTCGGATTTCTGCTGGGGATCTTCACTTGGACAATCTACAAGCTCATCCATCCAGAAATTTCGAAGATCTAACGGTATAACTCCCTAAAACCCTAGATCTAGTTCACATTAGTTAGATCTAAAAAGCTTTATGCTTTTAGGGTATTAGCTAAAACAAACTATTCCCCATTATTTCTGTTCATGCCTACTCTTTGCGTTTAAAATTTCAAGTGAAATGATCGATCCGATCGAAAGAACGAGGCGAAATACGTTCTCTAGGGCGTCACTCACGGTCTCCGGTGAGTGTACGTTTTCTGGACCGTTGATCGCTCGATCAACGGTCCAGATCGAGCCCTTCCGCGGTCTGATCCGACCGCTCATTCGATCTGTCGTTCGATCAGCCGTCCGGCGAGATCAGGGCCGTCCATTCGGAACAGCGGGATCGAATCTCCGCCGTTCGATCTTCTCCTGGTGAGATCAAACCGCGGGATCTGATCTCAGCCGTTAGATCGAACCCGCGGGTTAATCCAACGGCTGGCAAGAGCCGCTGACGTGGTTAAGTGAAAACCGCGTGAAGCGGCCCGCGGCCGACGCGTGTCCCCGCCGTCACGCGGCTTCGATCCAGCCAATCCGAGCGCGCCGTGTGTCTGACCGCCGCCGTTTAATTAAGGAAAAATGTGTTTTAATTGATTTTAATTACAGAAACTTTGGAAAATTATAGTAAATTAAATACTGAACCAAAAAATGAGTGTAACAGCTCATTTTGTTCAGTTTTTCATCCTCTATTTTCTAAAATTATTTTTAAATAAAAGTATTGTATAGTTTAAAATTAATTTCTATAATATGTTTTCTTATTTTTATTTTATATTTAAATAAGTAAAACCCTGTTAAGTCCAAAATTTGGCTTGAGTTATTTCAGACTTGTTTTTGATCTCCAGTAATTTTCTCAGATTTATTTAACCTATATTTTAATAGTTATTAAGATTTAAAGTGTAAAGGTATTTAAAAATTAAAGTAATGATGAATTTAAATTAGCTTGTATTGCATTCAAACATTCATTTGAAATTTTAAATGGAGCTTTATTGTGTTTACATGAATTCAATGGGGAATGGTGGTTGATCAGTGGATAATTAATTTTATAATTATTCATTGATTAATTCTTTAATTAATTAAGATTTAACTTGATTTGCATGCTTAAGGTGCACACACCACTTAGTCTAAGGCTCTCCTAGATTTAGGTATTGAATGTGTTTATGTGGTTCATGCATGCCTTGTGTATTGAGTATGAGGGTTAGTTCAAACATTGATTCAAGCCCATCAAGATTAGTGACATAATTAAGGACAATAATTAAGGACTCATGTATAGAAAACTTAGAAAAATTTCCATAATTAGGATTCACTTTCCCTTGAGTTGAAACTTTGAACATTTGAACTTAGTGACACCCTCAACCCCTAGGGAAATTTTCACTGATTTTTGAGATCATTAGGTCCCCTAATTAATTTTCTAAGTCTTAAACCCTTAATTAAGCCTTTAAAACTTCTAAAAATTGTAATAAATCCAATTTAAATCCAAAAATTACATATAAACCCTCAAACTGACCAGAATTCAGTCCTTAATCTATGATAATTGGAAGCCCCTTGATTTGACAGCAATTTAAACCCTAATTTAATTTTAAGTAAAAAAAATCAATGTTTAATTGAGATAATTAATTAATAATAATTAAAAAAAATCAAAAAAATCTCCCAAACACTTGGGGATCTCTCCTTAGATTATTCCTGACCTTTGGAGGTGTTTTCAAGAGATTGGGAATTTGTTTAAAGCAAAATCACAAAAGAGACCCTCTAATTAAGAAATCCCTAAAATTCATTAAAATGCCCAAACTTCAATAATCCATAACTAATTCTAGAAAAATCCAAATTACCCAAACTCACTTGCATTCAACTCATATTGATGTCTAGTATTTATTAAAAATATTAAATTCCAGAAATTTGCAATATTTTAAAAAGTCAACAAATCGGTCAACTTTAAGTCAAAACTAGTTCAAAACTTCAAACCTTTGTAATAAAATGTAGAAATATCCGATTTTAACGTACTTACCTTCTAACTGATCGTAGTAAGGTCTAGTATTTTAATAAAATACAAACATTCCAGAAGTTGGTCGTAATCAAAATTTCAACTTTTAACCCCTTAATTAAATCATTAAAATATTCTAAAAATTCAAAAGGCTCAAACCATTCTAAAATTCAGAAAATATTGGTTTAATGTCCAAAACACTTAACAAATCCTTTAAAACACAACAACCACCCTAAAGTTGAAGTTTATTGGCTGGACTACTCCGGGCTGCGGGGCTAAGTGTCCTAAGGAGGCTGGTTCCTCGAGCCTGGTGGCACAATGCCACGAATGGATTCTAAAGGGTGTCAAACCTTAAAATGGATTAATTTTTTTAATTATTTAACATTTTAAAAGTCTCTAATTCAATTACATTAATTTGGTTTATCGGCTGGACTACTCCGGGCTGCGGGGCTAAGTGTCCTAAGGAGGCTGGTTCCTCGAGCCTTGTGGCACAACGCCACGAATCAATTAATGGCAAACTTAAATTAATCAACTTTAAAAATCGATAAATAACTCATTTTTGTATTAATCCACTTTTTTTAATTCCAACCAATTTAAACAACTTAATCAACCCCGATTGCTACTGGGTAACCCAGGCCTACGAGGCTATTAGCTTAGCCCCAAGGAAGGTGAAATAAACTTCACGGCCTCGGTGTGAAACAAAGGTAGTAATCAATTAACTTTTAAAATATATTTAATTAAAATTCCTAATTTATTAATACTTGAATTTTAATCTAAATTCCCTCCTAAGCCTTAATAAACTCAAACTTTTAGACAACTTTAACTAATCACCTACTTTAGAATCTATCCCAGCCACACGACCTTTCTCACACACTTTAGATGATGTGCTAGGACAACCAACTCTAGATCTAGGTTAGGCCGGTGTTTACTTTACTGCTCTGTGCCGGATTTTTTTCGTAGTTTTCAGTGCATGTTGTGGATGAAATTGCTTTGCCGTGTCTGCTTACTTTTTCTGTACTCTGTGGATGGATTGATGTGTTTGGCGACTAGATTACCCTTAGGTTAGGTACGATCTGGATGTTGACACAGTTTTCTGCAGGTGGCCACGCTCATGCAGGGCAATGTAAAAAGGGGGCAAAATAAAAAAATGCACAAATATTATAAACTCTTTGCACAGGTGCTTCAGCTGCTAAAGCCCCCAAATCATAAAAAGAGCGTGGCCAGTGTGTTTACTTTCTTTTCTGCTCATATATAACTGCTTGGGAATAACTGCTTTATTTATATTAATTACTTAGGATAACCTTGCAGGTGAGTCTAGATTTTTATTTTGATATCAATGTAATTTGTATAATTGTTGAGTGTTGTGAAAGTTAAGTTTGAGTTTGGGATACATAGATCCAAAGCTTGGATTCCAAAGAGGAAAGGATACCCCTTTGGGGAACACTCCTTTTCCATTTGGAAATCCAAATTTGGATCATACCTCTTCCTTACCCAAAGAGGAAGGAGTGGCCTTCCCCTTTGAGGGAAGTGCCCTCTTATCCATTTGGGTAATCTACTACGAAGATTCCAAGAAGATTGAAGAAAAGGAGTCCAAAGAAGAATGAAATTGAAGATTCGAAGATTTGAAGATTGAGAGTATCCCACTCAAAATAACTTGCGTCATTACTAGGCTTAGAATCCGGGTTGTTGTCAGTGGTGCCCGGCCACTTTACTTTCTGTAATATTCTGGTTTGTAATAAGCAAGGCAATTCTGCCTATGGACATTTATTAATTAATTTGTATTTGATGTGATGATTTGATTGCCTTTAGGATTATTTGTTTTTACTAGTTTTTTGGCAATTGCATGCCGCTCTTTGTTTTCGCCTGGATACGTGAGGCTCGTGAGGGTGTGAAAGTTTTATACTCATAATTTTAAAAGTCTAAAATTTTAGTGAGTCTAAATAACATAGAAAGATAACGAATCTAGGGAATTAGCCGGGGATCGACCCTGGGGTCGCATGCATATTTTTGCATTCTTCTTTCCTTGTTTTAGACCCTTCCCCGCCTGCGGGTAGAGTCCGGATAGTCTGACCTATGAGGACGAGGTGCCGGACCTGGGGAAGTCCAGTCTTCTAAAAAATTATTTTATAAGCCTGTTTTTAAAAAATTTCAAGCATATTTGATTTGAGGTTATTAACCAGCATGCATTGCATTAGATACAAATTAAAGAGTCAAAATTTTAATTTCATAGTCCTTAGCATTTTAGCACCCAACATAAGTCCAAGGGGCCAAGTAGGAAAATCTCTAGATGTCGGCCCCGCCTCCCCAAAACTTTAATTATAACGTCCCTACCACTCTTTCATAAAAGACCGGATTCATCTCTTTTAAACCGATTAGGTGGTTAGCTGGCTCCCCAATCCAGGCCGGGGTAAGTCCAGACCTTGCACTGCATTAGTTAGGATCGGACGACTGTGATCCAGTGTCCAAAATAGATTTAGGATCCGGGGCAGATCTTTGATTATAAGACCCCAAATTTCGGGAATCTAATCCCAAATTTCTAATAAAATGCTCAATTCTAATTAAAGCTTCATTTCAATCCAAAACATAAAGCCCAACACTTAGATTAAGTTGGGACACTTCCGGATGGTTCTGGAATGTCAAAGTGTCCCCTACCTCTCATCCTTTGACTCCGTTAATAACTGCTCAATTTTGATCAATTCCCTTTTGATTTTCCAATAATTCTATTCATACTTTGATATCACTCCTAGAAATTCTAACAAAATTTAGCCATTATTTTAATCGAGAGTTTTCGTAGGAGACCTCGTTTTCTTACGATGTAATTAACTACGAGGGCTTGCGCTCGTAGGAGATTTAGAACCACACACGCACCTGATTTTAAAAAATTGATTTCTCAAAACTCAATTGGATTTCTCTGGGAAAATTTAAAATATTAGTGATCATTGTTATCATATTCAAAGAATTATCATCCAATGATATTTTCCCCCTTCGGGGAGATACATCTTTCTTTGATAAGGCTTTGGATGTTAACCTAACGATCACACTTCTTGAATATTGTAGCTGAATATTCAATTGAACCTCATTTTGACCCTTCGGGGCCATATGAAGTTCTCTTTAGCATCCGGTCATAATATTCAAGATGAATTTCATAATTCTAAATCTAAATACCGTTATGAAATTTTATTCTCACCTCTCGAGGTGATATACTTTTTTCTAACGAGATAATTCGATTGTAGAATTCAATTTTAAGTCCCAAAGAAAACTAATATTTTTAAAAACATGTTTTCAAAATTCCACCAACAAAAAAATGGCACGCCCGGTGGGACAAATCTCTCTCTCCATCTTTAATAATGGCAAAATTTTGTTTCATCGGTAGTCTTAATTACCTTTCTTCCGTTGGTCTCTCTACCCATTTCTTTCTTGGGTGAGTGTGGCCAACATCTAAAAGAAAATACCTTTCAAATAGAGAGATGAGTGAGGAAACCTCTATCTAACCCGGGCTTTAACATTTTGCCTCCAAGTTAATTGGTAGAGCAAAAGAGTTAAGCCAGGTTCCTTGAATACTCTCAATCAATTTTGTAAACTCTCTTATTGTAGTGAAAACTCAATATGCTGAGGTTCAAGATTTAGAGAAAATTAATGATTATCAAAATTTAAATTTTAATCCAATTTGACTAATTCACACCACTTTTCTTTAATTCCAGGATACTTAAATACTCAAATGGCTGGAAAACTCATCTTCTCAATGGATAGAAACTTGATAATAGAAGGAATTACCTCTGGCAACTTGATCTAGTTTGGGATAGAATTTCGAAACTTCAAGTTATCAGTCAACGGAGAAGAAATGATTGATCTCTCTGCTGGAATATAAAGGGATGTCCCCTTAGTTGAGATTACTTTAGGGTCAGGAGTTGACTCCCCCATCTCCATGATGGAGGTCGTTGTCGCCCCTTCGACCAGTGTGCCCTCTACTCAGGAGGATGAGAACCAAGAACCATTAACAATGGAAGGATTACCATCTCAATCTGAGATTGGGTCAAGTTCTAGCACTCCTGTTGCCACTAAAAATAAGTGGAAGAAATACCTTAAAAGGGTCAAAAAGAAGGTTGCTAAGGCCAAAAGAACTGCTGAGGTAGAAGCCTTGAAACAAGCTAAATCTGAGGCCACTCGAGAATTCGTTGCTCCTTACACCTACCCCCTCCTTGGTGGAAATGTTTTCTACCCTACTCCTGTTACTCAAAGGAGAGAGGTTGTGAAAATGAGAGCACGATCTCCGATACACCTTCTTGACTACTACACAGAGAGAATCAATCAAGAAAGAACTAAGCAATGACCTGTAATAAATCATAGGCCCCTAGTTGAAGGTTATGACCCATCCACTCTATTAGATGAAGTTTGGTCACGTTACTATATGTGCCCTACTATATCATCTATAGAGGAGGAGGTGCAGAAACCGCTCGGGGTGCCACTCTCATAATTGTTAGATCACTAGTAATTAAGGAGGGGAATAATGATGGATCTCAGATCTTGTCAGATAGTGACACCATTTGAATTTAACTTCTAAAAGGGGTCCTATTGTGATAGATTCTTAGATTGAAATAATGTAGCACTAGTTATGGGTAGGGCAGACCCCATAACAATCTCTTTCTCTTAAGAGATTATGGAAATATAATTTATATTGATAGGGTCTTGCCACCTAGACTTGCTATTTTGAAGGAAATCATATTAATTCTCAAAGTGTACCGGATCAGAATTTTTAGGATAGTTGATCCATCTTTTTAATGAAAATTGACCTCTATTTTAAGTCAAAAATATGAGAGAGTTATAGTTGACCCCACTAGATCCTTAAAGGCCCCTCCCTCCCACCGCTTTTGCGGGTTAATTTGATTTTTGAATTGAAATTTGTATCAAACTTAAGTTGGTTTTTGAAATGAAAATCTTCTCAGTCTTCTCGCGGTTTTCTATCTTATAGGCTTCTCTTGCATGTTCTAAATCTATTCAACGATTTTCTAAGTTAAGCTGATATTTTCTTATCAAAAGAATTGGGTCCAATTTGGGGATTATTTTTCCTTGGATAAGAGAATGAATTTCCTTCTCTTATACTTGCGATATAATCCTGGATTAAAATAAAAGAGCAATCATGTTAAGGTTTTAAAGAAAGTGAAGCCTCTTGTTAAAATAAAATTCGAAGGATGCACAAAGTGCATTAAAAAAAAATTCAAAAAAGAAGAAAGGCGCAAAGTGCGCCAAAGAAATAAAAAGATGTGCAAAGCACGTCACAAAAAAAAGTGAAAGAGGCTTCCTTCTTTTTAAATCCTTAAATCTCAAAGGTCCCGATCACCCTTAATAGCTTGACTTTGAAAAATCTTGAATCTAGATTTATTGTCATGCATGGACAGTTTATTAGATAGAAAATTCTATGCAAGAGAATTGAAAAGATTTAATTTCTCGATCCAACTTAAATCCTTTTGAAATTAATTTTAATTCAAAATTTCTATAAGGGAGAACCTAGTTCAATTTCAATGAAATTTGATCTGGGTCAACAAAACCCTTGGCTCTTTTCGGGTCAATTAGGGTCACTCTACCTCTCACTATACTTTTGAATTTGTTCCCACTTGTCGTTTTGACAGGGTCCAAATGATTAAGAGGAAATTTTCAATAAAAAGAATGAATCTTCTATTCTCGATAAGAATTCAAATCCCATTCTTGAGAGATACATGTGAATCCTTAAACATAAGCATCGTTTCTTTTAAGATCTACTCTGTGAAATAACATTCTATGTTGGGTCCAAGCTTGTTCTTATATAGAGGTGTGTTTTACATGGCTATAAATTGACTTTCAAAATTGAGTCACAACTAAGTAGAGTGCCTGACTCCAATTGGAGGATTTCGAAGGCCTTGAAGAAAGGTATTTTGAACTCAACAAAATTTGAAATTATACAAGTCACGTATGATTCAAGCTCGTGATAAAATTGTGTTACCTTAGGACTTTCCAAGTAGAAGATTTGGCTATAGTCCTTTGGAGACCAATTTTAGTCCACCATAAGATTAATGGAAGCTTTGAATCAACATTGACTGGATCGACCACCTTAGAGATAATCTATAAGGGAGGTTCATGGCAATCGATTAATTTTGAAGATACCACCAGATGTTTCCTTTCAATTGGGCGGTTCTTTAAGAAGTGTCATGCCTAATGAGAATCAAATTAAATATCAAATTCACCCCTTCAAATTCAAAGAAATCAAATCAAATTCAAAATCATCAATCATTATTTCCAATTCTCTTTTCCTTAAGGTTAGGTCTCTCCTTTCCTTAGGATTAGACCCGCTAGTGGTGGAGTACGCCCTCTATGGCACCATCCTGGCTTTTACCTGTGGATCAGTGGTGGAGTACGCCCTTCGTGGCACCATCCTGATTCTCACCTGCTAGTGGTGGAGTACGCCCTCCGTGGCACCACCCTGGCATTTGACTTGGGGATTAGTGGTGGAGTACGCCCTTCGTGGCACCACCCTGATTCCCATTCGCTAGTGATGGAGTACGCCCTTCGTGGCACCATCCTAGTTTGCCAGTTAATTTGCCTATTTGGAGTAAGTCTTCTATCAGCATCCTATAGGCCTAAGGTTGGGTAATGCCCTTCCTTAGACCCAAGGCTAGGTATTCCCTACCTTGGTTTCCAGTTGATCCGTCTACTAGGAGTAAGTCTTCTATCAGCATCCTGTAGACCTAAGGTTGGGTGATGCCCTTCCTTAGACCCAAAGCTAGGTATTCCTTACTTTGGTTTCCAGTTGATTTGCCTATTTGGAGTAAGTCTTCTATCAGCATCCTATAGGCCTAAGGTTGGGTGATGCCCTTCCTTAGACCCAAGGTTAGGTATTCCCTACCTTGGTTTCCAGTTGATCCGTCTACTAGGAGTAAGTCTTCTATCAGCATCCTGTAGACCTAAGGTTGGGTGATGCCCTTCCTTAGACCCAAAGCTAGGTATTCCCTACTTTGGTTTCCAGTTGATTTGCCTATTTGGAGTAAGTCTTCTATCAGCATCCTATAGGCCTAAGGTTGGGTGATGCCCTTCCTTAGACCCAAGGTTAGGTATTCCCTACCTTGGTTTCCAGTTGATCCGTCTACTAGGAGTAAGTCTTCTATCAGCATCCTGTAGATCTAAGGTTGGGTGATGCCCTTCCTTAGACCCAAAGCTAGGTATTCCCTACTTTGGTTTCCAGTTGATTTGCCTATTTGGAGTAAGTCTTCTATCAGCATCCTATAGGCCTAAGGTTGGGTGATGCCCTTCCTTAGACCCAAGGTTAGGTATTCCCTACCTTGGTTTCCAGTTGATACGTCTACTAGGAGTAAGTCTTCTATCAGCATCCTGTAGACCTAAGGTTGGGTGATGCCCTTCCTTAGACCCAAAGCTAGGTATTCCCTACTTTGGTTTCCAGTTGATTTGCCTATTTGGAGTAAGTCTTCTATCAGCATCCTATAGGCCTAAGGTTGGGTGATGCCCTTCCTTAGACCCAAGGTTAGGTATTCCCTACCTTGGTTTCCAGTTGATCCGTCTACTAGGAGTAAGTCTTCTATCAGCATCCTGTAGACCTAAGGTTGGGTGATGCCCTTCCTTAGACCCAAAGCTAGGTATTCCCTACTTTGGTTTCCAGTTCATTTGCCTATTTGGAGTAAGTCTTCTATCAGCATCCTATAGGCCTAAGGTTGGGTGATGCCCTTCCTTAGACCCAAGGCTAGGAATTCCCTACCTTGGTTTCTCCAGTTTCCTTGTCTACTAGGAGTAAGTCTTCTATCAGCATCCTGTAGACCTAAGGTTGGGTGATGCCCTTCCTTAGACCCAAAGCTAGGTATTCCCTACTTTGGTTTCCAGTTGATTTGCCTATTTGGAGTAAGTCTTCTATCAGCATCCTATAGGCCTAAGGTTGGGTGATGCCCTTCCTTAGACCCAAGGCTAGGAATTCCCTACCTTGGTTTCTCCAGTTTTCTTGTCTACTAGGAGTAAGTCTTCTATCAGCATCCTGTAGACCTAAGGTTGGGTGATGCCCTTCCTTAGACCCAAGGTTAGGTATTCCCTACCTTGGTTTTACCAGTTTTCCTTATCCAATAGGTGTAAGCCTTCCATTAGCATCCTATAGGCTTGAGGTTGGGAGATGATCTCCCTTTCACTCCCAAAATTTTACTTCCATTCGGTCAACGCCAATGTGTGCAGCAGAAGTTCCTTCTACCACACACATTGGGGGTCCATTTGTTGACCTCATTTTTGTATGAGGTCACGAAGACCCTTCCAGAAGCCAGATTTAATCCTAGACCCTAGGATCCACTCTAGACCTTAGGATCTTTCCTAGAACTAGACCTTAGAGCCTATTCTAGAGCCTAGGATTCCCTTAAATCCTAGATCTTAGAATTTTTTCTAGATCCTAAGATCACTCCAACTTCAAATCAACCTCCACCTTTGATCAACCTCAATTTTAAATCAATTCCTATATTTAATCTACTCCAATTTCAATTTAATCCCTATCTGTGATCAATTTGAATCTCAAACTCCATCCAATTCAAATCCAAATTAATTCAAACTTCAAATCAAATCCAAACCCAGAATTCAGACTCAAATTCAAACTCTAGAGGCCTTGTCCTAAAGACCCTTTTCAGAGATTTTTCAAACATTTTAAAACCCAATCAAATGGCCTCTAATTCAGGGTCTATCACTTGCAAAGTGATAAGACATGTCTCTAGAGGCTGCCCTCCAATTTTGAGCCCATTCTGAGGTCTCTAACCCCAGAATCTGAATTAAAATTCAAAGGCTGTAAAACCTTCAAATATTTACAACCTATGCCACTGAGCATAACCCTTTTGAGATTTTGACCTTGGAACCCTTATCCAAGCCTCCAATCACTTCCAGACCTTTGAATTTAACCCATTGAGCAGTAAACTGCATTTTTCAGACCCATTTTTGACCATAGTTGACCAATAGGTCAAAATTGACCAAAATACCCCTATGGGGCTCAAATGGGGATTTCAAACCAAATGAGCTCCAAATGGGATGCAACCACCTTTGACAAATTTCAAATATCATTTCAAACCTGTTGAGCCCAAACCCAGACCCTGGGTCAACCTGGTTGACCAAGTCAACCCAGGTTGACCAAACAGGCCCTTAGGGACTCAAATAGGGATTTTGATCAATTTGACCTCCCCAGACCCAGGAACTACCCTCAATGGTCTCCAAATGCCTTTTCAAACTTGTTGAGCCCAAACCCAGACCCTAGGTCAACCTGGTTATCCAAGTCAACCTAGGTTGACCAAACAAGCCCTTAAGGGTTCAAATGGTGATTTTGACCAAATCGACCCCTCCAAACCCTGGGACCACATCCAATAGACTCAGGATGACGTTCTGAATTTGTTGAATCCATTTCTAGCCCCTGAACCCAACTGGTTGACCAAGTCAACCAGTTTTGGCCTAGAAGCCCATTAAAGGCCCATTAAGCCTCCTTAATCCATTTGACATGCATGGCTCTTGGAACCACCCTCCAATCCACCTAATCAACTCATTTGAATTACCTAAATAAAAATTTCATAACCCTTGATGGAGTTGACTGGTCAACCAGTCAACTCAAGGCTTAAGGGACCATTTGTATGGTCAAAACCTTTCAACCCATTGAACCTAGCTCAAGCCATACCCATCCAGCCACTTGGAAAGACTCCATGACCTGCTTGGATGCCACATCAGCCCCATTGACCAGTTGACTGGTCAACCTGGTCAAACCCAAGCTTAAACCTCTTCTAGAAGGCTTTATCACATGCTAAGCCCCTTTCCCTTGATTTAAGCTGCTTTAGGCCGACCCCTTAATGTCCTAAAGCTCACTTGGAGCTCTCCTAACCAGGCTCAGGGTCTGGTTTAGCCTTAAATGGCAATGTCTCCTCCACTCATCCCAAAGCCGCCCAATAGGATTGAGGCGTGCCCAGCCTTTGGGTCAGCCTTCTGGCTGTCCCAGGGACACTTGGCAACATCTGAGGACCTGGTGAGTCAATCCCAGCCATCCGTTTGGCCTGGGGGCGTTTGAATAGGGGGAAAAGGCCTTAATGCCATACACTCTAACCCTAATCATCTCTCACTACTCAAGCTCTCTCAAGCCCTGTCCCCTGTTCGTTTTGAATCTCCAGAGCTTCCTCTACCTCCCCACTATAAAATCCAAGTGGTTGCACGTCACCGGCGGCGAGTTCTCCGGCGAACCCACCACCTAGACCATCCCAAGCCTATAGCAGTCGATCCAGACGTGTTCGAGCTCGAATTTCTGCTGGGGATCTTCACTTGGACAATCTACAAGCTCATCCATCCAGAAATTTCGAAGATCTAACGGTATAACTCCCTAAAACCCTAGATCTAGTTCACATTAGTTAGATCTAAATAGCTTTATGCTTTTAGGGTATTAGCTAAAACAAACTATTCCCCATTATTTCTGTTCATGCCTACTCTTTGCGTTTAAAATTTCAAGTGAAATGATCGATCCGATCGAAAGAACGAGGCGAAATACGTTCTCTAGGGCGTCACTCACGGTCTCCGGTGAGTGTACGTTTTCTGGACCGTTGATCGCTCGATCAACGGTCCAGATCGAGCCCTTCCGCGGTCTGATCCGACCGCGCATTCGATCTGTCGTTCGATCAGCCGTCCGGCGAGATCAGGGCCGTCCATTCGGAACAACGGGATCGAATCTCCGCCGTTCGATCTTCTCCTGGTGAGATCAAACCGCGGGATCTGATCTCAGCCGTTAGATCGAACCCGCGGGTTAATCCAACGGCTGGCAAGAGCCGCTGACGTGGTTAAGTGAAAACCGCGTGAAGCGGCCCGCGGCCGACGCGTGTCCCCGCCGTCACGCGGTTTCGATCCAGCCAATCCGAGCGCGCCGTGTGTCTGACCGCCGCCGTTTAATTAAGGAAAAATGTGTTTTAATTGATTTTAATTACAGAAACTTTGGAAAATTATAGTAAATTAAATACTGAACCAAAAAATGAGTGTAACAGCTCATTTTGTTCAGTTTTTCATCCTCTATTTTCTAAAATTATTTTTAAATAAAAGTATTGTATAGTTTAAAATTAATTTCTATAATATGTTTTCTTATTTTTATTTTATATTTAAATAAGTAAAACCCTGTTAAGTCCAAAATTTGGCTTGAGTTATTTCAGACTTGTTTTTGATCTCCAGTAATTTTCTCAGATTTATTTAACCTATATTTTAATAGTTATTAAGATTTAAAGTGTAAAGGTATTTAAAAATTAAAGTAATGATGAATTTAAATTAGCTTGTATTGCATTCAAACATTCATTTGAAATTTTAAATGGAGCTTTATTGTGTTTACATGAATTCAATGGGGAATGGTGGTTGATCAGTGGATAATTAATTTTATAATTATTCATTGATTAATTCTTTAATTAATTAAGATTTAACTTGATTTGCATGCTTAAGGTGCACACACCACTTAGTCTAAGGCTCTCCTAGATTTAGGTATTGAATGTGTTTATGTGGTTCATGCATGCCTTGTGTATTGAGTATGAGGGTTAGTTCAAACATTGATTCAAGCCCATCAAGATTAGTGACATAATTAAGGACAATAATTAAGGACTCATGTATAGAAAACTTAGAAAAATTTCCATAATTAGGATTCACTTTCCCTTGAGTTGAAACTTTGAACATTTGAACTTAGTGACACCCTCAACCCCTAGGGAAATTTTCACTGATTTTTGAGATCATTAGGTCCCCTAATTAATTTTCTAAGTCTTAAACCCTTAATTAAGCCTTTAAAACTTCTAAAAATTATAATAAATCCAATTTAAATCCAAAAATTACATATAAACCCTCAAACTGACCAGAATTCAGTCCTTAATCTATGATAATTGGAAGCCCCTTGATTTGACAGCAATTTAAACCCTAATTTAATTTTAAGTAAAAAAAATCAATGTTTAATTGAGATAATTAATTAATAATAATTAAAAAAAATCAAAAAAATCTCCCAAACACTTGGGGATCTCTCCTTAGATTATTCCTGACCTTTGGAGGTGTTTTCAAGAGATTGGGAATTTGTTTAAAGCAAAATCACAAAAGAGACCCTCTAATTAAGAAATCCCTAAAATTCATTAAAATGCCCAAACTTCAATAATCCATAACTAATTCTAGAAAAATCCAAATTATCCAAACTCACTTGCATTCAACTCATATTGATGTCTAGTATTTATTAAAAATATTAAATTCCAGAAATTTGCAATATTTTAAAAAGTCAACAAATCGGTCAACTTTAAGTCAAAACTAGTTCAAAACTTCAAACCTTTGTAATAAAATGTAGAAATATCCGATTTTAATGTACTTACCTTCTAACTGATCGTAGTAAGGTCTAGTATTTTAATAAAATACAAACATTCCAGAAGTTGGTCGTAATCAAAATTTCAACTTTTAACCCCTTAATTAAATCATTAAAATATTCTAAAAATTCATAAGGCTCAAACCATTCTAAAATTCAAAAAATATTGGTTTAATGTCCAAAACACTTAACAAATCCTTTAAAACACAACAACCACCCTAAAGTTGAAGTTTATTGGCTGGACTACTCCGGGCTGCGGGGCTAAGTGTCCTAAGGAGGCTGGTTCCTCGAGCCTGGTGGCACAACGCCACGAATGGATTCTAAAGGGTGTCAAACCTTAAAATGGATTAATTTTTTTAATTATTTAACATTTTAAAAGTCTCTAATTCAATTACATTAATTTGGTTTATCGGCTGGACTACTCCGGGCTGCGGGGCTAAGTGTCCTAAGGAGGCTGGTTCCTCGAGCCTGGTGGCACAACGCCACGAATCAATTAATGGCAAACTTAAATTAATCAACTTTAAAAATCAGTAATTAACTCATTTTTGTATTAATCCACTTTTTTTAATTCCAACCAATTTAAACAACTTAATCAACCCCGATTGCTACTGGGTAACCTAGGCCTACGAGGCTATTAGCTTAGCCCCAAGGAAGGTGAAATAAACTTCACGGCCTCGGTGTGAAACAAAGGTAGTAATCAATTAACTTTTAAAATATATTTAATTAAAATTCCTAATTTATTAATACTTGAATTTTAATCTAAATTCCCTCCTAAGCCTTAATAAACTCAAACTTTTAGACAACTTTAACTAATCACCTACTTTAGAATCTATCCCAGCCACACGACCTTTCTCACACACTTTAGATGATGTGCTAGGACAACCAACTCTAGATCTAGGTTAGGCCGGTGTTTACTTTACTGCTCTGTGCCGGATTTTTTTCGTAGTTTTCACTGCATGTTGTGGATGAAATTGCTTTGCCGTGTCTGCTTACTTTTTCTGTACTCTGTGGATGGATTGATGTGTTTGGCGACTAGATTACCCTTAGGTTAGGTACGATCTGGATGTTGACACAGTTTTTTGCAGGTGGCCACGCTCATGCAGGGCAATGTAAAAAGGGGGCAAAATAAAAAAATGCACAAATATTATAAACTCTTTGCACAGGTGCTTCAGCTGCTAAAGCCCCCAAATCATAAAAAGAGCGTGGCCAGTGTGTTTACTTTCTTTTCTGCTCATATATAACTGCTTGGGAATAACTGCTTTATTTATATTAATTGCTTAGGATAACCTTGCAGGTGAGTCTAGATTTTTATTTTGATATCAATGTAATTTGTATAATTGTTGAGTGTTGTGAAAGTTAAGTTTGAGTTTGGGATACATAGATCCAAAGCTTGGATTCCAAAGAGGAAAGGATACCCCTTTGGGGAACACTCCTTTTCCATTTGGAAATCCAAATTTGGATCATACCTCTTCCTTACCCAAAGAAGAAGGAGTGGCCTTCCCCTTTGAGGGAAGTGCCCTCTTATCCATTTGGGTAATCTACTACGAAGATTCCAAGAAGATTGAAGAAAAGGAGTCCAAAGAAGAATGAAATTGAAGATTCGAAGATTTGAAGATTGAGAGTATCCCACTCAAAATAACTTGCGTCATTACTAGGCTTAGAATCCGGGTTGTTGTCAGTGGTGCCCGGCCACTTTACTTTCTGTAATATTCTGGTTTGTAATAAGCAAGGCAATTCTGCCTATGGACATTTATTAATTAATTTGTATTTGATGTGATGATTTGATTGCCTTTAGGATTATTTGTTTTTACTAGTTTTTTGGCAATTGCATGCCGCTCTTTGTTTTCGCCTGGATACGTGAGGCTCGTGAGGGTGTGAAAGTTTTATACTCATAATTTTAAAAGTCTAAAATTTTAGTGAGTCTAAATAACATAGAAAGATAACGAATCTAGGGAATTAGCCGGGGATCGACCCTGGGGTCGCATGCATATTTTTGCATTCTTCTTTCCTTGTTTTAGACCCTTCCCCGCCTGCGGGTAGAGTCCGGATAGTCTGACCTATGAGGACGAGGTGCCGGACCTGGGGAAGTCCAGTCTTCTAAAAAATTATTTTATAAGCCTGTTTTTAAAAAATTTCAAGCATATTTGATTTGAGGTTATTAACCAGCATGCATTGCATTAGATACAAATTAAAGAGTCAAAATTTTAATTTCATAGTCCTTAGCATTTTAGCACCCAACATAAGTCCAAGGGGCCAAGTAGGAAAATCTCTAGATGTCGGCCCCGCCTCCCCAAAACTTTAATTATAACGTCCCTACCACTCTTTCATAAAAGACCGGATTCATCTCTTTTAAACCGATTAGGTGGTTAGCTGGCTCCCCAATCCAGGCCGGGGTAAGTCCAGACCTTGCACTGCATTAGTTAGGATCGGACGACTGTGATCCAGTGTCCAAAATAGATTTAGGATCCGGGGCAGATCTTTGATTATAAGACCCCAAATTTCGGGAATCTAATCCCAAATTTCTAATAAAATGCTCAATTCTAATTAAAGCTTCATTTCAATCCAAAACATAAAGCCCAACACTTAGATTAAGTTGGGACACTTCTGGATGGTTCTGGAATGTCAAAGTGTCCCCTACCTCTCATCCTTTGACTCCGTTAATAACTGCTCAATTTTGATCCATTCCCTTTTGATTTTCCAATAATTCTATTCATACTTTGATATCACTCCTAGAAATTCTAACAAAATTTTGCCATTATTTTAATCGAGAGTTTTCGTAGGAGACCTCGTTTTCTTACGATGTAATTAACTACGAGGGCTTGCGCTCGTAGGAGATTTAGAACCACACACGCACCTGATTTTAAAAAATTGATTTCTCAAAACTCAATTGGATTTCTCTGGGAAAATTTAAAATATTAGTGATCATTGTTATCATATTCAAAGAATTATCATCCAATGATATTTTCCCCCTTCGGGGAGATACATCTTTCTTTGATAAGGCTTTGGATGTTAACCTAACGATCACACTTCTTGAATATTGTAGCTGAATATTCAATTGAACCTCATTTTGACCCTTCGGGGCCATATGAAGTTCTCTTTAGCATCCGGTCATAATATTCAAGATGAATTTCATAATTCTAAATCTGAATACCGTTATGAAATTTTATTCTCACCTCTCGAGGTGATATACTTTTTTCTAACGAGATAATTCGATTGTAGAATTCAATTTTAAGTCCCAAAGAAAACTAATATTTTTAAAAACATGTTTTCAAAATTCCACCAACAGTTGCACCATTTAAACTTATGAATGGAGTAAAAATTTAAGTACCTTTTAATGAATGGAGCAATGAGGATAGGTATTTGGCTTAATTAAATGCGAAGTGCTTAAATTATTTTTTTTGTGTTTTAAAATCTGAGGACTACATGAGAGTACCTACCTGTACTTGCTGGTAAGGAGATTTTGGATAGACTGTGCATCACGTTTGAAGGAACTGGTGAAGTTAAATAATCTAGACTTAACATTCTATTTCAATGATTATGAACTCTACCATATTAAACCTAGCGAAATAATATCTTACATGTATACTAGGTTCACCCAAATCGTGACATCCTTGCATGCATTAGGTAGAGAAATTTCAAATTCTAAAAAAGTTAACAGGATTCTTAGATGCTTGCCTAGTTCCTGTGATGCTAAAATTACTGCCATCACTGAATCTAAATATCTAAATGTTTATTCTATTAATAATTTTCTTAGGCCACTCACTGAATATGAGCAAGTACTGAGTCAAAGGCAAAGTGATGCAGGAGAAAAGAAGGAGCGGATAGTGGCATTGAAAGTAAATAATTCAGAAAGTGAAAGCTCTATAGGGGAGGCAGAAAATGACATCCCCTTGATAACCCAACAGTTCAATAATTTTCTTAAAAGAAAACAAAGCATCATCAGAATAACTGGAATAAAGGTAAAAGCTCAAGAACTATTAAAGTTTCATCTAACATGATTTGCTTTGAGTGCAGGAAACCAGGGCACCTCTAAGCTGATTGCCCCAACATAAAGAGTCAACCAACTAATGAAAAAGGTGATGACAAAGGTAAGTATAAGAAAGGGAAGATGAAGACACAAAAGAAATTTTGGGCCGACTCTGCCTCAAAATCATCAGAAGAAGAATCAGATGAGGGGGTAATGAAGTTGTGTCTAATGGCTAAAGATAAGCTTGATCAATCAAATCAAGACGAGTTATGTCAACTTTCATATGAATATCTACTACTTATTTTTGAAAAAATCCTTGACTCATATAGAAAATTGAAAAAGATGCATGCTAGTCTAAATATTTATTTTAGTACTTTACAAACTGAGCATTCTAACCTAGTTAAAGAAAATTTTGATTAAGATTGAGATGACATGTCCCTTCTTAATGAGTATGATGCATTAATTAAGAAGTATATTGAATTAACAGAAGCACACGAACCCTTGAAAATAATGCATATTGAACTAGAAGAGGCTTTTGATAGACTAGACAAACTTGCTTTGGAATTAGCTCACAATGAACATCTGTTGAAATGGGAAGTTGACGGATTGACATATCAAAACAACACATTTAAATAAAAAATCAAAGAACTAGAAAAAGAAAAGACATCACCCACATTAGGCCAATCTAGCAAACCCCCAGCACTTCATGCATCACACAACTTTAGTAAGAGGAATCACCACCCATATAAGTTAGTGAACCCATTTCTCCGTGTTAGGTGCTTCTCTTGTGGCATGCTAGGTCTCATAGCCCGCACATACACAATTTACCATAGGACACACCTAGTATGAAGATCTAAATTGCATCCATCACAGCATAGCATGCATACATCTCATTCATGCAAGAATAAGGAGGAACCAAAACTCAATTGGGTTCCCAAATCTGACCCTTGAATGAAATTGTAGGGATGCTCCCACAAAATACCTATTGAGAGCATATGGTACCTGGATAGTGGCTGCTCGTGACATATGACTGGAGATATGAAGATGTTCATTTTACTGGAGATCAGGGCCGAAGGGAAAGTAATATTGGGAGACAACACTACCAAGAAAGTGGTAGGCTCAGGTATTGTTGGAAATGCTAAAAAAATTTTTAATTAAAAATGGTTTATTAGTTGATGATTTGAAGCATAACTTACTCAGCATTAGTCAATTATGTGATAAAGGTTTTGACATAAAATTTCTTTCTAACAAATGCCTGATTAGTTTAAATAAAAAACTTATTTTATAAGAAAAATGAATGAACTATGTTTACATGTTAGAACTTGATTGCATTGATAATTCAAATTCTTTTTGCTTAAAAACAATAGTAGAAGACTCGTGGCTATGGCATAGGAGACTATTCCATGGTAATATGAAAACACTTAGAAACATCACTCAAAAAAACCTAGTTAGAGGCGTACCTAAGTTAGACTTCACTAAGGACCATCTATGCAATGCCTGCCAACTAGTAAAACAAATCAAATCATCATTTCATTCAATCAAATATGCGATCATCTCTAAGCCATTAGAAATCTTTCACATGGACTTATTTGGACCCGTTAGCTTAGCTAGCTTAGGTGGGAAAAATTATTTTTTTTGTGATTGTAGACGACTTCACTAGATTCACTTGGTTTAGATTCCTAGTGCATAAGAATGAGTCTTTTGTGGAATTAAGGTATTATTCACTTGGATTCAATGAAAACTAGGATGGGAAATCTCAATAATCTATAGTGATCATGGTGGAGAGTTTCAAAATGAAAGACTTGAATCATTCAGTCTTTTTTTTTTTTTTTTAAAATTGCAAATTGCATTAAGTGTTAACAAAAAAATATTAAAAACTAATCAATGCAACTATCATATTCCTTCTTAAAAATGTTATACAAAGAAGAAGGTATATCAAAAATAAATAAAAGAATTAAAACAAAAGTTATTCTCCAAAGCTAAGGTGGCACACAAATCAATAATTTTATTACAATTCCTAGAGGTATGATGGAAGATTACCTTGTTGAAGTCATTGAGAAATGACAGCTTCTCAGAAAAAAGAAGTTATTCACCGCTTGTGTTAATTTCAGCATAGAGTCATGAAGATATTAAATGGCATTATAGTTGTCACCCTCAATTATTATTTCTTTGCTTTCAAACATCCAACCTCTTAAGAATTACATAGCTTCTAACTCAAGTTGATTGATATCCCAATGCAATTTCTACTTACCGAAGGCAAGAAGCATTCTACCTTTGGAATCTCTGACTATACCACCAATGCCTGCTTTATTTGAATCCAATAAGGAAGCATTCACATTTATTTTTATATACATTTATTTTTATACATCCCAGTTAACTAGTATCGGATATCTATTTACAGTAGTAAAAAAGATGTTTGCTGCCAAAACCAAAATGGGTAAGGTAGAATTGCCATGTTTAACATCATTCTGATAATTCCAAGAACAAAAACTGTTGTACAGTAAATCTTTACAATGTCCAAGCACACTTTGGAAAGATTTCTGAGTTGCAAAAGGCAATCTGCCAAAGAGTGGAAGATAGGAATATTGAATCCCCAAGATCTTAATTTGCAAATGATATCAATAAGAAATTTGCAATGAACATCAACATGTGCATAATCTTCAACTTCGGGACACCCTCTTGCATAATGATCACTATTATAAAGATTTCTATATTTCAAAAACTCATTTGTAGGAATATCAAAGCTACTCATCCTTCACTAAAAAAGTTTGACTCTTGGTTTAAGTTTTAACTTTCTTAACCAATTTGAAAACCCAAAGTCTTCATCCACATTGTCAACAGTTTCAGCATAAGCTAATGTTGTAATAGAATTGCCAAATAATTAAAAAAGGAGTTCCATTTGATAATCTTCCCCTTCTTGGATAATGCAAAGCTTCACAATGAGATTAACCATGCTTTCATTAAAAAAATGATTTAATTCCAACAGATTCCAACTACCGTCCCTGATAAGGAAATGCTGTAACATCATATCTTCTAGCCCAATGCAATCAGCAAGCATGGGAA
Source organism: Dendrobium nobile (assembly GCA_022539455.1). Lineage (NCBI taxonomy): Eukaryota > Viridiplantae > Streptophyta > Magnoliopsida > Asparagales > Orchidaceae > Dendrobium > Dendrobium nobile. The sequence continues at coordinate 42,225,139 of CM039729.1, read as the reverse complement.
ATTTATTGAAGCATTTTTCTAATAACCAAATGTCATTCATGACACTAATGTTCTTACCATTAATAATCTTCCTCTTAACAATTGGAATAAGGAAAGTAGCACCATCCAAGAGGATAGACCAAGCAGCCGAATGACCACTCTTAAGCCCTCTATTCCAAATACTTGGACCATACCTTGCAGCAATACATTTGTACAATAATGAAGAAGGATTTTGAGATAGCCTCCAGGTTAATCTTTCTCTAAGAGGACTTGATTTCTTTATAGCCAAGAACAATCCCATTCCACCTAGAGCTCTTGGTTTAAATAGATCTTACCAAGCAACATAATGCAGTCCACTCTTACCATGATTATTATGCCAAATGAAGTCTCTACAGGTTCTATCCAATTCGTAGAGAACACCTTTTGGAACCAAAGAGTGGGAGGATATAAAAGTAGACAAGGAGAGTAAAGAAGACTTAGTAAGAATCATTCTACCAGCTAACCAAAAAAATCTAGCACCACAACTATTAAGTCTTTCCAAAGCATGTTTAATGACAAATTGGAAATCTTTCTTTACCATCCTCCTAAAAACAATTTTAATGCCCAAATAATGAAGTTCGCTAACAACTTTAAAAAAAAATTTCTTACCAACTTTCCTTCTTAAAGCTGGTTTAAAAAATTTCCCAAATAAAATCTGTGATTTGGCATTGTTAAAACTTTGACCTGTCCAACCACAATATTCCCCAACTACGTTCATCATAGATTGGAGCATATAAGAAGATGCTGACCCAAATAATAAAACATCATCTACATATAAAAGATGATTGATTTTAGGAGCCCATGAAGAAGTTTGAATGCCCAACTGATGAACTCTTTGATTGATAGAAATGGATAGAAGCTGTGAGCACAAAATAAAGAGGTATGGTGACATAGGACAACCTTGCCGAAAGCCACTTCTAGCTTCAATCCATCTAGTATTTTTGCCATTTAGAAGAATAGAAAAGCTCACATTGGTCACACATTCCATCATAAGGTAAGAAAACTTAGTTGGAAACCCAAACCATTTTAGAACTAGGTCCAGAGTCTCCAAGCTCATACAATCAAAAGCATGGGCCATATCAAGGTTAACTGCCATAAGTCCTTTTCTATTTTTGGAAATTCTAAATTTGTTAAAAATTTCATGAGCTAAAAAGTGACTTGCTTCTCAGAAATGAGTTTAGAAATGCAACACTTCAATCTATTCATAATCATAGTTGATGTAATCTTGTAAATGGTTTGACAAAGACTTCTGGGACAAAAGTTAGGAGTTGCTGGATTTTTTGTTTTGGGAATAAGAACCACCAAGGTGTCTTTTTAAGCTCCAAGCATGTGTCCTATTTTGAAAAAAATCATTCACAGCTTTCCAAGTTGCATCTTTAATAATTTCCCAATAAAATTTGAACAGGAGGATGTACACCCATCTAAGCCAGGAGATTTGTTTGATCCATGTTGAAAAATTGCCACAGTGAGTTCATTCTCGATAAATTCAGCTTCAAACAAATCTCTTTCACTATTACCAAACCTCTGGTCCTAACTTACCGAAGGCCAATTCAGTTTCATACACTCTATGAATTTCCATTTGTTTTCAAAAAACTTCAAGAAGATTGATTCAATTTGTTTCATATCATCAACCATAATGTTACCATCATCCTTGATTTGCCAAATCAGCTTTCCATTCCTCCTCGTTGTAGCATAATCATGGAAAAATGTTTGATTAGTGTCTCCCTCTTCATTCCGAATGGCTTTCGCTCTTTGGTTCCACCACATAGATAATCTGAGCAAAGTAACATTAAGTTCACTGACTTTAGCATGGAGAAGAGTGAGATTTTCTCGATTAAGGCCACCTTCTGATTCCTCTTCTAGTTGTAATTTGAGGATCTCCTCCTTCAATTCCTCCTTAAGCAAATTTAAATTTTTGCACTTGTTTTTATTCCAAAAATAAAGAGACATCAAAAATCTCTTAATCTTCCTATTAAAAACCTCTACTGCATTACCGAAGTCATGCTTCTACCAAGCTTAAGTAACAATCTTCCAAGTTGCTGGATAGAATTTCCAGGTATCTTCAAACCTATAGATTTTGGATTGAAGCTATTGCACATCGTCAATTTTAAAAGCAATGGAGGCAATAGTCAGATGCAACCTTAGCTAAATATCTAACTGAAGCTGAAGGAACAAGTTGAAGAATTGCAGAATTCAGCAAGCAACAATCCAGTCTATCCCAAATCCTTGCAATTCCTTTTTTGCTGTTGCACCAAGTTAACCTTGGTCCAACAACGCCTAGATCATGAATATCATGATCAACCATAAAGTGTTTCATCTCCTTAGGCCCCTTAGTCATATAGAATCTCTTTCCTTCTCTCTTATCTTCCTTAGATAGAAAGAAATTAAAATCACCACCCACAATGGTAGGAGCATCACCCAATACATGTCTATGGAGACTATTCAAAAGGTCCCTCCTGACCTTGAAATGCTTGTGGTCGTATACAATAGCCACTTGCCAACTTCCCTTACTAGGAGTATTCAGGATGCCAAAAACTAATTGTGAGGAGTGGTCGATCACATTGAAAGAAACCAAGTTTCTCTTTTAGGAAACCATAATTCATACAAAAGTGGCTACGGTTGGATGATGAAGAAAGTCCCAGTAATTACCAATGATCCTGTTAACATGTGTTCTATCAATATCGGATAATTTGGTTTCTGCCAGACAAATAAAAAGAACAGCATTATCCTTCACAGCTTCCCTTAGGTAAAGAGAGGCCTCCTTCTTCTTAGCCCCTCTACAATTCCAAAAGATGAATGAAGGCATTAATTACCTAAAGGGGAAGAGTCCTTGCCTTTTTTTCCCTTTCCTTTAAATTTTCTTTTCCTCGAGACTAATCAATTGGTCCCAGGAATTTCAACAGCAACATATGTTTTTGCTTGGCAGAGTTAGAAGACTCTTTCTCCAAAATTCCCTACCTTGGTTTCCCTATATAACCATGGTTATTGATATCAATGATTTCAGTTACTCTTGTGTTAGTAACCAAAGCAATTGTATTTTCAGCAAGAACAATTTCTTCAGCAGAAGCATTAAGGATGGCAGTATAAATATCTCCAATAGAAATAACAGCTGCAACAGGGCCCTGGATGTTGAAACACATTCACTATGAATTAGGTTGTTAAACCTAAGCTTATGACCTACGGCTAACCAAGAGGGGGGGGGTGTGAATTGGTAATTAAAAAAAAATTAACCCCCTTTTTAAATTAGGAAATGAAAATAAAAATTTAGTGAATTTTTATAGAAAATGATTTTCAACCACAGTTTTAAAGGTAAAAACACAAAAATAAAAAAAGGCAGAGAAAAAATAAAGACACGAAATTTATAGTGGTTCGGTCAAAACCAGACCTTCATCCACTATTGAAGGCACCCTCCGAGTATTGCACCAATATCAATAGTGATTCTTCTTTTGCACCCACAGCAAGGCGGAGAAGCCTGTACAAACACTCTTTCCACCACTACCCGATGCGGTAGAGAACTGTCATCCTTTTACACTATCCCCAGTGTTGGCAGAGAATCGTCATCCTTTCACACTCTCCTAGTGTGTGCAAAAAACCCTTTGGCTATTTACACTCTCCTAGTCTGGGCAGAGAACCCTTCGGCTATTCACACTCTCCTAGTGTGGGCAGAGAACCCTTCGGCTGTTCACACTCTCCTAGTGTGGGTAGAGAACCCTTCGGCTGTTCACACTCTTCAAGTGTCGGTAGAGAACAGGATCTTTTTGATGGATCTTCTTCATAAGAAATCTAGAAGTAAGAAAGAAAAGAGTGAAGTAAACATAAATCAAAGGTAAAGACTCTTACCTTTGAGCACCAACTGAAGCCTTCATGCTGTAGTAGTAAGAATCCACCTTCGAACTCTCTCTCACACTTTCTCCTTGACTCTTTTTTCAATAGGAATGAAGATCAGTAGGTAAAAAGATTAAGTGGCAGTTTATTTTGGACTATTTATAGGAAAGACAAAAAACCATCCAAAAATTACAAATTTTCAAGTCAATATGCATTGGATCGTCTCGTACGATCGTGGATTGTCCTGGACGATTTTACTTAAATGCGCTAGAAATGAACCTAATATATATGGGTATGAAATGACTTTGTACACACACATCGTCCCGTACAAACTAGGTTCGTCTGGTATGAATGGTTATTCCATAGGTCGGTTCCCAAAAACTGCAGAACGTCACAAAAATTTTAGAATCGATTCACTTCGTCCTGGGATGAATATGGATTCGTCCAGACAAAATTTTTCTAGAGAGCAACTCATCCTGGGACGAATACATTTCATCCTGGATGAGAATACTCTAGAGAGCAACTCGTCCTGGAACGAATATCTCAAGCTGAATTTGATTTGATGTCTTTGTAGTATGGAGTTTGATTTTTCTGAAATGTTAGTACTCACAAGAGCAAAAATAACTCTTCCAAAAGGTGTTAGGAGATAACCATATATAAAATAATAATATTTGAATCATCAAAACTATACAAGTTGTAAGAATGTAAAATATGCAAATAGGAACTCTCTCCCCCGTTTTGATGATGGTAAAATAAATATTGTTTCTATAATTTTCAAATTCTAAAAATCTCCTGTACTCCCTCTGAATTGATGAACTTGTATAAATAAGGAGGTATTTTTAGAAATATACAACAAACAAAAATAAAATAAACACGCAACGTATACAACATACACAAAACACAAAACAAAAAACAAAAACAGACACACAGACATACAATACAAATCAAACAAAGCCAAAACAACGATACAAATAATTTCTCCCCCTTTTTGATAATAGCAAAAAGTAAAGAAGAAAAAGACTTGAAATGTAAGCAGACATATGCAAGTCATTTGATAATTCAATCTTTAAAGTGAATGAAACAAGTTATGCAAATAAAATTAAAATATTAGGCAAATCATATTAATTCATAGAATTTAAGAAGAGAGATAACATTGAAAAGAGAAAGAATATATCAAAAAATATGAGTCAATTTGAACTCTAAGATAGAGAAAATCATTGCAAAAAGGATGAATAAAAAATTTGTATATTTTAAATTTCTATACAGAATATAAATGTACATTAGATCAATTTGAATTAAGAGATTAATTGATAATGGAAAGAAATAATTACCACATGTGACGCTTTGTGCATCTTTTCAAATTATTGGTACATTTTTACGCATCTTTTTACTTATGGGCTTATTTTGTGCCTCTTTTTCTACTTGCGAACCATTGCGCATTCCTTTTAATTTTTGTACATTTGTACATTTTTTCAAGAGTATTTTTGATCTTTCCAAAATTAATAATAAAAAATTTTAAATTTTTCTAAGTGCATAAATATTTATTGATAAATGAAATATAAAATAAAAAAACATCATAGTTGCAATAATAATATTAGAATTAATGTAGTCTAGATAAGAGACATGAAATTAACAATCTTAATTATATCAAGTTATAAGAAGAACTTAAATTTAAAGAAAATTAGATTTTCTAATGAATTTAATTTTGACTTGCATTTCAAAGTATAACACTATTAAGATAAAAAATCCAATGATTGTCATAAAGGCTAACACAGATTTCAATAACATTAAAGCCAAAACACGAGAACATATATTGATATCACTATGAAGATATTACAATTTAGGCTCAGGATATCATTACAAAAACAAAATATCTAAAGAAAAGAAAATACAAAAAACTTACTTATAACATCAACTAACTCACAAACTATAAAAAATACATAAAAGTAAGTGCAACTATCACTAAGAAGGACCCTGATCTTGAGGAGGAGGAGGAGGTGCAGCACCGAAGATGTTAAAGTAAGTACTCATCATAAGCACATTGGTACTGATATTACTCATCTGATCCCTCATAAAACTCATGTCATGCTGATACTGTGTGGCTTGTTGCTGAAGATGAGTCTCAATTTGATCAAAATGTTCATCAAAATGAGTCTCTATGCGATTAAATCTTTGAACCAAATTCTGATAATTTGGTTCATTGGCGGGTGCAGGTGCAGCTTCTGGTTCTTCCACTGTATCACTAAAGACATGTGTTTTACTTAGTTCTTCTTTGAAGATTGCTCTAAATGATCCGTCATTGTAGTAGAGCATTTCTTCATACTCTTGATCAGGATGAACCAAATTGTATTTCTTGTCTAGAATGTAGGTAAATAGATGTCCTAAGGTGATATTTTTCTTTCTCTTATGCTCTACATGACCAATTTCAGATAGCCCATAAAGATAGTCAAGGATAAGTTGGGTTTCATCTATAGGTTCTTTAGTCATGATCAAGAAGGTCACCATAGAAATAAGAGGGGTAATGTTGATCCTATCACCAGCTTTAGGAATTATAGAAGTTCTAAGAACATGCTGGATGATACGAGCATTACGAACTAGACCAGATACTTTAGCCATATGTTCGTTAAAATTATTTCCACTAATCACATTATTAATTTTATACCATACATAATCATGAGTGTTAATCAAGTGATGGGCTCTAGCTCCCTTTGTCCTTAAATTCAAAAAGGCTCCTAAGTCAGCCTTGGTGATTTCAACTTTTTGTTTAAAGACAAAGGAACGGATTATAGAATGGCTAGAATTAAAAGACATGTTGGCGAGGAAGTAGTGAAAGGTTTCTTTATTGTAAAGATAGACGAGGGTAAGGATAAAACCAAACAGTGTTGAAGAAAATACGTTTATCACCTGAAAGGTAAGTTGTTCTTAGATTAGGATTCTGGAGGGTGTGATCTTTGCTGTGACAAACCTACGAAAAGATTCCTCATTCGCTTTGGAAAGAAAGTTCTCAGAAGAATTTCTATGTGGTTTCTTTGCCAGAATCTTTTGTCTCTTACTTGAACTTGCATTTGAAAAAAAATTTAGAGTACGAAAGAGATTGAAAGTGAAGTTTTGACTGTGACTGTTGAGTTCAAAAGCCCTTCTATTTATTGAAAATGACACGTTCATACCAGAAAAAAAAAATTTTGTCATGTATGAATTTTTCGATTCATCCCATATGAAAAAATTTTGTAAGGACGAACCAATGCGTCAAAATAAAATGGCTTTTTATAATCAACACAACTTACGAAGCTTCCTTTCATACAGACTTTTAACCACACTGATCATACAGACGAACACGTGTTCGTCCTGGGACGATCAGAACTTATGATCATTTTAATGACAGTTAAAACCATCCCCTATATCGAACCGACAAGTGTTCATCCTGACGAACGAAAGGTTCATACGTACGAAGTTCGTATTAAAAGCTATCTTATCCATTCAACTACTTTATTCATTCGTCCCGTCGTTTGAAAAACATTTTGTCCCGGACGATCGTAACGATCGTACAGACGAAGTGTCAATAAAACACTGAAAATTGCACTCAAACGGTTCAAAATCCGATAGTTTGACACAGTACACAAATCGTCCCGTACGAAAAAAAATTCATCCCCGACGATTGTCACTCAAAATTTTCAAATTTTGCACACAATAAAAAAAACTAAGACACAAACACACTAAAAACACACAAACACATTAACTAGTAAACAAACATTAATGTTGCAAAAATATTTTTATTTAAGCATTCAAATCAATCACACCAAGCTTTGTTCTTAATGCACTGAAAGTATCAAATGCTAAAGGTTTTGTAAAAATATTTGCAAGTTGATTTTCAGTAGAAACATGAGTGAGTTCAATTTCTCCTTTGGATACATGATCCCTTACGAAATGATGCCTTATGTCTATATGTTTAGTTCTTAAATATTGAATAGGATTTTTAGAAATACAAATAGCACTAGTGTTATCAACATAAATTAGAATAGTGCCTATAGTTAATCCTAAATCAATTAACTGTTGTTTCAACCAAAGAACTTGTGCCACACAACTTCCTAATGCAATGTATTCAGGTTCTGTAGTAGATAGGGCTACTGAATTTTGTTTTCTACTGGACCAAGAGACTAGATAATTTCCAATAAATTGATATGTTCCAAAAGTGCTCTTTCTATCCACCATACAACCTATAAAGTCAGAATCTGAATAACCAATTATTTCAAATGAAGAGCTAAACTTAGGATACCAAATTCCTAAGTTCTGAGTTCCTAACATATATCATAAAATCTTTTTCACTTCTATCAAATGTGATTCTTTTGGATCTTATTTAAATCTAGCACATAAGCAAACACTAAACATGATATCGGGTCGGTTAGCAGTCAAGTAAAGTAAAGATCCAATTATCCCTCTAAATTTCTTTTGATCATTAGATTTTCCCTTAGGGTCCTTATCCAACTAAACTGAGGAACTCATTGGTGTACTAAAAGGTTTAACATTATCCATTTCACACTTTTTGAGGATGTCCTTTACAAACTTTGACTGACTAAAAAATGTACCTTCCTCAATTTGCTTAATGCTAAATCCTAGAATGTAACTTAAATCTCCTATTAGACTCATCTCAAATTCACTACTCATAATTTTAGAAAAATCATCACAAAGATTTTTATTTGAAGATCCAAAAATGATATCATCCACAAAAATTTGAATAATGAATATATCCTTTACACATTTCTTTAAAAAGAGAGTTATATCTACACTTTCTTTTTCAAAAGATCTTTCAAGTAAGAAGGTGCTCAACCTCTAATACCAAGCCTTAGGTGCCTGTTTCAATCCATATAATACCTTTTTCAACATAAAAATATGATTTGAGTATTTAGAATTTTCAAAACCTAGTGGTTGTTCTACAAAAACATCTTCTTAAATCACCCCATTTAGAAAGGCACTTTTTAAATCCATTTGATACAATTTGAATCCTCTAAAATAGGCAAAAGCTAGAAAAACCCTAATTGCTTCAAGTCTAGCTACAGGGGCAAAAGTCTCCTCAAAATTAATCCCTTCAATTTGATTATACCCCTTAGCAACTAATCTAGCCTTATTTCTAATGACTACCCCTGAGTCTTTCATTTTGTTTTTGAATACCCACTTAGTTCCAACTACACTTTGATCCTTTGGCCTTGTAGTTAATTCCCAAACTTTATTTCTTACAAATTGATTCAACTCTTCTTTCATGGACAAAATCTAAAATTCATCTGAAAGTGCTTGATCAATATTTGTGGGTTCTATAGTTGAAATGAAGGCAGAATTATTGACTTCTTTAATTAATCCACGCCTAGTCCTTACACCCTCAATAGGTTCACCTATAATCAATTCCCATGGGTGGTTTTTAGAAAATCTCAAATCTCTAGGCAAAGGTTTTTTTATCTCCAAATTTTCTTCCCTATTTTCTTCCAAATTCATTCTATCAATCTTTTGGGAGTTAATCTCAATCTCATTTTCTATAACATTTGGCTCTTCCAAAATTCTAGATTAATCTAATATAATATGTGTGGTCTCCTCAATTACTAAAGTTTTTCTATTGAATACTCTATAAGATTTTCCAAAACTTGAGTATCCAACAAAAATTCCTTCATCTGATTTTGGATCAAATTTTCCTAAGGCAGATTTTCCATTGTTATGAATGAACACCTTACACCCAAAAATATATAAATGAGTCAAATTAGGTGTTCTATGTTTTAGTAAATTATATGGTGTTTTATTTAATTTAGATCTCACATTCACCCTATTCAGAACATAGCATGCAGTGCTAACCACCTCAGCCAAAAAATATTTAGGAAGTGAGTATTCTGCCAACATTGCTCGGGCGGCTTCTATTAATGTTCTGTTTTTCCTTTCGACTATCCCATTCTGCTGAGGGGTTTTGGGTGCAGAAAAGTTGTGATCAATTCCTTTCTCCTTACAAAATTCCTCAAACTTCTCATTTTCAAATTCTCCTCCATGATCATATTGTATAGAAATAATTTCACACCCAACTTTACTTTGAATCCAAGTCAAAAAATTTCTAAATTCCTCAAATGATTCACTTTTATGAAATAAAAATCTAACCCATGTGAATCTTGAGTAATCATCCACAATAACAAATCCGTACATCTTTCCTCCTAGACTCACAGTTCCAACTGGTCCAAAAAGATATATATGCAAAATCTCTAATGGTTTACTAGTTCTAAGATCTTTATTGGATTAAAAAGAGGATATTACTTGCTTTCCTAATTGACATGCATCACAAAGGTGGTCCTTAGTAAAGTCTAGTTTTGGTATACCTCTCACCAAGTTATTTTGGGTAATCCTCCTAAGATTTTTCATGCTAAAATGATAAAGTCTCCTATGCCAAAGCCATGACTCATCAGATACAGTTTTCAAACAAAAAGAAGTATGAGATTGAATATAATTCAAGTCTAGCATATAAACATTATTTACCCTTTTACCATTCAAAACATCTTTACCATTTAGGCTTAATATGCAGCTTGTAGGAAAAAATTTTACACAATATCTTTTATCACATAGCTGGCTTATACTTAACTGGTTATGCTTTAAGCCTTCAACTAATAACACATTCTCAATATAAAATTTATTAAGATTTCCAATCATACCTTATCAAACCACCTTTCTTGTGGTGTTATCTCCAAGTGTAACCTTGCCTCCATTTCTGGCTTCCAGCAATATGAATTATGCAGCATCTCTAGTCTTATGTTTTGAATATCCACTGTCCAGGTACCATATGCTCTCACGAGGTCTTGTGTGAGAGCGACCCTACAAAATTATGAAACATTAGACCTGGGAACCCAAACATGTTTGGGTTCTCATTTTGGCAATTTATAATCAGATGCATGTATGATATGTCTAGGTTTATGCATCTTAGATCTCCATATCAAATATTTCATCTCTAAAGTACAAGTGTGAGCAATATGTCCAGATAATCCATGATTAATACATTTGACTTTTGGAAATGGATTCTTAAGTCTTCTACTATTCATCTGTCTATTTAGAGATTGCATAAATTTAGGATACCGAATAGGATTAGTAAAATCTTCAAGTTTAAGGGGTATCCTATTATCCTCGATAGCTTTTATCGTTAATTTGTAAAAAGAATTCATATCTTCCAAAATTTGATTTGTATAATTTGATCTATAAATTTTGCTCTCCGATTCATCCTTAAAATTTTTAAAATCTTTTTCATGTTCAGCAAAGGATGATTTTAAATTTTCATGTTTTTCAAGTCATCAAACTCATCAAGTAATTTCATTTGGTTGTCATCAATTAAAGCATGATCTTTTTTAAGGATTTCATGTTCCTTTTGTAATTCTTCAAACTCTAAACTTAGACTAGCATGCATTTTCTTCATTTTCCTATATGCATCATGCATGTGTTCAGAAACTTCAAAAAGTTTATCATAGGCTAAATCACATACCTCTTCTTGATCTAACGATCAAGACTATCAGCCATTAAGCACAGATTAGTGACTTCCTCTTCCTTTTTAGTCTCTGATGAATCTGAAGCTGAGTCCGCCTAGAAAGCTTTTTGAAACTTCTTCTTGCCCTTCTTTACAATTGGTTTCTCCTCTACCTTCTCCTTACTAGGAGTGGCTTTGAGTTTTGGGCATTCAGTCTTGATATGACCAGGTTTCCTATACTCATAGCAAATTACATCATTTGAAACCTTGGCATTTCTATTAAATTTATCTCTATTCCAATGCTGGCGTCTCTTCTGCTTCCTCTTCAAAAAGCTTCTGAATTATCTGGTCATCAATGAGATGTCATCTTCATCCTCAGGTTGTGAGTGTTCACTCTCAGACTCTTCCACATTTAGTGCTATGTTCTTCTCCCTTCGTGGTTCACCTACATCAATCTTTCTTTGGCTATCTTCTTGCTCGTAAGCAATTAGCGAACCAAGAAGATTTTCAATAGAGTAAATGTTTAGATCTTTAGACTCTATAATTGTAGTAATTTTAGCATCATAAGCAGTAGGTAAACAATGAAGAATCTTATTAACCATTTCAGCATTCATTAGTTTCCTACCCAGCGCATGCAAAGAGGTGACTATTTGTGTGAATCTTGTGTACATATCAGAAATTGATTCATTTAGTTTCATGTAAAATACTTCATAATCATACAACAAGATATTAAGTCTAGATTGCTTAACCTCATTAGTCCCCTCATAAGTTATACAAAGTCTATCCCATATGTCCTTCCCACTTTTACAAATGGAAACCCGCATGTAGTCTTTTATTTTTAAAGCACAAAAGAAACTATTCAATCATTTAGCATTTAGTTATGCTAAGTCACATTGTTCTACTGTTTAGTCTGCAAAAGGTTTTTTAACTCTAACTCCATCAACTAGTTTAGTTGGTTTTGTATACCCTTCCTAAACTAAGATCCACATACGATAATCAAGTGACTGTAAAAATGTAGACATGCGTGTTTTCCAAATATCAAAAGGTATATTGTCAAACAGTGGAGGTCTAGTTATAGAGTAACCCTCGGGTGTATTTTGGTTTCCAAATGTAGCCATCTACGTTAATCAAAAAGTAGTCTAAAGTTATAATTTTGAAACAAAGCACTGATACACTTATTTAAAACTCGTTCACTATGAATTAGGTTTTTAAACCTAAGCTTATGTCCCATGGCTAACCAAGAGGGGGGGGGGGAGGGGGGTGAATTGGTAATTGAAAAATAAATTTAACCCCTCTTTTTAAATTAGGAAAACAAAAATAAAACTTTAATGAATTTTTCTAGAAAATATTTTCAACCACTATTTTAAAAGTAAAAACACAAAAATAAAAAAAGGCAGCGGAAAAATAAAGACACGAGATTTATAGTAGTTCGGTCAAAACCAGAGCTATATCCACTCCCCGGAGGCACCCTCCGAGTATTGCACTAATACCAATATTGACTCTCCTTTTGTACCCACAGCAAGGCAGAGAAGCCTTTACAAACACTCTTTCCACACTACCCGCTGTGGCAGAGAATCGTTGTCCTTTTACACTATCCCTAGTGTTGGTAGAGAACCATCATCCTTTCACACTCTCCTAGTGTGGACAGAGAACCCTTCGGCTATTCACAATCTCCTAGTGTAGGTAGAGAACCCTTCGGCCGTTCACACTCTCCTAGTGTGGGCAGAGAACCCTTCGGCTGTTCACACTCTCCTAGTGTGGGCAGAGAACCCTTTGGCTCTTCACACTCTTCAAGTCTCGGCAGAGAACCGGATCTCCTTGACGGATCTTCTTCACAAGAAATCTAGATGGAAGAAAGAAAAGAGTGACGTAAACATAAATCAAAAGTAAAGATTCTTACATTTGAATACCAAGTGAAGCCTTCACGCTCTAGTAGTAAGAATCCACCTTCAAACTCTCTCTTACACTCTCTCCTTGACTCTTCTTTCAACAGGCATGAAGATCAATAAGCAAAAAAGAATAAGTGGTAGTTTAGTTTGGAATATTCATAGGAAAGACACAAAAAATCATCAAAAAACTACAAATTTTCAAGTCACTACGCATTGGATCGTCCCGTACGATTGTGGATCTTCCTGGACGATTTTACTTAAATGTGCTAGAAACGAACCTAATATATATGGGTACGAAATGAATTCGTACACACACATCATCCCGTACGAACTAGGTTCGTCTGATTATTCCATAGGTCAGTTCCCAAAAACTGCAGAATGTCAATAAAATTTCAGAGTCGGTTCACTTCGTTCTGGGACGAATATGGGTTCGTCTGGACGAAATTTTTCCAGAGAGCAACTTGTCCTGAGATGAATACACTTCGTCCTGGCGGTAATACTCTAGAGAGCAACTCGTCCTGGAACAAATACACTTTGTTCTGAAAGAAAATTTTCCAGAGAACATTTTATCCTGGGACGAATACACTTCGTCCTGGACAATCAGGACATAGAAAAATTTTCTTCGACTCCTGTTCGTTCCATTGCTCTTACGAGGAGATAACTGGCCTGATCGTCATGTATGAACTATGTTCATCCCGTACGATCAGTACAAATTTCTCAAAATATCATAAAGTGTATGTGTGTATTCACTCAATTACAATCACTCCCTCTCAAACTTAATTCAAAGAAAATTACAAGTTTTAAATACACAAAGTATCTCATGCTGAATTTGATTTGAAGTCTTTGTAGTCTGAAGTTTGATTTTCCTAAAATGTTAGTAAACACAAGAGCAAAAACAACTCTTCCAAAAAGTGTTAGGAGATAACTATACATAAAATAATAATATTTGAAATCATCAAAACTATAAAAGATACAAGAATGTAAAACATGCAAATAACAACTATCTTAACACTGGATGCCTTTAGCCAACAGAGGATCTATTTTTTTTTTTCAGACAAAATAGAAACATTAGAAAAGATAGAGGAACCAGTCGTAATAGCTTCTATTTTTTTCGAAACTCTAGTATCATAATCAATAAAATCATCAGACTCATCAAGCTTATTAATTTCTTTTGAGTTATCATCATCATCCAACTTATTTTTTCTTCAGTAAGAACTTCAAAATAATTAGACAAGTTTACATCATATTTAGTATTATCAATCACCTGATGGTTGCCATCAAAAGATATATCTACAACCCTTAGAGTATCCGAAATAATCCCAATTTGGGAATTATTAATATTTCTAATAGTAGTATCATCTTGCTTGGCTTTCCAGTTGCCTGAATAATTCTAGTTCTTTTTTTGTCTATTTTTAAATTTAACATGTATCCAAGAGCCATATTTCTCATTTTGACCTTGATAAGTAGCATCATGTTGGACAGCATCATTCTTATCATTACAGTTTTCATTAGTCTTATCATGAACAGATCAAAGAATCGGACATTCTGATTTTAAGTGTGCAATTTTGGCACAATGAAAGCAAAAGGATGTTAATTTCTCGTATTCAACTTTTTGGAATAATCTTCCACCCAATTCATCAACCCAAACTTCCAAAGGTAGTTTGGTTTCTAAGTTAATACGGACACAAACACAAGTAAATTTTTTCTTACTCCATTTAAAAGAGTTACCATCCAAGTACATTAGTGTACCTATCTCTTGAATCATTTTGTCAAGAGATAGGAATAGAGAAAAATTTCTCAGCCCCTATAACACTTCAGTAAAATGGAATAGCAGAATGAAAGAATAGAACCTTGGTAGAAGCTGCTAGGGCAAAGTAAGCTGAGTACACCCTACCTATATATTTTTAGGAATTAGCAGTAAACATGACATGTTATGTCCTAAATAGGATGAACATTAGACCGAAGCTTAATAAAACTCCTTATGAACTCTTTAAGGGTCGGACACGGAATCTTTCACACTTACATGACTTTGGTTACAAGTGCTTCATCTTGATTAATGACAAACTTCCCTTAGGAAAATTCGATCCTAAGTCTGATGAGGGTGTCTTCCAAGTTTATTAATCTGTAGGTAAGGCCTATAGAATCTTTAATAAGAGAACCCTAGTAGTAGAAGGGTCGACACATATAGTATTTGATGAATCAGATAAGCTCTTTGAATCTAAAATTAAAGATGATGAAATAGAGGCAATTCAAGGAGTAAAAATTATGACCATAGGAGAAAGGGAAGAATCTCAAGAAGATTTGCCTAGAGAATGTAGATATTCTTCTAGTCATTTTAAAGAGTTAATTTTAGGATACCCTTTAAAAGGTGTAAGAACTAGGCATGGACATAGGAAGGAGGTTAGTCATTCAGCATTCATCTGTATGATAGAACCCACGAGTATAGATCAAGCTTTAGGAGATGAATTATGGATCCTATCAATAAAAGAAGAACTGAACTAGTTCACCAGAAATGATGTTTGGGAGTTAGTCAAGAAACCTAAAGAATAGAGCATAGTTGGAACAAAATGGGTCTTTAAAATATGGTGAAGGACTCAGGAACCATAATTAGAAATAAAGCCAAATTAGTAGCTATAGGGTACAACCAAATTGAGGGAATAGACTTTGAAGAAACCTTCACCCCGGTAGCTAGATTAGAAGCCATAAGAGTGCTCTTAGCTTTTGCTTGCTTTAAAAGTTTTAAACTATATCAAATGGACGTAAAAAGTGCTTTTCTGAACAAGGAAATTAAGAAAGATGTCTATATTGAGCAACCCCCCAGATTTGAAAGTTCACAATTTCCAAATCATGTATTTAAATTAAAAAAGGCACTTTATGGGTTAAAGCAATCACCTAGAGCCTGGTATGGAAGACTTAGCCCATTCTTACTGGATAGAGGATTTGTAAAGGGTAGTGTGGACACTGCACTCTTTTTTCAAAGGTTAAAGATGAAATTATCATTATTCAAATTTATGTGGATGACATTCTATTCCAATATTCAGATAAAATTTTATGTGATGAATTTTCAAAAATAATGAGTAATGAGTTTGAAATGAGCATGATGGGAGAGCTTAATTATTTTCTTGGGTGTAGTGTGAAATAAATCGATAATAGAACATTTCTTAGCCAAATAAAATATATTAAGGATATTTTGAAAAAATATGAAATGAATAGTGCTAAGCGCATGCAAATTCTAATGAGCTCCACGATTCAGCTAGAAAAAGACCTGAATGGAAAATCAGTAGACCAGAAAAAATATAGATGAATGATCAGATCTCTTCTCTACCTGATTGCCAGTTGACCAGACATAATGTTTAGTGTGTGCCTCTGTGTCCGTTTTAAAGCTGATCCTAAATAGTCTCACTTAACTACAGTTAAGAGAATTCTAAGATATCTACTAGGCACCCTGAACTTAGAAATTTGGTATCCTAGGCACAGCACTTCCTTTGAAATCTTAGGGTACTCAGATTCTAATTTAGTAAGATGTAGGGTAGATAGAAAAAGCACCTCTGGTTTATGCCAATTCATAGGACGATCATTAGTTTCTTGGTCCAGTAGGGAGAAAAATTTGGTAGCCCTCTCCACGATCGAGGCAAAATATATTACAGTAGGAAGCTATGTTACACAAGTACTGTGGTTCAAGCAACAAATTCATAATTTTGGACTACCTATATGAACCATCTCAATCATGTGCGACAACACAAGTGCAATTTGTAATTCTAAAAATCCAATTCAACACTCTCGAACAAAACATATAGACATTAGACACCATTTCATAAGAGATCATGTTGCTAAGGAAGATATATATTTACATCAAAATTGCTACATGAGGTCAATTAGCAGACATCTTCATGAAACCACTAGCTTACGACACCTTCAACTCTTTGAGGATGAGACTAGGTGTCATAGACCTTAATACATAACTAAAAAAAAAATTAAGGTTGTTTCTGATCATCACACACTCATCACATAAAATTCAACAATTTACATTTTCCTTATCATACTGTAAGATCCCCTATTGTACTGTACGATATATCAAAACTACACATATCACAACTCAGGCTCAAATATCACCTCTATTGATCGTACTGTATGTATCAAACCAACATATATCACAACCCAGGCTCAAATTTCACCTCTATTGATCGTACTATATGATCCACAGCGTACTATATAAAATAGGTGGTAGTTCATTGACTTCATTTGGTACGACATTATTGAACATCGTATGTTATGATATCTCCTCTTTGAATTGTACGATCACATCAGCGAAATGGATTAGTATGACTTAAAGGTGGCTTGCATGATATAATTGCAGTTCGTACTATACAAAAACATGTTTGTAAAGCATGAAACTTTTCGTCAAGCATCGTACCGACGACCAACGGGATGATCGAAATCCTTTTGATCGTACTGTACGATACTAATTGTAATGTATGATTTTTCCATTTTTTTCGAACAATTTTTTTAGAAAACATTATTGTATTATCATACAGTACAATATCAGATCGTATTGTGTGATACCTCTAAAATTCTATAAATTGGCTTAAATTGAAGATCATTTCACTTATTTCTTCTTTAACCTCACTTAGTATAATCTGCATTTACAAAATGTCAAGCTCTATCAAGCACGATCATCTCTTCATTAGAAGCTCATCATCCTCTCACCATCCCAACGAATATTTTTTGACTTCCGAAAATGAAGAGTTCTATCGCAAATATAAGGCCTACAAAATTATACCCTCTCGGATACTTAATCAAGCTGCTTTAAACTATGAGTAATGAACCTCTTTGCATCCACCACTTTCCAATTCCTCCTTACCCTGGCCTTCTCATATAATTCAGAACTCTTATTTGAATTCCTAGCTAACCTAACCTACACTATTGACACCCTAACCTTCCACTCTTTTGTTTTCCAACAATACATAGAAATCACTAAGTCTGACATCGCCCAATACATTGGGCTATCTACTGAAGGCCCTAGAGCTCATTCCTTCCTCTCAAATGATTTTAACTTGAGTGATGCAAATGTAGTCCTCAGGAATGTACCATTCTATCAACACTAGCCTCTTATTCAATCCTTAACCCAAAATACCTGAATTATTCAGTACATCCTTTGCACTTTAATCATACCCAAAGCAGGCGACCGAATCCACATGAACCCAATCTTATCTATCATTACCTACCTTATAATGTCAAACATAAAATTTGATGAGGCAGATTTGATTATTGATTATATCCAAAACATGATCGTCGTTCGCATCCCTACCACCTATAGGGAACAAAATATAAGCCTTGGCCACCTTATAGGTTACATCCTTCAAAACATATACCAATTAACCTATCTTGGTGAACCTGATAATCTCCCAATTTTCTATACGGATGCCTCTTTCCGTATTCTATTTCATCGGGAGAAAGAGCCTGAAGAATAAGACTTTGATGAAGAAGGAGAAGCTGCTTCTATTCCGCAAAGTGATGTGTACCACCCTGAGGACCTGCACCAGCCTACCCTCATGATGACTTGGTCAAATGATTTGACCAACTCCAAAGTTGTGTTGACACTCATATACAAGAACAACATCAACAACATGAGGAAGACATGTGATGGTTTGGGGAACGCTTCACTTCGATTGATAACCAATTCGAGACAATCCATCAATATTTCCAACCACACCCACCTCCACCTCCAAGTGATCAGGATCCTCCTTTCTGAAGTGTATCTATTTTGTACTACCTTTCTTAGTGTTTCTCTTAGTGTTCACTCCTCTTTTTGGTGATGTCAAAACGGGAAGAAGTCTGTTGTAGTTAGTATTATCTCGCTTATGTTTACTTCTGTTTAAGTTAAGTGAAATGCATTTTTTCTTTTCCTATTTATTTTATGATATTCTAATTAATTAAAACAAAATAAAAAAATAAAAAAAGGCCTTGCAAATTTACTTATAACCAACATTATTTGACATCATCAAAAAGGGGAAGATTGTTTTAATCCATGAACCCTAGTATGAGATTTTAATGATGACAAATAATGACGTCTTACTTACTATTCAATGAATACCTTTAATTTCTACTCTTTTCTGTGAGTACTAACATTTTAGGGAGATCACAAGTTACTCTGGACAACAAGAAGACTAAAGACTGGGTAGAGTAGGAGTGTGGGTTTATAATATTATAATTTGTTTTTTATTTTTATTTTTTCTTTTCTTGAGTCTGACCACAAATTACATATAAGACTTAGCAATCATGCACACACACAGGGGGAGAGGATTTTAAAAATATAGTTCTTTTCTCTGTTAATCATACTGTACGAGTTTATATCATAATATACCATCTGATCTGGCTGAAATGGCTTTCTATGAATAAGTCATAATATATGATTTATATCGTACTATATGATGTGTTACAAATCCAAAACTCTTGTCACCATAATTAATTTAAGTAATTTTAATAGTGATTCATACTATACAAACTTATTCATATTGTACGATGTTTTTTGAATACATACTTAAATTTACCCCATAATTAGTGGATAAATCAAGGATTAATTTCTAATTGGTTTTCATATTGTACGATACTATTCTTAGTGCATAATCAACCGAGGTAGCTTCAGATCATCCTAGACTTCGTACTAGACAATCCCTTGATTTTGACTAATCGTACTATACGAAGTAGGTCATACCCTATGATGTATAGAGATGAGTTTCAATTGTCCCGACAATCATCCTATATGAACAGAAGAGTTTTTTATATCATATTGTACGAGTTTATATCATACTGTACGATTGTATTTAGATTTTTTGGCCTATTTGTAAACCTTCATACCAGGTTGAAGCCCATTTGTACTAGTCATGTTGTACGATGTTGGATCGTACTGTATAATATTAATGGCTAATTAGAGAATTTTAAGTTTTTTTTAGCTCATTTTAAGTATCAAAACTTCAATTTTTTTGATGAGGGATTGAGAGAGAGGAACGTGGTTAGAGAAGGATTCCTTTAGAGAGAGCTCTTGAGAAGATTTTAAGGTTTATGAGAGGAAGGAGAAGGTGGGCTTGGTGAGGGAGAAGGAGTGTGAGAGAGAACACACATTTGCTCTAAACTTGTTGTACTTGGCTCCTCCTGTGGCCTGAGAAGATCTTATGGGAGGCTCTCTAAGTGGGAAACTCTTCTATATCAGTGTCCTCTAATGTACTCTTCCTTCTCCAAGAGGGAGAAAAATGAGAAGGTACGCTGCCTTTCGCCAATGGGGTGACAAAGCGATTAGCACTCTGCCATGCCGGGTTGGCGAAAGTGAGGTTTGTAAGGGCTTCTCTGCCTTCCCAAGGGGGAAAAAGGTGAACTGTTATTTAGTAGTGAAATTCCCATTGTGGATGACTCCGGGGAGTGGACGTAGTAATTCAAGTAACTGAACCACTTTAAAATCTCTAGTGTGATTTTTCCCTTACCACTTTTATTTTTTCTTGCATTTTATTTTCATTATAACTGCTTGGTGAAAATCATTGTGAAATTCATTATTTCAAATTGTGTTCAAGTACTCACTTTTGCATTAGTTAAATTTTTCTATTTATAATTTAAAAAAATGAAAAATATTAGAACTCTTCTTTAAGATTTTTTATTGCAACAATTTTTCACAATTCACCCCTCCACTTGGCGCATCTCATATTTTCATAAAAAATAAATCAAAAACCTTAATCCCAAATATTAAACCTTAAACCATAAACCCTAAATCCAAACCCTAGGCCCTAAAACCCTAAACTCTAAACCCATACCATAAACCTAAACCCTAAACCATAAACCCTAAATTCTAAATTCAAACAATAAATCCTAAACAATAAAAAAAATTCCTAAACCCTAAACCCTGAACTCTAAACCCTAAACCCTAAACCCTAAGCCAAAAACCCTAACCCTAAATACCTAAAACCTAAACCCTAAATATAAACCTTAAGCACTAAACTCTTAACCTAAATAAACCATAAACCCTAAACCCAAAAATCTAAACCAAAATCCTAAACTTAAAAACCATAACCCTAAAAGCAAATCCTTATTCCTTAAACCCAAAAATTTAAATAAAAAACCATAAAATATAAACAAAATATATAAACTTAAACCCTAATAATAAATTTAAATCCTTAAACCCTATTATGCAAAACCATAACACTAAATATAAGAATTCAAACCATAAAAACAAAATATTAAAAGCTAATGTTTAACCTTAAATCTTAAGCCATAAACCAAAATATTGTACCCTAAAGATTATTCTAAAACATTAAACCCTTAATAAATATTCTAAACCGCAAACCCTTGATCCAAAACATTAAATCCTAAACCTTAAACCCCGAAAGCTAAATCCTTAACCCAAAACCATAAACTCCATACCCTAAACCATAATCCTAAACCTAAACCCTAACTCTAAACCCTAAACCCTAATATTCATATTCTATTTATATTTTAGCTATATTTGAATATATTTTATAAATATTCAAATTAAATTACTATAGTTTTGTATAATGTTTTTTTATATTTTCCTTTATAAAAGAAGATATCTAAAATATATATATAATTATTACATTATGTAAATATCTGAATGAAGATAGAAAATAGAAATCTATTTGTCTAGTAAAATATAATCATTATAGAATATTTTTCTTTTTTTATTTTTTTCATACCCTAAACTGTAAGCCCTAAACACTAAACCCTAAACATAAAACCTACATCCTAAACCCTAAACCCTAAACCTTAAACCCTAAACCTAAACCTAAACCCTAAACCCTAAACCCTAAACCATAAATCGTAAGAAATTCCTAAAGCCTAAAACCTAATTTCAAAACCTAAACAACTATAAAAAAACTCTCTTCGATGTTGTGCTCTAGAGTTCAGGCTTTTCCTATTCCTGCTTGATCATGTTATTATTGGATTTGATGATTTTGTTTGCTATTTTTATTGTGCTGGTCTTCTGTGTGGAATGGTGACCTAAGGCCTTTTAGCCTTTTATTTCTTTATTTTTAGTTTTCCTCATGGCGGCTGGTCTCTCTTTGCTGAAGCCCTTGCCTTGGGGTAACCTACTTGCATCTTAGGTTATTTACAATAAAGGCTTCTTTAGTGATATTGGTATTGATTTAAGCCCTAAATCTCACTCATTTTGTGATGTTCTTGCTGGTCGTGTTTCATGAAAAGACTTTGGTATTGCTTTCACTAAATCTATGCTTAAAGGTTTTCTAGCTTTATTTGTTTTTGATGATGATATAGTGAAACTTGAATCTCCTTATCAATTTACACAAGTAGAGAAGTTTTTATTACAACATCTGAATCTTGACTCGATTCGATCTTTTTTTGGCAATATGAAATCGTCTAGTTTTTACTTGATTGGTTTACTTGACCCTCTTCATGTTGCTATCCAACTTACGAATGATTTGGATTATAGCAAGATTTTTCACAAAGATCTTACTATATTAACAACTATCAATTGTGGTTTTTAAAGTGGACTCCTTATTTTTATATTAGAGAGAAATCTTTGATCGTTTCTATTTGGGTTTCATTTTTGAATTTGAAATGGCATTTCTTTAATCTATATGTTCTTCATGCCTTGTGATCAATTTTTGGAAGACCTGTTCAATCTGACCAAGCTAATACCTCAAGATCTTGGCCATATATTTCCAAGATTTTTGTTGAATTAGACATAACCAAAAAACGCCTTTGTGAAGTTTAGCTTGGTTTAGAAAGTTTAGGTTATTTACAAAAGGTTGATTTTAAAAAAATTCTAGATTTGCCAAAGCTTTTAAGATGCCTTGATCCTTTCCAAAGAAAACAGGGAAGCTTTAATCAAAGCTCTATTAGTTCTGAATATTTGCATGGCCCAGTTAGTAGCTGCACAGACAGATGAAGCTTTTTGTTCTAGAGGAGTTCCTTAAATTTCTTTTTCTGATGAAGAACTATATTTAGGAACGGTTGATCACAACCGTCCAATATACATAATAGTAGACATAGATAACTTCAGATTGTCACGTATCCTTGTAGATCTTGGTGCATCAGTTAGTATTTTTACACTAAAAACTCTTGCCTATTTCAGAATTGATGTCTGTAAGCTCAGTTAAGGTAAGATGATCTTACAGGGTTTGACAAAAATAGTGAGAGGGCTTTGGGTTCAGTTAATTTATTGTTGGAGATTGAAGAATTTTAAACTAAAACAAAATTTCATATTATAGACGCTCTAACATCCTTTAAAGCTCTTCTAGGTAGACCCTGGCTTCATGAATATAGGTTAGTTCCTTCATCCCTACATCAGTGCATCAAGCACATCCGAGATTGTATTGAGCACTATATTATAGGAGACTTGTAACCATTCTCAATTTATGAAGTAGGAATTTATGAGATGCTACCTATTATTTGCCTAAAAAATAGTTGTTTTCAAATATCTTAAATTGGCCAAAATTGAAGTTGCACTTGGAAAGAAAAATGAAAATGAAAAAGGAGAAAAAATAGATGAGGAATATCCTTGCCATGAAGATAGCATTCGTTGGCATCCTACCCCTCCCTTACAAATAGCTGGTAGGATGACCCAATGAGGGCGAGGTGGAGGTAGAGAATGGAAAAATTATGAAAGTATAATGTATGAAATCATTTAAAAGCAAACTGCTCTGATACACATTAATTTAGAATCTAGTTCAGAAGATGAATCATGTGTATCGATGGATGAACATAATAACAAAAGGAAAAAAATTTGAGATCTCTTTGGAACAAGAAAGTGATGAAGATAAAGTTTAGGAAAATATAGAGGATAATTCAGATTTGTCTACCTCTGAAAGACTTAAAGGATATGTGAAAACTTTAGCTCTAACCCCACTATCGCAAGATAGTATAGCTAGGGAAGTTAAAGTTTCACCTTCTTTGAGTGATGCTTGTAAAATTGCTATATTTATTCCATATTCTAGTAGGAATGTTTAAACTCATGTACACATTAATGAACCTTTTATGAATGAAATAGTGGAACTCCCTTTTGGTTGGTATCCTTACGGTGTTAAAAATTTAATTGAGCAAGGTCTAACCCCATCTACTTGGACCAAACGTCAAGCCCATTCTTATGAAAGTCTTTAGAATACATAATACCATAAACCAAGGCCAAGAGCAGGACTAGGCTTCAGTACTATTTGTCCATACGATGATGATGTTTTTTGCTTGGTGATTACTAATAACCTAGGATCTGATCGTCTTTATGTAAAGGACATTGAAATTCTTAATGAATTTTACTTAGAAACTTTGGATGATTCGGATGATTTCAAGTTAAGAAGTCACCTCCGGAACTTGAGGAGGAAATAAAATCAACTATTGATGAACTAAAAGAAATTAACCTTGGGAATGATGAAAACCCACGTCCAATGTTTATAAGTGCTTTATTGAATGAGGATGTGTTAACTAACATAGTCAGGCTACTTTTAGACTTTTTTTAAGGATTGCTTCACTTGGAGCTATGATGAAATTCATGGATTATCTCTAGAGATAGAAGTCCACAAGCTTGAAATTTAACTTAACATAATCCCTGTCAAGCAAGCCCCATGATGCATGTGATTCGAAATAAAAGTTTGTTAGCGATATTAAGCCCTTATAAACTAGTCCCAAGGTTAGAATTGCTATTTTAAAAAATCTTTTGATCAAAACACAATCTTAAAATAAAAACCAAGATTCACCATAAAAATCAAAATGTAGAAAATAAATACAGATGACTAATAAAGAACATAGAAATTTATAGTGGTTCGGTCAACACGACCTACGTCCACTCCCCGGAGGCGCCCTCCGAGTATTGTAATAAACTCAATGCCTCTCCTTTTTCCCCCATAGTAAGGCGGAGAAGCCTTTACAAACCTCCTTTCTACAAACTCTAGTGAGGCAGAGAACCGACTCTTTTTGCTTCCACCAGAAGCAGGAAGAGAACCCAACTTCTTTTGCTTCCTTCTGAAGCAGGTAGAGAACCTTTATCAGATGCTGAAGTTTACCTCTCTAGATCCCCCAAGGAACTAAGGATGATGACTAAAAAAGATGATGATGGATCCTTTCTTGGAGAAACGTTTATGAACTCCCTCACAAACTCCCCCTCACAAGATCCTCTCTCTCTCTCCCTTTCTCTCCCTCTCCTCTTGGCTCTCTCAAGTTAGAACAACAACAAAAGATGAGCTCTTGGGTAGAACAAGAGCTCATAAATGGATGAGTTTTCAAATAGCTCTTATTTTATATAAACCTACTTTCACATCTTGGCCGATATGCATATCATCCTAGATTATTAGTGTAAATTTAGCTTAATCAGCCTGGACGGTTTAGGGCTATTAGATGATTTTTATTCATATCATCCAGGCAATCACTCTGAAAGAATGTATGGATGATGAAAAAAAAGCTTGATCATCCTGGCCAATATCACGATCATCCTGGATGATTAATTTAGATCAGTGAATCTCATCCAGAGCATCTCCCTAAATAGAAGCTGGCTAATGTCAATCAACCAAGAGATCATCATGGATGATCTTACGATCATCCAGGATGATGTGATCATATAATCAAACCTTAATTGTTTTCCTTAATTACCAGATTAATTTATGCATACTTCTGCTGCATCGTCTTGGACGATGTCCAAAAATAAAGAATACTTAAATAGATCTACATGCTGATTCTTTCTTATTTGAGCCTATCATATCGGCCGATACAAATATCACCCAAGATGATATGCTTAATGATGGCTGCCATAACAAGGATTCCCTAATTAGGGTTTCTATTTTTGAACAAATCATCAAGGATAATTTATGGATCATCCTAGATGATGTTATCCAAAATAGCAAACTCTATGAAACAGTCAGAAATTCTACTAAAATATATGTGTGTATAAGGTTACATAGCATAAGGAACTGTTGAAACTCGATCACTATAAATTAGTTTATTAAACCTAAGCTTATGTTCCAGTAGCTAACAAAGAGGGAGGGTGAAATGGTAATTTAAAATTAATCCCTCTTTTTAATTTATAATTTTTTAAACCGAAAAATAAACTTTAATGAGTATTATAGAAATAGATTTTTCAACAACAAATTAGAAACAAAAATCAGTAAAATAGAAAGCAACAAAAAATAAAAGACACAAGATTTATAGTGGTTCGGTCAAATTTGATCTACATCCACTCCCTGGAGGCACCCTCTGAGTATTGCACTAATACCACTAGTTACTCTCCTTTAGCACCCACAGCAAGGCAGAAAAGCCTTTACAAAAACTTTTTCTACCACTACACGGTGCGGCAGAGAACCGTCGTTCTTTTACACTATCCCCAGTGTCGGCAGAGAACCGTCATCCTTTTACCCTCTCCAGGAGTAGGTAGAGAACCCTTTGGCTATTCACACTCTCCAAGTGTGGGTAGAGAACTCTTCGGCTGTTCACACTCTCCAAGTGTGGGCAGAGAACCCTTCTAGTGTTCACAATCTCCAAGTGTCGGCAGAGAATCGGATCTCCTTGACAGATCTTCTCACAAGAAATCTAGAAGGAAGAAAGAAAAGAGTGAAGTAAACACAAATCAAAAGTAAAGATTTTTACCTTTGAACACAAAGTGAAGCCTTTACGCTCCAATAGTAAGAATCCTCCTTCGAATACTCTCTTATACTCTCTCCTTGACTATTCTTTCAATAGGAACGAAGATCAGTGGACAAAAAGATTAAGTGGCTGTTTAATTTGGACTATTTATAGGAACGACACAAAAAACTGTCAAAAAACTGCAAATATTCATGTCAATACGCATTGGATCGTCCCGTACAATCTTGGATTGTCCTAGACGATTTTACTTAATTGCGTTAAAAATAAACCTAATATATATGGGTACGAAATGACTTCGTACAAACACATCATCCCGTACGAACTAGATTCATCCAGTACGAATGGTTATTCCATAGGTCGGTTCCTAAAAACTTCAGAATGGCACTTAATTTTCAAAGTCGGTTCACTTCATCCTGGGATGAATTATGGGTTCATCCGGACAAAATTTTTTCAGAGACCAACTCGTCCCGGGACGAATACACTTCGTTCTGGATGAAAGTACTCCAGAGAACAACTTGTCTTGGAATGAATACACTTCGTCTGAACAAAAATTTTCTAGAGAACATTTTATCCTGGGAGGAATACACTTCGTCCTAGATGATCAATACTTAGAAAAACTTTCTTCAATTCATGTTCGTTCCATTGCTCTTACGAGGAGATTACTGACCTAATCATCCCGTACGAATTATGTTCGTCCCGTACGATCAATATAAAACTTTCAAGATCTCCTTAAGTGTGTGTGTATTCACTCAATTACAATCACTCCCTCTCAAACTTAGTTCAAAGAAAAAAATACAAGTTTTAAATACACAAAATATCTCATGCTGAATTAGATTTGAAGTCTTTATAGTCTGGAGTTTGATTTCCCCAAAATATTAGTAAACACAAGAGCAAAAACAACTCTTTCAAAAAGTGTTAGGAGATAACTATACATAAAACAATAATATTTGAAATCATCAAAACCATACAAGTTGCAAGAATGAAAAACATGCAAATAACAACTCTCTTAATAATCTGCCCCTTTTTGATGATGGCAAAATAATTATTATTTGTATAATTTTTAAATTCTAAAAATCTCCTAAACTCCACCTGAATTGATGAACATGTGTAAATAAGGAGGCATTTTTAGAAATATGCGACAAACAAAATTAAAACAAACACACAACATATACAACATACACAAAACATAAAACAAAAACTAAAATAAATAGACACACATACATTACGAATCAAACAAAACTAAAATCACGATACAAATAATTTCTCCCCCTTTTTGACAATAGCAAAAAGTAAAGAAGAAAAAGAATTGAAATGTAAGCAGACATATAAAAATCATTTGATAATTCAATCTTGAAAGTGATTGAAATAAGTTATACAAATAAAATTAAAACATTAGGCAAATCATATTAATTCATAGAATTTAAGAAGAGATATAACATTGATAATAGAAAAAATATATAAAAAATATGAGTCAATTTAAACTCTAAGATATTGAAAATCATTGCAAAAAGGATGAATAGAAAATTTTTATATTTCAAATTTGAATACAGAATATAAATGTATAGTAGATCAATTTGAATTAAGAGATTAAACGATAATGGAAAGAAATAATTATCACATGCGGCGCTTTGCACATCTTTTTCAAATTACTAGCACATTTTTGTGCATCTTTTTATTTATGGGCTTATTTTGTGCCTCTTTTTCTACTTGCGAACCATTACACATTCCTTTTGATTTTTGTACATTTGTAAATTTTTTCAAGAGTAACTTTGATCTTTCAAAAATTAATAATAAAAAATTTCAAATTTTTCTAAGTGTAGAAATATTTATTGATAAGTGAAATATAAAATAAGAAAATATCATAGTTGCAATAATAATATTAGAATTAATGTAGTCTAAATAAGAGACATTAAATTGATACACTTAATTATATCAAGTTATAAGCAAAACTTAAATTTAGAAAAAACTAGATTTTCTAATGAATTTAATTTTGACTTGCATTTCAAAGTATAGCACTATTAAGATAAAAAATCTAATGATTGTCAAAAAGGATAACACATATTTCATTACAATAAAAACCAAAACACGAGAACATATATTGATATCAATATGAAGATATTACAATCTAAGCTCAAGATATCAATAAAAAAATAAAACATCTAAAGAAAAGAAAATACAATAAACTTACTTATAACAACAACAAACACAAAAACTACAGAAAAAACATAAAATTAAGTGCAACTATTACTGAGAAGGACCCTGATCTGGAGGAGGAGGAGGTGTAGCACCGAAGATGTTAAAGTAAGTACTCATCATAAGCACATTGGTACTGATATCACTCATTTGATCCCTCATAAAACTCATGTCATGCTGATACTATGCGGCCTGCTATTGAAGATGAGTCTCTATTTGATCAAAAAGTTGATCAAAATGAGTCTCTAGGCAATCAAATCCTTGAACCAAATCCTGATAATTTGGTTCATTGGCGGGTGCAAGTGTAGCTTCTAGTTTTTCCTCTATATCACTAATGACATGTGCTTTACTAGATTCTTCTTTGAAGATTCCTCTAAATGATACGTCATTGTAGTAGATCGGTTCTTCTAACTCTTGATCTGGATGAACCAAATTATATTTCTTGTCTAGAATGTAGGTAACTAGATGTCCTAAGGCGATGTTTTTCTTTCTCTTATGCTCTACATGACCAATTTCAGACAGCCCATAAAGATAGTCAAGGATAAGTTGGGCTTCATCTATAGGTTCTTTAGTCATGATCAAGAAGGTCACCATATAAAGAAGAGGGGTAATGTTGATCCTATCACCAGCTTTAGGAATTATAGAAGTTCTAAGAACATGTTGGATGATACTAGCATTACAAACTAGACTGGATACTTTAGCCACATATTCGTTCAAATTTGTTTCCTCTAATCACATTATTAATTTCATACCATTCATAATCATGAGTGTTAATCAAGTGATGGGCTGTAGCTCCCTCTATCCTTAAATTCAAAAAGGCACCTAAGTCAGCCTTGGTGATTTCAACTTTTTGTTTAAAGACAAAGTAATAGATTATAGAATAGTCAGAATTAAAGGACATGTTGGCAAGGAAGTAGTGAATGGTTTCTTTATTGTAGAGATGGACGAGTGTAAGGATAAAATCAAACTGTGTTGAAGAAAATAAGTTCATCACCTGAAAGGTAAGTTGTTATTGGATTAGGATTCTGGAGGGAGTGATCTTTGCTGAGACAAACCTAGGAAAAGATTCCTCATTTACTTTGGAAAGAAAGTTCTCAGAAGAATTTCTATTTGGTTTCCTTGCCAGAATCTTTTGTCTCTTACTTGAACTTGCCATTTGGAAAAAGATCTAGAGTACGAAAGAGATTGAAAGTGAAGTTTTTAGTGTGACTGTTGAGTTCAAAAGCCCTTCTATTTATTGAAAATGACATGTTCATACCAGACAAAAAAATTTCATCCCATATGAATTTTTCGATTCGTCCCGTACGAAAAATTTTGTATGGACAAACCAATGCATCAAAATGAAACGGCTTCTCGTAATCAACACAACTTACGAAGCATCCTTTCGTATAGACTTTTGACGAGACTGATCGTACAGACGAACACGTGTTCATCTTGGGACGATAAGAACTTATGATCATTTTAATGGCAGTTAAAACTGTCCCCTACATCGAACCGACATGTGCTCGTCTGGATGAACCAAAGGTTCATACGTACGAAGTTTGTATTAAAAACCACCTTATCCATTCAACTGCTTTATTCATTCATCCCGTCGTTTGAAAAACATTTCATTCCAGACGATCGTGATGATCGTACAGACGAAGTGACAATAAAACACTAAAAACTGCATTCAAACGGTTAAAAATCCGACAGTTTAACACACTACACAAATCATCCTGTACGAAAAAATTTCATCTCGGATGATTATCACTCAAAATTTTCAAATTTTTGCACTCAATAAAAAAAACTAAAACACAAACACACTAAAAACACACAAACATATTAACTAGTAAACAAACATCAATGTTGCAAAAATATTTTTATTTAAGCATTCAAATCAATCACACAAAGCCTTATTCTTAATGCAGTGAAAGTATCAAAGGCTAAAGGTTTTGTAAAAAAGTCTGCAAGTTGAGTTTTAGTAGAAACATTAGTGAGTTCAATTTCTCCTTTGTATACATGATCCCTTATAAAATGATGCCTTATGTCTATATGTTTGGTTCTTGAATGTTGAATAAGATTTTTAAAAATACAAATAGCACTAGTGTTATCACAATAAATTGGAATACTGCCTATAGTTAATCTTAAATTAATTAACTATTGTTTCAACCAAAGAACTTGTGCCACACAACTTCCTAATGCAATGTATTCAGCTTCTGCAGTAGATAGGGCTACTGAATTTTGTTTTCTACTGGACCAAGAGACTAGAGAATTTCTAATAAATTGATATGTTCCAGAAGTGCTCTTTCTATCCACCCTATAACCTGCAAAGTCAGAATCTGAATAACCAATTATTTTAAATGATGAGCTAAACTTAGGATACCAAATTCCTAAGTTCTGAGTTCCTAACAGATATCTTAAAATTCTTTTCACTGATGTCAAATGTGATTCTTTTGGATTTGATTGAAATCTAGTGCATAAGTAAATGATATCGGGTCGGCTAGCAGTCAAGTAAAGTAAAGATCAAATTATCCCTCCAAATTTCTTTTGATCAACAGATTTTCCCATAGGGTCCTTATCCAACTGAACTGAGGAACTCATTAGTGTACTAACAGGTTTAGCATTATATATTTTGTACTTTTTGAGGATGTCCTTAACATACTTTGACTGACTAAAAAATGTACCTTTCTCAATTTACTTAATGCTAAATCCTAGAAAGTAACTTAAATCTCCCATTAGACTCATGTCAAATTCATTACTAATTGTTTTAGAAAAATCATCACAAAGATTTCTATTTGAAGATTCAAAAATGATATCATCCACATAAATTTGAACAATGAGTATATCCTTTTCACATTTCTTTAAAAAGAGTGTTGTATCCACACTTCCTTTTTCAAAAGATCTTTTAAATAAGAAGGTGCTCAACCTCTCATACCAAGCCCAAGGTGCCTGTTTCAATCCATAAAATGCCTTTTTTAACTTGAAAACATGATTTGGGTATTTAGAATTTTCAAAACTTGATGGTTATTCTATAAAAACATCTTCTTGAATTACCCCATTTAAAAAGGCACTTTTTACATCCATTTGATACAATTTGAATCCTCTAAAACTAGCAAAAGCTAGCAAAATCCTAATTGCTTCAAGTGTAGCTACAGGGGCAAAAGTCTCCTCAAAATCAATCCCTTCAATCTATTTATATCCCTTAGCAACTAATCTAGCCTTATTTCTAATGACTACCCATGAGTCATTCATTTTGTTTTTGAATACCAACTTAGTTCCAACTATACTTTGATCCTTTGGCCTTATAGTTCATTCCCTAACTTTATTTCTTATAAATTGATTCAACTCTTCTTGCATGGCCAAAATCCAAAATTTATCCAAAACTGCTTTATCAATATTTGTGGCTTATATAGTTGAAATGAAGGTAGAATGATTGAATTCTTTGTTTAATCCACGCCTACTCCTTACACCCTCACTATGTTTACCTATAATTAATTCCCTTGGGTGGTTTTTAGAAAATCTCAAATCTCTAGGCAAATGATTTTCTATCTCCAAATTTTCTTTCCCATTTTCTTCCAAATTTTCTTCCAATTTTATTTTATCAATCTTTTGGGAGTTAATCTCAATCTCATCTTCTACAACATTTCACTCTTCCATATTTCCAGATTCATCAAATACAACATGTGTGATCTCTTGAATTACCAAAGTTCTTCTACTGAATACTATATAAGATTTTCCAACACTTGAGTATCCAATAAAAATTCCTTCATCAAATTTAGGATCAAATTTTCTTTAGGTAGATTTTCCATTGTTATAAATGAACAACTTGCAAACCAAAAACATACAAATGAGGCAAATTAGGTGTTTTTCCTTTTAGAAACTCATAGAGTGTTTTATTTAGTTTATATCTCACGTTCACCCAATTCAGAACATAACATGCAGTGCTAACAGTCTCATCCCAAAAATATTTAGGAAGTGAGTATTCTGCCAACATTACCCAGGCGGCTTCTATTAATGTTCTATTTTTCCTTTCGACTACCCCATTCTGCTGAAGGGTTCTAGGTGTAAAAAAATTGTGATCAGTTCCTTTCTTCTTACAAAATTCTTCAAATTTCTCATTATCAAATTCTCCTCCATGATCACTTTATATAGAAATAATTTCACACCCTAGTTTTCTTTGAATCCAAGTCAAAAATTTTCTAAATTCCTCAAATGATTCACTCTTATGAAATAGAAATCTAACCCATATGAATCTTAAATAATCATCCACAATCACAAATCCATATACCTTCCCTCCTAGAATCACAGTTCCAACTGGTCCAAAAAGATTTATATGCAAAATCTCCAATTGTTTATTAGTTCTAAGATCCTTATTGGACTGAAAAGAGGACTTCACTTGCTTTCCTAATTGACATGCATCACAAAGGTGGTCCTTAATAAAGTCTAGTTTTGGTATACCTCTCACTAAGTTCTTTTGGGTACTCCTTCTAAGGTTTTTCATGCTAGAATGACAAAGTCTCTTATGCTAAAGCCATGACTCATCAGATATAGTTTTAAATCAAAAAGCAGTAGGAGATTGAATATAATTCAAGCCTAGCATATAAACTTTATATACCCTTTTACCATTCAAAACATCTTTATCATTTAGGCTTAATATGTAGTTAGTAGGAAAAAATTTCACACATTATCCTTTTCACATAGCTGGCTTATACTTAACAGGTTATTCTTTAAGCCTTCTACTAATAACACATTCTCAATGTAAAATTTATTAAGATTTCCAATCAAACCTGATCCAATCACCTTCCTTGTCGTGTTATCTCCAAGTGTAACCTTGCCTCCACTCCTGGCTTCCAGCGATGTGAATTATGCAATATCTCCAGTTATATGCTTTGAACATCCGTCGTCCAGGTACCATATGCTCTCACGAGGTCTTGTGTGAGAGTGATCCTCTTCTTAATCTGACTGATCAAGACAATCATTTGTTAAACACATATTAGTGACTTTTTCTTCCTTCTCAATCTCTGATGAATCTGAAGCTTAGCCCGCCTAGAAGGCTCTTTGAAACTTCTTCTTGCCCTTCTTTATAATTGGTTTCTCCTCTACCTTCTCCTTGCTAGGAGTAGCTTTGAGTTTTGGGCATTCAGTCTTGATATGACAAGGTTTCATGCACTCATAGCAAATCACATCATTTGAAACCTTGGCATTTCTATTTAATTTACCTCTATTCTAATGCTGGCGTCTCTTCTGCTTCCTCTTCAGAAAACTTCTGAATTATCTAGTCATCAATGCGATGTCGTCTTCATCCTCAGGTTGTGAGTGT
The DNA here is from genome assembly GCA_022539455.1 of Dendrobium nobile. Taxonomy (NCBI): domain Eukaryota; kingdom Viridiplantae; phylum Streptophyta; class Magnoliopsida; order Asparagales; family Orchidaceae; genus Dendrobium; species Dendrobium nobile. The sequence continues at coordinate 42,190,851 of CM039729.1, read as the reverse complement.
TCACACTCAGACTCTTCCACATTTATGTTCTTCTCCCTTTGTGGTTCACCTGCATCAATCTTTTTTTGGCTAACTCCTTGCTTGTAAGCAAATAGTGAACCAAGAAGATTGTCAATAGAGTAAATATTTAGATCTTTAGACTCTGTAATTGCAGTAATTTTAGCATCATAAGTAGTAGGCAAACAATGAAGAATCTTATTAACCGTTTCAGCATTCGTTAGTTCCCTTCTCAGTGCATGCAAAGAGGTGACTATTTGTGTGAATCTTGTATACATATCAGAAATTGATTCATTTGGTTTCATGCAAAATAATTCATAATCATGTAGCAAGACATTAAGTCTAGATTGCTTAACCTCATTAGTCCCCTCATAAGGTATATAAAGTCTATCCCATATGTCTTTCCCACTTTTGTTAGTGGAAATCCGTATGTAGTCTTCTAATTTTAAAGCATAAAAGAAACTATTCAAGCATTTGGCATTTACTTGTGCTAAGTCACGTTCTTCTACTGTCCAGTCTGTAAAATTTGTTTCAACTCTAACTCTATCAACTAATCTAGTTGGTTTTGTATACCCTTCCTAAACTAAGATCCATATATGATAATCAAGTGACTGTAAAAATATAGACATGCTTGTTTTCCAAAAATCAAAAGGTATATTATCAAACAGTGGAGGTCTAGTTATAGAGTAACCCTCGGGTGTATTTCAATTTCCAAATATAGCCATCTACGTTAATCAAAATATAGTCTAAACTTATGATTTTGAAATAAAGCTATGATACCACTTGTTGAAACTCGATCACTATGAATTAGGTTGTTAAACCTAAGCTTATGTCCTAGTGGCTAATCAACAGGGGGGGGGGGTGAATTGGTAATTAAAAATTAATCCCACTTTTTAATTTTTTAAAATAAAAAATAAAATTTAATAAGTTTTGTAGAAATTGATTTTTCAACCACAAATTAGAAATAAAAATTAATAAAATAAAAAGCAATGAAAAATAAAAGACACAAGATTTATAGTGGTTCGTTCAAACTTGACCAACATCCACTCCCCGGAGGCACCCTCCGAGTATTGCACTAACACCACTAGTGACTCTCCTTTAGCACCCACAACAAAGCAGAGAAGCATTTACAAAAACTCTTTCCACCACTACCCGGTGCGGCAGAGAACCGTCATCCTTTTATACTATCCCCAGTGTTGGCAGTGAACCGTCATTCTTTTACACTCTCCCGGTGTAGATAGAGAACCCTTTACCTATTTACACACTCCAAATGTGTGCATAGAAGCCTTCGGCTGTTCACACTCTCTAAGTGTGGGTAGAGAACCCTTCGGCTGTTCACACTCTCCAAGTGTGGGCAGAGAACCCTTTGGCTATTCACACTCTCTAAGTGTCGGTAGAGAACCCTTCGACTGTTCACACTCTTCAAGTGTCGGTAGAGAATCAGATCTCCTTGACAAATTTTCTCACAAGAAATCTAGAAGGAAGAAAGAAAAGAGTGAAGTAAACACAAATCAAAAGTAAAGATTCTTACCTTTGAACAACAAGTGAAGCCTTCACGCTCTAGTAGTAAGAATCCTCCTTTGAACACTCTATTACACTCTCTCTTTGACTCTTCTTTTAATAGAAATGAAGATCAGTAGACAAAAAGATTAAGTGGTAGTTTAGTTTGGACTATTTATAGGAAAGATACAAAAAATCATCCAAAAAACTAACAATATTCAAGTCAATACGCATTGGATCATCCCGTACGATCGTGGATCGTCCTGGACGGTTTTACTTAATTGTGCTGGAAACGAACCTAATATATGGGTATGAAATGACATCGTACACACACATTGTCCTGTACGAACTAGGTCCGTTAGGTTTGAACGATTATTCTATAGACCGGTTCCCAAAAATTGTAGAACGTCACTTAATTTTCAGAGTCGGATCACTTCGTTCTGGGATGAATTATGGGTTCGTCTGGACGAAATTTTTCCAGAGACCAACTCATCCCGGGATGAATACACTTCATCCTAGATGAAAGTACTCCAGAGAGCAACTCGTCCTGGAACGAATACACTTCATCTGAACGAAAAATTTCCAGAGAACATTTCATCCTGGGACGAATACACTTCGTCCTAGATGATCAGGACTTAAAAAAATTTTCTTTAATTCTTGTTCGTTCCATTGCTCTTACGAGGAGATTACTGACCTGATCGTCCCGTACGAACTATGTTCGTATCGTACGATCTGTACAAAACATTCAAGATCTCCTTAAGTGTGTGTGTGTATTCACTCAATTACAATCACTCCCTCTCAAACTTAATTCAAAGAAAAAAATAAAAGTTTTAAATACAAAAAGTATCTCATGCTGAATTTGATTTGAAGTCTTTGTAGTCTGGAGTTTGATTTTCTTGAAATGTTAGTACACATAAGAGCAAAAATAACTTTTCCAAAAAGTATTAGGAGATAACTATACATAAATTAATAATATTTGAATTCATCAAAACTATACAAATTATAAGAATGTAAAACATGCAAATAGCAATTCTCTTAACAGGAACCACATCATTTATAATAGACTCAAGAAAAGGAAAAAATTACAAGTTGACTCAGACTTAATCTACCCAATCTTGAGCTGGCTTGAGTTGAACTTGGTCATGTGGACTTGAAATTTAGTAGGCAAAGGTAGCCATAGAAAAAAATGAATGATTTCTATCATTAAGTTTCTAATCCATAAAATTAGATTTGCAACAATTCCCCTTTTTTGATAATGGTAAAACAAAAAATAACCTAAGCAGTTCGAGGCTGTTTAAAGGAAGTAGATCAACTATCCAATAATAGAATCAATTTATAGAACAAACATTACAACAAACTACTCCTCCTTTTGACATTATAAAAAGGAGGAAAATAAAATAGAAATAAAGTAGAGACTAAAAATTATAACATACTATAACATAAAAAAAACTAAAAGAATGATGGCCCCTGATCATCTGAAGGATGTAAATGAAACTCAAAAGAGTGGCGAACTGCTCTCCAAACTAGGCCATATCCTTGTCGTGCTGATGTTACAGGCAAATAATGTCCTCAGTATGTTGCTGCTCCTGCTTAATAACGTAAGTCTTAAATTGTGCCTCGCACTGGTCAAATCGTTAAACTAGCTAATCTAACTGAGAGCTCTAGCGTAGTGGAGCAGGTGCATGAATAGGAGCAGGAGCCTCCTCCTCCACCACTCCCTCGGCTTCCTCGTCCCCTAGGTAGAGACGATAATCATGAAGAGCTTGAAAGAATTATTCGAGTAGAAAGCAGGCATATAACTAGGTGGTGCAGGATATTAGAGGTTGTATTTTGATTCTAAAACATATACAATGATATGTCATAGGGTAAGATTGGGCTTCCTCCTATGTCCTGGATCTCGAATAGTTGTTAAATTCTTAATGTAAGAAAAGATCAGGTCAGTGGCATTGAATTTATGATGGGCCAAAATGTAGAAGGTGGTAATTGAGAGAAGTTGAGTAATGTGAATTGATCACCAGCTTTTTGGAGGATAGAGGTGCGAAGGACATGTTGGTTTGTACTAGCATCTTTTAGTAAGGTGCTAGTCTCTCCAACATGAAAGTAAGCTTTGGTATTCCTTAAGAAGTGGTTAGCCAGAGCCCAATCGTAATCAGAATCAGAATGTAGGATTTGTAGTTTTTCCCGTGTGGTGGAAATGTGAAAAAGTTCTGCACAGTCTTGATATGTGATCTCAACGGGATGTCGATTCACGTAGGATCTGAGAGAAGTAAAAGAAGAATTTTTGCAGAGACTGACAAAGAATCCAAAGAGTAATTTGGAATTAAAATGAACAGTAAGAGTAAGGAGAAAATATAAGGAGGTGTGAGCAAATAGATCAAATACTAGATATGAGAGAATGTCAGGTTGACAAACTGTGAGACAGTGTTTTCGACCATCTTATATCTTTAGTAGGTGAATAATCATCCACCTCAGTGAATCGAGGGTCCAGAGTAGCCCTCGAGGAATTGCTAAAAGGATGGCGGGATCACTTTCCTCTTGTCATGATCAAGAACAGTACTAGAATAGGAAGTATAAGGCTGAAAGAGGAAGTGGGTGGGAGAAAAAATAGATGAAAGGCTCGATTTATAAACAATCGACTTGATTTTCCATGATGATTACCGAATTGTCCAGGCCAATCGGGTATAATAATTGCATCCAGGTTGATTGGTCAAAAAGGCGGTCATATCATCAAGGATGATCAGATATCATCCAGGATAATAAGACACAGGAAATCATCCCGAGGCATCAAGCTGGACGACCACTAAAAAAGAAGATCATCCTGGTAGATTAGGTGGATCATCCAAGACGATGAACAATAATGGATCGTATAGGACAAATTTAAAAATGTTTAAAACATTACCATATGTATCGTCCAGGACTAATAGGTGGTTCATCTTTGATGATCACCAATAATTAATCGTACCAGCCAAATTTAATTTGTTAAAATGTATTGCCATGTGTATCATCTAGGAAAAACTTGTGGATCATACAGGTTAATTTTTTATAAATTAAGCAAAAAGTGAATAACATCATCTAGGATGAAAGGGAATCATCCAAGATGATCATAGTTGATTGAAGTAGAAGATGATCAGATCAGCTAGGATGATAATGTATCTTCGAGGATGATTATAAGTAGAAAAAGTCATATCAGACATTCAGATAGGAATTTAAAGTGAGTTGAGCCGATCATCCAGGACGATGTGATAAAAAGGGTTTAAATTTAGATGATGGATGGAGATGATCAGAAAAGGCCTAAAAACTTAACAACACAGGTAAAAGAGAAAGTAAGACAAAAAGATAGAAAACATAAGAGACAAATAAACAAAAAAAAAAATTATAATTTTATAATTTTTAATTTTTTTTGTTTAAAAACAATGTATGAATATAATAAAATCTCTAAGTGATTGAATTTAAGGACTTGTAAGACCTATGAGTTAACATCAATGAAGTCAAAAAATCGTAGAATATCCGATCCTGCTAACCCTAGCTCGGATATCTTTTAGGGAAAAATTATATTTTGAAAATAAGAGGCTTAACTCAGAACCAACCAATTAGATAAGAAAAAAGAGATTCATTCAAAACTTGGTTCTAGAAAAAAATATCTTATAGAATAATATACAAAAGTGTTTTGTCACAATCATGAAATTTGAAATCAAGCTATTAAAAGTATCAAGTGACACATGAATTCTTCTAAGTTTTAAAGGATTTGAAAGAGAGGGAAGCTTTTCTTTTTATGGGCTTATTTTATGCCTCTTCTCAATTTGATTGGCGCACTTTATGCATCTTTTTATTTTTCATACACTTTATATAATTTTCAATTTTTGGAGATCATTGAGCATCTTTTGTTTTAGCATCATTGGCCACTTTTTGTTATTTTTCCAAGCTATATCCCTTTTTCAAAACTCTTAAATATTCTCAATTATGAGTATATCTTCTAAATATTAGAGAAGAAAACCCTCACTCTCTAATAAACTAAAGAATAAACAACAAAACATAATCAAATTCATATGATAAATGTAATAACAAGATTTCAATGAACTTCAAATTAATATAAAGACTTTTGAACATTATATATATAAGATAGATTACTATAGCAAGATAGAAAAAATGTTAATTGTAAAGTCCAGTTGTTAATTTGAGATAGACTTTTGTTTAAAAAAAAATTACATCACTAAAAGAGGTTAGAGGGAGGGAAATAATCAATGGTGTTTCTCCCTTTAACTAATTTAAGGTTGTTTAGACATGACTATAAAAATCAAAAAAACCAAAAGCAAAGACAAAATATCATTTCAAAGGAATACAAAAATATATTAGGGATGAAATAATTAAAAAAATAACAAACATGAAATGAAAACAATAATAATCAACAGAGTAGTAAACATGCAATTCATAATTTATTAAGTAGCAAGTTTAAGCAATTATGAGTTATGAGCCTCCGCTGTCTAAGTATCATATGCGCTCATGAGGTCTTTGGTGAGAGAACATCTACAAATATCATCAAAAATCAGATTTAGGAACCCAAACAGGTTTGGGTCCCTTCTTATAAAAAGAAGAATGTAATGCATTTGTGTTATATTGTGAAACATGCAATTTTGCTTTCCATACCCAATGTGTATTATGGTGAACAGTGTAAGTGTGTGAAATGTGTCCTAACAAGCCACATGTAAAATATCTAACTCCAAGAAAAGGATTTACTAATTTTTTTGGGTTATAATGCCTCTTCTTGTATTTTGGCTTTTGATCAAGTGTTTATTTATTCCAATTACTCTCAAAAGTAATCAATTTAGTTTTAAACCTCAAGTTAACACTTTCTAAAGCTGCATTATCAACTCTAAAATAATGCTCCCTATGCTTAGATTTATTAATATATGTCTTAAAATAAGATTCAAGTGAGGTCTAGGATGCTTTCAATGAATCATGCTCAATAACCAACTCAGAGTGCTTTTTATTCAATTCATCAAAATCATCAAGTAAAGACAAGCGATTACTACTAATTTGGAGGTGTTCTTTAATCGAAACTTTATGCTCTTTTTGTAAATTCAAAAACTCAAATTTCAAACTAGCATGCATTTTATTAAGTTTTCTATATGATGCATGAATTTTCTCACATATTTCAAGTATTTGAACATAGGTTGGTTGGCATACCTCTTTTTGGTCAGACTGTTCAAGATGATTATCGGCCATCAAACACAAGTTTGTGGTTTCCTCCTCTACTTCAGTCTTAGAGGAGTTAGATACAGAATCCGCCCAGAATGACATTTGGTACTACTTATTATCCTTTCTATATTTGGGTTTCTCCTTACCCTTCTTTTTTCTTGACTGATCCTTAAGTGTAGGATAATCAGCTTAAACATGTCCAGGCTTCCTGCATTCAAAACAAACAAGATTAGAAGAATTTTTATAATTTCTGCAATCCTGACCTCTTTTCTACTTCTGATGATACTTATTGTTTTTCCTTAAAAACCTTTTAAATTTTCTAGTGATGAAGGCAACTTCATTGTTTTTAGATTTGGAAGAATCAGTGTCCGTATTATTGGCTTTTAGTGCCATAATTTTTTCCTTCTTTTTCTCACCTACATCATGATTTTTTTAAATGACCCCTTGCTTGTAAGAAATGAGTGATCCAAGTAAATTATCAATAGAATAAGTATTTAAATCTTTAGATTCAGTAATTATAGTGATCTTAGCATCAAAAGAGGAAGGCAAGTATCTCAAAATTTTATTGACCCATTCAAAATTAGTCAGCTTTCTCCCTAAAGCATGTAATGAGGTGACAATTTGCGTGAACCTTATACACATGTCAAAAATTGATTCAGAAGGTTTAATACGAAAAAGTTTATAGTCATCAAATAAAATATTCAATCGAGATTGTTTAACTTCATTGTTTCCATCATAAGTTACACATATTCTATCTCAAATTTCTTTACCAGTTGCACAAGTTGCAACATGCATATAATCTTCAGATTTTAAAGCTTAAAAAAAATAGTTCAAGAATTTTACATTAAGTTGTGCTAAATTTCTTTCATCAAAAGTCCAACCAATAAAAAGAATTTCAATTATAATGCCATTAAGTTCACGAGAAGGTGGTGTATAACCTTCTTTAACAAGCATCCACATATGATAATCAAGTGATTGTAAAAATATAGACATGCAAGTTTTCCAAAAATCAAAATAAATATTATAAAAAAAAGGTGGACATGTAATAAAATATTGTTCCATTGTATTATGATTACCAAAGTTAGCCATGGATCAAAATTCAAAAGTTTTTAAAAACTCATTTTTAGGAATCCCACTCTAATAACAGTTGAATGTTTGTTAGGGATATTAAGCCCTTATGAACTAGTCTCAAGGCTAACCAAGAGGGGGGGGGGGGTGTGGGGTGAATTGGTATTATAAAAATCTTTTGATCAAAATACAATCTTAAAGAAAAAATCAAGATTCACCACAAAAATCAAAATATGGAAAATAAATGTGGAAGCAGTAATAAAGAACATAGAAGTTTATAGTGGTTCGGTCAACATAACCTACATCCACTTCCCGTAGGTGCCCATCAAGTATTGCACTAAACATAGTACCTCTCCTTTTGGCTCCATAGTAAGATGGAGAAGCCTTTTTAAACCTCCATTCCAGCAACACAAGTTAGGGAAAGAACCCAACTCCTTTTGCTTCCTCTAGAAGTAGGATGAGAACCAAACTCCATTTGCTTCCTCATAAAGTAGGCAGAGAACCTTGATTAGATGTTAAACTTTACCTCTCTAAAACCCCCAAGGAATTAAGGATGATGACTGGAGAGGATGATAATGGATCCTTGCTTGGAACAACCTTTGAGAATTCCCTCGCAAACTGCCCCTCACAAGATCCTCTCTCTCTCCCTTTCTCCCCATCTCCTCTTGGCTCTCTTAGGTTAGAACAACAGCAAAAGATGAGCTCTGGGGTAAAACAAGAGCTCTTAAATAAACGAGTTTCAGAATAAATCTTTTCTATACAAACTGACTTTATTGTCAAGGCCAATATGGATATTGTTCAGGATGATCAGCATAAATTTAGCTTAATCAGCCCAGACAGTTTGAGATGATCAGGTGATTTTTTTTTCATATTATCTAGGCCAATATAATATTGTCATGTACGATCGGTATAAATCCTTTAATATCATCCAGACAATCACTCTAAAAGAATATTTGGATGATGAAAAAATTGCTTGATCGTCCAGGCTGATCTCACAATCGTCCAGGATGATTAGTTCAAATCTATGAAACTCGTCCAGAGTGTCGCCCTAAATAGAAGATGGCCAATGTTAATCACCCAAGAAATCATTTTGGAAGATCCTGCGATCGTTCAGGAAAATTTAATCTTTCAATCAAACCTTAATTGCTTTCCTTAATTACGATATTAATCTAGTAATAATTATGTTGCATCATCCAAGACGATGTCCTGGATGACATCCAAAAATAAAGAATACCTAAATTGATCTAGTGGTTGATTCTTTCTGGTTTGAGCCTATCATCCCGACTTATGCGAATATCATCTATGACGATATGCTTAATGATGGCTGCCTTAACCTGGATTCCCTAATTAGTTTTTTTGTTTTTAAATAGATTGTCCAGGATGATTTAACGATCATCCCGGATGATGTTACCAAAAATAGTAAACTCTATGAAATAGTCAAAAATTCTCCCAAAGTGTGTGTGTACAAGGTTACTTAGCATCAAGATCCACATCGTTTATAATAGACTCAAGAAAGGAAAAAAATTCCAAATTGACTCAAACCTAATCTATCTAATCTTGAGCTGACTTGAGTTACACTCGATCTTATTGACCTGAAATGTTAGTAGGTAAGGAAGTCGTGGTAAAACATGAATGTTTGCTATCATCAAAATTATAATCCGTAAAATCATATTTGCAACAAAAAATTAAATAATAAGTTGTAATTGAGGTTAAAAAATTGATCGATGTGGGCTTTATTTAAGAGTAAAAATATCCCTCTTGGTTGGCTAGCATTGTCCCAGTAAAGAAGAAAATTGGACAAATTCATGTATGCATCGATTATAAGGATCTGAGTAAGACTTGTCTAAAAGAAGAGTTTCCTTTACCCATACTAGAACTCATGGTAGACATCACCTCTGAGTATGCAATTTTCTCTTTTATGAATGATTCATCTGGATATAACCAAATCAAGATGGATCCTAAAGGTGAAAAATTTATTGCCTTCTGAACACCTTTAGGGGTCTTTTATTACAGAGTTATGCTGTTTAGACTTAAGAATGCTGGTGCAACTTAACTGCATGCTATAACCCAAATCTTTGATGATTTCATACACCAACAGGTAAAATGTTATATTAATGATTTGGTCATCAAAAGTCAACTAAGGGAAGACCACCTTCTTGATCTGAGAATTATTTTTGAAAGGTTACAACACTATGACCTAAAGATGAACACCTTGAAATGTGCTTTTAGAGTTACTTCAGGGAAATTCTTAGGGTTCATAGTGAGACACCGAAGTATAAAAATTGATCCTTCAAAAATAGAAGCCATCTTAGATATGACACCTCCTAAGAGTCTTACCCAGTTAAGATATTTTCAAGGTATGTTGGCATATCTACGAAGATTCATTTCCAACTTATCCATCAGGTGTCAACCATTTGCAGCATTATATAAAAAGGTTGTCCGATTTCATTGTGATGAAAACTATTAAAATGCTTTTGAAAGCATAAAGCAGTATTTGTTAACACCACCAGTCTTAGTGGCTCCTATCCCAGGAAAACCCTTAATACTTTACACAGTAGGTTTGGACATTTCTCTTGGCTCCTTATTAGCCCAAACTAGTGAGGAAGGAAAAGAGAATGCACTTTACTTCTTGAGTTGACGACTCTTGCCAACTGAAGCTAATTAACCACCTATTGAGAAACAATGTTTAGCCTTAATTTTTGCTGCCCAAAAATTAAGGGATAATATGTTAGCTCTTAAGATCAATCTCATTTCTAGAGTCAATCCACTCCAATACTTGATGACTCATCCAATGTTGTCGGGATGTTTGGAAAAAGGGTCAATGTTCCTACTCCAATTTGATATCATATTTATACCATTAAGTGTTACAAAGGATCAAGCCGTGGCTGATTTCTTAGCAGCACACCTGATCCCTGCTGAGTCCCCTCTAAATGATGATCTCCCCAATGAACAAATTATGAGTTTGGAGGAGCAGGAAGGAAATACTTGTGAATTATATATTGATGGTGTCACATCTTCAAAAAAGATTAGGGAAAAACCCAGAAAAGGGGTTATTTCATTATTCTTATCATTTATTAGAGCCTTGCACTAATAATGAGGTTGAATATGAAGCTCTAATAGCTGGGTTAGAATTAGCAATATCAATGGAAATCATAGAAATCAAGATATTTAGAGAGTCACAACTTATTATCATTCAAGTTCCTTGTATTTACAAAGTCTTCAAACCTAAACTTCTTTCATACCATTAGTACACTATGAAGCTTCTCGAGCATAGTCCAAGTGTAACTTTATATAGGATATCCCGTGGAAGAAATTCTATGGCGGATGCCCTTGCAAAGCTTGCGAAAGAATTAGCTTCTATAAAAGAAGAATTAATTTTTGTAGAAGTTCAAGGTCGCCAGAGCTTGTCTCCTATAGAGTTAGAATATATCAATAAAATTTATCCTTCTAAGGGTGAGATCGTTCTAGCTATTGATGATGAAACAGTTGACTAGAGGCAACCTTTCATTAACTCTTACAAGAAAGCAAACTCCGTCAAGTGAAATCTATCACAGATCAAATTAAGAGAAGGGCTATCTCTTATACACTAATAAATAGAACTTTTTATCGCCAGATTTTTGATCTATTATGGTTTCATTGTCTCATTAAACATGAAGCCTAAAAGATTGTGACTGAGGTACATGTCGGATTGTGTGGTGCTCACTAATTTGGCCATAAAATGAATATGAAAATTAAGAGATTGGGATATTATTATCCATCAATGATCGACTATTGTATATCTATTACACATTAATTTTACCAGTGATAAGTACATGGTGTAGTCTCACACCAATCTCCTAATGTCCTACATCCAGTGATTGCTTCATGGCCTTTGAAAGCTGGGGCAAAGACATTCTTCATGGGCTTGGTGCTATTTTTAGAAAGCCGTTGAAGATTGATGAGGCTACTTCGATTGGCACTCGGTCTTCTATTGAACATGACTTAATTGAGCTTGATATTACTAAATCTTATCCTAATCAAGTCTGGTTGGAATCTAAAAATCTTGGGAATGTTCAGGAGGTTGTTTTGGATGAATTTCCCCCTTTTTATGAGTCTTGCAAATATATTGGGCATATTTTAGGTAAATGTCATCCTAGATTGGTTGTTCTACCTATTACTCCTTCTATTCCAAGCTCTAATTTAGCCCCTATTACTATTGATATTGGTTATGTCCCTCCTACATCTGTGCTTGTGGTGCAGAATTATGTAGTTAGTGAAGTTGTCAATAATGTGGATGGGTTTTATTTTTGGCTCTATTACTTAGGTGGGTATTATAGGTGATAACTCTATTATGATTGGATTGATTGATTCCTCTAATATCCTTAATAATGTTTCTCTTTTCCCTTTATCTGTCTCGACTGCTGCACCTATTCTGGGTAATGTTTTGGATGAACTTGGGCCTTCTAGTGTTAATAATGGCCCTTCTAGTTTTAAAAATGGTGTGCCTTTGGTTTCGTCTATTGTGGCCCCTATTATGAATGTTGATGCCAATAATGGTTCTATTGTGTCTTTGGGGGCTCTTGATAGGGTTTTGCCTACTGTTAAGGGTGCTAGTGGTTGTGCTAGTGATGGTGGTCTATTGGGTTGTGATTTTAATTCCTTGCCTATTTTAAGAAATATGAATGTTGCCCTATGTGCTTTAACTAAATCTATTGATCATTCTATGATTGTTGAGCACTCGATATCCTTGGGTTCCCCTATAGCTTTGACCCCTAGGTCTCAGGTGTTTGGATCTTTGGTTAATTTGGAAGTGGAGGAATCAATTATTCCTAGTGCTGTTGCTTGGTTAGTACTCTTGATATTATTAATATTCTTATTTCTATGGAGCCTAATGGTAAAATACTCGCTCAAGTTGCTATGAATGGAAAATAACCTATATAGGAGAGGAGGAGGATGTTTATGTGAGTGGGGATGAAGTTTCACGAGGAACAAGGGAGGTAGAGCTAGTTGGGGAGAAAGAAAGTAATGATTTTGGAATTTTTCTTTTGTGATGTGGTTGCAGCTCTTTGGTTTTGTGTTGGCTGGCTTTGGTGTTGGTACCTAATTTGGCTATTAGCAGTTAGCTGTGGATCTTTTATGTTGGAATGGATGATGAGGAGGAGGCCCTGCTTCCCCTTCGTGGCTAAGCTGGTTGGCAACTTGGATACCATAGCATTGGTAGGATTGCGTTCGGTTACTGCTACCTACGGATGGTCCATGCTTGGCCACTAGGCTAGTGTTGGGGGCCTCCTTCTTCAGTCCCCCCCCCCCTTTTTACTGTATTTGTTTAGCTTAGTCCTTTTGGCAGTGTGCTTCCTTTGTTATTATTTCTAAACTTTATGCCCTTTTATTTTTGCTTTAATAAAACTTCTGGTATTTTGGGGGAAAAAAAGCTAGGGCATGGACATCATTGGCCCTATCAATCCTCCCTCTTTTAAAGGTCACCGGTTCATTCTAGCAACAATGGATTACTATTCAAAATGGGTAGTAGTTGTTCCACTACGAGAAGTTAAAACTTATAATATACTCTAATTCTCTTGAGACAATATCATATAATGATTCAGCATCCCTCATTAAATTATATTCAATAATGGTCCCTCCTTCAAGAGTACCAAAATGAATAATTTTGTTAAACATCATAATATTGATTGGAGATACTCCACAAGCTATTACCCACAGGCAAATGGATTGGCGTAGGCCTTCAATAAAACATTCGTAGGAATTTTAAAGATGAGCTTAGAGGATAATAAGCGATAGTGGCATGAAAAATTGGGTGAGGCTCTTTGTGCTTACCGAACCACATTTAGAACCCCAACTCAATCTACACCGTTTGCTTTATTCTTTGGGGCTGAGGCTGTTCTTCCTTTAGAGGTACAGCTTCCCTCTTTAAGAGTTGCAATTAATAGTAGTATCACATCTGAACAAAATGCTCGACTTCGATTAGAAGAATTCAAAGGTTAAGAAGAAAAGCGATTGCATGCTCAATAGAACTTCAAGTTATATAAATCTCGTATGGCTCAAGCAGATGATAAACTGTTCCATCCTAGAACCTTTCCAATAAGAGAGCTTTTGTTGGTCTTATGCTGACCTATCTTGACTCATAGAAGGTTTAGTGGTAAATTTGAGCCTACCTGGGAAGTTCCTTTTGTGGTAGAGAAAGTCTACCAAGGAGGATACTACAAATTGGTGGATTATAAGGGTGATCAACTTATGTTCCCCATCAACGAGATATTTCTTAAGAAATACTTCGTGTAATGATGTTGTTATGAATATTTGCAATGAAATTATAGATTTTTCAATAAACATATTGTTCACAAGTTTATGAAAGTGACATGTTGTATTGGGTCCAAGTAATTTGCATACTTATGAAAATCAATTGAATGGTTTCATGATTTGAAGTAATTGAGATGTTCTATAGTACTATTGTAGAATTATCATTGTATTAGTTTCCCTTTCTCACATATGATGATCCAATATAAAAATAGAATCCCGAGTGGAATATTTGTAAGTTATAAGGATTATCTATGTTGAAAAAGAGAAAAAAATTTCAATCCAATAAATTTCAAGACAATCATTGTTTCAAATTATTTCCCTTCCCTTCTAGAAAATGACATATACAATTGTTCTGATCTCTAGTAGAATACTTGCAATTTGTCAATGTCATATGTGATGGAGAGAAATTATCCAAAGTTTTAAAGAAATTAATTATACATTTGTATTTTAAATTTTAAATCTATCTTTAAGTCTAAGTCCGCTTTTACAACATCCTATTAACTTTTGGCTTAAGTACGGTTTTATGGTAGCCATCTTGAATAAATCCATCTTTAGGTCTAAGTCCGCTTTTACAGTATCCTTTTGACTTCTGGCTTAAGTCCGCTTTTATGGTAGCCATCCTATTTAAATCCGTTTGTAGGTCTAAGTCCGCTTTTATGACATCTTACTGACTTCTAACTTATGTCCGCTTTTACGGCACCTATCTTGATTAAATCTGTCTTTAGGTTTAATTTCACTTTTACACATTCTATTGACTTCTGGCTTAAGTTCCCTTTTACGGTAGCCATCCTGATTAAATCCATCTTTAGGTCTAAGTCAGCTTTTATGGTAGCCATCCTGTTTAAATTTGTCTTAAGGTCTAAGTCCGCTTTTACAACAGCCATCTTGTTTAAATCTGCCTTTAGGTCAAAGTCTACTTTTATGACATCCTATGGACTTCTAGGTTAAGTTTGCTTTTATGGCAGCCATCCTTTTTAAATCCATCTTTAGGTCTAAGTCTTCTTTTACGGCATTCTATTGACTTCTCGCTTATGTTCGATTTTACGGTAGCCATCCTATTTAAATCTTTCATTAGGTCTAAGTTTACTTTTATGGCATCTCATTGACTTCTGGCTTAAATCCTCTTTTACTGTAGCCATCCTACTTAAATTTGTATTTAGGTCTAAGTCCAATTTTTTGGCAAACTATTGACTCGAGACATAAGTCCGCTCTTACGGTAGTCAGCCCTTAAATCTGTCTTTAGGTCTAAGATCGCTCTTACAGCATCCTTTTGATTTTTAGCATTTATCAAAATCACTTTTCAACTCTTACATTTTTGTTACACTACATTCCACTTTTCCATACCTTGACTTTACCAAATGATACTAATCTCCTTAGTTATTATTTGCTAAAGTCTTCATTATTGCTATCAACTTTTATGCCAGTTTAATAAACTCAAATCTTCCATTCAATCAACTCAAATCATTTTAAACTTTTCATGCTGACTATCTATCAATCCTCAAATATTCTTTCAATATATATACTCAGATTTTCAATGTCAACTTTAACTCTGGATCTAGTTGATCGTTTTAGTCAACACAAATACGCACGATAAAGTTTGGCAAGTTTATCTGCCAAAGTTTATCATGTGTATTGGGGGTCCATTTGTTGACCTCATTATTTGAGATCATTTTCTTCAAAATAACCTATAGCTCCTAGGTTTTCATAGCCTAGTGTAGACGTCACCTTTGGGAGTACCCTTAGGTGGATAGCTAGTGACGTAGCACCGACTCGACTTTCCAACTCCACCGCATGACCTGATCCAAACTAAACCCTAGTCAATTCGTCCCAAAACCACTACTTTAAATTTAACTTTACGACGTAAATTGACATGAAACTAAATCAAATTAACCCAAGTCGTATTCAATTTAAATAGCCCCGATTAACCCAAATTTACTTATCGCTAGCCAATGACATTAGATAGATTAAGTAAAGGTTTTTAAATTAATGTAATTTGAAATGTTCATTAATTTCATTTAATTTAAATATACTAAATTTTATGAAAATAAATTATCTATGTATTTTAAAATAAAATTTGATATATATATATATATATATCCTAATAATTACCTCTTAATCTAAAATTCAAACCAATAGGCGGCTCAAGCTAAATCAAAATTGTCGTTATATGGACTCTAGTGTGAACCCCCCCCCCCCCCCCCCCCCCCCCCCCCCCCCCAATCTCCCGTATTTGTTTGCAGAACTACCCAGAACCCATGCTCTCCTTCTAATTCATGAAAATGAACTCCTCTTAACATGCTCTATAGTTAAAAAATTCCCCTCCAGGCCCGCCTCTCTCCGAAGTTTGAAACTTCTTCCCCCTAGCTTCGTCACCTCCCAGTTGCAAGGAGGCCGAACGAAAGCCCTCCCACTCCATCTCTCTCCCAAAATCAAAGCCCAGGAAGACATCTTCACTTGCCCAAGCTGCCGGCTCTCCTTTATTTGCAAGATAAACTCTCCCCATTCGTCTCCATATAATCTCTTATCAAATCTCATTATTCTTCTCAAATAATCATGTCATTTGGTTCAGTTTTCTTGTAGGAATAAGAACATAGATTGTTTTACTTTATGCTTCTTAAATCTGTTAACATCTGTTGAGATTGGAAAAGTGGATTTCCCTCTTTCATTTTTATTCAAATAAGTAAGGAAAACAAATTCTTAAACTCCAATTTCTTGATTAAAAAATGCATAGGATTACTGTATTCTCTTCTTTTTTCTCTTAGAAGAGAACCTTTATACAATAGAGTTTGATTCTTAATGTAAGATTTGTTGAAACTATGAATATAATTGCATCGTTGTTGAAACTATGAATATAATTGCATCATTTTCCCTGAAAAAGGTTTTTGAGTTAGTGTTTGCTAAGCATTTTCCATTCATTTCTCTTGAGAATAAAAAATATGGGGTTTATATAAGGCCTTACTTTCTAAATATACTAGAATTGTGCCCATTTTATTCTCTTTTATAAGATCTAGTGGAGATTTGGTTTATGCTTTTTGTTATGAATGGAATATAAGTGATGAATGGTAATGTTGTCCTTATTATTTTCCTTAATAAAATAAAAAGAATGAAGGGAATTTTAATACTCTTTACTGTGGAATGAAGAATTTCAGTTCATGTGTGAAATTCATTAGAAATTATACAATGCTTCGTGATTAAATTTTTAGGACTTTAATTTCAAATGCCAGGTTGTAGGCTTTATGTTGGGAAGTTTTTTGAGTTTTGGAGAAAATGAAATTGTCCAACTTCCCCTTTTAATGGTAGTTAACACAATTGTTGAAGCTAAATGGGTAAATGAAATGGTATTTGGGTGGTTGTAAGAATGTTTTCTTTTTCATATGATTGCATCATTTCTTGTCAAAATTCTTTGTGTTCGTTGCATTAGCTTTAAAGTGAAGGTTTGATGATTACATTGGTAATACCCTTCGAGCTTTGAAAAGAATTTGGTTGTAATTATTTTCTTCCATTAAAACTTATGTAGGTTTTCTGGTTGAAACATGGTTTAAACTATTTGCATATTTTCGAGTGGTGTTTGAAAAGAGGAATTGTTAAATACTTTTGGAAAGATTCTGGTTTTAGGACTCATGTTGAAAGATTTTGTATATTTTTTTGTGGTTTATGTTCATGCATGAGAGATTTCTAGTGGCTTATACTATGCATTTGTAACATGAGTAGTCTCATGGGTGTTTTTTTTTTTGGAAAGGGAAAATGGTGGAATTTTGCTTTGTTTTCATGACGAGAAGCAAGTTGTTGTCAAGAGAAAGAAAGGTTGAGAATTTTGGTAGAGTGGTAAAGTGTATGAATTTTGAAAAGGCAAAATATGTGTATAATTATGAGAAGTGAAGTATGTATTTTGGAAACCAAATTATAAAAGTATGTTTATTTTCAAAAGTGTGTGTGTTGGAAAATGTATATGTTGAATGGTAAAGTGTATGAGTTTTGAAAAAGTAAATTGTATTTGGCTTGAAAAGTGAAATATGTTTAAATGTGAAATGTAAAAGTGGGATGAAATATTTGACTTTTTGAAAAGTTGAAAACTTTGTATTTCAAAAAGTAAAAAGTGAAATGTGAGTGATTTTGGAAAAGGTGATGAGTGCACATTTTGAGAGTCGATTTGTGTGGGCTTTGAGAAGTGAAAGTGTTGGCTTTGAAGAGAGATACTGTTTCAAAAAATATATATTTTTGTGGGAAAGTGAAATGTTTTGAAAAACATTTTGTGTTTAAAGATAGGTGTATCTCTTTGAAAGGTAAAAATGAGTGATTCAATAAAATGAGATATATGTAAATGTGAGAAGTAAGGTGTGTATGTGAGTTGGAAAGTGAAATTCAAGGTGATGCATGTGATTGATGGGAAGTGGAGATTGCAAAATTTAAAGGTAAAAGTATATGTAAGAAAGGTTTTGTGTGAATATTATGAAAATTAAAGTGTTTGATTTGGTAAGGAAGAGTGTTTTGCATTTGTGTATAAAAGTGGAACTTGTGTGAATCTTGGAAATGTAGATGAAGAGTAAGTTTGTGTTAAAGAATGAGTTAGTTGGAAATTTATAAGAATATGAAAGTTTTGAGTAAAGTAAAAACCATTTTTCTCTCTACTTCTCTGTTGCCCCCTTTTTACTCCACTTTTCTTATGCCAAGGGGTGAATGTTGGAAAGATATATAGTGTGCTTTAAAAAAGTAAAAGGTTTCAAAAACAAAGTCAACAGAGCCATTGTTTATGCCCGAAAAAAGGTGCATTTTTATTTTTAGTAAATTTTAATTATTTCATTATTAAATATTAAATGTGCCACTAATCCCTGTTTTCTCTTTTCTTTACTAGCATGAACTATGAGGAACGGTACCGGTCGAGGGAATAAAAGGATAAGGGACTAAAAGCATCAATCACATCTATCAAACTGGGTAGAGGTGCTACGGGCGGAACCACCATGTTGTAGCCACCTGTGACTGTTAATATTCTAAAACTTAGAAAGCTTTTAAGAGGCCCTTGATGTTGTTTGTGTGAACCCTTCTCCTTTAGGTCCCTGCAGTAACTTCTATTTTATTAGGTTTATTTTTATTTTATTTTAGATTCCTAAACCCATTTTACACATGCACAATGTCCTAAGGATTAGTAATAAAAAACTTTATCAGCCCATATAACATTAGCAGCATTTAAGGATAAAAATTAAGGCCCGAGTCTTAGAAAATTTGGACTTAAGATGCATGCTCACTGCAGGGTACAAATATATAACATAAAAAACTTAGTGACACCTCACCTTAGGATTAGTTAATATCTTTAAATTAAATTCAATCATTCCTAAGTAATAGTCAAACTTAAAAAATAAATCAATCTATAAGAAATGTAAAACTTCAATAAATCATGTAACATACAATAACACTAATATAAAATTTAAACATTAAATATCAAAATATTAAGAATAAAAAATAATTAAATAAAAATTAATAAGCTAATAAAATTTTGTAACAAAATAAATAAATAAATTAATTAATTAAAATCAATTAAATAATAATAATAATAATAATAATTATTATTATTATTATTATTATTATTATTATAATGATTATAGTAATAATAAATCTAAAAAAATCTAATAAATCATAAAAAAAATTAAGTAAAATCTAAAAGAAAACTTTTAATAAATAATTTAATAAGTCAATTAACAGATTCAATAAATCATTTAAAATTAACAAATCATTCAGATATTAAATAAAATCTTTAAAAATTCAATAAAATATAAACACTTTAATAAATCATTTTGAAATTAATAAATCATCTAAAATCTAATAAATCATTAAAACTTAATAAAAAAATTGAATTAAATAATATAATGATAAAAAATGATTAATTAAAATACACTAAAGAACCTATCTTATTAATCAACCTGAACAATTAAAATTCAACCTACAATGAATTCCAAAAATATTAAAGATTCTAAACTTAAATCTAAACATAAAATTCCCTTTGACCTTTCAACAAACAAAAATTCAATCACTTAGAAAACTCCAACCAATAACTGATTTAGGATATATCCAAACTACACAACCTACTACACACACTTAGATTTAGTTGTTAAGATGACTAACTCTAGCTTTAGGTTAGGCCGCTGTTTACTTTCCTACTATTGTGTGACGGGATTTTTCAATTTTCACTGCATGTTGGTCGTAAAATTTATTGGTGTGTTTATTTATTTACTTTTTATGCTCTTTATGATATGATATTATGGATGATTAGATTACCTGTAGGTTAGGAGCAATCTGGATGCTCACAAGATTTCTTGTTGGTGGCCACACTTGTGTTGGATAACAAAAAGGGGCTAATTGATAAATAATTATATAAATGCTACTGGTGCTTCAACTGTTTAGCCCCCAAATAAAAAAAAGTGTGGCCAAGTATGGCTGATGAAATTTAATTTAATTATAAATGTATAACTACTTGGGAATGATTTTATTATGAAATGCTTAGGATAACCCTGTAAGTGGTCAAGATTTTCTTTTTCTTTCTGGGATGTAAATGAAATTTATTAAAGTCAAGCATTATGAAAGTCATTTAGAAGTGGGATATCACATCCAACCTATAATCCAAAGAGAAGAGAACAACCCTTAGAGGAGTGCTCCCTTTTATTTAGAAAGCTAGGTTAGAATGATTCTAATATCCAAAGGGAAAAGAAAATATGTCTTCGGGGATGAGTTTCTTTTTTATTTGGATATCCAAACCCGACAAATCCAAGGAGCTTGTAGAAGAAGAAAAGATGAAATGAGGATATAAAAGGAAAGATGAAGGCATAAAGATATAAGAAAAAGTATATCCCAATTTGAAATAACTTGCGTCAGTCTTAAGATTAGAATCTGGGTTTGTTGTCAGTGGTACTCGTCCACTTTACTTTTTTAGTAAATTCTGGGTGTGCATAAAATGGCACTTGTTATATGGACATTGGACATTATATTTTTGATAATTTAATTTGATTTTTTACATTATTTGTACAGTAGAATTTCCTATTTTTTATGTTTTCTTTCATGCTGTGCTTTGTTTTTACCTATATACGATCAGATTTTTTTATGAGGGTACGATAAAATTTTTATATATAAAATCTTAATAAAATTTTTGCCTCACATATAACCTCTAACGATCTAAGAAGTATGCTCGAGATTGCCGAGAGTCAGCATAAGCATATTATTACCTTCTCTTCATTGTTAGGCACCTCCCTACTTGCGGGTTCTGTCATACCACTTGACATATGAGGGCACAGTTCTGTCAAGGGGTTGTTGTGAAATCTCTAGGGAAAAATCTAATATCTAAGCCTAATTTTAAAACTGCTACATACTAATTTTATTTATTAGAGTCAATCAGCATGCAATGCATTATATACAAATTAAAAGATTCTAAAATATTAATTACATTTTAATCCTATATAAGTTGAGGGGCCAATTAGGATCTGTCTTAGATATGACCCCTAATTCCTGAAAATTTAAGCAACATCCCTACCCATCTTTTATAAAGAGACTGAACACATGGTTTTAAAGTGCCTAGGTGGTTAGCTGCCTCCCTAATCAAGGCCATGGTAAGTCCAAATTTGCACTTCATTTGTTAGGTTTAGGTTACTACTTTGTAGTGCCCAAATTAGATTTAGGTTCTGAGGTAAATTTTTTTTTTTTAAATCTTAAGTCTTCACCCTCTGGAAATATAATCTCAAATTTCTAATAAAATGTTAACTTAAATATAAAAATTTATCTCCAAAAATATAAAGCCTAATACAGAGTACACTGAGATTGCCTCTAAGCCTCTCAGAATCCAGCACCTCCCACTTTCCTCCTTTGTCTGATTAATAAATGTTTAACATTGAGCTTTCTCCTTGAAAAAATTCTTACTTCTATTCCTTGTCTTCTACTTTGTAGTCAAAGGGTATGAAATCACTACTTTAACCAAGAGTTTTTATAGGAGCATACCTCCTAAGATGTAATTAACTATAGGGGCTTGCCCCTATAGGGATTTGGAAACCCCAAATTAAAATAAACTTATTTTATTCCTATAAAATAAGGGAAAAATCTATGGGATTGTAGATATCTATTTAAAAACCTCATTTCTAATTTTAAATATACTTATAAAATATTATTATTATCTTCCAAGGTAATATAATATTCTATTTATTCTATTTAATTTTAGAAATGATGAATTTTATAAAATCATTCTTTCTTTTGGGTATCTTAAAGAATGTTATATTCATTTTTTAAAATTATAAAATATTCTCTTTTTTACACCTAAATTAAAGAATAGATAAACTTTTCAAAAACAATAAATTTTTATTTTTAAACACATTCTCTAGAACTTCATGTTCATCTTTCAAGTTGATATATTATTCTTTGAATTGTGTTTGATCATAGAAATTTCTTTTATCAAAACCCTATTTTGATATTGAATCCATTATAATAATATTTTTTATAAAACCCCACACAGGGGCCTACAGTTTAAAAAAGATGGAGATAACACATCCTAAAAGACTCCAAAGCTCACTAAAAAACAACAATTGAAATAAAACCTAAGAGCCTCAAAATCCATCTAAATACAAACAAAGAGAAAGCAAAAGGGAGACTAGCTCAATCGAAAACAAATCATGAAGGAGACAGAGGAAAACTATGCCCAACAGTCAACTATCACATTTAGAGTAAAAGTGTCATCCAAATCTGAAGTCCATAGATCCAAAAATCAGACAATAGCAACCTGCACAAATCCCTCAAAAACCAACACCCCAAGGCACCAAAGAAGCAAACAATAGTTATTTTTTAGATTTCCTCTTTCTTCATTTACCCAGCCAAACGGTTGTACCTCGTATACCACCTTCCTGCCTAAACACTTCCTCTTCATCAACCTTAGAAGGAGAAATGAATAGCCTTCAAGCCAATCAATTTGCGCCCTAGTAATTTCCCCAGTTCTGATGCCCACATGGGCATTCAAGGCATTTACAGAAAGTAAAGCAACAGGAACATCAACTACTTGTTTAGTCACACCCAATCCCATAAAGGAGATCGATACAACTAGACCAACTAGCATCACAGGAGAAGTAATAGAAGGATCCAACTCACTAGAATTAATTCTCACCATCCCCATGTTAACATCTCAAAGTTTATTACCATTAATATTCATCAACATATTACCAAAAGCATCTTGGGGAACATTAAAGTAATTTTAAGAAGGGTCAACATCCACACCACAAAGAGGGATAATCTAATCAAAAACCATAACTAAACCATCTTAAGCATCAAAATCAGAAATAGGATTTATAATAAGACATGCTTCCAAATTGACTAAACAATTGATAAGCTCAGAAACCTCATCCACACCGTCATTAATACCAAAAGAAAGAGCCATCAGTATTCCTTCACCAAAAGCAACATCCTCAGTGTTGACATTGCTCATTTCCATAGCTAAAGCAACATCTATAACAATCACCTCATTAGCCATAACCTCAATATGACCAATAGAAACTACAGTGGGACACAAATTTTCCCTAGAACCTCCAACAACCACATTTTCAACCACGGTATTAACCTTCTCACCAAAATTACTATTAACAACCAAATAAATCACTGAATTTGAAGAACAACAATCACCAGAAAAGTGACCAATCGAATTACATTATACATAAAAATGGGGAAATTCCTCCATTACAACATGATGAATATAACCAAGCTTTTTAGGACTAATCCAAAATTTATCAAAATATTTTTTAGTAATTTCAAGCTCAACTAATACGTGTGCCATAGAGAGACAGGAGCCAGAAGAGGTCGCATGATCCACCTTAAGGGGACGGCCAAATAAAGAACACAATTCGTGAGGAATATAGGGCCAAATAAAATACAGTCGTAAGTTGGGGAATGAAATACATATCGATATGACAAGAGACTCCACACTAATATAAAGTGGAGGAGACCATTTGGTCACCTTCATGTAATAATTAAGAATAAAATAGGATCTATGAGAGAAAACTCTAGTATGATTGAGGTCATTCACCAACTTAATCAATACATGACTTTGGGACAACAATGCTATAGAAAATTCACCATTGAGCTTAAGAGCATAGAAAAACTTCCTAATAGTGTTGAGACTCAGATGCCTTGAGGGAAATAAACCAACCAAAGCAAACTTCAAAGAGGCGTAAGGGCGAGCACCTCATCATCCAAAATCCAAAGAGACAACAAACCAAAAAAAATTGATGGCTTGTGATCAATAAAATAGCCTCAAAAGAAATATCGAACAAAGCATCAGCACACAAGCAAGTTTTAATCTATCCCCATAAAAAACTAGGATTAACCCAAGGTTTAACTGCCATACCGGCTAGAAGGGCAAATGACCTAGAGAAAAAATGATAGATATAAGGAAGTAGATGAGACAGGACTTCCTTGAACAATCATGAATGATGCAAAATGCTTCCCAAATGAATAACACTAGCAAAATCCAAGCAACAACTTAGAAAAACACGTTGGAGAATAGATAGGGCAAAGCCCTAGCAGAGCGATTATGATGCTAGAAAGCAATATCCAGGGCCTTCAAATATAACTCTGAATCTACGATTCGAAGCATAAAACCACAAAAAATCCCAGAGCTCTATCACAAAGCTCGTCAAGCTTAGGTGCTATGGCTACACTCCCCTTTTTTAAAAATAGAAGAAAGTTACGACTGCCATGGCGGCGTCCAGCCTTCTACCCACTAGAGCAATGACCTCTACTATGCTGGTGGCGACTGCCATTATGAAGTGCACAGGCTAGATCAGATTAGTAGATTGCAGCCTTGATGATGAAGGAACATCGATGCAAAAAGGGTTTAGGCCCCCCCACACACAATCCATTGTAGAACATTATGTTAGTCTCCCGAGACTGTACTTTATTCTTAATGTAGTATTCAATTATAAAATATGAGAAATCAAAATTTGTGTGTCGATATAACATTTTTCCCCCAACAAGTAGACCATTTAAAAATTTTCATGAAATAGTTGTTCAGAAAGTAGGAGTGATGGGAAAAAATATGACAGTAATTCATATAATTCTCAAGCTTGATAAGAACATGCATAGGGTTAAGAATAGTGATCAGAAATTCACCGTTGAGTTTGAGGTTAAAGAAAAATTTGTGAATCACCTCAAGCAAAGGC
Organism: Dendrobium nobile; assembly: GCA_022539455.1. Taxonomy (NCBI): domain Eukaryota; kingdom Viridiplantae; phylum Streptophyta; class Magnoliopsida; order Asparagales; family Orchidaceae; genus Dendrobium; species Dendrobium nobile. The sequence goes on along the minus strand of CM039729.1, from coordinate 42,165,625 downwards.
CTATTTGTCGGAAATTTAGCAACTAGTGTAAACTTGAAAGGAGTTGTAAGAGCCAGAACCTCGTCATCTGAAATCCAAAGTGACAGTAATCCACAAAAAGATAAAAATTTTAGGTTAGGGAATTTAGAGCTCGAATAAGGAGAACAACCTGATAAAACCTCTCAAAAAGATTGAGATGAGGGATTGCCAGTGAAAAAACCAAGATCTCGAAGTCATTTACCCCCCATTATAACAAAAAACCAATGAAAACTATAAGAGTTAGGGCACAAAACATCGCTAAGAAGCTCGGAGAGGGATGCAACGATGAAGGAAGTGGTGCAAACAAGAAACCCTAATAGAGGTCATTTTTTTTTTTGGAAGAACATGATGCACGAGAAGAATTAGGATTAGCACTACAGGAAAATCAGTGATTACCGGCGGAAATTTCAGGCGGCTTTCCGGCGGCCACATTACCGGCGGCTTTCCAACGCATTTCCGAAGGTTTTTTCCCAAGGAATTTTCCGGCGGAATTTCCGGCGGCTTTTTCACATTTCCGGCGGCTTTTAAAAAATTAATGAAAATGAATAAAATTTTTACTATTTAAATGATTTAACAAAAAATTATAAAAACTTAGATTAACAATTTAATTTATTTTCATTTTAAAATTAATTAGTTAGTTATTTTTATTTTATATTAAATATTATTTTTTATTTTAAATTAAATATTTCATTTTTAAAATAATTAAAATATTAATTTATTTCTGTTATGAAAATACTTTAAATAAAAAAAATTGACAAAAATTTCGCATTTACATAACCGGCATTTCGGTCGGATCCCTGTAATTCCTCACGAATGACGCGCGTTCGAATCTAACCGAGAGCCGCGGGCGGGCGTGGGAACTGCGGCAAGCTGGCGGGCACGAGAGCCGCGGGGAACGGCCGGAGCGCCAGGCGGGGAGCGGGATCCGCGGGGAACGGCGGGCGGCGGCAACTTGGCGGGAGCGCCGGCACCCGAACGCGAGAGGGTTTTTTTTTTTTTGCCGCCGGAATAATTTGCCGCCGGTAAAAACCGCCGGAATTTGTTTTCCTACGCCATTTTTACCGGCGGTAAATTAACAGCCGGAAAACCGCCGGAGAACTACAAAACCGCCGGAAAAGGTTCAATTTCCGTCGGAAAAGGCCGCCGGTAATTCGTGATTTTCCTGTAGTGTAGAATTTGAAAAATTAGCAATTGGAATTAAAAATTTGGAATTAGGAAAAAATTAGGAAAACTAGGCAAAAAAATAGCAATTAGGAATTAGGAAATTAATTAAATTAGAAAAATTTGGAAAATTTAGAAATTAGGAAATTAATAAAAATTAAATAGAATTAGGAAAAATTAGGAATTAGGAAAAAATTAAGAATTAGGAAAATTACAAAATTAGGTAATTAGGAATAAAACTTTGGAAATTTGGAATTAAGAATTAGCATTAGGAAAACAAAATTAAGAATTAGGAATTAGGAAATTAAAAAAAATAAAAAAATTAGGAAAATTATGAGTTAGAAATTAGGAATTAGGAATTAGAAATTAAAATTTGGAATTAGGAAAATTATGAATTAGGAATTAGAATTAGGAATTAGACATTAGAATTAGGAATTAGAGTTAGTAAAATAGGAAAATTAGGAAAATAAAAAATTTAATTAAGAGTTAGAAAATTAAAAATTAAAATTAGAAATTAAATTAAGTTAGAAATTAAGTTAATTAGGAATTAAGAATTTGGAAATTAAATTATGATTTAGGAAATTAAGAATTAGAATTAAGAAATAAGAAATTAGGAATTAAGAAAAATTAATAAAATTTGGAAATTAGGAATTTTGAATTTAGGAAAAAAATAAAAAATTAGGAATTAGAAATGAGGAAAAACAATAAAATTTGGAAAATTTAAAATTAGGAATTAAGAACATTAGGAAATTAGAAATTAGGGAAATTAAAGATTAAGGAATTTTTATTAGAAATAATTAAGAATTAGAAATTAAAAAATTAAGAAATTAGGAAAATTAATTAGAATTAGAATTAGGATTTCAAAAAATAGGAATTAGGAATAAAAAAAATACAATTAGAAATTAGGAATTAGGAATAAGGAATTAATAAAAAATTGGAGTTAGGAAATAGGTATTAAGAATTAGGAATTTAGAAAATAAGAAATTAAAATTTATGAAATTAAATTAGAAAATTAGAAAAAAAAATAAAGAATTAGAAAAAATTAGAAAAAGAATTAGGAATTAAAAAATTAGAGAACAATAGAATTAGGAATTAATGTAAAATTATTTAGAAAAATTAGGAAAGTTAAATTAGAATTAGGAATTAGGAATTAAGAATTAGAATTAGGAGTTAAGAGTTAGAAATTAAGAAATTTTAATTAGGAATTAGAAAAAAACCACTTTTATACAAATCCTTAATCCTCATTATAAGAATTCAAACCATAAATACTCAATCTTAAACCCTAATAGTAAAAATTAAGCCTTAAACCCTAAAACAAAAACAAAAACCCTAAATATTAATTTAAAACCATAATATGGAAATTTCAGAAATGAGGAAAATATTCAGAAACCTATCTTGCAAATGAAAGTGCTTTATTTTGATCTGATGAAGGTTAGGGATGTGCATCTGGTGAGCTAGGTGAATGTGTTGAAGTTGCTCCAATTCCTGTTCGAAACTCTTTTGCAGCTCAAATGAATGTATAAAAGAGAAAAGAAAACATCAAAGTCTCGGAATTACAACTGGGTAATTTCTTATCTGAAGATCGAATGATTGTTAGATTGCATGAGAAAATTGAAATGGATAATTTAAATAAGCTTATCAACTCACTGGTAAAAAAAATATTTGGAGGAGATGCTCCATTATCGGTGATCAGTTCAGATCTCACGAGACAATTATCTCAATATGGAAAGTTTCACCTCACTATGCTTGTCATGGGGTGGGTTCTTTGCTCATTTTTTTAACTGTAGCAAATTGAATCAATTTTATTAAATGGACATTGGTTTTTTAATGGTCGAATAATTGGATTAGATAAATGGTCCCAATGCTTCTCTCCAACTTCACTTAAAGGATTCACAGCTCAGATTTGGATCAAGTTATCAAATCTTCCTCTTCATCGTTGGGATGATATCAATATTTGTAGAATTACATCAATGGTTAGAAAACCATACTTACTAGATGGGAACATGTTTCAATGGTGAATAAGAGAGTTCGAATAGGTTTGTGTCTGGATTAAGCTTGATATGAAGTTACCATTAGGTGTTCAGGTGGAAGGTAGTTCTGGGAAATTCTATCAGAAGATAGAATATGAACGATTCCCCAACTTTTGTTTCAAAAGTGGATTGATTGGTCACAATAAGGATGTTTGCAGAGAAGGTGAATTCGAATCCAAGCTTCAAGAGAAGGCAACATGTTCTCAAATCTTAGATGTAGTGAAAGATATTCACGATAATTTTGGTGAGGCCTAGAGCAAGGACACAACAAGCTATGGTCCATGGTTGGTTGTAAACCATGGAAGAAAGAAGGCTAAAAGCTATTTTAAAAAAGTTATTCATCACCCCTTGGATAATGCTGTGTGGAGAAGAACATATGTAAGAAAAGCCAATGCTAAAGAATCAACTGTTGAAGACAATGTTTTTATGGTTAGAAAGATTGAATTTGATAAATCCAATGCTAGAGTTTTTCCAATTTCTAATATTCCTTATCCAGAAATAAATATTGTTAAGCTTCTCAGCCTAACAACAATGTTTCTTCCAAGGAATTTTTACCAGATAGGGAGGAGAGTATTAACATTCCAGTAATTAAAAAAAGATTCAATGTGCTAAGTGATCCAGTTGAAGATGGGGAGATTATTAAGAATAATGTAGATGATTTGTCGATTGTGGAAGAACCACCTGACAAGGAAAAAGCTAAAAAATTGATCGAAAATGTAGATTCAACTGTTCAAAGCAAGAATGTTGACTCCAATCATGTTAAAAAGAAGAAGTCAAAAAAGTTGAAAGACCTTGGGCCATTCAGTTCCAACCCAAGGAGTAGAAGATTGGAGATGGAAATTAAAAGTATAATGGGTGTTCTTCCCCTCTCCTACATTAATGAATTATATAGCATTCTGGAATTGTAGAGGGGCAAGAAAGAAAGGTGCCTCTCTATATCTTAAAGAGTTTGTCAAATTACATAGTGTTCTTTTTTTGTGATTGTTATAGACTAAGTTGTATTCCTTTGATATAAAAGAAGCGAAGTTGCTAATTGGTGATGGTTGGGATTATGTTATGGTGCCTTCAGATGAGTTATCAGGAGGTATTATAGTTTTATGGAATTCTTATTATGCTGATTTTTGTATAGTTGATTCTTCTTTCCAATGTATCATTGGAGATTTATTAATTATCGGTAAAGGTAAATGGATGGTTGCTTTGATATATGTAAACAGAGACATGTATAGAAGGAGAGACCTTTGGGATATATTGGAATTGCACCCTTCAAAAGAATATCCTATGGTTGTAGGTAGAGATTTCAATTGTCTCGCTTCTAGGGGAAGACAAGAGAGGATGGAAAAATTATCAATTTTCTCAAGGGCTTAAAGAAATGAAGGATTTCTTTGCTAATAATGATTACCATGAGGTAGGATTTATTGGCCCTCAGTTTACTTGGTGCAACAACAAATCTAGAGGGTCTCATATTATAGAAAGATTGGACAGGTGCTTCCTTAACTCTATGGCGTTAAATTCTTCTTCTCATCTGGTTAGTAGGCACCTAACTCAAATAGTTTCCGATCTTTTTCAAGTTATTATTAATTTCCTTTACTTAAAACCTTCCTCTAAAAATATCATTAATTTTGAGGATGTTTGGGCATCCTATCCGGCATCTTTATCTGTGGTGAAGGAGTGGAACAAATCATATTTGCTAAGTTACTCTTATATATTGAATTCAAAATTTAAAAGAGATTTAAAATCTCTTTTCTTCTTGAGTAAGGCTAAATTAAAAAATTTGAACCTTCTGAAAGAGAACATGATGGAAGATATTTTGAAATTGCAAACAAAGGATTAAGATATGGGATGGCTAACTGGAGAAGAATGTTGGATATTGAAAGCTAAGGTGAATGAACTCAATGCTACTATGGCTCGGTTGAATGCATGGTGGAAACAAAGAGCAAAGGTCAAATGGATGCTTGATGGTGATAGTAATCAATATTTTTCCACTCATTTGCTAGTGCAAGGAGGAACTCGAATAATATTGTTAAGATAAATGATGATAATGGGAATTTGTTGGAAGAGCTTGATCAAATAGAAGATGCCCTGCTTTGGTTTTTCAGCCAAAAATGGAGATAGAGGAATTGTACCATGAATAGTTGGCCTTTGCCGAGGAATTATTTAAATGAAGATGATATACTATTGCTAGCATATGAGTTCTCGGTGGAGGAGATTGAGATGGTTCTAAATCAATTAGGTGGCAACATTGCCCCTGGTTGTGATGGCATTTCTTCCTCATTTATATAAGCATCTTGGAAAATCATCAAAGTTGATTTTGTGAATGTTATTAAACAATTTCTTTGTCTTGGTGAGATGGATAAATCTTGGAAGGAAACTTTAATTGTTCTCATTTCTAAAGTTTCAAATCCTTTGCTTAAATCTAATTTTAGACCAATTAGCTTGTGCAATTAGGTTTACAAGGTGGCGACAAAAGTTCTTTTGAATATATTAGTTTCAGTTATTCCTAAACTCAACTCGGAGGAGTAGGTGGCTTTTATCAAATGCTGATCTATCTTGGACCATGTGTTGGTTGCTCAGGAGTTGTTCCAAAAATTCAAGTATTCTAAATCATCCAAACAGTTTGTTTTATTTAAAATTGATATGGAGCAAGCATATGATTCAATGAGTTGGGTTACACATAAATATATCTTGAATTATTTTAATTCTCTTCTAACTTCTCAAAGCTAATTTTGGAATGTGTGGGAGAACCAAGATTTTCAATGATCATTAATGGTAAATTATTCAAGTGGATAGAAGCTAAGAGTGGCTTTTGTCAAGGTTGCCCCTTGTCACCTCTTCTTTTCATTCTTTGTTCCCAATTTATTTCTACTGCTTTTGCTCAAACTTCTATTTGGATTAGCATTTGTCTAAATGGTTCATGAATATCACACTTATTATATGCATATGATGTGATGATTTTCTCTGAAGCTAAAAAGAAGGTGGCAATTGAGATTAAGGACATTCTTTCCAATTTCAGCAAATGGACCGGTCAATGTATTAATTTTAACAAATGTGCCATTCTTTTTGGTAATATCTTTCATAGAAGAAAAAGAATTTCCATTACTTGTATTATGGGGTTCAAAGAAGTTAAAGAATTTCTTTATCTTGGTATAAAAATGGCATTAAGGAGATTAATGGCTGCTGATTTTTAATTCATCTTTAAAAAATCATTAAGGATGCTCAACATATGGGGTAGCAAGTTCATATCCTTGGCTAGCAAGTTAACCCTTATTAAATCGGTTATTTTTTCCTACCCGAACTTCTATAGTACACTCTCTCTTGTTCCATTTCGTGTACTTGAAGAAATTGACAAATGGTGTTGGAGTTTCTTATGGAACAAGTCAAATGGTAGCTTGGGAATTCATTATGTTAGTTGGTGTAATTTGTGCAAGCTGTTAAAATGGGGTGGATGTAGTTTGAATTCCTCAACTTCTAAAGTTGCTGCTTTTAAAGCTATATTAGCTTGGCAGTTTCTACAAAATAAAGATCCTCTCCTACATAAAACTCTAGCTCTTAAGTATGGCAAAGAGGATGAAGCTGAAGATAATAAGAAAAATTCATCATCTTCAGGGAAGTTAATCTGTGATGGTGGTAAAGTTCTTATTCCTTTTATGAAATGGAATATTGCAAATTCATCATTTATTGATGTTTATAGAGACAAGTGGATATTGGATAGAAGAATCAACAAATGGCCAACTTTTGTTGTGCCTCATAGTGATGAGGTTTTCATGTTGGACAAATTTATTGTAAACAAAAACTAAAATGTTGCTTAACTGCTGAAGGTGTTTGGAAGTGAATTGGGGGAACTAATTCTACAAATCAATCTTAAAACAACTCAATGGGATGATGAGCAGGAGCTAATTTTTCAGAATTTAGGGAAGACTCTTTCTGGATTTATTTTTAAATTTATACAACAACCTCAAGATGAACCAAAATTTTATAAATGGATCAAAAGAACAAAAGTGAATCGTTGGGTTGAGGTGTTCTACTGGAGGCTATTTAAAAATGCATTACAAACTTATCAGTTCTTAGCACATAGAACATTACAAATCAATGAAACATGTCCAAGATGCTGGAATGGTATTGAGGATGTGGAGCATGTACTTGTCAAATGTAGCAAATTAAATTATGTGATTTCCCTGTTAAACAATTGGGGATTTGGAATTCCCATGTTCATTAATTTTGAAGATTGCTGCTCTTGGATGGAATCAATTGCATAACATGATTGTATGCTTCTTAACTTGTTTTTCAATGTTGTGTTTCTTTCATGGAAGGCTAGGAACAAACTATTACATGATGGAGTTGTAAAAAGTTCAAATGCAATTATTGCAAGTGTCGTCAACCTTTCTTCATTTTCTAAAATGGTTTTTAACATAAGCTCAAAAAGATGGGATGTTAATCAAGCTTTTAGGATATCTAATACTTGGCATCCCCCTCCACCAGATTGGTTCAAGATCAATGTAGATGCATCACTTGGTTCTGCTTATAGAACCGATATTAGAGGTGTGATCCGTGACTGCAAAGAAAGGTTCTTATTGGATTTTGGTAAATCTTGCATACATTGGGACATTTCTCAATTGGAGCTTTTAGCAATTAGAATATTGAAAGTAGTCAACAAAGATTGGATGTTCAAATATAAGGGAGCAATCATTAAAGGTGATAACTCGAATATAATGAGGATTCTACATCATGCTTTGTTGGATGTCTTCAAGGAGATGGAAGACTTTGAGTTTTTTAAAGAAATTAATTATTTCATCTTTAAATGTGTACATAGAGGTAGCAACAAGCTAGCATATATGTGTGCTAATCTTGCTCTTGTTAGCAATTTCATTTGGGTGTATTTGTGCTTGAATAAGATTCCTCCTACTTTCGTTTGTTTGTAGTTTGCTTTTTTTTTCTACTAATGCATTTATTGCTCTTTTCAAAAAAAAAAAAATTAAATTAAAAACCATAAACTAAAAACAAAGAATCTAAACCCTAAAAAAAAAAAATCTTAAATCCCAAACCATAAATATTACTCTAAAACCTTAAATCCTAAAATAAAATCCTAAACATTAACTTCTTATCCCTAAACTCTAAACCCTAAACACTAAAGAATATATTTTTTGACATTAAACCCTAAATAGTAAAAGGAAAACCATTTGTAGCTCTTCTGAGTAGTAAAAAGCTGATGGTCTCCTCTAAGGATTCTGTAATTTTTTTTCTTAATTAATACGTAGGCCCCTGGTGGGTTTCATTTAAAAAAAAACATTAAAAAAATTTAAACGGTAATAAAAAATAGTAAATTTAAAACCCTAAACCCTAAATATGCAAAACTTTATCCCTAAATATGAAAATTCAAACCATACAAACTTAATCTTAAACACTAACCTTTAATCTTAAATCTTAAACCCTAAACAAAAATTATAAACCCAATACATTAATCTAAAACCCTAAACACTAAGCTAAATTTCTAAACCTTAAACCCTAAACCCTAAACACTAAACATAAACCCTAAATAATAAACCCTAAACTCTAAACCCTAAACTCTAATCCTAAACCTAAACCTTAACACTAAATCTAATCCAAAAAACCTAAACCATAAATGTTGAACCCAAAATTTAAACTCTAAACCCTAAATACTAAACTCTAAACTAAATACCCAAAACCTTATTCCCCAAACCTCAGACTTTAAACTAAACCTTAACACTTAAATTATTAATAATAAACCATTAACCAAAAAAATAATAAAATAAATAATAAAAAATTGAAAAATAAAAATAAATAAATTTAAATAAATAGATAAAAAATAAATAAATAATAAAAAATAATAAAAATTGAAAAATTAAAAAAAATTAACAAATTAAAAAGTAGTTAAAAATATTAAAAAATAATAATAATAAAAATTAATAATGAAACTTTAAACAGGTAAGAGCGCATGCGGGAGCTTTCTTGGAGCATTCTTGGAGTTATCAGGTGATCTTCTTCTTTAATGGCATTTTTGAGATTCTTCTAATAATTTCTGGTTTGGTTTGCTTTCTCTTCCTTTCCTTGTTTATTTTTTTTTTCAATTTGTTTTGTTTTTTTGGTATGGCATTGGACCCTTTAAGGGTCTCAATGGGGACTCCGATGAATGAAGATTTAGCTCAAATCTTTTGATCATGCTTTAATTCGAAATTTTCTTGAAAAATCTATCAATACTACTTCATTGCCTAATACGGTTTTGTTTGTGGAAGATTTTGCTATGGAGACGGAAATAGAGAATGAAATAGAAAATAAGCAATGTGGTGTGAACAAAGCTTCTATTTCTTTCGCGGAGGAAAATTCTTCTAAAATTTCTTGTGCTAATTAGGAATTTGAAGAAGTAGAAATTGATTCTACTTCATATAGTGAGCAGGATTTGGCATTTAACAAATGAAAAGATGCTTTTGTTAATAATATTAGACAAAAAAATAAGAGCTGAATAAGGTTTCAAAGGATAAAAAAATCTAGCTAAATATATCTCTTTTTATAATTAATGATTATATTCTTAATTTAGAATGTGAGAGGGATTGGTTCTCTCTCGAATAAGAATAGAGTTAGGAATTTATGTCGTCTTCATTACATTGAATTTCTTGTTATTACTGAACCTATGATTTGTGTTTCTAAGTTTAAGCAAATGGGCAGATTATTTTGTTTCTAGAATTTTTTTCTCTAATTTTCTAGTAAAATTTGGTTATTTTTATCTAATAATGTTTCTTGAGATATTATTTATGACTTTCAACAAGTTGTAATTTTTTTTTTTTTTTTTTTGATGTTTATGTTAAAGCTTCAATTGTATATAATGCTTGTAATAGTTGGAGAGGAAATTTTTTTGGGATTAGATTTTGTCTTTTCTTCTAATATAAATGAGCCTTGGTTTGTTGGAAGAGATTTCAATACTCTTCTCCATGCTAATGAAGGGAGAGGGGGTAAACCTTTTAATATGCAATCTTGGAAGATTTATCTAAAATGATAATTAACTTTAACCTTTCGAATATTAGTTTTATTTATTCAAACTTTAATTCAAACACTAGTAAATTATGGCAAATGTTAGATAGAATTTTATTTAATCATCTTGTAATTGCTAAATGACCTATTACTTTGGTTGTACATCATAGAAGGAGCTTGTATGATCATTTCCCTTTATTATTTTCTATAAAGAAGGAGAATAATGCTTATAATAGTATTCCTACTTTTAGATTTCAAAACAAGAGGATTCATCATACTAAATTTCTTAATGTAGATGAATCTAACTGGAATGCCTCTTTTGTTCATGGCAATTCGGTGAAGCGTATTATCAGACTTTGGTTTAAATTAAAAAAGTTATAACATTACCTTAACAGGCAGAATAAGCATCAATTTAAAAATATTTTTGCCAACATTAAAGCGAAGGAAAAGAAGGTTTGTGATTTAAAAATGCTTGCTATGAATTATCATATTTTTTTAAATGAGTTGAATTTGGCCAAAGACCAACTTATTAATTTTTAAGACATGGAAGAAACATTTTGGAAGGAAAAAGCTTCTTGTCATCATATTTCTGAGGGGGATAGAAACACTAAATATTTTCATGCCTTAGTTAATTAAAATAAATCTATTAATAATATTAATAAAATTAAGGATTAAAATGGTGTGTTAATTTCGAATATATTTGTTTATGATTCAGTTATTAAACATTTTTTAAATATTCTTTGAAAAAATGTTTATATTTAGCAATTATCTAATCCTCGTTTTATTGATAATATTATTTCTATTGATGATAATATTTCCCTTACTTGTACTCCTTCTAAAAATTAGATTTTTTCTGCTGTTATGTCTATGAATGTGGATTCTACTACTGGTTTGGATTGTTATATTACTCTTTTCTTATAAAAATGTTGGCATATTATTAAGAATGATTAGATTGATGTAGTCTTTGATTTTTTGATAGTAAAAAAAATCCTAAGTACTTTATTTCTACAACAATTGTTTTTATTCCAAGGAAGGACAATCCTAAAATTTGGAATGATTTTAAGCCTATCAGTTTATGTACCTTTTTAATAATCTTCATTCCAAAATTATTTCTTTGAGATTGGGATCTTTCTTACCTAGTATAATTTCTCTTCACAAAATTTGATTTGTTAAGGGTAGATTGATCTCTAATAATATCTTACTTACATAAGAATTTGTTCATGATTTGGACTTTAAGATTAGAGGTGGTAACATGTTATTCAAAATTGATATTTCAAAAGCATATGATATGATTTCATGGAAATTTTTATATAATGTGTAATCCCTATTTGGCTATTCTAAAAAATTTATTCTTCTAATTCAAAATATTGTGGATAATGCTTAGTTTTCTATATTGCTTAATAGTGTTTCTTCTGGTTTCTTTCATTCTACTCAAGGGCTTAGGCAAGGAGATCCATTATCACCTTATTTCTTTATCATAGCAATGGAATACATTTCTTGACGTATTAATGCTATTTTTGAGTTTAATTCAAGTATGTACTTTAGAACTAGAGCTAGCTTTCTTATTGCACATTTATGTTTTGCAGATGATTTAATTATTTTCTATAATAGGATTATTCATCATATCAAGAAAATTAAAAAATTTCTTGCTCATATTTGGAAAGTAGTTTAGCTATTAATAATTCTAAATGTTCTTTCCTTACTTCAAAACATATATGTTCTTCTAAGATTAATAGAATTTCTACTTTTACTCATTTTTCTCATCATAATTTGCCTTTTAAATATCTTGGAGCTCCTATTTATAAAGGTTTAAAAAATATCATCCCTTTGATGAAATCATTTAAAAAATGTGTAATAATATTTCTTCTTCGGAGCATCATTTTTTTTCATTTGGTGGTAGACTTACCATTCTTAAAATTACTCTTAATTCTATGACTTTTTATTTATTCAAAGTTGTAAAACCTAATGTTGATACTATATGAAGCATGGAAAGAATTCTTAATAAATTCTTTTGGAGCTCTAGTTCTAATGTGAATAGAATGCATTATACATCTTGGTATAAACTTTGTGGTGCTTTAAATGTGGGTGGTTTAGGTTGTAAGAAAATTCCTGATTCTATTCATGTGTTATATTTAAAAATGTGGTGGAATTTTAGAAAAAATCAAAGTCTTTGGGCTAGTTTTATGAACTTTAATTGTTGTCAAGGCAAGCATCATTTATGTTGTTTTTTATAAATATGGGGATTCTTTTATGAACTTTAAACGATTCTGAAGCATAGTTGGCCTAAAATGCCTTCTGTGTCTTCATCTTCCCTTTATTTTATTTCGGCTTTGCCTTGCCCTTCTCCTTAGTTGGATGGATCTTTATGTTGGGGCAAACAGCTCGGAGGTGACCTAGTTTTCTGCACTTAAAGTAAATTATGTCAAATGAAATTTTAGTATCCACGGAGCTTTTACCATTGTTCCAGTTGTTTTGATGACGCCTTCATCTTATTTTTAGAAAATTCTTGAATTTTTAGTTCATCAAGAATATATCTTCTTCCTTGACATGAGTTGTTTGCTTTAAGAGCCAGCATTCACTCCTTCTTTTCTTCAGTATCATTTTTCCTTTGACTCACTCCTTGCTTGTAAGAAATGTGTGACCCAAGTAAATTATCAATTGAATAAACATTTAAATCTTTGGACTTAGTAATTTTAGTGATTTTAACATCGTAAGAACTTGATAAGCATCTTAAAAGATTATTTACTTTTTGAGAAATAGAAATCTCTCTTCCTAGCCAATGCTACGATGTCACTATCTGGGAGAACCTAGTATACATGTCAGATATTGTTTCATAAGATTTCATTCAATAGAGTTCATAATCATGTAATAAAATATTTAATTTAGACCATTTAACCTCACTAGTTCCTTCTTATGTTATACACAGTCTATCCCAAATCTCCTTACCAGTAGTACAAGTGAATACTCTCATGTTGTCTTCTAATTTCAATGCATAAAAGAAACAATTCAAGCATTTTGCATTTAATTGCACTAAATACCTATCCTCATTGCTCCATTCACTAAATGATATTTGAGTTTTAACACCATTCAAAAGTTTAAAATGTACATTGTATCCTTCCTGCACGAACATCCACATGCTGTAGTCCATTGATTATAAAAATATAGACATTCATATTTTCCAAAATCAAATGGTGTGTTGTCAAATAAGGGTGGACAAGTCATGGAATAACACTCCACAGTTGTACGATTATGAAATTATGTCATGATCAATTTTTTCAAGGTTTTCTAAAACAATATTTTTAAAACCTCGCTCGGATACCAATTGAAAGTATGAGACGCGCCAAGAGGTGGTGAATTGGTATTTTTTAAAATAAAGATCAAAGCCTAAATAGGAGTTCTACCTTCTTATAAAAATTTTAAAAAATAACTTAACTAATTAAAAGTGGAATATACTGATTAAAATTCTATTGCAATAGAGGTGATGAAATCTTAAAATGCAGAACATAGTATAATAAAATTCTCACCAAGCAGTTATAGTGGTTTGGTCACATGAACTAAATCCACTCCCCAGAGTCCACTTCGGGATTTACACTACTCAAAAGTAATTCTCCTTCTGCTCCCACAAGAAAGCGAAGAAGCCTTTACATAAACTCACTTTCACCTTTCGCTGTGTGGCGGAGTGCCAGATGCTATGTCACGCTCCCAGAGATGGTAGTGGACCTTCTTATTTTTCTCCATCCTAGAGAAGGCAGTGGAGCTTCATGGAACTTGACCTTGAAGGCTCTCCCCCTAGAGAGCTCCCACAGGACTTAACCTGGCCATAGGAGGAGCAAGCATGCAGCAGGCTTGGAGCAACCGTGTGATCCCCTCATACTCCTTCCTCATAAATTCACCTTCTCCTTCCTCTCACAAGCCCTTAATCTCTTCAAGAAGCTCAATCTCTAGAGTTCACTTCCATTGTCATGTTCATCTCTCTCTCTCAAAAGATAAATGTATTGAATATAAATCAGGCTTAAAGAAGCCCTAAAAATTTAATTTAGCCATTTATGTTTGTACAATATGATCACTATCATATAATATGATTGTTTAAAAAGCTTTCATCTTGGTGTGAAGGAGTACTATTAGGCAATAATGAGTTAATAGATTATACAATACAATACAAATATCATCTAGTATGATATACTAAATGTTTTCTATTACAGGATGAATGCTGGGATGAACAAAATTTGTCTTTGTTTATTGTTCGATATAATCCAACTCATACAGTGCGATCAGTTAAAATATTCAGTTTGTCCAGCATGATGTTTACATCATACAGTTTAGTTAGTTAAAAAATTTTCTTAAATTAATCTGGCGGCAAGGATTTCAGGTTCGAATGAGAAGTACAGTATAATCATTATCATACAATATGATTAGTTCACAGAAGATAGCAACTTAGCCACAGTGTATCATACTGTATTATTAAAAATTATATAGTACAATCAACATAAAAAATAATTTTTTACCATAAAACAAAAATCTCCCCCTATGTGTGTGCATGGTTACTCAATTTACATATACTTTTTGTGGCCAAAATCAAGAAAAAAAAGTAATAAAAAAATACAAAGTAACATACTCCTTTTTATCCTATTATACCTAATCACTAGTCTTCTTTTGTCTTATGCAGTGTGTGATCTCCCTGAAATGTTAGTACTTGAAAAAATTTGAGTATAATTAGTTCATTAACCGTAGCACTAGTGAATACTGAAGAGAGAGAAGCTTTAATTTTTTTTTTGTTGATGGCGATTTATGATATCCTTGTTTACAATTTTTCAGCTCCCCTTCGATGACATTGGAGGATCATCGGCCTCCACTGGCTGGTGGTTCCTTCATTGCCCGTCCTCCTCCCACCTCATTGAGGAAGTTTTCGTGTCAAACTACAGGTTCGTCTCCTCCTGCATTTGGAGACTCTGGCTGTGAGCAAGAGAATAAATTAAGGTTTTTAAAATATCATCCTCTGGTAATAAATGAAGGAGGATTAGTAGTCTAGAAAAAATAATTAGAATGTTTTGGAAAGGGGAAAAATGTTTTGATTGAGAATGATTATAAATTTCAATCCAATGAGGTTCGTTATTCTGACATAAATATTCATCTAGTTTCTGGCATTTCTATCCCATCTACAATTAGTATCCCTACCTCTTGTGAAAATGTCGCTACAATTTCTATAAGTTCTACAAAGGGAGATTTGAATCCTGGTATAGTTAAGACTCAGATTATTGATGATTTGGAAATAGAAGTTATTTCTGTTGGTGTAAATGGGCAAAGTGGAATAGATGTGAGCAAACAAAAAGTTGATCTGATTATAGTTTGTGAATGCAAATCAAGAGAATTGGGGAATTGTAATATACAAATAAATTGCTCTGATATCTCTAGACCAGAGAATTTGATGGTTGGGAATAATGCATGGAGGAAAAAAACAAACATCAATGTTTCTAAGCTAAACTTTTTGAAGGCTTTATTGAAGACAAGTATGTAGTTAAACTTCATATCGAGAATGAGCTGGATAACTCAAACAAATTATGACCAAAGGATGCTCGAGGGACTGTAATATGGAGAAAATTAATGATCATATTTTTGGAACTCGTTCACTATGAATTTGGTTTTTAGACCTAAGTTAATGTACCAAGGTTAACCAAGAGAGGGAGTGAATTGGTAAATTAAAAATTATAATTCTACTCTTCGATTTTTAGAAAACCTTTTTAATTATTAATGCAAGTTAAATTTAAAGTTTAAAAATAAACTTTTCAACCAGAGTAAACAACTTGAAATTAAATTAAATGCGGAAGAAAAACAAGAAAGAACACACCGGATGTATAGTTGTTCGGTCAAACCTTGATCTACGTCCAATGCCCAGAGGCACCCTCTGAGTATTGCATTAATACCACAAAGTGACTCTCCTTTTGCCCCCAAAGCAAGGCGGAGAAGCCTGTACAAAATCACTTTCACCTTCCCCAGTGCGGCGGAGGAGATGGGTCCTTTGACACCAAAGAGATCTTCTTCTTCCCAAAACTTCCCTCATGATGACCCTTGAATCCGATGGTACTGAGGTGCAAGTTCACCGGAGCAACCATGTGAATATCCCTTCCACACTCCCTTGAAATCCCCTCCAAGGATCTTCTCCCTCTCAAACTCCACCCTTTCCTCTCTCTCATTTGAGTTCTCTCTTCTAGTTTTCTCCAAAAGAATGAAGACACAATGACTGCCAAAGATACACTTTGTCTTCATTTTACACTCTCCAAGTATCGTTATAGAACCAGGCCGATGTTGTTGAACTTCACTTGAGAGCAATCAAAGGAGATGGGCAAAAACAAAGAGATCTTAGCTATAAGTAACCTTGTGAATCCCTCACAAACCCCTCACTTGATCTCCCACTCTTCACTCATACAATCTCTCCCAAACACTCACACTCAATGATCCCTCTCAAGAGAAAATAACTCCAAAGGCATTTGTAATAGTTTCTAGGACTCCTTATATAGAGAGGACAAGAAAAATCGTCCAAAAAATTACTAATTTCAAGTTTTTCTACACAGTGGATAGTACCGTACGAACCTGAGTTAGTCCCGTACGAACTGTAGAAAAACTATCCTGTACGAACAATTTGTGAATCAATACAAACTAAATTTGTCCTGGGACGAAATATGTTCATCCTGGGACGAAAAGTATATCAAAGGTCGGTTCCAAAAATTGCAGAACATTGCCAGAAACTGCCATAGTCGGTTCCCTTCATCCTGTGATGAATTCAATTCGTCCTGGACAAAATTTGTCCATAGAGCAATTCGTCCTATCACGAATACGCTTCGTCCTGAACGAGATTTCTCTAGAGGGCAATTCTTCATAAGACGAATATACTTCGCACTGGACGATCAGGACTTAGAAAAATTTTTCTTCAATTCATGTTCATTCCATTGCTCTTATGAGGAGATAACTGACCTGATCATCCTGTACGAACTAGGTTCGTCCCGTACGATCAGTACAAATTTTGTAAGATCTCCTTAAGTGTGTGTGTGTGTGTTTATTCACTCAATTACAGTCACTCCCTCTCAATTCAAAGAACAATTAAAGGCTTCAATTTACAAAGGATTGCATGCTGAATTTGATTTGAAGTCTTCGCAGTTTGGAGTTCAATTTTCCTGAAATGTTAGTATACACAAGAGCAAAAACAAATCTTCAAAAAGTGTAAGGAGATAACTAAACATAAAATAATAATATTTGAAATGATCAAAACTATACATGTGGCAATAATGTAAAATATGCAAATAGCAACTCTCTTAACACATATTACCGCAGGTTGTGGTAAATTGAAGAAGGTTATATCTTGGCTTATTAAATGGGGATATCAACTTCCTCAATTTCACAGTTTTGAAGATTGCTTAATAGCTTTGCATATTCTGTCAAAAAGAAATCCAATCCTTATAAACATTTATTGCAATGTAGTTTTTCTCACTTGGAAGAGTAGAAACATGTTAATACATGAAGGGAGAGAAGAAATAGATTTTTTCATTGCAGTAAACTCTCTTTCTATTGCTATTATTGTTCCCTCTATTAACATTCATTCGGAAAAATGGGATGTCAACTAGCAAAAGCTATTTTCCTCTTTCCATTCTCCTCTGAAAGTTCGTTAGGGATGTTAAGCCCTATAGAACTGGCCCAAGGCTAACCAAGAGGGGTGGGGGGGGGGGCGAGGTGAATTGGTATTTTTTAAAAAAAAAAAATCTTTAGGCATAGCACAAATACAAACCAAATCACCACAAAGAAATAACATGTTGCAAAAATAAATACAGAAGCAGTAAAAATAAGAACATAAGGATTTATAGTGGTTTGTTCAACTCGACCTACGTCCACTCCCCGGAGGCGCCCTCTGAGTATTACACTATAATCGTGACTCTCCTTTTGCCCCCACAGCTAGGCGGAGAAGCCTTTACAAACACCTCTTTTTGCCACACCCGGCAAGGAAGAGAACCTTCCTCCTGAAGTAGGCAGAGAACCTCGATCGCTTGCTGGAACTTACCTCTCACAACCCTTCCAAGGACAAGATACTCTAGGGAAGAAGAAGTGGAATAATGCTTGAAGCAACCCTTGTGAATCCCCTCACAAGCTCTCCCTCATAAGATCCTCTCTTTCTCTCTCCCACTCTCTCTCTCTCCTTTAGGTTTTCTTAGGTCAAGACAGCAACCAAGGATTATAAAAATGTTGAACAAGAGCTCTTAAATAAAAGAGCTTTAAAGGAGCTCATTAATTGCAAGTTGCAGACAATATCGTCCAGGACGATATGAACATCGTCCTGGCCGATCAGTACAAATCCCATGAGATCGGCCAGGGCATCGCCCTGAATGCAAACTGGATGATTAAAATTGGCTTGATCGTCCCGGACAATATCACGATCGTTCAGGCTGATCAGTTCAAATCAGAGGAAAATTGTCCAGAGCATCACCCTGAATTTGTGCTGGACAATATTAATCGTCTAGGAGTAACTAAGTGTTTTTGAATAGATCATCCTGGCCGATCCTGAGATCATCCAGGACGATGTGATTGTATCAATCATCCTTAATTACTTTCTTGATTTGTCTGACTAATTAAGGCATAATTTGGCATATCGTCCAGGCCGACGCAGTATCGTCCTGGCCGATTGCCAAAAAGACAGAATACCTTAATTGTTTATGTCAGCAATTTCTTTCTATTTTGATCCTATCGTCCTGGCTGATACACGTATCATCCAGTCCGATTTACTAATGAAGGATGCCTTAATTAAGAACCCCTGATTAGAATTTTTGTTTTAAGTCGGATCGTCCATGACGATGTAAATATTGTCCTAGCTGATTTGAGTAAAAATAGAATTTCTAAGTCTCTCAAGTGTGTGTGTAGGGTTACTTTGCATTAGTCACACCAAAGATTACAATTGACTCAAGAGGGAAAAAATAAAATTACAGACTGATTCAACCCTAATCTACCCCATCTTGAGCTGGTTCCGATTTCCGTTCGATCTTCGAGTCCTGAAAAGTTTGTAGGAAAAAGCAGTCGTAGTGAAGCAAGATATGTTTTCTTTCATCAATATCATAATCTAAAAATATGTTTGTAACAATCTCCCCATTTTTGATAATGGCAAAGACAAGTAGGAAAATCTCAGTAAAAACAGCAGTTCATTAAAATTTCAAAGTTACAAGCAATAACTTTTCCTACCACATCCTACTCCCTCTTTTATCATCACAAAAAGAGGGTCCTAGACACATATAAAGAAAAAGGAAAAACACAATAGAAACTAAAACAAACTACAAGACAAACTACAGAAAATAGAAAATAGAAAACAAAAACTAGAAAAATGAGGGATCATGATCATCAGATGGAGGTGGTGGAGGTGGCTGCTGAAAGTAGCCAGCTAGCATAGTAAACTGAGCATTGAACCAGGTGATGTCCTGGTCATGCTGCTGCTGGTGGTGAGTAATGTAGCTATCAAAATGGGCTAAGTCCTCTGTGCGGTGTTGCTCGTAGTGGGCCATGTCTTCAGAATGTTGCTGCTCCTGTGCAGCAACATAAGCGTCGAAGCGGGTCTCCAATGGATCAAACCTCTCCACTAACTGGTCAAGCTATGAGTGTTGTCGAAGAGGAGTAGGATCAGGAATAGGAGCGAGAGCGGGAGCCTCCTCCTCCTCAGCCCCACGAGGTTTCTCATCCCCTGAGTGGAGACGAGTACTGTGAAGGGTATTGAAGGAACTGTTTGAGTAGAAGAGAGTTGGGAGGTTGGGAGGAGCAGGATATTGAAGTTGATATTTGGTTTCAAGGACATAGGCTATGAGGTGTCCTAAAGTTAGATTGGGTTTCCTCTTATGACTTGGATCACGGATTGTGGTTAAATGATCAATGTACTAAAAAATTAAGTCAGCAAAATTAAATTCTCTATGAGCCATGATGTAAAAAGTTGTCAGAGAAAGTAGAGGAGTGATGTGGATTCAGTCCACAGCTTTTGGAATAATGGTGGTTCGAAGGATATGCTAAATTGTCCTAGCATCTTTGACTAAAGATCTAGTCTCTCCAACATGAAAATGTGCATTGGTCTGTTGAAGGAAATGATTTGCCGTGGACCAGTCAAAGTCAGGATCTGAGACGATTATATGCAGCTTATCCCCGATGGTGGATAGTTGCAATAGTTCAACACAGTCCTGATATGTGATTTTGATCGGGCGTCTAATCGCATAGGAGGTCAGGGATGTGAAAGTAAGGTTTATGCAAAGATTTGCGAAGAATTCACGTAGAAGCTCAGTATGAAAGGGAACAGCGAGAGAAAGAATAAAACAAAGAGAAGTGTGAGCAAAGAGATCCATTACCGGATACGAAAGGTGGACAAGATTGATGATTCTGGAGACTGTTATACCACATTCTTTATATCGATGGTAAGCAATTTCATATTCTGCCTCCCTGAATCGAGGGTCAATCCTAACCCTCGAAGAACTTCCAGAAGCTTGTCGGACTCGCTTCCCACCAGCCATAGCAAGAAAACAGTAAGAAAACACAAGAGAAGAAGAGGAGTGAGGTGAAAAACATGGCTGGAATGGCCTGAATTTAAAGAAATGGCCATGTCATCCAGGCAATCGTAGAATCATCCAGGATGATTTGGTTCAATTATTGAGTACTGGCCGATTGGTCAAAAAGGCGGTCCGATCGGCCGGGCCGATCAGATATCGGCTAGGACGGTTAGACACAGGCAATCATCCCGAGGAGTCAAGCCGGACGACCGCTGAAAAAGTAGATCATCCGGGCCGATTAGGTGTATCGTCCAGGACGATGCACAATAATTGATCGTACCGGCCGAAGTTAAAATGTTTTAAGTCTGTGCCACGTGTATCGTCCAGGACGAACAATGGATCGGCCAAGACAATTGTCCAATAATGGATCGTCCGGGGCTAATTTTAAGGATTTAAACGTGCTGACACGGGGATCGTCCAGGACGATCTAGTGTATCATCCAGGACGATGACCATAAATGTATCGGCCAAGATAAAAATTGTATCGACCAAGATGATCAAAAGAGATTATAATTGAGTTCGATCATACTGTCCAGGACGATACGGGATCGTCCGGGATGATGAGTTACAAAAAGCTCAGAAAAGGTTCAGCAGATGGAATTTTGAAGGAATTTTCCTATCATCTAAGAAGATATAAATATCAACCAGGACAACGTAATAAAGAGTTTGCAAAACAAGGTTAGATGGAGATGATCAGAGAATGCCCTAAATAATAATAAATACAAACAACAGATAAAATAAACAAGGAAATTTTTTTTTTTTTTTAATTTTTCTATTTTTTTTATTTTTTATTAAAGCAAGCATATGATGAATTTCCAAACAATTAAATTTTAGAGATTCAAAAGATCAAAGAGTTAACAAGTCAAAATCTGAAAAAGGTAGAATATTCGATCTTGTTAATCCCAAGCTCGAACTTCTTTCAGGGCAATAACCGTCTTTTTTAAAAGAAAAGGTCTAACTCAGAAAAACTTTACTGGGTAAAAAGAAGATCCAATCAAAACTAGATTACAAAAAAAATATCTTATAGATAATATAACAAAGTAATTTGTCTCAATCATGGAATTTGAAATCAAGCCTTCGAAAGCATCAAATAACCAATGAGTTCTCTAAGTTTTAAAAGTTTTGAAAAGAGAGAGTAGCTTGCATTTAGTCGGCTCATTTTATGTCTCTTGTAACTTTGATTGGATCTTTGAGCATCTTTTGATTTTTGATACACTTTTGTGTATATAGTTTTCTTTTCAATTTGGCATCATTGGCCTCTTTCCTTTTTAATTCTTGCAAGCTAAAAACTCTTTAACAAACCCTTTAAAAAGAACCTTAGTTGTGAGTATATCCTCCAAATATTAGAGAATAGGAGCTCTCTCTCTAACATAGGGAAGAACAAGCCACAAAACAAAATCATAATCATGTGATAAATGCAATGGCAAGATTTCAATTAACTTGAAAGATATATAAAAACTTTGGATATTATGCACAAGATAGATTATTGTAGCAAGATAAAAAGAATCTTAGTTTCTAAAACCAGTTGTCAATATGAGATAGACTTTTGTCTAGAAAAGAAAATTATGTCACTAAAAGAGGTTAGAGGGAGGGAAACCATCAACGGTGTTTCTCCCTTTAACTGATTTAGACATGATAATCAATGACTTTAAATCTCTAAAATCTAAAAGCTTAAAAAGATAATCATATAGAAAACCAATCATAAAAGCAAAGTGAAAACAAAACTATCTAAAATAACAAAAAGCTAGCACACACAAAAAAATAACACAAAACTAATTAAAAATATTTCAAGAAATTATGAAGCAGCAAGTTTAAGCAATTATGAGCTGCGAGCCTCCATAAGTCCAATTATCCTATGCTCCCACGAGGTCTTTGGTGAGAGCACACCTGCAAAACTCAACAACAGTCAGATTTAGGAACCCAAACTAGTTTGGGTCCCTTCTTAGGAAACGTAGAATACAATGCAGGTGTGGTATGCTTTGAATCATGTACCTTATGTCTCCACACCCAATGTGTACTACGGTGAACGGTGCAAGTGTGTGAGATGTGTCCTAACATGCCACAAGAAAAACATCTAACTCCAGGAAAAGGTTTTCTTTAAAGGTTTGAGTTATATTGCCTCTTCCTAGGTTTGGCTTTTGATTAAGAGTAGGCATCATCCAAGTTTTCTTAAGTGTATCAAATTCATTTTTAATCCTCAAGTTTGTATTTTTTAGAACATCATTCTCAACCCTCAAGTTTTTCTCTTTCTCTTTAAATTTCATGAAATCAGATTGAAGAGAGGTCTGTGAAACTTTTAATGCTTCATTCTCATCAATTAATTCTGAGTGCTTTTTGTTTAAATCATCAAATTCATCAAGAAGAGCCATATGATTAGAATCAATCGTTGAATGATCTTTAAGAATAACTTCATACTCTTTTTATAAATTTACAAGTTCCAATTTTAAGTTAGCATGAGCCTTCTTAAGTTTTTTGTATGATGCATGGATTTTCTCACAAATCTCAAACAATTCATCATAGGTTGGTTTACATACCTCTTCATCATCGCTTTGCTCAAGTTGATCTTCCCCCATTAAGCACAGGTTTGTTGTCTCTTCCTCTGGTTCAGTCTCATAGGAATCAGTACCAGATTCGTCCTAGAATGCCTTTTGGACTCTTTTCTTGTCTTTCCTAAACATAGGTTTCTCTTCACCCTTTTCTTTTTCTTTGCTCGAGTGATCTTGAAGTGTAGGACAATCGGCTTTCATATGTCCAGGCTTCCTACATTCATAACAAACAATATCAGAAGATCCTTTAGAATATTTGCTATCCTTACCTTTTCTCCAATGATGCTTTTGCTTCTTCCTTAGAATGTTTCTGAATTGCCTTGAGATGAAGGCAACTTCATCGCTCTCAGACCCAAAAGAATCGGAGTCAGATTTGTGTGCCTTTAGTGTTATCGTTTTCTCTTTCTTCTTCTCACCTACATCAAGATTTCTTTGATTCACCCCTTGCTCATAAGCAATGAGTGAGCCAAGTAAGTTATCAATCGAGTACGTATTTAAATCCTTAGATTCAGTTATAGCAGTAATTTTTGTATCAAAAGAGGAAGGTAAGCATCGCAAAATCTTGTTTATTTTTTCAAAATTCGAAAGCTCTCTTCCTAAGGCATGCAAGGAAGTAACAATCTGAGTAAATCTCGTATACATTTCAAAAATATATTCATGAGGTTTCATACGAAAAAGTTCGTAGTCAAGCAAGAGAATGTTCAAACGGGATTATTTAACTTCATTAGTGCCTTCATAAGTGACAAATAATTTATCCCAATTTTTTTACCAGTTTTGCAAGTGGAAACACGCATGTAGTCTTCTGATTTTAATGCACAGAAAAAACTATTAAGAGATTTTGCATTCAGTTGAGCCAGATCCCTATCATCTAAAGTCCATTCAGTAAAAGGAAGTGGAACATTAATGCCATTAAGTTTTCCAGTTGGAGGTGTGTAACCATCCTTAACAAGCATCCACACGCGATAGTCAGTTGATTGTAGAAAAGTAGACATGCGACTTTTCCAAAAATCAAATGGGATATTATCAAACAAAGATGGTCGGGAAATAGAATACCCTTCCGGTGTATTACGATTCCAAAAGTTAGCCATGGATCAAAATTCAAAAAGTTTTCAAACTCAGTTTTTATGAATCCCGCCCTGATAACACTTGAATGTTCGTTAGGGATGTTAAGCCCTATAGAACTGGCCCAAGGCTTACCAAGAGGGGGGGGGGGGGGGGGTTAATTGGTATTTTTTTTTAAAAAAAAATCTTTAGGCAAAGCACAAATACAAACCAAATAACCACAAAGAAATAACGTGCAGAAAAAATAAATGCGGAAGCTGTAAAAATACGAACACAAGGGTTTATAGTGGTTCGGTCAACCCGATTTACGTCCACTCCCCGGAGGCGCCCTCCGAGTATTGCACTACAATCATGACTCTCTTTTAGCCCTCACAGCTAGGCGGAGAAGCCTTTACAAACGCCTCTTTTTGATACACCCGGCAAGGCATAGAACCTTCCTCCTTTTGCTTCCTCCTGAAGCAGGTAGAGAACCTCGATCGCTTGCTGCAACTTACCTCTCCCAACCCTTCCAAGGACAAGAGACTCTAGGGAAGAAGAAGTGGAACAATGCTTGGAGAAACCCTTATGAATCCCCTCATAAGCTCCCCCTCACAAGATCCTCTCTCTCTCTCTCCCTCTCTCTCTCTCTCCTTTAGGTTTTCTCAGGTCAAGATAGCAACCAAGGATTATAAAAATGTTGAATAAGAGCTTTTAAATAGATGAGCTTCAATGGGGCATGTTTGGAAAACTTCACTTGACCCAACTTGGTTTTGGATGGGTCTTTTATGCTTTTGATGAATCGAATACCATGGAGAATGTTTTAACTTATGGTCCTAGGAATGTTAATAGTAATTTTGTGGGTGTGGATAGATGGTCACTAGCATTTTCCCCATGTTCTTTCAAGGGTCCTATGGCTCCTATATGGATCCGTATGCCCAACCTTCCACTTAAATGTTGGGATGAGATAAATGTTTGTAGAATTGTATCCATGGTGGGCACTCCGTATTTGATTGATGGGAATATCTTCCAATGGAGTAGGAGAGAATTTGCAAGGGTTTTCGTGCAAATTAACCTTGATGAAAAGTTACCATTGTGAGTATGGGTTGAAGGCAAATTGGTAAAATTCTATCAAAATATAGAATATGAAATATTACCAACTTTCTATTTCAATATTGGAAAGCTAGGACATTTGAAAGAAAATTGTTTGAAAAATAGTTTAAACCCCAAACAAGTTCAGTCTATTAAAGATGGTCAATCCAGTAAAGTTCAGTCGGTTGAGGTAGTAAAATAAGCAGATATGGTTACAAAATCTCAGGCAGTTGCTGATGCTACTGGAGATGGATACTGTCCATGGGTTCATGTTGATTATAAGAAGAAGAAATTCCCTAAAGCTATTGCCAATTAAGTAAACATTCTTTTTGTTTCTAAAGAAGGTGAAAGAATCTTAAAAGCTGTCTCTAAAAATGTTACAAACAATTCAATTAATCACAAATATGTTAATTCTCGTATGGCTGCAAGGAGAATAGATGTGAAAGTTCATTGGGGATGTTAAGCCCTATGAACTTAGTCCCAAGCTAATCAAGAGGGGGGGTGAATTGGTATTTTAAAATTTCTTTTAACAAGGAATAAAAAACATAAACCAAAATCATGCCACAAAAAATAAATGTGGAATTAAAAGTGCGGAAGCAAGAAAACAAGAACACAAAAATTTATAGTGGTTCGGTCAACTCGACCTACGTCTACTCCTTGGAGCCACCCTCCAAGTATTTCACTACAAAACGTGACTCTCCTTTAGCCCCCACGGCTAGGCGGAGAAGCCCTCACAAGAACCTCCTTTTTGTCACCCAGGCAAGGCAGAAAACCTATCTCCTTTTGCTTCCTCCTGAAGCTGGCAGATAACCTCAACCAAAAGCTAACTCCTTACCTCTACCGACCCTTCCACGGAAGAGAAACTCTAGACGAAGAAGAAGCAGAGCAATCCTTGAAGCAACCCTTCTGAATCCCCTCATAAGCTCCCCCTCACAAGATCCTCTCTCTCTCCATCTCTCTATTTCTCTTCTCAAGGCCTTCTCTGGTCAAGGCAGCAGCCAAAGGTCATCAAAAATGTTGAACATGAGCTCTTAATTAGAAGAGCTTCAAAGGAGCTCATTAATTTCAAGTTGCTGATTTTATCGTCCAGGCCGATATGGACATCGGCTTGGCCGATCAGTACAAAACTCAGAAGATCGGCCAGAGTATCGCCCTGGATGCAAGACTGGACGATTGAAAATTGGCTTGATCATCCAGGCCGAACTCACGATCGTCCTGGCCGATCAATTCAAATTATGGGAAAATTGTCCTTATAATAGCCCTGGATACGGGCTGGCCGATATTTATTGTCCTGAAGTAACTTAAGGTTTTTGACTGGATCGTCCTGGCCGATCCTGCGATCGTCAAGGATGATATGATCGTATCAATCATCCTTAATTACTTCCTTGATTTCCTGATCAATTAAGGCATAATTTGAGAATTTTGTCCAGGTCGATCAATGATCATCCTGGCCGATAATTCAAAAATACAATATACCTTAATTGTCTATGGCGGCAACTTCTTTCTATTTTGAGCTTATCGTCCTGGCTGATACACGTATCGTCCAGACCGATATGTAAATGTCGGCTGCCTTAATTAAGAATCCTTAATTAGACTTTTTGTTTTAAGCCTGATCGTCCAGGACGATGTAAATATCGTCCAAGCCGATATGAGTAAAAATAGAAATTCTAAGTCTCTCAAGTCTGTGTGTGTAGGGTTACTTAGCATCAGTCTCTTTGACCATTGCAAGTAGACTCAAAAAGTGAAAAACAAAAGTATAGACTGACTCAACCGTAAACCTACGCAATCCTGAACTGGCTTTATCTTGTTCGTCTGATCTTCGATTCCTGAAAAAGTTAGAAGCAACAAGCAATCCAAGAGAAATAGTGTTTGTCATTCATCAAAACATAGACCATGAAAATAGATTTGCAACAATCTCCCCCTTTTTGATGATGGCAAAACACTACGAAAATAATTAGTAGTAAAACTTCAGGATCGACAAAAAAGGAACCTCATAAACTTCTCCCCCTTTTGATATATCAAAAAAGGAGGGAACAAAAGACAAATAGCAAATGAAATTTATTTATTTTTTAACCAAGGCATGAAAATGATATAGTATTCCATGTGATTGATTTAAAAAACTTGTGAGTTAATGAGTTAACAATCTCATTAATCCATAGAATAGTAGAATATCCGTTCATGGTTTACCCTTAGCTCAAACGTTTTCTTAGGGTAGAATCGTCTTTTGAAATCAATGACCTAACTCAAATAATTAATTGGATATGAGAAAAAGAATCCACCCATCACTTGTCTTAAGAAAAAAAATCTTTATAAAATAATGAAGTAAAGTAAATTTGTCACGATCGTAAGATAATCAAAATCAAGCTTTTGAGAACCAAAACTTCTAAGTTCTAAAAGATTTAAAAAAGGAGAATATCTTGCTTTTGAGTGGGCTCATTTTATGCCTCTTGTCAATTAAGTGGCGCTTTGCGCATCTTTTTATAAATTTTTTAATTTTTGGCGTCTTTGCGCTTCTTTTGTTGGCATCATTGGCCAAATTTTGTTATTTTTTGCAAGCTATATTCTCTTTTATAATCCTTTAAAAATTCTTAGTTGTGAATATATCTTCTCAGATATTAGAGAATAGGAGCTCTCTCTCTAACATAAGGAAGAATTACCACAAGCAGAATTAATAATCAAAGACAAGAATAACGAGGGATCTTGATATGACAAAAAGACTTTAATCATTATAAATACAAGATAGATTTACTTAAGCAAGCTTAAGGAAAGATCTCAATTTCATAAACATTCTTTAATTTGAAATAGACTTTTGATTAGAAAAAAAAAACTATGCCACTAAAATAGGTTAGAGAAAGAGACACAATCATAAAATATTCCTACCATCTAAGAGATTAAGTAGATGAAAACACATTGACTACAAATTTTCAAAAAATAAGGACATGGAATATAATACCATATCAGCGATGATTTTGAAAACTAAGTAAAAAGAAACAAAAGAAAAATAAAACACACTAAAAAGTCAAAACAACAAAAAACAAAAAAGAAAACAAAAAGCAAAAGAAAATAACTAAAAGTTTCATGCATTTATGTCAATCACACCCAATCTGGTCCTTAAAGAACTGAAAGTGTCGAAGGCCAGTGGTTTAGTAAAGATGTCCGCTAGTTGGTTTTCAAATGTCACATGGTGTAACTCAATGTCTCCCTTAGTCACATGATCTGTAATAAAGTGATGTCTAATGTCAATGGGTTTAGTCCTTGAATGTTGGATAGGATTCTTAGAGATGCATATGGCACTAGTGTTGTCACAGAAGATTGAGATGGTGCTTACATGTAATCCTAAATCTGATACCTATTGTTTCAACCAAAGGACTTGGGCCACACAACTTCCAAGAGCAATGTATTCAGCTTCAGCAGTGAAAAGTGCAACAGAGTTTTGCTTCCTACTAGACCAAGAGACCAAAGATTGTCCAATGAATTGACAAGTTCCATAAGTGCTCTTTCTATCCACCTTGCATCCTGCAAAATCAGAGTCAGAAAAACCAATAATCTCAAAAGAAGTGCTGTGTCTAGGGTACCAAATCCCTAAGCCTTGTGTCCCCAACAGGTATCTAAAAATTCTCTTAACAGCAGTAATGTGGGATTCCTTAGGGTCAGCTTGAAACCTAGCACAAAGGCAAACACTAAACATGATATTAGGTCGGCTCGCAGTCAAGTAAAGTAAAGATCCAATCATGCCTCTATACTTCTTCTGATCAACAGACTTACCTGTTGGGTCCTTATCTAATGGAGCACAAGAAGTCATGGGAGTGTTAATTGGCTTTGCTTTGTCCATCTCATATTTCTTCAAAATGTCCTTTATGTATTTTGTTTGATTTAGAAAAGTTCCATCCTCAAATTATTTTATGCTAAACCCCAAAAAGTAGGACAACTCTCCCATCAAACTTATCTCAAACTCTCTACTCATTATTTTAGAGAAATCATCACACAATTTTTTATTAGTAGATCCAAAGAGTATATCATCCACATAAATCTGAACAATGAGTAAATCATCTCCAACTTTCCTAAGAAAAAGGGTGGTGTCTACGCTCCCCTTGACAAACTCCCTCTCTAGTAAGATTGTGCTAAGTCTCTCATACCAAGCTCTTGGTGCCTGTTTTAAACCATACAAAGCCTTTTTTAATTTAAACACATGATTTGGAAATTGGGAGCTCTCAAAACCTGGAGGTTGTTCTACAAAAACATCTTCTTTTATTTTCCCATTTAAAAAGGCACTCTTGACATCCATTTGAAAAAGCTTAAATCCTTTATAACAGGCAAAGGCTAATATCACTCTAATGGCTTCCAATCTAGCTACATGGGCAAAAGTCTCCTCAAAGTCTATCCCTTCTATTTGATTGTACTCCTTAGCCACCAATCTTGCTTTATTCCTCACCACCACTCCTGAATCATTCACCTTGTTCTTAAAGACCCACTTTGTCCCAACGACACTTTGTCCCTTAGGTCTTTCCACAAGCTCCCAAACATCATTCCTAACAAATTGATTCAATTCTTCTTGCATTGCAAAAATCCATTAATGGTGGTGGGTTCAGTCATAGAGATAAAGGCAGAGTGGTTCACCTCCTTCCTAAGTCCATGTCTAGTCTTAACTCCACTAGAAGGGTCTCCTAAGATCAAATCCTTGGGGTGACTAGTAGAGTATCTCTAATCTCTAGGCAAAGTGTGTGAATATTCTCCCCTTTTATCAAAATTTTCTACTACTTGGGTGACTTCTTCTACTCCTTCATTACTTAGGTACTCACTCCCCTTCCCCAAATTTTCTACTCCACTTGCAATCTCTCCAACATCATCATCTTCTACTCCATGTTTCTTAGGATCAGACTCATCATAAACTACATGGGTTGTCTCTTCCACCATCAAAGTTCTTTTGTTAAACACCCTAAAAGACTTTCCAGCACTAGAATATCCCAAGAATACTCCTTCATCAGATTTAGGATCAAATTTTCCCAAGTGAGACTTCCCATTGTTGTGAATGAAAACCTTACAACCAAAGACATGAAGGTGGGAAAGATTGGGTGTCTTACCCATAAGGATCTCATAGGGTGTCTTCTCTAATTTGGCTCTAACATTCACCCTATTCAACACATAACAAGCTGTGTTAACCGCTTCAGCCCAAAAGTATTTTGGAAGTGAATACTCAGCAAGCATGGCTCTAGCGGCTTCCACCAAGGTTCGGTTCTTCCTTTCAGCTACCTCATTCTTCTAAGGGGTCCTAGGGGATGAAAAATTATGGCTAATCCCCTTGTCCTCACAAAAATCTCCAAATCTTTCATTTTCAAACTCTCCCCCATGATCACTATGGATGGTCAAAATCTCACAACCTAGCTTTTTCTGAATCCAAGTAGAAAATGTTTTAAACTCCTCAAAAGACTCATTTTTATGTGAAAGAAATCTAGTCCAAGTGAACCTCGAGTAGTCATCAACAATCACAAAACCATAGACTTTTCCTCCCAAGCTGGCAGTACTAATGGGTCCAAACAAATCCATGTGAAGGACTTCTAAAGGTCTAGAGGTGCTAATGTCCTTAATGGGGTGAAAAGTAGAGTGGACTTGCTTTCCTAGTTGACAGGCATCACGAAGGTGGTCTTTTGAAAACTTAAGTTTGGGGACACCTCTAACTAGGTCTTTTTGGGTCACTTTCCTAAGGGTTTTCATACTTGCATGACAAAGCCTCCTGTGCCACAACCAAGAATCATCAATCACAGTTTTTAAGCAAAAAGAAGCAGCACATTCAATGTTATTTAAATCAAGCATGTAGACATTGTTGATCCTCTTTCCCTGCAAAATAGTGTTGTTACTTAAACTTACAATGCATAAATTTGCAAAGAATTGCACGATGAAGCCTTTGTCACAAAATTGACTGATGCTGAGCAAGTTGTGCTTCAATCCATCTACAAGAAAAACATTTTCAATCATAAGGTTCTTGGAGTTACCAATTATACCTGCTCCTACCACCTTCTTGGTGGTGTTATCTCCAAGAGTAACCTTGCCTCCAGTCCTGAACTCTAGTACAACAAACTAGCTGGCATCACCAGTCATATGTCGAGAGAATCCACTATCCAGGTACCACATACTCTCACGAGGTCTTTTGTGAGAGCCTTCCTGCAAAATTACCAAATGTTAGATTTAGGAACCCAAGCAGGTTTTGGTTCCTTCTTATGATGAGAAGAATGCAATGCATGTGCGGTAAGCTGTGGATCATGCACCTTAGGTTTTCACACCAAATGTGTACTATGGTGAATCGTGCAAGTGTGTGAGATGTGTCTTAGCATGCCACATTAAAAACATCTAACTTCAGGAAAGGGATTTCTTAAGTGGTTTGAGTTATAATGCCTCTTCCTAGGTTTTGGCAATTGATCAAAAGTAGATGTCATCCTAGTTTTCTTATATGCTTCTAAATCATTTTGAATCTTCAAATTAGTGCTTTTAAAACTTCATTTTCAATCCTCAAATTTTTCTCTATCTCCTTAGACTTCTTAAAATCAGATTCAAGTGATGTGTGTGAGACTTTTAATGCATCAAGCTTTTCAACTAACTCACAATGATTTTTATTTAACTCATCAAATTCATCAAGTAAAGTCATGTAATTTGAATCAATTGTTTGATGGTCTTTAATCAAAATTTCATGCTCTTTTTGTAGATTTAAAAATTCTAATTTCAAGCTAGCATGTGTTTTCTTTAATTTCCTATATGATGCATGGATTTTTTTTGAAACTTCAAGAAGCTGATCATAGGAAAGTTCACATACCTCTTCTTGATCAGGATTGTTGTCCGCCATCAAGCACAATTTTGATGTCTCATCTTCTGGTTCTGTCTCCGATGAATCCGATGCCGAATCCGCCCAAAATGCTTTTTGTACTTTCATCTTGTCCTTCCTTGGCTTAGGTTTCTCCTCACCCTTTCCTTTGCTTGAGTGATCTTTAAGCGTAGGGCAATCAGTTCTCACATGTCCAGGCTTCCTGCATTCAAAACAAACAACATCAAAAGATCCTTTGACATGTTTATGATCCTTACCTTTTCTCCAATTTTGATGATGCTTTTGTTTCTTTCTTAGAATGCTTTTGAATTGCCTTGTGATGAAGGCAACTTCATCGCTTTTAGACCCGAAAGATTCAGAATCTAATTTGTGCGCCTTCAGTGCAATTATTTTCTCCTTTTTCTTCTCACCTGCATCAAGATTTCTTTGATTCACCCTTTGCTCGTAAGCAATGAGTGAGCCAAGTAAGTTATCAATAGAGTAAGTGTTCAAATCCTTAGATTCAGTTATTACAGTGATTTTAGCATCATATGACGAAGGCAAGCATCTCAAAATTTTGTTAACTTTTTCATAGTTTGAAAGTTCTTTTCCTAGTGCATGCAGTGAAGTAACTATCTGAATAAACCTAGTGTACATGTCAGAAATCGATTTATACGGTTTCATACGAAAAAGTTCGTAGTCATGCATAAGAATGTTTAAACGGGATTGTTTAACCTCATTAGTACCTTCATAGGTGATTCATAATTTATCCCAAATCTCTTTACCAATTTTGCAAGTGAAGACACGCATGTAATCCTCAGATTTTAAAGCACAGAAAAAACAGTTCAAATATTTTGCATTCAATTGAGCTAAATCTCGTTCATCGAAAGTCCATTCAGTAAAAGTAACTTCAGTTTTAACACCATTAATTTCACGAGAAGGTGGAGAATAACTTTCTTGAATAAGCATCCACATGCGATAATCAGTAGATTGCAAAAAAGTAGAAATGCGGGTTTTCCAGAAATCAAAAGGTAAGTTGTCAAACAAGGGAGGTCGTGTAATTGAATATCCTTCCGTAGTGTTACGATTCCCAAGGTTAGCCATGGATCAAAAATTCAAAAGCCTTTAAAAACTTATTTTATGAAAATCGCTCTAATACCACTTGAAAGTTTGTTGGGGATGTTAAGCCCTATGAACTTAGTCCCAAGCTAACCAAGAGGGGGGGTGAATTAGTATTTTAAAATTTCTTTTAACAAAGAATAAAAAAATATAAACCAAAATCACACAACAAAAAATAAATGCGGAATTAAAAGTGCGGAAGCAAGAAAATAAGAACACAGAAATTTATAGTGGTTCGGTCAACTCAACCTACGTCCACTCCTTGAAGCCACCCTCCAAGTATTGCACTACAAAACGTGACTCTCCTTTAGCCCCCACGGCTAGGCAGAGAAGCCCTCACAAGAACCTCCTTTTTGCCACATCGGCAAGGAAGAAAACCTATCTCCTTTTGCTTCCTCCTGAAGCTGGCAGAGAACCTCAACCAAAATCTAACTCCTTACCTCTACCGACCCTTCCACAGAAGAGAAACTCTAGACGAAGAAGAAGTAGAGAAATCTTGGAAGCAACCCTTGTGAATCCCATCACAAGCTCCCCCTCACAAGATCCTCTCTCTCTCCCTCTCTCTCTTTCTCTCCTCAAGGCCTTCTCAGGTCAAGGCAGTAGCTAAAGGTTATCAAAAACATTGAACAATAGCTCTTAAATAGAAGAGCTTCAAAGGAGCTCATTAATTGCAAGTTGCCGACTTTATCTTCCAGGCTGATATGGACATCGGCCTGGCCGATCAGTACAAAACTCAGAAGATCGGCCAGAGTATCGCCCTGGATGCAAGACTGGACGATTGAAAATTGGCTTGATCATCAACGCCGATCTCACGATCATCCTGGCCGATCAATTCAAATTATGAGAAAATCATCCTGAGAATAGCCCTGGATACGGGCTGGCCGATATTTATCGTCTTGAAGTAACTTAAGGTTTTTGACTGGATCGTCCTGGCCGATCCTGCGATCGTCCAGGACGATATGATCGTATAAATCATCCTTAATTACTTCATTGATTTCCTGATCAATTAAGGCATAATTTGAGAATTTTGTCCAGGCCGATCAATGATCGTCCTGGCCGATAATTTAAAAATACAGTATACCTTAATTATCTATGGCGGCAACTTCTTTCTATTTTGAGCTTATTATCCTAGCCGATACACGTATCGTCCAAGCCGATATGTTAATGTCGGATGCCTTAATTAAGAATCCTTAATTAGACTTTCTATTTTTAGCCTGATCGTCCAGGATGATGTAAATATCATCCAGGCCGATATGAATAAAAATAGAAATTCTAAGTCTCTCAAGTTTGTGTGTGTAGGGTTACTTAGCATCAGTCTCTTTGACCATTACAAGTAGACTCAAAAAGTGAAAAACAAAAGTACAGGCTGACTCAACCCTGAACCTACGCAATCCTGAACTGGCTTTGTCTTGTTCGTCCGATCTTCGATTCCTGAAAAAGTTAGAAGCAACAAGCAGTCCAAGAGAAATTGTGTTTGTCTATCATCAAAACATAAGCCATGAAAATAGATTTGCAACAAGATGGTGATAAATTCCCTCTAGCTGCTGAACATAAAAATCCAGTGAAAGGAAAAGCTAAAAGGCCTATTAAAAATTTGGATTCAAATATTGAAAAATTGAATGAAATACCTTCGTCGGCTGGAGCAGATTTCAACAACAGAGTGGGTCTTCATAAAGGTACGAGTGATGGATCTGGTAAGACTCCTAAAACTAATGGAGTTTTTTATTAATAATAACAAATTTGAAGCTTTAAATGACATTGCTGAGGAAGGGGAGATTGTAGAAGAAGGGTTACCTCCTGGTAATCCAATTTTATTGATAGATAAAGCTTCTGATGAATTGGTGAATCCAACTGTTAAGCTTAAAGATGAGTCAAAAATTAATGAAGGGTGTTCTTCCACTATTAAGAAGAAAGGACTTAAATAACTAAAAAGATTGGGACCAATAAAATTGATGACTAGAAGTAGAAGATCGGAAGGAGATGAAAAGGACAAAGGGGGGAAATCTTCCCCTCTAGTCCAGCAATGAATTCTATAGTCCTTTGGAATTGTAGAGGAGCTAGGAAAAAGAAGGCTTCTCTATATCTCATGGAGGTGGTGAAAGATCATAATGTTTTTTTTTTGTTGGGTTGTTAGAGACTAAATTATCCTCTATTGATAGTAAAGAAGTTGATTCTTTGATTGGTATTGGTTGGGATTTCTGTCATGTCCCTTTGGAAGGATTATCAGGTGGTATACTTGTTGTTTGGAAGAGCAACCTTGTTTCATTCAATATGTTAGAGTTTTCTTCCCAATTCATCATTGGAGATCTGGATATATGTAATAAAGGGAAATGGAGGATAGCTACAATTTACGATAGCAAAAATATTTATAGAAGAGGAAATCTTTGGAATAGATTGGAACCTCACATTACCTCTATCTGTCCTATGGTGATTTGCATTGTCTTTAATTGTATACTTTCTAAAGAGGACAAGAGAGGTGGAAGAAGATTCTCGTTTTCTTTAGGGCCCAAAGAAATAAAATCATTCATGGCTAGCAATGATCTACAAGAGTTAGGATGTGTTGGTCCTAATTTCACATGGTGCAACAAAAAAAAAGAGGCTGATCAGATTCTGGTAAGGTTAGACTGAACTTTTATTAACTCAATGACTATTAACTTTACTCATCATATGGTTGTTAAATATCTTCCAGGAATTGCATCGGACCATGTCCAGTTTTACTAAACCTCTTTGAATCAGCCCCCAAAATCAGAAGTTCCATCAAATTTGAGGATGTTTGGGCTTCCTACCTGGAATCCATAGCAATGCTGAAAATGCTTGGAATAAGACAACTACTTATTCGGCTTCTAATATTCTTAACTACAAGATGAGAAGAGCTTTAAAATCATTATTTTTTTGGAGCAAGGCCAAATTGAAAAATCTGAATCAGATTAAGGACATTCTTAAAAGGGAAATACTAGAACTTCAAACCAAAGAAGTAGAGATTGGTCTACTAACACCTGATGAGGTTTGCTTGCTGAAATCTAAGATAGATGAGATGAAGTCTACATTGGCATGGTCGAGCACTTGGTGGAGACAACGTTCTAAGGTGAAATGGATAGTTGAAGGTGATTTTAACTCCAAATTCTTCCATTCTTTTGTTAGTGCTAGAAAGAATGAAAACTTTATTTTTTGTATTAAAGATGATAATGGGAATATGGTGGAAGAGCAAAATCAAATAAAGAATGTTCTAATATAATTCTTCTAAAGGAAATGGTGTGAAAGGGATTGCTTGCTAGAAGGATGGTCAAAACATTTGTACTGCCTGGATGAAGGTGACAGAGATTTTCTTAGCAAAGAATTTTCTTTTGAAGAAGTGGAGGAGGTAATAAGAAATACTAGTGGATATATAACTCTAGGTGTGGATGGAATATCTTATACCTCTCGGAAGAGCTATTGGACAATAATCAAAGATGATTTCTGGAAAGCATTACATCTATTCTTCTCAACTTCTGAAATGTGTGATGATTGGAAAAAAACACTTTTTATTTTGATCCCCAAAGTAAGTAATCCAAAAACTCCATCCAATTATAAACCTACTAGTCTATGCAGCACTGTTTACAAAGTAACTTCCAAGGTCCTTCTCAATAGATTAAATTGCATTATTTCAAAGATGATTTCCTTGGAGCAAGAATCTCTTATTAAAGGGAGGTCTCTGCAAGAGCATATTCTGAATGCTCAAGAACTTTTTCATAAAATTAGATATTCTAAAGTTGCAAAGGAATTAGACTCCTTCAAATTAGACATGGAACAGCTTATGATTATATGGGATGGCCAACTCTGTATAGAGTACTGAATTATTTTGGATTCCCCTCATTCTTTTCAAAGCTTATCATGGAATGTGTTAAGAATCCTTCTTTCTCCTTATTGATCAATGGAAGTCCTTCTGCTAGAAGTGGATTCAGACAGGGATGCCCCTTGTCACCTTACCTCTTTATCCTCTATTCTCAGATGCTATTTAATGTTATCATGGAAAAGGAATCAATTGGTGTTCGGGTTAGCCATGATAGTCCAAGGATTTCGCATTTACTATATGCAGATGATGTTATTATGTTTGTTGAACCAAAACATAACATTGCGATGAGGATTAAGAGTGTTATAAAAACTTATTTCAATTCAACCGGACAAAATGTTAATGTAAACAAATCTTGAATTCTATTTGGGAATGCTGTCAAATGAAGGAAAAGGAGGAAGATGAAAAATATTATGGGATTTAAAGAGGTTAAGGAATTAAATTATCTTGAAATAAAAATTGCCTTAAGAAGACTTGAAATCTCTTTGGCAGGGAAAATCTCTTTGGTGAAATTAGTAATTCTCTCTATCCCCTCTTTCCACTCCACTATTTCCTTTATTCCAAGAGGTATTTTAGATGAGATAGAAAAACTTTGTCGTAATTTTATCTGGAATAAAATTGATGGTGGTCTAAGCCTTCATTATGTATGCTGTAATAAATTGTGTGAACCTCTAGGAAATGGAGGTAGAGGGTTGCATTCTTGCTGCAATAAAGTATGCCCTCTAAGAGCAAAACTAGCTTGGAGGTACTTGAAAGATGAAGGTTCTTTGTTGCATAAAACACTGTACCCGAGATATGTATCATTTTGGAATTCTAGAAGTAGGATAAAATCTGCTTCGATGGATTGGAAATTAATCAAGGATGTAAGCAAATTCCTAAGATCAATTGTTAGATGGAACATAATAAATGGTCAATCTATTGATATCTTTGAAGATATATGGATTACAGATAAAAGCATTAACTGGTAGCCAACATTTGTAAATATTCAAGATAATATTACTGATTTGTTCACAGTGGATAAATTCATCTCGGGAGGTACCTTGGATTGTATCTGAACTTGAGAAACACTTTGGAAATGACCTTTTGAAACTGATCTGTAAGTTACAGATTCATTCCAATTTTGATGAAGATCAACTACAGCTCATTCATATAGAGCTAGGAAAGACTATTGCAGCTATGGCCTCTATTAATGTGACACAACAAAGCACTGAAATTAAAATCTGGACTTGGCTTAAAAAGTCAAAATTAAATGCTAGAGTAGAAAATTTCTGGTGGAGGGTATTTAATAATGCTTTGCCAACTAATTACTTTTTATCTTATAGAAGACTTCAAAGGTATGAACATTGTACAAGAGGTTGCAATGAGGTTGAGAGCATAGATCATGTGGTTTGTAGATGTTACAAAATCTGTGAAGTAATTCATTATCTAAATAGTTGGGGATTTGGATTTCCTACATTGCTTTCTACAGATGAAACTTATTATTGGTTGGAGTTATTGAATGCCTTCTTAGCTAATCTATTTTGTAATGCCATTTACTTCACATGGAATGAAAGGAATGAGCTAGTACATAGGAGTAAGGAAAGGAGTTCGGTTCATATTGCAGTTGAATATGTTTGCTATACAGGAGCTTCTAATGCTTCAAATTATGTTAATTCGGGTCAATTGGGCACTAATCAGCTTTTGCTATTGGAAAATCGTTGGTACCCTCCTCTACCCAATTGGATCAAGATTAATGTGGATGCATCCTTATTATCTTCAAACAAAGGGGTCATTGGTGGAGCGTTTAGAGATCACAAAGGAAGATTGTTTGCAGCTTTTGGTAGACTGTGTATTCGTTGGGATATCACTTACTTGGAGCATCTTGTTATAACATCCATCAAAGATGTTATCAAAGATTTGATGCATGAGCATGAAGGAATCATTATTGAGAGTGACAGTGCCAATGTCATCAAGTTCAATCACAAAGCTCTCAAAAGAGGTGGAAAAGGTATAAAAAATCTTTCTTTTATAAGTTGTTTTAATTATGTTATTTTTAATTACAAAAAGTGGGATTGTAATAAGTTAGCAGACTTATGTGCTAACTATGGGATTTTTAGCTCTTTTTTTTGGGATGATATTTTTCTTGAGAAGATTCTTCCTTCTTTACCAATGTGTTGAAGGAGGAATCCTTAGATTGTTCTGTATAGGTTGTTTGTCTTTTCTCTTTTGGTTATTATTGCAAGTTTTGCTTTTGTCAAAAAAAAAAAAAAAACAAAGAAATGTTAGTACTCACAAATAAGAGTAACACCAAAAATATTTATTGAAGAATAAGATAATTTAATCAACATTATTATCATCATTAAAATCTTTGACTAGGGTTCATAGACTACAACAAAATCTAAACCTTAAACCCTATGCCGTAAACCCTAAAAAACCTTAAAAAAACCCTAAACTCTAAACCCTAATGCCTAATCCAAAAAGCTGAACCTAAATCATAAACCCTAAAACCTTAATTCTAAATGCTTATACATATTCCTTAAACTCTAAATAGTGAATCAAAAAACCAAAACTATAAACAAAAAACCTAATTCTTAATAAAAAAAATCATAAATTGAAAACCCTAAACTCTATTATGCAAAACCTTATCCCTAAATATAATAATTCAAACCATAAAAATATCTTAAGCCCTAACTTTTAACCTTAAACCTTAAAAAAAAAACCATAAACCCTAAACCCTAAAATTTAACCCTAAACCTATACCCTAATTCCTAAACCATGAACCTTAAACCTTAAACCATAAACCCTAAACATAAACCCTAAACCCTAAGCCCTAAACCATAAAACCTTACCCTAAATAGAAAACATAAACCTTAAACACCAAACCCTAAATCCCAAATCTAAACTTCTATCCATAAACTCTAGAACTTTAACCCTAAACCGTATACCCTACGTCCTAAATAACCATAAAAATGCTAAACCCTATAACCAAATTGTCCTCATGCTCTAGCACCTCCAAATAAACCCTAGAGCTTTTTGCTCTCATCGGATATGTAGATATTTAGGGTTTGCATAGAAATTCATTGAAAGCACCATGTTTGTCTACAAGGAAATCCTCTCTAGAGATGGGCTCTTATCAGACTCATTCCCAGCTACAGAAATTGAAAATGTCAATTTGTTGGATGTTAAAGGAAAGTGGATAGTCCAAGGTACTATAATTGTTGATATTGGTGTAATCCCTTCAGCTCGTGGTGCTGATGAAGGTGAGGGTGTAGATGAAAAAGCTATTAACATGGTCGATATTGTTGACACCATACATCTTCAGGGGAAACCCTAATGAAATTTGTCAACTTTATGAAATGCTATGTCAAGAATCTAACACCCAAATTGGACGCGGATAAGAAAATTTTACTCAAGAAACATCTTGAGTCTACCATTAAATTTCAACT
This sequence comes from Dendrobium nobile, assembly GCA_022539455.1. NCBI lineage: Eukaryota > Viridiplantae > Streptophyta > Magnoliopsida > Asparagales > Orchidaceae > Dendrobium > Dendrobium nobile. The sequence continues at coordinate 42,125,038 of CM039729.1, read as the reverse complement.
TTCAATGCTCAATGACTTGCAAATCTTTGTAGGTGAAAGAATGAATAATGAAGGAGGTTTGACCTTCATTTACTACAAGGAAGGTGCTACTGATGTGACATTACTATACTTTGATTATGGACTAAAGGAGATTAAATGTTGAATGTTTATCTTTCAAATGTAAGAGGAGTTGGCATGGCCTTGCGTTATTGTACGTCCAATCCTTATTTATTTAATTTTGTTTTTGGAAATCTTATTTTGACATTGATTGTTTGGATATGTTACACACTTTTTTGTTTTTTTTTTAACTCATAATTGTGTGCTTATGATGTACTATATTGTTTGTGTTGTTTGTAATTCAAAATATTAGCTAAAATTAATAGCAAATAAAGTTAAAGAAGCATTTGAAATATATATATATATATATATATATATATATATATATATATATATATAGTTAATATTTTTAATTCAACATACTTTTTTTTTCAACAACAACAATAAATTTGCATTAACTAAAAGAAAATAAATTACAAAAACAGCATAGGGGCTAATCCCAACAAATTCCTCCTTTAACAGATTAATAAAAAAAGGAGGAACCCTATTACAGCTAATCTCATCCCAAATGAAATCATTACAGATAGCATAGTTAGCATAGATATCTGTTAACCTATTACTATTCCAATCAACACAATTAAAGATATAATTGTTAAAATCTTTTAGAAAAAGAAAATTTTCCATCAGTTTACCTCCCTTCCTGAAGACTTATCGAATAAGCTGAATAACATTAGAGTTATCGGCTTCTATAATGATCCCCTTGTATTGAAACATCCATTCTCTGACAACCTCTTTTAAAAAAGTATTTGATGATGGTTCCAACTGTGATATATCCCAATGAATGCTATTCCTTCCAAAAGCCATAATAAATCTTCATGATTATTCCTGAATATACCTCTAATGCCCTCCTTGTAAGAGGATAGTAATGATGCGTCTACATTTATTTTATCCAATCGGGTGGACGGGGATGCCAATAATTCAACAGTGTAACTAACTGATTAACACCTTAGTTTCCCGAGCTTATATCACCATAAGAAGAAGAGAAGGACGACCAGGATATTGCTTGAGCAGCAATAAATTTAGAATTTTCTATATAACCATCATGTTTAAATTTGTTTCTAGCTTTCCATGATAAATATGCAATGTTGCAGAACACTTTGGTAATGAAATTATTACCACTTGTTTCTTTATCTAACCATTTACAACAATCTTCAAAGTTTGGAAAATCGAAATTTGGAAGCCCCAACTATTTATGACATGAATAATACCCCTCAGCTTTTTATATCTTGTTGTAACATGATCAATATCCTCTGCCTCATTACATCCTCTAGAGCATGTAAAGTTCTCTTATAATCTTCTACTGAACAAGAACTGGTTTGTGGGAATTCCATTTCTATATAAGCGCCACCAGAAAACATCAACTTTTGGCATTAATTTTACTTTTTTTATCAAATTCCAGTAACCCCTGTTGGACTTGTTTTGCAATTTTGCTTCCATAACTAATGAAGATAAAGACTTACCGTATTGCATATGGAATAGTTCCAATCTATCTTCCTCCATGTTAGGCATAATTTGAATTTGAATTAACATTTCCACTGTCATTTCTTCATTGCCTGGAATAGCCACAAAAGTGGGCCATCTATTGATGCATTTATCCCAAATCCACACATAATTGAATACATTTACTGATCTCCCATCCGTGATATTCCATCTAACAATTTTTTTAAGACTTTTGAAACCTTCCAAGACAATTTTTGATGTAGCAGAAATTCAATTCCTGTTACCGTGTTATGCAAACAGATTTCCATACTTCAGTTCCAGTACTCTATATAATAAGGAATTCCTGATTTCAATGAATCTCCAAGCCATCTTGGTAATCAAAAGGCCCACCTTATTTATACAAGAGTGCAATCCATGTTCCCCCCCTATCAATTGGTTTGCATAGTGTGTCCCACCCAACATAATGCAAGCCCAATCTTCCATCACTCTTCTCCCAAATGAAACTTCAACACAACTTATCCATCAGTTTTAACACACTTTTAGGAATAATATAATGAGTGGAATGAAAATTTGGGTAAGACAACAAGACTGTTCTTACCAATGTAAATTTCCCAGCTAAAGATAAGAGTTTACTTCCCCAAGTATTCAGCATTTTAGAAGCTTTATCAAGCATACTTTGAAAATCTGCTCCAACCAATCTTCTCAATGCCACTTTGACTCCAAGATAGTTGAATTCTTTTACTTTCTTGAAACCCAAGATTTAATTTATAGCTCTCTTCCTTCTTCTCTTCACAAATTTTCCAAACAAGGGAGCAATTTTGTTGACATTTATCCGTTGCCCTGGCCACTTATAGAAATCTGAGAGAATAACTTTGATATCATTCACCATTTTGATATTAGCTTCGGAAAAGATAATCATATCATCTGCATACAATAGGTGAGAGATCCTTGGACCGTTAGGACCATTCCGAATACCAATTTTATTGTTTTTTTTGATAAAAATCATTTGAGAGAAGTTGAGAACATAGAATGAAAAGATAAGGTGATAGAGGACAACCTTGGCGAAATCCGCTTTTTCCATTACCATTAATTAAAAAAGAGAACATTTGATTTTCTACACACTCCATAATAAGCTTAGAAACGCTCCCAGGAAATCCAAAATACTCTAAAACCTTCCTCAATGTATCTCAACACATGCAATCATATGCTTTCTCCAAGTTAATTTTAAAAGATATTAATCCCTTTGAAGCTTTAGAAAATTTGAATTTGTGGAACATCTCTTGAGCTACCAGTACATGTTCTTACATTGATCTCCCATCAAGAAATGTAGATTATTCTACTGAGATCAGTTTAGGTATAATACATACCATTCTATTAAGAATTACCTTGGCCACCACCTTATACAGAATTTTGGATAAGCTGATAGGTCTGTAGTTTGCAGGATTTAATGGGTTTTTTTCTTTTTGGGATTAGCAGTATATGGGTTTCATTCTATTTCATGTTCATTCTCCCTATTTCAAAAAATTATAAATCACCATTCCAAAGATCTATCTTAACAATCTCCTAATAGACATTGAAGAAAGAGTAAGTTACTCCATCCATCCCTCGAGCAATGTTCCCAGCTGATTGGAAAATTAACTGCTCCATTTTATTCCATGAGATTTCTCTTTTCAGCCACATTGCATCAGCTTCATTCAGGGAACATAACAGAGATGGCCAACCCTCTGTATAACTTCTTTCCTTACACTTTTCATTGAAAAACTGAATAACTTCATCTTCAATAAGATTTTGATATTCCACCAAAGATCCACTTTCATCTTGCAATTTGAATATCCAATTTGAATTTTTCCTGGTGCTTGTAAAAGATTGATTGAATTTGGAATTAGAATCTCCATCCACCATCCATTTAACTTTGGCACGTTGCTTCCACCATGTGTTCAATCTAGCCAACATAGCATTCAATTATGAGATTTTTACCTTGAGCTGCCCACTTTCTTCATCTGTAAGGAAACCCACATCAGCCACTTTTAATTGTAGCTCTAAGATCTCTTTTAGCAGACATTCTTTTAAAAAATAGAAATTCTTCAATATATACTTACTCCAAAAAATTGTGATTTTAAAGCTTTTTACATTTTGAATCCCAAATTTTAGCACAATTCCCATTAATTTTCTTTCTCCAAACATTTTTAACAATGCCAAAAGATGCTGGAAATGAAGACCAAGTATCTTCAAACCTAATAAGCTTCTTCTCCATCATTTTACTTTCCATAAAGTTCAATAACACGAGATAATGGTCCGAAGCTATTCTTTCCAAATGTCTACCTGATGGAAGTTTAAGGTAGATTTATTCAAAAAACACTTATCCAGTCTTTCCAAAATTCTAGCTCCACCAGTTTTGTTACTACACCAAGTATATCTTTGTCCAATAAAATCAATTTCATGAACATCATTATTAATTAGAAAGATCTTCATATCCTTTGAACCTTGAGAGTAAATGAAACGATTGCACCTCTTTTTATCTTCTTTAGAAAGTAAACAATTGAAATCTATCCCTACAACCTTAGGGATGTCTTTAGAGGAGAATGCTTCCAAGTCCCTCCATGACTCTCTTCTTTTGTAAACTTCTTTGCTACCATATACCGCCGAAATCCTCTAATAGTCAGAATTAGGCCACTTGAGATCTTCAGTTATTACTTGTTGATTTGCATTTAGAACCACTAATGAACCCATAGTAGATTTCCACAAAACAAGAATACCTCCCGATAATCCATCCGATGGAACATAAAAGAAGTCCCAATCTACACCAATTAAATCAACAACTTCCTTTCTATTAATAGAAGTTAATTTGGTTTCTAATAAACAAACAAACAATACTCCAAACTCCTTAACAATCTCTTTCAAGTAGAGAGAAGCTTGCTTTTTTACTAGCTCCTCTACAGTTGTAGAAAACTAACGAAGCCATTAAATATTGAGAGGGGACGAAGCCCCGCCTTATCTTTCAGTTCCCCATCCAACCTTCTATTTATGAGTGAAGACTTTATAAGCCCCAAACCTCTAAGTTCTTTTGTGATTTTCTTTTTAACATAAGAAGAATTATCATCCTTCTTATCCGAGTTCCCTTTCAAATCTCGAACATCTCCTGAAGAATGAAAATTCACTTCTCCTTTTTTATTCAAAAGAGAATTCACTATTTCTTCTTTTTCAATAATTTCACCCTCTTCTTCCAAGTCACTTAATAGACTAAATTTATTCAAATAAGAAGGAATGATAATTCTTAGAGGATAATTGAATCTTTTATTGCCCTTTGAAAGAAACTTCAGCAGCAACCTTAGAGGGAGAGATTAGAACTTCGACAGCACCAACAACCACTATTTGTTCTTCCAGCACATTCTGTACATTCATCTCCATTTTTTTATTCTCTTCCACATCTGTGTGAACAGGTTCTTTATCTCCTCTAGTTGAATTCTCCTGCGAGTTGAAGTTTGATTTTCACATTACTGGTTTCCATATGCCATTATTTTTAAATCTTCTTTGTTTCTCATAGTTTACATGGATCCAAGGTCTATATTTATCATCACCATCATAAGTCTCATCTTTGTCTTCATAAGAATTTTTTTAATTTAGATTCACAAGCTGAATGATCTTCTATAACATTATTCTATGGTTTAGCAAAATCAACTTTAACAGCTTTACTAATCAGCTCCAGACATTTATTTCCTCATTCCCAACTCTGTCGCAGTTAAAGCAAAGTGAAGGCATCCTTTCATATTCTATTTTTTAGTAAAAGTTTCCCACATGACCTTCTACCCAAACACCAAGTGGCAGTTTATTTTCTAGTGTTTATCGAACAAAAATCCAAGAAAATTCTCATCTATTCCATTGGAACATGCTCCCATCTAGAAAATATGGAGTACCAAATGTAGATGCAATCCTACACACATTGATTTCATCCCAACACTACAGTGGATGATTCAGCATTCTGATCCATACTTGGGCTGATAAACCTTTCAAAGATGACGGATTAAACCTTGGAGACCATTTATCCACACAAATAATATGGCCTTTAAAATACAAAGGTCCATTACTAAGAATTGATTCCACAGCTTATTCATTATTAAAAAAAAATAAAGACCATCCATTACCAAGCACCGTAAGATGGAAATTGCCATATTGAGCCCACTTCCTTCTAAGCTCCCCACTAATCACATAAATAGGATTATTTTCTCCAAAAACTTTAACCACTAGAGCATTTTAGAGTATCTTAGAATTTTCCCCTTCATTATGAGCAATTAGTTTCACAGTAGATCCATCTTTGAAAAGACATTGGCCATAGTCCAAATTAGCAACACTGATATTGTATCATTTCTTCCAAACTTTAGTCATATAATTACCAATAGGTTCTTTTGGCTTCACAATCAATTCTTCATTAAGTTGGCAAGCATTTTTTTCTACTAGTTCACATTTACAAATAGAGTTTAAGCCTTCTGGACCATTATTCAAACCATCATTATTTAACTCCAGAATAGACGAGTCAGCCTTTACTTCATTGTGAATCATAACATCAGAAACATTATTTTCACTAACAATTTTTACCAGAGATTCTCCCTTGTTCACTTGATCAGAATTTATAATTTATGGAGGAAGGAAAGAGTTATTGACCTCATTTAAAATAGAGATGGAACGATTTGCTTCGTCTGTCAATAATGGAAATGATTTCTCAGATTTAATGTTGCTATCAACCAAAATTCCTTTTCCCTATCCGATATCAGGCAATTTTTTTCTTCATTAACAGACCTCCTTCATTTACCACCAAATATTTGTTGTTCTTCTTTTTAAACCTCACATCTTGAGCAGAATTATTTATGCCGATACCTATCATTCTTTAACCAAAAGCTGGTAACGATCGGCTTGTTGTAAACCCTAAAACCTTAATTCTAAAAGCTAATCCTTATACATTAAACCATAAATAGTTATTAAAAAAAACCTAATATATAAAAAATAAACCTAAACCCTAATAATTAAATGTAAATTAAAAAATTTAAACTCTATTATTCAAAATTTTAACCTTAAATATAAGAATTCAAACAAAATAAAAAAAAAATATTAAACCCTAACTTTCATCCTAAAAAAATAAACCATCACCCTAAACATGAAACCCTATGCACTAACCATAAACCAAAACCTAAACATAAACCCTAAACCCTAAAGCCAAAACCCTAAACTCTAAACTCTTAACCCTAACCCTAAAGCTAAACCCTAAACCCTAACCTCTAAACTCTAAACACTAAATCTATACCCTAAATCCTAAACCCTAAACTCTAAACATTAACCCTAAGCCCTAAAACCTATAACCTAGATCTTATACATTAAATTATAAATAAAAAATAAAAAATCATTGACTCCTTGTTCTACTCTCTCTAGTTCCACTCATGCTCTCTTTCGATTTGAAAGCGACTTAGGGTTTCCTCTTCCATCCTTTATCCCTGCTGGTGACATCATTCTCTTAATTTTTATTTCTCATTTCATTTCTTTGGAATTGGTTTTGATCGTTACTCATTTTGTTTTGAGATCTTTTTCAGGTTTCATAATTTTGGGCGATGATGACTCCATCATCATTAATCCTATTGCCTGCTTCTTTTCTTGAGAGTTATTCGCATTTCTTTAAGGATGTCTTGGCTGGATCATCATCCTCGAGTGCTATACTACCTTTTGTGCAAATTTCATTTAAAGGGTGTGTGGCTTTAATGTTTGATGATGTTGTGGTTTCTCAACTTGCTGCTCCCTTTGATATAACTTTGGTTGGGAAATTTCTTCTCCGGTGACCTAATTTTGATATTATTTAGAAATTTTAGTAAATATGAAACTATGGATCCTTTCACATAGTCTTGTTAAATCAATAACACGTTACAATTCAATTCTCTAATAATCTTGATTATAGCCAAATTTTCTTGGAGAGTTCCTACTATATTTAGGCGTGTTAGATGAGGTTGCTCAAATGGACACCGAATTTTGACGCACATAAGGAATCTTCTATTCCACCTTTGTAGATATATTTTCTAAATCTGAGGATTCGTTTCTTTAATTCTCAAATTCTATTTTGCTTGGCTTTAATTTTTGGCAGGCCTTTATGAAATTTCGTTAGGGATGTTAAGTCCTATAGAACTGGCCCAAGCTAACCAAGAGGGGGGGTGAATTGGTATTTTAAAAATTTCTTTTCTCAAAGAACAAAAATCACATAAACCAAAATTACACCACGAGAAAACTAAATGCGAAAATTTAAAGTGCGGAAGCAAGAAACAAGAACACAGAAATTTATAGTGGTTCGGTCAACTCGACCTATGTCCACTCCCCCAAGGTGCCCTCTGAGTATTGCACTATAAACGTGACTCTCCTTTAGCCCCCCACAGCTAGGCGGAGAAGCCTTTATAATGAACCTCTTTTTGTCACCCCGGCAAGGCAGAGAACCTATCTCCTTTTGCTTCCTCCTGAAGCTGGCAGAGAACCACAACCAAACGCTGACTCCTTACCTCTACCGACCCTTCCACGGATGAGAAACTCTAGACAAAGAAGAAGCAGAGCGATCTTTGAAGCAACCCTTGTAAATCCCCTCACAAGCTCCCCCTCACAAGATCCTCTCTCTCTCCCTCTCTCTCTTTCTCTCCTCAAGGCTTTCTCAGGTCATGGCAGCAGCACATGATAATCAAAAACGTTGAACAAGAGCTCTTAAATAGAAGAGCTTCAAAGGAGCTCATTAATTGCAAATTGCCGACTATATCGTCTTAGCTGATATTGACATCGTCCTGGTCGATCATTACAAAACTCTGAAGATCGGCCTGGGCACCGCCAAAATTTGGGTGCTGGACGATTAAAAATTGGCTTGATTAGCCTGGACGTTCTCACGATTGTCCAGTCCTATTAGTTCAAATCAGGTGAAAATCGTCCTGAGCACCGCCATATTTTTAGGCTGGCCGATCCCAATCGTCCAGGAGTAACAATAATTTTTGAATATATCATCCTGGTCGATCCTACGATCGTCCAGGATGATGTGATCGTATCAATCATCCTTAATTACTTCCCAGATTTGTCTGATTAATTAAGGCATAATTGTGAATATCGTCCAGGCCGATCAATGATCGTTCTGGTCATTAATTTAAAAATACAGTATACCTTAATTGTCTATGGCGGCAACTTCTTTCTGTTTTGAGCTTATCGTCCTAGCCGATACACATGTCATCCAGGCCGATCAGTTAATGACGGCTGCCTTAATTAAGAATCCTTATTTAGACTTTCTGTTTTAAGCCTGATCGTCCAGGACGATGTAAATATCATCCTGGCCGATATGAGTAAAAATAGAAATTCTAAGTCTCTCAAGTGTGTGTGTGTAGGGTTACTTAGTATTAGTCTCTTTGACATACAAACTGACTCAAGAAGAGAAAAAATAAAATACATACTGACTCAACCCTATCCTACCCACTCTTTCACTAGCATCGTTTGTTCGTCCAATCTTCGATCCCTGAAATGTTAGAAAAATAGGCAATCCAAGATAATTAGTAGGGTTTGCCAATCATCAAAACATAATCTATGAAACAAGATTTGCAACAATCTCCCCCTTTTTGATGATGACAAAACAAATAAGCAAGTCCTATTTCTCCCCCTTTTTGACATATCAAAAGAAAACATGAGAAAAGAAAGAAAGGAAAAGAATCTCTCCTACATTTTTTAATTTTGATCCAAAGCATGAATATGATATAGCATTCCATGTGATTAATTTTAAAAGCATGTGAGTTAATGAGTTTAACAACATCAAAAATCCAAAGAATAGTGAAATATCCGATCATATTTACCCTAAGCTTGAAGGGTCTTTGTATGGTAGAGTTGTCTTTTGAAATCATTGACCTAACTCAAAACTTCAATCATATATGAGTATAAAGGATGTAATCATCACTTGAGTAAAGAAAAAATATCTTATAAAATAATGAATTAAAGTAGATATATCATTATCGCAAAACAAACGAACTCAAGTCTTTGGTATATGAAAACTTCTAAGTTTTTAAAAGATTTGGAAAGAGAGAAGAGCTTGCTTTTGATGGACTCATTTTATGCCTCTTGTCATTTGAGTGGCGCTTTGCGCATCTTTTTAAATAAATTCAAATTAGCATCTTTTGCGCTTCTTTTGTTGGCATCTTTGGCCAATTTTTTTTTTCAAGCTACATTCTCTTTTAGTCATCTCTTAAAAAGGACTTAGTTGTGAGTATATCTTCTAGATATTAGAGAATAGGAGCTCTCTCTCTAACATATAGAAGAACAATCCACAAAACAGAATCACATACCAATGTCAAGAATAACTATGAATCTTGATTTGATAAAAAGAATTTAATCACTATATTATAAGATAGATTTGCTTTAGCAAGATTAGAAAAGACCTTAATTTCATACATAATCGTTAATTTGAGATAGATTTTTGATTAGAAAAGAAAATTGTGCCACTAAAATATACTAAAGAAAGAGACACAATCAACGGAATATTACAATCATCTAATGGATTTAAGAGATGCAAACCATTGACTACAAATTTTCAAAAGCAAAAGCAAGGCATACGATATCATATTAGCGATGATTTTGATTTTTTTTTGTTTTTAAAAAAATAAAACAAATAAACAAAACAAAACAAAAAGGAACAAACAACCAAAACAAAAAAATATATAAACGAGAAGGAAAAGAAAGAGAGAAAAAAAAAACAAAGAGAAAGCAAGTAAAGAAATCAAGTTCATGCAGTTATGTTAATCACACCCAATCTGGTCCTTAAAGAGCTGAAAGTGTCGAAGGCCAGTGGCTTAGTAAAGATATCAACAAGTTGATCTTCAGTTGACACATGGTGTACCTTAATGTCCCCCTTTGTCATAAAATTGACTGATGCTGAGCAGGTTGTGCTTCAATCCATCTACAAGCAAAACATTTTCAATCATAAGGTTCTTGGAATTACCAATTATACCTGATCCTACCACCTTCCTGGTGGTGTTGTCTCCAAGAGTAACCTTGCCTCCAGTCTTGGACTCCAAAATAACAAACTGATTGGCATCACCAGGCATATGTCGAGAGCATCCGATGTCCAAGTACTACATACTCTCACGAGGCCTTTTGTGAGAGCTTGCCTACAAGATTATCAAATGTTAGAGATAGGAACCCAAACAGGTTTGGGTCCCTTCTTATGAAAATAGAATGCAATGCATGAGTGGTATGTTGTGAATCTTGCACCTTAGGTCTCCACATCCAATGTGTATTATGGTGAACTGTGCAAATGTGTGAGATGTGTCCTAGCATCCCACATGAAAAACATCTAACTCTAGGAAAAGGGTTTCTTAAGTGATTTGAGTTATAATGCCTCTTCCTAGGTTTTGGCTCTTTATTAAGTATTGGTGTCATCCTAGTGTTCTTACATGATTCTAATTCATTTTGAATCTTCAAATTAGTGCTATTTAAAACATCAATATCAATCCTCAAACTTTTCTCCATCTATTTAGATTTCACAAAATTAGATTCAAGTGATGTGTGTGAAACTTTTAATGCATTGTGTTCATCAATTAATTCCAAATGCTTTTTGTTTAAATCATCAAATTCATTAAGAAGAGCCATGTAATTTGAATCAATCATTGAATGGTCTTTAAGAATGACTTCATATTCTTTTTGCAAATTTATAAGTTCCATTTTTAAGCTAGCATGAGTCTTCTTAAGTTTTTTGTAAGATGCATGGATTTTCTCACAAATCTCAAACAATTCATCATAGGTTGGTTTACATACCTCTTCCTCATCACTTTGCTCAAGATGATCTTCCCCCATTAAGCACAGGTTTGTAGTCTCTTCCTCTGGTTCAGTCTCAGAGGAATCAGTACCAGATTCTGCCCAGAACGTCTTTTGGATTCTCTTCTTGTCCTTCCTAAACTTAGGTTTCTCCTCACCTTTTTCCTTTTCTTTGCTCGAGTGATCTTGAAGTGTAGGACAATCGACTCTCACATGTCCAGGCTTCCTGCATTCATAACAAACAACAGCAGAAGATCCTTTAGAATGTTTATGATCCCTACCTTTTCTCCAATGATGATTTTGTTTCTTCCTTAGAAAGATTTTGAATTGCCTTGTGATGAAGGCAACTTCATCGCTTTCAGACCCAGATGATTCAGAATCTGATTTGTGCGACTTCAGTGCAATTGTTTTCTCCTTCTTCTTCTCACCTGCATCAAGATTTATTTGATTCACCCTTTGCTCATAAGTAATGAGTGAGCCAAATAAGTTATCAATAGAATAAGTGTTCAAATCCTTAGATCAGTGATTGCAGTGATTTTAGCATCGTATGATGAAGGAAATCATCTCAAAATCTTGTTTACTTTTTCATATTTCCTAGTGCATGTAGTGAAGTGACTATCTGAGTAAACCTAGTGTACATGTCAGAAACAAATTCATGAGGTTTTATATGAAAAAGTTTGTAATCATGCAAGAGAATATTCAAACGGGATTGTTTAACCTCATTAGTGCCTTCATAGGTGATACACAATTTATCCCAGATTTCTTTACCAGTTTTGTAAGTGGAGACACGCATATAATCCTCAGATTTTAAAGCACAAAAAAAAAGTTCAAATATTTTGCATTCAATTGAGCTAAATCTCGTTCATCGAAAGTCCATTCAGTAAAAGTAACTTCAGTTTTAACACCATTAATTTCACGAGAAGGTGGAGAGTAACCTTCTTTGATAAGCATCCACATGCGATAATCACTAGATTGTAAAAATGTTGACATGCGGGTTTTCCAGAAATCAAAAGGTAAGTTGACAAAAAAGAGAGGCCGTGTAATTGAATAACCTTCCGTAGTGTTACGATTCCCAAGGTTAGCCAAGGATCAAAATTCAAAAAGTTTTCAAACTCAATTTTTATGAATCCCGCTCTGATACCACTTGAAAGTTAGTTAGGGATGTTAAGACCTATAGAACTAGCCCAAGCTAACCAAGAGGTGGGGTGAATTGGTATTTTAAAAATTTCTTTTCTCAAAGAACAAAATTCACATAAACCAAAATCACACCATGAAAAAACTAAATGCGGAAATTTAAAGTGCGGAAGTAAGAAACAAGAACACAGAAATTTATAGTGGTTCGGTCAACTCGACCTACGTCCACTCCCCGGAGGCGCCCTCCGAGTATTGCACTACAAACGCGACTCTCCTTTAGCCCCCACAGCTAAGCGGAAAAGCCTTTACAACGAACATCTTTTTGCCACCCCAGCAAGGTAGAGAACCTATCTCCTTTTGCTTCCTCCTGAAGCTGGCAGAGAACCACAACCAGACGCTGACTCGTTACCTCTACCGACCCTTCTACGGACGAGAAACTCTAGATGAAGAAGAAGCAGAGCGATCCTTAAAGCAACCCTTGTGAATCCCCTCACAAGCTCCCCCTCACAAGATCCTCTCTCTCTCCCTCTCTCTCTTTCTCTCCTCAAGGCCTTCTCAGGTCAAGGCAGCAGCACATGATAATAAAAAATGTTGAACAAAAGCTCTTAAATAGAAGAGCTTCAAAGGATCTCATTAATTATAAATTACCGACTATATTGTCCAGGCCGATATTGACATCGTCCTGGCCGATCAGTACAAAACTCTGAAGATCTACCTGGGCACCGCCCTTTTTTGGGTGCTAGATGATTAAAAATTTGCTTGATCGGCCTGGCCAAGATCACGATCGTCCAGGCCGATTAGTTCAAATCAGATGAAAATCATCCTGAGCACCACCCTATTTTTAGGCTGGCCAATCCCAATCGTCCAGGAGTAACTAAGGTTTTTGAATATATCGTCCTGGCCGATCCTGCGATCGTCTAGGACGATGTGATTGTATCAATCATCCTTAATTACTTCCCAGATTTGTCTGATTAATTAAGGCATAATTGTGAATATCGTCCATGCCGATTAATGATCATCCTGGCCGATAATTTAAAAATACAGTATACCTTAATTGTCTATAGCGGCAACTTCTTTCTATTTTGAGCTTATCTTCCTAGGCAATACACGTATCGTCCAGGCCGATCAGTTAATGACGGCTGACTTAATTAAGAATCCTTATTTAGACTTCTATTTTAAGCCTGATCGTCGAGGACGATGTAAATATCGTCCTGGCCGATATGAGTAAAAACAGAAATTCTAAGTCTCTCAAGTGTGTGTGTAGGGTTACTTAGTATCAGTCTCTTTGACATACAAACTGACTCAAGAAGAGAAAAAATAAAATATAGAATGACTCAACCCTATCCTACCCACTCTTTCACTAGCATCGTTTGTTGGTCCAATCTTCGATCCCTGAAATGTTAAAAAAATAGGCAGCCCAAGATAATCAGTAGGGTTTGCCAATCATCAAAACATAAGCTATGAAACAATATTTGCAACACTTTACAAATGGATCTATTCACAGCTTTGATTTCTTGTCCCTCTGTAGAATGCATTTTAATCAAGCTAGACATATCTAAGAAATAAGGTAATGAGATTGGGATTGGTTTGGAGTTGAATGGTTATTTTTAAAAAGTAGATATTGAATATCTGCCTATTTTTTGTTCTCATTGTAAAATGCATGAGCATGCTTTAAATGAAAGTTACAGGTTACATCCTCTTCTTCTCAAGGAAAAGGATTCCACTAAACATTGCAATAGGAATGCTATTATTAATGTTCTTCATCAAAGAGAGGGTCCTAAACATGGAGTGAGTGAAGGAAATGATCTTAAACTGTTGGAATTGAGGATCCCATTCGTCATATTGAACTACCTTCCTCCAATGTTGAAGAACCTATTCAAGTACAGGGAGACAATATAACCTCTAGGTATTTCTTTTCTTTAGAAAGTAAAAATGTGGATGAGAAGATTTTGTCTATCACTTCTAATCAAATTAGTGTTATTGCACCTCATATTAGTCCTGGTACTCTTATAAAAAATTTGCCCAATATGGATTTTATGTTGCCCAATAATAACTATGCTAATTCTACATATTATACTTGTATTATTAATATTCAGGAGGATGAAAAACCTATTATGACGGATGGAAATGCTTGTATTGGCATGAGTAGTAAAGAAAATATGGAGGATGGAAATATCTTAGAGGAGGGTGAAGTGCCTCACGAGGTAACGAAGGTTGGTCTACACAATGATGGAAAATTTAATTCTAATTCTCTTTATCTTAGTGATGATTTTACTGATACATAGGATATGGATATTATTGCTTAATGTTTTTCCAAAGATGGTAATTATGCTAGTTATACCAAGTTTCAAAATAGGCAAGGTACGAAGAGCAAGAATATCAGTTTACAATCTCATATAACAACCCATTTGCATACTTGTCATTAGTAATTTTTGTTATGTTTAAATCAATTATTTGGAATGTTAGGGTATTTGTTACCCCTCTTCTAGGCTTAGAGTTAAAAAGTTAGGTCACATTTATAATATTTCTATTCTTATTTTCCTTGAACCTCTCATTAATTTTGCTAAGTTACTTAGTACTACTAGAACTTTGGGCTTTAAACATGTTGTTTCGAACTCTACCAATAATCTTTGGGTGTTTTGGAACGATTCTATTCAGCTAGATTTTATTTGTGATTTTACCCAAGTATTTCATTGTAGTATTGATGTTTTAAACTTATCCTGTTGTGCATATTATGTTAATGTAGCTTCTTCTCACATTATTAGGAAAGTTTTGTGGAAGCAACTTCCTAATTTTCATAGTATCTATAATTTGCCTTGGCTTGTGGGTAGTGATTTTCATGCTATTTCTTATCGTGTTGAATGCATTGGGGGACCAAGTCTTATCTATCATTCTATGGAGGATTTTAACAACATGATTATGGACTATAATCTTGTTATCATAGGTTTATCTAGTAACGAACTTAATAGGAACCGTGGTCATTTATGGTAACGGTTGGATCATTTTTTTTAATGATTTATGTCTTAATTCTCTTAATTCTATTTTTTGTTGAGCATCTTAGGAGGACTCTTTCATACCACTCTCCTATGTTAATTAGTCTTAAGACTCAGCATATGAGTTATTTTCCTGAATTTAGATTGCAAAACATCTGTTTGTGTCGAGAGTCTTTTATGGATTTGGTTCAGAAACATTAGCTAGCCTCCTTACAACCAGATAATTCTTTTTTTGGTATGAAAAGATTTTGTTTTAAGCTTAAAAGGCTTAAGTAAGTTCTCAATTTGTGAAATCATAATGTTTTTAAAACGTTTTCACCAACATTTTGAATGTTAAAGATAAAGTGCACACTATTGAGCATAACTATCAATTATTTCCTTATGATGGTAATTTAGCTTTACTGTGGGGTGCTTAAAATTATCTCTTTAAACTACAAGAAAAGGAGGAAGCTTTTTGAAAAAAAAAAGTGGTTGCAAAGCCTCTTTTTGAAGGTGTGAACAATACCAAATATTTTCATGTTGTTGGTTCTATGACTGAGGATGCTGTGGAAATTGCTAATTTGGTGGTTCAAGATTATCAAAACCATTTAAATAAGGATTTTACTCTTGCTCCTATTTATATTGCTTCTATTATCCCTATTTCTCAAGTTGATTATGTTTCCCTCTATAATCACCCTTTATTAGAGGAAATTATAGAAAAGGTTCATAGTATGAATGATGACTCTGTGGTTGGGCCTGATGGGTTTACCAGTATGTTTTTCCTGAATGTCTAGCATATTGTTAGTAGTGATCTTTTTTTTATTGTTTTGGGTTTTTTTGTTG
Source organism: Dendrobium nobile (assembly GCA_022539455.1). Lineage (NCBI taxonomy): Eukaryota > Viridiplantae > Streptophyta > Magnoliopsida > Asparagales > Orchidaceae > Dendrobium > Dendrobium nobile. Next base: position 42,108,755 of record CM039729.1, on the reverse strand, counting down.
GTCATACTATTCCTAAATTTTTTACTTCTATTTCTATTGTTCTCCCCAAAAGCAGTGTTGTTAGTAATTAGAATTATTTTAGACCTATTAATCTTTGCACATTTTTTAATAAGTTGCTTTCTAAAATTCTTATGAGTCGTTTAACTTATATTCTTCCTAAAATTATCTCTCCTTTTCAAATGGGATTTTTCTAGGGGAGAGCTATTGTTGATAATATTTTGTTGGCCCAAGAATTTTGTAATGACTTGAAAGTTAGGATGTGAGGTGGCAACATGATCTTGAATTTTAATATTTCAAAGTCTTATGATAACATTGATTAGATCTTTGTTTACAATATTTTACATTTATTTGGTTTTAATTCAATTTTTATTAACCTTATCAAAAACTGCTTTTAGGGATCATATTTCTCTATTATTGTGAATGGTAAAAGAAATGGTTTTTTTAGATCCTCCCATGGTCTTAGGCATGGCAATCTTCTCTCTCCTGCTATTTTTATCATTATTGTAGTGTATTTATCTAGAGGTATGGCTAACCTCTTTTATAATCACCCTAACCTCTATTTTAGAACCTTGGGTGATTTTCTTATTTCTCATTTATGTTTTACTGATGATATTATTATTTCTAATAACTCTTCTTTAAATCAAATTAATAGACTTTTGAAGTTTTTTTCATAATTTGTAAATTGTTAGTAGGCTTTCTCTGAATAAGAACAAGTATTACTTTATTGTTTCCAGCAAAGTGTTGAATGATCATATTTTGGCCATTGACAGGTTTTTACAAGGTCAATTTCCTATTAGATATCTTAGTGTTCCTCTGTTTAATGGTAGAAAGAAGCCTTTTCTGTTTGACAATCTTATTACTTCTATGCAGAACAAACTTTTTTTTTGGATGCTAATTTATTGAAGTTTAATTGTAGATTAGTTCTTATTAGAAGTGTCCTTTCTTCGCTCCCTATCTATATTTTCTAAACTCTTCAACCCACCCGGGCAACTTGCAATAGAATTGATAGACTTTTAAACAAATTTTTTTGGAATGGTGCTAATAGTCATACTAGAATTCTCTAGACTTCTTAGGATAAGTGTTGTGGCATTTTTATGAGGGTGCTTTGGGATGTAAGAGTATATTTGTTTTGGCCCATGCTTTGTTTTCAAGACGTGGTACAATTTTTGTGCTAAAGTGAGCCTCTGGGCTAAGTTTATGTTTACTAAGTATTGTGTGGGTTGGCACCTAACTATCTACGCTTTTAACAAAGGTGACTTTAAAGTGTTGGTGTTGAGCCCTTTAGAGGGAGCTGCTGGGGGCATATGTGCCTTTCTTCCTCTCTCTTATTTGGATTGTTGTTTCGTCCAGGGAGATTTATGTTGGTAAGTGAATTCCTCAGGGTCCCCTTTTTATGTTCTTTTATTAAAGTTTATCTGTGTTTGTTATCCTATTGTAATTGAGTTTTGTTTGAGGTAAGATTGAGCGGCATTTAGTATACCCTACTGATGGCTATTGATCTTGTGACTCCCTGAGCTCTATTAACATGTATTCCCTTTTGGCTTTTTACTGCTGGATTGGTTTTTGCTGGTGGCCTATCATCCTGCACCTCTGGTACTTTTTACTGTTATTATTGCTAAGTCTAGTTTTCTGGGTACTCCTGGGTCCTTCTGCTATATTTTTAATTTTACTTTGTTGAACATGAATTTAATTGTTATCTCTTATTGTCTGAACCATTTTTCTGATTTAGCTACTAGTGTTTTCAATGTGGTTGACATTATGTTCATTTTCAAATTTATGCATTATAATTTCTAATATTACAATGCTAAGCCTAATGGGAGATTGATATACCCTGGTAATTTTTCTTTTTGCTGCAGTTTTCTTTGTATTGTGTTAATTAATGTCATTAGTGTCCCTACATGCCTTTTTTAAAGGTTTTTGGGGACTAGTTCTCATTTTATGTAGAGTCCTTTTTCGACCGCCAAAGCTGAGCTGACTGTTGATACTAGTGGCTCAACTTTTTCGGTTTTAGAATGTTACTAGTTTCTTTTCTACTTGTGCATAGTGGGGTTCGCCATCTCATAGGTTTTTACTTTTCTTTTTATTTTGCTAGCTTTCCCTCTTTCTTAAGGACTTGTAATATTTTTTTTTTATCAATGTGTATGCCCCTTATGTGAGTTTTAGCACCAAAAACAAAACCGTAAACAATAAACAAAAAATCTGAACTCTAAAAAAATCATAAATTGAAAACCCTAAACCCTTTTATGCAAAACCTTATCCCTAAATATAAGAATTCAAACCATAAAAATGAAATCTTAGACCAAATCCTTTAACCTTAAATCTTAAACCCTAAACAAAAATCCTAAACTGAAAACATAAATCTAAAACCTAAAACCCTCAACTTAAATCCTAAACCTTAAACCCTAAGCCCAGAAATTTAAACATTAAACCTAAACCCTAAACCCTAAACCCTAAACTCTGAACCTTAAACCATAACTCTGAACCTAAAACTTAAACCGTAAAACCTAAACACTAACACTAAATTAAAACCCTAAACCCTAAACCATAAACCTTAAACCCTAAACATTGACACTAAAACCTAAACCATAAACCCTGAACCATAACCCTAAACCGAAACCATAAACCCAAGATTCCAAACCCTAACCCTAAACCTTAAACCACCAAAACAAAATCTTAAACCTTAAATTTTAACATTAAACCTTAAACATAAACCATAAACCCCAAATCCTAAACCTGAAAACCTAAACCCTAACCCTAACTATAAACCCTAACCCTAAACCTAAACCCTAAACCATTAATGCTAAACACTAAACCCTAAACTCTAAACCATAAATCCTAACCAAAAACCTAAACCCTAAACATAAACCTCTAAACTCTAAACAGCAAATCTAACCCTTATACACTAAACCCCAAAACCTAAATAAAAACCCTAAACCCTAAAACTAAAACCCCAAAATCTAACCCTAAACCCCAAAATCTAACCCTAAACTTAAACCTTAAAAAGTAAACCCTAGAACCTTAACCCTAAATGCTAAGACCATAACCATAAAATCTAAGTCCTAAAAAACCAAAAACCTTAAACCCTAAAACAAAATCCCAAAACTTAAACCTAAATTGTAAACCCTAATACCTTAATTCTAAATACTAATCCTTATACATTAAACCCTAAATAGTAAATTAAAAAACCTAAACTATAAATTAAAAATATAAACCCTAAGAAAAATCATACATTGAAAGACCTAAACTTTATTATAGAAAATATTATCCCTAAATATATAAATTAAAACAAAAAAACAAAATCTTAAACACTAACTATCAACCTTAAACCTTAAACATAATACTTAAACACTAAACCCTAAACCCTAATCCTAAACCTAAGCCCTAACACAAGACCTAAACCTTAAACCCTAAACCCTAAACCATAAACTCTAAACACTAAACCCTAGCACTAACCCTAAACCTAAACCAAAAAACCTATCCTCCAAACTCTAAACACTAAATTTGAAATGTAAACCTAAAACCTAAACCCTAAACAAAAACCTAAACCCTAAACCCTAAACGCTAAAGACTAAACCCTAAACCCCAAATCCTAAACCTTAAATCTAAACCTTAAACCCCAAACGCAAAACTATAAAAAAACCTAAAAAACCCAAAACCCTAAACCTAAACCCAAATCCTAAACCCTAAAACCTTAACCCTACAAGCTATTCCTTATACCTTTAACCTTAAATAGTAAATCAAAAAAACATTAACTATATATTAAAACATAAATCCTAGTAAAAAAAATTATAAACTGTTAACCCTAAAATCTTTTATGCAATAAACTTATAATTAAATTTAAGAATTTCAACCATAAAACCAAATCATCAACCCAAACTTTTAACCATAAACCTCTAAACTAAAAATCTAAACACTAAATATTTACTTAAAACCCTAAACACAAACTTAAAATACCTAAACCCCTACCTATAACCTTTCACCTTATACCTAAAACACCAAACACTATACCCTAAAACCTAAACTAAAAACCCTATTCCTCACACTATAAACTTTAAACTAAACCCTGAACCTTAAATTCTAAACCATTAACCATAAACCATAAAACCAAAATCCTAAACCATAAACATTAAACTAAAATCCTAAAGCTTAAACAAACCCTTAAGCAATAAACTCTAAACCATAAGGCAAAATCCCATAAACCAACACAATAATTACAAACCTTTGACATTAAAACCAAATACATAAATAATAAACACAAAACCTTAAATTAAATCCCTAAAACCTAAACCATAAACCCTTAACCCTAAATCCTAAACCATAATCACTTAGCCCCTGAACCTTAAACCATAACCCTAAATCTAAACCCAAAACCCAAAACCCTAAATCTAAACCTAAACACTAAACACAAAATATAAACCCTAAACCCTAAATAATAAAATATAAGCCATAAAACCTAAACCCTAAACGTAAACGTAATCTCTATACCCTAAATCTCAACCGTAAACCTAAAGCCCAAATTCTTAGAAGACCCTTTGATCTTTTAGAATATATCTTTCTATAATATTTATAAAAGTTGTAATGCTTGTGCTAACTGGCTTGCTAGTTGGGGGTATGATTTAGAGTGTTTTTCTAATTTTACTGGCTCCAACAACCCTATTTATCGAGAAGGTCTTCTTACTCTTGATTCTATTGGTGTTCCTTATGTTATAACTTAAGGTGTTTTTTTGGTTGGTTTTTGCTCTTTGGTGGCCTTATGTTGGTTTTTTCATACTAGTGTTATCCTATCTGGTTGGACCTTTTACCTTTCGATTTGCACTGGTTTTTCCTAGTTACTCATTTTTTAGATGTCAATTTGGGGGTTATTTGTTTGGTTCTATTTTTTACTGGCTCTTGGTATATTAGCTCTTTGGGCTATAGGTGTTCTTTTGATCTGTATCTTAATGTTGTGATTCCTTTTTATTCCATTGACTGGTGTTGGTACTCCTGGTGTTTCTCTTTGGCCTTGTTGCCTTAGTGTCTGGTAGGGCTGGTGCTGAAATGATTTTTCTGTTTCTATGTTGGCCTTGAACTGTTGGACTCCTGCAGGATGTGCTGTTATTTGGTTGACGATTGGGTTTGGCTTTACCTAGATATTATTGGTCAGTTTTCTTTCTACTTGCTGGCGTTTTTTATCCTTTATTTGATTTTCCTAGTTTTTGGGAGTATTTAATGCGTTTGTCCTTCAGTTTTAAATTATTGTATGGTTGGCATGTCTTACCTGATGGTTCTTGGTTCCCTATTTCTCTTCATGGTTGCTTTATGTATTTGGCCTTGCTTCCTTGCTGCTTGGTAGGGCTGACACTGGAATGTTCTCATTATGTCTATGTTGGCTCTAATCTATGGGTTCTCTAATGACATTATGGTGTTTTTGTTATTGATGGTTACTATCCTATTTCTTTCTTTTTTTCTCTATTATGGCCTGGTTTAGACTAGTTTTCCTGGGGATCTTTGGCTGTCTGTTTCTATGTCTTGTCGTTGTGCTGAGTATTTCAGGAGCTCCACATGTAAGTTCTTTTGAGTTGTTTGGTTATTATTTAGGGATATTTGTGGCTACCTTCTTACTGCGTTTTTTCTTGAGTTATATTGTGATCATTGGTTGGATTATTATACTTATGGGAGTCATTGGCTGGCTTATCTTTACAATACTTATTTTATTATTTCTTATTATATCCTTCTTGCCTATCAAAATTTTTTGCAGGCCCTCTCTAGTGTTGGTGCTGGTAGGATTGCTATTGCGGATGGCAGTATGGCCTTTTGATGTTTTTTGATCTACTCCTCCTTTTCGGGTGCTTTCCCTCAAGCACCGTAGAATATACTTTGGTGATTTTGTATTGCTCTGTAAAGGGGAACTCGAGCTCTTAGGTTTTATTTTTCTTTTTTTTTGCTAGTAGATCTTTTGAGCAGTAGAAAGCTTGAGGTCCTCTTAAAGACTATGTTATCCTTTTCTTTAATCAACGTGTAGGCCCTTTTATGGGTTTCCCCTAAAACATAGAAAATTTTTGAAAAAAAATCATATAAAACCCTAAACCATAAACACTAATCCAAAAACCTAAATCCTAAAAAATAAAACCTTAACCCAAAATGCCAAACATCATACCTTAAACCCTAAATAGTAATTAAAAAACCATAAACTATAAACAAATATACAAAAACCAAATAAAAAAATCATAGATTCAAAACCCTAAACCATATTATGCAAAATCATAACCCCAAATATAAGAATTCAAACCATAGAAACAATTCTTAAACCCTAACTTTAATTCTTAAACCTAAAACCCTAAACCAAAATCCTAAACACTAAATATTAAGAAAAAACACTAAACACTCAACTAAAATTATAAACCTCAAATCCTAAATCCTAAACCCTAAACATAAACCAGAAACCCTAAACTCTAAACTCTAAACTGAAAGTTCGTTAGGGATGTTAAGCCCTATGGAACTGGCCCAAGGCTAACAAAGAGGGGGGTGAATTAGTATTTAAAAAAAAAATCTTTAGGCAAAGCACAAATACAAACCAAATCACCACAAAGAAATAACGTACGGAAGAAATAAATGCGGAAGCAGTAAAAATAAGAACACAAGGGTTTATAGTGGTTCGGTCAACTCGACCCACGTCCACTCCTCGGAGGTGCCCTCCGAGTATTGCACTACAATCGTGACTCTCCATTAGCCCCCATAGCTAGGCGGAGAAGCATCTACAAACTCCTCTTTTTGCCACACCCGGCAAGGCAGAGAACCTTCCTCCTTTTGCTTCCTCCTGAAGCAGGCAAAAAACCTCGATCGCTTGCTGGAACTTACCTCTCCCAACCCTTCCAAGGACAAGACACTCTAGGGAAGAAGAAGTGGAACAATGCTTGGAGCAACCCTTGTGAATCCCCTCACAAACTTCGCCTCACAAGATCCTCTCTCTCTCTCCCTCTCTCTCTCCTTTAGGTTTTCTCAGGTCAAGACAGCAGCCAAGGATCTTCAAAAATGTTGAACAAGAGCTCTTAAATAAAAGAGCTTCAAAGGAGCTCATTAATTACAAGTTGTCGACAATACCATCCAGGACGATATGGAAATCGTCCTGGCCGATCAGTACAAATCTCAGAAGATCGGCAAGAGCATCGCCCTGAATGCAAACTGGACGATTTAAAATTGGCTTGATCGTCCTGGATGATATCACGATCATCCCGGACGATCAGTTCAAATCAGAGGAAAATCATAATATATTATGGCTTTCATCAAAATCATAATATAAAATGTTGCGGATCTATGGCTTATGATTTTGATGATAGCAGGCATTCTTTTTCTCTATGACTGCTTTCTACTAATATTTCAGGTCCACATGATCAGACTGCAATTTGGAACCAGCTCAAGATTGGGAAGACTAGGTCTGTGTCAGTTTGTAATCTTTTTCCTTTCTTGAGCCTGTTGTATTTGGTGTGGCATCTGATGATTTGTAACTTGGAAGATTTTCTGTTGTGTCATAAAAGATTTCTATTTTTGGTAACATCGTCCAGGACGATATTCATATCGTCCTGGACGATCTGAAAAAGTAGAAACCATAATTCGGGCATCCTCATTAAAGCATCCATCTTTATATAAAACACATCGTCCTGGACGATTATGTATCGGCCAGGTCGATCGGCTCAATTCAGCAAGAATCTGCAGCCATATCTACTTAGGAAATTTTTATTTTTGGATATCGTCCTGGTATATCGGCCTGGACTATAAAATATCATCATGGCCGATCCAGGTTAATTTTTCCAAACTTTCTCAGGCAGTTTTGGAAAGCAATTAATGGGGATTTCATCCAGGCCGATCGCAAGATCGTCCGGGACGATTAGACATCGTCCAGCTTCATTTCAGGGTGATATTAAGGATGATTTTCCTCATATTTGTGCTAATCGGCCAGGACGTTAAGCCTATCGTCCTGGACGATAATGGCGGCAACTTGCATTAATGAGCTTGTTTTGAGAGCTTCTATTTAAGCTATGACAAGGCACTTTGTAAGTGTCTTTGGCAGCCATTGTAGCTTCGTTCTTATGTGGGGAAACTTGAAAAGAAAGCTTGAAAGGGAGAGAGGAAAGGGTGGAGTTTGAGAGGGAGAAGATCCTGTGAGGGGGAGGAACTCAAGGTAGTGTGGTGGGGGATCCACACGGTTGCTCCGGCGAACTCGCACCTTAGTACCATCAGATTCAAGGCTTGTCTCGAGGTAAGTTCACCAAAGAAGAAGATCTCTTTGGTGTCAAAGGACCCGGCGACTCCGCCGCACCGGGGAAGGTGGAAGTGATTTTGTAAGGGCTTCTCCGCCTAGCTGTGGGGGCTAAAGGAGAGACACTTTTGTAGTGCAATACTTGGAGGGTGCCTCCAAGGAGTGGACGTAGGTCAAGGTTTGACCGAACCACTATAAATCCGGTGTGTTTTTTTCTTATTATCGCTTCCGCATTTATTTTTCTTCCGCACTTTGTTTGTGGTATTTTTGGTTGGAGTTTTATCTTTGGTTTTAATGTTTTCCAATTCACCTCCTTCTTGATTAGCTTGGGACTAAGTTCAAGAGGGCCTAACATCCCCAACAACTTTCGTAAAAACATGTTTGTAACATAAACCTCAAACCCTAAACCAAAACCTGAACCCTTAACCTACAACCCATAACCCTAAACACTAATTCTTAACCTTAAAACCTAAACCCTAAACACTAAACCTCAAACCATAAACCCTATCCCATAACCCTAAACTTAAACCCTAACCCTAAACAAAAACCATAAAGCCTAAAGACCTAACCCTAAACCATAAATCTAAAACAAAACTCTAAACCATAAACCCTAAAACATAAACCCTAAACTCTAAACACAAACTCTAAACCCCATAACCTAAATCCTAAACCCTAAACCGTAAACCCTAAACCCAAATCCCTTTTACTCACATAACAAAAATTAAGCTAAACCCTTAATCCTAAATTCTAAATGATAAACCATGAACAATAAATCTAGAAAATAATAATAATAACAAAAAAACAATAAACAATAAAACTAAAATCCTAAACCTTAAATATTTAACCATAATCCTAAAACCTTAAACAGTTAACACTAAACCCTAAAGCATTAAACTCTAAATAATACGGCCACCTCCCATATTCCAATACCCTTATTATAATCCTTCAACCTTAAAACCAAATACCTAAATAATAAACCCAAAATCTTAATCTCAAACTCTAAACCCTAAACCATAAACCCTAATCCTTAAACCCCAAGCCTTATGCCCTAAACACCAAACTTTAAAACATAATCCTAAACCTTAAATTAAAACCTAATCACTAAACCCTAAACAAAAACCCTAAACCCTAAACCCTAAACCCTAAGTGCTAAACCTTAAATATGAACCCTAAACCCTACACACTAAACCTTAACCATAACCCTAAACCCCTAAAACCTGAACTCTAAACACTAAATCAAAACCCTAATCCTTAAACCGTAAATATAAACCCTAAACCCTAAACCCTAAACCCTAATCCAAAAATTAAACCCTTAATGTTAAACCCTAAACTATAAATTTATGCCCAAAAACCTAAACCTTAAACATAAACTCTAAACCCTAAACCCAAATTCTTATACACTAAACCCTAAATAGTAAATGAAAAACAATAAACTATAAATAAAAAGTAAAAATCCGATTAAAAAAATCTTAATTTTAGACCCCTAAACCCTATTATGTAAAACTTTATATGTAAATATAAGAATCCAAACTATATAAACCAAATCTTAAACCCTAACCGTTAACCATAAACCCTAAACCAAAATCATAAACCCAAAAACTAATCTAAAACCCTAAACCCTCAACATAAACTTTTAACCTTGAACCCTAAAGGCAAAACCCTAAACATGAACCCTAACCGCTAAACCCTAAACCCTAAAAACTAAACCGTAAACACTAAATAGTAAAACCTAACCCTAAACCCTAAACCCTAACCCCTAAAACCTATACCCTAACCCTAAACCTAAATAAAAAACCTTAAACCCCAAACCCTAAACCATAAATCGAAACCTTAAACCCTAAACCCTTAACCCTACACCCTAAACCCTAAACCCTAAACCATAAACCCCAAGCCCTAAAAAAAAAAAAAAAAAAAAAAAACTAAAACCATAAACACTAAAGTCGAATTCAAAAACCCAAAACTAAACCCTAAACACTAAAACCTTAATTCGAAATTCTAATCCTTATAACTTTATCCCTAAATAGTAAATTAAAAAAACTAAAAAATGAAAAAAAAAATTAATCAAAAATTAATTAAAAAGTAATAAAAAAACTAAACCTTAAGAAAAAAAATTATAAATTGAAAGCCCTAAACTCTATTATGCAAAACCTTTTCCCTATATATATATGAATTTAAACCATAAAAACAAAATCTTAAACCCTAACTTTTAACCATAAACCTTAAAAATAAACCCTAAACACTAAACCCTATCCCTATCCCAAAACCTAAACCCTAAACCATAAACACTAAACCGTAAACATAAACCCTAAACCATAAACCTTAATCCCTAAAACCTAACCTTAAGTTTTAAGCATAAACCTTAAACCCTAAAACCCAAACCCTAAATCTAAATTTTAAACCCTAAACCATAAAGCATAAACCCTAAGACCTAAAAACCCTAAACCCTAACCACAAAACCTAAACCTAAATTGTAAACCCTAAAACCTATACTCTAAACGCTAATCTTTACACATTAAACCCTAAATAGAGATAAAAAAAGCTAAACTATAAAAAGCCTAATCTCTAATATAAAAAAATCATAAATTGAAAACACTAAACTATATTATATAAAATCTTAACCCTAAATATAAGAATTCAAACCATAGAAAAAAAAATCATAAACCCTAACTTTTATCCTTTAAACTAAAACAAAAATCCTAGACCCTAAACCCTAAACCCTAACCCTAAACCTAAACATAAATCCTAAAGCCTAAACCCTAAGCTCAAAATGCTTAACCCCTAAACCTTAAATACTAAACAATAAACCCTAAAACCTAACCCTAAAATTAATCCTTTAACACTAAATACTGAACACTAAATCTAAACTGTAAACCCTAAACCCTAAACATAAAACCTAAAACTTAAACCCTGAGCCCTAAACCCTTAATCTTAAACATTAAACCCAAAACCATAAACATAAACCCTATACCCTTTTCTCTAAACCTTAAAACCTAACCCTAAACCTAAACCCTAAATTTTAACACTAAATTTAAACCCCAAGCCATAAAATATAAACTTTCCCTAAACCCTAAACCCTAACCCCTAAAACCTAAACCCTTACCATAAACCCCAAACCTTAAAGCCTACACCTAAAACCTTTAACCCTAAACCATAAAACCTAAACCTTAACACTAAATCTAAACCCTAAACCCTAAACCATAAAACTTAAATCCTAAACCCTAAATCCTAAACCCTAAACCCTAAAACGTAAACCCTAACCCTAAACTTAAACTAAGAACCCTAAACCCTAAACCCTAAACCCTTAATCTAAATCTTAAACCCCTAACCCAAAACCCTTAACTCTAAACCATATACACTAAGTTGAATTCAAAATCCCAAACCTAAATTATAAATAATAAAACCTTAATTCTAAATGCTAATCTTTATACCTTAAAGCCAACAAAGTAAATTAAAAACCTAAACAATGAATTAAAACCCTAAACCTTAATAAAAAAATTATAAATTGCAAACTTTAAACTCTATTATGTAAAACTTAATCCCTAAAAAAAAGAATTTAAACCATAAAAAAAAAAATCTTTAACCCTAACTTTTAATCATAAACCATAAACATAAACCCTAAAGTCTAAACCATATACCCTAACCCTAAACCTTAACCCTAACCCTAAACCTAAACCCTTAACCTTAAACCCTAAACCCTAAAAAAAACCCTGAACCTTAAAACATAACCTTAAGCCCAAAAAAATTAACCTTAAACCCCAAACACTAAAACCTAAATCTAAATTTAAAACCCTAAATAATAAATATTAAGACCTAAAAAAACCCAAAAAAAACATAATCCTGAACCCGAACCCCAAAACATAAACTTAATTTATAAACCCTAAAACCTAAACTCTAAATTCTAATCTTTATATATTAAACCCTAAATAGTAAATCATAAAATCTAAACTATAAAATAAAACATAATCTTTAGTAAAAAAATTATTAATGAAATACCCTAAACACTAACACTAAATCTAAACCCTAAACCCTAGAAAATAAACTTTAAACCCTAAACCATAAACCCCAAAACCTAAACCCTAACCCCAAACCCTAAACCTAAGTCAAAAATTAAACCTTTAACCTTATCCCTAAAAACTAAATCTAAACCCTAAACCCTAAATATAAAACATTAACCCTAAACTCTAAACCCTAAGCCCTAAACCTTAAACCTAAAATTGAAAACCCTAAACATAAACCCTAAACCCTAAACAATAAACTCTAACCCCTAAAACCTAACCCTAAACTAAAAACCAAAACCCTAACATAAAATCTAAACTCTAAACCCTAAACCATAAACTTTAAACCCTAAACCCTAAACACTAAAACCTAAGCCCTAACCCTAAAGCTAAACAAAAAACCCAAAACCCTAAACCTAAAGCTTAAACAGTAAACAATAAACCCTTAAACCTAAATTATATACCCTAAGCCATAAAAATCATTAAAAAATTGCTAAAGCTAAATTTGCAAACCAAAACCTAAATTATAAACATTAAAACCATAATTTTAAATTCTAATCCTTATACCTTAAACCCTAAATAGTAAATTAAAAACCTAAGCTATAGACAAAAAACCAAAACCTTAATAAAAAAATCATAAATTGAAAACCCTAAACTCTATTATGCAAAACGTTATCCCTAAATATAAGAATTTAAACCATAAAAGCTAGATCTTTAACCCTAACTTTAACCTTAAACCTTAAACATAAACCCTAAATTCTAAATCCTAAATCCAAACCCTAAAGCTAAACCCTAACCTTAAACCTAAACCCTAAGCCTTAAACCCTAAACCGTAAATAAAAACCCTAAACCTTAATCTCTACAGCAAAAAACATAACCTTAAGCCTAAAAAATAAACCTTAAACCCAAATACTAAACACTAAATAACATTTTTAAACCCTAAACCATAAACCTTAATACCAAAAAAACCCAAAAATCCCTAAACATTAGACCCTAAACCCAAAAATAAACCTAAATTATAAACCCTAAAACCTAAACTCAAAATTCTAATTTTATACATTAAACCCTGAATAGTAAAAAAAACAAAAACCTAATCTCCAATAAAAAAATCATAATTTGAAAACCTTAAACTCTATTATGCAAAATCTTATTCCTAAATATAAGAATTCAAACCATAAAAAACAAAATCGTAAACCTTAACTTTTAACCTTATAACTTAAAAATAAACCCTAAACCTAAACCTAAAACCTAAATTGTAAACCCTAAAGATTAAAACCTAAACTCTAAACCCTAAACTAAAAAGTCTATATAGATTCTTAGACCTATGCAATTTTCTCAAAGCTAACTAAGATGGGGAAGAAGTTGTAATTTAAAAAAAAAATTGCTCTAAAATAAAAAATTGTTTATAATAATTTTTATAATTTGATTTTATTTTATTTTTTATTTTTGGACAAACCCACATTGGGGTCTGCACATTAATTAAAAAAAAAATTACATGGTCCTTAAAGAGAACCTTGAGCTTGCTACTGCTCGAAAGAGCTACAAAAAAATTATAAAATAAGACATCTGAGCCTATGATTCATATTCTACATAATACAAAAAACCATTTTAATATACTTGGCCTGCCAGAAATATGGCCCAAAAAAGGAAGAAAAATAAAGTACTCTCGACACCATCTTCTTGCAAAAAACCAGCAAAACTTCAAAAACTCGATCCCTTTATCTTGCAAGAAAGTCAAACTACAAAACATACAAGGATATGAAAAGTAATATGAAAGAATTTTCAATAATCAAATATAAATAAATAAGGTTCTAGAAATTAAAATAACAAAACAAGATACTTCTCTGAAACTAAAGGGGATAGCCGTAAGAGTTCATGCAATTAGAATCCTAGATGTCAACATGTCACTTAAACTTTCTATTGCATCCACCAAATGGAAGGTTAAGATGAAGAAAATTAAAGCCACTGTAGATAATCGGGCAAGGATAACAGCAATAGGGACCCAAAAATATAAAGCAAAGATTATCCAGATTACAACCACATCAGAAACCCAATAAACTAATCTGAATAACATAATTAATAGCACTAATAATGGGGGATGGGTAAGCCAAAAAATAGAAGCCATAAGTATCAGCATAACTAAAATATAACCTCATCTCCCAGACACATATAATCCTTGTAATCGAAAGCTAACAGTAGCTTGGGAAAATAGTATATGGGTAGCGAAGATAAAAGATAAATGCAAGAACGTTAACACCCATAATCCTACTAGAATTGTTAGAAATATCAAAGCAATCACAGTTCAACACCCAAATGAATAAACTCGTCAAAATAGTGAAATAGAAGTTCAGGCAGAAATTAATAGAATCAACAAAAATAGTATACGGGTAAGCTAAGCAATAAATAAAATGAGTATTGTTAATCAGCAAAATAGAATTAAAAGCCTTAGGAAAAAGATACTGGTAAGCTATATAATTAAGATCATTAATAGGAGTATAGCTCAGGTAATAAATAATAGTGCCATCATGATGTAACCCCAAATGCCACTCAAATATAATCAACAAACTAAAGACAACCAAAGAAATCAACAATCAAGTAGACAGGAAGATTGGTTAAAGCTTGATACTTAACACCTGAGGAACTACAAAATATGAAACAAAGATCCCAGTTGTTCCAGTTGAAAGTCCAAAAATGAGTGGTAATCAAAACCATAGAGAAGCCTCCTAGCATAGCAGTGTTAGAGCAACCAACATGATTCACATAAATCAGGTAAAAATAAACAGTAGCCACATCTCTCATAAGGAAACCAGAGATAAGGGAGCAATAATAATGGGTTAACTCAATATAATTAAAAATTCAATCATTATTATTCCTCTAATAAACATCACAAAAAACATAACGAATAAGAAACAAGCCCAGACAATAATTGCACCAGATAGATGGTTAACTGAAACCAAAAAAGAACATAAATGTTCCTCAAAAGACAAACAATAAAACACCCAACAAACAGGCCCCCAGAACATACAAAAAAAAAAAAGTAAATGTTTATTAGAACGAATGTAGGGATGACCAAACCGATCAAGTCTAACAAAACCTTTAATCTCATTAGGGACAGTACCCTCATAGAACTCAGTAAGACCAAGTAAATTACAACCCAATTTAGCCAAAGGGTTTGCAACAACATTCTCCTCTTTTAAGATATGAGAGATATCAAAAGTAAAGAGAGAAAGCAAGTACTTAATATCTCTAAGCTTAAAGTAATTAGCAGGATTGGATAAGGTGTTGCCCCTGGATATTATGGATCTAGAGCATAGCATCAACATCAATCCAAATTCTAGTGATTCAAAGAAAAATGCGAAGTTGAATCCCAAAAAGAAGACTAACAATTTTCGTTTGAATGGAACTAATAGCATTGGAAAGAACTGCAAAAGCCATAATAACAAAACTATTAGAATCCCTGATGGTACCACCATAAGCCAATTTTAAGTTATTTATGGCATCATCAGTGTTGAGTTTAAAACTTCCCTCGAAAGGCTTCCTTCAGTAAATAATTTTGTCGGTACCATTAACAATATTATGAGTAAAACCCAAGCTAAACTCAGAAGCCACGAGAAGAGAGCCTTTAAAAGAATTAACCTTTAAAAGCTTAGTTACATAAATATGAAAAAATTTATTCTTAGCTTTACTGATGATAGTAGAAGCATCCATTTTAATATTTTCATGTTTTGAATTATTCTTGCTCCTCCATAAAAACAAATAAATAAGGATAGGGATTATATTCCTAATATGACCTTTAGTAGGAACAAACCACTCTTTAAGAAGCTCACTAATAGTATTAAAGAGAGTAGAACTAAGCACATGAAACATGTTGTCAAAATAAAGCCACTTTTAAAGCAACTAGCTCGTGAAAAAACATATGGTTCATATTCTCAATTTGAAAGCAGCATTGGCATTTGAAGGCAATATAGAAACCTTTTTTTGAAACAAAATAATCCACAGGCATGTAATTATGTAAGATCCTTCATATAAGGAATGAGTAAGAGGGAGGTATACTAGCATGCCAGAAAGATAAGTAAATAGAATTTTATGGTGAACTATGTCTAATTGAATTCCAAGCAAGATTATTATCAAACCTACCATTATTGGAATGTTTACATAAAATGCAATCCTAATCCTCCAAGTGGATCTTAATCTTGAGAATTAATTTAATAATGCAATCAAGCACGTGATTGACCTGAAGATTAATATTCCAAACCTCAATATAGATAAAATCTTTAACTTTACATGTAGAAGTAGAGTAAGTAAATAAAAGGTTATCAAAAAAAAAATTACCCTACTATTTATCTTTCTAAAAGAAAATGTTCCCATCTCCCAGACCCCATTGAATAAATTATTTTGCTTCCCACTTAATTTTACATAATATTTTCCAGTTGAAGGAATCACCATTCTTGAACTATAAACATTTAAAGAAATTTATTAAATAAAATTTCCATCATACTATAAACATTTAAAGTCGGACTCAAAGTATGAAACAAATATATAGGAATGGAAAACATAGCATGTTTAATAAGAACAAGCCTACCACCATAAGAGAGAAAATTGAAAACCCAAGTAGAAAGCTTTTATTGAATAGTTGAGAAAATATCATCAAATAAATGAGAACATTTCTTTCCCTTGTAGAGAGGTGTACCAAAGTACTTTAATGGCAGGAATTTCTTAATCAAACAAAATTTTCTTTCAATGCTATTAATATAGTTAGGGAAAATGGAATTTGTCGGAATATAATAACTCTTAGAATAGTTCATAATTAAACCACTAGCATGATGAAAGGACTTAAGAAATTTAAAGATAAATTTCAACATTTTAATGGAACCATTAAAGAAAATAATGAAATCATCCGCAAAGCTCAAATGGGCGATGGGTAACCCCACCCAATTTATATTATAAAGTAGGATGAAATCTAAAAAGATTGTTAATATCACGAGATAAAAATTCCAGGTCAATAATAAAGAGGGAAGGAGATAACGGATCTCCTTGTCTAAAACTATGAGAGGATTTGAAAAAGCCATGGGACTTACCATTAATAATGACAGAAAAATAACTAAACTCAATACTATTATTAATAAAATTATTGAATTCAAATCCAAATTGAGCAATCTTAAAATGTGGTAAAGATATTCACAATTTCAAGTTTTCATAAACTTTAGTAATGTCCACTTTGAAAATAATATTACCAACAACAACCTTGACATGAAAATTATGCAATAACTCTTGATCAAGTAAAACATTGTCAAATATAAATCTACCTTTCACAAAACTGGTTTGTTCCAAAGAAATAATTTTAGGAAGAATTAAAACGAGCCTCCCCATCAAATTTTAGCAACATGTTTATTAAAAAATGTACATAAACTAATGGGCAGAACCCATTCAAGAAATTGATGTTATTAGGCTTAGGATTTAGGCTATGGAATTCATAGTAAAAAATATAGGAATAGAATTACCCCTAAAAAAAACACCAAATTTCCTCTTTAGAAGAAATGTTTGTTAGCATCAAATTATCTTCCTCAGTAATAATCTAAGGCATGAAAGGAAAGTAAGTATTGAGATCCCGAATGAAATTAGAATTGAAAGCTTTAGTAAAATAATCAACTCCCAAAGAAGTAATTAAATCAAGATTTTCAATAACTTTACCTTCAAAAGAAGTGATTTTATGAATTTGCCTACTAGCTTTATTATGATTAGTAATGTTATGATAATAAGTCATATTACGGACACCTTCCACAAGGAATTTTGATGAGGCCTTTTGTCTCCAAAAAACCACCTCTTTTTCCTGCAAGTTAAATAAAATCCTATTGGCTTCATTCAGGATGGACAAATTATTAATAGACAAATTTTTTATATAAGTCATATTAGCATTATCCACATCTTGTTCAACTTGCAAAATACCAAAAAATAAGTTCTTAAAGATGCATTTATTCCACCAACAAAGTTTTTACTTAAGCCTTTTAAGTTTAAACCAAAGTTTGGTCAGGCCAAAAATATTATCAGTAGGGAAAAGATGAGCATCTTAATTTCTTTGCACAATTTGTAAGAAATTATCATCAAGAAGCCCAAATTTTGAAATCTAAAAAGTTTTGCTACTAGCCGTATTAATGCTTAATAAAAGACAGGAGTAATCAAATAAAGTACGAGTTAAATGTTGAATTTGAGTATGCATAAAAGAGGATATATAGTTGTTGTTGAAGAGGATACGGTCTAACCTTTGCCACATAGTACCTTTGTTCCATGTGAAATGATTTCCAAAAAAAAAAACAATGGCATGCAAATTACTGTTCATTCTCATATCATTACATTCCTCTATAATAAGAAAATTAGGTGGTCCACATCCAACTCTTTCAGCTACAATAGTGATTCAGTTGAAATCCCCACCAACAAACTAAGGGGCATTAATAGACTAAAAGAAATCAATAAGTTGCTCCAAAAGCACATTTCTCTTGGATCTATTACATGCAGCATAAACAAAAGAAACATGGGAGGATACTTGATTAAAAACAATATTAGAATGAATCACTTGAGGAAAATCCATAAAAACATCTAAACTAATAAATCTTTTCCAAAAAAATCCAAATTTTTTAGTACAATTACCATAGGTAAAATCAAAACCAAATTTAGTGCAAATAGAATCCAACTTACTACCAGCAATCAATGGTTCAATTAAAACAAGAAAGTGAATATCATAAATCCTATAGAGATACTTAACTCCATCCTTAGAAAGAGAATAAGCCACCCCCTAATATTTCACACTAGAGCATTAACCATTAAGGTTTTGATTAGAAGCTCTAGTGACCCTAGGGGAGTTACTCGTACTGCTTTTTTGTTCTTAACCTTCTTTTTGAAAGAGGAAGCATTACCTTCCTCAAAAATATTAGCTTTCCCCTTGGGAGATGACATAGAGTTAATAATGACATCTTTGATACCACTGTTAGGATACATGTATTCAAGAGATCCAACTTCCCCTTCCTCTAAGCCATCTTTGTTATCCTCCTCATCTAACATATGGTTATTCTGATTGAGTTCACATTCACTTCCTCAATTTTTCTCAATAACTTGGTTATCAACACATTCAATTCCGTCCTTTTAAAGATAAAGGGATTTCTCAAGTATCCCTTGATCCACCACCAATACAATAGTATGCAGCCTATCCTAACTTTTTTCCCCAACCTCATTCTCATCAATATCCTCTATGATTTATTCATCTTCCTTGTCACATTTCATATTATCTTCCCTTTCTTTGATGGCCTTGTCCAACGAATCCTCCTTCCTAAGAGAGGTATCAAGAAGACCAATCTCCATGTCATCTTCACAAGCTATAGTATCTTCCAAATGTAAGGTATAATCCTTATCAATTGGGGCATTGAGACCAATTTTTTTTTTTTTTTTAAGAAAGCAGAAATGCTATATTAAAAAGCTGAAAGCAAATTACAACTAACTAATATTCGACTCCTCTAACAATTTAATAAAGGACGGAGGGATATTGTTCCAAGTTTCATCATCTCAAAGAAAAGAGTTAAAACAAGCATAATTAGCACAAAGATCAACTAGCTTATTTCTCTCCCTATCAACATAATTAAAGATAACATATTCAAATTTTTTTATAAAAGAAAGATCCATATTATTATAGTTACCTGTAGCCATTTCTTTCTTGATAAGATTGATTACGTTATTGTTATCTCCTTCAATAATCAAGCCTTTGTACTCCAACATCCATTTTTTGATCATATGTTTTAAAGAAGTGATGGCTAGAAGTTCTAATGCAGCTGAATCCAAATGAATGAGTTTACTACTGAAGGCCAACAGTAATCTGCCATGATTATCTCAGAATACTACTCCTATGCCCGCCTTATAGGAGTTATGTAGTGCCGCTTCTATGTTGACTTTGATCCAATCAGGTGGTGGAGGGTGCCAAGAATTCAATGACCTAGTTGGTTGATTAGCATCCTCAAAGCCTGAGCTTGAGCAAGTATAGAATTTTGACCTTGCAATATAGCTAACAGCCTCAAAAGCTATTATTAACGAACTGGGATTCTTCATCTCATGAACAAACTGGTTCCCTGCTTTCCATGATAGATAAATCATATTACAAAATAAATTTATCATCCATAAGCATTGTTTATCAAGCCATCTATAGCAATTTTCCAAGGAACATAAGCTAGGGATCCCAAATCCCCATTTGTTCAGAATTTCAACCACCTCAAGTAAATTCCTGGAACTATAAACTATGTGGTTTAGATCTTCTATAATTTCACAACCTCTAGGACATTTGTTGAATCCTATTAATCTTCTATAGCAAAGAAAGTTGTTTGTTGGCATTGCATTATTGATAATCCTCCACCAGAAAAATTTTACTCTAGGATTAATTTTAACCATACTGAACCAAATCACATTATTACATCCAGAATTTTCTGTTTCCATTGCTTCTGAAGTTAATGTTGCTATCGTTTTCCCAAAAATATTATGAATGAGCTTTACTCTGTCTTCTCCGATATCAATATGAATATGCATTGAAGAGACAAGATACACAATTTCATCCCCAAAAATTTTCTTCAGCTCCTAGATGTCCCAATTTCCATTGATGATAAATCTATCTACTGTGATGCTATTTTTAATTAAGAGATTTATAAATGTAGGCCAGTTCAGTAGACAATTATCCAGAATCCAAGTGTCTTTAAGAACACTAATAGATTTGCCATTGCATATTCTCCATCTGATTATTGGTTTCAAAAATTTCCCTCCATTGCAAATCTATTTCCAAGAATTCGAACCTCTATTTTTAACTAAAGCTTCATCCGAAATTTGACCATATTTTTGATATAGAATCCTATGCATAATGGATTCTTTTTCATGGATATATCTCCAAGCAAGTTTGGCTCTAAGTGTACCAGCTTTCTTACTGCAGGAATTGATACCAAGTCCTCCCTATTTCCTTGGTTTGCACATCAATTCCCAATTAGCATAATGGAGACCACCTCCACCATCACCTTTTTTTCCAAATGAAATTTATGCAAATCTTGTCTATTTCCTGCAACACCTTCTTAGAAATCAAAGAAAGAGCAGAATGAAAGGTTGGAAAAGAAAGTAAATTACATTTGACCAAAGTGATTTTTTCGGCTAATGAAATGAGCTTTGCTCCCCAAACATTCAACATGCTTAAAGCTTTATCTATTATGAACTTGAAATCTAATTTTGTCAATCTTCTCAAGGCTATTTTAGTTCTCAAGTAAGAGAACTCTTGAACTTCTTTAAATTGCAAGATCTTACAAATTTTCTTCTTTCTCCTTGGCTTCATTTATTTTCCAAAAAGAATTCCAAATTTTAGCAAATTTATCCTTTTGCCCTATCCATCCACAATAATCCTTGAGGATACCATTAACATCTTTTACTGCTTTAAGATTGGCTTCAGAGAAAATAAGTATATCGTCGGCATAGAAAAGAAACCTTGGGACCTTTAGTAGAAGTACCAATCCCTACCGTTCTTCCTTTATGTAAAAAGGCATTAGAAAGAAGTCGAGCACATATGACAAATAAAAAGGGAGAAAGTGGGAAAACTTGCCGAAACCCAAATTGAGCTTCTACCATTTAGAATAGAATTCATTAATAAGAAGAGAAAATTTAGGACCAATAACACATTCCACAATAAGATTTGCTTAAATGTAAGGGAATTCAAAGTATTCCAAAATTTTATACATAGTAGGCCAACCCATGGAATCATAAGCATGTTCCATATCTATCTTGAATGAGACTAATCCCTTGGATGTTCTGGAATGTCTAAGTTTGTGAAAAACTTCTTGAGCTACTAGTACATGGTTTGATATAGATCTCCCTCTCATGAATGCTACTTGCTCCTCCGTTATTAATTTAGGAATAACTAACAAGAGTCTGTTAGGAAGAATCTTTGCCACTATCTTTTAAACCGAATTGCAAAGGCTTATAGGTCTATAATTGGAAGGATTTAAAGGATTTTTATATTCGGAATCAAGACTATGTTATTATACTTCCAATTCTCATTCATTTTTCCAAATTTGAAAAATGTTCAATAGCTTTCCATAAATCTTTCTTGATGATTTGCCAAGAGTGCTTAAAAAAGAAGTAAGACATACCATCATGCCCCGGTGCAATATTACTTCCAAGCTCCTTTATGACTTTCTCCAATTCTTCAAATGAGAATTCCTTGCTCAGCAAAAATTTATCTTCTTCCTTTAAAGCCTTCACTGAACTCTATCATCCTTCCATATTACAATTTTTGGAATCAATTTTTTGCAGAAATACCAAAACAGAGCATCTTCTAACTCCTTTTGATCTTCAACTATCATGCCATGTTCATCTTTCAATTTGTGAATGTAGTTTGTATTTCTCCTAGCACTAGTATATTCTTGGAAAAAACTGGAATTTGAATCTCCTTCCACAAACCAGTTGATTTTGGCTCTTTGTTTCCACCACGAGTTAATTCTAGCCAAAACAGAATTCAGTTCATCTATTTTAGCTTTCAGGATCCACTGATCTTCCATAGTAAGAATACCGACCTCAGCCTCAAATTCCTGTAATCTCAGGATTTCCATTTTTAATTATTCTTTAGATAAGTTTAAAGCTTTAAACTTTGCTTTGCTCTAAAAGTAGAGAACAATTAAGGACCTTTTCAATTTCTGGTTCAGAGGTTGTGCTGGATCACCTTGAGCCTTCCTCTTCCATGATTCTCTGACAATTGTTGTAGAGGCCGGAAATGAAGTCCAAACTTTTTCAAATCTGATAGCTTTCTTACTTGGGGTATATTGAACTCCAACAAATTTAACAAAATCGGATAGTGGTCCAATGCCAACCTTGCCAAGTGTCTCACCAGTAATCTATGAGATGTATTGAAAGTGGCTGAATTCATTAGGCACCTATCCAACTTTCCAAGAATTTTTTCTAGACCTTTTTTATTGTTGCTCAATGTAAACTTAGGACCAACACAAACTACTTCATGCAAATCATTGTTTGAGATGAAAGCCTTCATCTCCTTGGGACCCAAACTACAAACAAATTTCCCTCCACCTTTTTTTACCTCTTTAGTCAATAATTAATTAAAGTCCCCCCCTATAATCTAAGGGAAGTCTTTGACCATTTGCATCTTAAGCCATTCTCATACAATTCTTCTTTGATAAACATCTTTGTTGCCGTAAACTGTAGCAATTCTCTAAATTCCTTTGTTTATCACACTAAGATCCCCAATAACCATTTGGGAAGAATCTTCCAACATGTTGAAAGTAGCCAAACTTTGTTTCCACGACACCATAATGCCTCCAGAGAGACCTTCAGAGGGATGATGAAAATAATCCCACTCTTCACCAACCATCAGATTTATTAATTTCCTATCAACTTCAATCATTTCTTTTTTCAATTAAACCAAGAAAAAACAATCCATAGTCTTTAGTTAACTCCTTTACATAAAGAGAAGCTTTTAATTTCCTAGCTCCTCTACAGTTCCAAAATCCAATAGAAGGCATTTTTTGATCAATGGTGAAAAGGTTCCCCGCCCTTCCTTTAGTCACACCTTCCAATTTCCTACTTCTTGGATTCAGTTTTATAGGACCTAAACTTTTTAACTGTTTAGTCCCTTTCCTCTTCACTTTCCTAGTACCATTAACATGCGGCAATGTCCTGTCTTCCAAATATTCCCTTCCTGTTGTCTCTTCATTATCTTTACAACCCGAGTTATTTTCTGATTTGTCTTTCAAATTATGATCCTCTTCAATGTTGCTGATTATTTCACCTTCCTCCTCTATACAGTTTAAGGCTTCAAACTGGTTGGTGTTGCATAGATTCTTCTCTATTATCATACCGTATGTCTTCTTATTGTCTTCTGAGTTAATAGCTAATGATTTTCTGCCTTTTTCAACAGAATCTACCTTCGAATTATTTACACAACCGAAGGTGTTTGGATTTACCCGAACTGTTTTATCCTTGCTATCAAAACCTCCTTCTGGTTCAATCTATTTATTTGCTACCTCCTTATTAGCGTTCTTTGCATTGTCTGATTGCCGAACCCATTTGTTCTAAAATCTAAAATTTTTCCCTCTCTTCCACCCATAGTCCACATGTATCCATGGACCATAGCTATCTTCTTTGCCTTTGTTTGAATCTTCTTTTGAAATTGAATCTTTTGGAAACTTCTTTGAGTTTGCTGCTTCGTCTTCCATAGAGATATCTTTTTTCTCCTTATGAACCAGGGAAGATTCCTTGACATGTTTTGGGCAAAATTTGTCAAAATGACTAATTTTCCCACACTTGTCACATATATTAGGCATTTTTTCATAAGTGATTTTAGGGTAGAATTTTTTAGAGCCTCCTTCTACCCATATACCCAACGGTAACTTACTGTCCAACCTGACTTTGACACAAATTCTAGCAAACTCGCGCCTTCCCCATTGGAACTTATTATCGTCGATCAGAAAAGGAGATACTACCTTCGATGCAATTCGACAAAAGATTGATTTTATCCCATCTTTGTAATGGGAGGTTGGGTAGTCTAATCCAGATTGGAGTTGTTAAGCCTCTCAATGATGATGGGTAGAATTCTATGGACCATTTATCTATTCCAATTATACAACTATTAACATACCAAGGTCAATTGTTTAGGACAGAAATCATTGCCTCCATATCTTCAAATACACACAAAGCCCATTCTCCTCCTAGCAATGTCATATGAAACCTGCCATACTGGTTCCACTATCTTCTCAACTATGTTCCTATGACATGATACATGATCCTATCTCCAAATACTTTAACTACTAGATATTTCAGTAGTTTGCTTATATTCTCTATTTCACTTTGCTGATCAACTTTCACCAGTCCTTCCTCTTCAAAATTCTCTCCGTAATCAAATATATAACTTTGAAGTTTGGCTTCATGTTCCAAGCAGAGGTTGATGCCCTGTTGTCTGGTTGAGGTATTACGGTATTCAAATCTTCCACTGTTTTGCAATTTCCTAGAACTGCTGTGTCACAAACTCAAATATTTTCCCAATCTCCTTTTGCTTGATTTGCATCAACTTCTATTGAACTGACTTTCTGTAAATTTAAATCAGAAAGTCCTTCTATCGACGAGATCTTCTTCATATTTGTCGTCTTGATAAAATTAGATTTTGAATTATCAACAGCTAATGGTCTATCTTCAGAGTTATCGCGTGACATTCTGTCTGTCATTGGATAGATTTCTACTTCTCGATCTTCAGATCCATCTTCCATAATTTTTTTACCTTTGCCAATACATTCTTTTTGCTTCATCCGGGAGTGGCAACCTCCCTCTTTTATCACCAAAGGTCTAGCAGATTTAAACCTTAGCCTGGGATCTTGATTGAACGTCTTATTTGCACTACCAAAAGCAGGAGGCAGAAAACTCTGACTGCTTCATTGAAGAATCCTTAATGGTGCTGTCGAGAGATACGAATATCTTCAACTCCAGGTGGTGGAGGCCGGCAAACCCTCCACCTTCATCGGAGAAGATAAAGATTAGCGGGAAATCAGGAAAATTAAAAATTTGTTATTTTCTCTCTATTTTTTCCTTAAAGAAGTCATCAAGAACATTAATAAATGGTGATACAGAATCCTTGTTTTATCAAATCTAGAGAACTATTTTAAAGAGCTATCAGAATTATCTAAATCCAACCCATTCAAGCGTAAATTGTATTGTTCTGCTATTTTCTTTGCAAGGAAAAGTAGGAATAAGCTAGTGCATGGGAATAAAGAATATACTATCCATGTCATTGCAGCCAATGCTCTCAGCTTCGCTTTATCCTCTTTCAACCAAGATCTTATTTCGGTAAACTGGGTTTCTAATTAGCAAATGCTGTTTTCAACTACTTGGAGACCCCCTCCAACTGAATGGATCAAACTTAATGTGGATGCTTCTCTTGATAAAGATTAAAATGCTAGAATTGGAGTTGTTATTAGAGATAGCAAAGGTAGATTTTTGTTTGCATTTTGTTACAAAAGTATACTTTGGGATATCTCGGCTTTGGGGATGGAAGCTATTATGGCCTTCAAGAAGGTAGTTCAAGAATGGATGTATGAAGCAAAAGGGATCATTATTGAAGGAGATAACTATAATGTTATGAAGCATATCCAGTAGATCTTAAATGAAGGTACAACCATAGGTAACAATCCCAATATTCTTTATTTTTTCTTTCTTAGAAATTTCAATCAAGTTATTTTTCAATATATAAATATGAGTTGTAATAAGTTAGACGATTGTTGTGCTAACCTTGCTGGGCTTGGTGATTTTATTTGGGATAATTTTGGTTAGCAATAAAATTCCTCCAATCTTCTACAAAGTGTTGAAGGAGGAATGTGATAGACTTTACTCTTCCTAGGTCTCTATTTTTTTTTTCCTTCTATATTAATAATATTGCTTTGATCATCATTTCAAAAAAAAAAAAAAACCCATTATGAAAAATCTTGTCCCTAAATATTAAAATTCAAACCATAAAAACCAAATCATAAACCCTAACCTATTACCTATAACCTTAAACCATAAACCAAAATCCAAAACCTTAAATAATAATCTAAGATTCTAAACCCTCAACTTAAATCCTAAACCTTAACCCTAAACCCTAAACCTTAAATGTTAACCCCAAACCCTAAACCCTAAACCCTAAACCTTAAGCTATAAACCCTAAACTCTAAACTTTAAACCTTAAACTCTAAATTATAAGCAATAAACCAAAAAACCTAAACCCTAACACTAAATCTATAACTTAAACCCTAAACCATAATCCCTAAACCCTAAACATAAACCCTAAGCCCCAAAGTCTAAACCCAAAACTCAACCCTAAACCTAAACCTAAAGTTTTAACCTTAAAAAACCCTTAACCCTAAACCCTAAAGCCTATTCCCAAAACCTAAACCTAAATTGTTTACCCTAAAACCATAATCTAAATGTTAATCCTTATACCTTAAACCTGAAATAGTAAATAATAAACCTAAACCCTAATAAAAAATAAAAAATTAAAAACCCTAAAGATGATTTTGCAAAATCATATCGCTAAATATATGAATTCAAACCATAAAAACAAAATCATAAACCCTAACTTTTAACCTTAAACCTTAGACATAAACCCTAAACCCAAAACCTAAACCTAAATAATAACCCTAAACCAATACCCTAAAACTTAAACCCTAAACACTTAACCCTGAACTCTAAACCCTAAAACCTAACCCTAAACCTAAAACCTAAACCTTAACCTCTAAACTCTAAAAACTAAATCTATGCCCTAAACCCAAACTCGAAACCCTAAACTTTAAACACTAAACCTTAAACACTAAAATCTAGCACTAAACCTAAAATATAAACCTTAAACCCTAAATATGTACCTTAAATCATAAACCCTAAACCTTAAGCCCTAAAAAACCCTAAAAAGGTCCTAAATCCTAAACCTAAATTGTTTACCCTAAAATCATAATTCTAAAGCCTAATCCTTATACATTAAACCCAAAATAGTAAATAAAAAAACCTAAAATATAAAATAAAAACCTAAACGTGAAGAATAAAAGCATTTATTGAAAACCCTAAACTATATTATAAAAAATCTTAACTCTAAATATAAGAATTTAAACCATAAAAACAAAATCTTAAACCCTAACTTTCAACCTTAAACCTTAAACATACACCAAAAAACTCTTAACACTAACCCTAAACCTATACCCTAACCCTAAACCTAAACACTAAACCCTAAACCATAATCACTAAACTCTAAACTTTAAACCCTAAACCCTAACCATAAACCTAAACCCTAAACTATAGCCTCAAAACTCTAAACACTAAATCTAAACCCTAAACTGTTAAGATAGTTGCTATTTGCATGTTTTACATTTTTGCAACTTGTATAGTTTTGATGATTCCAAACATTATTATTCAAATGTGTAGTTATCTCCTAACAAATTTAGAAGATTTGTATTTGCTCTTGTGTGTACTAACATTTCAGGTGAATCATACTCTAAAACACAAAGTCTTCAAATCAAATTCAGCAAGAAATACCTTTAGTTTTTGAAGCTTAAAATTATCTTTTTAATTGAGAGGGAGTGATTGTAATTGAGTAAATAAAAACATACACACACACATAAGGAGATCATATAAAATTTATATTAATCATACGGGACGATATCAGTTCGTACGGGACGATCAGACAGTTATCTCCTATTAATATCACATGGAATGAATAGGAACTAGCTAGAAAAAATGTTCTAAGTCCTATTCATCTGGGATGAAATTAAATATCGTCCAGGATGATTTGCTCTCTGTAAGAATTTCGTCCATATGAAAATAATTATCGTCAGGGACGATTTTCTCTCTGTAAGAATTTCATCCAGACAAAAATAATTATCGTCAGGGATGATTTGCTCTTTGTAAGAATTTCGTCCAGACAAAATTAAATATCATCCGGGACGATTTGGTCTCTGTAAGATTTTCGTCCAGATGAACAAATTTTTGTCCTGACGATACAACTGACTTAGGACGGTTTTTCTATATTCATTTTTTGAAATCGACCTTGTTATAACCGTTCGTACCGGACGCACTTGGTTCGTACGGGACGATAAGCTTGTATGAAAACATTTCGTACACATATACAAAGAGGTTCGTTTCAAGGCTTTTAAGTAATATCATCCAGGACGATCCACGATCGTATGGGACGATCCACTGCGTACAGAATTGAAACTTGCAGTTTTTGGGCGGTTTTTCTTGTCTTTTGTATAAATAGTCTAAATTAGACTGCCACCCAATCTTTTTGCCATTTAATCTTCGTGTCTATTGAGAGAAAAGTCAAGGAGAGAGTGTGAGAGAGCATTCAAAGGAGGATTCCTACCACTGGAGTGTGAAGACTTCACTTGGTGTTTAAAGGTAAGAATATCTACTTGTGAATTTGGATTACTTCACTCTTTTCTTTCTTCCTTCTAGATTTCTTGTGAGAAGATCTGTCAAGGAGATCCGATTCGCTGCCGACACTTAGAGAGTGTGAACAGCCGAAGGGTTCGCTGCCTACACTTGGAGAGTGTGAACAGCCGAAGGGTTTGCTGCCTACACTTGGACAGTGTGAACAGACGGAGGGTTCTCTGCCCACACTAGGAGAGTGTGAAAGGATGGAAGGTTCTCTGCCAACACTGGGGATTGTGTAAAAGGACGACGGTTCTCTATCGCACTGGGTAGTGGTGAAAAGAGTGTTTGTAAAGGCTTCTCCGCCTTGCTGTGGGTGCAAAAGGAGAGTCACTATTGGTATTAGTGCAAAACTCAGAGGGTACCTCTGGGGAGTGGATGTAGGTCTTGTTTAGACCGAACCACTATAAATCTTGTGTTATTTACATTACTGCTAATTATTTTCTGTATTTTTCTTTTGTTTAAAAACTCTGTGGTTGAAAAATGTTTTCTATAAAAACTTTATAAAAATTTTCATTTCGGTTCAACACATTTTCAAAGAGGGTTTAAATTTTTAAAATACTAATTCACCCCCCCTCTTGGTAGCCTTGGGACATTAACTTAGGTCTAACAACCTATTCACTAGACTCAACCAGTGGTATCAGAGCTTAGTTTCAATATCATAAGTTTAAACTATTTTTTGATTAATGTAGATGGCTACTTTCGGAAACTGAAATACACCTGAGGGTTACTCTATTACTAGACCTCCACTGTTTGACAATATTCCTTTTGATTTTTTGGAAAACACGCATGTCTACTTTCTTATAGTCAGTTGATTATCATATGTGGATCCTAGTCCAGGAAGGTTATACAAAACCAACTAGATTTGTTGATGGAGTTAGAGTAGAAACACCGTTTACAGATTGGACTATTGAAGAACGTGACTTAGCTCAACTAAATACCAAATGTCTAAATAGCTTCTTTTGTACTTTAAAATCTGAAGACTACATGCGGGTTTCCACTTGCAAAAGTGGAAAGGACATATGGGATAGACTTTGTATAACTTATGAAGGGACTAATGAGGTTAAGCAATCAAGACTCAATATCTTGTTACATGACTATGAGTTGTTTCGCATGAAACCAAATGAATCTATTTCTGACATGTACACAAGATTCACACAAATTGTCACTTCTTTGCATGCACTTGGCAGGGAACTAACTAATGCCGAAATGGTTAATAAGAATCTTCGTTGTTTACCTACTGCTTATGATGCTAAAATTACTGTAATTACAGAGTCTAAAGATCTAAACATTTATTCTATTGACAATCTTCTTGGTTCACTCATTGCTTATGAGCAAGGAGTAAGTCAAAGAAAGATTGATGCAGGTGAACCACGAAAGGAGAAGAATATTGCACTAAAAGTGGAAGAGTTAGAAAGTGAACACTCACAACCTGAGGATGAAGATGATATTGCATTAATGACTAGACAATTCAGAAGCTTTTTAAAGAGGAAGCAGAAGAGACGCCAGCAATGGAATAGCGGTAAGTTTAACAGAAATGGCAAGGTTTCTAATGAAGTGATTTCTTATGAATGCAGGAAACCAGGTCATATCAAGACTGATTGCCCAAAACTCAAAGCCACTCCTAGCAAGGAGAAGGTAGAGGAGAAACCAATTGTAAAGAAGGGCAAAAAGAAGTTTCAAAAAGCTTTTTGGGCGGACTCAGCTTCAGACTCATCTGAGACTGAAAAAAAAGAAGAAGTCACCAACCTTTGCTTGATGGTAGATAATGTTGATCAATCAGATCAAGAAGAGGTATGTGACTTAACTTATGATGAATTGTTTGAAGTTTCTGAACACATGCATGATACATATAGGAAAATGAAAGAGATGCATGCTAGTGTAAGTTTAGAATTGGAAGAGCATAAGAAGAAACATGAAATCCATAGGAAAGATCATGCATTAATAGATGACAACCACATGAAACTACTTGACGAATATGATGACTTGAATAAGAATTTAGAAAATCTAAAATCATCCTATGCTGATCTTGAAAGAGATTTTAAAAAATTTAAGGATTAATCTGAGAGGAAAACATATCGAATCAGTTATACAAATCAAATCTTGGAAGAAACGAATTCATTTTATAAATTGACAATAATAGCTCTTGAGGATAATAGGATACCCCCCAAACATGAAGATTTTACAAATCCTAAATATTATCCTAAATATATAGAATCCCTTAGAAGACAAACAAATGAAAGAAAACTTAGGAATACTTTTCCTAATGTTAAATGTAATAATTGTGGATTTTTGGGACATATAGCTCACACCTGTACCTTGAAGATGAAAACTAATTTGGTGTGCAGACCTAAGATGCATAAACCTAGATATATCATACATGCATCTGATTATAAATTGCTAAAAGCTGAACCCAAACTTATTTGGGTTCCCAGGTCTAACATTTGATATTTTTGCAGGGTGCTCTCACACAAGACCTCGTGGGAGCATATGGTACCTGTACAGCGGATGTTCAAAACATATGACTGGAGATACTCCTCAATTCATAATGCTGGAAGCTAGGAGTGGAGGCAAGGTTGCACTTGGAGATAATACCACAAAGAAAGTGGTTGGATCAGGTATGATTGGAAATTTTAAAAACTTTTTCATAGACAATGTGTTATTGGTTGAAGGCTTAAAACATAATTTGTTAAGTATAAGTCAGCTATGTGATAAGGGCTATAGTGTAAAATTTTTACCTACTAGCTGCATATTAAGCCTAAATGGGAAAGAAGTTTTAAATGGAAAAAGGAAAAACAATGTTTACATGCTAGATTTAAATTGTATTCAATCTCCTACTGCTTTTTGTTTGAAAACTGTTTCTGATGAATCATGGCTTTGGCATAGGAGACTTTGTCATTCTAGTATGAAAAACCTTAGGAGAATTACCCAAAAGAACTTAGTGAGAGGTATACCAAAACTAGACTTTACTAAGGACCACCTTTGTGATGCATGTCAATTAGGAAAACAAGTGAAGTCCTCTTTTAAGTCCAATATGGATCTTAGGACTAGTAAACCATTAGAAATTCTTCACATGGATCTTTTTGGACCCGTAGGAACTGTAAGTCTAAGAGGGAAGGTATACGGATTTGTTATAGTGGATGATTATTCAAGATTCACTTGGGTTAGATTTCTATTTCATAAGAGTGAATCATTTGAGGAATTTAGAAATTTTTCGACTTGGATTCAAAGAAAATTAGGGTGTGAAATAATTTCTATACAAAGTGATCATGGAGGAGAATTTGAAAATGATAGATTTGAAATTTTTTTGGAAAGAAAAAGGGATTGATCACAACTTTTCTGCACATAGAACCCCTCAACAAAATGGAGTAGTCGAAAGAAAAAATAGAACAATAATAGAAGCCGCCCGAGCAATGTTGGCAGAATACTCACTCCCTAGATATTTTTGGGCTGAGGCGGTTAGCACTGCATGCTATGTTCTAAATAGGGTGAATGTGAGATCAAATTTAAATAAAACACCCTATGAGTTACTAAAAGGTAGAACACCAAATTTGTCTCATTTATATGTTTTTGGTTGCAAGGTGTTCATTCATAATAATGGAAAATCTGCCTTAGGAAAATTTGATCCAAAATCAGATGAAGGAATTTTTGTTGGATATTCAAGTGTTGGAAAATCTTATAGGGTATTCAACAAAAGAACTATGGTCATTGAAGAAACCACACATGTTATATTTGATGAATCTGGAAATTTGGAAGAGCCAAATATTGTTGAAGATGAGATTGAGGAAAACTCCCAAAAGATTGATAGAAAACATTTGGAAGAAAATGTGGAAGAGAATTTGGAAAGAGAAAACCCTTTGCCTAGAGATTTGAGATTTTCTAAAAACCACCCAAGGGAAATGATTATAGGTGAACCTAGTGAGGGTGTTAGAACTAGGCGTGGATTAAATAAGGAAGTCAATCATTCAGCCTTTATTTCAACTATTGAACCCACTAATATTGATCAAGTACTTTCTGATGAATTTAGGATATTGGCCATGCAAGAAGAGTTGAATCAATTTGTAAGAAATAAAGTTTGGGAATTAACTTCAAGGCCAAAAGATCAAAGTGTTGTTGGAACCAAGTGGGTGTTCAAAAATAAAATGAATGACTCAGGAGTAGTCATTAAAAATAAGGCTAAATTAGTTGCTAAGGGGTATAATCAAATT
Source organism: Dendrobium nobile (assembly GCA_022539455.1). Classification (NCBI taxonomy): domain Eukaryota; kingdom Viridiplantae; phylum Streptophyta; class Magnoliopsida; order Asparagales; family Orchidaceae; genus Dendrobium; species Dendrobium nobile. The sequence continues at coordinate 42,075,354 of CM039729.1, read as the reverse complement.
GAAGGAATTGATTTTGAGGAGACTTTTGCCCCTGTTGCTAGACTTGAAGCAATTAGGGTTTTACTTGCCTTTGCCTATTTTAAAGGATTTAAATTGTTTCAAATGGATGTCAAAAGTGCCTTTTTAAATGGGGTAATTGAAGAAGATATTTTTGTAGAACAACCTCCAGGTTTTGAAAATTCTAAATACCCTAATCATGTTTTAAAGTTAAAAAAGGCATTATATGGATTGAAACAGGCACCCAGGGCTTGATATGAGAGGTTGAGCACCTTCCTACTTGAAAGATCTTTTGAAAAAGGTAGTGTGGATAAAACTCTTTTTATAAAGAAATTTGAAAAGGATATACTCATTATTCAAATTTATGTGGATGATATCATATTTGGATCTTCAAATAAAAATTTTTGTGATGATTTCTCTAAAACAATGAGTAGTGAATTTGAAATGAGTCTAATGGGAGATTTAAATTACTTTCTAGGTTTTAGCATTAAGCAACTTGAGGAAGGTACATTTCTAAGTCAATCTAAACATATTAAGGACCTCCTCAAAAAATATGAAATGGACAATGCTAAACCTTTTAGTACACCAATGAGTTCCTCAGTTTAGTTGGATAAGGACATTAATGGAAAATCTGTTGATCAAAAAAAATTTAGAGGGATTATTGGATCTTTACTTTACTTGACTGCTAGCATACCAGATACTAAGTTCAGTGTTTGCTTATGTGCTAGATTTCAATCAGATCAAAAATAATCACATTTGACAGCAGTGAAAAGGATATTAAGATACTTACTAGGAACTCAGAACTTAGGAATTTGGTATCCTAAGTTTAGCTCTTCATTTTGAAATTATTGGTTATTCATATTCTGATTTTGTAGGCTATAGAGTGGATAACAAAGGACTTCTGTAACATATCAATTCATTAGAAATTCATTAGTTTCTTGGTCTAGTAAAAAACAAAATTCAGTGGCCCTATCTACTGCAGAAGCAGAATACATTACATTAGGAAGTTGTGTGGCACAAGTACTTTGGTTAAAACAACAGTTGATTGATTTAGGATTAACTATAGGCACTATTCTAATTTATTGTGATAATACAAGTGCTATTTGCATTTCCAAAAATCCTATTCAACATTCTAGAACCAAACACATTGACATAAGACATCGTTTCATAAGGGATCATGTATTCAAGGGAGAAATTGAACTTACTCATGTTTCAACTGAAAATCAACTTGCAGACATTTTTATAAAACCTTTTGCCTTTGATACCTTCAGTACATTAAGAACAAGGCTTGGTGTAATTGATTTGAATGCTTAAATTAAAATGTTTTTGCAACATTGATATTTCTGTTTTTGTAGTTTATGTTTCTCTGATTTTGTTTATGTGATTTTTGTTTGTTTTGAGTGATTTCATTTTAGAGTCTGTGAATTTGTCATTGTTTATTGTGATTTGTGTGTTTAGTTTGATTTTCTTTGATAAAAATTCAAAAATCCAAAAAATTTGTGGTAATCATCCGGGACGAAAATTTTTCGTACGGGATGATGTGTGTAAAATTCAGTTTGCGTTATTTGAAACGTCTTGAGAGCTGTTTTTAACGTAGTTCGTCTGTACGATCTGATGATCTTTCGGGACGAAATTTTTTTTTCTCTCAAACGTCGGGACGATTGAATGCAGCAGTTGAATGGATAAGGAAGTTTTAATTATGAACTTCGTCCGTACAAACTTTTTGTTCGTCCAGACGAACAGACGTCGATTCATAGCGGGGGACGGTTTTCAACTGCCATTAAAACGAATTAACTTTTGATCGTCTGTACGAAATTTTTTCATCAGTACGAGCGATCAAGTCAAAAAGTCTGTACGAAAGGACGTATCGTAAATTGTGTTGATTACGAAAAGCCGTTACATTTTTGATGAATTTGATCGTCTGTACGAAACTTTTTCGTCCAGACGAACGATAATTTTCGTCAAGGACGAATATTTTTTGTCCAGGACGAACGTATCATTTTCTTTAAATAAGAAGGCTTTCTAACTCAACAATCACATCTCCAAACATCTCTTTCAATCCCTTTCGACTTCCAAATCAACAATGGCCTCCTCTAGCAAGCGACAAAAGGTATTAGCAAAGAAACCTCATTGGAATGCTTCTGAAAACTTTCTTTCAAAAGCAAATGAGGAATCCTTTCCTCGATTTGCTTCTGCGAAAATCACTCCTTCTCGCATTCTGATTCATAGTGAAATAAACTTCAAAGTAATGCACCTTTTTGCTTCCACTCAGTTTGGATTTATCTTATCTCTCATCCACCTTTACAACAGACAAACCTTCCTTTACTTCCTAGCCAATATGAGTTTCAACTCCGATCACTCTTCTGTCAGTTCTTATGTGTTTAAACAAAAAGTTGAAATCACTAAGCATGACTTAGGTGCTTTTCTCAACTTAAGAACTGAAGGTTTTAGAGCCCAAACCCTTATGAACGATAACACCTTCAAGTGGTTTGAAATCAATAGGGTGATTAGAGAAAATAGCCTAGATTATCATATTGCTAGAGTTTCTGGAATGACACAAAATGCTCGAATCATCCAGCACATTCTTAAATCTTCTATTATTCCAAAAGCTGGTGATAGAATCAACATTACTCCACTCCTTTCTGTTGTGACATTTTTAATTATGGATAAAAGTCCTATTGATGAAGCCCAACTTATCTTAGACCATCTTTATGGGCTTTCCCAAATTGGGCATACTGATCAGAAAAGAAAATGGAATATTTCATTGGGTCACTTGATTACATTTATTTTGGAAAAGAAATACAATCTAGTGCATCCTGATGAAGAATATGAGGAGCCGGTCTACTACAATGATGCTTCTTTTAGAGCAATCTTCAAGGAGCAAAAAGAGAAAGCACCTGCCAGTTCTTCTTCTTCTGAAGAAGAAGAAGGAGAGCAAACATCTGCACCTTAATCAAATTATCAGAATTTGATTGAGAAATTTGATAGACTTGAGACTCATTTTGATCAACGATTTGATCAAATTGATGCTCAACTTCTGCAGCAGCAACAAGACATTGGTGGTATAAGAAATAAAGTTCATGAAATTAATACCAATGTTATGTTGATGACTTCCTACTTCAACTTATTTGGTGGCATTCCTCCTCCTCCTCCAGAAGAATAGAGATTTGAGTGATGATTTTCTAGATGTTCCTTGTATTAGTGTTTATTTTAGTTTGTTTTAGTTGTGTTAAAAGTTCAGTGTACTTTTTTATTTTAGTATTAATATTATGAAGTGATTTTGTAATCTTTTTCATTAATATCAATATATGTTGTATTTGCTTTAAATTTGGATTATTTTTAAAATGTGTTTTGTTTTTATGAATTTCATTAGTCGTTTTAATCTTAATTGTGCTTAAATTAGATTGTAATTTGAGATTAATTTAATTAGAAAATCTAGTCTTTCTAAATTTAAAATTTGTTTATAACTTGTTATAATTAGAATTTTTAATTTCATGTCTATTCATTTAGACTACATAAAAATTAATATTATTATTGCAATTTAGATGCTTTCTTATTTTGTATTTCTTTGCTCAAGTGATATTTATGCACTTAGAAAAATTTGAAATTTTAGATTATTGATCTTGGAAAGAATTGGTCTCAATTACTCTTGAAAATTGTACAAAGAGTACAAAAATCAAAAGGAATGCGCAAAGATTCGCAAATGTAAAAAAGAGGAACAAAATAAGCCCAATGTAAAAAGATGCACAAAAATGTGCCAAATAATTGAAAAAGGTGCGCAAAGCGCCTCATGTGGTAATTCTCTTCTTTCTAGATTCTTTCAATCTCTTAATTCTAATTGATCTTATGTTCATTAATATTTCTATTGAACTTTGAAATATACAATTTTTATTCATCTCTCTTGTAATGATCTTCTTTATCTCAAATGTCTAAATTGAATCATGTCTTTGATAAATTCTTCTTAAACCCTAAATATAACTTTATACCTTAAAACCAAAATGCTGAACTCGAATCCTTAAACCCTAACCTAAAACCTAAACCTTAAAGCCTCAACCCCAAACCTTAAATCCTAAATCTAAACCCTAAACCATTAACCATAAACCTTAAAAAACAATAAAAAACATTAAACCCTAAACCCTAATCCCAAAACCTAAACCTAAATTATAAACCCTAAAACTTTAACCCTACAGGCTTATCCTTATACCTTAAACCCTAAATAGTAAATCAAAATGGCACATGGAATATTGCTAAATTACAGAATGTCTTTGATAATAATTTGCTTCAGATTATATGCAATGTTAAAATCGATCAAGAGGTTGGAAGTGATCAAATGGAGCTAATTTCTTTTAAATCTAGGAAAACGTTGGCTGCTTTATCTGATGAAGCCTTGTCAAATAATTCTATCAAAGGGGAATATTAGCCTTGGATGAAGAAGATTAAACTAAATCCAACAACAGAAACTTTTTGGTGGAGGATTTACCATAAAGCTATTCCAACGTTTCATTTCCTTGAATATCGTGGGCTCAAAGAAGGATGTTTATGTCCAAGAGGTTGCTTGGATATCAAATATGTGGTGGTGAGTTGTGATAAAATCCTTCAAACTAAAAAAGTTCTCAATTCATGGGGATTTCATATTCCGGAATTTTACAGTTTTGCTGAAACATTGGATTGGTTGGAAGTAAATGCTTTTAAAAATACATTTATCACAAATGTATTTTGCAATTTAGTATTTCTTTGATGGAAGTCTAGAAATAGACTTATTCATGAAGGAATTGAGAATTCCAATTTGAACATTGCTTCGAATGCTCTTAGTATGACATCTATTTCTATTTATAATAGAAATAAATCGGGCCTTTGGGATGTTAATCAACCTTCCCGGTTGTTTAAAAACTCTTGGCATCCTCCTCCACCCGATTGGATCAAAATTAATGTGGACGCTTCATTGTTATCTACTTATAATGCCGGAATTGGAAATGTTGGACGCGGTCATCGTGGAAGATTTCTTTTTGCTAAAGGAATCAAATGTACTCATTGGGACATTGCTCGTCTTGAACTAGAGGGTATATTATCTCTTCAGGAAGTTATCAAGGATTGGAATTCTCAAGTTCAAGGAATCATCATTGAAGGAGATAATGATAATGTGATGAAAAGTTTTCAAAACATTATCAAAACAAAGCACAAATCGGAAATTGAAGTAAGATTATCCTCCTTTCTTAAAGAATTTAATTCTGTTATTTTCAAACAAGTTAGTAGAGAAGGCAATAAGTTAGCAGATATGTGTGCAAACTATGCTCTTAATAGTGATTTTGCCCGGGACTCTTATAGTATGGAACACATTCCTTCCCCTTTTTTACTATTATTAAAGAAGGAATGTGATGCTATTAGCTTGTATTAGCTTATTTCTTTTTTAATGCAATTTCTCTATGCATTTCTTCAAAAAAAAATAGTAAATAAAAAAACATTAACTCTAAATAAAAAACCTACACCTTATTAAATAAAATTTTAAATTAAAAACCCTAAACACTATTATACAATACCTTTTAACTAAATTTAAGAATTCAAACCATAAAAATCATATCATAAATTACAACTTTTATCCTTAAACATTAAGCCCTAAACCAAAAATCTAAACCCTACACCTTAACCTAATACCCTAATCCAAAAACTAAAATACCTAAACCCTAACCAGCAACATTTAACCTTAAACCCAAAACCCCAAGCTCTAAACCCTAAAACCTAAACAAAAAACCCTATTCCACATACTATAAAGTTTAAACTAAACCCTGAACAAGAAATTCTAAACCATTAACCATAAACCATAAAACCAAAATCATAAACAATAAATAATAAACCATAATCCCAAAACCTTAATTAGTTAACCCTAATCCCTTAAGTATTAAACTCTAAACCATATGGACAAATTCCATATTCCAACACCATAATAACAATCCTTCAACCCAAAAATCAAATACCAATACAATAAACCAATAATCTTAATCCAAAGCCTAAAACCATAAACCACAACCCCTAAACCCTAAATCCTAAACACCAATCCATAAGCCATAAGGCCTAAACCATAAACCTTGACCCTAAAATTAAACACTAAACCTTAAACCAAAAATCTAAACCCTAAACCATAAAAATAAACCCTAAACCCTAAAACCTAAACTTTAAAACCTAAACCCTAACCCTAAACCTAAAACCTAAACACAAACACTAAATCTAAACCCTAAATGCTAAACCATAAATCCTAAACCTTAAAACTAAACCCTAACCCCTAAATCCTAAACCGTAAACCCTAACCTTAATCCTAAACAATAAACCCTAAACATTCAACCATAAACCTATATCTAAACCTTAAAAACTAAACCCTAAACCGTTAACCATAAACTCTAAACACTAATCCTTAAAAAACCTTAAAAAATCCTAAACCCTGAACCCTAAAGCCTAACCCCAAAACTTAATCCTAATTTGGAAACCTTAAAACCTTAATTCTAAATGCTAGTCCTTATACCTTAAATTATAATTAATAAATGAAAATACTAAAAACATAAAAATAAATCGAAACCCTAATAAAAAACCATAAAATAAAAAGCCTAAAGTTTATTATGCAAAACCTTATTCTTAAATATAAGAATTCAAACCATAAAAAAAAACAAAAATCCTTACTTTTAACCTTAAACCATAAACATAAACCCTAACCCCTAAACCCTGACATTAAATCTAAATTTTAATCCTAAACCTAAATCATAAACCTTGAACCCCAAACACTAAACCCTAAACTATAAATCTTAAACCCAAACCCTAAACCTAAACCCTAAACCATAGCCTCTACACTATAGACACTAAATCTAAACCCTAAACCCTAAAACCTTCACCCTAAAAGAAAACCCTAAACCTTAAATCCTAAACTCTAAACCCTAAACCTTAAACCCTAAAATCTAAACTAAACCTAAACCATAAACCCTAAACCAGAACCCTAAGCCCTAAATCTAAACCTTGAGCCGTCAACGCTAATACCTTAACAATAATACCCTAAGCCCAAAAAAACCCTAAAAGCCCTAAGTTAAACACTCTAAAGCCTAATCGTAAAACATAAACCTTAATTATAAACCCTAAAACCTTAAATCGAAAGGTTAATCTTAATACATTAAACCCTAAATATTATATAAAATAATCTAAATAAACTATAAATAAAAAACCTAAACAAGAATAAAAAAATCACATATTGTAAAACTTTATTATGTAAAATTTATCCATAAATATAAGAATTCAAACCAAAAAAAAAAAAATTAAACCCTAAATTTCAACCATAAACACTAAACATAAACCCAAATCCATAAAATTTAAACCCTAACCCTAAACCTATACCCTAACCCTAAACCTAAATCCTAAACCCTAAACCCTAAACTATAAACCCTAAACTCTAATTTCAAAACCCTAACCTTAAACCAAAACCCTAAACCCTAACCTCTAAACTCTAAACACTAAATCTAAACCCTAAACAATAAACCCTAAACCTTAAATAAAAACCCTAAACCCTAAACCCCAAACCCTAAACATTAAACCCTAAACAAAAACCTAAATCCTAAACCTTAAACCAATAACCCTAAACCCTAAATATAAACTATAAATCCTAAACCCTAAGCCTTAAAAAACCCTAAACCATAGACCTCAATTTAAAAACCCTAAACCGTAAAACTTTAACCCTAAATACTAATCCTTATACCTTAAACCTTAAATAGTAAATCAAAAAACATTAACTATAAATGAGAAACCTATTATCTTCAAGAAGCTTTCCTTTTTTAATCTTAAATAATAATAGGACTAGCTGTAATACTTTTAAACTCTTTAGAATAAAAAATTTGTGGCTTCTTGATGATAATTTTTAACATTCTGTGCAAAGTAATTGGGATGTCCCTCTCTTCCCATTTAATATTTTTAATGGCAATTCTAGGCTTTGGTTTAAGCTGAAAAGGCTTAAGAAAAAACTTTCTTGGTGGAATAAATGAATTTTTAAGAATATATTTTCTAGTAATATGCTTGCTAAAATAGAAGTGGATAATGTTGATATGGTTTATATGTAGAATTCTACTTTTGATAATTTGTCCATTCTTAATGAAGCCAATACTACTTTATTCAAACTTCAATAAAAAGATGTATCTTTCTGCAGGCAAAAGCCCTCCTAAAAATTTCTTGTGGAAGGTGATCACTATACTACTTACTTTCATAATATTACCAATCATAATAAAGTTAGTAGGTAAATTCATAAGATCACAACCCCTGAAGGAAATGTTATTGAGAAACCTGATTTAATTTCTTCCTTGGGTGCTATGTATTTTCAAAAAGCTTTCAAAAATAATTTTTGTTTAAATTTTAATATTGATTTCTCTTTTATTTCTTCTCTTATTTTTGAGGAGGATAATTTAATGTTGACTAACATTTGTTCTGAATGAGAAATTTTTAGAACAAAAGTTGTTGAGATTGAAATACATGAATTCTAATTATGTTGCTAGTTTTAATGGTTTCACTAATAAATATTTTTAGAATACTTGGGAAATCATTAAATAGGATCTTATCAATGCTGTTGTGGAATATTTTAGGGGTAGTCCTACTCCAAAAAATTTTACTTCTACTTCTATAGCTTTAATTCCCAAATTAAATACCATCAATTTTAGGAATGACTAACTTTTTTAATAAACTTATTGCTAAATTTATTATGGGAAGGCTTATTCTAATTCTTCCTACTATCATATCTTTAGAAAAAATTAGTTTTGTTAAAGGTAGATCTATATTTGACATTATTTTACTTGCTCTAGAAATAGTTCATGATTTGCATGCTAAGATTGCTGGTGGTAATATAAATTTCAAAGTTAACATTATTATAACCTATGATAATCACTATTAGGAATTTCTTTTAAACATTTTAAAGATATTTGGTTTAAATTTGAAATTCATTAATCTCATTAAAAATAATATAAAGTCTTGTAATTGCTCTATTATTATTAATGGTAAGTCCTATGTCTTTTTCAATCTTCTCAGGGTTTAAGATAAGGGGATCCCCTATCTCCTGCTCTCTTTATATTTGCTGTGGAATTCTTGTCTCATGGTATTAATAAACATTTTAGGATTCACCTTAATCTATAATTTAGAATGGGTGGTAATTTTCCTATTACTAATTTGAGCTTTGCAGATGATTTTATAACTTTATCTAATGGTTTTATTAAAATATTTTATATTCTTTTCAAATTTCATAACTCTTCTCAGTATGCTAGTGGATTAATTTTTAACTCTTCTAATAGTTGTTTTATTCCTACTATGTCTATTTCTCCTATCCTTATTAATAGTATTGAAAGAAAAATTGGTTTTAAAAAGTGGCTTCTTCCATTGAAGTATTTGGGTATACCTCTTTATAAGGGTAAGAAACGCTCTCATTTATTTGATGGTAATTTCACTATTATCCACATAAATATTTCCTCTTGGGAATTCTATTTACTCTCTTATGGAGATAGGCTTGTTCTCATTAAAAATGTTTTGTATTCTATTCTTATATACTTGTTGCATACTTTGTGTCCGATTTTAAATGTTTGTAGTAGAATGGATATTTTATTTAAAAAAGTTCTTTGGGTTCCAAGGATACCAATCGCTCCATTATTTAGGGCTCTTAGACTAATTATTTTGGGAATTTGGATGAGAGTACTTTAGGTTTCAAAACATTTACTAATATGATCAACACTTTTAATCATAAATTGTGGTTTGGTTTTAGAGCTAAAAAAAGTTTATGAGCCAAGTTCATGGTTTATAGGTATTGTTTTTGGAATCACCTTTTGAATTGTAGTTTTAAACAATTGGCCTCATTTAAATGGAAAAGATTATATAATATTAAGTGGGAAGCTAAGGAGTTTATTCAATAGGGTATCAGATCTGGCAACATTTTATTTTGGCATGAAAAATGGTTGGGCAACTTTTCTATTGATAATCATTTATACGCTCATGCTACTTTTGCTTGAAAAGTTGAGGAATTTATTATTAATGAGAGTTGGAATATTGATTTACTTACCAATTGTGTGCCTGACTGTAATATTAAGTTAATTCTTAATATTTCTATTTATTTGGAGAATGAGGATTGCATTTTTTTTTAATCACTCAAAATGATGGAAATTTTCATACTAAATAAGTCTGGAATTCTATTAGACAAAGTTTTAACAAAAAGTTATCTATATGCATCTTTCTAGCATGCTAACATACATTTGGATTCCATTTTATTAAGGATAGGTTTTCATATTGTCTCAAAATGTCAATATTACTACCATGTTGAGAATATAAATCATGTGGTTATTCAGGGCCCTATTGTTATGAATGTTTGGATTTATTTTGACAATATGTTTAATGTGCTATCTACTACTCGGTAAAATCTATTGCATTTCTTCTGAAAGATTGGTTCATTCCAACTAAAGGTTATATAAGGAATATTCTTCTTGTTATTATTTGTTGGTTTTTATGGAGCAGTAGGAATGCTTCTAAGCATGACAATATAAAAATGGAAGCTTTAAATGTCATTTCTAAAGTTAAGAATAAAATTTATCAGTTATTTGATGCAATGTTGTTAAAGGCCGATGCCTTTAAATTTTTTCTTCATTTGACTTGTGAGTTTGGTTTGAATTTTAATCTGTATCCTGCTGGTTGTAAAGATAAGCTTATTTATTAGAGCAAGCCATTGGAGGGTTGTTTAAACTTAATACTAATGGCTCTAGTAATAATTTAAATGCAGGCTGTGGTGGGACTATTTAAGATTACAATGGTATTATTATTATGGCTTTTGCAGGACCCTCCACTGCTAATAATGTTATTCAAGTTGAAATCCAGAGTCTTCTTCTTTGAATCCAATTATGCATCTCCATAAGTATTACTAATATCTGGAATGAAGTTGAGGCTTTTCTCTTGATCCATTATCTCGAATGTAATACTTCTCCACATCATGCTAATTTCTAGGTGATATGGGATATTAAGTACTGGCTTTCCTTCATTACTTATTTTATTTCTCATATCCTAAGGGAGGGAAATGTTGTTATTGATTCTTTAGCTAAGAAACCTCTGAAAGAAACCAACAAATAATGGAGGATAATAGGTTACAAATATGCTTCTTGGTAGGAACCACCCACTCTTGTAAGATATTAATGATGTTGTTATAATTTTTACAAAATTGAGTGGAAATCAAGTTGTCAAATTAAAGCAAAACATTAAGATCAACAAGCCTATTAGCAAACACATGATTCAGATTCTCAATATGGTAAAAACATTGATATTTAGACACAATATGGAAACCTTTCTTAATTAAAATGGTGTCAATAGGAATATAATTATTGTAAATTCTTCAAAAAATAATAGAATAAGATGTCGGTATACTTTTCTGCTAACAGGAATAAAAAATCTTAGACTTAGGCTGAATCGACCTCATAAAATGCCAAACCTCTTTCCTCACAAAGCTGCCATCATTAGACTTATTAAATAAAATATGATCTTTTTGATCAAGTTGAAGAGGCACTTTCAAAATGAGGTTAATGAAAAAATCAGGAACCATGTAAGTAAGATATGTTAAATTCCAGGAACCAACTCGAATAAAGCTAGCCACTTTACAAGCACTAATGGTATGAGTGTTGAGTAAATTATCAATAGAAGAGAAACCAAGTAGATTATCTTGCCAAAAAAAGATGTCCCACAACCCAAACACCACTGAATGAAATTTTTAGCATCCCAATTAATAGAACACTGCCTTTTCCAATTGAAGGAATCCCCATTTCTGAAAAAAAAAATTAAGAGGATGTTCACTAACACAATATTTAACAATCATAAATTTTGACCAAAGGCTATTTTTAGCCATCAAATTGAGCCAAAGATCTAAAGAAAAAATAATGGCCATCTCACTAAAATTCATTAAACCAAGTTTACCTTCATCTTGGAGACTAGAACATCTACGAATTTTTAAAGTTATCGAGGCTTAATGAAGGGGGAAATTAGGGTTTATTAATTAAGGGGTTTATATATATATATATATATATATATATATATATATATATATATATATATATATATATATATATATATATATATATATATATATATATATATATATTCTTTCATCTTTTTTCCTCTCACTCCACTCTCTTCCTCTCTCTCTCTCTGGAGATTCGAAGGCGATTCTAGTTTTGGTGATTCTGGTGCTAATTTTTGGGGAAGATCTATCATGACTTTGGGATTTCTTGTTAATATATGCTTTATGCTTGCTCTTATCATCTATCTTTATCTTTCTGGTGGGTTTTTATCATGATCAAGTCTATCTAGGGTCTCTGTTGCTCCTTTTTGTGGAAGATCTGTCGTGATCTTTGGATTACTTGTTAATATTTGCTTTCTTCTTGTTCATTTCATCTTTCTTTGACTTTCTAGTGGGTTTTTATATTGATCAAGCCCATTTAGGGATTAATTGATTTAGATAGTTTTAAGTATCATTCTCGAATCTTTGAGAATTTAGTTTAAGAATTATCGAATGAGATGGATAATGAGAAAATGGTTCATTCTGGAGTGGATGAATGTGGTATGCTTATGAAATTTGTAAGCAGTGATCCTAACCCTAGTGAGCGATTTAGGAAATCTCTTCCTAAATCTTTCAAAGAGACTCTTTTTGGATCTTCTACTAGTGCGAGTTTGGCATTAGATATTGATAATGTTGATAAGGAGATGAATGGTGAAATCCCTAAGAAGATTTAGGATATGGAAAGTAATTAGGAGACTGCTGAGTTGTTTTCCGCAGAGTTGGCCAGTTCAAAAATCAATAGTTTTCAGGATGCTTGGCAGAAAACGAAGCATATTAAGATCACTACTGATAAGTTGATCACGGAATTATCAGAGGATGGGATAGCGGTTAAGCTCAATGCTGAGAAAGAAGTGTTGAATTCAGAAATCTTGAGACACTCGTTGGTGGTTAAGGTGTTGGGAGATAGAGTTTCTTTTCCGCTGTGTAGCCTGGAACTGAGGAAGCAGCGGAGCAAGTTTGGTAAATTTCACATGATGTTGATTGGCCTAAATTGGATTCTTTGTTCTTTCAAATCTTTGGAAGCAATGGAGGAAGTCCTTAGTGGTGGCCCCTGGTTTGTTGGTGGTTACATTGTGGGAATTGATAAGTGGTCTACTCATTTTTATCCCAAATCTTTTAAGGGAATTTCGGCTCCTGTTTGGATTCGGTTGCCCTGCTTACCTTTATATTGTTGGGATGAGAAGAACATTAGTCGTATTGCTTCGATAATTGGCGTCCCTATGCTATTGGATGGAAATTCCTTTAAATGGGGGAAACATGAATTTGCCCGGGTATGTGTTCGTTTGAATCTGGAAAACAGTTTACCTCATGGAATATGGGTGGATGGAATAGCTGGACAATTTTTTTTAGAAAATAGAGTATCAGAAGATTGATTCAATTTGCTATCAGTGTGGAAAGGTAGGACATGATAGTAAGATTTGTCCTGATATTATGAGAAAGAAGACTGTTGAACAAGATGGTAACAGGGCAGAGGTTGGGAAAAATGAGGAAGGTGTGATGGAATCGAGAGGTGAAGATGGAGATTATGGACCCTGGATACACGTAAAATTTAAAAATAGAAGAATAAGGAATGGTAATTTGACCATGGCTGGAAGGAATGGCAAGAATAATGCTGTATCTAAGCTACAACCTGAAACAGGACAAATTTCTAATAAGGAAATTTCTCCTAGACGGTTGTCTGATCAGGTGAAAGAAATTAATACAAAAGACGTTAGCATTGAAGGAAATGGCAAGGAAATTGCTGCAGAGTGTGAAGTGGGAATCTTGACTACTAACAAGTATGTTGCAATGCTGGATGACGTTGAAGAGGGAGAGATGAGAGAATCTCCTGCTGTTAAGCAACAGCTGGAGCCTGTTGCTGTGGAGCTGCCTGATAAAAGTGATGTAGTTGTCTCTCAGTGTAACAGCTTGGTGAAGACAAAGTTGGCTAAGGAATTGAAGTCTCTGGGCCCATTAGAACCGGAACACAGGAAGAAGAGGAAAGAAGTGAAAGTAAATCTGCCTAGTTGGGGTGGCTCCCCATTGATTATTTAATGAACTCCTTGGTTTTTTGGAATTGCAGGGGGGCATGGAAAAAAGAGACCTCCTTGTATCTTAAAGAAGTTGTTAGAGTCCATAAGGTTAGTTTTGTTGGTTTAATGGAAACCAAATTGTCTAGTTTTAATAGAAGTGATGCTGACTTCTTTATCGGGAAGGATTGGGACTTCTTTCATTATCCAGCTAATGGTATGGCTGGTGGTATCATGTTTATGTGGAATAAGAAAGTGGTGTCCTTTGAAGTTGAGAAGAGTTCATCACAGGTGGTGGTTGGATCTCTTTCTACTCATTCTCTGGGAGTTTGGAAGATTGCTACAGTCTATGGTAGTAGGAATCATAATGAAAGAAGTGGCCTATGGAACCTGTTGGAATCTTGCTTGAAGGATTCGGGTCCTGCTATTCTGGGAGGAGATTTTAATTGTATATTGAACAAAGAGGAGAAGAAGGGAGGAAAGCGGCTTGGAGTATTGTCAAGAGCTCATGGCAGAAAAATGATTTTGGTGAGGAGGAAGAAGTGCTTAGTAGAAAGCTTAGGAGGACTTTAAGAGCCCTCTTTTTCTGGAATAGAAGAAAATGCAGAAATATAGAAAAGCTGAAAGAACAGTTGAAAAAAGATATCTTGGAACTTCAAGCTAGAGAGGCTTTGGGGATTAATTTTTCATGCAAGGATCTTCTTATTCTTCGGCAGAAAGTTCATGAACTGAATATTACCTTGAGGAGACTTGCTGTATGGTGGAATCAGAGAGCGAAAGTTAGATGGTTTGAGGAAGGGGATTCGAACTCAAACTTTTTTCATAATTATGCATCCGGTCGAAGGAATGCTAATTGGATTGGACAAATAAAGGATGCAAACAGCAATGTGGTGGTTGAAGAAGATCATATTGAACAAGTTTTTTTGAAGTTCTTTGAAAATAAGTGGAAAGTTAGAAGTTGTGAGTTATCTGGATGGCCAAGTCTGAATGATAACTTGAAGTATGATGAGATGGGTGCTGCCGTCTTGAGTTCTGAATTCAGCTTCAATGAATGTAGAAATGCTATTTTTCAGCAAGACAATAATAAATCACCTGGCCTTGATGGGATTACTGCCTCATTTTTCAAATGCTACTGGAATCTGGTAGGTGTTACTACTTGGAATGCTATGAACAAGTTTCTTAAGGTTGGAAGGATGCATAAGGAATGGAAAGACACGATTATTGTCTTAATTCCCAAAATTTTGAACCCGGTTCTACCTTCAAACTATAGACCTATTAGTCTTTGTCAATGCACGTATAAGATTATGGCTACAATGCTTGTAAATAGGCTGAAATTGTGTTTGCCAAGGATGATATCAGAGGAGCAGGTTGCATTCATACCGGGTAGATCAATTACTGAGTATTTTTTGTTGGCTCAAGAAATTTTTAACAAATTCAAAGTTTCTAAAAGCAAGCAAGGTATGATGGCTGTTAAACTGGATATGGAACAGGCTTATGATAATATGGGGTGGCCAACGCTGAATCAGATTCTTCATTGGTATGGCTTTCGAGTTTTCTTCATCAGATTGATTATGGAATGTGTGATGAATGCAAGATTTTCTATTAGTATGAATGGGAGGTATTCCAAATGGATTGATGCACATTGTGGTTTTAGGCAGGGTTGTCCATTATCACCTTACCTGTTTATTTTGTGCTCTCAGCTGTTGACAAGTAGTATTGAGCAAAAAGAACATTCTTTGGGTATCCAGGTATCTCCTAGAGGTCCACAGATTTCTCATCTTCTGTACGCAGACGATGTTCTGCTGTTTTCCAGGGTCTCTACTTCATTGGCTCGGTTAATGAAACACATTGTGAAGGCTTTTTGCAATTGGACAGGATAAAGGGTGAATGTGGATAAATCTCAAATTATTTTTGGGAAGTTTGTGAAAAAAGCTGGTAAGAAGAAGGTGGCCAATATTTTGGGTTTCAAAGTGGTTAAGAATCTACATTATCCGGGGATAAAGATTTCATTGAAAAGATTGAGAATTGCTGATTTTCAAGACCTTCTTTGTAGAATCAATGATAGATTAAATGTATGGGGAAGGAAGACTCTTTCTTTGGGAGGTAAAATCATACTCATTAAATCCTCTTTACTCTCACTTTCCAATTATGCTATTACACACTCCTTGGTACCTAAGAAGGTGATGATGCAGATTGAAAAATATTGTAGAAATTTTATTTGGCAAAAGCAAAATGGGAAAAGAGGACCTCATTATGTTTCATGGGTGGATATCTGTTATCCACAAAATGTAGGAGGCTTGGGTATTCAGTCTTTTTCTGAGTAAACAGGATCACTGCGAGCAAGAATTGCATGGAATTTTATTCAGAAACCTTATACCCTGTTTCACCATGCAATGTTGGCCAAGTATGCAGACAATGTGCTGAATGACAGTGGAATGAAAAGTTCATCAAATGTATGGAAAATTCTAAAGGAGGGAGGAAATTTTTTGAAGCCGATTGTAAGGTGGAAGGTGGAAGGTGGGAAATGGAGAAAGAATTTCTATTTTGAATGACATCTGGCTTTTGAACCGATGTCTTAATGAGTGGCCAACCTTTTTGAACTGTACTGGCTTGAAAAATATGTATCTTCATCAGCTATTTATTGATTCAGGAGATTGGGATGTAGCTAAATTAGCTATGTATTTCAATGAAGACTTGATTTGCATTATTAGAGAGGTGAAGATGGACGTTCTATAGGATGATTTGCTAGAAACGATCTTTAAGTTCTCTGGTAAATCCATTTCTGGTTTGGCTTATGAAGAAGTTCTAAGAAGGAAAGGTATTTGTGATAATGATGGTTTTTTTTCATGGCTTAGGAGTTTAAATCTCAATTATAATGTAGATATTTTTTTTTGGAGATTGTATAAGTTAGCTATCCCCACTAACCATTTTCTGAAGTTTAGACGACTAGCTGAAGAAGATTGTTGTGCTAGAGGATGTCTAAGTGTGGAAAACTATGAGCATATAGTTGTTCATTGTAAGTTCTTACAAGAAATACTAGAATGCATTCGTAAATGGGGATTTGGCCTACGAGTGTTTCAATCATTGGAAGAATGTATGTTGCAGCTAAGGGCGTGTTCTTGACAGAAGTCTGGGTTGGCTAGAATTTACTGTGTAGTTGTCTTCTTGAATTGGAAGAACAGAAATCTTGTTAAGCATGGTAAGAATGCTCTACCATGTTCAATTACTACTGCTAATACGATTTCCCTTGTTTTGTTGAAGTCCTGTCCGATTCTAGTTAGCTGGGGTGCTAATCTCCCTAGGGAGTCCGTTCTCTCTTGGCATCCTCCACTACAAGATTGGATTAAAATAAATGTGGACGCTGGTTTATTGAGCTCTAATATAGGTGGTATTGGAGGTATCTTCAGAGACCATAGAGGGAGACTTCTTTTGGCTTTTGGTAAAAAGAAATTTCATTGTGATGTGGCTCAATTAGAGATGGAGGCTATTGTGGATATTAGAGAGGTATTAAAAAATTGGATGTTTGAAAGTAGTGGCATTATCATTGAAAGTGATAATGTAAATGTAATTACATTCTTACAAGATTCTTTGAAGAAGGTTGATTGGCATTTGGACAGTTGGCCGGTTAGAGAGCTTCACATCTTAAGTGACTTCAATAAGGTCATTTTTCACCATGTTAATAGAGAATGTAATAAAGTAGCAGATTTTTGTGCTAAGCTAGCTATTGATGCTAGTTTTATTTTTGATAGCTTTTCTTTTGGTAATTTTCAGAATCCCTTGATTAATTTAATCAAGGATGAGATGTTACCGTTTTAGCTTGTATCTAGGATTTCCTGCTTTGTTCTGTTAATCCATTTGCTTTTGCAATGTTTCACAAAAAAAAAAAAAATAAAGAGTTTGTCGATTAACATTACTACTTCGTTTATTGGATTACCTACTATTCTTGTATCTAAAGAAGGTATTAGAAAACTTGCTGAAACTTTTAAGTTTGCTTTGGTTGGAAAGTTTTCTTTTAAAAGATCATTTATGGAAGAAATTGTGTCTTTCTTTCATAGCTTAAAACTTTTGGGGTTGTTTACTGTTAGACTTTTGGATCCTCATCATGTCTTTATTAATCTGTCTAATGATCTTGATTATTCGAGAAATTTCTTAAGGAGATCTTATTACGTGAGAAACTGTCATATGAGATTGTTGAAGTGGTCACAAGATTTTGATATAAATTCGAAATCTCCTATTTGTCCTGTGTGGATTTCTTTACCTAACCTTCATATGCATTTCTTTAATTCTTCTATTTTGCTAGCTATCAGGCCTATCTTTGGTTGGCCTCTTCAGGTTGATCAAGTTACTGCCAATATATCGAGGCCTTCGGAGGCTAGAATCATGGTAGAATTGGATAGTACAAAAAATTTTCCCAAAGAGATTTTGTTGGGATTTGAAAATAACGGTTATTCTCAAAATATTGAGGTAGTAAACTTTCCTATTTTTTGTAATCACTATAAAATTCATGGGCATGATATTAAGAACTATTTTATTCTTAATCTTGCTTTGAAAGAAAGGTACCAAAATTAAAGAAAAGCTGAGATGGAAAAACTGGATAATCCTACTGGTTCTTTTGCGGTGGGGACTATAAAGATTGTTGAGATGGAAAATTTAGTAAATGAAAAAGAAATTGATTCTTCTTGAAAGAATCAAGAGGTTACTAATGAGCAAGATAAATAGGCTTGAGATATGGTTTTGTATATAGAAACTTCTTCCTTTGAAGTTAAAAATAATTTTTCTATTCTGGATAATTTTTAGAACTCTTTAGATTTAGATAAATCTTTATTGCATGCTGAAAATTATGTTAATGAGCATGTCCAGGAAAAGGGAAAGTGTGGTGTTATTGAATCTTCTTTGTCTAATTCTACTAAATGTTCTGTGAATGAGGAGAAGGAGTTAGAGGTAGGGGAATTTACTTCTAATCAAGACATGGGTGAGCATTTCATTAATAATTATTTGGATATTATAGATACTTCTTATAAAAGTAATGTGGAGAAGGGTAAGCATATCAATTCTATTTATAATACTAGATTTAAGAATAAGAAAAATAAGAACAAATTAGTGGCAGGTATGAAAATTTCTAATTCTTTAACTACATCATTTTTGTTTCATAATTAATGATTAATTTTTTGATTTGGAATACTAGAGGGATTGGATCTCCCTCTAGTAAAAATAGGATTCGTAACTTAGTGCGGGTTCATTGTATTGATTTCTTGGTTATTTTGGAACCTATGATTAATGTTTCAAGGATTAAGTTTGTTGGAAAACTTTTGGGCTTTGATAATTTCTTTGCTAAAAAGACTAACAAGATTTGGTTGTTTTGGTCCAACAAGGTTTTGCCAATTGTTATTAATGATCTTGAGAACTGTTTAATGTTTCTATTTCTTATTTTAATTTTGTTGTTAAAGGTTCTCTTGTTTATGTTGCTTGTAATAGGTATGAGAGAAGATTTCTTTTGAATAATCTTGTTGCTTTTTTTTCCTCTGTCAGAGAACAATGGTTTGTTGGGGGTGATTTTAGTACCATTCTTAATTCTAATGAAAGAAAGGGGTTGTGCTGCTAAAATTATTTCTGTGGAGGATTTTTCTAATATGATTTTTTATTGCAATTTGGTGGATTTTGGTTTTGTTTTCTCTAAGTTTACTCGGAGGAACAATCTGTTATGGAAAAGACTAGATAGGGTTTTTTTTTAATCATCTTTGGATTTTGTTGTGGCCTTTAACTTCTATTGAGCATTTAAGCAGATCTCTCTCAGATCATTGTCTATTATTGATTTCTATCAAGGTGGATAAAGTAAATTCCAATGTTTGTCCAAGTTTCAAGTTTCAAAATATGTGGTTGCAATTTTCTAATTTTTTTAAAGTTGTTTCTTCTCATTGGAATGCCGGTATTTCTCCCGATAATTCATTTTGTGGTATGATTAGACTTTTGATTAAGTTGAAAAGATTGAAACAATGTTTAAATCTGTGGAATAAACACAATTTTAAGAATATTTTTTCTAATATCAAAGAGATGGAGGAAAGGGTTTGCTCTCTCGAAAACCTTGTGGTTTCTAATCCTAATCTTATTAATGATTTAAATTTTGCAAAAGATGAATTGCTTAAGCTTCAGGATATGGAGGAGTCATTTTTGAAATAGAATGCAGTGGCTAAACACTTAAATGAGAGTGAAAGAAACACCAAATATTTCTATGCCTTGGTTAATAAGAAGAAAAGCTTTAACTTCATTAGCAAGATGAAGGATGATCAAGGTAATTGGATTGACGAAACTCTATTACCTGATTCGGTTACTAGGTATTTTTCTAACATTCTTTGCAATAATAAGTAAGTGATTCCTCTTGTTAATCTCCAAGTTATTAATAAGGTCATTACCTTTGAATATAATTCTGCTCTTACTATGAGTCCGTCTGAGAATGAAATTTTTTCAGTGGTTATGTCTATGAATTCTAATTCGATGGTTTTACTTCTTTATTTTTTCAAAAATGTTGGCATATTATTAAATCAAATTTTTTTGAAGCTGTGGTTGATTTTTTTTATGGTAATAAGATGCCTAAATTATTTACTTCTACAATTTTGGTTTTAATTCCTAAAAAGGAGAATACGAACAATTGGGCTTATTTCAGGCCTATTAGTCTTTGTTGTTTTTTTAATAAGTTTACTTCTAAAATTATTGCTTTGAAGTTAGGAACTATTTTAACTAAAATTATCTTGCATAATCAATCTAGTTTTGTGAAAGGAAGACTTATTTCTTATAACATTTTGCTGACCCTAGAGTTGGTTTAAGATTTGGATGATAAAACTATAGGAGGTAATTTGATTTTTAAACTTGACATTTCTAAAGCCTATGATAACTTGTCATGGGAATTTTTATATTGTAATTTTTTTTTTGGATTCTTTAATTGGTTTTATTAAGAATTTCATTGAAAATATTTGGTTTTCAATATTATTTAATGGAACTTACAATGGTTTTTTTTATTCTTCTCATGGTGTTAGAAAAGGTGATCCTTTGTCACCGTCTCTTCTTATAATTGCTATGAAATATTTTTCTAGATTTTTAAATATTCTTTTTGAAAATTATCCCTATATTTATTATAGAAATAAGGGGCATTTACCCATTTCACATCTTTCTTTTGCGGATGATTTTATTATTTTTACTAATGGTAGCTTTAATCATGTTAAGAAAATAAAGGATCTTCTTCGCTTAATTTCTTTGCAGAGTGGTCTCATTTTTAATGCTAATAAGTGTTTTTTCAAATACTTCTAAAGGTATTTGAAGATCTAACACTAATAGGATTGGTGCACATACTAACTTCTTGCATCAAAAGTTGCCTTTCAAATATTTGGGTGCTCCTATTTTAAACGGTTATAGAAAATTTCATTTGTTTGATGAGATTCTTAAGAACACAATGAGTTATATTTATTGTTGGGAATTTAATTTTCTTTCTTATGGTGGTAGACTTACTATTATTAAGAGTACTTTAAACTCTATGGCTTTTCACTTATTTCAAGTAATTCAATTTAATGTTGTAACTATTCATAGATTGGAAAGGATTCTCAAAAAAAATTTTTGTGGTTCTCATTCCAATTCTCATAGAATTCATTGGTCTTCTTGGCATAAGCTTTGTGGCCCATTGAATGAGAGAGGTTTAGGTCGTAAGACTATCTCTGACTCTATCACGGCTTCCTCTTTTAAGATGTTGTGGAACTTTAGAAAGAATAAAAGTATGTGGGCTAAATTTATGTCATTCAAATATTGCAATGGTAAGCATCCTTTATGTTATTTTTAAAAACTTGGTTATTTGGATATTTGGTAAAGCTTGTGTGCTATTAGGCATATTATGGAACCTCTCATTATTTGTGGTTTAAACTCTTGTAATTCTTTCTTTTGGCAAGATAGGTGTCATAGTAATGATTCAATTGATGTTCTTCTTTCTACTTAATCGTCTTCTTTTGTAAAAGATATGAATTTTGTTAATAATAATAATTGGGATATGGATGCCATTATGGATCTAGTGCCGGTTGAAATTGGTAATAAAATTAAGGAGGTGAGTTGTTATGCTGGTATTGAGGATCAGATTATGTTCAAGCTTTCTTATAATGGTTCTTTTATCTTTAAAATTGTTTGGCATTACAATAGGAAAAAAAAGATGTGATTGTTATTTATGATAGAATTTGTGTAAAAAATTCCAACTTCTTATTCTATTCTGGTTTGGAGAATTAATAGGAAGTATATTTCTGTTGATTCTATTTTGATGAAAATGGGTTTTATTTACAGTTTAAATGTTTGTGTTGTTCTCATTTTGAAACTATTGATCATCTTTTTATTTATGGTGATTTTGCTGCTAAAATTTGGCATTGGTATGATGGAATTTTTAATACCTATTTTTTTGTGTCATCTCTCATTTCTCTTACTTCTTTATTTCATAATACTACTAGAGGTCACAATAAAATTGTTATGGTTGTGTTTTTTATTTCATTTATTTGGATGGATAGGAATGATGCCAAATATAGGAACATTCTTATGAACCATAAGAGAGTTATTGCTAGAGCCAAAGATAATATTATTAATTTCTTTAATGCTGATCTGTTCAAGATTAGTCATTTTTGTGGCTATAAGGATGTGGCTAAGACGCTTTATTCAAAGATTTTTAATAGTAAGACTGCTAATTGTCTTAAATTGGTCTATTGGAGAAAGCTGAGGGATTGTTTTATCAAAATTAATACTGATGGTTTGGTGGAAAATGGTAAGTGTGGTTATGGTGGTATCTTAAGAAACAACGATGGTATATTCTTCTCTATTTTTCTTGCCCACTTTCCTTTTGTTATGTCCTATATGCTGAATTAAAGGCTCTCTATTATTCTTTAAAACTTACCTTATCTTTGGGGTTTTTAAAGCTTTGGATCAAAATAGATGCTTTATCAGTTATTTATTTTATTAACTGTCCAAATTTTCGTAAAATTATTTTTCTTTTTTGTTATAATTGTATTATAGATAGAGACTAATTGCTCATTACGTTTAATTTTTTTTTATTGTAGCTCTTTTTGAGCATTTAGTGAGAAATTTGTCCCTTTTAAAGAAATTTGTAACAATATTTTTATATTAATGCGTAAACCCCTACAGTAACACTGCCATTGCTAAGTCCCAAGTCCTCAATGAAAAAAGTGGATGGCTTCGTTAGATAGTCGACAACCAGTGTAAAACTTTTCGAATAATCATGACATGAATCCTTTAAAAAATTTGTGTTAATGCTAGGGCATCCCCTAGAAGCGACGTGCTGTATGGCCTGAATACAATGACAAGTATGCAAGGGCCACTACACCGGTGCCTAGGTGCAGTGTTAAATAGGCAAGGGTTCCCTCATCAAGGATGGATATGGGTAAAGAATCAAGTCCACGAAAATAAAATTAGGATAGAAACTTGGAATATAGGATCCCTTACAGGAAAATTAATGGAATTAATAGATATTATGGTTCATAGGAAGATAAATATTCTTTGCATTCAGGAAACTAAATGAGTTTGAGAGAAAGCTAAGAAGATTAATAGTTTAGGATATAAACTATGGTATTCAGGTAGGAGTCGTACTAGAAATGGTGTAGGTGTGATTATAGATAAGAGTTTGAATGATAATGTTATAAAAATTAACAAAATTGAAGATAGAATTATATCCTATAGGCCTATAGTTAGATGGAGTAATAGGCTTTTTTATTTTAGGAATTAGAACAATTAGTGTATCCTTCCACTCATTATGCATACGAGTAGTTTTAATAAAATAATCAATAGCATTCCATGTATCCTCCTCCACAATTATAGAAATTCTAGAGAGAGAAGTTGTGGGAAATTCTAGAGAGAGAATCTTCTTCTTGATTTTGATTTTTTCTTTCACGGGCTTTCTGCGATCGGAACATCCAGGGAGTATGGTGATTCCTGACCGCCGGCAGCGGCTTGCCAGTGGTAATCCTACTCCTGATCTTCATTGTAATGTTCATTTCAGATCTTCTGATCAGAAACCCATCAAGATTCGTAGTGATTCTTTGGATCAAGGATCGGCCATAATTTCATCTAATCTGGTTAGCAAGGAAGGATATAGGCCTCCTTTGAGATTATAACCGATTGTGGAAGGTAATGGTAAAGGAGTTCTTAATGATCAAAATACTATGGAATCTGTAAAACCAATTTTTTCTGAGAACCTAGTTACAGAATCAACGTTGTCTTCAGATTTAGTTCTGAAAGTTGAGAAATTTGCTGGTAAGCAAGAATCAAAAATTAAAAAACCAGTTAATAAATATCTTTCGATTGATTTTGAGAAATATGGAGATAATGCGGATGATGTCATTGAACTGAATGTCGAACATGTCCCAAAAAATAATTTTACGTCATCCTGGCAAAAGACTCAGCACATCAAGTTGAATTTTAATATAAATTCTACTCAATTATCTGAAGATGGTTTGGCTGTAAAGCTTAACCCAGAAAAAGAAATGGCCAATTATCAAGTTTTGAAGAAATCACTAGATATCAAGGTGCTTGGACAAGACATTCCTTTCTCTGTTTGTAGTCAAGAACTTAGACGGCAATGGAGCAAGTATGACAGTTTTCATCTAACTACATTGGGATGTAACTGGATTCTATGTTCTTTTTCTAACATGGAATCCATGGAGGAAGTGTTAAGTGGGGGTCCCTAGTATATTGGGAACCATATTATCGGGATGGATAGATGGTCTTCTTCTTTATCCATGGAATCATTAAAAGGTATTACTTCTCCGATGTGGATTCGATTTCCTAGTTTACCCTTAAGCTGCTGGGATGATGAAAATATTCCCATGATTGCCTCTATGATTGGAACTCCTATGCTACTTGATGGAAATTCTTTCAAGTGGGGGAAGAGGGAATATGCTCGATGTTGTGTTCGTATTGATATGGAAAGAAGACTCCCAAACGGAGTGTGTATTGAAGGGCTACATGGGAGAACATTTCAAAGAGTTGAGTACGAGAAGCTGACGTCTCTTTGTTATCACTGTGGAAGAGTTGGGCACATTAAAACTGTTTATCCAGAAGTAATTACAGCACCGTCAAAGGAAAAGAATGTTCATGAAGCAAAGGAAGTATTGAAACAGAGTAATGATGTGAAGGAGGAAGGTTTAAAACAACATGAAAGTGAAGAGTATGGACCATGGATTCATGTTAACTTCTGAAATAGAAGATTCAAGAATGCAAGAAGAAATAATGGATCAAATGCTGAAGTTAGACAGGTTTATAAACCTATTTACACTGTAAAAAAGACTCAAGTTGATGTACAGTTGAGTGATCCAGTTACATCAGAAGAAATGCAAGGTAATTCAGATATACCTGAAGATATAATAGATACTGAAGAGATTCGGATTCAGGATATCCCTGTTATTTTGAATAAATTTCAAGCTCTGGATAGTGATCTGGAGGAAGGATAAGTCATAGAGATGGCTAGTACAGAAATGCTTAAGGGATCCAAGACTAAGGATCCTGTTGAAGTTCCTATTAACCCCAGAAATAATTGCATCAAATTCAATACAGCATAATGAAGATCAATTATTATCTATAATAAATTCAGGTAAATTCAAACTTTCTAAGAATTTAGATCCTTGGGACCTATGGAAGCAGATCAAAGGAAGAGGAGAGGTGAGAAGAAAAATAGCAAAATGATAGGGGATAATTCCTCTATTGTTTCTTAATGGCTTCTATTATTTTTTGGAATTATACGGGGGCTAGGAAGAGGGAGGCCTCCTTATATCTTAGAGAGATTGTGAAAGATAATAAGGGCTTTTTTATTGTGTTAACTGAGACTAAGATGTCTTCTCTTGATAGAAATGATATCAATCTAATTATAGGAAATGGATGGGACTATTTTAATCATTCGGTGATTGACACTTCGGGTGGAATCTTGGTGATGTGGAAAAAGGATTTAGCTTCCTTTGAAGTCATTGAACATTCTTACCAATTGATAATGGAAACTCTTAACATCAATGCTTTGGGAATGTGGAATGTAGCTGCTGTTTATGGAGGTAAGAATGCTCAAACCCATAGAAGTCTTTGGCAAAAGCTTGAAGGTTGTATGATTGGTGATGAACCATGCATTATAGGGGGAGATTTTAATTGCATCCTCTCCAAAGAGGATAAGAAGGGTGGGTAGAGGTTCCATTTCTCTAATGGTCCTAATGAAATGAAGATGTTTTTGACAAATAATGACTTCCATGATATTGGTTTTGTGGGTCCAGGCTTTACATGGGGTAATAATAAAGAAGGCACTTCTAGAATTTGGGAGAGATTAGATAATTGTTTATTAAATTCTGCACCTCTTCACAAAATCCCAATGGCTAAGGTTCGTCACTTATCTAGAGTTGCTTCAGATCATGCTCCCATCTCTCTCAATATGGTAGAACCTCAAAATAAAAAAATATAATTTTTTTAGATTTGAAGTTACTTGGAAATCCTATCCAACTACTTGGAACATTACTTTAAAATCATGGAAAAAATCTGATTTTGGTACTCTATTTTTGGATTAGCAACAAGTGCAAAGATCCTTCAAAGAAAGTTAAGAAGAACATTAAAAGCTCTCTATTTTTGGATTAGCAACAAGTGCAAAGAACTGAATTTACCGAAACTTCAGTTGAAGAAGGATATCCTATAGCTGCAGCTTGAAGAATCGAATGAAGGACTTACGGCAGAAAAGCTGAAACTTTTTGAGAAAAAAAATCCATGAACTAAATGTGACTTTGGGAAGACTATCTACTTGGGGGAATCAAAGAGCAAAAATCAAATGGCAGCAAGAAGGAGATATAAATTCTAGTTATTTTCATCAATATGCTTCAGCCAAGAGGAATGGAAATCTGATCTGGCAAATCAAAGATGAGAACGGTATTATTGTAGAAGACTTTGAGCAATAGTAGGGTGTTGTGAATTATGGTTGGTGAATCACTGTGTCATGAATCTAGCACTGGTGGCACATTTTAGTGTACTCCATACAATCATGGAATTTAGTTATCCAATAATAACAAAGGCTTTTAATTCTTCCTTTCATTTTTGATCCATACTGATGAGTACTAAAATTGCCATCATGTATCTCACCCATGACCTTACGAGCCTCTTCATTATTGAGGCAACGTAACCATAATTGGTTAAAAGAGCATTGATATAGGGTGTTGTTTACATAGACAAATGATAACACTCACTTTCTAATTTGAGCAGCAAGAGATTGATCATTTGGAAGCCTAACTTTCTTCAAATACTAAATAAAGGGCACTCTCCAACATGAGGTTTCCTCAACTATAAATATTATGAAGGTCTAATTGGGAGAAGACAAGTCTTTGGGGCATACGGCTTGTTAATATTAAACTTTTATAGACATTGGGTTTCTAGTTGGGTAAGCTAGCTCTTTTCCTAACTTGGCCAATTCGTCTATCTTACCATTTGTAGATCGAGGGATTTTAACCACACTTAGTTCTGAAATAAAACACAAGAGCTCCATTGCTTTGTTCTGATAGGTCAAGAGCTCGGGCTAGTACTTTGAAGACTCCTGCTACTTGACTAATGATTAATTGTGAATTTCCAAATATCTTCACTTACATAATTTTTATCAGAATGGCCAAATAAAGTCACAAAGTCAAAGCCTCATACTCAACTTCATTATTAGTATGAGGTTCTAAAAAATTATAGGAGTATCTGACAATGCGACGTTTAGGGGATACAAAATTAAGGCGTAAACCTACCCAAACTGTGCAAGTTTAGTTTGGATGTAAAGCTTTAACGGATGACGTGCCATTAAAGTAGAACTCCCAAGTAGGGGACTGATGTTCATGACCAAACAATAAAGTCAGAAAGTGTCCATCCTTTGACGAAACACTTAGGGACAAAAGTAATATCAAATTATAGTAGGATGATAGACCAAGATGCTAATTAACATGAAAGGGTCAAGCTGGTCATCAAATACTATAAAGTGTTACCTCGAGAGATCAGGTTACCTTATATGAAAGCATATAATGTCTAAGCTTCTACACCTCAAAAATCAAAGCTAAACATTGCTTTTCCATCGCTGGTTATTTTAGCTGTATAGGTATCAATCACCTGCTAAGGTAGTATACGGCATTTTCCTTTCCTTCCTAATTCTCTTGAGCCAATAATGCACCTATGGATTTATTCAGGGTTGTAGTGTAAGGAATTATCGTCCTTCCTTGGATGGGTGCAGCTAAAACAGGAGGGTTTATCAGGTAGCGCTTTATACTCTCAAAGGCCTCTTAAAAGCGCTCATCCTAATGAAAATGAGCATTCTTTTTCACTAGAGATGTATAGGGAAGATATCTACTAGAAAGGTTTGAGAAGAATCTCTGTAAGAAAGTGAGCATACCTTGGAATGATCTCAATTAGGTAAGATTTTTAGGTGGTTTCAAATCCTCTATGACGTTGATCCTAGAAGGATCAATTTCAAAGCAATGATAGAGAACTATAAACCCTAATAATTTTCCTAAACTAATACCAAATGTGAACTTTAAAGGAATAATTTTTAGTTTGTATTTGTAAAGGAGTTTAAAAGCAATTTGTAGATCTCAATAGTGATCTCCATGGACCTTGCTTTTGACCACTAGATCATCAACATAGCATTCAACTTTATTGTATATCATCTCATTGAAGATAACCATCATAGCACATTGATAGGTGGCTCCGACATTTTTGAGATTGAAGGGTATCACCTTATAAGAAAACACAACTATAGGTATGTAGAATGTAATAAACTTCACATCTTCAGGGGACATATTTATTTGACTGTAACCAGATGAACCATCCATGAAGGAGAATATGCTATCAGATGAAGCTATATCCATAATAATATCAGGGATAGGAAGAGGTAGAAGTGGTGCCATCTTCAAACTCATGTGGATCATTATGGACTCTATTCTCAACCTCATCTAGGTCTTCTTCATCAGTAAGTACAATAACCAAATATGATGAGAGACAGTGTGAACGTTGTTATGAGTTGACTGATTCTTCCCCATTTAACCCACACCTTCCTGGGTTTGAGGTAGTTCAATTTGCCAAAAATTGGCTTGCTGTAGAGCTCGTTCATTGGATGAAGTCAAAGGAATGACACCCCAGTCTACATTGCCTTCCACAATAGTGGAAAAGTAATGAAGGTTATTTATAACCTCCTTATCCATAGCGGTCTCTTAAGGACCCTATCTCTTAAGACCAAGTGGGGCAGCTACACAATGGGATAAAGAAGCACACTCACTATATCGTGGTGTCATGAAGGATTTGAACAAAGGAGGTATAGAATGAATGATAGTCTGTAGTGAGCCATAAACACTAGTGGAAGGAGTAACAGAAGATTATTGAAGAGACTCTTCGACTCTTATTTTGCACATATGATGGGAAAGGGATTATTTCATTTGTAGTCTTATATTAGAAGTCTACTTCCTTGTCTAAGCTACTCTCAACAAATAAACCGCCCTCAGGTATCGTATACCTATAGAAAGTAGAGAGTGAACTGTAATTAGTGGAATCAAGCGGTGATGAGGGAACTCAATGAAGATGAACATTGATTATCTCATCATTTAAAGAGTTGGACTCAACTATTAAACATGATGTATAAATATTTGAGGGTGGAAAATTTTGAGTTTCAAAGTTTCTGGAGGGCAATTTGACTCTCTACCTATAGTTCTTCCTCATCATCCCTTACCTCTACTATAGAGAACATCATACCAAACTACAAATGTAAAAAGAGATCTATTAGAATATCCAGTGGAAACACATTCCTTAATACCAACCTGTAATGGACCTTGTACTAGTGGTTATATAGGCCCTGTGTATATGACTACATAGGACCCTATACATTACTAGTAGGTATCACTGGTGATAGGGCAGGAGGAGGTTCACGAGTATTCCAAGGTATGTAATGCTCGGCATCATCATAAATAGAAACCTTGTGTATAGAAAAGGTTGAGTATTCCTAAGAATGGAATACTCAAGATCATTCCTCGCATACTTCAAATATTGGTGCAAGGTAGAGGGTACAATTCCATATTCTTGTAGCTAAAACCTTCCAAAGAGAGCCCTATATAAAGTATCAGCTACGATCACAAGAAATTTTGGTTCAATTAGGAAATTCCAAAACTTTAAAGGCAGGGTGATAGACCCTAGAGAGCACTGGCCTTGGTTATTTAAGCCTTTCAACATAATTTTCTCAGAAGTGACCTTCAAATGACCTAGCGAGAGGCTTTTTAAAGTTTCATAGCTAAGTATATTAACTAAAACCACCTGATCAATGAAGACCCAACTCAACCCATAACTATTTATTTCAGTGGTAACATAAAAGGCATGATTGTGCTCAAAAGTCTCTAAGAGAAGGTCTCAATCTGAAAATGTAATACATGGCATTTCTCTCAAATAATACGTAATCAGCAAATTCAGAAGTAAAGAAGGCTTAATTGGACTATGGCTCAAGTAGCGCTTTTACCATGGTATTTCTAAAGTCAGGAGACATTATCAAAGTATCGTAGATACTAAGGATGGAAGGAGATTTCCTTAAAGAAACCAACACTTTATAACTAACCTCAAGCTGAGGGAATTTCCTTTCTCCTTAGATTGCTCTTAAGAGGAAGGGATATGATTATCATGATGAGTAAAAATATTTTTATCTTTTTCTTTTTAATTCTTAGTCATCATAGGTCAAAGGATTTTCCCTGAATGCAAGTGAACTTCTTATATTGAGTCATCCTCAATAGGAGATTCACTTGGCTTAGCAGTGATGACTTATACTGCTCTAAGGATAAAGAGAAGTGTGGGTTCTTAGACTCATCTTTTGAATCCATGTGACAACTACCCTTTGGACTAGTGAATACAAGTTCTTAATCATACTCAAATTCTTCATCACATACATAATCAATAATATTACAAGAAAAATGATACACATGAAAAGAGCTAGTGTTAGAAGAAGTAGAACTAGAATTAACACAAGACTAAAAGTAGCTAGAATCATCTTTTTCTATTATTTCAATATAAGTCATATGATGAATGAAATACTTCAAGTTAGCACAGGAAGGGGTCTCATCTTCTATTTTGAGGTTACAATAATCTTTTCTCTTTTATACATTTTCTTATTACATAGAGAAGGAGAAGAAATATACTCAATAGACACTATAATAAAATAAGAAGAAAAAGGTACTAGCGAAGTCACTAGGCTAGCAACAGTCAGCTTGGCCTGGGATGGCCTCTTCTCAACTACCTCCAAAATCTGAACTGCTTAGTTAATCATTTATTTTATCTTCTGAGATAGTGCTAGTTGTCACTCTCCCTTAGAACCACAAGGTGATCTACTACTGTTGGTCCGACCATCATCACAGTTGGAACTAAAAATCATCTAAAACATCTGAGTAGTCTTACGCTGGGTTGTACCAAGCCACTATCCTGAAGGCATATATTTCCACTAGCCATGAGCCTCTCAACTTTATCTTTAAATACATAGCTTTCTTATATAATATGCTCAATCAATCTATGGATAGGATAATAAAGTGGTTGATTCATTTTCCACTCTTCTTAAACTCTACTATTTGTCGGTAATGTTAAGAAGTTCTTCTTAAAAAGAAATTTGAAAATATCCTTTACACTTTCTCTTTTAAAGGGGTATTCCTTACTAAGCTTCACCTATAGGCACAGTTGATTCTTTGGAGTCCTATAGGAGGGTTTAGGATGTGTTGATGCTAAACAGTTATGTACAACTATTGTGGTGGTGCTAAATTGGTCGTGGGCTTCTTTCCCTTATCTGGTGGCCCATAGGTGTCATATACCTCCCCATTCCTAAGAGGAGGTGCCCTGAAGACTCCTACCACTGAGTTCTATGTGAAGGTTGATGCTCAACCATAAGAGGGATTGCATCAGGTATGCTATTATATAAAGTAATCACCTTTATCAATATTTTTTAAAAGGTTCTAATGCTAAAACCTTTCGGGTAAGGTGCTATAAGGCCATCTATGTTTTTCGATAGAATCTTTACTATATGCTGCTTTTATAATTAGGGCACACACTATAACTTGAGGTTCCTCCATCTGATTATGTAATTTAGTAGAGTCTCTTGGGGATGCTACCTTGACATATTAAACTCTCCCATTATAACTCTATCCTCAGTGCTGACAAACCTCTGAACAAACAACTGCTTAAGTTCGGCAAAAGTGCATACTAAATCCCTAAGGCTATCAATTGAGCGATCATCGCCGCCATAGCTCTAGCCATCTATGTCTATATGTGTAGAACTATGGCCCTTATATAAACTAACCCAGGAGATCCACCAACCTCAGGCTCTCCCTACTCATCAACATCCTCTAACTCTCTCTGCTCCTTCGAGAGGCCTCGATTAGTAATCACACATACTCTGTACACTAGTATGTCTCCAATTAACTCCTCCTTGAGTGTTTCCTACTTGGAGAGGGTCTAAATAAAGCTTCTATATACATTCCCATAGGGGAAGAGACTCTATGGGGGCTAAGAATTAAAACTACCTCTACCTGACCTAATGAACTATCGGGAGGAACTAAAACATCTGAATCTTCTACTATGCAAGTAATCTTCGAGACAACCTCAAACTTAGAAGGAACCACTATCTCTAAATTTGAAACAACCTTTAATGAGTTTATAGACTCATCCAACTATATTGTACTGACAGGATAATATGCTAGTTGTCATCTCTATACCCACCAGCTATAGTGGGATCAAGTAAGGGAAACTAATTATTGAGGGATTACCATAACTGAACTAATCTAAGGTCTAGTATGCTCCAACTACTATCTTCATTTATGATGATGTGGGAATTATCAAATAGTAGGAGGAACTGTCTATGGTATTGTAAGTTCGTTAGGGATGTTAAGCCCTATAGAACTGGCCCAAGGCTAACCAAGAAGGGGGTGAATTGATATTTTTAAAAAAAAATTTTAATCAAAGCATAAATACAAACCAAATCACCACAAAGAAAAAAGGTGTGGAAAAAATAAATGTGGAAGCAGTAAAAATAAGAACACAAGGGTTTATAGTGGTTCGGTCAACTCGACCTACGTCCACTCCCTGGAGGCGCCCTCCGAGTATTACACTACAATCGTGACTCTTTTTTAGAACCCACAGCTAGGCAGAGAAGCCTTTACAAACACCTCTTTTTGCCACACCCGGAAAGGCAGAGAACCTTCCTCCTTTTGCTTTCTCCTGAAGCAGGCAGAAAACCTCAATCGCTTACTGGAACTTGCCTCTCCCAACCCTTCCAAGGACAAGATCCTCTCTCTCTCTCTCTCCCTCTCTCTCTCTCTCTCCCTCTCTCTCTCTCTCTCTCTCTCTCTCTCTCTCTCCTTTAGGTTTTCTCAGGTCAAGACAGCAGCCAAGGATCATCAAAAATGTTGAATAAGAGCTCTTAAATAGAAGAGCTTCAAAGGAGATCATTAATTGCAAGATGCTGACTATATCGTCCAGGACGATATGGAAATCATCCTGGCCGATTAGTACAACTCCCATGAGATCGGCCAGGGCATCGCCCTGAATGCACACTAGACGATTGAAAATTGACTTGATCATCCCAGACGATATCACAATCATCCAGGCCGATCAGTTTAAATCAGAGGAAAATAGTCCAGAGCATCGCCCTGAATTTGTGCTGGCCGATATTAATCGTTCAGGAGTATCTAAGGGTTTTTGAATAGATCATCTTGTCCGATCCTACGATCGTCCAAGATGATGTGATCGTATCAATCATCCTTAATTACTTTCTTGATTTGTCTGATTAATTAAGGCATAATTGCGAATATCATCCAGGCCGATCCAAGATCGTCCTGGCCGATTTCCAAAAATACAGAATACCTTAATTGTTTATGGCGGCAATTTATTTCTTTTTTAATCATATCGTCCTGGCCGATACACGTATCGTCCACGCTGATTTGCTAATGACGGCTGCCTTAATTAAGAACCGCTTATTAGAATTTCTATTTTAAGCCAGATCGTCCAGGACGATGTAAATATCATCCTGGCCGATTTGAGTAAAAATAGAATTTCTAAGTCTCTCAAGTGTGTGTGTGTGTAGGGTTACTTTGCATTAGTCACACCAAAGATTACAATTGACTCAAGAGGGAAAAAAATTACAGACTGACTCAACCCTAATCTACCCCATCTTGAGCTGATTCTTATTTTCGTTCGATCTTTGAGTCCTAAAAAGTCAGTAGAAAAAAGTAGTCGTAGTGAAGCAAGATATGTTTGCTATCATCAAAATCATAATCTAAAAATATGTTTGTAACAATCTCCCCCTTTTTGATGATGGCAAACAAAAGTAGGAAAATCTCAGTAAAAATTGTAATTCATTTAAAATTTCAAAGTTACAAGCATTAACTTTTCCTACCACATCCTACTCCCCCTTTTGTCATCACAAAAGAGGGTTCTAGACACACATAAAGAAAAAGGAAAAATACAACAAAAACTAAAACAAACTACAAGACAAACTACAAAAAATAGAAAATAGAAAATAAAAACTAGAAAAATGAGGGATCATGATCATCAGATGGAGGTGGTGGAGGTGGCTGCTAAAAGAAGCCAGATAGCGTAGTAAACTTAGCATTAAACCAGGCGATGTCCTGGTCATGCTGCTGCTGCTGGTGAGTAATGTAGCTATCAAAATGGGCTAAGTCCTCTGTGCGGTGCTACTCGTAGCGGGCCATGTCCTCAGAATGTTGCTGCTCCTATGCAGCAACGTAAGCATTGAAGCGGGCCTCCCATCAATCAAACCTCTCCACTAACTGGTCAAGCTGAGAGTGCTGGTGAAGAGGAGTAGGATCAGGAACAGGAGCGGGAGCGGGAGCCTCCTCCTCCTCAGCCCCCCGAGGTTCCTCATCTCCTGGGTGGAGATGAGTACTGTGAAGGATAGTGAAAGAATTGTTTGAGTAGCAAGGAGGCTGAAGGTCATGATGACCAAGATATTAAAGATTGTATTTAGTTTCAAAAATATAGGCTATGTGATGTCCTAAAGCAAGGCTGGGTTTCCTCCTATGGCCTGGATCACGGATTGTAGTTAAATGATCAATGTATGGAAGATTAGATCAATAACATTGAAATCTCTATGAGCCATGATGTAAAAGGTGGTAAGAGAAAGTAATGGGGTGATGTGGATTCTGTCCCCGGCTTTTGGAATTATGGAGATGCGAAGGACATGTTGGATTGTCCTAGCATCTATGACTAAAGAGCTAGTCTCTCCAACATGAAAGGAAGAGTTTGTTTGGCATAGAAAATGATTTGCAGCGGACCAGTTGAAGTCAGGATCAGAGACAATTATATGCAGCTTATCCCCGGTGGTGGATAGATGCAAAAGTTCAGCACAGTCTTGATATGTGATCTCGACTAGGCGTCGATTCATATAGGAGGTCAGGGCTGTGAAAGTAGGATTTATACGAAGATTTGCATAAAACTCTAACAGAAGTTCTGAAGAAAAAGGGACAGTGAGGGTAAGAATAAAACAGAGAGAAGAGTTAGCAAAGATATCCATTACCAGATACGAAAGGTGGACATGATTGATGGTTCTAAAAAGAGTAATGCCACATTCTTTGTAGCGACGGTAAGCTGCATGATCTTCTGCCTCCCTGAGTCAAGGGTCCAGATTGGCCCTCGAGGAACTTCCAGAAGCTTGTAAGGCTCGCTTCCCACCAACCATAGCAAGAAATCAGTAAGAAAACATAAGAGAAGAAGAGGTGTAAGGTGAAAAAACATGGCTGGAATGGCCTGTATTTAAAGAAAATGGCCATATCATCCAGGCCGATCGCAGATCGTCCAGGACTATATGGTACAATAATTGCGTACAGGCCGATTGGTCAAAAAGGAGGTCCGATCGTCCAGGCCGATTAGATATCGACTAGGATGATTAGACACAGGCAATCATCCCGAGGAGTCAAGCTGGACGACCATTGAAAAAAGGCAGATTGTCTAGGCCGATTAGGTGTATCGTCCAGGACGATGCAAAATAATTGATGGTACCGGCCGAATTTAAGTCATTTTAAATCTGTGTCACGTGTATCATCCAGGACGATCAGTGGATTGGCCAGGCCGATTGTCTAATAATGGATCGTCTGGGGCCGATTTTAAGGATTTAAATGTGCTGACACGTGGATCATTCAAGACAATCTAGTGTATTGGTCAGGACGATGACCATAAATTCATTGGACAGGATGAAAATGGTATCGGCCAAGACGATCAAAAGAGATTATAATTGAGTTCGATCATATCGTCTAGGATGATACGGGATCGTCCGGGACGATGAGTTACAGAAAGCTCATAAAAGGTTAAGCAGATAGAATTTTGAAGGAATTGTCCTATCGTTCAGGATGATACAATATCGACCTGGACGATGTAACAAAGAGTCTGCAAAACAAAGTTAGATAGAGATGATCAGAGAAAGCCCTAAACAACATTAAATACAAACAACAACAAAAAATAAACAAGGAAAAGAATTTTTTTTTATTTTTAATATTTATAATATTTTTTTTTGTTTTTAGCAAAGCAAACATATGATGAATTTCCAAACAATTAAATTTTAGAGATTCAAAAGATCAAAGAGTTAACAAGTCAAAATCTGAAAAAGGTAGAATATCCAATCTTGTTAATCCCTAGCTCGGACTTCTTTCTGGGCAATAATCGTCCTTTTTAAAAACAAAAGGTCTAACTCAGAAAATCTTTACTGGGTAAAAAGAAGATCCAATCAAAACTTGATTACAAAGAAAATATCTTATAAATAATATAACAAAGTAATTTGTCTCAATCTTGAAATTTGAAATCAAGCCTTTGAAAGCATCAAATAACCAATGAGTTCTCTAAGTTTTAAAAGTTTTGAAAAGAGAGGGTAGCTTGCATTTAGTGGGCTCATTTTATGCCTCTTATCATTTTGATTGGCTCTTTGAGCATCTTTTAATTTTTGATACACTTTTGTGTATATAGTTTTCTTTTCAATTTGACGTCATTGGCCTCTTTCCTTTTTAATTCTTGCAAGCTAAAAACTCTTTAACAAACCCTTTAAAAAGAACCTTAGTTGTGAGTATATCCTCCAAATATTAGAGAATAGGAGCTCTCTCTCTAACATAGGAATGAACAAGCCACAAAACAAAATCATAATCATGTGATAAATGCAATGGCAAGATTTCAATTAACTTGAAAGATACATAAGAACTTTGGATATTATACACAAGATAGATTATTGTAGCAAGATAAAAAGAATCTTAGTTTCAACAAACCAGTTGTCAATATGAGATAGACTTTTGTCTAGAAAAGAAAATTATGTCACTAAAAGAGGTTAGAGGGAGGGAAACAATCAACGGTGTTTGTCCCTTTAACCGATTTAGATATGATAATCAATGGCTTTAAATCTCCAAAATCTAAAAGCTTAAAAAATAATCATATAGAAAACCAATCATAAAGGCAAAGTAAAAATAAAATAATCTAAAACAACAAAAAGCTAGCACACAAAAAAAAAATAACACAAAACTAATTAAGAAATATTTCAAGAAATTATGAAGCAATAAGTTTAAGCAATTTTGAGTTGCGAGCCTCCATATGTCCAATTATCGTATGCTCCCACGAGGTCTTTGGTGGCACACCTGTAAAACTCAACAACAGTCATATTTAGGAACCCAAACTAGTTTGGGTCCCTTCTTAGGAAAAGTAGAATACATTGCAAGTGTGGTATGCTATGAATCATGTACCTTAGGTCTCCACACCCAATGTGTACTATGGTGAACGGTGCAAGTGTGTGAGATGTTCCTAACATACAACAAGAAAAACATCTGACTCCAGGAAAAGGTTTTCTTAAATGGTTTGAGTTATAATGTCTCTTCCTAGGTCTTGGCTTTTGATTAAGAGTAGGAATCATCCAAGTTTTCTTAAGTGTATTCAATTCATTATTAATTCTCAAGTTCGTATTTTTTAGAACATCATTCTCAACCCTCAAGTTTTTCTCTTTCTCTTTAGATTTCTTGAAATCAAATTGAAGAGAGGTGTGTGAAACTTTTAATGCTTCATTCTCATCAAATAATTCCGAGTGCTTTTTGTTCAAATCATCAAATTCATCAAGAAGAGCCGTGTGATTAGAATCAATCGTTTAATGATCTTTAAGAATAACTTCATACTCTTTTTGTAAGTTTACAAGTTCCAATTTTAAGTTAGCATGAATCTTCTTAAGTTTTTTGTATGATGCATGGATTTTCTCACAAATCTCAAATAATTCATCATAGGATGGTTTACATACCTCTTCATCATCGCTTTGCTCAAGATGATCTTCCCCCATAAAGCACATGATTGTTGTCTCTTCCTCTGGTTCAGTCTCAGAGGAATCAGTACCAGATTCTGCCTAGAACGCCTTTTGGACTCTTTTCTTGTCCTTCCTAAACTTAGGTTTCTCTTCACCCTTTTCCTTTTCTTTGCTCGAGTGATCTTGAAGTGTAGGACAATCGGCTTTCACATGTCCAGGCTTCCTGCATTCATAACAAACAATATCAGAAGATTCTTTAGAATATTTGCTATCCTTACCTTTTCTCCAATGATGCTTTTGCTTCTTCCTTAGAAAGTTTCTAAATTGCCTTGAGATGAAGGCAACTTCATCGCTCTCAAACCCGGAAGAATCGAAGTCAGATTTGTGCCTTTAGTGCTATCATTTTCTCTTTCTTCTTCTCACCTGCATCGAGATTTTTTTGATTCACCCCTTGCTCGTAAGCATTGAGTGAGCCAAGTAAGTTATCAATCGAGTACGTGTTCAAATCCTTAGATTCAGTTATAGCAGTAATTTTTGCATCAAAAGAGGAAGGCAAGCATCGTAAAATTTTGTTTACTTTTTTAAAATTCGAAAGCTCTCTTCCTAAGTCATGCAAGGAAGTAATAATCTGAGTAAATCTCGTATACATTTCAAAAATTGATTCATGAGGTTTCATACGAAAAAGTTTGTAGCCATGCAAGAGAATGTTCAAATGGGATTGTTTAACTTCATTAGTGCCTTCATAAGTGGCACATAATTTATCCCAAATTTCTTTACCAATTTTGTAACTGGAAACACGCATGTAGTCTTCTAATTTTAATGCACAAAAAAAAACAATTAAGACATTTTGCATTAAATTGAGCCAGATCCCTATCATCTAAAGTCCATTCAGTAAAAGGAAGTGGAACATTAATTCCATTAAGTTTTCCTGTTGGAGGTTTGTAACCATCCTTAACAAGCATCCACATACGATGGTCAGTTGATTGTAGAAAAGTAGACATGCAAGTTTTTTAAAAATTAAATGGGATATTATCAAACAAAGGTGTTTGGATAATAGAATACCCTTACGACATATTACGATTCCAAAAGTTAGCCATGGATCAAAATTCAAAAAGTTTTCAAACTTAATTTTTATGAATCCCGCTCTGATACCACTTGAAAGTTCATTAGGGATGTTAAGCCCTATAGAACTGGCCCAAGGCTAACCAAGAGGGGGGTGAATTGATATTTTTTTAAAAAAATCTTTAGGCAAAACACAAATACAAACCAAATCACCACAAAGAAATACCGTGCGGAACAAATAAATGCGGAAGCAGTAAAAATAAAAACACAAGGGTTTATAGTGGTTCGGTCAACTAGACCTACGTCCACTCCCCGGAGGCGCCGTCCGTGTATTGCACTACAAACGTGACTCTCCTTTAGCCCCCACAGCTAGGCAGAGAAGCCTTTATAAACATCTCTTTTTGCCACACCCGGCAAGGCAGAGAACCTTCCTCCTTTTGCTTCCTCCTGAAGCAGGAAGAGAACCTTGATCGCTTGCTTTAACTTACCTCTCCCATCCCTTCCAAGGACAAGAGACTCTAGGGAAGAAGAAGTGGAACAATGCTTGGAGCAACCCTTATGAATCCCCTCACAAGCTCCCCCTCACAAGATCCTCTCTCTCTCTCTCTCCTTTAGGTTTTCTCAGGTCAAGACAGCAACCAAGGATAATAAAAAATGTTGAACAAGAGCTCTTAAATAGAAGAGCTTCAAAGGAGCTTATTAATTGCAAGTTGCCGACTATATCGTCCAGGACGATATGGAAATTGTCCTGGCCGATCAGTATAAATCCCATGAGATTGGCCAGGGCATCACCCTGAATGCAAACTAGACAATTGAAAATTGACTTGATCATCCCAAACGATATCACGATCGTCCAGGCCGATCAGTTTAAATCAGAGGAAAATCGTCTAGAGCATCGTCCTGAATTTGTGCTGGCCGATATTAATCGTCTAGGAGTAACTAAGTGTTTTTGAATAGATTATCCTGGCCGATCCTACGATCGTCCAGGACGATGTGATCGTATCAATCATCCTTTACTACTTCCTTGATTTGTCTGATTAATTAAGACATAATTATGAATATCGTCAAAGCCAATCAAAAATCGTCCTGGCCGATTTCCAAAAATATAGAATACATTAATTATTTATGGCGGCAATTTCTTTCTGTTTTGATCCTATCATCCTTGCCGATACACATATCGTCCAGGTCAATTTGCTAATGACGGCTGCCTTAATTAAGAACCCCTTATTAGAATTTCTATTTTAAGCCAGATCATCCAGGATGATGTAAATATAATCCTGGCCGATTTGAGTAAAAACAAAATTTCTAAGTCTCTCAAGTATGTGTATGTAGGGTTACTTTGCATTAATCACACCAAAGATTACAATTGACTCAAGAGGGAAAAAATAAAATTACAAACTGACTCAACCCTAATCTACCCCATCTTGAGCTGATTCCGATTTCCGTTCGATCTTTGAGTCCTAAAAAGTCAGTAGAAAAAAGCAGTCGTAGTGAAGCAAGATATGTTTGCTATCATCAAAATCATAATATAAAAATATGTTTGTAACAGGTATAACTATAGGAACTAAATTAATCGGTTAACGTTATGGTATCCTCTCTACCACCAGAACTTCTACCTTAAAGACTATATCTATAACTAAATATGCACCTTCAAAATACAATAGAGTAACCTTTCTCCACTGATAGGCCCTCAAAATTATGCTAGTGGGATGATACTCTAAATAATCTAGTGAGTGCTTAAGTAGCATCGTCCCTAGGGACTCTAGCACATAGTAAAGTAGTGGCAACTTAAGGGGCAACAACAATGTGAGCGACATTCTCCTTATCACCAGTTTGTGTAAGAGGAGAGAAGCAACCTCTAAGTACTAGTCCTATCTTATGTGCTACTATAATATCCAGAGTGCGTAACTGGAAGTGGGCATGGCTTCTGCTGTAAGTTGACCACCCTCCTCTAAAATAGCTCCTGCTGAGCCACAGCCTCTTACATCTGCTACCTTGCTACCTCAGTTGCTGCAAACAAAAATATTCTATTTCTATTCCACCAAGCCCTTCTCCCAAGGAAATAGGTGAAGGATAAAGCTAAGTCTGAACCCACTACTTGAGGGACTAGGGGAACAAAAGCTACAAGAAGCACCACTATTTTGTCAACAGTCCTTAGGTGGGTGAGCCAAGCAAACATAGAAGCTTGATAAGAAGGAGGTTAAGCGGGCACAATCCAGGCACCCCTCTTCCTAGAGGAAAAGGAAGGAAGGGGATCCGAAACTCAAGCTACCTCTGCTAGAACAACAATAAGAAAAACTATATATTAAGCAAGAATGGGAGTGGGATGAGTAAGTGCCCATGCTGTTCGCTGACCCAATGGACATTCAAAGGGGTGCATGGTTGTGTGACCTTTCCTTCGGGGAGGCAAAAAGGCAGTAGCATTATCAAGGGTCAGCCTACCATGAGTGACAAAGTCCAAG
Source organism: Dendrobium nobile (assembly GCA_022539455.1). Taxonomy (NCBI): domain Eukaryota; kingdom Viridiplantae; phylum Streptophyta; class Magnoliopsida; order Asparagales; family Orchidaceae; genus Dendrobium; species Dendrobium nobile. Next base: position 42,033,423 of record CM039729.1, on the reverse strand, counting down.
TGTGTGATGGAACCAAATATGATTCCTCTAATAGGGGGAATAGCTAGTAAGGACATAGGAAGAGTCACCTATGCATCCAGAACAAAGTGAAATATGACAGAAGGCATAAAGGAAGCTATGGCATAGTCTACTAAAAAAAAGGAAAAAAGAAATTTTAAATGATTAGTAAGAGAGGAAACCATAAGAAAAGAAAGATAGAAAATGGACAGGATGGCCTAGAAGACCAGAAATAAAGGAAGCTCACTAGGGGGAACCCTAGCTAAGAAGAAGTAAACTTAACTAAAGAGGACCCTAACTAAGAAGGAACCTAATTAAGAGTGGGATATACCTATTCTAAGGAGTATGATTCTTAGAGTACAAAGAAGAAAGAATAATATATAATCCAATGATGGATATATAAATTTATCCACCCGTGGTCACTAGAAAATTATGGAATGCCAAATGGTTACAACTTATTGGGGATAGAATGCAAAGGGTTTACGACCGCACCATCCTAAAGAATGGGATAATCACAAGCCCTTGTTCTCTTTGTAAGGGGGAGAATAGAATGAAGATTAGATCATATATATTATTAACCATTGAGGATAGAGGCTCTTAACAATGCACCTCCATGGGTAATAATATGCATGACCTAATAAAAACTATAAGGTTTCCCCCACCCAATTCGTTAGCTCGACTAGCGTTTATTTAATTGGGGGATATAGTTTCCAATGGGTACAAGCCCCTTTGGTTAATTACATCTCAAGTTTGGGGCCTAAGAAGACTATCAATTAAGGATCCTATATTATCCTCTCAAATGGGATTGAGACATAGGGAGGAGACTAGGAAGTTCCTTCTCAGGGAGAAGGAAAGGGTTCAACTTTGCTTAGTCAACACAGACAGCTCATACCACCTCCAACGGGATTGCGATAATAAGAATAAATTGGAGAAAATAAATAGATAATGTAATCAAAGCATATAAGAGAGAAGGATGGAGGTGACGTCATTTGTGTGACCCGGATAGGCGGGGTTTATTGCCTCTAAAGGATAGAAGACTTACTTACTGATGAGGTATATGAATAAACACCGATTATAGTAGCCTTAAAACCTAAATCAAAGGTGGGTTTAGTGTGATACACCCAACACTAAAACTCGGGTCTTAGCTAATACATCTTAGACTTATATTTTTCATGAAAAGGAATGCCAGCTAACAACCTAAGCATATAAATTTCATGCTATATGGACTTTATGAAAGATGGATGGGAGGATGAGTGTTTGGAAATAAGGCTAACATTTAGAGAGGTTTCTAAGTGGCCTTATACTTATATAGGGTAGAATGCTTCTAGAACTAATGTAATTAAATTTTGATTTAATTGGTTTCTAATGTAATGCAAGCTAATTAAAAGTCTCTAAAACATGAATGCTTGAAAGTTTAAAAGGCTTATAAAATATGTTTTAAGAAAGAATATACATTCCTAGATCTAGCACCTCATCGTCATAGGCCAGATTATCTGGACTTTCCTTACAGGAAGGGAAGCATCTTAAAGTAAAGAGAGAGAAAATACATTAATATGCATGCAACCCGAGATAATTTTAAAAAATTTAGATATTAGTTATGAGTAGAAAAATATTTATCCCTAAGGAGCATAGCAAAATCAGGTGCATATATATGGGAGAAAGAAATCTAGAAAAAGTAGACAATTTCTAAGGCACAAATAGAGTAAACACATTAATATAAACAAAACCACCAAACTTAAAAAAAGAAATTCCATGACAAGTGCCATATTAGTACAGCCCAGGGTCTGTAGAAAAGTAATAGTGGCTAGCCCCCCCTGACAACCTGTGTTCTAATGCTACAGAATGATATAACTCTTAAAAGTAAGGCCTTTCATCTTCATATTCATCTTCAAATTCTTTTCTGGATCATCTTTTCTAGTCTTCGTAGGGATTTTCCTTTAGAGGGGTACCCAAATGATAAAAGAAATTCCTTATAAAAGGCTTTTCTTTTTCTCTTTGGATCCCTTGTAGTTGAAATGCTTCACTTTTAAAGACTTTCCCAACTTGATTACATAAAATACATTTGCATCATGAAAAAAAATATGGACACTCCTATATGGTTATCCTAAACTATTAATATAAAATATCACAAGTATATATATATATATATATATATATATATATATATATATATATATATATATATATATTTTTTTTTTTTTTTTTTTTTTTTTTTTTTCTAGTCACACTTGGTCATGCTCGTATTTATATTGTGGGCTAAGCGACTGAAGCACTTATAGTTAGTAATTATACAAGCTAATTTATTATTTATCTTTTATGTTGAATTAGTATATTTTAGAAGGTTCGGGGTCATTCTGTTTACTAAGTTAAAGCGGTGCAAAAGGTCCTTTTCATAAACAGGCTAGGTTTTAGAGTTCTTGTATTTTAATTAAATATTTGTCCTTAGAAGGAGTAATTAGACTTTGAGTTTGCTATATTTGGAGTTTTCTAGATTAAGTTATGAATTTTAGATATTTTGGGCCCTAGTTAGCGAATTACATTTGACTGGAGAGTTGACTCTTTACTTCAAATCAGTTTCTAGAAAGATAATATTTTTAATAAATACTAGATTTTAATTAGATTTGACTACCTACCCAATTTATATTTTTCTAGAATTAGTAATGATTTTTCAAAGTTAGGATATTTAATAAATTAATAAATTACTTAATTAGGGGTATTTTAGAGATTTTAATACAAATTCGCTCCAGACTTCATGGAGTAACCCCCAAAAGTCAAAAATGATCTAAAGATATGTTTCTAAGTGTTTGGTGAAATTTTGGATTTTTAAATAATTTTTAATTATTTAATTTAATTAAAAGTGTGTTTTTTGTCAAAATAAAATTAAGGTTCAAATTTATGTCCATTTAAGGGGCTTTGAATTTTTTAAGATTACGGAATGAATTCTAAATATTTTTATATATTTTTGGTTATTTTTGCATTTAGTTTTTATTTATTATAATTTTTAAAGTTGTCGGGGCTTAATTAAGGGGTAAATTAGGGTTTGTAAAAAAGGGGTTTAAAGGGCCCTAAAAATTCTGAGAAAATTTTGGAGGGTTTAGGATTTCACTAAGTTCAAGTATTTAATGTTTGATGTCAATCGGAGGTGTACCCTAGCTTGTAGAATTTCTCAAAGTTTGCTAGAATGGTCCTTAATTATTGTCCTTACGGTGTTGCTACATTAAATAGGTTTAAATCTAATGTTAAAGGCAATCCCTTGGGGTAACATAAATGGAAAATATAGAAAAACATAACACACCATGTCCTTAGATCTAAGAGAGCCTAAACTAGTGCTCGTGTACTAATAGTTTGAAAGTTTGTTAGGGATGTTAGGCCCTCTTGAACTTAGTCCCAAGCTAATCAAGAGAGAGGTGAATTGGAAAAACTTAAAACCAAAGATAAAACTCCAACCAAAATCACCACAAACAAAGTGCGGAAGAAAAATAAATGCGGAAGCGATAATAAGAAAAGAACACACTGAATTTATAGTGGTTCGGTCAAACCTTGACCTACGTCCACTCCTTGGAGGCACCCTCCAAGTATTGCACTAAACCAAGTGTCTCTCCTTTAGCCCCCACTGCTAGGCGGAGAAGCCCTTACAAAATCACTTCCACCTTCCCCGGAGCGGCGGAGTTGCCGTGTCCTTTGACACCAAGGGGATCTTCTTCTTTGGTGAACTTACCTCGAGACAAGCCTTGAATCCGATGGTACTAAGGTGCGAGTTCGCTGGAGCAACTGTGTGGAATCCCCTCCACACTCCCTTGAGTTCCCCCCCCCCCTCACAGGATCTTCTCCCTCTCAAACTCCACCCTTTCCTCTCTCCCTTTCAAGCTCTCTTTTCAAGTTTCCCCCACAAGAATGAAGCTCCAATGGCTGCCAAAGACTCTTACAAAAGTTGCCATGCCATAGCTTAAATAGAAGCTCTCAAAACGAGCTCATTAATGAAAGTTGTCGACATTATCGTCCAGGACGATAGTTATATTGTCCTGTACGATTAGTACAAATTAAGCTCATTAGCCCGGGACGATATGGGACGATCAGAAGGAAATTGGTTGCATCGTCCGGGCCGATCTCACGATCATCCTGGCCGATTAGTTTAAAATCGATTCTATCATCCTGACCATCGCCCTGGATAGATGCTGGCCGATGTAAATTATCCAGGCTATCGTCCCATCCGATACAATGATCATCCCGGATGATCTTATCGTATCAATCAGCTGTTAATTCTTTCCAAAGATACTAGATCATTTTAGGCATAATTGAGTTAGATCGTCCTGGACGATGGGTGTATCGTCCTGGCCGACTTCCTAAAATACATGATACTAAAACTGATCATGGTGGCTGATTCTTTCTTAATTGATCATATCATCCTGGCCGGTATAAGTATCATCCAGGCCGATCTGATTATGACGGCTGCCTTAATGAGGATGCCCTAATTAGGGTTTCTGATTTTGGATAGATCGTCCAGGCTGATATTGCTATCATCCCGGACGATGTTACCAAAAATAGAAATCATATAGGGAAAAGAGAAAATCTACTAAGTTACAAATCATCAGGTGCGACATCACGTACAAAAGACTCAAGAAACGAAAAAGGTATAAACTGACTCAATCCAAGTCTACCCAATCTTGAGCTAGTTGCAAGATGTAGTCTGATCGTGTGGACCTGAAATGTTAGTACAAAAAGGCAATCGTAGAGAAATAAGAAATATTTGTTATCATCAAAATCATAAACCATAGATCTGTAACAATCTCCCCCTTTTTATGATAGCAAAATATTTCAATTTTGAATTTTCAAAAAATAATATTTTCTCCTAATCTCCCCCTCACATGAATAACACTCATCAAAAAATAGGGGAGATAAAAATATTTTTATTGTTTTAAATTTTTGAAAACAAAACAAAGGATACAAGTACGTTACGTTCTCCCCCTTTGACATTATCAAAAAGAGAGAAGGCACAGAAAATAAAACGAAAACAAAAAAAACAAAAACGTTCCCTGATCTAGTGAAAAAAAATATTCTTAAAATGAGAAAGTTATCTCTTGGTTTTAATCAAAATTTTAGTAAAAATGGATTGACAACGCATAGTCCAGTAAAGGTTAGAAAATCAGAATTTAATAATCCAAACTCAAGTTCTTTAAAAAGGCTCAAAAACTTTTTAATTCAATATCTAAATCAAGAGGTAAATTAAAGAATGAAATAATCATTTTTTAAAAACTCCTTTCATAAAATATATCTAATAGAAGATCAATGCACGAATTGTTGAATCAAAAATCAATATTTTTAAAGTCAATTATCGAAAATATCAAGAGTTCTCTTAAGATTTTAAGTAGTACAAGAATGGTAAGCATTTAAACATCGTGGGCTCATTTTATGCCTCTTGACAATTGGTTGGCGCATTGTGCATCTTTTGATACACTTTGTGTATTCTATATTTTCAATTTGACGTCTTTGCGCATCTTTTATTTTTGGCATCATTGGCCAATTTTTTTGAATATGCTTCCTTTCTTAAATCTTAAAAACAAAAAAAGACTCATCTTAGTGACAAAGAAAATTTCTTGATTAAGAAAATTATTAGTTAGATTCAACAACTTGCAAAAGATTCTTATGCGATAAATAAAATGTAGAAAAAAAAAATTTAGTTTCAAAGACTAATTTAAAAGATGAAAAAGATTTTAAATCAAAAGTAGAATAACCTCTTTTAGAAAATAGAGATTGAGAGTCAAAAATATGAGTTTCCTTCCTTTGAATGTTTTAGAGAAGTCAAACACAACTTACCAAAGATTTCAAGAAAAAATAGGAAGTAGGTTTTCCATTTTTAGAAAAGTGAATGTGTGTATTGATGAGAGAAAAAATCTACGAACCAAACAAAATAAAAGAACCAAAAAATAAAACACAACAAAGAAAACACAAATAAGCATTTTAACCATTATCTCTCTCCTAGTCCGATTCTTCAGAAACCAGGTCTGCCCATGAGATTTTGTATTTTTCATTATCTCCCCAGTTTAAAATTTGCTTCGCCTTGCCCTTTTCTTTCATAGGAAGAATTCTTAAATTAGGGCAGTGATTTTTCATATGTCCAGGCTTCCTACATCGAAAGCAAATAACGTCAGAAGAAATATGGACATCCTTACCACTTTTACCTTTTTTCCACTTTTACTTATGCTTTGGTGAGCTTTGTGATTTGCTTGACAAGTCATTGCTATCGTCACCAACTAAGCTTCCTCTTTCCGTATCTTCAGCTTTTAGAACGATCGTTTCACCTGCATCCAAAAGTTTTTGATCTAAACCTTGCTCGTAGGCAATGAGTGAGCCAATCAAATTATCAATAGAATAATCATTCAAATCTTTTGATTCACAAATAGAAACTACTTTAGCATCAAACTTATCCAGTAGACAACGAAGAATTTTATTAACTTTTTCAAAATTTGAAAAATGTTTTCCTAAGGCATGCAATGATGTAGTAATTTGAATAAACCTTGTATACATGTCTAAAATTGTTTCAAAAGGTTTCATAGAAAACATTTCAAAATCATGCATTAAAATATTCAACTTTGATTGATTGATTTCATTAGAGCTTTCGTATATGGTGTGCAATTTATCCCAAACTTCCTTACCATTAGTGCACGTGGAGACACGCATGTAATCCTCAAATTTTAAAGCATAGAAAAAACAGTTCAAACATTTTGCATTCAATTTAGCTAAATCTCGTTGATCGAAAGTCCATTTAGTAAAAGCAACTTCAGTTTTAACACCATTAATTTTACGAGAAGGTGGAGAATAACCTTCGTTGATAAGCATCCACATGCGATAATCAGAAGATTGTAAAAATGTTGACATGCGGGTTTTCCAGAAATCAAAAGGTAAATTGTCAAACAGTGGAGGTCGTTGTTGCAAATCTACTTTTTCATGACTTATGTTTTGATGATTGACAAACACTATTTCTCTTGGACTATTTGTTGCTTCTAACTTTTAAGGAATCAAAGATCGGACGATCAAGAAGGAGCCAAGTTCAGGATTGCCTAGGTTTAGGGTTGAGTCAGTCTGTACTTTTAATTTTCACCTTTTGAGTCTACTTGTAATGGTCAAAGAGACTGATGCTAAGTAACCCTTCACACACACACTTGAGGGGCTTAGAATTTCTGTTTTTGCCCACATCGGCCTGGCCGATATTTATATCGTCCGGGACGATCAGCTTAAAACAGAAAGTCTAAGTAAGGATTCTTAATTAAGGCAGCCGTCATTAACATATCGGGCTGGACGATACGTGAATCGGCCAGGACGATAAGCTCAAAACAGAAAGAAGTAGCCGCCATAGTCAATTAAGGTATACTATAATTTTAAATTATCGGCCATGACGATCCACGTATCGGCCTGGACGAAATTACCAAATTATGCCTTAATTGATCAGGAAATCAACGGAGTAATTAAGGATGATTGATACGATCATATCATCCTGGACGATCGCAGGATCGGCCAGGACGATCTAGTCAAAAACCTTAAGTTACTTCAGGACGATCAATATCGGCCAGCTCATATTCAGGGCTATTGTCAGGACGATTTTCCTCTGATTTGAACTGATCGGCCATGACGATCGTGAGATCGGCCAGGACGATCAAGCCAATTTTCGATCATCCAGTTTTGCATCCAGGGCGATCCTCTGGCCGATCTTCTTTGATTTGTACTGATCGGCCAGGATGATATCCAGATCGGCCTGGACGATATTGTCGGCAACTTGCAATTAATGAGCTCCTTTGAAGCTCTTCTATTTAAGAGCTCTTGTTCAACATTTTTAAGGACTTTGTGATGCTGCCTTGACCTGAGAAGACCTTGAGGAGAGAAAGAGAGAGAGGAGAGAGAGAGGATCTTGTGAGGGGGAACTTGTGAGGGGATTCACAAGGGTTGCTTCAAGGATCGCTCTGCTTCGTCTTCGTCTAGAGTTTCTCGTCCGTGAAAGGGTCGATAGAGGTAAGGACTTTGCTTTTGGTTTTGGTTCTCTGCCAGCTTCAGGAGGAAGCAAAAGGAGGTAGGTTCTCTGCCTTGCCGGGGTGGCAAAAAGGAGGTTCTTGTAAGGGCTTCTCCGCCTAGCCGTGGGGGCTAAAGGAGAGTCATGTTTTGTAGTGCAATACTTGGAGGGTGCCTCCAAGGAGTGGACGTAGGTCAAGTCGACCGAACCACTATAAATTTCTGTGTTTTTTTTCTTGCTTCTGCGCTTTTTAATTCCGCATTTATTTCTGTGGTGTGATTTGGTTTATGCAATTTTCTTTCTTTGTGAAAAGAGTTTTTAAAATACCAATTCACCCCCCCCCCCTCTTGGTTAGCTTGGGACTAAGTTAATAGGGCTTAACATCCCTAACGAACTGTATCGGCTTGGACGAAATTACCAAATTATGCCTTAATTGATCAGGAAATCAAGGGAGTAATTAAGGACGATTGATATGATCATATCGTCCTGGACGATCGTAGGATCGGCCAGGACGATCTAGTCGAAAACCTTAAGTTACTTCAGGACGATCAATATCGGCCATCTCGTATTCAGGGCTATTGTCAGGACGATTTTCCTCTGATTTGAACTGATCGGCCAGGACGAAGGTGAGATCGGCCTGGACGATCAAGCCAATTTTCAATCGTCCAGTTTTGCATCCAGAACGATGCTCTGGCCGATCGTCTTTGATTTGTACTGATCGGCCAGGACGATATCAAGATCGGCCTGGACGATATTGTCGGCAACTTGCAATTAATGAGCTCCTTTGAAGCTCTTCTATTTAAGAGCTCTTGTTCAACGTTTTTAAGGACTTTTGGCTGCTGCCTTGACCTGAGAAGACCTTGAGGAGAGAAAGAGAGAGAGGAGAGAGAGAGAGAGGAACTTGTGAGGGGGAGCTTGTGAGGGGATTCACAAGGGTTGCTTCAAGGATCGCTCTGCTTCATCTTCGTCTAGAGTTTCTCGTCCGTGGAAGGGTCGGTAGAGGTAAGGAGTTTGCTTTTGATTTTGGTTCTCTGCCAGCTTCAGGAGGAAGCAAAAGAAGGTAGGTTCTCTGCCTTGCCGGGGTGGCAAAAAGGAGGTTCTTGAAAGGGCTTCTCCGCCTAGCTGTGGGGGCTAAAGGAGAGTCACGTTTTGTAGTGCAATACTTGTAGGGTACCTCCAAGGAGTGGACGTAGGTCAAGTCGACCGAACCACTATAAATTTCTGTGTTCTTTTTCTTGCTTCCATGCTTTTTAATTTTGCATTTATTTCTGTGGTGTGATTTGGTTTATGCAATTTTCTTTCTTTGTGAAAAGAGTTTTTAAAATACCAATTCACCCTCCCTCTTGGTTAGCTTGGGACTAAGTTCATAGGGCTTAACATCCGTAATGAACTTTCAGTCGTGTAATCGAATAACCTTCAATAGTGTTTTTATTCCCAAAGTTAGCCATGGATCTAATTCAAAAAGTTTTTAAACTTAAAATTTTGAATCCCTCTCTGATAGCACTTGAAAGTTCGTTAGGGATGTTAGGCCCTCTTGAACTTAGTCCCAAGCTAATCAAGAGAGTGGTGAATTGGAAAATCTTAAAACCAAAGATAAAACTCCAACCAAAATCACCACAAACAAAGTGCAAAATAAAAATAAATACGGAAGCGATAATAAGAAAAGAACACACCAGATTTATAGTGGTTCTGTCAAACCTTGACTTACGTCCACTCCTTGGAGGCACCCTCCAAGTATTGCACTAAACCAAGTGTCTCTCCTTTAGCCCCCACATCTAGGCGGAGAAGCCCTTACAAAATCACTTCCACGTTCCCGATGCGACGGAGTCATCGGTTCCTTTGACACCAAGGGGATCTTCTTCTTTAGTAAAATTACCTTGAGAGAAGCCTTGAATCCGATGGTACTAAAGTGCAAGTTCGCCGGAGCAACCGTGTGGAATCCCCTCCACACTCCCTTGAGTTCCCCCCCTCACAGGATCTTCTCCCTCTAAAACTCCACCCTTTTCTCTCTCCCTTTCAAGCTCTCTCTTCAAGTTTCCCCCACAAGAATGAAGCTCCAATGGCTGCCAAAGACTCTTACAAAAGTTGTCATGCCATAGCTTCAATAGAAGCTCTTAAAATGAGCTCATTAATGGAAGTTGCTGACATTATCATCCAGGACAATAGTTATATCGTCTTGTACGATTAGTACAAATTAAGCTCATTAGCTCGGGACGATATGGGACGACCAGAAGGAAATTGGTTGCATCGTCCGGGCCGATCTCACGATCGTCCTGGCCGATTAGTTTAAAACCGATTCTATCGTCCTGACCATCGCCCTGGATAGATGCTGGCCAATGTAAATCGTCCAGGCTATCGTCCCGGCCGATATAATGATCATCCCGGACGATCTGATCGTATCAATCAGCCATTAATTCTTTCCAAAGATACCATATCATTTTAGGCATAATTGAGTTAGATTGTCCTGGACGATGGGTGTATCGTCCTGGCCGATTTCCTAAAATATATGATACCAAAACTGATCATGGCGGCTGATTCTTTCTTAATTGATCATATCATCCTGGCCGATACCAGTATCATCTAGGCCGATCTGATTATGATGGTTGCCTTAATGAGGATGTCCTAATGAGGGTTTCTGATTTTGGATAGATCGTCCAGGCCAATATTGCTATCGTCCTGGACGATGTTACCAAAAATAGAAATCATATAGGGAAAAGAGAAAATCTACTAAGTTACAAATCATCAGGTGTCACATCACGTACAAAAGACTCATGAAAGGAAAAAGGTATAAACTGACTCAATCCTAGTCTACCCAACCTTGAGCTGGTTCCAAGATGCAGTCTGATCGTGTGGAACTGAAACATTAGTACAAAATGGCAATCGTAGAGAAATAAGAAATGTTTGTAATCATCAAAATCATAAACCATAGATCTGTAACATAGTTAAGGAAAATTTTGTTTTGAAATCTGAAAATATTTTTAAATTAAAATATATAATTTTCTTGAAAAATTTAAGATAATATACACATTTTTATGATTTAAAATAATTTTTTAAATAATTAATTATTAATTAAGTATTTTAGTAATTATTAATTGAGGTAAATACTTAAAATCAAAAATATCTATTAATTTAAAATGTTTTAATCTAATTTTTTTTTTCTTATAATATATATATATATATATATATATATATATATATATAATATATATATATATATATATATATATATATTAAAAGGTTATTATTAAATAATAATAAAATATTAATCATGTATATTAATATATAATAATTTATCAAAATAAATAAGTATTAAATTAAATTTAAAGTTAAAGAATCTTAAATATTCTATTAAAATAATAAATATATTCTAAAATAAGATTTTAAATTTTTATAAATTATTTTAATGATTTAGAAATTCATATTATTTAAAAATATTAAATATTTCATAAATAAAATAATTAAAAAAAAATTAATTTCTTAAACTAATTTTATTTTTAAATTAAAGAAAATAATTTTTTGAAAAAATATATTATGTGTATATTTTTAATTTAAAAATATTTTTTAAATATTTTTAAAAGAAAATAAATTAAAAAAAATTTACAATTAATTTAATACTTCTTTTATTAATAAAAATTGAGGCAGTTAAATGTCAACTCTTGACTGGCGAGCTCAATTTGTTGATGTGGTTTGCAATCATTTCCAATAATTATGACACCATACAATCATTAATAATAATTATAGTAATACATGAACTAGTGCCATGACACTTAACCACGTATGAGCATTTTCTCAGTCATTCGATCATCTCCGAAAATGAAGGGACAACTAAGATCTTGCCATACAGATAACTTAACTTTAGGGTCATTTGCATGGGTCAAACGAGATTGCCAAGCGACTTGATCTTGACTGTTGATCGCAAGATTGACGGTCCAAAAACGGTACATCTATTGCATGTTATGGAAGAATCCTAGATTAAAATTTTCTTTATATTTTCTTGATCGGCTCTAACAAATTAAATGAAATTTTAAACATAGGTAGTGTTCATGAATAGTATTAATGAAAGACCATTTTTGCACCGTAAAAAGCACCGTGTGAAAAGCTAATTAACCCTAAGTGCAGTGACCTCAGTTAAGGGTTTATTATAGATCTTATCGTTGGATATTTAGGATTTAAGTTATGTTGAGCATGTAGACTATCCACAAATATTTCCCAAGTTAAAGTTACATTTTGAAAAGTATGGGATAATCGAGAATAAGCCTTGTAATATTTATGGCCTCGAGTCACCAGAGATCTCACCACCGACGGCTTTGACATATGGGATTTCACTTGGGAGACATGGAGGGAGTCTAAGGGAGCTCTCACAAAAAATTTCACGGGCTAAGGGGGCTTGGAGAGAGAGAGCAAATATAAAACGTGCCCAGAAAGTGTTTTAGATATATGATATTTATGATAACAAATATTATTATTCCATAACTAATACCATTTATGCATATCTGCTTTATATGCTCATCTCACTAACCTTTCGGGTCCATAAGTTCACTAAGAACATCAATCAGGTTAAGATCAGGTAGACTAGGATTGAGTTAGTCTGAAATTTCTATTTCAATACATTTTTATCTTTCTTTTATCAAAATATACCTTGGTGGATCCTAAAGCTAAGTAATCTTATACACATACTCAAAGGGAGAAGTTTAGTGAGTTTGAGATTTTTCATTTTTGATCAAATTATACAGGATGATTTTATATCATCCTTGATAATCAGTCAAAAATAGAAACCCTAATTAGGGCATCTAGGTCATGTAAACTTGCTTAAGCAAATCATTCTGAATGATACTCCCATCATCTTGTATGATATGCACAAATAAAAAATACTCAACTACAAAACTCATTTAGGCAAGGTTTTATTTTTAAAATTTTTTTCTAATCATACAGGATGATCCTATATTATCCTGGATGATTTATTACAATCATTCCTAAATTAGTCAGGTGATTGAGGAAAGTAATTAAGGTTAAATTGATCTATCATATCTTCCTGGATGACAATAGGATCATCCTAGATGATTAGTAAGAAAAACCTTAGTCTTCTCCTGAATCACAAAGACTTAATGAACTATCCGCTAGATGATTAGTTATAATTCTTCCTCATCCATGTGTATCTCCTGGATGACCCAAACTATCTATTGGACAATAATCACTCATTTTGAACAAATTATATAGGACGATCCAAGCATGACGATAGGTTATATTTCTTCATCATCCAACATATATCTCCGGATATCCTAAAATATTTATTATATGATATGTATGATTTTGAACTAATCGTACTTGACAATGTTCATATCATCCTGAAAAGTTAGAATAAATAATGTATTCTAATCATACAATACACCTAGATCATCTTGGTTAGAAGGGATGAAATGTACTAATCATATAGGATGATTTATCGATCATCTGAAATGATTATTGATAGTATGTTGCAAATTAAGGCAATTTTTAAGGCCTTCTTTATAAGATCTCCTGTTTTTTAATGAGAGAATCATTTGTTATTGTCCTAAATTAAGAGAGCATAGAAAAGAATAGGGAGAGCTTGGGAGTGAGAGAGAAAATCTTGTGAGGGAGATTTTGTGAGGTGTTTAATAAAGTTTTCTCCAAGCAATAATTTGAGTTGTCTTCTCCAATCATCATCCTTGGCTCCTTGGTGGCTCTGGGAAGGTCTTCTTCAGTAATATATTAAGGTTCCTTACCTACTTTAGGAGGAAGTAGAAGGAGTCGTAGTTCTCTGCTTGCTTCAAGATGAAGCAAAATGAGTCAAGGTTATCTGCCTCATTGAGGTCGGTGAAAAGATTTTATAAGGGCTTCTCCACCTTATTGTTGGAGCAAAAAAAGAGATAATGTTGTTTAGTGCAAAACCTAGAGGAGAGGCTCAACGGAGTAGATGTTGGTTAAGTTTATCGAATCACTAGAAAATTTGGTGTTTTCTTTCTAGATTATTCTTTCACTTTATTTTCCACATTGTAATTTTAATGGTTGATTGTGTGGTTTAAATCTTTGATTAAACATTATTAATCACTTCCGCATCAAGGGTATATCTTATTTGTTTGAAAATATTCAAAAGAAAAATTTATTTGTTTAAGAATTTTTAAAACTACAAATTCATTCCCCCCCCCCCCCTCTTGGTTATTCTCAGGCTAGTTCATAAGGGATTAACAACCCTAACGAACTTTCAAGTGGAATTAGAGCAATATTCATAAAATGAAGCTTTTGAAAACTTTGAAATTTTGATCCATGACTAACTTTGGAAATACAAGCACTACAAAGGGTATTCCATTACTCGACCACCCTTATTTGATAATATAACAATTAATTTTTTGAAAACTTGCATGTTCACATTTTTACAATATATAGATTATCACATGTGGAAACTTGTTAAAGATAGTTATTCTGCACCAACACATCAAATATATGCCATCTAAACTAAACTTCCATTTTTTTAGTGGACTTTTGATGATAGGGACCTGACACAACTTAATGCAAAATGTTTAAACTTTTTTTTCTATGCATTAAAATTAAAATATTATATATCTGTTTCAACATGTTTAATTCGTAAAAGAATCTTGAATATATTATGAATTAATTATGAAGGCACAAGTGAAGTTAAGCAATCTTAGTTGAACATTTTACTTCATGACTATGTACATTTTCACATGAAACCTAGTGAGTCAATATCCTAAAACAATACTAGGTTTATACTAATTATCACCAAACTGCATATCTTAGGAAGTGTTGAATAGGGTGAATGTTGTTGAGTCCAGTAATTAGGTTGTTAAGCCTAAGTAAATGTCCCAAGGCTACCAAGAGGGGGGTGAATTGGTAGTTTTTAAAATTTTAAACCCTCTTAATAATAAAGTTGAACCGAAATAAAATTTTCTTTTAAAGTTAGTAGAAAAATGTTTTTCAACCACAGAGTTGTTAAAACTGAAATTTAAAGTGCGGAAATGTAAAAGCTATAAAGTAAATGACACCAGATTTATAGTGGTTCGGTCTATAACCAGACCTACATCCACTCCTCAGAGGCACCCTCTGAGTATTGCACTAATACCACAAAGTGACTCTCCTTTAGCACCCACAGCTAGGCGGAGAAGCCTGTACAAAACACTCTTTTCACCACTACCCGGTGCGGCAGAGAACCGTCGTCCTTTCACACTCTCCTAGTGTGGGCAGAGAACCCTACGGCTGTTCACACTCTCCAAGTGTAGGCAGAGAACCTTCTTCCTTTCACACTCTCCTAGTGTGGGCAGAGAACCCTCGTCTGTTCACACTCTCCAAGTGTCGGCAGAGAACCCTCGTCTGTTCACACTCTCCAAGTGTCGGCAGAGAACCGGACCTTCTTGAATGATCTTCTCATAAGAATCTAGAAGGAAGAAAGAAAAGAGTGAAGAAATCCAATTTCACAAGTAGAGACTCTTACCTTAGCAATCCAAGTGAAGCCTTCTCGCTCCAGTGGTAGGAATCCTCCTTTGAATGCTCTCTTCCACTCTCTCCTTGGCTATTCTCTCAAGAGGCACGAAGATCAAATGACAAAAAGATTGGGTGGCAGTCTAATTTGGACTATTTATATAAAAGACAAGAGAAACCGCCCAAAAACTGCAAATTTTCAATTCTGTACGCAGTGGATCGTCCTGTACGATCCTGGATCGTCCTGGACGATTTTACTTAAACGATCTGAAACGACCCAATTTGTATATGTGTACGAACTGACTTCGTACAGCTGATTGTCCTGTACGAACTTGGTTCGTCCAGTACGAACGGTTATTACAAGGTCGGTTCTAGAAACTGCTGAAAACTGTTCTAAGTCGGTTTATCGTTTGAACGAAAATGTGATCGTCTGGACGAAAATTTTCCAGAGAGCCGATCGTCCTGGACGATTATTTATTTCGTCTGGACGAAAATTTTCCAGAGAACCAATCGCCGCGGACGATAATTTGCTTTCGTCTGGACGAAAAATTTCCAGAGAGCTGATCGTCCTGTACGATATTTATTTTCGTCTGGACGAAAATTTTCCAGAGGACTGGTCGCCTCGTACGATGGTAAAATTTGTCTGGACGAAAATTTTACAGAGAACCCATCGTCCGGGACGATAATAAATTTCGTCCTGGACGAATAGGACTTAGAAAATTTTTCAAAGCAAGTTCCTATTTGTTCCAAGTGCTCTATTGGAGATAACTGACAGATCGTCCAGTACGATAAATATCGTCCTGTACGATCAGTATAGAATTTCAAGATCTCCTTATTTGTGTGTGTGAGATTTTATTCACTCAATTACAATCACTCCCTTTCAAAATTAATTCAAAGAAAAGACAAACATCAATTAAACAAAATATCTCATGTTGAATTTGATTTGAAGTTTTCGTAGTCTGGAGTCTGATTTTCCTGAAATGTTAGTACACACAAGAGCAAGTGCAAATCTTCTGAAATTGTTAGGAGATAACTATACATTTGAACAATAATGTTTGGAATCATCAAAACTACATAAGTTGCATAAATATAACTCATTCAAATAGCAACTATTCAAACAATCTCCCCCTTTTTGATGATGGCAAAACAATTATTATTAGTATGGTTTCAAGTTAAAACACATCTTTTATCTCCTAAACTCCCCCTGAATTTATGAGTACATTAAAATAAGGAGGCATTAAAGAACAATATTTAACGAACAATATTTTTGTTTTTTCAAAAATTTTAACACAAAACTTGCAAACAGAACAACTAAAACAGAACAACTAAAAAGAGAAAACACAAACATAAAAAGAGAAAACACAAACATACACAAACATAATAATTTCTCCCCCTTTTTGACAGCAACAAAAAGTGAAGAAGAAAAAGACAAGAAATGTAAATAATTATAAGAAATTCATTGTTAAAATTTAATCTAAATGGTGATTGACATAGGGTATGCAATTTTAAACTAAAGATATTAGGTCAATCATAGAAATTCATAAAATTTATGAAATGATATAACATTGTAAGTAAGAAGAATTTTTCAAAGACATGATTCAATTTAGACATTTTGATTATTGAAAATCATTACAAGTCAGATGTAAAAAAAATTCTATATTTCAAAGTTCAAGAGAATATGAATGAACATTAGATCAACTTGAATTAAGAGATTGAACGAATTTGGAAAGAAGAGAATTACCTCATGTGGTGCTTTGCACATCTTTTCAAAGTTTTGTAGCACATTTTTGTGCATTTTTCTTTGGTTGGGCTTATTTTGTGCCTATTTTCCATTTTGCAAATTTTTGTGAATTCCTTTTGATTTTTGTACATTTGTACACTGTTCAAGAGTAATTTGACCAATTCTTTCCAAAATCTATAATCTAAAATTTCAAATTTTTCTAGGTGCATAAATATCATTTGAGCATAGAAATACAAACTAAGAAAACATCAAAATTGCAATAACAATATTAACTTTTATGTAGTCTAAATGAATAGACATGAATTTAAAAGTTCTAAGTACAACAAGTTATAAACAAATTATAAATTTAGAAAGTCTAGATTTTCTAATATAGATAATCTCAAATTACAATCGAATTTAAGCACTATGTAGATTAAAAAAAATACTAATGAAATTCATAAATATTAGCCACATTTCAAAACAAATTTAACAAAAACAAACTTTCATTGAAAAGAAAAGATTACATAAAAATTGAACTTAAAAACATAAAAACAATCACAATAACACATATAAGATAAAAACAAAACAACAAAACAAAAAAATACAACAGACACACATAAAAAAAAACTTCTACTGTTCTGGAGGAGGAGGAGGTATGCCGCCAAAGAGGTTGAAGTAGGAGGCCATCAACATTACATTGGTATTAATTTCATGAACTTCATCTTTAATGTTACCAATGTCATGTTGCTGCTGAGTAAGTTGAGCATCAAATTGATCAAACCTTTGATCAATGTGAGTCTCTAGTCTATCAAATCTCTCAATCAGATTCTGGTAATCTGATTGAGAAGCAGAAGCTTGCACTCCTTCTTCTTCTTCTTCTTCTGAAGCACTGTCATGTGCTTTCCCTTTTTCTTTTTCCTCCTTGAAGAGCAGTCTGAATGATGCATCGTTATAGTAAACTGGCTCTTCATATTCCTCATCAGGATGCACTATATTGTACTTCTTCTCCAAAATATAAGTAATTAAGTGCCCTAATGAAATGTTCTTCTTCCTCTTCTGATCAGCATGTCCTATTTCTGAAAGCCCATAGATATGATCTATGATGAGTTGGGCTTCATCAATAGGATGTCTTGACATGATTAAAAAAGTTAGACAAGAAAGGAGAGGAGTAATGTTAATCCTATCACCAGCTTTAGGAATAATTGAGGATCTAAGGATATGCTGGATGATTCGGGCATCTTGGGTCATACCTGAGACTCTAGCAACATGATTGTCAATCGCATTTTCTCTAATTACCCTATTGATTTGAAACCATTTGAAGGAGGTTTCTGACATTAGGGTGTGGGCTCTATATCCCTCAGTTCTTAAGTTTAAAAATGCACCAAGATCGTGCTTGGTGATCTCAACTTTTTTCTTAAAAACAAAAGAACTAATGATAGAGTGGTCAGAATTGAAACTCATGTTGGCTAGAAAGTAATGGTAGGTTTGTTTATTGTAGAAGTGGACGAGAGAAAGAATGAACTGAAATTGGGTTGAGGTGAAGAGGTGCAATACCCGAAATTTCAACTCTGTTTGGATAAGAATGCGAGACGGAGTGATTTTTGCGGAGGCAAAACGAGGAAAAGATTCCTCATTTGCCTTGGAAAGAAAGTTGTTTGGGGCATTCCTGTTTGGTTTCTTCACCAAAACCTTTTGTCTTTTGCTAGAGGAGGCCATTGTTGATTTGATGTTGAAAGGGATTGAAAAAGAAATTTGAAAGTGTGATTGTCAAGTTTGAAAAGCCTTCATATTTAAAGGTAAACGATACTTTCGTCCTGGACGAAAATGTTCGTCCTGGACGAAACATAATAGTTCGTCTGGACGAAGTAAGTTCGTACAGACGATCCAATTCGTCCAAAATGTAACGGCTTTTCGTATTCAACACAACTTACGATGCGTCCCTTCGTACAGGCTTTTTGACTTGACCAATCGTACAGACGAAAAAATTTCGTACAGACGATCGAAAAGTATTTCGTTTTAATGACTCTTGAAAACCGTCCCCTACAATGAATCGACACATGTTCGTCTGGACGAACGAAAATTTCGTACAGACGAAGTTCGTATTAAAAACTGTCTTATCCCCTCAACCGCTGCATTCAATCGTCCCGACGTTTGAGAGAAAAAAAATTCGTCCTGGACGATCACAGATCGTACAGACGATCCAATAAAAAACTGCTCTAAAAAAGGTTTAAATTTTCGCAAACTGTTCCTTTACACATCGTCCCGTACGAAAATATTTCGTCCTGGACGATTTCCTCCAAAAAATTAATTTTGATTTTTTAAATTTTTAAATTAACAAAATCAACAAAAACAATCAGAAACACAGAAAACATAAAACAAAATCATAAATCCAAAAATAATTCATTAAAAACACAAAATTCACAAAATTACAAAAACAAAACACAACAAGTATCAATGTTGCAAAGACATTTTAGTTAAGCATTCAAATCAATAACACCAAGCCTTGTTCTTAAAGTACTGAAGGTATCAAAGGCTAAAGGTTTTGTAAAAATGTCTGCAAGTTGATTTTCAGTTGAAACATGTATGAGTTCAATTTCTCCTTTGGATACATGATCCCTTATGAAATGATGCCTTATATCGATGTGTTTGGTTCTAGAATGTTGAATAGGATTTTTTGAAATACAAATAGCACTAGTATTGTCACAATAAATTGGAATAGTGCCTATAGTTAATCCTAAGTCAATCAACTGTTGTTTTAACCAAAGTACTTGTGCCACACAACTTCCTAATGCAATGTATTCTGCTTCTGCAGTAGATAGTGCCACTGAATTTTGTTTTCTACTAGACCATGAAACTAATGAATTTCCAATGAATTGACATGTTCCAGAAGTGCTTTTCCTATCCACTCTACAGCCTGCAAAGTCAGAATCTGAGTAACCAATAATTTCAAATGAAGAGCTAAACTTAGGATACCAAATTCCTAAGTTTTGAGTTCCTATTAGATATCTTAAAATCCTTTTTACTGCTGTCAAATGTGATTCTTTTGGATCTGATTGAAATCTAGCACATAGGCAAACACTAAACATAATATCTGGTCGGCTAGCAGTCAAGTAAAGTAAAGATCCAATTATCCCTCTAAATTTCTTTTGATCAACAGATTTTCCCTTAAGGTCCTTATCCAACTGAACTGAAGAACTCATTGGTGTACTAACAGGTTTAGCATTGTCCATTTCATATTTTTTGAGGATGTCCTTAATATATTTGTTTTGACTAAGAAAAGAACCTTCCTCAAGTTGCTTAATGCTAAATCCTAGAAAGTAATTTAAATCTCCCATTAGACTCATTTCGAATTCATTACTCATTGTTTTAGAAAAATCATCACAAAGATGTTTATTTGAAGATCCAAAGATGATGTCATCCACATAAATTTGAACAATAAGTATATCCTTTCCAATTTTTCTTAAAAAGAGAGTTGTATCCACACTTCCTTTTTCAAAAGATCTTTCAAGTAGGAAGGTGCTTAACCTCTCATACCAAGCCCTAGGTGCCTGTTTCAATCCATATAATGCCTTTTTTAATTTGAAAACATGATTTGGAAATTTAGAATTTTCAAAACCTGGAGGTTGTTCTACAAAAACATCTTCTTCAATTACTCCATTTAAAAAGGCACTTTTAACATCCATTTGAAACAATTTAAAACCTTTAAAACAGGCAAAGGCTAGTAAAACCCTAATTGCTTCAAGTCTAGCTACAGGGGCAAAAGTTTCCTCAAAATCAATTCCTTCAATTTGATTATACCCCTTAGCTACTAATCTAGCCTTATTTTTAATGACTACTCCTGAGTCATTCATTTTATTTTTGAACACCCACTTGGTTCCAACAACACTTTGATCTTTTGGCCTTGTAGTTAGTTCCCAAACTTTATTTCTTACAAATTGATTTAACTCTTC
This sequence comes from Dendrobium nobile, assembly GCA_022539455.1. Classification (NCBI taxonomy): domain Eukaryota; kingdom Viridiplantae; phylum Streptophyta; class Magnoliopsida; order Asparagales; family Orchidaceae; genus Dendrobium; species Dendrobium nobile. The sequence continues at coordinate 42,012,299 of CM039729.1, read as the reverse complement.
TTGCATGGCCAATATCCAAAATTCATCTGAAAGTGCTTGATCAATGTTAGTGGGTTCAATAGTTGAAATAAAGGCTGAATGATTGACTTCCTTGTTTAATCCACGCCTAGTTCTAACACCCTCACTTGGTTCACCTATAATTAATTCCTTTGGGTGATTTTTAGAAAATCTCAAATCTCTAGGTAATGGGTCTTCTCTTTCTATATTTTCTTCCACATTTTCTTCCAAATTTAATCTATCAATCTTTTGGGAGTTTTCTTCAATTTCTTCTTCAACAACTTTTGGCTCTTCCATGTTTCCATTTTCATCAAAAACAACATGTGTGGTTTCTTCAATGACTAAAGTTCTTTTGTTGAATACTCTATAAGATTTTCCAACACTTGAATATCCAACAAAAATTCCTTCATCTGATTTTGGATCAAATTTTCCTAAGGCAGATTTTCCATTATTATGTATGAACACCTTGCAACCAAATACATGTAAATGAGACAAATTTGGTGTTCTACCTTTTACCAATTCATAGGGTGTTTTATTCAAATTTGATCTCACATTTACCCTATTCAGAACATAGCATGCAGTGCTAACCGCCTCAGCCCAAAAATATCTAGGAAGAGAGTATTCTGCTAACATTGCTCGGGCGGCTTCTATTAATGTTCTGTTCTTTTTTTCAACTACTCCATTTTGTTGAGGAGTTCTAGGTGCAGAAAAATTGTGATCAATCCCCTTTTCTTTACAGAAATCTTCAAATCTTTCATTTTCAAATTCTCCTCCATGATCACTTTGTATAGAAATTATTTCACATCCTAGTTTTCTTTGTATCCAAGTTGAAAAATTTCTGAATTCCTCAAATGATTCACTCTTATGAAAAAGAAATTTAACCCAGGTGAATCTTGAAAAATCATCTACTATTACAAATCCATATACCTTTCCTCCTAGACTAACCGTGCTTACAGGTCCAAAAAGATCCATGTGAAGAATTTCTAAAGGTTTACTGGTCCTAAGATCTTTATTGGACTTAAAAGAGGACTTCACTTGTTTTCCTAATTGACATGCATCACATAAGTGGTCCTTAGTAAAGTCTAGTTTAGGTATTCCTCTAACCAAATTCTTTTGGGTAATTCTTCTAAGATTTTTCATACTAGAATGACAAAGTCTCCTATGCCAAAGCCATGATTCATCAGAAACAGTTTTCAAACAAAAAGCAGTAGGAGATTGAATACAATTTAAATCTAGCATGTAGACATTGTTCACCCTTTTTCCATTTAAAACAATTTTCCCATTTAGGCTAATTATGCAGCTAGTAGGTAAAAATTTTACATTATAGCCCTTATCACATAGCTGACTTATGCTAAGCAAATTATGTTTTAAGCCTTCAACTAATAAAACATTATCTATGAAAAAGTTTTTCAAATTTCCAATCATACCTGATCCAACCACCTTCTTTGTGGTATTATCTCCAAGTGTAACCTTGCCTCCACTCCTGGCTTCCAGCGTTATGAATTGAGCAGTATCTCCAGTCATGTGCTTAGAACATCCGCTGTCCAGGTACCATATACTCTCACGAGGTCTTGTGTGAGAGTATTCCTGCAAAATTCTCAAATGTTAGACCTGGGAACCCAAACTAGTTTGGGTTCACCTTTATGAAATTTATAATCAGATGCATGTGTGATATGTCTAGGTTTATGCATCTTAGTTCTCCACACCAAATTAGGTTTCATCTTTAAAGTGCAGGTGTGAGATATATGTCCCAAAAATCCACAATTGTTACATTTAACATTAGGAAAAATATTCCTATGTTTTCTTTCATATGATTGTCTTCTAAGGGATTTCATGAATTTAGGATAATATTTAGGATTTGTAAAATCTTCATGTTTAGGGGGGTTCCTATTATCCTCGAGAGCTCTTATAGTAAGTTTGTAAAATGAATTCATTTCCTCCAAGATTTGATTTGTATAATTGATTCTATATGTCTTGTGCTCAGATTCATCCTTAAATTTCTTAAATTCTTTTTCAAGTTCAGCATTGGATGATTTTAAATTTTCAAAATTTTTATTCAAGTCATCATATTCATCAAGTAGTTTCATGTGGTTGCTATCAATTAAAGCATGATCTTTCCTAAGGATTTCGTGTTCCTTATTAAGCTCTTCCAATTCTAAAACTAAACTAGAATGCATCTTTTTAGTTTTCCTATATGCATCATGCATGTGTTCAGAAACTTCAAACAGTTCATCATAGGTTAAATCACATACCTCTTCTTGATCTGATTGTTCAGCTTTATCTGCCATCAAGCAAAGGTTGGTGACTTCTTCTTCGTTTTCAGTCTCAGATGAGTCTGAAGCTGAGTCCGCCCAAAAAGCCTTTTGAAACTTCTTCTTGCCCTTCTTTACCATTGGTTTCTCCTCTACCTTCTCCTTGCTAGGAGTGGCTTTAAGTTTTGGACAATCAGTTTTTATATGACCGGGTTTCCTACATTCATAACAAATCACTTCATTAGAAACCCTGCCATTTTTGTTATACTTACCTCTATTCCATTGCTGGCGTCTCTTCTGCTTCCTCTTTAAAAAGCTTCTGAATTGTCTAGTCATCAGTGCTATATCGTCTTCATCCTCAGGTTGTGAGTGTTCACTTTCTGACTCTTCCACATTTAATGCAAGATTCTTGTCCTTTCTTGGTTCACCTGCATCAATCTTTCTTTGACTTACTCCTTGCTCGTAAGCAATGAGTGAACCAAGAAGATTGTCAATAGAATAAATGTTCAGATCTTTTGACTCTGTAATTGCAGTAATTTTAGCATCGTATGCAGTAGGTAAACAACGAAGAATCTTATTAACCATTTCAGCATTAGTTAATTCCCTACCAAGTGCATGCAAAGAGGTGACAATTTGAGTGAATCTTGTGTACATGTCAGATATAGATTCATTAGGTTTCATGCGAAATAATTCGTAGTCATGTAACAAGATATTGAGTCTTGATTGCTTAACCTCATTTGTCCCTTCATAAGTAATACAAAGTCTATCCCATATGTCTTTTCCGCTTTTACAAGTGGAAACTCGCATGTAGTCTTCAGATTTTAAAGCACAAAAAAAACTATTTAAACATTTCGCATTTAATTGTGCTAAGTCACGTTCTTCTATAGTCCAATCTGCATAGGGTGTATCTACCCTAATTCCATCAACTAATCTAGTTGGTTTTGTGTAACCTTCTTGGACTAGCATCCACATGCGATAATCAAGTGACTGTAAGAAAGTAGACATGCGTGTTTTCCAAAAATCAAAAGGAATATTGTCAAACAGTGGAGGTCTAGTGATAGAGTAACCCTCAGCTGTGTTTCGGTTTCCAAATGTAGCCATCTACGTTAATCAAAAAGTAGTTCAAACTTATGATTTTGAAACTCTGCTCTGATACCACTTGTTGAGTCCAGTAATTAGGTTGTTAAGCCTAAGTAAATGTCCCAAGGCTACCAAGAGGGGGGTGAATTGGTAGTTTTTAAAATTTTAAACCCTCTTAATAATAAAGTTGAACCGAAATAAAATTTTCTTTTAAAGTTAGTAGAAAAATGTTTTTCAACCACAGAGTTGTTAAAACTGAAATTTAAAGTGCGGAAACGTAAAAGCTATAAAGTAAATGACACCAGATTTATAGTGGTTCGGTCTATAACGAGACCTACATCCACTCCTCAGAGGCACCCTCTGAGTATTGCACTAATACCACAAAGTGACTCTCCTTTAGCACCCACAGCTAGGCGGAGAAGCCTGTACAAAACACTCTTTTCACCACTACCCGGTGCGGCAGAGAACCGTCGTCCTTTCACACTCTCCTAGTGTGGGCAGAGAACCCTACGGCTGTTCACACTCTCCAAGTGTAGGCAGAGAACCTTCTTCCTTTCACACTCTCCTAGTGTGGGCAGAGAACCCTCGTCTGTTCACACTCTCCAAGTGTCGGCAGAGAACCCTCGTCTGTTCACACTCTCCAAGTGTCGGCAGAGAACCGGACCTTCTTGAATGATCTTCTCACAAGAATCTAGAAGGAAGAAAGAAAAGAGTGAAGAAATCCAATTTCACAAGTAGAGACTCTTACCTTAGCAATCCAAGTGAAGCCTTCTCGCTCCAGTGGTAGGAATCCTCCTTTGAATGCTCTCTTCCACTCTCTCCTTGGCTATTCTCTCAAGAGGCACGAAGATCAAATGACAAAAATATTGGGTGGCAGTCTAATTTGGACTATTTATATAAAAGACAAGAGAAACCGCCCAAAAACTGCAAATTTTCAATTCTGTACGCAGTGGATCGTCCTGTACGATCCTGGATCGTCCTGGACGATTTTACTTAAACGATCTGAAACGACCCAATTTGTATATGTGTACGAACTGACTTCGTACAGCTGATTGTCCTGTACGAACTTGGTTCGTCCAGTACGAACGGTTATTACAAGGTCGGTTCTAGAAACTGCTGAAAACTGTTCTAAGTCGGTTTATCGTTTGAACGAAAATGTGATCGTCTGGACGAAAATTTTCCAGAGAGCCGATCGTCCTGGAAGATTATTTAGTTCGTCTGGACGAAAATTTTCCAGAGAACCAATCGCCGCGGACGATAATTTGCTTTCGTCTGGACGAAAAATTTCCAGAGAGCTGATCGTCCTGTACGATATTTATTTTCGTCTGGACGAAAATTTTCCAGAGGACTGGTCGCCTCGTACGATGGTAAAATTCGTCTGGACGAAAATTTTACAGAGAACCCATCGTCCGGGACGATAATAAATTTCGTCCTGGACGAATAGGACTTAGAAAATTTTTCAAAGCAAGTTCCTATTCGTTCCAAGTGCTCTATAGGAGATAACTGACAGATCGTCCAGTACGATAAATATCGTCCTGTACGATCAGTATAGAATTTCAAGATCTCCTTATTTGTGTGTGTGAGATTTTATTCACTCAATTACAATCACTCCCTTTCAAAATTAATTCAAAGAAAAGACAAACATCAATTAAACAAAATATCTCATGTTGAATTTGATTTGAAGTTTTCGTAGTCTGGAGTCTGATTTTCCTGAAATGTTAGTACACACAAGAGCAAGTGCAAATCTTCTGAAATTGTTAGGAGATAACTATACATTTGAACAATAATGTTTGGAATCATCAAAACTACATAAGTTGCATAAATATAACTCATTCAAATAGCAACTATTCAAACAAATGTTAGATCCAAACTGAATAAGACATCCTATGAGATCATTCATGATAGAATGCCCAACCTTTATCACCTCTATGTCTTTAGTTGTATGATTTTTATTCTAAATAATTGGATATCACTCTTAAGAAAATTTGATCCAAAATCAGATGGAGTGTTCTTAGGCTATTCAAGTGTAGGGAAATCCTTTAGAGTGTTTAATAAGAGAAAAATATTAGTGGAGGAGACTACTCATATAGTGTTTGATGAATCTAATTCTGAGAAGTCTACAGTTTAGGAAGAAGATAAAGTAGGTGAGATTACCCAAGGAGTAGAAACTATAAATTTAAAGGAAATGGTAGACCCTCAAAACACTAATGAAGTATGTGAGATTACCCAAGGAGTAGAATCTACAAATTTGGAGAAAAGGGTAGAACCTCAAAATACTTTACCTAGAGATTGGAGATATTCATCAGGCCGTCCTAAATATATGATCTTAGAAGATCTTTCTAAAGGTGTTAGAATTAGACATGGACTTAGTAAAGAAGTAAACCACTATGCCTTTTTCTTAATGATTGAGCACACCAACATCAATAAATCCCTTTCTGATGAATTCTGGATCCTAGCTATGCAAGAGGAACTAAACTAATTTATTAAGAATGATGGTTGGGTGTTATTAGAAAGACCTAATAACCAAAGCGTAGTAGGAATCAAATGGGTCCTTAAGAATAAAATGAATGATTCTTATGTGGTAGTTAATAAAAAGGCAAGATTTGTGGCTAAGGGGTATAATCAAATAAAATTGATTGATTTTGATGAGACTTTAGCAGCTGTAACTAGATTAGAAGCAATTAGAGTGTTACTAGCCTTTACCTATTATAAGGGATTTAAGTTTCTCCAAATAAATGTCAAGAGTGCCTTTTTAGATGGGATAATAAAAGAATATGTGATTATAGTGCAACCACAAGCTTTAGAGAATTCTAATTTTTCAAATCATTTTTTTAAATTAAAAAAGGCTTTGTATGTATTAAAATATGCACCCAGGAAATGGTGTGAGAGGCTTAGCAAATTCCTACAAGAAAGTGAGTTTTTTAAGGGGAGCATAGGCACAAGCCATTTTCTATGGAGAGTAGGAGATTAATTACTCACATCTAGATATATATTTATGATATACTTTTTAGATCATTTGATAAACATTTATGTGATGATTTTTCTTAAATAATGAGTAAGGAATTTGAGATGAGTATAATGGGAGAATTTTCTAATTTTTTGTGGTTTAATATAAGGCAAATGGATGATGGTACTTTTGTTAATCAATCAAAATACATTAACAATATATCGAAGAAATATGAAATAGATAAAGCAAAGCCAATAAACACTCCCATGAGCTCCAGTGTTCAATTAGATAAAGGCTTAAATGTAAAATCCATTTATCAAAAGAAATGCAGAGGAAAAATTTGATTACTCCTTTACTTGATAGTTAATAGACCTTATATATTGTTTAGTGTGTGACTTTGTGCTAAATTTCAAGCAGATCCAAAAGAGTCCCACCTGATTGTTGTTAAGAGAATTCTTAGATATCTCTTATGAATTATAAAGTTAAGAATTTTGTATCCAAGGCATATATAACACTTTTTTTGAGATTCTAGGATATTTTGATTCAGATTTTATAGGGTGTAGGGTCAATATAAAGAGCACCTCTAGAACATATAAACTTATAGGACAGTCCTAAGTCTCTTAGTCTAGCTAGAAACAAAATGTTGTTGCACTTTTCACTAGTGAAGCTGAATACATCATCTTAGAAAGTTATGTGGCCCAAACCATTTGGTTAAAGTAATATATTATAGATTTTAGATTACCTATAGGTACAATGACAATTCAATGTGATAACACTATTGCCATCTTTATTTCTAAAAATTCTATCCAATATTGTCGAACCAAACACATTGACATAATGCATAACATTATTAGGGAACATGCTACTAAAGGAGACATTGAGATACACCATGTAGCAGCTGAAATTAAATTGGCTGACATCTTTACTAAACCATTGGACTTTAAAACTTTCAGCAACTTAAGGACCCAATTAGGTGTTATAAACATAAATGCATGAACTTGTTAATTAATGAACTCTAAATCTTTCTACTTTTTAGACTTACTTTTGTTTTTGTTTGCATGAATGTTTCTATCTATGTGTTCATATTTACCATTTTTTGATGTTATGTTATTTTTCACCTTAGTTTTGTTTTATTGATCGCTACTATAATGGCTTCTTTACCTTTCTTTTATTTTTGAAATTTTATAATCAATGATTGACATCCCTAAATTAGTTAAAGGAAGAAACACTATTGATTGTTATCCATACTCAAACTCTTTTAGTAGTGTATTTTTTTTCTAAGAAAAAATCTTTTTCAAATTAACAAATGGACTTTGAAATTGAGATATTTTTTATCATCTTATAGTAATCTATCTCATATAAATAATGTTCAAATTCATTAAATCACTTTCAAGCCTTATTGATCATGTTATTGTATTTATCATATGAACATGATTCTGCTTTATAGTTTATTCATTCTTATAATAGAGAATGAGTTTTTTCTTCTTTATTATCTGGAAGATAATCTGACAATTAAGAGTCTTTAAAGGTTTTGAAAGGGAGCTAGCTCGCAAAAATGATAAGAGGCATAAAATGAGCAGAACAAGAAAAATTGAGAAGATGCACAATGATCACCAAAAAATTTGAAAGATACATAAAGTGTATCAAAAATTAAATGATATACAAAGTGTATCAAATAACTTATAAGAGGAGCAAAATGAGCCTTAAAGAAATTAACTTCCATCTCTTTAAAAGTTAAAATCATAGAAGAATTCATATGTCACTTGATTTTGAAACTCTTGATTTTGAATAATTACTTTACTATATTATTCAATCAAGTATGTTTTCTTGAATGAACTTTTGAATGAATCACTTTTCTTATCAAAATTGTTTTTTTGAATTAGATCATTATTTTCAAAAGATGGTTTCCCTTGTAAGAAGTCCGAGCTAGGGTTCACATGATCAGTTATTCTACTATTTTTTTTGAATTTTGACGATGTTAATTAATTTTTTACTAAGTTTTAATCCAATCACAAGGGAAATTTATCATTGTCTAGTATTTATTGAAAAAAAAACTTTATTTTCTACTTTATTATTATTATTTTTATCATCTTTTCATTATGTTTTTGTACTTTTTTTTTGTTTAGTGGTTTTTTGAATGTTTCCTCCTTAATGTGATGTTAAAAAGGGGAGTAATGTTACTGTTATATCATTTGCATATTTTAATAAAATTTTCTCGCTTTGCTAATTTTGTGCACCTTTATTTTATGTTTCGTATTAATTTGTAAATTAAAAAGAAAAAAATATGTGATTTAAAATGTTCCTACAATAATGTTTGTCATCATCAAAAAGAGGAGATTGTTGCAAATCTGGACCCAAGTAATGTGATTTTAATGATAATAAATATTATTGTTCCCTAACTACTACCATTCATGAATATTTGTTTTATATGTTCAGCTCACTAAACTTTAAGGTCGACAAGTTCACTTGGAACATCAAATAGCTCAAGATCAGGTAGACTAGGATTGAGTCAGTCTGTAGTTTCTATTTCGGTACATTTTTTACTTTTTCTTGAGTCAAATATACCTTGGTGGATCCTAAAGCTAAGTAATCTAGCACACATAGACTCAAGAGGAGAAATTTAGTGAGTTAAAGTTTTTATATTTTTGATCATATCATAAAGGATGATTTTATATCGTCATGGATGATACGTCAAAAATAGAAATCCTAATTAGGGCATCTGGGTCATGTAAACTTGCATACGCAAATCATCAAGGATGATTCTCCCACTATCATGGACGATATGCTCAATTAAGAAATACTCAGCTGCCAAACTCATTAAGGAAATATTTTATTTTTGGAATATTGTTTTAATTGTACAAGACGATCTCATATCATCCTGGATGATAAATTACAACCATGACAAAATTCAAGTGATTAAAGAAAGTAATTAAGGTTAGATTGATTGATCATATCATCTTGGATGATCAATAAGAAAAACCTTATTCTTCCCTTGAATCACCTAGATTTCTTGAACTATCTGCTAGAATATTAGTTATAATTCTTCATCAGATGTATCTCATGGATTACTTGAACTATCCGTTGGATGATAATTACTAATTTTGAATTAATCGTACAAGTAGATCCAAGCATCATATTGGATGATAAGTAATATTTCTTCATCGTCTAACACATATCTCTTGGATATCCCAAACTATCTATTGGAAGATTTATATGATTTTGAACTAATCGTGTCCACATCATCCTGGATGATCAAAACAAATAATGTGTTCTAATCGTACAGCAGACACATATCATCCTAGTTAGAAGGGCTGAAATACATTGATCGTACACAATGATCTGTCGAATGTCCCAGATGATATTTGATAGTAAGTTACAAATTTAGGAAAATTTTAAGGCCTTCTTTATAAGATCTATTCTTTATTAATTAAGATTCTTTTATTATTGTCTTAACCTAATAGAGCTTAGAGAAGGAGAGGGAGAGCTTGGGAGAGAGAGAATCTTATGAGGAACAGTTTATGAGGAGTTCACAAAGGTTACTCCAAAAAAGAATTTGAGTTGTCTTCGCCAATCATCATCCTTTGCTCCTTTTTGGCTCTAAGAAGGCATTCTTCAACAATAGTTCAAGGTTCTCTACTAGCTTCAGGAGAAAGCAAAAGGTGTTATCTTTCTCTACCTGCTATAAGAGGAAGAAAAATGAGTAAGGTTATCTGCCTCACTTGGGTCAAAAAAAAAAAGATTTTGTAATGGCTCTCTGCCTTGCCATGGGAGTAAAATTAGAGATAATCTAGTTTAGTGCAATACTTGGAGGAGAAGCTCCGAGGAGTAGATGTAGGTCATGTTTTTTGAACCACTATAAAGGTTTGGTGTGTTCTTTATGATTCATTCTTGCACTTTATTTTTCACATTTTAATTTCTATTGTTGATTATCTTTTTGAAATTTCAGATTTGTTTTATTAATCGCTTCTACATCAATGGTTGATCTTATTTGTTTACAAATTTTTAAAACTACCAATTCACCTCCCCTCTTGGATAGCCTCGGGCTAGTTTGTAAGGGCTTAACAACTTTAACAAACTTTCTAGTGGTATTAAAGCGGGATTCATAAAATCACATTTTTAAAAATTTTTGAATTTTGATCCATGGCTAACTTTTGATATAGAAACACTGCAGAAGGTTATTTGATTTCTTGACCACCATTGTTTGATAAAATGCAATTATATTTCTAGAAAACTCGCATGTCCACTTTTTTACAATCTATAGATTATCGCATGTGGATGTTTGTTAAACAAGGTGATTCTACACAACCACATGCAATAAATGGCATCAAAATTAAACTTCCATTTTATGAATGGACTTTTGATGATAGGGATCTAGCACAATAGAATGTTAATCATAGAAACAAAATCCTAAACCCCAACTTTTAACCATAAACCTTAATCAAACGCATGTCTTGATCAAGTTGTGTAATGCCCTTGATTACTGTATAATTTTTTGCCACTATTCTTACTTATTTAAAAATTGTTATATAATGTTAAAAAAGTTGTCTCCTCTGGTTCATGTTGGTGTTGAGTCACCTGTGATCCCTATCTAGGTCTCCTTCCCTAATCTCCGTCCTCAACTATTCTCCCCCCTAATTCATTTTGGCATGGGATCAATTTTCGGTTGACCGCTTAAGGTTGATTCAGCTAACTCTGTGGGTTCTAGACCATATGTCGCTCACGTGTTTATTGAGATTGATATTTTATATCACAAAATTGTATTCAGATAAAGTTTGGTTGATTCCTGAGAACCTAGGCTATGTCCAGCAAGTCCCTATGAAAACATTTCCTAATTTTTGTGGGTCATGTAAATGTTTAAGACATTTAATTGGTAAATTCCATCCCACGCAAGCTGCCATGAAAAACCATATTCATGTCCCACCTCTCTAGTTAAATCATATTGGTTGTGGTGAGAGTAATAAGGTGGTTAATTTTGTTTCTTATGATGCTAGAGATGGAGCTCCTATTTCTATTCCCGAAATTGGGAATGTTTTGGTTTGCGAAAATATGTTATTAATGCTATTAATGTAGCTTTTAATATTATCTCCAATTTGTTTAATGATTCAGCTTTGAATTGTGTTGTTGTTAAGGATTCTACACCTGATTTGGAGTTAAGTGCTTTGCCTGAGGTTTCTGTCACTTATGCGGATTCTTTTATTGCCCGGGATGGCCAGTCTCCTATTTTGGTTAGAATTTTGACTTCGGTGTACTGTAATAACTTCATAGATCTCAATTTGACTGGTGGTGAAGTCCTTCCCATTGTTAACTATAGCTTGAACTGCATGGACTGTCATTCTAGTGGGAAGGATATGGAGATGTTGAGTGATGATTCTAAGGAATTGCATTTGATTGCTGAGCCTGTGCGTAATCCTTTGGATGTTTGTGATGTGACCCTTAATGGTTCTTCTCCTCCTATGAATTCGGATGAATTGCTTGTTGAGATTTCAGTTAATTTAATCTCGTCTCATGCTTTGGTTGGCAATGTAGGTGGCAGACCTTGGGAGAGTATTAAAATTCAAATTCATTGGCTTATACTTTCCTCTACCTCTTCTTCTAAAGCTGATGAAGAGGTTTACTTACCTCAGAAAGGTCTCTTGAATTATGATCAATTTTTGGTGTGTAAACATTCAAAGTGGAGAGCCAAAAAATAATTCTTTTCTGCTGTGTTTGGTGGCTGCTATATTAGTAGTTTTTATGTCCCCTACTAAGTATCATGTTGGCCTTTCTGGTTATGTCTTGTGTTGGCCTTGCAATTTTTTTAGCTATTTTTGGGTAATGATGTGGCTCGGGCTCATTGCTCCAAATCCGTGGCAAGTTGGCAATCTTCGGTGGTGATTCTTTTTAGCGGTGATGGCGGTTGGTTGGCTTTTGGTGGTATTATGCACTTTTACTCCTCTGGGTGGTCTGTACCTTAATTTGGAGTGGTTGGTAGTATGTGCCAATGCTGAGCCTAATGGCCGTTGTGCCATTTTCTCTTTATTTGAGTGTTCCTATGTATCATCTTTTGTATCTAGTTTTTTTTTTTGGACTATTGCTTGGTTGTTTTGGAATGTGCTATGACCTTTTTGACATATTGGAGTAAGAATTTTATTTTATTAAAAAAAAAAAATCTAAATCCAATATACCATCATCCAAATTACATTCCTTCAACCTTAAAACCAATTACCTCAAAAATAAACCCAAAATCTTAATCCTAAACTCTAAAGCATAAATAATAAATACTAAACCCTAATCCCAAAACCCTAAGCCCTAAACCATAAATCCTAAAACATAACCCAAAACCTAAATCCCAAACCCTAAATTAACACCCAAAACCCTAAACATAAATGCTAAACCCTAAACCCTAAACCTTAACCCATAAATCTGAAACCCTAAACCATAACCCTAACCCTAAACCATAAATCAAAACACTAAACACTAAACCCTACAAATAAACCATAAACCCTAAACCCTAAGCCCAAAACCCTAAACCTTAACCTTAAACACTAAACCCTAAACCCTAAACCCTATCCTTAAACCTAATACATAAACTGTAAACACTAAACCCTAAACCATAAACCGTAAACACTACAAAACCATAAAAAACCCTAAACCCTAATCCAAAAACCTAAATCTGAATTCTAAACCCTAAAACTATAACCCTATATGCTAATCCTTATACCTTAAACCATAAAAAATAAATCAAAAACCCAAACTATGAACAAAAAATTTAAACCCTAATCAAAGAACTCTTATATCCTAAACACTAGATAATAATTTAAAACCATAGACCCTTAAATAAAATCCTAAACCCTAAACTCTAAACCCTAAATCCTAAAGATGAAACCCAAACCCTAAACCCAAAACCCTAAACCCAAAACCCAAAACCCTAAACCCTAATTCTTATACATTAAACTTCAAAAAGTAAATGAAAATCCATAAACTATAAAAAAAATTAAACCTAAATTAAAAAAAAATTATAAATTCAAATCCGAAAACCCTATTATATAAAAACATATTTCTAAATATAAGAATTCAAACCATAAAAACAAAATCTTATTCCCTAACCTTTAACCATAAAACATAAACAGTAAACCAAAATGCTAAACCATAAATATTAATCTAAAACCCTATACTACTAACTAAAATCATAAACCTTATACACTAAACCCTAAACCCTAAACATAAACCCTAAACACTAAAACTTAACCCTAAAAATATTAACATAAATCGTAAACCATAAACCTTAAACACTATACCCTAAACCCTAAACACTAATAATAAATCTAAACCCTAAACTCTAAACCATAACCCCTAAATATAAACACTAAACCCTAAATGCTAAACCCTAAACCCTAACCCTAAACCTAAACTATAAACCCTTATGTAAATGGTAACAATCTTAACACTAAATCTCATTCTTTTCATGATGTTCATGTGAGCAATGCTCCCTTTAAAGATTCTAGTTTTATTTTCATAAAGTCTTCGGTAAAAGGATTTCTTTCCTTATTAATTTCAGAAGAAGATATTGTTAAACTCACTTCTCCCTATTAATTTATGCTAGTGGGGAAGTTTTTTGTTAAACGCCCTAATCTTAATTACATTCAAAATTTATTTGGTAACCTTAAACTATCGTGTGTTTTCTCTATCAGTTTATTAAATGTTAGGCATGTTGTTATCCAATTATCTAACAATTTGGATTATAATTGTATTTCTTCGAGAAGATTTTATTACATAAATATATATCAGATGTGACTTCTAAAGTGGACTCTTTACTTTGAAATCTAAGAGGAGTCACAGATTATTTCGATATGGATTTCTTTTCCAAATTCGTTGTTGCATTTTTTAAACTCGCATGTCTTGCTTTGTTTAGGATCTATATTTGGAAAACCTCCACAAACTGACCAAGCGGCTGCTTCTAAATCTAGGCCTTCATTTTCTTATTATGGTCAAATTGGATATTACCAAAAAACTCTTGTGTGAGGTGCGGCTTGGATCTAAAATTTCTGGTTACTTGTAAAAAGGTCAAATTTGAAAACATACCTTATTTTTGCTCCCATTGTATTGTCCATGTTCATTATTTTAATGAGTGTTTTTTGGCTCATCCCATTATTAAAAAAGTAATTAAAGAGGGGAGAAAAGTGGTTCATTCTGTTAATGATGATTTTATTGAAAATGAGGTGAACAATGAAAACCTGGTTGTTCAAGACTACTATGTTACTTTACCTTCAGAAACTCCTACGCCTGTCTAAGGCAACTTAGTTATTCTTCCTTTAGGAAATCCTAGTTTTGACGAGGAAGCTAATGAGGGGAAGTGCTCTTTATTGTAATCACACATTCTAACCCAAAAAGATTGACCATAAAAACATTAGGAATGTATCCTCAGAACTTAGTAAATTAGCCTGACAAGAATTCAGACATACTTAAACTAGAATTATTGATCTTTCTATTATTGGTGAGGGTTGTTATGTAAATCAAAACCAATGTACTTTAAAGTTTCTAAGGAGAAATTGTTTTAGTCAAAGATTTGTCTACTTTAGTAAATTTTGGAGGCATAAAAGATGTTTCTAAGTTGTATACTCCTTCTAAATAAGAGGCCAATAATACTAATAATGGCTATACTAAATTGGGGAAGAAAAAATCTAAACCTTCTAAGCTCTTCGAAGGTCAATCTTTTAGAGTTACTCAAGCTTCATATAATTTTTCTTCCAATGGTTAAAGCCCTCATATGGAATATTAGGGGATTTGGCAACTCTCCATCTAGAGATAGGGTTAGGAATTTATGCAGAATTTATTATATTAATGTATTAGTCTTGTTTGAACCTCTTGTTTCTTCTTTTAAGCTTATTTTGGTGAGTAGTATGCTTTGGATTTATTTCTCTTTAAGTTACATCTCTAAAAAGAAATTGGATTTTTTGGAAGCCTTATGTTACTCTAAGAATTATCAATGATTTTACTCAAATTGTGCACACTAATATTGCCTATTTTTAATTTTCTTGTTTGCCTCCTTTGCATATGCTTCTTGCTTTAGAACTGATAGGAAAACTTTATGGAATCATATCATTGATTTCTCCTCTAATGTTTATGAACCATTGATGGTTGGAGGAGACTTCAACTCTATTACTTGTACTACAGTGAGAGTTGGGGGGAAACCTCCGAATTTTCTAGCTATGGAAGACTTTAATGATATGCTTTTACTGTCTAATTTACATGATATTGGATTTTCTGGCAAAGCTTTTACTTGGAACCAACGCGCCATATGGCAATGTTTGAATCATATTCTTTTTTAATAAAGTTTAGATGTCTAAATATCAGAACACTTACATAGAGCATTTTTCTAAAACTCTCTTGGATCATTCCCCTTTGCTCTTGAATATTTCTTTACAAGATAATTCTTCTCATTCTCCTTTTAGATTTCAAAATATGTGGTTGTTACACGACTCTTTTATTACAAATGTTGAAACTAATTGGCATGCTGCCTTATTTCTTAATAATAATATAGTTGGTATGATTCATTTTGGCTTAAGCTGAAGCGGATTAAACAAAATTTGAATTTGTTGAATAAATGTGTTTTCATGAATTTTTTTACTAATATTGTTAATGCCAAGAAAGTTATTGAGTTGGCTGATATTAATTTTATGAATAATCCTAATGATGATAATAAGGTTTCTTTGAATGATGCCAAAGACAAATTAGTGGATCTTCAAGAATAAGAAGAAGTTTATTTGAGATAAAAAACTGGTTGTAAATTCTTAGTTGAAATTGCCCATCATAAAAAAGTTGCTAGTTATAGTCATATGATCATAACTCCTGAAGGTTTTCACTATGATTCTCCAAAAATTTTAGCTGAATATGGAGTTAATTATTTCAAAGATGTGTTTAACAAAAATTTTACCCCCGATTTTGATTTTTATTTCACTTTTATTTCTTCACTTATTTCTAAAGAGGATAACATTATGCTTACTAAATTCCCTTCTGAGGAGGAGATTTATTTAACTTTCAAAGATATGAATTTTTATTCTATTGCTGGGCCGGATGGCTATTCTACTAATTTTTTTTCAAAAAACATGGCATATCATTAAAGATGACTTAATCAATGTTGTTTTTGATTTCTTTAAAGTGAATCCTTATCCGAAAATTTTGACTTTGACTGCTACTATTTTGATTTCCAAAAGTGATGTTACTAATTTTTGGAGTGATTTTCATCCTAATAGTCGTTTCTCTTTTTTCAACAAACTTATTGCCACATTAATTATGTCTAGATTAGCTTTTATTAGAAAACAAATATAAAACTAAGACTGTAATGATCCCATAAAAAATTATAATATATTTAGAAAACAAATATAAAACTAAAAGAAATCAAAGTAAACTAAATAAAAACCATAGAAAATAATTGCAACTCTACATTAACAACTGAGAATCTTATAAGAAAACTTCCAGTAATAATCTCTGGTGCCACTTCCAAAACTTGAGCCTGTAAACCAAAGATAGTAATATGAGATACTCTTTGATCATAAATTCCATCATCAAATAACTTTTAAAAACCTCCATGATGTAGTTCCCCATGTAAAAGTAAGAAAGCACTAACGAGGGGAATAACCCCTCACAAACTTCTTAGTGCTTAGATCTGTCATCCTCCTTCTAGAAAAGTCTTCCACCGGTCCCAAAGCTTGTAGTTCTTTGAAAAGTTTATGCTTAGAACCAGAAGAATGATCCAAATTAATAGATGTTGATTTTCCTTTTACTAATACATGCTTTTTAAAATTCAGGTTAACTTCAGAAGAGGGAGTAATAACTTCAGGTAATTCCAAAGTAGTAGATCCACTTGAAACTTCCATATTATAAGGAGCTTTTATGTGAATAGCTAGAGGAAGTATTTTTAAGGGTTCAACCACACATTTTATTTCAGAACTAATGCCTTCCATTATTCCTTCCAGCAATTGAGAATGTTTGAATTCAATTTTTGAACTTTCCACCGAATCAGCAACTAGAGCTTTCACGGGAATAATTGAAGGAAGAGCTCTTATTGGTTCAGCAACAAATTCTTTTTTAGAACTAACTGCATCCTCTACTCCTTCCAGCAATTGAGAGTGTTTGAATTCAAATTTTGAAGCTTCCACCGGATCAGCAACCAACTCTGACTCAGCACTAACAACTACCTCATCTTCTTCCACAATACTTGTAGTTTTGAATTTAATTTTTTAATTATGAACGGTCTCCATAGGAAGAAAAGCATGTTCCAAAATTAAGCCATCAGAGATAATCTGGAAATTGATTAATGAAGTTCCTTTAATCTGATTTTCATCAAGATTTCGATCAATAGGACAATCAACATCCTTACTAAAACTTTTATCAAAATCTGCTTTGTCAAAAACTTCAACTAAATCATCTTCCAAATTATCATTTTTATCAAGAGATAACACACTATGTTTATTGGAAATTATAAGATCTGGTAGAGAATCTGCATCATGACTTTTAACCGAATTTCTCTTAACACTTTTTTCCCTTTTTTTGGATTTGAATTTCACGTGCATCCAAGGCCCATAGGAATTATCTTCAACTAGGAGTGAATTTTTATCAAGCAAATCTAGATTTTGAAAAACATTTGGACATACCGAATCTTTGTGTCCAATTCTTCCGCATTTGAAACAAATAGATGATAAATTTTTAAATTCAAATTTCTGAAAAAATCTACCATAAAGGCCTTCAACCAAGGTACCATAAGTGAGCTTCAAGTTCAATTAAACCTGAATGCAAGCTCTAGTGAATTTCTTTCTCGCCCATCTAAACATGTTGCCATCCAATAATAATGGAGTCCCGATTCTAGAAACAATTCTAGTAATATTGATTTCATTCCAACAATGTAATGGCAAATGAGGAAGACGAAACCAAATAGGAGAAGAAATCCCATCCAAGGAATTAGGAGAAAACTTGTTTGGCCATCTATCTAGACCAATGACGAATCCCCCCACAAACCAAGGACCTCCATTAAGAACTTCCTCCATTGCTTCATGTGACTAAAAAGAGCATAGAAACAAATCTAATCCAAGTGAGGTTATATTAAATCCTCCAAATTTAACCCATTGCCTCTTTAATTCAATAGCACAATTTAAAAAAGGCAAGTTTTTACAAAGAATCTTCACCACCAATGAATTCCTGAAAACATGAACATTGGCTTTTTCATTTTCCAAGTCAAGTTTGACCACATTTGCTTCTTTATTTCCATTATGAACTTCATTCAAATTTATTTTAATATGTAGTTTTCTAATCCACACATTAGAATTGTCCAATCTAGATGAAGATACTGGATTTTTGATATTAACATCTCTAAGGATGGTATTATAAATACCTTTATCATCCTTCAAAAAATTATTATCAATGCAACCTGATGAAGAAGACACCATATCATTTGCTTTAGGGATAAAAACTGACATGGGTGAAATAGACTTACTTTTCAAACATCGATGACTCCTTTTCCTTTACCTATCTCGGGCAAAGACTTTCGCTTAGAGACCAAATCTCCCTCTCTAATCACTAGAGGAGAGTTCAAAAAACAAGTATTCCGAGGTGAATGAAAAAATACCTTTTGTATCCAACGTAGTTCGACGTGTGGTAGATCTAAAGGTGTTTGTGTTCCGGTCATCCAAGGATGACTGGCCACTTTCTTCCATCTTCATTGTTTGCAGCTTAAAAGCTTCTTCAAAATCCTCTCTTTCATCATCTGAAAATTTATTTTATTTGTGCTAAATCTATATCTCACCATAGAATCATCTCTATTCAGGAGAGATTTGTTTTTTTGCATAAGAATTTAACTCTTAAATACTAGGAACTCCTCTTTGTAAGGGTAAAAAGATGTCACATTTATTTGGGGATATTTTTTCTAAAATTAAAAATTATCTACTTGGGCTTTTAATTTCCTCTCTTTTGGGGGAAGATTAGTGTTAATCAAAAGATTTCTTTGCTCTGTGCCTATCTACTTATTTTATACTTTGTTTTTGATTGTGAATACATGTAATATACTTAAAAGAATCTTCAACAAATTTCTGTGGGGTGCCAAAGAAGGAAAATCTACTATTAATTGTGCTTCCTGGCATAGATGTTCTGGTTTGAATAATGAAGTTAATTTATGTTTTAAGAACATGGATGACAAGGCTCATAGCTTTTCTTATAAAATGTGGTTCAATTTTATATCTAAGAAGAGCCTTTGGTGTAAGTTCATGATCACGAAATGCTATGTCGGCAAACATCCTCTTAAATGCTTTTTCAAAAAAGGGGATTGTTTCAACTGGAAAAGGCTTTATTTCATTGAATGGGACACTAAAAATTTCATCCAGTGGGGGTTGGGGAAGAGTGAAATCTTTTCTTGGCAAGATAATTTGTTAGGTTTTTCTTATATTAATTCTTTTCTCAATACTCATACTACAAGTTCTTGTAAAGTTTCTCAATTTATTTATGAGGGAACTTGGAATATGGATTATCTTACTAATTTAATTCCTGATTTTGTCATCAATCTTATCCTTAAAGTTCCTTAACAACTTATGGTGGGGAAGAAATGTAGTGCCGCCATGTAGATTTTGATTTCTCCTATTTTGTAATTGAATACTATAATGAGAATAAAGTACAGTCTCAGGAGATTGACATAATATTTTTTAATGGATTCAATATCAAAATAGGGTTTTGAAAAAAGAAATTTCTATGAACAAAAAAATTTTAAAAAATAACATATCATCATGAACATGAAATTCTAGAGAATGAGTTTAAAAATAGAAATATATGATTTTTAAAAAGTTAATCCATTCCTTTATTTAGGTGTAAAAAACAAGAATATTATATCATCTTAAAAAATGAACATAACATTCTTTAAAACACCCAAAAGAAAAAATGAATTTAATAAAATTCATCATTTCTAAAATTGAATATAATAAATAGAATATTATATTACCTGGAAATATAATAATAATATTCTATAAGTATATTTAAAATTAGAAATGAGGTTTTTTTAAAAGATATTTGCATTCACAACGATTTTTTCATTATTTTGTAGGAATAAAACAAGTTTTATTTTAGTATGGGGTTCTCAAATCCATATAGGGGCAAGCCCTTATTATTAATTACATCTTAGGAGGGATGCTACTGAAAAAACTCTCGATTAAAGTAGTGATTTCATACCCTTTGACTATAAAGTAGAAGACAAGGAATAGAAGTAAGAATTTTTCAAGAAGAAAGCTCAATGTTGAACAGTTTTTAATAAGTCAAAGGAGGAAAAGTAGGAGGTGCCGGATTCCGAGAAGCTTAGAGGCAACCTCAGTCTACCCTATATTGGGCTTTACATTTTAGAAGAGAAATTTTTATGTTTGACCTTATATTTTAATAGGAGGTTGGGATTATATTCCTAGAGGGTGAGGATGTAAGATTGAAAAGGAAAATCTTCCTCAGAACCTAAATCTAAATTGGGTACTACAAAGTAGTGACCTGAACCAATCTAATAAAGTGCAAATCAAGACTTACCCCGGCCTGGATTGGGGAGCCAGCTAACCACCTAGGTGCTTTAAAACCATGTGTAAAGTCTCTTTAAGAAAGATGGGTAGCGATGTTGCTTAAAGTTTAAGGAATTGGAGGCCGACATCTAAGAAAGATCCTAACTGACTGCTCAACTTATGTAGGAAAGATGATGGTTAAAAATAAAATGCAATTAATATTTTATACTCTTTATAATTTGTATATAATGCAATGAATGTTAATTTACACAAATGCATAAAATGAGTATAAAGCAATTTTAAAATTAGGCTTAGAAAATAGGTTTTTTCCTATAGATTGCACAACATCCCCATTACAGAACTGCATCCTCATAGGCTAGGTGGTTTGCAAGAACCTACAGGCAGGAGATGCCTAAAAAGGAAGAGAAGGTAATAACATGCTTATGCTTAATCTCGGAGGTCACGAGCTTACTTGTTAGAATGTTAGATTAATTATGTGAGTCAAAAAATTTTATTAGAGTGAGAACTAAAAAAATTTGGTTCATACCCTCATAAAAACTCTAATCGTATTCAGGCTAAAACAAAACACGAGATGCAAAAAAATATAGAAAAATAGGTAATTCTACAGCATAAATAATGTAAACAATCAAATTAAATAATCCGAAATATAATATCCAATGTCCATATGACAAGAGCCATTTTATTTACACCTAGAATTTGCTGAAAAGTATAGTGGTCGAGCACTACTAACAACAAACCCGGATTCTAATCCTAAGACTTACGTAAGTGATTTTATCTTCATTTCTTCATCTTCATTTCTTCATCTTCATTTCATAATTTCTTCTTCTACATGCTCCTTGGATATGTAGGATTTGAATATCCAAATGAAAAAAAAGTCATCGCCAAAGGAGTATTTTCTTTTTCCATTGGATATTAGAATCAACCTAACCTAGCTTCCCAAACAAAAGGGAACACTCCCCTAAAGGTTATTCTCTTTTCTTTGGATTTGAGGTTGGATGTGATATCCCACTTCTAAATTACTTTCACAACACTTTAATTTAACAAAATTACATTTACATTTCATTTACATCCCAAAAAGAGAAAGAAAATTTAGACCACCTATGGGTTATCCTAAGCATTTCATAATAAAATCATTCTGAAGCAGTAATACATTTACATTTAAATTAAGTTTCATTAATCATACTTGGCCACACACTTTTTTTTTTTGAGGGATAAGCATCTAAAGCACCTATAACATTTATATAATTATTAATCAATTAGCCCCCTTTTGTTGCCCTACACGAGTGTAGCTACCTATAGAAAATTCTGTGAACAACTAGATCGCTCCTAACCTATGAGTAATATAATAGTCAATCAAATCACATCACTGAGAGTGATAAAAGTAAATAAACACACACATTAATTACAAATAGTATGTAGTGAAAACCGAGAAAGCCCGTCACACATCAATAAGAAAGTAAATGCCAGCCTAACCTAAAGCTAGAGTCGGTTATACTAACAAGCAAGTCTAAGTGTGTGCAGTAGGCTGTACAGTTTTGATATGTCCTAAATAATTTATTGGTTGAAGTTTTCTAACTGATTGAGTTTAGTTTCTTGAAAGGACAAACGAAATTTTATGTTCAGGTTTAACTTTTAATATCTTTAAAATTTTTTGCATTTATTTTAGGTTGAATTTTAATTATTAAGGTTTATTAATAATATTGGTTCTTTAGTGTATTTAAATTAATCATTTTTATTATTTATATTTTTTAATTTAACTATTTATTAAGTTTTAATGATATATTAGATTTTAAATTATTTCTTAATTTTAAAATAATTTATTGAGTTTTTAATGGTTTATTGAAGTGCTAATGTTTTATCAAATTTTTAAGGATTTTATTTAATATCTCAATGATTTGTTAATTTTAAATGATTTATTGAATCCCTAATTAATTTATTAAATTGTTAATTATTTATTAAATTTTGAAAGATTTGATTACTTTTTAATTATTTATTAAATTTTTAGATTTATTATCATTATTTTTATTTATTCAAATTATTTTATTGATTAGAATTTATTAACTTTTCAAAAAAAATTTATTTAAGATTAGTTTTTTTATAAGTTTATGATTTTCTTATTTTGTCAAATTATGTTAATTCTATTTGTGATTTCAATATTCAATTACATATTTATTTTATTTTTAGTTTAAGGGTTGATTTAATTTTATTAAACAATATATGTTATTTATCATTTTATATGATAGATTTATATTGGTCAAAATTACTGTTTATATTTATAGATTCTAATTCTTAAGAGAGACTTTTAATGATTATTTGATTATTATTCAGGGTTGATTGTATTTAGATTAAGGGTATTCACTAATCCTTAGGTGAGGTGTTACTAAGTTTTCTATGTTTTATATTTCTATCCTAATGCATCCAAAGTCTAAGTTTTCTAAGACTCAGCAATTAATTTTTGTCCTTAATTATCGCTATTATTATTTGGGATGAAAAAGTTTTTTATCAGTAACCCTTAAGACATTGCACACATGTAAAAGGGGTTTATGGATCTAAAATAAAATAAAAATAAACATAATAAAATTGAAGTTACTATAGGGACCTTAAGGAGAAGGGTTTGCACAAACCACATCAAGGGCCTCCTAGGAGTTTTTTAAGTTTTAAAATACTTATAGTCACCTAGAGCTACGACCCGGAGGTTCCACCCATAGCACCTTCACCCTGTTAGATGCAGGCGACTGGCACCTTTAGTCCCTTGTCCTTTTATTCACTTAACTTGTACCATGTCTCGTAGTTCATGTAAGTGAAGAAGAGAAAACATGTATTAGAAGCGCATTTAATAATTAATAATAAAATATTTTAAATTTACTAAAAATTAAATGTACCTTTCTTTGAGCTTGAACACCAGTTTGTTGTTTTCCTTTTGAACTTTTCATTTAGTAAAGCGTGCATTACATTTTTCCAACATTTATCCTGAGTCATAGGAAAGGGGGAGTAGAAGGGGGAGAAAGAAAGGGGCAAAGATAAAGGGAAGTGTTTTATGTTTCTCAACACTTCCATTTTCTAGAAAAAACCTAAATAAATCATTCTCTACCAAAAATTACCTTTTCACACATACAATCCACTTTCACTAGCTTTCTCTAAAACTCACACACTTCCACTTTCAAGATACACGCTTCTCACTTTTTCAAAATCCACACTTTTTTACTTTTCAAAACACTTTACCCTTTCAAAAAATACACTGCACTTTTCAACCATTCCTACGCAATACACTTCACTGGTACACACACAAGTTCACCACATCACCCTTTCCAAAACACACACAAGTTCATCACATCACCCTTTCCAAAACACACAAAAGTTTACCACATCACCCTTTCTAAAACACACAAATTACACTTTTACACACAAATGCAAATCACTTTTCTTAACTAAGCCAAACTCTTTACTTTTCACTTACGCATTTCATTTTCCAAAAATTTCCATCTCATTTCCCAAAATCACTTTTTATCTTTCAAAACACACACTTCATTTTCTAATATTCACATTTTCTATTTGGAATAAATAATCATTTATAATGAAAGTAAAATTTTATACCATCACACAACGTATATATATTTTTTATTTGAAGTTGCCAGTATAGTATGCCATATGCCACATGCAACTAAAAACACTTGAAGTCCTCCCAAATGTCCAAAACTCTATTAGGCATCTTATGGATAGCCTTAGTATTATGGCCAAGAAGTCTAGTATTATATGCTCCATCACCTCAAGTAGACATGACACCCGCTGTAGTTAAAGCACAAGTATGAAACTCAGCACATATAACATAATCCACATTGCATAATACTAATGATTCAAGTAAACGAGGTCGGCTCATATAATTATAAATTCCATGCCAAATTTTATCACCACATTCTATTTAATCTTGTTGATTCTAGAATAAGTTGTTTGACCTAAACTAATGACCCAAGGCTAACCAAGAGGGTGGTGAATTGGTAATTTAAAAATTTAACCCTTTCTTTAATTTTTAAAAAAGATAGAAACCGATTAATGAACTTGTGCAAGTTGATTTTAAAGTTATTCAAAAATGATTTTTCAACCACCAAAAAAAGAAACTTGAAGTATAGTAAATAAGTAGTAGAATTAAAAAGTCATAAAGGTTTATTGTGCTTCGGTCAAATACAACCAACATACACTCCCTGAAGTCTCCAACTTCTGGTATTGCTCTATACCAAAGTGACTCTCCTTTTAGGCGGAGAAGCCTTTATAATACTCTTTTCCACCAATCCCAAATGCAATAGAGAACCATCATCCTTTTACACTCTCCAAGGGTAGGCAGAGAACCTTCATCTTTCACACTTTCCAAGTGTAGGAAGAGAAACTTCATTCTTTCACAATCTCTAAGTATAGGTAGAGAACCTTCAGCTGTTTACACTTACCAAGAGTAGGCAGAGAACCCTCGGCTGTTTACACTCCTCGAGTGTCGGCAAAAAATGGGATCTTTTGAAAGATCTTCACACAAGAAATTTAGAAGGTTAAGAGAAAAAAGTGAAGAAGATACAAAATAACACATAGAGATCCATACCCTTGAGTAACCAAGTGAACTCTTGACACTCCAATAGGAAGTAATCTCCTATAAACACTCTCTATCAATCTCTCTCACTCTCTCCATCAATTTCCCTTTACCATTCACGATGAACAAGGGACAAAAAGATTAAAGGCCTTTTTTTAGTGGACCTTTTATAGAAAAGACATGAAAAATCATCCAGAAAACTGAAATTTTCAATTTTGACTGCCCACGATAATCCCGTAAGATCGTATTTTATACGTATGAACAATTCAAAAATGTTGTGTATGAACTCATTGTGAATTGGGATGAAATCATTTCATACCTGATCATCTTCTGGTACAATCTGTGTTCATCCAGAATGAACAGAAGAAATGTCGAAATGCGTATGTATGAATCAGCATGAAATAAATGAAAGCACACCAATACCATTCATCCCGATACAATTGATAAATATCATCCGTACGAACTTCATTCGTGCAAACTCTAGAGCCAATCATCCCGATACAATAAAAAATTATCATCCATATGAACTATGTTCATGCACACTCCAGAGCCCATTGCCTCGGTATGATCAAAAATTGTCATTCGTATGAAATTCATTCATGCATGCTCCAGAGCCAATCATCCCAGTATGATCAAAAATTATCGTTTGTAAGAATAGTGTTTGCGGTTGAACTAGAGGAGATCATCCCGATACAGATAAAAAATATTATCCATATGACTAGTGTTTGAGGTCAAACTAGAGGAGATCGTCCCGATATGAACAAAAAAATCTTCCATATGAATAGTGTTCGAGGTCGAACTAGAGGAGGTCGTCCTAGTACGAATGAAAAATATCATCCATATGATATATACTAAGAGAATTTTTTGACATTTTTTCATTTGCACCATTGCTCGTTGGGGAAAATAACCGACTAGATCATTCTGTATGAATTAATTTTTTGCAGTATGATCAGTTTAAAATTATAAATTTTAGAACTCTCCCCCAGTGTGTGTGTGTACTCAGTTACTCAATTACAATCACACTCTCTTAGACTCAAAAAAATGAAAAATACAAACTTAAAAATAGAAAAATTCTAAATTAATTTTCATTTAAAGTCTTTAATAATCCGAAGTATTATTTTCCCGAAATGTTAGTACACACAAGAGAAAAACAATTCTTCCAAAATGTGTTAGGAGAAAATAATAATCAAAACAATAATATTTAGAATCATCAAAAACATAAAAGTTACAAGAATATCAAGCATGCAAAGCTAACTAGCAACTCTCTCAATACATTCTTCACTCTATGTAAATACTTCTCATGTCGAGTAATAAGGGCACCATTCTTGAAGCCACTAATAATTTGATGAACATCTATAACGGCATTAGAATCTAAAGCTTATGGAAGTAGGGAATCTACTTTTAATCAAAGAAATTTATTGTGAACATTTGATGAGATTCCTTCACTCCAAACCTCTCCTTAGATGTAGACATCACCCAATAAATCAATTTCATCTTATATAGCAGCATGATTAAAGCAACTGGTGTATTTGAAATACTATCTTTACTAACATTTCTAGTGCTAATTTTTAAATGCATATTTGAATGATATTTTAAGCATCACCATATGAACAAAAACTTAGAATAGAATCTCAATCCTGCTTGCTTGCGAGAGGAAGTCAACGGTCTGAGGCAGGTACGGAGGTGTCGGTCCTTCTGGAGATGCAAATAGAGAGGGGCGTTCTGCCTTGGTGTCATAAAAAAATTAGAGGAGATAATGGGGCTACTAGCTCCAATAATTTCATGAAAGAAATGAAGATGGAGGATGGCTTGCCTTCGGCTGAGGCATACGAACTAGTTGGATGGATTTAGCGATACCAAGAGGGAGATCACCTAAGTCTTCTTATGTGAGAGAGGGAAGCGATGGGAGGGGGATTTCATGAATTAGAGAGGGATGTACCTGGGGACATTCAACCTTCTTCCTTGCAAATCGGAGAGGGAAACTGTGTGTGGGGCAGTTGCGAACTGGGAGCAGATGGGTGTGTGGGATTCAATTTTATGAATTATAGGGAAATGGTGAATGTGTGAACAGACCTAATTGCACCCTCTGTTTTTCATCTTAATTCAAATCAATGACTAGGATCTATGAATTTATTTAAAATAATTTCTGTTGATTATTTTAGTCATGGTAATAATCAATTTGATCAAATTAAGTCTATATAATATCAAGTTTAATGAATACTGATTTTGATTTTATTTTATTGAATTCAAAATGTTTAATTTAATTAATTTATCCCAATTAATGCTTTTGTTGGTCCAATAGATGTCAGCACTGCTATCATGATAAAAATTCAAGCCTTAAAGTTTGGGTTACAATTATGTATTTACTTAGGGATTACTAATGTTTGGATTGAGATGGATGTTATGCTTGTGATTCATTATATTATTTAAAATTATATTATGAATCCTTCTTATTTCTATATTATTAGAGGGATTAAGGAATGCTTAGCCCTTATCAATTACTTTATGTCTCACATTTATAGGAAAGGCAATGCTGCTGCTAATTTTCTAACATATTTAGGTTACAATTTGATGGATTTTTTGGAACATGTGGAATCTTCTCTGATGGGAAAACTATTGGGTTTAACTAGACTTGATCTTATGGGTATGCCTTATGTAAGATTTTCTTAGTTTTATTTTCTTCAAGAATTGAATTTTTATAAAATTGTGATCGGTGGCATACGCTCAGTTAGAGAGAGATGATCCAAGATTTCAAGAGAGAAAGGTTCTTATTTTTTTGAATTCCTCCAATCCTATATTCCCATTTTGGGTGAATGGTGGTGGAGGGACAACGATCATCGCCTTCTAATGACCTAAAAACCTCCATCCGATAATCTTCGAGGTTTATTAGTGATTTACACGATGGATCCAAAAGCTTGAGTATTAACGATCAGGAGATTAGGATTGAACAACATCCTTTGGTCATTAATGAGGGACGACTTTCTCTTATGTATGAAGAAGTTTTGGTGATGGGAAAGAGGAAGGAAGTAGCTGAAACTATTCAGGAAAAGTGTTTGGCGGATACTTCTTCACCAATTAAGAATTTATTGCCTGGAATGGCAAACAACTCGGATGCCTCTTCTTCTATTGGCTTCAAATTAAAGGTTAGCAGATTCTCTAATTCTACTATTACTGATAACAATGTAGAAAATTAGGGATATTCAAATTTTAATTTTAGTATATTAAAGCAAGATAAAGATTTGTTGATTGCTGAAGAAATGCCAATGGAAAGAGGGATGAAGGTGATACCAGAAATTGATAACAGCAAAATTGAATCAATAAATAAGTTGTTTAAGAGCCATCATATCAAAGTAAATTATGTGAATCCAGATCAGGTTGAAGCAGCTAATGCAGATGTGGCTAAATTGAATATCGAAAAGGTATGTGAGAATGTAAAGCTACTTCAAAAATCTCTAGGGGTGAAAGTGTTTCGAAAAAATTTCCATTTTCTCTTTGTAGCATTGAGCTAAGTAGACAATGGGATAGATTTGGTTCGTTTCATCTTACATGATTGGGTATAGATTGTATTTTATGTTCATTTCAAACTACTCAAATCATCGAGGAAGTTTTGAGTGGTGGTCCTTGGTATGTGGGTGGACATATTCTAGGGATGGATAAATGGACACCACAATTCTCCCCAACTTCATTAAAAGGGTTATCCTCACCAATTTGGGTAAGATTGCCGCATTTACCTTTGAATTGTTGGGATGAGGTTAATGTGAGGAAGATCATTTAAAAGATAGGAATTCCATTATTCTTGGATGGAAAAATCTTTAAATGGGGAAGACGTGAATTTCCTAGAGCTTGTGTTCGTATTAATTTAGACAATAAATTATTCAATGGAATTTGGATTGAGGGTTTAAATGGAAAATTCTTTCAAAATGTTGAAGACAAGAAGATCCGATGCTTCTATTTCAAATGCGATAAGATAGGTCATAAAATTGATAAGTGCCCGATTGTTCTTAAAGAAGATCAACTTGGAATCAAGAAATACTGAGAATAAAGGTTTGAATTATGAAGGATCATCTGATTCAATTTCTTTGGGTCATTGGATACATGTTAATTTCAAGAGAAGTAAAAGAAGAAAGAATTCTCAAAAATAGAATTCTGCATTTAAGCCTTTGTTGGGAGAAGTGATGCTTCCCATATTCAAAAGGATTCTAATAACAAGTATAAAGTGCAAGCATTTGCTCTAATGCTAGTATTGAAACACAAAATTAAAATGAGCAAATATGTTTGCATACTACTTATTCAAATCCTAAAGGAAAAGGTTCAGTTTCTAATAATGTTTTTGTAGAAGCCGGTGATGTTAAAAAATATTTCAGGATAGATGTTGATTCTATTGACATGTCTATTCTTCAAACTGAGCTCTTTCAAGATGATGTTGTATTAGTTGTCAAAGAAGGGAATTCTGGAAAGCTACTTGATCGTGTGAATGTTGCAGGTATTGAGAAAAATGATCAAGCTTCTGACATTATCAACTCAAATGCAGCCGATTCTTTGGTTGTTAAAGATAATGGAAATATCATGGAATGTTTGATTGAGGATGGAAAATTTCATTTGCCACCTAAAATAGTTAATAATAAGAATAAGTCAAATAAAGATTTGAATTCTATTGGGTCTATCAAAGCTAGTCTTAGAGGAAAAATTGGATCTTCACCATTCAAATCTTGAGCTTATGAAGGGTGTTGATGATAAGTACCAAACTAGAGGTGATAAAGTCTTGGAGGAAGTTAGCTTTCTGCGGGTGTATGTTGTTATACATTCTAACAATGGTGTTATCTTTCAATGGGAGGTCTTATTTTATAAATCTTTTGAGCTTCTTGGTTGCTACATTGGAAGTCAAGGAGTGGTTTTTTTTAAGAAGGTGGAGTTTGTGAAGATCTAGTTTTCTACAAAGACTGTAGGATCTTGTTTACATGTATTGCTTTCTTTTATTAGTTGTTATTTTATTTCCATTTTTGTTTAAAAATAAGTATGAGTGAGTATTTGAAAAATGGGGATAGATTAAAGGTACTTAAGAAGCTTTCTAGTATTTATTTTTTACTTAATTGGGAATTCTATGATGTTAATCAACCTTTTTGGTTGTTTAATTCTTGGTATCCCCTCCACCCCAAATGGTTTAAAATAAGAAGTGTAGACTCTTATTTTCTTTATGAAATTTCACGTCCTTCAAAAATATTTCATGTGCTTGTTTTTCATTTAAATAAGGCTTCCATATTTTTAAAGGATTACCAAGAGTTTGTAATAGTTTTTTATTTTAGTGCAATTTGCATCTTCTTAAAAAAAGCAATTGGATTTTACCTCTGCTATATTATTTACTATGAAGCTGATTTATTAAT
This sequence comes from Dendrobium nobile, assembly GCA_022539455.1. NCBI lineage: Eukaryota > Viridiplantae > Streptophyta > Magnoliopsida > Asparagales > Orchidaceae > Dendrobium > Dendrobium nobile. The sequence continues at coordinate 41,981,553 of CM039729.1, read as the reverse complement.
GTTGGTGTTTTACTACTGTGATGTTACTATACTGTTGTGCTTGGTTTGGTCCTAGCAATTATTGGAATAATTCTATTATGGATTTCACTCTGTTTTATTGCTCTCTTGTCCTTTGGTGGAGTATTATAGGTTGTTTAGCTAGGTTTCTGCCTTATCTTAATTTTGTGTATTATTTTGTGTATGTTGATTCTCCAGTGGGGGGGGGGGGGGGGGGGGGGGGGGTTGTCCTTTTGTCCAATTTTTGTTCATCTGGTTTAGATGGGGTGATTGTACTGGCATCTCAAGTTTCTTATATTCTGTATCCTTTGTTCATCTAGGTTAGATGGGATGACTTGAGTTGGGTTTTTGGCTCTGTTTCTTTCTTATGGGGTTTCAAGATTGAGTTATCTATTTTAGGTGTTTTAGTTTCTACTTTGTCCATAGTATGGATCTATCTTTCATTTAGGGTTCTACTGTGTGGGGTTCTTTTCTTGTGTCACCTTAGGTTTCTTGTATTCTGCATCCTGTTATTTCCCTGTTTATACATTTGTCGATTTCCTATGTTGCTTTGGATCAGCTTGTTCAGGGAATAGATTTGAGTGACAATTAGGGTTATCTCATGATGGTGCAAATCCTTTACTTATGAGCTATGATCCAACTAATGATTTTAGTTATGTGGCTATAGTGTTCTCTTTTACAGATACTACAATTTATGGTTTTTAATTATTTTTGACCATCTCCTTCGAGGCTTAATTCTAAGTATTTTTTTGTTTTGGATTGTTAAAAATTTGGGTCATTTCTATAGTTATCATAGCCCGAACTTATTTTATGAAGTTAACTTTTTGCTCTATTATAATTATATTGTATACAACAGCTCTGCTATCTTGCTTGATATTAGCCAATCCATTTGGTTGCTATTATTGTTTAGTTATATCTATGGGAAGTGTAAGGGCTATTTGAATACCATTATCACTTTTAATTATACTATTTTGGAGAACTATTTCTTATTCTAGTTTTAGATCTTTTGGATTAGTTTGTTTTATTTCTTTAATTAATTATCCTTTTGCATTAATATTTTATCTAGTCTTCTTGTATGCATGTCCTTCAGATTTTTGGAGACTCGTTCTCATTTTGTGCAGGATCAGTTTTTTGTTGGGAAGGTGGTGCTGGTTGTGTTCATTTATTCCTTTCCCATATGGGTTTTTAGAATTTTAATAGGTTGCTTTATTGTTGTCCTTAGATGGGAGATCAGGTTCTTAGGATCATTTTTGTTCTCTCTTCTACCTCTTTAGAGAAGTACCGAGATGGAGGTCACTTTAAGGACCCCGCATTTCTATTTTCAAATTAACTCGTAGGTGTATTGGTGGGTTTTAACCTAAAAAAATGATTAACCCCAAAGCTAAGCCCTATATAGAAAACATTATACCCAAAACCCTAAACACTTATCACTAAAACATTGACCCGAAGCCCTAAAAACCATTAAAAAACCTTAAACCAAAAAACCTAATACCAAAGCTAAACCTAAATTATAAATCCTAAAATTGTAATTGTAAACACTAAACCATATACCTTAAACCAAAAATAGTAAAGAAAAAAACCTAAACTAAAAAAAAAAAAAAACTAAACCCTAATTAAAAAAATCATAAATTGAGAACCCTAAAACTCTATTATGCAAAACCTTATCTATACATATAAGAATTCAAACCATAAAAATAGTATCTTAAACCTTAACTTTTAAGCTTAAACCTTACACCCTAAACAAAAAAACCTAATTTTAGAAGAAGAGAGAACGTCCAGGAATTTTGGAAGATTTCAAATTTTACGATATATTGCTGTCGTCGTTGATGGTGAAAGAGGGTCGCCGGTCATCTTTAGATGACAAGAACACCTTATCCTTAGCATCTGCCATGAGTCTAACTTCGTTGGACACAAAAGGTAGATTTTCTTTCAACCGTAGCTTCTCTCGCAATTCCTACTTCAAGAATACGCCTTTGGTAATCAAAGATGGTGGTTCTATTTCCAAACTGATGATTTTTGCCTGATGGAGAGAAAGGAAAAGAAGTTATTTCCTATTTGGATAGTAAGTCGATTTCATCTATTTCGCATTGTCCAAAATTGGATTCCTTATCTAATTCAACTTTTCTTTCTAAATCAAATGATTTGGAGACTTCATCTTCAGGTTCCAAAATAAAAAAGGATAGTTTGATGGAGAAAGGAAATGTTGTTGATACTATCATTCTTGGTGATGATAGTGTTAAAATTCCCTCTTCAAATTTCATTTTGGATAATTCTAATGTGTGGATTAAAAAATCACATATTAAAATAAATATGATGGGATTTATTGATGAAAATGAGGATGTAAATGTGGTCAAACTTGATACGGAGAATGAAAATGCCATTGTTTATGTTTTGAGGAATTCCTTGGTTGTTGAAATTCTTAGCAAAAATTCTCCTTTTTCAATCATTAGTCTTGAGTTAAGGCGACAATGGAGTAGATTTGGTGGTTTTCATATAACCTCGCTTAGATTAGATTGGATTTTGTGCTCATTTCAATCATCTGAAGTTGTGGAGGATGTCCATAATGGAGGTCCTTGGTATGTTGGGGACTTTATCGTTGGTATAGACAAATGGTCTCCTAGTTTCTCTTCTATCTCTATGGATGGAATTTCTTCACCCATTTGGGTTCGTCTACCTCATTTGCCTCTTCATTATTGGGATGAAACTAATATTATTAAATTAGTTTCTAAAATTGTAACCCCTTTATTTTTAGATGACAACATGTTTAGATGGGTTAGAAGAGAATTTTCCAGAGCTTATATTCGGGTTAAATTGAATACTAAGCTCCCTTGTGGTATCTAGGTTGAAGGTTTGAGTGGAAAGATTTTTCAAAAAATTGAATATAAAAATCTTTTAACTCTTTGTTTCAAATGTGGAAGGATTGGACATAAAGATATTGTGTGTCCTAATGTCTCACATATTCTGAATCTTATTAATAAGGAAGTCCCAAAGAGTTTATCTCATGTTGAGGATGTTGCGGCTCTGTTGTCATGGATTATAATTTTGATGATAGCAAACACTCTTAATGACAACACTCTTATTTCTCTATGATTGCCTTATCTACTGACATTTCAGGTCTATACGATCAAACTGCAATTTGGAACCAGCTCAAGATTGGGTAGACTAGGTCTGAGTCTGTTTGTACCTTTTTTTCCTTTCTTGAGTCTATTGTATTTAGTGTGGCTCATGATGCTTTGTAAGTTGGGAGATTTTCAATTTATTCCCTAGAGTTTACTATTTTTGGTAACATCGTCCGGAATGATATTTATATCATCCAGGACGATCAGTTCAAAAGCAGAAACCCTAATTAGGGCATCTTCCTTAAGGCACCCGTCATTAAGCAGATCAGCCTGGATGATACTTATATTAGTTAGGATGATATGCTCAATTAAGAAAGAATCACTCGCCATGATCAGATTTGGTATTCTTTATTTTTAGGAAATCAACCAAGACGATATCCACATCGTCCAGGACAATCAACTCAATTATGCCTAAATTGATCTGGTAATTAAGGAAAGCTTTAAAGGCTGATTAATTTGATAACGTCATCTAAGATGATAGTATGATCAGCCAGGACGATGTCCTAGATTATTTACATTGGCCAGCATCTATTCCGGACAATAATAAGGATGATTGAAATCAATTTTAAACTAATCGGCAAGGATGATATCTTATCGTCCTGGACAATGTAACCAATTTTTTTCTGATAATCCCAAATTGTCTCGAGCTGATTGAGCTTAATTTATATTGATCGGCCAAGACGATATGCCTGTCATCCTGGATAATAAAATCGGCAACTTACATTAATGAGCTCATTTTGAGATCTTCTATTTAAGCTATGACATGACACTTGTGTTGCAAATCTATTTTCATGACTTATGTTTTGATGATTAACAAACACTATTGATTCTCTTGGACTGCCTGTTACTTCTAACTTTTCAGAAATTGAAGATCGGTCGAACAAACAAAGCCAGTTTAAGATTATGTTGGATAGGGTTGAGTTAGTCTGTACTTTATTTTTTCTCTTCTTGAGTCTATTTGTAATGTTCAAAGAGACTGATGCTAAGTAACCCTACACACACACTTGAGAGACTTAGAAATTCTGTTTTTACTCAAATCGACCAGGACGATATTTACATCATCCTGGATAATCTAGCTTAAAATAGAAATTCTAATCAGGGATTCTTAATTATGGAAGCTGTCATTAGCAAATCGGCCTGAACGATACGTGTATCGGCCAGGATGATAGGATCAAAATAGAAAGAAATTACCTCCATAAACAATTAAGGTATTCTGTATTTTTGGCAATCTGCCAGGACAATCTTATATCGGCCTGGACGATATTCATAATTATGCCTTAATTGATCAGACAAATCAAGGGAGTAATTAAGGATGATTGATACGATCACATCGTCCTGGACAATCGCAAGATCAGCCAGGATGATTTATTCAAAAACCTTAGTTACTTCTGGACGATAAATATCAGCCAGCACAAATTCAGGGTGATGCTCTGGATGATTTTCATCTGATTTGAACTGATCGGCCGAGACGATCGTGAGATTGGCCTGGACAATCAAGCTAATTTTCAATCATCCAGTTTGCATTCAGGGCGATGCTCTGGCCGATCTCATGGAATTTGTACTGATCAGCCAGGACGATGTCCATATCGTCCTGGACAATATTGTCGGCAACTTACAATTAATGAGCTCCTTTGAAGTTCTTCTATTTAAGAGCTCTTGTTCAACATTTTTGATGATCTTTTGCTGCTGCCTTGTCCTAAGAAGACCTTGAGGAGAGAGAGAGAGAGAGAGAGAGAGAGAGAGAGAGAGAGAGAGAGAGAGAGAGAGAGAGAGAGAGAGAGAGAGAGGATCTTGTGAGGGGGAGCTTGTGAGAGCTTTCATAAGGGTTGCATCAAGGATCGCTCTGCTTCTTGTTCGTCTAGAGTTTCTCATCCGTGAAAGGGTCGGTAGAGGTAAGGACTTAGCAACTGATAGTGGTTCTCTGTCAGCTTCAAGAGGAAGCAAAAGGAGATTGGTTCTCTGCCTTGTCGGGGTGGCAAAAAGAGGTTCTTTGTAAAGGCTTCTCCGCCTAGCTGTGGGGGCTAAAGGAGAGTCACGATTATAGTGCAATACTCGGAGGGCGCCTCCAGGGAGTGGACGTAGGTCGAGTTGGCTGAACCACTATAAAACTCTATGTTCTTGTTTCTTTCTTCCACACTTTAAATTTTTGCGCTTATTAAACTTGTGGTGTGATTTTAGCTTATGAGATTTTACTTCTTTGTGAAAAGAATTTTTAAAATACCAATTCACCCCCCCCCCCCTCCTGGTTAGCTTGGGTCAATTCTACAGGGCTTAACATCCCTAACGAACTTTCAAGTGGTATCAGAGCAGGATTCATAAAAATTGAGTTTGAAAACTTTTTGAATTTTGATCCATGGCTAACTTTTGAAATCGTAATACACCGGAAGGGTATTCTATTACCCGACCACCTTTGTTTGAAAATATCCCATTTGATTTTTGGAAAATTCGCATGTATACTTTTTTACAATCTACTGATTATCGCATGTGGATGCTTATTACGGATGGTTACAGACCTCCAATTGGAAAACTTAATGGCCTTAATGTTCCACTTCCTTTTACTGAATGGACTTTAGATGATAGGGATCTGGCTCAACTAAATGAAAAATGTCTGAACTGTTTTTTCTGTGCTTTAAAATCTAAGGATTACATGCATGTTTCCACTTGCAAAACTGGTAAAGAAATTTTGGATAAATTGTGTATCACTTATGAAGGAACCAATGAAGTTAAACAATCCCGTTTAAACTTTCTCTTGCATGACTACGAACTTTTTCGTATGAAACCTCATGAATCTATTTCTGACATGTATACTAGGTTTACACAGATAGTCACTTCACTGCATGCATTAGGAAGAGAACTTTCAAACTATGAAAAAGTGAACAAGATTTTGAGATGTTTGCCTTCGTCATATGATGCTAAAATCACTACAATCACTGAATCTAAGGATTTAAACACTTATTCTATTGATAACTTACTTGGCTCACTCATTACTTACGAGTAAGGGGTGAATCAAAGAAATCTTGATGCAGGTGAGAAGAAAAAGGAGAAAATAGTGGCACTGTAGGCGCACAGATCGGACTTAGATTCTTCCGGGTTTGAGAGCGATGAAGTTGCCTTCATCTCAAGATAATTCAGAAACATTCTAAGGAAGAAGCAAAATCATCATTGTAGAAAAGGTAAGGATAACAAATATTCTAAAGGATCTTCTAATGTTGTTTGTTATGAATGCAGGAAGTCTGGACATATGAAAGCCGATTGTCCTACACTTCAAGATCACTAGAGCAAAGAAAAGGAAAAGGGTGAAGAGAAACCTAAGTTTAGGAAGGTCAAGAAGAGAGTCCAAAAAGCATTTTGGGCAGAATGTGGTACTGATTTCTCTGAGACTGAACCGAAGGAAGAGACAACAAACCTGTGCTTAATGGGGGAAGATCATATTGAGCAAAGCGATGATGAAGAGGTATGCAAACCAACCTATGTTGAATTGTTTGAGATTTGTGAGAAAATCTATGCATCATACAAAAAACTTAAGAAGACTCATGCTAACTTAAAATTGGAACTTGAAAATTTATAAAAAGAGTATGAAGTTATTCTTAAAGATCATTCAACGATTGATTCTAATCACGCGGCTCTTCTTGATGAATTTGATGATTTGAACAAAAAGTACTCAGAATTAATTGATGAGAATGAAGCATTAAAAGTTTCACACACCTCTCTTCAATCTGATTTCAAGAAATCTAAAGAGAAAGAGAAAAAATTGAGGGTTAAGAATGATGTTCTAAAAAATACGAACTTGAGGATTAAAAATGAATTGGATACACTTAAGAAAACTTGGATGATGCCTACTCTTGATCAAAAGCCAAGACCTAGGAAGAGGCATTATAACTCAAACCATTTAAGAAAACCTTTTCCTGGAGTTAGATATTTTTCTTGTGGCATGTTAGGACACATCTCACACACTTGCATTGTTCACCTACACATTGGGTGTGGAGACCTAAGGTACATGATTCACAGCATATCATACCTACATTGTATTCTACTTTTCCTAAGACAGTACACAAACAAATTTGGGTTCCTAAATCTGACTGTTGTTGAGTTTTGCAGGTGTTCTCTCACCAAAGACCTCGTGGGAGCATAGGATAATTGGACTTATGGAGGCTCGCAGCTCATAATTGCTTAAACTTGCTGCTTCATAATTTCTTGAAATATTTTTTAATTAGTTTTGTGTTATTTTTGTTGTGTGCTAGCTTTTTTTTGTTTTAGATTATTTTGTTTTCACTTTGCATTTTTGATTGGTTTTCTATATGATTATCTTTTTATGCTTTTAGATTTTAGAGATTTAAAGCCATTGATTATCATATCTAAATCGATTAAAGGTAGAAACACCGTTGATGGTTTCCCTCCCTCTAACCTCTTTTAGTGACATAATTTTCTTTTCTAGACAAAACGACTATCTCATATTTACAACTGGTTTTTGAAACTAAGATTCTTTTTATCTTGCTACAATAATCTATCTTGTGCATAATATCCAAAGTTCTTATATATTTTCAAGTTAATTAAAATCATGCCATTGCATTTATCACATGATTATGATTTTGTTTTGTGGCTTGTTCTTCCCTATGTTAGAGAGAGATCTCCTATTCTCTAATATTTGGAGGATATACTCACAACTAAGATATTTTTTAAAGGGTTTGTTAAAGTGTTTTTAGCTTGCAAGAATTAAAAAGGAAAGAGGCCAATGACGTCAAATTGAAAAGAAAACTATATGCACAAAAGTGTATCAAAAATCAAAAGATGCTCAAAGAGCCAATCAAAGTGATAAGAGGCATAAAATGAGCCCACTAAATGCAAGCTATCCTCTCTTTTTAAAACTTTTAAAACTTAGAGAACTCATTGGTTATTTGATGCTTTCAAAGGCTTGATTTCAAAGTTTGTTATATTGTTTATTAGATTTTTCTTTGTAACCAAGTTTTGATTGGATCTTCTTTTTACCCAGTAAAGTTTTTATAAGCTAGACCTTTTCTTTTTAAAAAAAGACGAATATTTCCCTGAAAGAAGTCCGAGCTAGGGATTAAAAGGATCGGATATTTTACCTTTTCAGATTTTGACTTGTTAACTCTTTAATCTTTTGAATCTCTAAAATTTAATTGTTTGGAAATTCATCATATGCTTTCTTTGCTAAAAACAAAAAAATTAGAAAAATTAAAAATAAAAAAATAAAATTATTAAAACTAAAAATAAGATAATTTTTTCCTTTCCTTCGCATTTTTTTTTCTGTCTAGTTTTTTAGCATTTTATTGTTGTTTTTAGTTATCTATTGTGAGTCATTTATTTTTGAGGGCTTTGATCATCAACATCTTTTCATTGGATTCAAATTTCTTGTCACATCGTCCTGGTCGAGTCTTATATCATCCTAGACGATAGGACAATTCCTTCAAAATTCCTTCTGCTGAACTTTTTCTGAGCTTTCTGTAACTCATCATCCCGGACGATCCTGTATCATCCTCGATGATATGATCGAACTCAATTATAATCTCTTTTGATCGTCTTGGCCGATACAATTTTCTTCTTGGCCGATGCATTTATGGTCATCATCCTGGCCGATAAATCCTGGATGATCCATGTGTCAGCACATTTAATTCCTTAAAATTGGCCCTAGACGATCCATTATTGGACAATCAGCCTGGCCGATCCACTGTTCATCCTGGACGATACATGTGGCACAGATTTAAAATGTTTTAACTTCGGCCGGTACGATCAATTATTGTGCATCATCCTGGACGATACACCTAATCGGTCTGGACGATCTACTTTTTCAACGGTCGTTCAGCTTGACTCCTCGGGATGATTGCCTGTGTCTAATCGTCCTAGGCGATGATCGGCCCGGACAATCGGACCGCCTTTTTGACCAATCGGCCTGTATGTAATTATTGTACTATATCGTCCTGGACGATTCTACGATCGGCCTGGAAGATATGGCCGTTTCTTTAAATTCAGACCATTCCAACCATGTTTTTCACCTAACACCTCTTCCTCTCTTGTGTTTTCTTACTGAGTTCTTGCTATGGCTGGTGGGAAGCGAGTTTGACAAGCTTCTGGAAGTTTCTCAATGGCTAATCTTGACCCTCGATTCAGGGAGGCAGAAGATCATGCAGCTTACCATCGCTACAAAGAATGTGGCATCACTCTTTCTAGAACAATCATTCCTGCCCACCTTTCATATTCGATAATGGATCTCTTTGCTCACACTTCTCTCTGTTTTATTCTTACCCTCGCTGTCTCTTTTTCTTCAAAACTTATCACCTTTTATATTATGGCCTATATAGATTTCAATGCTACTGATCTAATCTTTCGATACATTGATCATTTAACTACAATCCGTGATCCAGGCCATAGGAGGAAACCCAAGCTTGCTTTAGGACATCTCATAACCTATATTCTTGAAACCAAATACAATCTTCAATATCCTGGTCATCACGACCTTCAGCCTCCTTGCTACTCAAATAATTCTTTCACTATCCTTTACAGTACTCGTCTCCACCCAGGAGATGAGGAACCTAGTGGGGCTGAGGAGGAGGAGGCTCTCGCTCCCGCACCTGTTCCTGATCATACTCCTCTTTGCCAGAACTCTACCAGTTAGTGGAGAGGTTTGATCGAAGGGAAACCCGCTTCGACGCTTACGTTGCTGCACAGGAGCTGCAACATTCTGAGGACATGGCCCGCTACGAGCAGCACTGCACAGAGGACTTAGCCCATTTTGATAGCTACATTACTCACTAGTAGCAACAGCATGACCAGGACATAGCCTGGTTCAATGCTCAATTTACTATGCTAGCCAGTTACTTTCAGCAGCCACCTCCTACTTGTGTTTGCCATCATCAAAAAGGGGGAGATTGTTACAAATCTATTTTCATGACTTCTGTTTTGATGATTGACAAATACTATTGATTATCTTGGACTGCCTGTTACTTCTAACTTTTCAAGAATCAAAGATCGGACAAACAAACGAAGCCAGTTCAAGGTTGCGTAGGTTAGGGTTGAGTCAGTCTGTACTTTGTTTTTTCTCTTCTTGAGTCTATTTATAATGTTCAAAGAGACTTATGCTAAGTAACCCTACACACACACACACACACACACTTGAGAGACTTATAAATTCTATTTTTACTCAAATCGGCCAGGATGATATTTACATCGTCCTGGATGATCTGGCTTAAAACAGAAATTCTAATCAGGGGTTCTTAATTAAGGCAGCCGTCAATAGCAAATCATCCTGGATGATACATGTATCGGCCAGGACGAAAGGATCAAAATAGAAAGAAATTTCTGCCATAAACAATTAAGGTATTATGTATTTTTGGCAATCGGCTAGGACGATCTTGTATCGGCCTGGATGATATTCACAATTATGCCTTAATTGATCAGACAAATCAAGGAAGTAATTAAGGATGATTGATACGATCACATCATCCAAGACGATTGCAGGATCGACCAGGATGATCTATTCAAAAACCTTAGTTACTTCTGGACGATAAATATCGGCCAACACAAATTCAAGGCAATGCTCTGGACGATTTTCATCTAATTTGAACTGATCGGCCTGGACGATCGTGAGATCAGCCTGGACGATAAAGCCAATTTTCAATCATCCAGTTTGCATTCAGAGTGATGCTCTGGCCAATCTCATGGAATTTATACTGATCGGCCAGGACGATGTCCATATCAACATGAACGATATAGTCGACAACTTGCAATTAATGAGCTCCTTTGAAGCTCTTCTATTTAAGAGCACTTGTTCAACATTTTTGATGATCTTTTGCTACTGCCTTAACCTGAGAAGACCTTGAGGAGAGAAAGAGAGAGAGAGAGAGAGAGAGAGAGAGAGAGAGAGAGAGAGAGAGGGAGAGAGAGAGAGAGAGAGAGAGAGGATCTAGTGAGGGGGAGCTTGTGAGAGGTTTCACAAGGGTTGCTTTAAGGATCGCTCTGCTTCTTCTTCGTCTAGAGTTTCTCATCCGTGGAAGAGTTGGTAGAGGTAAGGATTCAGCAACTGATAGTGGTTCTTTGCCAACTTCAGTAGGAAGTAAAAAGAGATAGGTCCTGTGCCTTGCCGGGATGGCAAAAAAAGGTTCTTTGTAATGGCTTCTCCTCCTAGCAGTGGGGGCTAAAGGATAGTCATGATTGTAGTGCAATACTCGGAGGGCACCTCTGGGGAGTGGACGTAGGTCGAGTTGACCGAACCACTACAAATTTCAGAGTTCTTATTTCTTGCTTCCGCACTTTAAATTTTGGCGCTTATTTTTCTTGTGCTGTGATTTTGGTTTATGAGATTTTACTTCTTTGTGAAAAGAAATTTTAAAATACTAATTCACCCCCCCCCCCCTCTAGGTTAACTTGGGCTAGTTCTATAGGGCTTAATATCCCTAATGAACTTTCAATTTGGTAGCCATTGTAGCTTCGTTCTTTTTGGGGGAACTTGAAGAGAGAGCTTGAAAGGGAGTGAGGAACGGGTGAAGTCTGAGAGAGAGAGAAGATCCTGAGAAGGGGGACACAAGGGAGTATTGAGGGGGATTCCACACAGTTGCTCCGGGAGGCTTGCACCTTAATATCATTGAATTCAAGGCTTGTCTTGAGGGAAGTTCACCAAAAAACAGGATCTCTTTGGTGTCAAAGGACCCGGCGACTCGGCCGCACCCGAGAAGTTGGAAGTGATTTTGTAAGGGCTTCTCCGCCTAGCTGTGGGGGCTAAATGAGAGTCACTTTGGTAGTACAATACTTGGAGGGAGCCTCCAAGGAGTGGACGTAGGTCAAGGTTTGACCGAGCCACTATAAATCTGCTATGTTCTTTACTTTATTACTTCCGCATTTAATTTCGGCATTATTAATTTCTTTGTGGTGATATTAGTTTGAGCTTTGTTGTGCTTTGGTTAAAATTTTTTTTTAAAATTCCAATTCACCTCTCTTTTAGTTAGCCTTGGGACTGGTTCATAGGGCCTAATATCCCTAACGAACTTTCAAGTGGTATCATAGCGGGGTTTATAAAAATTGAGTTTGAAAACTTTTTAAATTTTGATCGATGGCTAACTTTGGAAATTGAAATACAGCGAAAGGATATTCTATTACTCGACCATCTTTGTTTGACAATCTTCCTTTTGAATTTTAGAAAACTCGCATGTCTACTTTCTTACAATCGATTTATTTTTGTATATGGCATATAATTTTAACTGGTTATTCATTACCATCATATGTTATAAATGGAATTAAAACTGATATTCATTTTCATCAATGAAACAGGGAAGAACAAACTAATGCTCAATTGAATGCAAAATATTTAAATTGCTGTTTATGTGCTTTAAATTCTGAAGATTTTATGTTAGTATCAACTTGCACTACTGGTAAAGAAATTTGGATAAACTACACACCATATATAAAGGCATTAGTAAAAGTAAGAAATCCAAGTTGAATATTTTAATGCATAATTATGAAATGTTTTGCATGAAACCTTATGAAACAATCTTAGACATGTATACTAGGTTTATTCAAATTATGACATCATTACATGTTTTAGGAAAGGAGTTTTCAAACTTTGAAAAAGTTAATAAAATTCTACGTTGTCTACTAGATAAGTTTGATGCTAAAGTTATTTCTATTTGTGAATCAAAAGATTTGAATGTGTATTCTATTGATAATTTGATTGGCTCACTCATTGCCTACGAGCAAAGTTTGAGTCAAAGACTTTTGGATACAGGTAAACGATAGTACTAAAAGCTGAAGATATGGAGAAAAGTGACTTAATAAATGATGAAAGTGATGAGTTATAAAGCCCACTAAAGAACAAGCATAAGCATCAACAAAAGTGAAATAAATGTAAAAAAGGTAAGAATGTCAAGATTTCTTTTGATGTTATCTGCTTTGGATGTAGGAAGCTTGAACATGTAAAAAATTAGTGCCCTAATTTGAGTACTCTTCCTACAAAAGAAAAGTTAAAACAAAGCAAATTATAAACTGATCAAAAAATGAAAAGCAAAAAATTTCTTGGGCAGACCTGATTTATGAAGCATCGGACCAAGAGCAAGATGGTGCTTAAACCTTTGTTTGTATTTTTTATGTTTTGTATGTTTTGCTTTGTTCTTTTGTTTTTGTGATTTTTTGTTTTTTATTTATCTTTTCGTTCTTTTCCTTTTTTAGTTTCTCTCTGATCAACACACACGATCACTTTTCTAAAAATGAAAAATCTACCTCCTGTATTTTTCTTGAATTCCTATGAATGTTGTGGTTGATTTCACTTAAAACAGTCAAAGGAAAGAAACTCATATTTTTGACACTCAATCTCTGTTTCCTAAAAGAGGTTATTCTACTTTTGATTTAAATTCTTTTTCATATTTTAAATTAGTCCTTGAAACTAAAATTTTTTATCTCCCTACTTTTATTTATCGCATAGGATTCTTTTGCAAATTGTTGAATCTAACTCATAATTTTCTTAATCAAGAAAATTTGCTTTGTCAATAGGACTGGTTTACTTTTATTTTTTAAGTTTTCAGAAAGGTAGCATATTCAAAAAATTGGTCAATGATGCCAAAAATAAAAGATGTGCAAAGACGTCAAATTGAAAAAAGAATGGAATACAAAAGTTGTATCAAAAATCAAAAGATGCGCAGGGCCCCAACCAATTGTCAAGAGGCTTAAAATGAGCCCACAAAATTTAATTAAGGAAAGCATTAAATTGATCTAACTCCATTATGCCTAAGATTATCTAGTAATTAAGGAAAGCATTAAAGGCTAATTGATTTGATCACATTGTCCGGGACGATCGCAGGATCGACCGGGATGATGTCCTGGACGATTTACATCGACCAGCATCTATTTCGAGCGATGATCAGGATTATTGAAATTAGTTTTAAACTAATCGGCCAAAATGATGTCTTATCAGCCTGGACGATGTAATGAATTTTCTTCTGATTGTCCCAAATCGTCCCGGGTTGATTGAGCTTAATTTGTACTGATCGGCCAGGATGATATGTCTATTATTTTGAACGATAAAGTCGATAACTTGCATGAATGAGCTCATTTTGAGATCTTTTATTTAAGCTATGACATGACACTTGGTAAGTGTCCTTAGTAGTAATTATAACTTCATTCTTTTGGGGGGAACTTGAAGAGAGAGATTGAAAGGGAGTCAGGAAAGGGTGAAGTCTGAGAGAGGGAGAAGATCTTATGAGGGGAGCCTCAAGGGAGTGTGGAGGGGGATTCCACACGATAGCTTTGGCAGTCTTGTACCTTAATACTGTCATATTTAAGGCTTGTCTTGAGGGAAGTTCACCAAAGAAGAAGATCTCTTTGGTGTCAAAGAACACGGTGATTCCGCCGCACTGGGGAAGGTGGATGCGATTTTATAAGGGCTTCTGCACCTAACTGTGGGGGCTAAAGGAGAGTCACTTTGGTAGTGCAATACTTAGAGGGTGCCTCCAAGGAGTGGACGTAGGTCAAGGTTTGACCAAACCACTATAAATCTAGTGTGTTCTTTCCTTTATTACTTCTGCATTTAATTTCTGCATCGTTGATTTCTTTGTGGTGATATTGGTTTGAGCTTTGTTGTGCTTTGGTTAAAATATTTTTTAAAATTCCAATTCACCTTTCATTTAGATAGCCTTGGGACCGGTTCATAGGGCCTAACATCCCTAACTTTCAGAGGAAACATCATACGGCCCTTGGATGCATGGTAAGTTCAAGAACAAAAAGAGGAAAAAAGAATTTTTTTGATGGTATGAAGAAATCTGATTTTCACTCTAGGAAAAAATTTGATAAAGAGGATTCGGGTATGAAGCCTTAAGAAGATAAGGAAAATTTTGTTGATGTTTTATTTGATAAAGTTTTATCTGATAAAATCATATCAGATCTCAGTAAAACAAATAAGTTTAATGTGTTATCTCTTGAGGAAAATGGTATTGAAGATGCTGAAATATTTGATGTTAACCATTTAGAAGTTGTTGACAAGGGAGTTTTTAATAAAACCATAAATGGGGATTCTGAATCTGTCAAAATTCTTGTTAATGTTCAGAATGGTTTGTCTTCATTAAATAATGTGAATTGCTGGGATTATTTTGATGTTTTGATTGCTGCTCAATCTATCTAAATTCCTTAATCTATTCAAATTTCAAAAGATGAGTTCAATATGGCACAAAATCTAGAAAGAAAAGAGGATGCTGCAGTTATTTCTCCCAATTTTATTGCTGTTGCAGATAAATCTTTCATGGATATTGGAGGTTTTATAGGAGATATTCCAGTTATTGAACCGAAAGCTGTTACTCCAACAGTTATTTCCGAGAAAAATAATGGAATTGAAGAATCTCTTAATAATTTAGGAGGATGATGTGGTGAGGTTCCTACTATTGTACCGGAAATTGTTACTCAACCATTTGAGGTTAATTTAAATTTTAAAAAGGTTGTGATTATGAAGGATAAACTTGTTGTTAATACGGATTATTATTCTTCTTCCAATTCTAAATATAAGTTATTTAAAGAACTTCAATCATTAGGTCCATTAGAAGATATACCTATAAGAAGGAATGCAAATTTCAGATTGAAGAACTTTAAGGGCGGCTATTCCCCTTTAGCTCATTGATATGCTTGCTAGTTCTTCCGTTGATAGCAACAGGATGGAATTCTATTTGAGATGCTTGATATTGGAGCTTCTGCTCAAAAAGTGTTTCAAATTTCCTGCTATGAGCCACGTCCTTGGCATTTGGAAGTGTTATATATTTATTTTAGTGGATCAGATATATTTTCCTAAAGAGTTATTGGAAGGCAATAGTTTATTTTTGAGAAACCTATTAGAAGTTCTCTTAGTTGTTTCTCGGATGTCTGATGATCATTGTATTTACTTTATAGTTTTTTATGCTTTATATTTGTTTTATAAAATTATTCTAATTATTTAGGGGATCGGTACTTGTTCTTATTTCTTAACTCGTTGGGAATTCTTGGATGCTAACAAACCTTTTAGGTTTTTTAATATTTGGTATCCCCTCCACCCGAAGGGTTTTAAAATACGAAGTAGTGGGTCTCTTTTCAATTATCATAGATTTATTTTAACAAATATGCTCTTCAATAAGGTTATTTTCTTTTTTTTTGGATCAAGGAACCCTTACTTTTATTTTCTTTTTAGTTTATATTAGGGTTTTGTTCCTTTATTTTAATGCAATCGTATTTCTTCAAAAAAAAAAAAATAAACCTTAAATTTTAAAATAAAAACCCTATACCCCAAACATAAATACCCAAACCCCAACCTGCAAACTATAACAATAAACCCTAAATTTCAAAATCTAAACTCTAAAACCTAAACCCAAAACCTTATTCCTCAAAATTTAAACTTTAAACTAAACAAAGAACCTTAATTTCTAAATAATAAATCATAAAGCATTAAAATAAAATCCTAATCTATAAATTTTAAAACATAATCCAAATACCTTAAAAAATTTGCCTTAAAACTTAAAGCAGGTCCTCTTAGTAGTGGTTTTTTGGAAGGGAAGGTGGAGCTTAATGCTGGTTTTCTACTTGTTCCTTTTTTTTTGAGCTCTTTCTTGTGCACCATAGAATATACCCAGTTTATTTTGTACTTTTGTATAGTAGGGAACTCGACCTTCTAGGATTTTTTTTTTCTTCTTATATTTCTTTTATGCATTATTGAGCTTAAGTTCTTTTTAAGGACTTTTTACTATTTTTCTTGTATTAACATGAAGGCCCTAGAAGGGTTTTATCTAATAGAAAAAGGTCAAATCCCATATACCATAACCCCAATTATAATCCTTAGACCTTAAAACAAAATACTAAATTATTGCAATCCATGACCCCTAATCTGAGATTTTAATGATGACAAATAATGTCATTTGACTTACTATTCATTGAATACCTTTGATTTCTACTCTTGTCTGTGAGTACTAACATTTCAGGGAGATTACAAGTTACTCAGGACAACAAAAAGACTCAAGTCTGGGTAGAGTAGAAGTGTGCGTTTATAACGTTGTAATTATTTTATTTATTTTTATTTCTTCTTTTATTGAGTCTGGCCATAAATTGCATATAAGACTGAGCACCCATGCACACACATAGGGGGAGAGGATTTTAAAAATATATTTTTTTTTCTCTGTTGATCGCATTATATGAATTTATATCATATTGTCTGATCTGATCTGGCTGAATGACTTTTTATGAATAAGTCATACTGTACGATTTATAGCGTACTGTACGATGTGTTACTAATCCAAAATGCTAGCTTCCAGAATTAATTTAAGTAAGTTTAATATCAGTTCGCACTTTACGAACCTAGTCATAATGTACGATATATTTTGAATACTTACTTAAATTAACCCCATGATTAGTGGACAAATTAAGAATTAATTTTTGATTGGTTATCATACTGTACGATACTGCTCCTACTGTACAATCAACCGAGGTTTGTTTCTGATCTTCACAGACTTTGTATTGGATGATCCCTTGATTTTAACTAATCGTACTATACATAGTAGGTCATACCATACGATGTATAAAGATGAGTTTCGATCGTCCCGGCAATCGTCCTATACGAATAGGAGAATTTTTTAGATCGTACTATACGAGTTTATATCATATTGTACGATTGTATTTAGAATTTTTGGCCTTTTTATAAACCTTTGTACCAGGATGAAGCCCATTTTGTACTAGTCATATTGTACGATGTTGGATCATACTATACGATAGTAACGACTAACTGGAAAATTTTAGGTTTTTTTTATAGCCCATTTTATATATCAAAACTTATGTTTCTTTATGAGTGAGTGAGAGAGTGGAACGTGGTTAGAGAGGGATTACTTGGGAGAGAGCTCTTGAGATGATTTTAGGGTTTATCATATGAAGGAGAAGGTGGGCTTAGTGAGGGGGAAGGAGTGTGAGGGAGATCACGCAGTTTCTCTAAGCTTGTTGCACTTTGCTCCTCCTGTGGCCCTAGAAGATCTTATGGGAGGCTCTTTGAGGGGGAGAGTCTTCTACATCTGTGTCCTCTAAGGTACTCTACCCTCTTCTGGAGGGAGAAAAATAAGAACGTACGCTGCCGCCGTCAGGAGGGTAACAATGCGCTTGGCACTTCGCTATGCCGGGTTGGTGAAAGTGAGGTTTATATGGGCTTCTCCGCCTTGCCGAGGGGGCAAAAGGAGAACTATTATTTATTAGTAAATTTCTTAGAGTGGAGGACTCCGGGGAGTAAACATAGGTCAAGTGATCGAACCACTATAAAAACTCTGGTGTGATTTTACCCTTACCGCTTTTATTTTCACTTACATTTTATTTTCATTATAATTGCTTGGTGAAAATTATTTTGAAATTTGTTGTTGCAAATTATGTTCAAGTACACACATCCACATTAGTTAAATTTTTCTATTTAAAATTTAAAAAAACAAAAATATTAGAACTCTTATTTATGATTTTTATTATAATATATTTTCATAATTCACCCCTCTTGGCGCATCTCGTAATTTCAATTGGTATCAGAGCGGGGTTTAAAAAATAGAAATTTAGAAAATTTTGAAAATCAATCATGTCTCATTTTGGTAATCATTATACCGTAGAGGGTTATTCAATAACCCGTCCACCACTTTTTGACAAAATCTTGTTTGATTTCTCGAAAATTAGAATATCTACTTTTTACAGTCTAATAACTATCGCATGTGGATGTAGGTTAATGATGATTACGTTGCACCATTTAAACTTATGAATGGAGTAAAAATTTAAGTACCTTTTAATGAATGGAGCAATGAGGATAGGTATTTGTCTTAATTAAATGCGAAGTGCTTAAATTATTTCTTTTGTGTTTTAAAATCTGAGGACTACATGAGAGTACCTACCTGTACTTGCTGGTAAGGAGATTTTGGATAGACTGTGCATCACGTATGAAGGAACTAGTGAAGTTAAATAATCTAGACTTAACATTCTATTTCATGATTATGAACTCTACCATATTAAACCTAGCGAAATAATATCTTACATGTATACTAGGTTCACCCAAATCGTGACATCCTTGCATGCATTAGGTAGAGAAATTTCAAATTCTAAAAAAGTTAACAGGATTCTTAGATGCTTACCTAGTTCCTGTGATGCTAAAATTACTGCCATCACTGAATCTAAATATCTAAATGTTTATTCTATTAATAATTTTCTTAGGCCACTCATTAAATATGAGCAAGTACTGAGTCAAAGGCAAAGTGATGCAGGAGAAAAGAAGGATGGTGGCATTGAAAGTAAATAATTCAGAAAGTGAAAGCTCTATACGGGAGGCAGAAGATGACATCCCCTTCATAACCCAACAGTTCAATAATTTTCTTAAAAGAAAACAAAGCATCATCAGAACAACTGGAATAAAGGTAAAAGCTCAAGAACTATTAAAGTTTCATCTAACATGATTTGCTTTGAGTGCAGGAAACCAGGGCACCTCTAAGCAAATTGCCCCAATATAAAGAGTCAACCAACTAATGAAAAAGGTGAGGATAAAGGTAAGTATAAGAAAGGGAAGATGAAGACACAAAAGGAATTTTGGGTCGACTCTGCCTCAAAATCATCAGAAGAAGAATCAGATGAGGAGGTAATGAAGTTATGTCTAATGGCTAATGATAAGCTTGATCAATCAAATCAGGACGAGTTATGTCAACTTTCATATGAATATCTACTGCTTATTTTTGAAAAAATCCTTGACTCATATAGAAAATTGAAAAAGATGCATGCTAGTCTAAATATTTATTTTAGTACTTTACAAACTGAGCATGCTAACCTAGTTAAAGAAAATTTTGATTAAGATTGAGATGACATGTCCCTTCTTAATGAGTATGATGCATTAATTAAGAAGTATATTGAATTAACAGAAGCACACGAACCCTTGAAAATAATGCATATTGAACTAGAAGAGGCTTTTGATAGACTGGACAAACTTGCTTTGGAGTTAGCTCACAATGAACATCTGTTGAAATGGGAAGTTGACGGATTGACATATGAAAACAACACATTTAAATAGAAAATCAAATAACTAGAAAAAGAAAAGACATCACCCACATTAGGCCAATCTAGCAAACCCCCAGCACTTCATGCATCACACAACTTTAGTAAGAGGAATCACCACCCACATAAGTTAGTGAACCCATTTCTCGGTGTTAGGTGCTTCTCTTGTGGCATGCTAGGTCTCATAGCCCGCACATGCACAATTCACCATAGGACACACCTAGTATGAAGATCTAAATTGCATCCATCACAGCATAGCATGCATACATCTCATTCATGCAAGAATAAGCAGGAACCAAAAATCACTTGGGTTCCCAAATCTGACCCTTGAATGAAATTGTAGGGATGCTCTCACAAAATACCTAGTGAGAGCATATGGTACCTGGATAGTGGCTGCTCGTGACATATGACTGGAGATATGAAGATGTTCATTTTACTGGAGATCAGGGCCGGAGGGAAAGTAATATTGGGAGACAACACTACCAAGAAAGTGGTAGGCTCAGGTATTGTTGGAAATGCTAAAAAATTTTTTAATTAAAATTGGTTTATTAGTTGATGATTTGAAGCATAACTTACTTAGTATTAGTCAATTATGTGATAAAGGTTTTGACATAAAATTTCTTTCTAACAAATGCCTGATTAGTTTAAATAAAAAACTTATTTTATAAGGAAAATGAATGAACAATGTTTACATGTTAGAACTTGATTGCATTGATAATTCAAATTCTTTTTGCTTAAAAACAATAGTAGAAGACTCGTGGCTATGGCATAGGAGACTATTCCATGGTAATATGAAAACACTTAGAAACATCACTCAAAAAAACCTAGTTAGAGGCGTACCTAAGTTAGACTTCACTATGGACCATCTATGCAATGCCTGCGAACTAGTAAAACAAATCAAATCATCATTTCATTCAATCAAATATGTGATCATCTCTAGGCCATTAGAAATCTTTCACATGGACTTATTTGGACCCGTTAGCTTAGCTAGCCTAGGTGGGAAAAATTATGGTTTTGTGATTGTAGACGACTTCACTAGATTCACTTGGTTTAGATTCCTAGTGCATAAGAATGAGTCTTTTGTGGAATTAAGGTATTATTCACTTGGATTCAATGAAAACTATGATGGGAAATCTCAACAATCCATAGTGATCATGGTGGAGAGTTTCAAAATGAAAGACTTGAATCATTCAGTCTTTTTTTTTTTTTTAATTGCAAATTGCATTAAGTGTTAACAAAAAAACTATTAAAATCTAATCAATGCAGCTATCATATTCCTTCTTAAAAATGTTATACAAAGAAGAAGGTATATCAAAAAAAATAAAAGAATTAAAACAAAAGTTATTCTCCAAAGCTAAGGTAGCACACAAATCAATAATTTTATTACAATTCCTAGAGGTATGATGGAAGATTACCTTGTTGAAGTCATTGAGAAATGACAGCTTCTCAGAAAAAAGAAGTTATTCACCGCTTGTGTTAATTTCAGCATAGAGTCATGAAGATATTAAATGGCATTATAGTTGTCACCCTCAATTATTATTCCTTTGCTTTCAAACATCCAACCTCTTAAGAAGTACATAGCTTCTAACTCAAGTTGATTGATATCCCAATGCAATTTCTACTTACCGAAGGCAAGAAGCATTCTACCTTTGGAATCTCTGACTATACCACCAATGCCTGCTTTATTTGAATCCAATAAGGAAGCATTCACATTTATTTTTATATACATTTATTTTTATACGTCCCAGTTAACTAGTATTGGATATCTATTTATAGCAATGAAAAAGATGTTTGCTGCCAAAACCAAAATGGGTGAGGTAGAATTGCCATGTTTAACATCATTCTGACAATTCCAAGAACAAAAACTGTTGTACAGTAAATCTTTACAATGTCCAAGCACACTTTGGAAAGATTTCTGAGTTGCAAAAGGCAATCTACCAAAGAGTGGAAGATAGGAATATTGAATCCCAAGATCTTAATTTGCAAATGATATCAATAAGAAATTTGCAATGAACATCAACATGTGCATAATCTTCAACTTCGGGACACCCTCTTGCATAATGATCACTATTATAAAGATTTCTATATTTCAAAAACTCATTTGTAGGAATATCAAAGCTACTCATCCTCCACAAAAAAAGTTTGACTCTTGGTTTAAGTTTTAACTTTCTTAACCAATTTGAAAACCCAAAGTCTTCATCCACATTGTTAACAGTTTCAGCATAAGCTAATGTTGTAATAGAATTGCCAAATAATTAAAAAAGGAGTTCCATTTGATCATCTTCCCCTTCTTGGATAATGCAAAGCTGCACAATGAGATTAACCATGCTTTCATTGAAAAAATGATATAATTCCAACAGATTCCAACTACCGTCCCTGATAAGGAAATGCTGTAACATCATATCTTCTAGCCCAATGAAATCAGCAAGCATGGGAAATTTATTGAAGCATTTTTCTAATAACCAAATTTCATTCATGACATTAATGTTCTTACCATTAATAATCTTCCACTTAACAATTGGAATAAGGAAAGTAGCACCATCCAAGAGGATAGACCAAGCAGCTGAATGCCCACTCTTGAGCCCTCTATTCCAAATACTTGGACCATACCTTGCAGCAATACATTTGCACAATAATGAAGAAGGATTTTGAGATAGCCTCCAGGTTAATCTTGCTCTAAGAGGACCAAATTTCTTTATAGCCGAGAACAATCCCATTCCACCTAGAGCTCTTGGTTTACATAGATCTTACCAAGCAACATAATGCAGTCCACTCTTACCATGATTATTATGCCAAATGAAGTCTCTACAGGTTCTATCCAATTCGTAGAGAACACCTTTGGGAATCAAAGAGTGGGAAGATATAAAAGTAGAAAAGGAGAGTAAAAAAGACTAAGTAAGAATCATTCTATCAGCTAACGAAAAAAATCTAGCACCACAAGTATTAAGTCTTTCCAAAGCATGTTTAAGGACAAATTGGAAATCTTTCTTTACCATCCTCCTAAAAACAATTTTAATGACCAAATAATGAAGTTCGCTAACAACTTAAAAAAAAAAATTTCTTTCCAACTTTCTTTCTTAAAGTTGGTTTAAAAAATTTCCCAAATAAAATCTGTGATTTGGCATTGTTAAAACTTTGACCTGTCCAACCACAATATTCCCCAACTACGTTCATCATAGATTGGAGCATATAAGAAGATGCTAACCCAAATAGTAAAAAATCATCTACATATAAAAGATGATTGATTTTAGGAGCCCATGAAGAGGTTTGAATGCCCAACTGATGACCTCTTTGATTGATAGCAATGGATAGAAGCTGTGAGCACAAAATAAAGAGGTATGGTGACATAGGACAACCTTGCCGAAAGCCACTTCTAGCTTCAATCCATCTAGTATTTTTGCCATTTAGAAGAATAGAAAAGCTCACATTGGTCACACATTCCATCATAAGGTAAGCAAACTTAGTCGGAAACCCAAACCATTTTAGAACTAGGTCAAGAGTCTCCAAGCTCATACTATCAAAAGCATGGGCCATATCAAGGTTAACGGCCACAAGTCCTTTTCTATTTTTGGAAATTCTAAATTTGTTAAAAATTTCATGAGCTAAAAAGTGACTTGCTTCTCAGAAATTAGTTTAGAAATGCAACACTTCAATCTATTCATAATCATAGTTGATGTAATCTTGTAAATGGTTTGACAAAGACTTCTGGGACAAAAGTTAGGAGGAGTTGCTGTATTTTTTGTTTTGGGAATAAGAACCACCAAGGTGTCTTTCTAAGCTCCAAGCATGTGTCCTATTTTGAAAAAATCATTCACAGCTTTCCAAGTTGCATCTTTAATAATTTCCCAATAAAATTTGAACAGGAGGATGTACACCCATCTAAGCCAGGAGATTTGTTTGATCCATGTTGAAAAATTGCCATAGTGAGTTCATTCTCAATAAATTTAGCTTCAAACAAATCTCTTTCACTATTACCAAACCTCTGGTCCTAACTTACCGAAGGCCAATTCAGTTTCATACACTCTATGAATTTCCATTTGTTTTCAAAAAACTTCAAGAAGATTGATTCAATTTGTTTCATATCATCAACCATATTGTTACCATCATCCTTGATTTACCAAATCAGCTTTCCATTCCTCCTCGCTATAGCATAATCATGGAAAAATGTTTAATTAGTGTCTCCCTCTTCATTCCGAATGGCTTTCGCTCTTTGGTTCCACCACATAGATAATCTGAGCAAAGTAACATTAAGTTCACTGACTTTAGCATGGAGAAGAGTGAGATTTTCTCGATTAAGGCCACCTTCTAATTCCTCTTCTAGTTGTAATTTGAGGATCTCCTCCTTCAATTCCTCCTTAAGCAAATTTAAATTTTTGCACTTGTTTTTATTCCAAAAATAAAGAGACATCAAAAATCTCTTAATCTTCATATTAAAAACCATTGCTGCATTACCGAAGTCATGCTTCTACCAAGCTTAAGTAACAATCTTCGAAGTTGCTGGATAGAATTTCAAGGTATCTTCAAACCTATAGATTTTGTATTGAAGCTATTGCACATCGTCAATTTTAAAAGCAATGGAGGCAATAGTCAGATGCAACCTTTGCTAAATATCTAACTGAAGCTGAAGGAACAAGTTGAAGAATTGCAAAATTCAGCAAGCAACAATCCAGTCTATCCCAAATCCTTGCAATTCCTTTTTTGCTGTTGCACCAAGTAAACCTTGGACCAACAACGCATAGATCATGAATATCATGATCAACCATAAAGTGTTTCATCTCCTTAGGCCCCTTAGTCATATAGAATCTCTTTCCTTCTCTCTTATCTTCCTTAGATAGAAAGAAATTAAAATCACCACCCACAATGGTAGGAGCATCACCCAATACATGTCTATGGAGACTATTCAAAAGGTCTCTCCTGACCTTGAAATGCTTGTGGTCGTATACAATAGCCACTTGCCAACTTCCCTTACTAGGAGTATTCAGGATGCCAAAAACTAATTGTGAGGAGTGGTCGATCACATTGAAAGAAACTAAGTTTCTCTTTTAGGAAACCATAATTCATACAAAAGTGCCTACGGTTGGATGATGAAGAAAGTCCCAGTAATTACCAATGATCCTGTTAACATGTCTTCTATCAATATCGGATAATTTGGTTTCTGCCAGACCAATAAAAAGAATAGCATTATCCTTCACAGCTTCCCTTAGGTAAAGAGAGGCCTCCTTCTTCTTAGCCCCTCTACAATTCCAAAAGATGAATGAAGGCATTAATTACCTAAAGGGGAAGAGTCCTTGCCTTTTTTTCCCTTGCCTTCAAATTTTCTTTTCCTCGAGACTAATCAATTGGTCCCAGGAATTTCAACAGCAACATATGTTTTTGCTTGGCAGAGTTAGAAGACTCTTTCTCCAAAATTCCCTACCTTGGTTTCCCTATATAACCATGGTTATTGATATCAATGATTTCAGTTACTCTTGTGTTAGTAACTGAAGCAATTGTATTTTCAGCAAGAACAATTTCTTCAGCAGAAGCATTAAGGATTGCAGTATAAATATCTCCAATAGAAATATCAGCTGCAACAGGGCCCTGGATGTTGAAACACATTCACTATGAATTAGGTTGTTAAACTTAAGCTTATGGCCCACGGCTAACTAAGAGGGGGGGGGGTGAATTGGTAATTAAAAAAAAAATTTAACCCTCTTTTTAAATTAGGAAATGAAAGTAAAAATTTAGTGAATTTTTATAGAAAACGATTTTCAACCACAGTTTTAAAAGTAAAAACACAAAAATAAAAAAAGGCAGAGAAAAAATAAAGAAACGAAAGTTATAGTGGTTCGGTCAAAACCAGACCTTCATCCACTATTGAAGGCACCCTCCGAGTATTGCACTAATACCAAATGTGACTCTTCTTTTGCACCCACAGCAAGGCGGAGAAGCCTGTACAAACACACTTTTCACCACTACCCGATGCGGTAGAGAACTGTCGTCCTTTTACACTATCCCTAGTGTTGGCATAGAATCATCGTCCTTTCCCACTCTCCTAGTGTGTGCAAAAAACCCTTCGGCTATTTACACTCTCCTAGTGTGGGTAGAGAACCCTTCGGCTGTTCACACTCTCCTAGTGTGGACAGAGAACCCTTCGGCTGTTCACACTCTCTTAGTGTGGGTAGAGAACCCTTCGGCTGTTCACACTCTTCAAGTGTCGGCAGAGAACAGGATCTATTTGATGGATCTTCTTCACAAGAAATCTAGAAGTAAGAAAGAAAAGAGTGAAGTAAACATAAATCAAAAGTAAAGACTCTTACCTTTGAGCACCAACTGAAGCCTTCACGCTCTAGTAGTAAGAATCCACCTTCGAACTCTCTCTCACACTTTCTCCTTGACTCGTTTTTCAATAGGAATGAAGATCAGTAGGTAAAAAGATTAAGTGGCAGTTTAGTTTGGACTATTTATAGGAAAGACACAAAAAACCATCCACAAATTACAAATTTTCAAGTCAATATGCATTGGATCATCTCGTACGATCGTGGATTGTCCTGGACGATTTTACTTAAATGCGCTAGAAATGAACCTAATATATATGGGTATGAAATGACTTTATACACACGCATCGTCCCATACAAACTAGGTTCGTCTGGTATGAATGGTTATTCCATAGGTCGGTTCCCTAAAACTGCAAAACGTCACAAAAATTTTAGAATCGATTCACTTCGTCCTGGGATGAATATGGATTCGTCCAGACAAAATTTTTCTAGAGAGCAACTCATCCCGGGATGAATACACTTCATCCTAGATGAGAATACTCCAGAGAGCAACTCGTCCTAGAACGAATGCACTTCATTTTGAAAGAAAATTTTTTAGAGAACATTTCGTCCTAGGACGAATACACTTCGTCCTAGACGATCAGGACTTAGAAAAATATTCTTCGACTCCTGTTCGTTCCATTGCTCTTACGAGGAGATAACTGACCAGATCATCCTGTATGAACTATGTTCATCCCATACGATTAGTACAAATTTCTCAAGATCTACTAAAGTGTGTGTGTGTGTATTCACTCAATTACAATCACTCCCTCTCAAACTTAATTCAAAGAAAAATACAAGTTTTAAATGCACAAAGTATCTCAAGCTGAATTTTATTTGATGTCTTTGTAGTATGGAGTTTGATTTTTCTGAAATGTTAGTACTCACAAGAGCAAAAACAACTCTTCCTAAAGGTGTTAGGAGATAACCATATATAAAATAATAATATTTGAATCATCAAAACTATACAAGTTGCAAGAATGTAAAATATGCAAATAGGAACTCTCTCCCCCTTTTTGATGATGGTAAAATAAATATTATTTGTATAATTTTCAAATTCTAAAAATCTCCTGTACTCCCCCTGAATTGATGAGCTTGTATAAATAAGGAGGCATTTTTAGAAATATACAACAAACAAAAATAAAACAAACACGCAACATATACAACATACACAAAACACAAAATAAAAAACAAAAATAGACACACAGACATAGAATACAAATCAAACAAAGCCAAAACCACGATACAAATAATTTCTCCCCCTTTCTGACAACAGCAAAAAGTAAAGAAGAAAAGACTTGAAATGTAAGCAGACATATGCAAGTCATTTGATAATTCAATCTTTAAAGTGAATGAAACAAGTTATGCAAATAAAATTAAAATATTAGGCAAATCATATTAATTCATAGAATTTAAGAAGAGATATAACATTGAAAAGAGAAAGAATATATCAAAAAATATGAGTCAATTTAAACTCTAAGATAGAGAAAATCATTGCAAAAAGGATGAATAAAAAATTGTATATTTTAAATTTCTATACAGAATCAAAATGTACAGTAGTTCAATTTGAATTAAGAGATTAATTGATAATGGAAAGAAATAATTACCACATGTGACGCTTTGTGCATCTTTTCAAATTATTGGCACATTTTTACGCATCTTTTTACTTATGGGCTTATTTTGTGCCTCTTTTTCTACTTGCGAACCATTGCGCATTCCTTTTGATTTTTGTACATTTGTACATTTTTTCAAGAGTATTTTTGATCTTTCCAAAATCAATAATAAAAAATTTTAAAATTTTCTAAGTGCATAAATATTTATTGATAAATGAAATATAAAATAAAAAAACATCATAGTTGCAATAATAATATTAGAATTAATGTAGTCTAAATAAGAGACAGGAAATTAACAATCTTAATTATATCAAGTTATAAGCAGAACTTAAATTTAAAGAAAATTAGATTTTCTAATGAATTTAATTTTGACTTGCATTTCAAAGTATAACACTATTAAGATCAAAAATCTAATGATTGTCATAAAGGCTAACACAGATTTCAATAACATTAAAGCCAAAACACGAGAACATATATTGATATCACTATGAAGATATTACAATTTAAGCTCAGGATATCAATACAAAAACAAAATATATAAAAAAAAAGAAAATACAAAAAACTTACTTATAACATCAACTAACTCACAAACTATAAAAAATACATAAAAGTATGTGCAACTATCACTAAGAAGGACCCTGATCTTGAGGAGGAGGAGGAGGTGCAGTACCGAAGATGTTAAAGTAAGTACTCAACATAAGCACATTGGTACTGATATTACTCATCTGATCTCTCATAAAACTCATGTCATGCTGATACTGTGCGGCCTGTTGCTGAAGATGAGTCTCAATTTGATAAAAATGTTGATCAAAATGAGTCTCTATGTGATCAAATCTTTGAACCAAATTCTGATAATTTGGTTCATTGGCGGGTGCAGGTGCTTCTGGTTCTTCCACTGTATCACTAATGACATGTTACTTGGTTCTTCTTTGAAGATTGCTCTAAATGATTCGTCATTGTAGTAGAGCAGTTCTTCATACTCTTGATCAAGATGAACCAAATTGTATTTCTTGTCTAGAATGTAGGTAACTAGATGTCCTAAGGTGATGTTTTTCTTTCTCTTATGCTCTACATGACTAATTTCAGATAGCCCATAAAGATAGTCAAGGATAAGTTGGGTTTCATCTATAGGTTCTTTAGTCATGATCAAGAAGGTCACCATAGAAAGAAGAGAGGTAATGTTGATCCTATCACCAGCTTTAGGAATTATAGAAGTTCTAAGAACATGCTGGATGATACGAGCATTACGAACTAGACCAGATACTTTAGCCATATGTTCGTTAAAATTATTTCCACTAATCACATTATAATTTTATACCATACATAATCATGAGTGTTAATCAAGTGATGGGCTCTAGCTCCCTTTGTCCTTAAATTCAAAAAGGCTCCTAAGTCAGCTTTGGTGATTTCAACTTTTTGTTTAAAGACAAAGGAACGGATTATAGAATGGTTAGAATTAAAAGACATGTTGGCGAGGAAGTAGTGAAAGGTTTCTTTATTGTAAAGATAGACGAGGGTAAGGATAAAACCAAACAGTGTTGAAGAAAATACGTTTATCACCTGAAAGGTAAGTTGTTCTTAGATTAGGATTCTAGAGGGTGTGATCTTTGCTGAGACAAACCTACGAAAAGATTTCTCATTCGCTTTGGAAAGAAAGTTCTCAGAAGAATTTCTATGTGGTTTCTTTGCTAGAATCTTTGGTTTCTTACTTGAACTTGCTTTTGAAAAAAAATCTAGAGTACGAAAGAGATTGAAAGTGAGGTTTTGAGTGTGACTGTTGAGTTCAAAATCCCTTCTATTTATTGAAAATGACACATTCATACCAGACAAAAAAATTTCATCACGTATGATTTTTTCGATTCATCCCATATGAAAAAATTTTGTATGGACGAACCAATGCGTCAAAATAAAATAGCTTTTTATAATCAACACAACTTACGAAGCTTCCTTTCATACAGACTTTTAACCAGACTGATCATACAGACGAACACGTGTTCGTCCTGGGACGATCAGAACTTATGATCATTTTCATGACAGTTAAAACCATCCCCTATATCGAACCGACAAGTGTTCATCCTGACGAACGAAAGGTTCATACGTACGAAGTTCGTATTAAAAGCTATCTTATTCTTTCAACTACTTTATTCATTCGTCCTGTCGTTTGAAAAACATTTCATCCCGGACGATCGTAACGATCGTACAGACAAAGTGTCAATAAAACACTGAAAACTGCACTCAAACGGTTCAAAATACGATAGTTTGACACAGTAAACAAATCGTCCCGTACAGAAAAAATTTTGTCCCCGACGATTGTCACACAAAATTTTCAAATTTTGCACTCAATAAAAAAAAACTAAGACACAAACACACTAAAAACACACAAACACATTAACTAGTAAACAAACATCAATGTTGCAAAAACATTTTTATTTAAGCATTCAAATCAATCACACCAAGCTTTGTTCTTAATGCACTGAAAGTATCAAATGCTAAAGGTTTTGTAAAAATATTTGCATGTTAATTTTCAGTAGAAACATGAGTGAGTTCAATTTCTCCTTTGGATACATGATCCCTTACGAAATGATGCCTTATGTCTATATGTTTAGTTCTTAAATGTTTAATAGGATTTTTAGAAATACAAATAGCACTAGTGTTATCACAATAAATTGGAATAGTGCCTATAGTTAATCCTAAATCAATTAACTATTGTTTCAACCAAAGAACTTGTGCCACACAACTTCCTAATGCAATGTATTCAGCTTCTGTAGTAGATAGGGCTACTGAATTTTGTTTTCTACTGGACCAAGAGACTAGATAATTTCCAATAAATTGACATGTTCCAAAAGTGCTCTTTCTGTCCACCCTACAACCTATAAAGTCGGAATCTGAATAACCAATTATTTCAAATGAAGAGCTAAACTTAGGATACCAAATTCCTAAGTTCTAAGTTCCTAACAGATATCTTAAAATCTTTTTCACTTCTGTCTAATGTGATTCTTTTGGATCTTATTTAAATCTAGCACATAAGCAAACACTAAACATGATATCGGGTCAGCTAGCAGTCAAGTAAAGTAAAGATCCAATTATCCCTCTAAATTTCTTTTGATCATGAGATTTTTCCCTTAGGGTCCTTATCCAACTAAACTGAGGAACTCATTGGTGTACTAAAAGGTTTAACATTATCCATTTCATACTTTTTGAGGATGTCCTTAACAAACTTTGACTGACTAAAAAATGTACCTTCCTCAATTTGCTTAATGCTAATTCCTAGAATGTAACTTAAATCTCCCATTAGACTCATCTCAAATTCACTACTCATTATTTTAGAAAAATCATCACAAAGATTTTTATTTGAAGATCCAAAAATGATATCATCCACAAAAATTTGAATAATGAGTATATCCTTTCCACATTTCTTTAAAAAGAGAGTTATATCCACACTTTCTTTTTCAAAAGATCTTTCAAGTAAGAAGATGCTCAACCTCTAATACCAAGCCTTAGGTGCCTGTTTCAATCCATATAATACCTTTTTCAACTTAAAAACATGATTTGGGTATTTAGAATTTTCAAAACCTGATGGTTGTTCTACAAAAACATCTTCTTAAATTACCCCATTTAAAAAGGAACTTTTTAAATCCATTTGATATAATTTGAATCCTCTAAAATAGGCAAAAGCTAGAAAAACCCTAATTGCTTCAAGTCTAGCTACAGGGGCAAAAGTCTCCTCAAAATTAATCCCTTCAATTTGATTATATCCCTTAGCAACTAATCTAGCCTTATTTCTAATGACTACCCCTGAGTCTTTCATTTTGTTTTTGAATACCCACTTAGTTCCAACTACACTTTGATCCTTTGGCCTTTTAGTTAATTCCCAAACTTTATTTCTTACAAATTGATTCAACTCTTCTTTCATGAACAAAATCTAAAATTCATCTGAAAGTGTTTGATCAATATTTATGGGTTCTATAGTTAAAATTAAGGCAGAATTTTTGACTTCTTTAATTAATCCAAGCCTAGTCCTTACACCCTCACTAGGTTCACCTATAATCAATTCCCTTGGGTGGTTTTTAGAAAATCTCAAATCTCTAGGCAAATGTTTTTTTATCTCCAAATTTTCTTCCAAATTCACTCTATCAATCTTTTGGGAGTTAATCTCAATCTCATTTTCTATAACATTTGGCTCTTCCAAAATTCTAGATTAATCTAATACAATATATGTGGTCTCCTCAATTACTAAAGTTCTTCTATTGAATACTCTATAAGATTTTCCCAAACTTGAATATCCAACAAAAATTCCTTCATCTAATTTTGGATCAAATTTTCATAAGGCAGATTTTCCATTGTTATGAATGAACACCTTACACCCAAAAATATATAAATGAGACAAATTAGGTGTTCTATCTTTTAGTAAATTATAGGGTGTTTTATTTATTTTAGATCTCACATTCACCCTATTCAGAACATAGCATGCAGTGCTAACTGCCTCAGCCAAAAAATATTTAGGAAGTGAGTATTCTGCCAACATTGCTCGGGCAGTTTCTATTCATGTTCTATTTTTCCTTTCGACTATCCCATTCTGTTGAGGGGTTTTGGGTGCAGAAAAGTTGTGATTAATTCCTTTCTCCTTACAAAATTCCTCAAACTTCTCATTTTCAAATTCTCCTCCATGATCACATTGTATAGAAATAATTTCACACCCAACTTTTCTTTGAATCCAAGTCAAAAAATTTCTAAATTCCTCAAATGATTCACTTTTATGAAATAGAAATCTAACACATGTGAATCTTGAGTAATCATCCACAGTAACAAATCCGTATACCTTTCCTCCTAGACTCACAGTTCCAACTGGTCCAAAAAGATCTATATGCAAAATCTCTAATGGTTTACTAGTTCTAAGATCTTTATTGGATTGAAAAGAGGATATTACTTGCTTTCTTAATTGACATGCATCACAAAGGTGGTCCTTAGTAAAGTCTAGTTTTGGTATACCTCTCACCAAGTTCTTTTGGGTAATCCTCTAAGATTTTTCATGATAAAATGACAAAGTCTCCTATGCCAAAGCCATGACTCATCAGATACAGTTTTCAAACAAAAAGCAGTATGAGATTGAATATAATTCAAGTCTAGCATATAAACATTATTTACCCTTTTACCATTCAAAACATCTTTACTATTTAGGCTTAATATGCAGCTAGTAGGAAAAATTTTTACACAATATCCTTTATCACATAGCTGGCTTATACTTAACTTGTTATGCTTTAAGCCTTCAACTAATAACACATTCTCAATATAAAATTTATTAAGATTTCCAATCATACCTTATCAAACCACCTTCCTTATGGTGTTATCTCCAAGTGTAACCTTGCCTCCAGTCCTGGCTTCCAGCGATATAAATTATGCAGCATCTCTAGTCTTATGTTTTGAATATCCACTGTCCAGGTACCATATGCTCTCATGAGGTCTTGTGTGAGAGCGACCCTACAAAATTATGAAACATTAGACCTGGGAACCCAAACATGTTTGGGTTCTCCTTTTGGCAATTTATAATCAGATGCATGTATGATATATCTAGGTTTATGCATCTTAGATCTCCATATCAAATATTTCATCTTGAAAGTACAGGTGTGAGCAATATGTCCAGATAATCCATAAATATTACATTTGACTTTTGGAAATGGATTCTTAAGTCTTCTACTATTCATCTATCTATTTAGGGATTGCATAAATTTAGGATACCGAATAGGATTAGTAAAATCTTCAAGTTTAAGGGGTATCCTATTAACCTCGATAGCTTTTATCGTTAATTTGTTAAAAGAATTCATATCTTCCAAAATTCGATTTATATAATTTGATCTATAAATTTTGCTCTCCGATTCATCCTTAAAATTTTTAAAATCTTTTTCATGTTCAGCAAAGGATGATTTTAAATTTTCATGTTTTTCAAGTCATCAAACTCATCAAGTAATTTCATGTGGTTGTCATCAATTAAAGCATGATCTTTTCTAAGGATTTCATGTTCCTTTTAAAATTCTTCAAACTCTAAACTTAGACTAGCATGCATTTTCTTCATTTTCCTATATGCATCATGCATGTGTTCAGAAACTTCAAAAAGTTCATCATAGGCTAAATCACATACCTCTTCTTGATCTAACGATCAAGACTATCGGCTATTAAGCACAAATTAGTGACTTCCTCTTCCTTTTTAGTCTCTGATGAATCTGAAGCTGAGTCCGCCCAGAAAGCTCTTTGAAACTTCTTCTTGCCCTTCTTTACAATTGGTTTCTCCTCTACCTTCTCCTTGCTAGGAGTGGCTTTGAGTTTTGGGCATTCCGTCTTGATATGACCAGGTTTTCTATACTCATAGCAAATTACATCATTTGAAACCTTGGCATTTCTATTAAATTTATCTCTATTCCAATGCTGACGTCTCTTCTGCTTCCTCTTCAAAAAGCTTCTGAATTATCTGGTCATCAATAAGATGTCATCTTCATCCTCAGGTTGTGAGTGTTCACTCTCAGACTCTTCCACATTTAGTTCTATGTTCTTCTCTCTTCGTGGTTCACCTGCATTAATCTTTCTTTTGCTATCTTTTTGCTCATAAGCAATTAGTGAACCAAGAAGATTTTCAATAGAGTAAATGTTTAAATATTTAGACTCTATAATTGTAGTAATTTTAGCATCATAAGTAGTAGGCAAACAACGATGAATCTTATTAACCATTTCAGCATTCATTAGTTCCCTACGCAGCGCATGCAAAGAGGTGACTATTTGTGTGAATCTTGTGTACATATCATAAATTGATTCATTTAGTTTCATGCAAAATACTTCATAATCATACAACAAGATATTAAGTCTAGATTGCTTAACCTCATTAGTCCCCTCATAAGTTATACAAAGTCTATCCCATATGTCCTTCCCACTTTTACAAGTGAAAACCCGCATGTAGTCTTTTATTTTTAAAGCACAAAAGAAACTATTCAATCATTTAGCATTTGGTTGTGCTAAATCACGTTGTTCTACTATTTAGTCTGCAAAAGGTTTTTTAACTCTAACTCCGTCAACTAGTTTAGTTGGTTTTGTATACCCTTCCTAAACTAAGATCCACATACGATAATCAAGTGACTATAAAAATATAGACATACATGTTTTCCAAAAATCAAAAGGCATATTGTCAAACAGTGGAGGTCTAGTTATAGAGTAACCCTCAGGTGTATTTTGGTTTCCAAATGTAGCCATCTACGTTAATAAAAAAGTAGTTTAAACTTATAATTTTGAAACAAAGCACTGATACACTTATTCAAAACTCGTTCACTATGAATTAGGTTTTTAAACCTAAGCTTATGTCCCATGGCTAAACAAGAGGGGGGGGGGGGGGTGAATTGGTAATTGAAAAAAAAATTTAACCCTCTTTTTAAATTAGTAAACAAAAATAAAACTTTAAAGAATTTTTCTAGAAAATATTTTCAACCACTATTTTAAAAGTAAAAACACACAAAAAAAAAAGGCAGCGGAAAAATAAAGACACGAGATTTATAGTGGTTCGGTCAAAACCAGACCTATATCCACTCCCCGGAGGCACCCTCCGAGTATTGCACTAATACCAATATTGACTCTCCTTTTGTACCCACAGCAAGGCAGAGAAGCCTTTACAAACACTCTTTCCACACTACCCGCTATGGCAGAGAATCATCGTCCTTTTACACTATCCCTAGTGTTGGTAGAGAACCATCATCCTTTCACACTCTCCTAGTGTGGACAGAGAACCCGTTGGCTATTCACACTCTCCTAGTGTAGGTAGAGAACCCTTCGGCCGTTCACACTCTCCTAGTATGGGCAGAGAACCCTTCAGCTGTTCAAACTCTCCTAGTGTGGGCAGAGAATCCTTCGGCTCTTCACACTCTTCAAGTCTCGGCATAGAACCGGATCTCCTTGACGGATCTTCTTCACAAGAAATCTAGATGGAAGAAAGAAAAGAGTGACATAAACACAAATCAAAAGTAAAGATTCTTACATTTGAATACCAAGTGAAGCCTTCACTCTCTAGTAGTAAGAATCCACCTTCAAACTCTCTCTTACACTCTCTCCTTGACTCTTCTTTCAACAGGCATGAAGATCAATAAGCAAAATAGATTAAGTGGTAGTTTAGTTTGGAATATTCATAGGAAAGACACAAAAAATCATCAAAAAACTGCAAATTTTCAAGTCAATACGCATTGGATCGTCCCGTACGATTGTGGATCGTCCTGGACGATTTTACTTAAATGCGCTAGAAACGAACCTAATATGTATGGGTACGAAATGAATTCGTACACACACATCATCCCATACAAACTAGGTTCGTCCGATTTTTCCATAGGTCGGTTCCCAAAAACTGTAGAACGTCACTAAAATTTCAGAGTCGGTTCACTTCGTCCTGGGATGAATATAGGTTCGTCTGGATAAAATTTTTCCAGAGAGCAACTTGTCCCGAGATGAATACACTTCGTCTTGGATGATAATACTCTAGAGAGCAACTCGTCCTGGAACAAATACACTTTGTTCTGAAAGAAAATTTTCCAGAGAACATTTTATCCTGGGACGAATACACTTCGTCCTGGACGATCAGGACATAGAAAAATTTTCTTCGACTCCTGTTCGTTCCATTGCTCTTACGAGGAGATAACTGACCTGATCGTCCCATATGAACTATGTTCATCCCTTACGATCAGTACAAATTTCTCAAAATATCATAAAGTGTATGTGTGTATTCACTCAATTATAATCTCTCCCTCTCAAACTTAATTCAAAGAAAAATACAAGTTTTAAATACACAAAGTATCTCATGCTGAATTTGATTTGAAGTCTTTGTAGTCTAGAGTTTGATTTTCCTGAAATGTTAGTAAACACAAGAGCAAAAACAACTCTTCCAAAAAGTGTTAGGAGATAACTATACATAAAACAATAAAATTTGAAATCATCAAAACTATAAAAGATACAAGAATGTAAAACATGCAAATAGCAACTATCTTAACACTGGATGCCTTTAGCCAACAGAGGATCTATTTCTATTTTTTCAGACAAAATAGAAACATTAGCAAAGATAGGGGAACCAGTCGTAATAGCTTCTATTTTTTTCGAAACTCTAGTATCATAATCAATAAAATCATCAGACTCATCAAGCTTATTAATTTCTTTTGAGTTATCATCATCATCCAACTTATTTTTTCTTCAGTAAGAACTTCAAAATAATTAGACAAGTTTACGTCATATTTAGTATTATCAATCACCTGATGGTTGCCATCAAAAGATATATCCACAACCCTTAGAGTATCCGAAATAATCCCAATTTGGGAAATATTAATATTTCTAATAGAAGTATCATCTTGCTTGGCTTTCCAGTTGCCTGAATAATTCTAGTTCTTATTTTGTCTATTTTTAAATTTAACATGTATCCAAGAGCCATATTTCTCATTTTGACCTTGATAAGTAGCATCATGTTGGACATCATCATTCTTATCATTACAGTTTTCATTAGTCTTATCATGAACAGATCTAAGAACCGGACATTCTGATTTTAAGTGTGCAAATTTGGCACGATGAAAGCAAAAGGATGTTAATTTCTCGTTTTCAACTTTTTGGAAGAATCTTCCACCCAATCCATCAACCCAAACTTCCAAAGGTAGTTTGGTTTCTAAGTTAATACGGACACAGACACAAGTAAATTCCTTCTTACTCCATTTAAAAGAGTTACCATCCAAGTACATTAGTGTACCTATCTCTTGAATCATTATGTCAAGAGATAGGAATAGAGCAAAATTTCTCAGCCCCTATAACACCTCAGAAAAATGGAATAGCAGAATGAAAGAACAGAACCTTGGTAGAAGCTACTAGGGAAAAGTAAGCTGAGTACACCCTACCTATATATTTTTAGGCATTAGCAGTAAACATGACATGTTATGTCCTAAATAGGATGAACATTAGACCGAAGCTTAAAAAAACTCCTTATGAACTCTTTAAGGTCGGACACGGAATCTTTCACACTTACATGACTTTGGTTACAAGTGCTTCATCTTGATTAATGACAAACTTCCCTTAGGAAAATTTGATCCTAAGTCTGATGAGGGTGTCTTCCTAGGTTATTCATCTGTAGGTAAGGCCTATAGAATCTTTAATAAGAGAACCCTAGTAGTAGAAGGGTCCACACATATAGTATTTGATGAATCAGATAAGCTCTTTGAATCTAAAATTAAAGAAGATGAAATAGAGGCAATTCAAGGAGTAAAAATTTTGACCATAGGAGAAAGGGTAGAATCTCAAGAAGATTTGCCTAGAGAATGGAGATATTCTTCTAGTCATCCTAAAGAGTTAATTTTAGGATACCCTTTAGAAGGTGTAAGAACTAGGCATGGACATAGGAAGGAGGTTAGTCATTCAACATTCATCTGTATGATAGAACCCACGAGTATAGATAAAGCTTTAGGAGATGAATTATGGATCCTATCAATAAAAGAAGAACTGAACCTGTTCACAAGAAATGATGTTTGGGAGTTAGTCAAGAAACCTTAAGAATAGAGCATAGTTGGAACAAAATGGGTCTTCAAAATATGGTGAAGGACTCAGGAACCATAATTAGAAATAAAGCCAAATTAGTAGCTATAGGGTACAACCAAATTGAGGGAATAGACTTTGAAGAAACCTTCACCTCGGTAGCTAGATTAGAAGCCATAAGAGTGCTCTTAGCTTTTGCTTGCTTTAAAAGTTTTAAACTATATCAAATGGACGTAAAAAGTGCTTTTCTGAACAAGGAAATTAAGAAAGATGTCTATATTGAGCAACCCCCCAGATTTGAAAGTTCACAATTTCCAAATCATGTATTTAAATTAAAAAAGACACTTTATGGGTTAAAGCAATCACCTAGAGCCTGGTATGAAAGACTTAGCTCATTCTTACTGGATAGAGGATTTGTAAAGGGTAGTGTGGACACTGCACTCTTTTTTCAAAGGTTAAAGATGAAATTATCATTATTCAAATTTATGTGGATGACATTCTATTCCAATATTCAGATAAAATTTTATGTGATGAATTTTCAAAAATAATGAGTAATGAGTTTGAAATGAGCATGATGGGAGAGCTTAATTATTTTCTTGGGTGTAGTGTGAAATAAATCGATAATAGAACATTTCTTAGCCAAACAAAATATATTAAAGATATTTTGAAAAAATATGAAATGAATAGTGCTAAGCGCATGAAAACTCTAATGAGCTCCACGATTCAACTAGAAAAAGACCTGAATGGAAAATCATTAGACCAGAAAAAATATAGAGGAATGATCGGATCTCTTCTCTACCTGATTGCCAGTAGACCAGACATAATGTTTAGTGTGTGCCTCTGTGCCTGTTTTAAAGCTGATCCTAAATAATCTCACTTAACTACGGTCAAGAGAATTTTGAGATATCTACTAGGCACCCTGAACTTAGAAATTTGGTATCCTAGGCACAACACTTCCTTTGAAATCTTAGGGTACTCAGATTCTAATTTAGTAGGATGTATGGTAGATAGAAAAAGCACCTCTGGTTCATGCCAATTCATACGACAATCATTAGTTTCTTGGTCCAGTAGAGAGAAAAATTTGGTAGCCCTCTCCACGATCGAGGCAAAATATATTACAGTAGGAAGCTATGTTACACAAGTACTGTGGTTCAAGCAACAAATTCATAATTTTGGATTACCTATATGAACCCTCTCAATCATGTGCGACAACACAAGTGCAATTTGTAATTCTAAAAATCCAATTCAACACTCTCAAACAAAACATATAGACATTAGACACCATTTCATAAGAGATCATGTTGCTAAGGAAGATATATATTTACATCAAAATTGCTACAGGAGGTCAATTAGCAGACATCTTCATGAAACCACTAGCCTATGACACCTTCAACACTTTGAGGATGAGACTAGGTGTCATAGACCTTAATACATAACTAAAAAAAAAATTAGGTTGTTTCTGATCATCACACACTCATCACATAAAATTCAACAATTTACATTATCCTTATCATACTGTAAGATCCCTTATTGTACTGTAAAATATATCAAAACTACACATATCACAACTCAGGCTCAAATTTCACCTCTATTGATCGTACTGCTTGTATCAAACCAACATATATCACAACCCAGGCTCAAATTTCACCTCTATTGATCGTACTGTATGATCCACAGCGTACTATATAAAATAGGTGGTAGTTCATTGAATTCATTTGGTACGACATTATTGAACATCGTATGGTATTATATCTCCTCTTCGAATTGTACGATCCACATCAGCGAAATGGATTAGGATGACTTAAAGGTGGCTTGCATGATATAATTGCAGTTCGTACTATACGAAAACATGTTCGTAAAGCATGAAACTTTTTGTCAAGCATCGTACCGACGACCATCGGGATGATCGAAATCCTTTTGATCGTACTGTACGATACTAATTGTAATGTATGATTTTTCCATTTTTTCGAACTATTTTTTTAGAAAACATTATTGTATTATCGTACAGTACAATATCAGATCGTATTGTGTGATACCTCCAAAATTCTATAAATTGGCATAAATTGAAGATCATTTCACTTATTTCTTCTTTAACCTCACTTAGTATAATCTGCATTTTCAAAATGTTGAGCTCTATCAAGCACGATCATCTCTTCATTAGAAGCTCATCTTCCTCTCACCATCCAAACGAATATTTTCTGACTTTCGAAAATGAAGAGTTCTATCGCAAATACAAGGCCTTCAAAATTATACCCTCTCGGATACTGAATCAAGCTGCTTTAAACTATGAGTAATGAACCTCTTTGCATCCATCACTTTCCAATTCCTCCTTACCCTGGCCTTCTCGTATAATTCAGAACTCTTATTTGAATTCCTAGCTAACCTAACCTACACTATTGACACCCTAACCTTCCACTCTTTTGTTTGCCAATAATACATAGAAATCACTAAGTATGACATCGCCCAATACATTGGGCTATCTACTGAAGGCCCTAGAGCTCATTCCTTCCTCTCAAATGATTTTGACTTTAGTGATGCAAATGTAGTCCTCAGGAATGTACCTTTCTATCAACACTAGCCTCTTATTCAATCCTTAACCCAAAATACCTGAATTTTTCAGTACATCCTTTGCACTTTAATCATACCCAAAGCGGGTGACCGAATCCACATGAACCCAATCTTATCTGTCATTACCTACCTTATAATGTCAAACATAAAATTTGATGAGGCGGATTTGATTATTGATTATATCCGAAACATGATCGTCGTTCGCATCCCTACCACCTATAGGGAACAAAATATAAGCCTTGGACACCTTATAGGTTACATCTTTCAAAACATATACCAATTAACCTATCTTGGTGAACCCGATAATCTCCCAATTTTTTATACAGATGCCTCTTTCCATATTCTATTTCATCGAGGGAAAGAGCCTGAAGAATAAGACTTTGATGATGAAGGAGAAGCTGCTTCTATTCCGCAGAGTGATGTGTACCACCCCGAGGACCTGCACCAGCCTACCCTCATGATGACTTGGTCAAATGATTTGACCAACTCCAAAGTTGTGTTGACACTCATATACAAGAACAACATCAACAACATGAGGAAGACATGTGATGGTTTGGGGAACGCTTCACTTCGATTGATAACCAATTCGAGACAATCCATCAATATTTCCAACCACACCCACCTCCACCTCCAAGTGATCAGGATCCTCCTTTCTGAAGTGTATCTATTTTGTACTACCTTTCTTAGTGTTTCTCTTAGTGTTCACTCCTCTTTTTGGTGATGTCAAAATGGTAAGAAGTCTGTTGTAGTTAGTATTATCTCGCTTATGTATACTTCTGTTTAAGTTAAGTGAAATGCATTTTTTCTTTTCCTATTTATTTCATGATAATCTAATTAATTAAAACAAAATAAAAAAATAAAAAAAGGCCTTGCAAATTTACTTATAACCAACATTATTTGACATCATCAAAAAGGGGAAGATTGTTTTAATCCATGAACCCTAGTATGAGATTTTAGTGATGACAAATAATGACATCTTAATTACTATTCAATGAATACCTTTAATTTCTACTCTTTTCTGTGAGTACTAACATTTTAGGGAGATCACAAGTTACTCTGAACAACAAGAAGACTAAAGACTGGGAAGAGTAGGAGTGTGGGTTTATAATATTGTAATTTGTTTTTTTTTTTATTTTTTCTTTTCTTGAGTCTGGCCACAAATTACATATAAGACTTAGCAATCATGCACACACACAGGGGGAGAGGATTTTAAAAATGTATTTCTTTTCTTTGTTAATCATACTGTACGTGTTTATATCATACTATACCATCTGATCTGGCTGAAATGGCTTTCTGTGAATAAGTCATAATATATGATTTATATCGTACTATATGATGTGTTACAAATCCAAAACTCTTGTCACCATAATTAATTTAAGTAATTTTAATAGTGATTCATACTATACAAACTTATTCACACTGTACGATGTTTTTTGAATACATACTTAAATTAACCCCATAATTAGTGGATAAATCAAGGATTAGTTTCTAATTGGTTATCATATTGTACGATACTATTCTTAGTGCACAATCAACCGAGGCAGCTTCAGATCATCCTAGACTTCGTACTAGACATTCCCTTGATTTTGACTAATCGTACTATACGAAGTAGGTCATACCCTATGATGTATAGAGATGAGTTTCAATTGTCCCGACAATCACCCTATATGAACAGAAGAATTTTTTATATCATATTGTACGAGTTTATATCATACTGTACGATTGTATTTAGATTTTTTGGCCTATTCGTAAACCTTCATACCAGGTTGAAGCCCATTTGTACTAGTCATGTTGTACGATGTTGGATCGTACTGTATAATATTAATGGCTAATTAGAGAATTTTAAGTTTTTTTTAGCCCATTTTAAGTATCAGAACTTCAATTTTTTTGATGAGGGATTGAGAGAGACGAACGTGGTTAGAGAAGGATTCCTTTAGAGAGAGCTCTTGAGAAGATTTTAAGGTTTATGAGAGGAAGGAGAAGGTGGGCTTGGTGAGGGAGAAGCAGTGTGAGAGAGATCACACATTTGCTCTAAACTTGTTGTACTTGGCTCCTCCTGTGGCCTGAGAAGATCTTATGGGAGGCTCTCTAAGTGGGAAACTCTTCTATATCAGTGTCCTCTAATGTACTCTTCCATCTCCAAGAGGGAGAAAAATGAGAAGGTGCGCTGCCTTTCGCCAAGAGGGTGAAAAGCGCTTGGCACTCCACCATGCCGGGTTGGTGAAAGTGAGGTTTGTAAGGGCTTCTCTGCCTTCCCAAGGGGGCAAATGGTGAACTGTTATTTAGTAGTGAAATTCCCATAGTGGATGACTCCGGGGAGTGGACGTAGTAGTTCATGTAATTGAACCACTTTAAAATCTCTGGTGTGATTTTTCCCTTACCACTTTTATTTTTTCATGCATTTTATTTTCATTACAACTGCTTGGTGAAAATCATTGTGAAATTCATTATTTCAAATTGTGTTCAAGTACTCACTTTTGCATTAGTTAAATTTTTCTATTTAAAATTGAAAAAAATGAAAAATATTAGAACTCTTCTTTAAGATTTTTTATTGCAACAATTTTTCACAATTCACCCCTCCACTTGACGCATCTCATAATTTCATAAAAAATAAATCAAAAACCTTAATCCCAAATATTAAACCTTAAACCATAAACCCTAAATCCAAACCCTAAGCCCTAAAACCCTAAACTCTAAACCCATACCATAAACCTAAACCCTAAACCATAAACCCTAAATTCTAAATTCAAACAATAAATCCTAAACAATAAAAAAAATTCCTAAACCCTAAACCCTGAACTCTAAACCCTAAACCCTAAACATTAAACCCTAAATCCTAAGCCAAAATCCCTAACCCTAAATACCTAAAACCTAAACCCTAAATATAAACCTTAAGCACTAAACTCTTAACCTAAATAAACCATAAACCCTAAACCCAATAATCTTAACCTAAATCCTAAACTCAAAAACCATAACCCTAAAAGCAAATCCTTATTCCTTAAACCTAAAAATTTAAATAAAAAAACATAAAATATAAACAAAATATATAAACTTAAACCCTAATAATAAATTTAAATCCTTAAACCCTATTATGCAAAACCATAACCCTAAATATAAGAATTCAAACCATAAAAACAAAATATTAAA
This sequence comes from Dendrobium nobile, assembly GCA_022539455.1. Classification (NCBI taxonomy): domain Eukaryota; kingdom Viridiplantae; phylum Streptophyta; class Magnoliopsida; order Asparagales; family Orchidaceae; genus Dendrobium; species Dendrobium nobile. Next base: position 41,937,282 of record CM039729.1, on the reverse strand, counting down.
AGCTAATGTTTAACCTTAAATCTTAAACCATAAACCAAAATATTATACCCTAAAGATTATTCTAAAACATTAAACCCTTAATAAATATTCTAAACCGCGAACCCTTGATCCAAAACATTAAATCTTAAACCTTAAACCCCGAAGCTAAATCCTTAACTCAAAACCATAAACTCCATACCCTAAACCATAATCCTAAACCTAAACCCTAACTCTAAACCCTAAACCCTAATATTCATATTCTATTTAAATTTTAGCTATATTTGAATATATTTTATAAATATTCAAATTAAATTACTATAGTTTTGTATAATGTTTTTTTATATTTTCCTTTATAAAAGAAGATATCTAAAATATATATATATATATATATATATATATATATATATATATATATATATATATATATATATATATATATATATATATATATATATATATATATATATATTATTACATTATGTAAATATCTGAATGAAGATAGAAAATAGAAATCTATTTGTCTAGTAAAATATAATCATTATAGAATATTTTTCTTTTTTTATTTTTTTCATACCCTAAACCGTAAGCCCTAAACACTAAACCCTAAACATAAAACCTACATCCTAAACCCTAAACCCTAAACCTTAAACCCTAAACCCTAAACCTAAACCTAAACCCTAAACCCTAAACCCTAAACCATAAATCGTAACAAATTCCTAAAGCCTAAAACCTAATTTCAAAACCTAAACAACTATAAAAAAACTCTCTTCGATGTTGTGCTCTAGAGTTCAGGCTTTCCCTATTCCTGCTTGATCATGTTATTATTGGATTTGATGATTTTGTTTGCTATTTTGATTGTGCTGGTCTTCTGTGTGGAATGGTGACCTAAGGCCTTTTAGCCTTTTATTTCTTTATTTTTAGTTTTCCTCATGGCGGCTGGTCTATCTTTTCTGAAGCCCTTACCTTAGGGTAACCTACCTGCATCTTAGGTTATTTACAATAAAGGCTTCTTTAGTGATATTGGTATTGATTTAAACCCTAAATCTCACTCATTTTGTGATGTTCTTGCTGGTCGTGTTTCATGAAAAGACTTTGGTATTGCTTTCACTAAATCTATGCTTAAAGGTTTTCTAGCTTTATTGGTTTTTGATGATGATATAGTGAAACTTGAATCTCCTTATCAATTTACACAAGTAGAGAAGTTTTTATTACAACATCTGAATCTTGACTCGATTCGAGCTTTTTTTGGCAATATGAAATCGTCTAGTTTTTACTTGATTGGTTTACTTGACCCTCTTCATGTTGTTATCCAACTTACGAATGATTTGGATTATAGCAAGATTTTTCACAAAGATCTTACTATATTAACAACTATCAAATGTGGTTTTTAAAGTGGACTCCTTATTTTTATATTAGAGAGAAATCTTTGATCGTTTCTATTTGGGTTTCATTTTTGAATTTGAAACGGCATTTCTTTAATCTATATGTTCTTCATGCCTTGTGATCAATTTTTGGAAGACCTGTTCAATCTGACCAAGCTAATACCTCAAGATCTTGGCCATATATTTCCAAGATTTTTGTTGAATTAGACATAACCAAAAAACCCCTTTGCGAAGTTTAGCTTGGTTTAGAAAATTCAGGTTATTTACAAAAGATTGATTTTAAAAAAATTCTAGATTTGCCAAAGCTTTTATGATGCCTTGATCCTTTCCAAAGAAAACAGGGAAGCTTTAATCAAAGCTCTATTAGTTCTGAATATTTGGATGGCCCAGTTAGTAGCTGCACAGACAGATGAAGCTTTTTGTTCTAGAGGAGTTCCTTAAATTTCTTTTTCTGATGAAGATCTATATTTAGGAACGGTTGATCACAACCGTCCAATATACATAATAGTAGACATAGATAACTTCAGATTGTCACGTATCCTTGTAGATCTTGGTGCATCAGTTAATATTTTTACACTAAAAACTCTTGCCTATTTCAGAATAGATGTCTGTAAGCTCAGTTAAGGTAAGATGATCTTACAGGGTTTTAACAAAAATAGTGAGAGGGCTTTGGGTTCAGTTAATTTATTGTTGGAGATTGAAGAATTTTAAAATAAAACAAAATTTCATATTATAGACACTCTAACATCCTTTAAAGCTCTTCTAGGTAGACTCTGGCTTCATGAATATAGGTTAGTTCCTTCATCCCTACATCAGTGCATCAAGCACATCCGAGATTGTATTGAGCACTATATTATAGGAGACTTGTAACCATTCTCAGTTTATGAAGTAGGAAATTATGAAGATGCTACCTATTATTTGCCTAAAAAAATAGTTGTTTTCAAATATCTTAAATTGGCCAAAACTGAAGTTGCACTTGGAAAGAAAAATGAAAATGAAGAAGGAGAAAAAATAGATGAGGAATATCCTTTCCATGAAGATAGCATTCGTTGGCATCCTACCCCTCCCTTACAAATAGCTGGTAGGATGACCCAATGAGGGCGAGGTGGAGATAGAGAATGGATATGAAAGTATAATGTATGAAATCATTTAAAAGCAAGCTGCTATGATACACATTAATTTAGAATCTAGTTCAGAAGATGAATCAAGTGTATCGATGGATGAACATAACAACAAAAGGAAAAAAAATTGAGATCTCTTTGGAACAAGAAAGTGATGAAGATAAAGTTTAGGAAAATATAGAGGATAATTCAGATTTGTCTACCTCTGAAAGACTTAAAGGATATGTGAAAACTTTAGCTCTAACCCCACTATCGCAAGATAGTATAGCTAGGGAAGTTAAAGTTTCACCTTCTTTTAGTGATGCTTGTAAAATTGCTATATTTATTCCATATTCTAGTAAGAATGTTGAAACTCATGTACACATTAATGATCCTTTTATGAATGAAATAGTGGAACTCCCTTTTTGTTGGTATCCTTATGGTGTTAAAAATTTAATTGAGCAAGGTCTAACCCCATATACTTGGACCAAACGTCAAGCCCATTCTTATGAAAGTCTTTAGAATACAAAATACCATAAACCAAGGCCAAGAGCAGGACTATGCTTTAGTACTATTTGCCCATACGATGATGATGTTTTTTGCTTGGTGATTACTAATAACCTAGGATCTGATCGTCTTTATGTAAGGACATTGAAATTCTTAATGAATTTTACTTAGAAACTTTAGATGATTCGGATGATTTCAAGTTAAGGAGTCACCTCCTGAACTTGAGGAGGAAATAAAATCAACTATTGATGAACTAAAAGAAATTAACCTTGGGAATGAAGAAAACCCACGTCCAATGTTTATAAGTGCTTTATTGAATGAGGATGAGTCAACTAACATAGTCAGGTTACTTTCAGACTTTTTTTAAGGATTGCTTCACTTGGAGCTATGATGAAATTCATGGATTATCTCTAGAGATAGAAGTCCACAAGCTTGAAATTTAACTTAACATAATCCCTGTCAAGCAAGCCCCATGATGCATGTGATTCGAAATAAAAGTTTGTTAGCGATATTAATCCCTTGTAAACTAGTCCCAAGACTAGAATTGCTATTTTAAAAAATCTTTTGATCAAAACACAATCTTAAAATAAAAACCAAGATTCACCATAAAAATCAAAATGTAGAAAATAAATATGGATGAGTAATAAAGAACATAGAAATTTATAGTGGTTCGGTCAACATGACCTACGTCCACTCCCCGGAGGTGCCCTCCGAGTATTGTACTAAACGCAGTGCCTCTCCTTTTGCCCCCATAGTAAGGTGGAGAAGCCTTTACAAACCTCCTTTCTACAAACTCTGGTGAGGCAGAGAACCCGACTCTTTTTGTTTCCACCAGAAGCAGGAAGAGAACCCAACTTCTTTTGCTTCCTCCTGAAGCAGGCAGAGAACCTTTATCAGATGTTGAAGTTTACCTCTCTAGATCCCCCAAGGAACTAAGGATGATGACTAAAAAAGATGATGATGGATCCTTTCTTGGAGAAACGTTTATGAACTCCCTCACAAACTCCCCCTCACAAGATCCTCTCTCTCTCTCTCTCCCTTTCTCTCCCTCTCCTCTTGGCTCTCTCATGTTAGAACAAAACAAAAGATGAGCTCTTGGGTAGAACAAGAGCTCATAAATGGATGAGTTTTCAAATAGCTCTTATTTTATATAAACCTACTTTCACATCTTGGCTGATATGCATATCATCCTAGATTATTAGTGTAAATTTAGCTTAATCAGCCTGGACGATTTAGGGCTATTAGATGATTTTTATTCATATCATCCAGGCAATCACTCTGAAAGAATGTATGGATGATGAAAAAATAGCTTGATCATCCTGGCCAATCTCATGATCATCCTGGATGGTTAATTTAGATCAGTGAATCTCATCCAGAGCATCCCCCTAAATAGAAGCTGGCTGATGTCAATCAACCAAGAGATCCTCATGGATGATCCTACGATCATCCAGGATGATGTGATCATATAATCAAACCTGCTTTCCTTAATTACCAGATTAATTAATGCATACTTATGCTGCATCGTCTTGGACGATGTCCAAAAATAAAGAATACTTAAATAGATCTACATACTGATTCTTTCTTATTTGAGCCTATCATCCCGGCCGATACAAATATCGCCCAAGATGATATGCTTAATGATGGCTGCCATAACAAGGATTCCCTAATTAGGGTTTCTATTTTTGAAAAGATCATCAAGGATGATTTATGGATCATCCTAGATGATGTTATCCAAAATAGCAAACTCTATGAAACAGTCAGAAATTCTACTAAAATATATGTGTGTATAAGGTTACATAGCATAAGGAATTGTTGAAACTCGAACACTATGAATTAGTTTGTTAAACCTAAGCTTATGTTCCAGTAGCTAACAAAGAGTGAGGGTGAATTGGTAATTAAAAATTAATCCCTCTTTTTAATTTATAATTTTTTAAACCGAAAAATAAACTTTAATGAGTTTTATAGAAATAGATTTTTCAACCACAAATTAGAAACAAAAATCAGCAAAATAGAAAGCAACAAAAAATAAAAGACACAAGATTTATAGTGGTTCGGTCAAACTTGATCTACATCCACTCCCTGGAGGCACCCTCTGAGTATTGCACTAATATCACTAGTTACTCTCCTTTTGCACCCACAGCAAGGCAGAAAAGCCTTTACAAAAACTCTTTCTACCACTACCCGGTGAGGCAGAGAACTGTCGTTCTTTTACACTATCCCCAGTGTCGGCAGAGAACCGTCATCCTTTTACACTCTCCCGGAGTAGGCAGAGAACCCTTTGGCTATTCACACTCTACAAGTGTGGCAGAGAACTCTTCGACTGTTCACACTCTCCAAGTGTGGGTAGAGAACCCTTCTACTATTCACAATCTCCAAGTGTCGGTAGAGAATCGGATCTCCTTGACATATCTTCTCACAAAAAATCTAGAAGGAAGAAAGAAAAGAGTGAAGTAAACACAAATCAAAAGTAAAGATTCTTACCTTTGAACCCAAAGTGAAGCCTTTACACTCCAATAGTAAGAATCCTCCTTCGAACACTCTCTTACACTCTCTCCTTGACTCTTCTTTCAATAGGCACGAAGATCAGTGGATAAAAAGATTAAGTGGCAGTTTAGTTTGGACTATTTATAGGAACAACATAAAAAACTGTCAAAAAACTACAAATATTCAAGTCAATACCCATTGGATCATCCCGTACGATCTTGGATTATCCTAGACGATTTTACTTAATTGCGCTAAAAATAAACCTAATATATATGGGTTCGAAATGACTTCTTACACACACATCATCCCGTACGAACTAGATTCATCCGGTACGAATGGTTATTCCATAGGTCGGTTCCCAAAAACTGTAGAATGGCACTTAATTTTCAAAGTCGGTTAACTTCATCCTGGGATGAATTATGGGTTCTTCCGGACAAATATTTTTCAGAGACCAACTCATCCCAGGACGAATACACTTCATTCTGGATGAAAGTACTCTAGAGAGAAACTTGTCTTGGAACGAATACACTTCATCTGAACGAAAATTTTCTAGAGAACATTTCATCCTGGGAGGAATAAACTTCGTCCTAGATGATCAATACTTAGAAAAACTTTCTTCAATTCATGTTCGTTCCATTGCTCTTACGAGGAGATTACTAACCTAATCATCCCGTACGAACTATGTTCGTCCCATACGATCAATATAAAACTTTCAAGATCTCCTTAAGTGTGTGTGTATTCACTCAATTACAATCACTCCCTCTCAAACTTAATTCAAAGAAAAAAATACAAGTTTTAAATACACAAAATATCTCATGCTAAATTTGATTTGAAGTCTTTGTAGTCTGGAGTTTGATTTCCCCAAAATATTAGTACACACAAGAGCAAAAACAACTCTTCCAAAAAGTGTTAGGAGATAACTATACATAAAACAATAATATTTGAAATCATCAAAACCATACAAGTTGCAAGAATGTAAAACATGCAAATAACAACTCTCTGAATAATCTGCCCCTTTTTGATGATGGCAAAATAATTATTATTTGTATATTTTTTAAATTCCAAAAATCTCCTAAACTCCCCCTGAATTGATGAACATGTGTAAATAAGGAGGCATTTTTAGAAATATGCGACAAACAAAAATAAAACAAACACACAACATATACAACATACACAAAACATAAAACAAAAACTAAAATAAATAGACACACATACATTACGAATCAAATAAAACTAAAACCACGATACAAACAATTTCTCCCCCTTTTTGACAACAGCAAAAAGTAAAGAAGAAAAAGAACTGAAATGTAAGTAGACATATGAAAATCATTTGATAATTCAATCTTGAAAGTGATTGAAATAAGTTATGCAAATAAAATTAAAACATTAGGCAAATCATATTAATTCATAGAATTTAAGAAGAGATATAACATTGATAATAGAAAAAATATATCAAAAATATGAATCAATTTAGACTCTAAGATATAGAAAATCACTGTAAAAAGGATGAATAGAAAATTTTTATATTTCAAATTTCAATACAGAATAAAAATGTACAGTAGATCAATTTGAATTATGAGATTAAACGATAATGGAAAGAAATAATTATCACATGTGGCACTTTGCACATCTTTTTCAAATTACTGGCACATTTTTGTGCATCTTTTTATTTATGTGCTTATTTTGTGCCTCTTTTTCTACTTGCGAACAATTACACATTTCTTTCGATTTTTGTATATTTGTACATTTTTTCAAGAGTAACTTTGATCTTTCCAAAATTAATAATAAAAAATTTCAAATTTTTCTAAGTGCATAAATATTTACTGATAAGTGAAATATAAAATAAGAAAATATCATAGTTGCAATAATAATATTAGAATTAATATAGTCTAAATAAGAGACATTAAATTGATAAACTTAATTATATCAAGTTATAAACAAAACTTAAATTTAGAAAAAACTAGATTTTCTAATGAATTTAATTTTGACTTGCATTTCAAAGTATAGTACTATTAAGTTAAAAAATCTAATGATTGTCAAAAAGGCTAACACACATTTCATTACCAAAAAAACCAAAACACGAGAACATATATTGATATCAATATGAAGATATTACAATCTAAGCTCAAGATATCAATAAAAAAATAAAACATCTAAAGAAAAGAAAATACAACAAACTTACTTATAACAACAACAAACACAAAAACTACAAAAAAAACATAAAGTTAAGTGCAACTTCTACTGAGAAGGACCTGATCTGGAGGAGGAGGAGGTGCAGCACCGAAGATGTTAAAGTAAGTACGCATCATAAGCACATTGGTACTGATATCACTCATCTGATCCCTCATAAAACTCATGTCATGCTGATACTATGCGGCCTGCTATTGAAGATGAGTCTCTATTTGATCAAAAAGTTGATCAAAATGAGTCTCTAGGCAATCAAATCCTTGAACCAAATCCTGATAATTTGATTCATTGGCGGGTGCAGGTATAGCTTCTAGTTTTTCCTCTGTATCACTAATGACATGTGCTTTACTAGATTCTTCTTTGAAGATTGCTCTAAATGATACATCATTGTAGTAGATCGGTTCTTCTAACTCTTGATCAGGATGAACCAAATTATATTTCTTGTCTAGAATGTAGGTAATTAGATGTCCTAAGGCGATGTTTTTCTTTTTCTTATGCTCTACATGACCAATTTCAGACAGCCCATAAAGATAGTCAAGGATAAGTTGGGCTTCATCTATAGGTTCTTTAGTCATGATCAAGAAGGTCACCATATAAAGAAGAGGGGTAATGTTGATCCTATCACCAGCTTTAGGAATTATAGAAGTTCTAAGAACATGTTAGATGATACTAGCATTACAAGCTAGACTGGATACTTTAGCCACATATTCGTTCAAATTGTTTCCTCTAATCACATTATTAATTTCATACAATGCATAATCATGAGTGTTAATCAAGTGATGGGCTGTAGCTCCCTCTATCCTTAAATTCAAAAAGGCTCCTAAGTCAGCCTTGGTGATTTTAACTTTTTGTTTAAAGACAAAGTAATAGATTATAGAATGGTCAGAATTAAAGGACATGTTGGCGAAAAAGTAGTGAATGGTTTCTTTATTGTAGAGATGGACGAGGGTAAGGATAAAATCAAACTGTGTTGAAGAAAATAAGTTCATCACCTGAAAGGTAAGTTGTTCGTGGATTAGGATTCTGGTGGGAGTGATCTTTGCTGAGACAAACCTAGGAAAAGATTCCTCATTCGCTTTGAAAAGAAAGTTCTCAGAAGAATTTCTATGTGGTTTCCTTGCCAGAATCTTTTGTCTCTTACTTGAACTTGCCATTTGGAAAAAGATCTAGAGTACAAAAGAGATTGAAACTGAAGTTTTGAGTGTGACTGCTGAGTTCAAAAGCCCTTCTATTTATTGAAAATGACATGTTCAAACCAGACAAAAAAATTTCATCCCATATGAATTTTTCGATTCGTCCCGGACGAACCAATGCATCAAAATGAAACGGCTTCTCGTAATCAACACAACTTATGAAGCATCCTTTCGTATAGACTTTTGACGAGACTGATCGTACAGACGAACAAGTGTTCATCTTGGGATGATTAGAACTTATGATCATTTTAATGGCAGTTAAAACCGTCCCCTACATCGAACCGACATGTGCTCGTCCGGACGAACCAAAGGTTCATACGTACGAAGTTTGTATTAAAAACCACCTTATCCATTCAACCGCTTTATTCATTCATCCCGTCGTTTGAAAAACATTTCATTCCAGATGATCGTGATGATCGTATAGACGAAGTGACAATAAAACACTGAAAACTACATTCAAACGGTTCAAAATCCGACAGTTTAACACACTATACAAATCATCCTGTATGAAAAAATTTCATCCCGGATGATTGTCACTCAAAATTTTCAAATTTTTGCATTTAATAAAAAAAACTAAAATACAAACACACTAAAAACACACAAACATATTAACTAGTAAACAAACATCAATGTTGCAAAAATATTTTTATTTAAGCATTCAAATCAATCAAACAAAGCCTTGTTCTTAATGCAGTGAAAGTATCAAAGACTAAAGGTTTTGTAAGAAAGTCTGCAAGTTGATTTTTAGTAGAAACATTAGTGAGTTCAATTTCTCCTTTGTATACATGATCCCTTATAAAATGATGCCTTATGTCTATATGTTTGGTTCTTGAATGTTGAATAAGATTTTTAAAAATACAAATAGCACTAGTGTTATCACAATAAATTGGAATACTGCCTATAGTTAATCTTAAATTAATTAACTATTGTTTCAACCAAAGAACTTGTGCCACACAACTTCCTAATGCAATGTATTCAGCTTCTGCAGTAGATAGGGCTACTGAATTTTGTTTTCTACTGGACCAAGAGACTAGAGAATTTCTAATAAATTGATATGTTCCAGAAGTGCTCTTTCTATCCACCCTATAACCTGCAAAGTCAGAATCTGAATAACCAATTATTTCAAATGAGGAGCTAAACTTAGAATACCAAATTCCTAAGTTCTGAGTTCCTAACAGATATCTTAAAATTCTTTTCACTGCTGTCAAATTTGATTCTTTTGGATCTGATTGAAATCTAGTGCATAAGCAAACATTAGACATGATATCGGGTCGGCTAGCAGTCGAGTAAAGTAAAGATCAAATTATCCCTCCAAATTTCTTGTGATCAACAGATTTTCCCATAGGGTCCTTATCCAACTGAACTGAGGAACTCATTAGTGTACTAACAGATTTAGCATTGTACATTTTGTACTTTTTGAGGATGTCCTTAACATACTTTGACTGACTAAAAAATGTACCTTTCTCAATTTACTTAATACTAAATCTAGAAAGTAACTTAAATCTCCCATTAGACTCACGTCAAATTTATTACTAATTGTTTTAGAAAAATCATCACAAAGATTTCTATTTGAAGATTCAAAAATGATATCATCCACATAAATTTGAACAATGAGTATATCATTTTCACATTTCTTTAAAAAGAGAGCTGTATCCACACTTCCTTTTTCAAAAGATCTTTCAAGTAAGAAGGTGCTTAACCTCTCATACCAAGCCCTAGGTACCTGTTTCAATTCATAAAATGCCTTTTTCAACTTGAAAACATGATTTGGGTATTTAGAATTTTCAAAACTTGATGGTTGTTCTATAAAAACATCTTCTAGAATTACCCCATTTAAAAAGGCACTTTTTACATCCATTTGATACAATTTGAATCCTCTAAAACTAGCAAAAGCTAGCAAAATCCTAATTGCTTCAAGTGTAGCTACAGGGGAAAAAGTCTCCTCAAAATCAATCCCTTCAATCTGTTTATACCCCTTAGCAACTAATCTAGCCTTATTTCTAATGACTACCCCTGAGTCATTCATTTTGTTTTTGAATTCCCACTTCGTTCCAACTACACTTTGATCCTTTAGCCTTATAGTTAATTCCCAATATTTATATCTTATAAATTGATTCAACTCTTCTTGCATGGCCAAAATCCAAAATTTATCCAAAACTGTTTTATCAATATATGTGGGTTATATAGTTGAAATGAAGGTAGAATGATTGACTTCTTTGTTTAATCCACGCCTACTCCTTACACCCTCACTAGGTTTACCTATATTTAATTCCCTTGGGTGGTTTTTAGAAAATCTCAAATATCTAGGCAAATGATTTTCTATCTCCAAATTTTCTTCCAAATTTTCTTCCAAATTTATTTTATCAATCTTTTGGGAGTTAATCTCAATCTCATCTTCTACAACATTTCACTGTTCCATATTTCCAGATTCATCAAATACAACATGTGTGGTCTCTTGAATTACCAAAGTTCTTCTACTGAATACTCTACAAGATTTTCCAACACTTGAGTATCCAACAAAAATTCCTTCATCAGATTTAGGATCAAATTTTCTTAAGGTAGATTTTCCATTGTTATAAATGAACAACTTGCAAACCAAAAACATGCAAATGAGACAAATTAGGTGTTTTTCCTTTTAGAAACTCATAGAGTGTTTTATTTAGTTTATATCTCACATTCACCCAATTCAGAACATAACATGCAGTGCTAACAGTCTCATCCCAAAAATATTTAGGAAGTGAGTATTCTGCCAATATTACTCAGGCGGCTTCTATTAATGTTCTATTTTTCCTTTCGACTACCCCATTCTGCTGAGGGGTTCTAGGTGCAAAAAAATTGTGATCAGTTCCTTTCTTTTTACAAAATTCTTCAAATTTCTCATTATCAAATTCTCCTCCATGATCACTTTATATAGAAATAATTTCACACCCTAGTTTTCTTTGAATCCAAGTCAAAAATTTTCTAAATTCCTCAAATGATTCACTCTTATGAAATAGAAATCTAACCCATGTGAATCTTGAATAATCATCCACAATCACAAATCCATATACCTTCCCTACTAGAATCATAGTTCCAACTGGTCCAAAAAGATCTATATGCAAAATCTCCAATAATTTATTAGTTCTAAGATCCTTATTGGACTGAAAAGAGGACTTCACTTGTTTTCCTAATTGAGATGCATCACAAAGGTGGTCCTTAATAAAGTCTAGTTTTGTTATACCTCTCACTAAGTTCTTTTGGGTACTCCTTCTAAGGTTTTTCATGCTAGAATGACAAAGTCTCTTATGCTAAAGCCATGACTCATCAGATACAGTTTTAAATCAAAAAGCAGTAGGAGATTGAATATAATTCAAGCCTAGCATATAAACTTTATTTACCCTTTTTCCATTCAAAACATCTTTATCATTTAGGCTTAATATGCAGCTAGTAGGAAAAAATTTCACACATTATCCTTTTTCACATAGCTGGCTTATACTTAACAGGTTATTCTTTAAGCCTTCTACTAATAACACATTCTCAATGTAAAATTTATTAAGATTTCCAATCAAACCTAATCCAATCACCTTCCTTGTCGTGTTATCTCCAAGTGTAACCTTGCCTCCACTCCTGGCTTCCAGCGATGTGAATTATGCAGTATCTCCAGTTATATGCTTTGAACATCCGTCATCCAGGTACCATATGCTCTCACAAGGTCTTGTGTGAGAGCGATCCTCTTCTTAATCTGACTGATCAAGACTATCGGTCGTTAAACACATATTAGTGACTTCTTCTTCCTTCTCAATCTCTGATGAATCTGAAGCTGAGTCCGCCTAGAAGGCTCTTTGAAACTTCTTCTTGTCCTTCTTTACAATTGGTTTCTCCTCTACCTTCTCCTTGCTAGGAGTAGCTTTGAGTTTTGGGCATTCAGTCTTGATATGACAAGGTTTCCTGCACTCATAGCAAATCACATCATTTGAAACCTTGGCATTTCTATTTAATTTACCTCTATTCTAATGCTGGCGTCTCTTCTGCTTCCTCTTCAGAAAGCTTCTGAACTATCTAGTCATCAATTCGATGTCGTCTTCATCCTCAGGTTGTGAGTGTTCACACTCAGACTCTTCAACATTTAGTGCTATGTTCTTCTCCCTTTGTGGTTCACCTGCATCAATCTTTTTTTGGCTAACTCCTTACTTGTAAGCAAATAGTGAACCAAGAAGATTGTCAATAGAGTAAATATTTAGATCTTTAGACTCTGTAATTATAGTAACTTTAGCATCATAAGCAGTAGAGAAACAATAAAGAATCTTAGTAACCATTTCAGCATTAGTTAGTTCCCTTCTCAGTGCATGCAAAGAGGTGACTATTTGTGTGAATCTTGTATACATATCAGAAATTGAGTCATTTGGTTTCATGCGAAATAATTCATAATCATGTAACAAGACATTAAGTCTAGATTACTTAACCTCATTAGTCCCCTCATAAGGTATATAAAGTCTATCCCATATGTCTTTCCCACTTTTGTTAGTGGAAACCCGTATGTAGTCTTCTAATTTTAAAGCATAAAAGAAACTATTCAAGCATTTGGCATTTACTTGTGCTAAGTCACGTTCTTCTACTGTCCAGTCTATAAAATTTGTTTCAACTCTAACTCTATCAACTAATCTAGTTGGTTTTGTATACCCTTCCTGAACTAAGATCCATATATGATAATCAAGTGACTGTAAAAATATAGACATGCATGTTTTCCAAAAATCAAAAGGTATATTATCAAACAGTGGAGGTCTAGTTATAGAGTAACCCTCGGGTGTATTTCAATTTCCAAATGTAGTCATCTACGTTAATCAAAATATATTCTAAACTTATGATTTTGAAACAAAGCTCTGATACCACTTATTGAAACTCGATCACTATGAATTAGGTTGTTAAACCTAAGCTTATGTCCTAGTGGCTAATCCACAGGGGGGGGGGGTGAATTGGTAATTTAAAATTAATCCCATTTTTTAATTTTTTAAACTAAAAAATAAAATTTAATAAGTTTTGTAGAAATTGATTTTTCAACCACAAATTAGAAATAAAAATCAATAAAATAAAAAGTAATGAAAAATAAAAGACACAAGATTTATAGTGGTTCATTCAAACTTGAACTACATCCACTCCCCGGAGGCACCCTCTGAGTATTGCACTAACACCACTAGTGACTCTCCTTTAGCACCCACAACAAGGCGGAGAAGCATTTACAAAAACTCTTTCCACCACTGCCCGGTGCGGCAGAGAACCGTCATCCTTTTATACTATCCCCAGTGTTGGCAGTGAACCGTCATCCTTTTACACTCTCCCGGTGTAGACAGAGAACCCTTTACCTATTCACACTCTCCAAGTGTGTGCATAGAACCCTTCGGCTGTTCACACTCTCTAAGTGTGGGTAGAGAACCCTTCGGCTGTTCACACTATCCAAGTGTGGGCAGAGAACCCTTTGGCTATTCACACTCTCCAAGTGTCGGTAGAGAACCCTTCGACTGTTCACACTCTCCAAGTGTCGGCAGAGAATCAGATCTCCTTGACAAATTTTCTCACAAGAAATCTAGAAGGAAGAAAGAAAAGAGTGAAGTAAACACAAATCAAAAGTAAAGATTCTTACCTTTGAATAACAAGTGAAGCCTTCACGCTCTAGTAGTAAGAATCCTCCTTTGAACACTCTATTACACTCTCTCTTTGACTCTTCTTTCAATAGGAATGAAGATCAGTGGACAAAAAGATTAAGTGGTAGTTTAGTTTGGACAATTTATAGGAAAGATACCAAAAATTGTCCAAAAAACTACAAATATTCAAGTCAATACGCATTGGATCATCCCGTACGATCGTGGATCGTCCTGGACGGTTTTACTTAATTGTGCTGGAAATGAACCTAATATATGGGTATGAAATGACATTGTACACACACATCGTCCTGTACGAACTAGGTCTGTTAGGTTTGAATGGTTATTCTATAGATCGGTTCCCAAAAATTGTAGAACGTCACTTAATTTTCAGAGTCGGTTCACTTCGTTCTGGGATGAATTATGGGTTCATCCGGATGATATTTTTCCAGAGACCAACTCATCCCGGGATGAATACACTTCATCCTAGATGAAACTACTCCAGAGAGCAACTCGTCCTAGAACGAATAAACTTCGTATGAACAAAAAATTTCCAGAGAACATTTCATCCTGGGACGAATACACTTCATCCTGGATGATCAGGACTTAAAAAAATTTTCTTTAATAATTGTTCGTTCCATTGCTCTTACGAGGAGATTACTAACCTGATCGTCCCATACGAACTATGTTCGTCCCATACGATCAGTACAAAACATTCAAGATCTCCTTAAGTGTGTGTGTGTATTCAGTCAGTTACAATCACTCCCTCTCAAACTTAATTCAAAGAAAAAATAAAAGTTTTAAATACAAAAAGTATCTCATGCTGAATTTGATTTGAAGTCTTTGTAGTCTGGAGTTTGATTTTCCTGAATGTTAGTACACATAAGAGCAAAAATACTCTTCCAAAAAGTATTAGGAGATAACTATACATAAATTAATAATATTTGAATTCATCAAAACTATACAAATTGTAAGAATGTAAAACATGAAAATAGCAACTCTCTTAACAGGAACCACATCATTTATAATAGACTCAAGAAAAGGAAAAAATTACAAGTTGACTCAGACTTAATCTACCCAATCTTGAGCTGGCTTGAGTTGAACTTGGTCATGTGGACTTGAAATTTAGTAGGCAAAGGTAGTCATAGAAAAAAATGAATGATTTCTATCATCAAGTTTCTAATCCATAAAATTAGATTTGCAACAATCCCCCTTTTTGATAATGGTAAAACAAAAAATAACCTAAGCAGTTCGAGGCTGTTTAAAGGAAGTAGATCAACTATCCAATAACAGAATCAATTTATAGAACAAACATTACAACAAACTACTCCTCCTTTTGACATTATAAAAAGGAGGAAAATAAAATAGAAATAAAGTAGAGACTAAAGACTATTACAAACTATGACTTAAAAAAAATAAAAAAATGATGGCCCCTGATCATCTGAAGGATGTGAATGAAACTCGAAAGAGTGGCGAACTGCTCTCCAAACTAGGCCATATCCTTGTCGTGCTGATGTTACAGGAAAATAATGTCCTCAGTATGTTGCTGCTGCTGCGTAATAACGTAAGTCTTAAATTGTGCCTCCCACTGGTCAAATCGTTAAACTAGCTAATCCAATTGAGAGCTCTAGCGTAGTGGAGCAGGTGCATGAATAGGAGTTGGAGCCTCCTCCTCCATAGCTCCCTCGGCTTCCTCGTCCCCTAGGTAGAGATGATAATCATGAAGAGATTGAAAGAATTATTCGAGTAGAAAGCAGGCATATAACTAGGTGGTGCAGGATATTAGAGGTTATATTTTGATTCTAAAACATATACAATGATATGTCAAAGGGTAAGATTGGGCTTCCTCCTATGTCCTGGATCTCGAATAGTAGTTAAATGCTTAATGTAAGAAAAGATCAGGTCAGTGGCATTGAATTTGTGATGGGCCAAAATGTAGAAGGTGGTGATTGAGAGAAGTGGAGTAATGTGAACGCGATCACCAGCTTTTTGGAGGATAGAGGTGCGAAGGACATGTTGGTTTGTACTAGCATCTTTTAGTAAGGTGCTAGTCTCTCCAACATGAAAGTGAGCATTGGTATTCCGTAAGAAGTGGTTAGCCAGAGCCCAATCGTAATCAGAATCAGAATGTAGGATTTGTAGTTTATCCCCTGTGGTGGAAATGTGAAAAAGTTCTGCACAGTCTTGATATGTGATCTCAACGGGATGTCGATTCACGTAGGATCTGAGAGAAGTAAAAGAAGAATTTATGCAGAAACTGACAAAGAATTCATAGAGTAATTTGGAATTAAAATGAACAGTAAGAGTAAGGAGAAAATATAAGGAGGTGTGAGCAAATAGATCAAATACTAGATATGAGAGAATGTCAGGTTGACAAACTGTGCGACAGTGTTTTCGACCATCTTATATCTTTAGTAAGCGGCTTAATCATCCACCTCAGTGAATCGAGGGTCCAGAGTAGCCCTCGAGGAATTGTTAAAAGGATGGCGGGATCACTTTCCTCTTGTCATGATCAAGAACAGTACTAGAATAGGAAGTATAAGGCTGAAAGAGGAAGTGGGTGGGAGAAAAAATAGATGAAAGGCTTAATTTATAAAAAATCGACTCGATTGTCCATGATGATTACAGAATTGTCCAGGCCAATTGGGTATAATAATTGCATCCAGGTTGATTAGTCAAAAAGGAGGTCCTATCATCAAGGATGATCAGATATCATCCAGGATAATAAGACACAGGCAATCATCCCGAGGCATCAAGCTGGACGACCACTAAAAAAGGAGATTATCCTGGCAGATTAGGTGGATCATCCAGGACGATGAACAATAATGGATCGTATAGGACAAATTTAAAAATGTTTAAAACATTACCATATGTATCATCCAGGACTAACAGGTGGTTCATCTTGGATGATCACCAATAATTAATCGTACCAGCCAAATTTAAATTGTTAAAATGTATTGCCATGTGTATCATCTAGGAAAAACTTGTGGATCGTACAGGTTAATTTTTTATAAATTAAGCAAAAAGTGAATAACATCATCTAGGATGAAAGGGAATCATCCAAGATGATCATAGTTGATTGAAGTAGAAGATGATCAGATCAGCTAGGATGATAAAGTATCTTCCAGGATGATTATAAGTAGAAAACGTCATATCAGACATTCAGATAGGAATTTAAAGTGAGTTGAGCCGATCGTCCGGGACGATGTGATAAAAAGGGTTTAAATTTAGATGATGGATGGAGATGATCAGAGAAGGCCTAAAAACTTAACAACACAGGTAAAAGAGAAAGTAAGACAAAAAGATAGAAAACATAAGAGACAAATAAACAAAAAAAAAGAAATTTTATAATTTTATAATTTTTAATTTTTTTTGTTTAAAAACAATGTATGAATATAATAAAATCTCTAAGTGATTGAATTTAAGGACTTGTAAGACCTATGAGTTAACATCAATGAAGTCAAAAAATGGTAGAATATCCGATCCTGCTAACCCTAGCTCAGATATCTCTTAGGGCAAAATTATCTTTTGAAAATAAGAGGCTTAACTCAGAACCAACCAATTAGATAAGAAAAAAGAGATTCATTCAAAACTTGGTTCTAAAAAAAAATATCTTATAGAATAATATACAAAAGTGTTTTGTCACAATCATCAAATTTGAAATCAAGCTATTAAAAGTATCAAGTGACACATGAATTCTTCTAAGATTTAAAGGGTTTTTTTTTTTTTTTTTGAGAAGATGCAAAAATTGCATTTAAGAATAAAAAGAAGTTAACCTAATACAAACTAGACAAAAGAGGCTAATGATACCTTTTTCAACATGAAAAGTATCTTATTAAAAGATAAATTTGTTATTTTATACTTATTATAACTGAAATAAAATTCACTATCTCCTATTATGAAACTGTTGAGATGCAGGGGATACCAAAATATAAGATAACCCGAGGGTTGATTAGTATCCCAGAGTTCCCATCCAGGTAGAGAATAAGAAATAGTAAAGATTTCATAAGCAGTTAGGCAAAATTTAAAATAACAAATTAAAGTAAGGAAAAGGAAATAAAAGCTAAAAAAAAATTACAATTCAAAGATAAATTCCAAAAGTTTGGTAGAACTATGCCAAACTTTAAGACCATGTGCTCCATCTTCAAAAATATCTCTCGTTTGTTGCTAACAACTGAAGAATACTTCTCCATATTAATGGGATAAAAAGGAAGAAGAACCTATGAGATGGTTTTTCTCTTTGTGTTCAGCACCTTTCCTTCTAGGTATTTCTTTCACCGGACCCAATGCTTGAAGTTCTTTGGATAAAACATGCTTTGAACCGGTTGAAACATTTTTCTTAAAAAAGTTTTTATCTTTCTTAAGAATAGTTTTTTTGAAATTCAAGTTAATAACTGATGGAGGAGAAGAAGAATTAATGGTATTAGTGTAATTACCATTAGCACTCACGTCAGCCGCAAAAGTAGTTGATGTTTCAACATATGTATTTTGATTTCCCAAAATTTCAGCATCTTTTGGAAAATCGGTGGCCTTTGTATGATTCAAACCTGAAATTTGAACTTCCTTCTTTTTAGCAGAAGTTGCATCCTTAGGAGTCAAAACCGAAATTTGCTCTTTCTCAACCTTCTCCATGACAGTCTCCATCGTTTGAGAGTATTGAATGTTCAAATCTTTAGCTATCTTAGGCGTACACGTTGGACTAACAACATTTATTCCATTTGAATTTGTTGTAGAAAAATCAGGATTTGACTTCTCAACAACCTTAACTACCTCCAAGATATGTGGGATTTCAAATTTTGAAGTTTGAAATCCTGAATTATAGCAGTTTGCATTCTCGGTATCAGCCATAATATCCTGATTTTCAGCATCAACTTCAGCTCTTACTTCCAATCTTTCCTCCACAAATCCTGAAATTTTGAATTCCAAATTTGAATTCAAATTGCTGTTGTGCTTTTGTATTTCATCTTCAACCTTGTTTCCAGAAACAATCTGAATTTCAGAAATGGTGGAATCTATATTCCTGATTTCTTCATCATCAATCTTGTCAATATCTCCACCAACTTTTGGTTTATACTTGGTTGAAACCTTTTTAAAATCTGGATTAGATCTTCTCTTATTCTTGAACTTCACATGCATCCAAGGCCCCAAAGTATCATCAGATTGAAACGAATTTTTAAGGAACTCTTTAACAATAGGATTTTGATTTTGAGTAGAATTGGGACACAAAGAATCAATATGTCCAATTTTCCCACAACTAAAGCATAAGGAAGATTGATTTACATACTCGAATTTCTGAAAAAATCTACCATGAATTCCTTCCACCCAAGTACCAGCAGGGAGTTTAGAATTCAAATTAACCCGGATGCAAGCTCTAGCAAATTCTCTCCTCCCCCACCTAAACATATTACCATCCAATAAAAGAAGAGTTCCAATTCTAGAAACAATTCTAGTGATATTGGATTCATCCCAACAATGCAAAGGCAAATGTGGAAGACGAAACCAAATAGGAGTAGAAATTCCATTCAAAGAATACGGAGTGAAGGTTGGAGACCAAATGTCTAAGCCAACCACAAAACCCCCTACAAGCCACGGTCCTCCATTAAGGACTCCCTCCATGGCTTCATGAGTTTGAAAAGAGCAAAGGAACCAATCAAGACCAAGCAATGTAATATGAAAACTTCCAAATCTAGACCATTGCTTTCTTAATTCAATTGAACACTTAGAAAAAGGATAATTTTTCCTAAGAATTTTAACGACCAAAGAATTGTTCAAGATTTGAACATTTGATAATTCCTTCTCCTTATCCAAAATAACAATATTTTCATCTCCCATTTTATCAAGAATATCACTTGATTTTACTTTAATGTGAGGTTTTTTAGTCCACACATTAGGGATATCCAATTTTGAAGAAGTATTTGGAATGACCATGTCCTTCTTCAAAATTTCAGCAAAACTCCCTCTTGAAGAAGATGCTTCTTTATCATTTGCTCCAACAAAGGAAGCCTCCAAAGGTTTAGGTATATCAAAAACCAAAATAATTTCCTTCCCTTTGCCTGAAACCGGCAAAGGTTTTTCCCTAGCATTTAAGCCTCCCTCTTTAATGACTAGAGGGGATTCCAAAATCCGAAAAGAAGAAATTCGATTGAAGGAGACTCTACCTTTTGAATCCAACATGAATGGACTCGCAGTAGATAGTGAATATTTGGTGTTCCGGTCATCCTTGGATGACCGGCCACCATCTTCCATCTCCAACAATGCCACACAAATTCTTCAAGATCTTCTTCCAAATTCTTCCTAAATTTGTGGAGCTTCTCTCTCTACTTCTCTCTCTACACCGCCCGCCCTTCCAAAATTAAGATTTAAAGGGTTTGAAAGAGAGGGAAGCTTTTCTTTTTATGGGCTTATTTTATGCCTCTTCACAATTTGATTGGCGCACTTTATGCATCTTTTTATTTTTCATACACTGTATATAATTTTCAATTTTTGGAGATCATTGAGCATCTTTTATTTTAGCATTATGGGCCACTTTTTTGTTATTTTTCCAAGCTATATCCCTTTTTCAAAACTCTTAAATATTCTCAATTATAAGTATATCATCTAATTATTATAGAAGAAAAACCTCACTCTTTAATAAAGTAAAGAATAAACAACAAAACAAAATCAAATTCATATGATAAATACAATAACAAGATTTCAATGAACTTCAAAGTAATATAAAGACTTTTGAACATTATATATATAAGATATATTACTATAGCAAGATAGAAAAAATATTAATTGTAAAGTCCAGTTGTTAATTTGAGATAGACTTTTGTTTAAAAAAAATTACATCACTAAAAGAGGTTAGAGGGAGGGAAATAATCAATGGTGTTTCTCCTTTAACTAATTTAAGGTTTTTTAGACATGACTATAAAAATCAAAAAAACCAAAAGCAAAGACAAAATATCATTTCAAAGGAATACAAAAATATATTTGGGATGAAATAATTAAAAAAATAAAAAACATGAAATGAAAACAATAATAATCAATAGAGTAATAAACATGCAATTCATAATTTATTAAGCAGCAAGTTTAAGCAATTATGAGTTATGAGCCTCCGCTGTCTAAGTATCATATGCGCTCATGAGGTCTTTGGTGAGAGAACACCTACAAATATCATCAAAAATCAGATTTAGGAACCCAAACAGGTTTGGGTCCCTTCTTATAAAAAGAAGAATGTAATGCATTTGTGTTATATTGTGAAACATGCAATTTTGCTTTCCATACCCAATGTGTATTATGGTGAACAGTGTAAGTGAGTGAAATGTATCCTAACAAGCCACATGCAAAATATCTAACTCCAAGAAAAGGATTTACTAATCTCTTTGGGTTATAATGCCTCTTCCTATATTTTGGCTTTTGATCAAGTGTTGATGTATTCCAATTTCTCTCAAAAGTAATCAATTTAGTTTTAAACCTCAAGTTAGCACTTTCTAAAGCTGCATTATCAACTCTAAAATAATGCTCCCTATGCTTATATTTATCAATGTATGTCTTAAAATAAGATTCAAGTGAGGTCTAGGATGCTTTCAATGAATCAAGCTCAATAACCAACTCAGAGTGCTTTTTATTCAATTCATCAAAATCATCAAGTAAAGACATGTGATTACTACTAATTTGGAGGTGTTCTTTAATCGAAACTTTATGCTCTTTTAGTAAATTCAAAAACTCAAATTTCAAACTAGCATGCATTTTCTTAAGTTTTCTATATGATGCATGAATTTTCTCACATATTTCAAGTATTTGAACATAGGTTGGTTGGCATGCCTCTTTTTGGTCAGACTGTTCAAGATGATTATCGGCCATCAAACACAAGTTTGTGGTTTCCTCCTCTACTTCAGTCTTAGAGGAGTTAGATACATAATCCACCCAGAATGACATTTGGTACTACTTATTGTCCTTTCTATATTTGGGTTTCTCCTCACCCTTCTTTTTTCTTGACTGATCCTTAAGTGTAGGATAACCAACTTAAACATGTCCAGGCTTCCTGCATTCAAAACAAATAAGATTAGAAGAATTTTTATAATTTTTGCAATCCTGACCTCTTTTCCACTTCTGATCATACTTATTGTTTTTCCTTAAAAACCTTTTAAATTTTATAGTGATGAAGGCAACTTCATCATTTTTAGATTTGGAAGAATCAGTGTCTGTATTACTGGCTTTTAGTGCCACAATTTTTTCCTTCTTTTTCTCACCTACATCAAGATTTTTATAAATGACCCCTTACTTGTAAGAAATGAGTGATCCAAGTAAATTATCAATATAATAAGTATTTAAATCTTTAGATTCAGTAATTATAGTGATCTTAGCATCAAAAGAGGAAGGCAAGTATCTCAAAATTTTATTGACCCATTCAAAATTAGTCAGCTTTCTCCCTAAAGCATGTAATAAGGTGACAATTTGCGTGAACCTTGTACACATGTCAAAAATTGATTCAGAAGATTTAATACGAAAAAGTTCATAGTCATCAAATAAAATATTCAATCGAGATTGTTTAACTTCATTGTTTCCTTCATAAGTTACACATATTCTATCTCAAATTTCTTTACCAGTTGCACAAGTTGCAACATGCATATAATCTTCAGATTTTAAAGAATAAAAAAAAATAGTTCAAGAATTTTACATTAAGTTGTGCTAAATTTCTTTCATCAAAAGTCCAACCAATAAAAAAAAATTCAATTATAATGCCATTAAGTTCACGAGAAGGTGGTGTATAACCTTCTTTAACAAGCATCCACATATGATAATCAAGTGATTATAAAAATATAGACATGCAAGTTTTCCAAAAATCAAAATAAATATTATAAAACAAAGGTGCACATGTAATAAAATATTGTTCCATTGTATTATGATTACCAAAGTTAGCCATGGATCAAAATTCAAAAGTTTTTAAAAACTCATTTTTATGAATCCCACTCTAGTATCAGTTGAATGTTTGTTAGGGATATTAAACCCTTATGAACTAGTCCCAAGGCTAACCAAGAGGGGGGGGGGGGTTGGGTGAATTGGTATTATAAAAATCTTTCGATCAAAATTCAATCTTAAAGAAAAAAATCAAGATTCACCACAGAAATCAAAATATGGAAAATAAATGTGGAAGCAGTAATAAAGAACATAGAAGACTATTGTGGTTCGGTCAACATAACCTATGTCCACTTCCCGTAGGTGCCCATCAAGTATTGCACTAAACTTAGTGCCTCTCCTTTTGGCTCCATAGTAAGATGGAGAAGCCTTTTTAAACCTCCATTCCAGCAACACAAGTGAGGGAAAGAACCCAACTCCTTTTGCTTCCTCTAGAAGTAGGATGAGAACCCAACTCCATTTGCTTCCTCATAAAGTAGGCAGAGAACCTTGATTAGATGCTAAACTTTACCTCTCTAAAACCCCCAAGGAATTAAGGATGATGGCTGGAGAGGATGATAATGGATCCTTACTTGGAGCAACCTTTGAGAATTCCCTCGCAAACGGCCCCTCACAAGATCCTCTCTCTCTCCCTTTCTCCCCATCTCCTCTTGGCTCTCATTGGTTAGAACAACAGCAAAAGATGAGCTCTTGGGTAAAACAAGAGCTCTTAAATAAAAGAGTTTTAGAATAGATCTTTTTTATACAAACTGACTTTATTGTCAAGGCTGATATGGATATCGTTCAGGACGATCAGCATAAATTTAGCTTAATCAGCCCATACAGTTTGAGATGATCAGGTGATTTTTTTTTCATATTATCTAGGCCAATATAATATTGTCCGGTACGATCAGTATAAATCCTTGAATATTATCCAGACAATCACTCTAAAAGAATATTTGGATGATGAAAAAATTGCTTGATCGTCCAGGCTGATCTCACAACCGTCCCGGATGATTAGTTCAAATCTATGAAACTCGTCCAGAGTGTCACCCTAAATAGAAGATGGCCAATGTCAATCACCCAAGAAATCATTTTGGAAGATCCTGCGATTGTTCAGGATAATGTAATCTTTCAATCAAACCTTAATTGCTTTCCTTAATTACGATATTAATCTAGTAATAATTATGTTGCATCATCCAAGACGATGTCCTGGATGACATCCAAAAATAAAGAATGTTGCAACCCATGACCCCGAGCTTGAGATTTTGATGATGCCAAATAATGAGTGTTTTGGAACAACCTTTCATTGAATATTATTTTATTTGCTATTTTCCTTGAGCACTAACATTTCAGGAAGATCACAAGTGACTCAGGAAGAAAGGAAGACTCAAGACCGGGTAGATTAGGAGTATGAGTCAAACATTGTATTTTTCCATTTATTTTGTTTTTACTTTATTGAGTCTGGCCACAAAATGCGTAAGAGTAAGAGCAACCATACACACACACAGGGGGAGAGTTTTTTTTTAAACTACAAAATATAATTAAAATTCTTCTCTGGAGATCGTACTGTACGATTTTAATTCGTACCGTACGATCCAAGCTATGTGGACGATTCTGTGAATAGATCGTACTGTACGAAACCCTTCGTACTGTACGATATGTTCAGATCCAAAACCCTAGCCGTAGTTTAGCTTAAGTAAGTGATTTTGTGCCTTTCATACTGTACGAACACGTTCGTACTGTACGAACACGTTCGTACTATACGATCTATTTTAAATACTTACTTAAATTAACCCGTGATTAGTGCATGTAATCCAGGCCTAATTAAAATTTGAACATCGTACTGTACAAACCCGATCATACCATACGATAAATAGAGACGAAGCATGATCGTCCCAGAAATCATCCTGGAAGATCTCTTGGTTTTTGTCACATCATACTGTACGATAGTAATCATACCATACGATGAACATAGACGACATCCGATCCTCCAGACCATCATCCTGTACGAATAGTATCTTGTTGGATCGTACCGTACGATATTATATCGTACAGTACGAATTGTTTTTGAACTGTTCGTACATCTTCGTACCAGGACGACATCTGTTTATGAAGATCGTATTGTACGATGTATAATCGTACTGTACGAACAGTAATGGCTACTTTTGAATTCAGAGGTTTTTGGAGCCTTTTTTAGACATCAATCAAGTCCTTTTTCAGTAAGATTTACAGAGGGGGTGAACGTGGTTAGAAAGGGATTCCAAGGGAGAGAGCTCCAGAGAAATTCTTGAGGGTTGAGAGAGGAAGGAGGAGGTGAGCGTTGTGAGGGAGAAGAGGTGTGAGGGAGATCACACGGTTGCTCCAAGCTTGTTGCATCTTGCTCCTCCTGTGGCCCGAGAAGGATTTGAGGGAGGATCTCCAAGGGAAAGGCTCGTCTACATCCGTTACCTCGAGGTTCTCTAACTTCTCCAGGAGGGAGAAAAATGAGAAGGTTCTCTGCCATCGCCAGGAGGGCGAAAACAGAGGTTGGCACTCTGCCACGCCGGGTTTGTAAAAGGGAGGTTTGTAAAGGCTTCTCCGCCTTGCCGAGGGGGGCAAAAGGAGAACTATTTTGATAGTGAAAATCCCGGAGTGGAGGACTCCGGGGAGTGGACGTAGGTCATATTTTGACCGAACCACTATAAAATTCTTGGTGTGTTTTTTCCTTATCGTTATTTACGTTTTACTTGCTTTTAATTTTTCATATCTATTGCATGTTAAATTTTGTGGAAGAAAAAATTGCTTAAAATTTTATTATAGAAGTTCAAAAACAATAAGAAAATTAGAACTCTTGTTTAGGGCTACTTTTATTAAGAAAAATATTTTTACAATTCACCCCCCCTCTGGTCGTTTAGTAATTACAAAGAATACCTAAGTAGATCTAGTGGATGATTCTTTCTGGTTTGAGCCTATCATCCCGACTTATACGAATATCATCTAAGACGATACGCTTAATGATGGCTACCTTAACCTGGATTCCCTAATTAGGTTTTTTGTTTTTAAATAGATTGTCCAGGATGATTTAACGATCATCCCGGATGATGTTACCAAAAATAGTAAACTCTATGAAATAGTCAAAAATTCTGCCAAAGTGTGTGTGTACAAGGTTACTTAGCATCAAGATCCACATCGTTTATAATAGACTCAACAAAGGAAAAAAATTCCAAATTGACTCAAACCTAATCTATCTAATCTTGAGCTGACTTGAGTTGCACTTGATCTTATTGACCTGAAATGTTAGTAGGTAAGGAAGTCGTGGAAAAACATGAATGTTTGCTATCATCAAAATTATAATCCGTAAAATCATATTTGCAACAAAAAATTAAATAATAAGTGGTAATTGAGGTTAAAAAATTGATCGATGTAGGCTTTATTTAAGAGTAAAAATATCCCTCTTGGTTGGCTAGCATTGTCCCAGTAAAGAAGAAAAATGGACAAATTCATGTATGCATCGATTATAAGGATCTAAATAAGACTTGTCTGAAAGAAGAGTTTCCTTTACCCATACTAGAACTCATGGTAGACATCGCCTCTGAGTATGCAATTTTCTCTTTTATGAATGATTCATCTGGATATAACCAAATCAAGATGGCTCCTAAAGGTGAAAAATTCATTGCCTTCTGAACACCTTTAGGGGTCTTTTATTACAGAGTTATGCTGTTTAGACTTAAGAATGCTGGTGCAACTTAACTGCATGATATAACCCAAATCTTTGATGATTTCATACACCAACAGGTGAAATGTTATATTAATGATTTGGTCATCAAAAGTCAACTAAGGGAAGACCACCTTCTTGATCTGAGAATTATTTTTGAAAGGTTACAACTCTATGACCTAAAGATGAACACCTTGAAATGTGCTTTTAGAGTTACTTCAGGGAAATTCTTAGGGTTCATAGTGAGACACCGAAGTATAAAAATTGATCCTTCAAAAATAGAAGCCATCTTAGATATGACACCTCCTAAGAGTCTTACCCAGTTAAGATATTTTCAAGGTATGTTGGCATATCTACGAAGATTCATTTCCAACTTATCCATCAGGTGTCAACCATTTGCTGCTTTATATAAAAAGGTTGTCCAATTTCATTGGGATGAAAATTGTCAAAATGCTTTTGAAAGCATAAAGCATTATTTGTTAACACCACCAGTCTTAGTGGCTCTTATCCCAGGAAAACCCTTAATACTTTACACCGTAGGTTTGGACATTTCTCTTGGCTCCTTAATAGCCCAAACTAGTGAGGAAGGAAAAGAGAATGCACTTTACTTCTTGAGTAGACGACTCTTGCCAACTGAAGCTAATTAACCAACTATTGAGAAACATTGTTTAGCCTTAATTTTTGCTGCCCAAAAATTGAGGGATAATATGTTAGCTCCTAAGATCAATCTCATTTCTAGAGTCAATCCACTCCAATACTTGATGACTCATACAATGTTGTCGGGATGTTTGGAAAAAGGGTCAATGCTCCTACTCCAATTTGATATCATATTTATACCATTAAGTGTTACAAAGGATCAAGCCGTGGCAGATTTCTTAGCAGCACACCTGATCCCTGCTGAGTCCCCTCTAAATGATGATCTCCCCAATGAACAAATTATGAGTTTGGAGGAGCAGGAAGGAAATACTTGTGAATTATATATTGATGGTGTCACATCTTCAAAAAAGATTAGGGAACAACATGAAGTAATCCCAGGGAAAGCTAGTATCGGGTTGGTTGTCACAAACCCAGAAAAGGGGTTATTTCATTATTCTTATCATTTATTAGAGCCTTGCACTAATAATGAGGTTGAATATGAAGCTCTAATAACTGGGTTAGAATTAGCAATATCAATATAAATCATAGAAATCAAGATATTTAGAGAGTCAACTTATTATCAATCAAGTTGCTGGTATTTACAAAGTCTTCAAACCTAAACTTCTTTCATACCATTAGTACACTATGAAGCTTCTCGAGTATAGTCCAAGTGTAACTTTATATAGGATATCCCGTGGAAGAAATTCTATGGCGGATGCCCTTGCAAAGCTTGCAAAAGAATTAGCTTCTATAAAAGAAGAATTAATTTTTGTAGAAGTTCAAGGTCGCTAGAGCTTGTCTCCTATAGAGTTAGAATATATCAATAAAATTTATCCTTCTAAGGGTGAGATTGTTCTAGCTATAGATGATCAAACAGTTGACTAGAGGCAACCTTTCATTAACTCTTACAAGAAAGCAAACTCTGTCAAGTGAAATCTATCACAGATCAAATTAAGAGAAGGGCTTATCTCTTATACACTAATAAATGAAACTTTTTATCGCCAGATTTTTGATCAATTATGGTTTCATTGTCTCATTAAACATGAAGCCCAAAAGATTGTGACTGAGGTACATGTCGGATTGTGTGGTGCTCACTAATTTGGCCATAAAATGAATATGAAAATTAAGAGATTGGGATATTATTATCCATCAATGATCTACTATTGTATATCTATTGCACATTATTTTTACTAGTGATAAGTACATGGTGTAGTCTAACACCAATCTCCTAATGTCCGACATCCAATGATTGCTTCATGGCCATTGAAAGCTGGGGCATAGACATTCTTCATGGGCTTGGTGCTATTTTTAGAAAGCCGTTGAAGATTGATGAGGCTACATCGATTTGCTCTCGGTCTTCTATTGAACATGTCTTAATTGAGCTTGAAATTACTAAATCTTATCCTAATCAAGTCTGGTTGGAATCTAAAAATCTTGGGTATGTTCAGGAGGTTGTTTTGGATGAATTTCCCCCTTTTTATGAGTCTTGCAAATATATTGGGCATATTTTAGGTAAATGTCATCCTAGAGTGGTTGTTCTACCTATTACTCCTTCTATTCCAAGCTCTAATTTAGCCCCTATTACTATTGATATTGGTGATGTCCCTCCTACATCTGTGCTTGTGGTGCAGGATTATGTAGTTAGTGAAGTTGTCAATAATGTGGATGGGTTTTATTTTTGGCTCCTATTACTTAGGTGGGTATTATGGGTGATAACTCTATTATGATTGGATTGACTGATTCCTCTAATATCCTTAATAATGTTTCTCTTGTCCCTTTATCTGTCTCGACTGCTGCACCAATTCTGGGTAATGTTTTGGATGAACTTGGGCCTTCTAGTGTTAATAATGGCCCTTCTAGTATTGAAAATGGTGTTCATTTGGTTTCTTTTATTGTGGCCCCTATTATGAATGTTAATGCCAATAATGGTTCTGTTGTGTCTTTGGGGGCTCTTGATAGGGTTTTGCCTACTGTTAAGGGTGCTAGTGGTTGTGCTAGTGATGGTGGTCTATTGGGTTGTGATTTTAATTCCTTGCCTATTTTAAGAAATATGAATGTTGCCCTATGTGCTTTAACTAAATCTGTTGATCATTCTATGATTGTTGAGCACTCGATATCCTTGGGTTCCCCTATAGCTTTGACCCCTGGGTCTCAGGTGTTTGGATCTTCGGTTAATTTGGAAGTGGAGGAATCAATTATTCCTAGTGCTGTTGGCCTGGTTAGTAATTTTGATATTATTAATATTCTTATTTCTATGGTGCCTAATGGTAAAATACTCGCTCAAGTTGCTATGAATGGAAAATAACCTATATAGGAGAGGAGGAGGATGTTTATGTGAGTGGGGATGAAGTTTCATGAGGAACAAGGGAGGTAGAGCTAGTTGGGGAGGAAGAAAGTAATGATTTTGGAATTTTTCTTTTGAGATGTAGTTGCAGCTCTTTGGTTTTGTGTTGGCTGGCTTTGGTGTTGGTACCTAATTTGGCTATTAGCAGTTAACTGTGGATCTTTTATGTTGGAATGGACGATGAGGAGGAGGTCCTGCTTCCCCTTTGTGGCTAAGCCGGTTGGCAACTTGGAGACCTTAGCATTGGTTGGATTGCGTTCGGTTACTGCTACTTACAGATTGTCCATGCTTAGCAACTAGGCTAGTGTTGGGGGCCTCCTTCTTGAGTCCCCCCCCCTTTTTACTGTATTTGTTTAGCTTAGTCCTTTTGGCAGTGTGCTTCCTTTGTTATTATTTCTAAACTTTATGCCCTTTTATTTTTGCTTTAATAAAACATCTAGTATTTTGGGGAAAAAAAAGCTAGGGCATGGACATCATTGGCCCTATCAATCCTCCCTCTTTTAAAGGTCACCGGTTCATTCTAGCAACAATGGATTACTATTCAAAATGGGTAGTAGTTGTTCCACTACGAGATGTTAAAACTTATAATATACTCTAATTCTCTTGAGACCATATCATATAACGATTCAGCATCCCTCATTGAATTATATTCAATAATGGTCCCTCCTTCAAGAGTAACAAAATGAATAATTTTGTTAAACATCATAATATTGATTGGAGATACTCCGCAAGCTATTACCCACAGGCAAATGGATTGGCGTAGGCCTTCAATAAAACATTTGTAGGAATTTTAAAGATGAGCTTTGAGGATAATAAGCGATAGTGGCATGAAAAATTGGGTGAGGCTCTTTGTGCTTACCGAACCACATATAGAAACCCAACTCAATCTACACCGTTTGCTTTATTCTTTGGGGCTGAGGCTATTCTTCCTTTAGTGGTATAGCTTCCCTCTTTAAGAGTTGCAATTAATAGTAGTATCACATCTGAACAAAATGCTCGACTTCGATTAGAAGAATTCAAAGGTTAAGAAGAAAAGCGATTGCAGGCTCAATAGAACTTCAAGTTATTTAAATCCCGTATGGCTCAAGCAGATGATAAACTGTTCCATCCTAGAACCTTTCCAATAAGAGAGCTTTTGTTGGTCTTATGTTGACCTATCTTGACTCGTAGAAGGTTTAGTGGTAAATTTGAGCCTACCTGGGAAGTTCCTTTTGTGGTAGAGAATGTCTACCAAGGAGGATACTACAAATTGGTGGATTATAAGGGTGATCAACCTATGTTCCCCATCAACGAGATATTTCTTAAGAAATACTTCGTGTAATGATGTTGTTATGAATATTTGCAATGAAATTATAGATTTTCCAATAAACATATTGTTTACAAGTTTATGAAAGTGACATGTTGTACTGGGTCCAAGTAATTTACATAATTATGAAAATCAATTGAATGGTTTCATGATTTGAAGTAATTGAGATGTTCTATAGTACTATTGTAGAATTATCATTTTATTAGTTTCCCTTTCTCACATATGATGATCCAATATAAAAATAGAATCCCGAGTGGAATATTTGTAAGTTATAAGGATTATCTATGTTGAAAAAGAGAAAAAAATTTCAATACAATAAATTTTAAGACTATCATTGTTTCAAATTATTTCCCTTCCATTCTAGAAAATGACATATACAATTGTTCTGATCTCTAGTAGAATACTTGCAATTTGTCAATGTCACATGTGATGGAGAGAAATGATCCAAAGTTTTAAAGAAATTAATTATACATTTGTATTTTAAATTTTAAATCTATCTTTAAGTCTAAGTCCGCTTTTACAACATCCTATTAACTTTTGGCTTAAGTCCAGTTTTATGGTAGCCATCTTGAATAAATCCATCTTTAGGTCTAAGTCCGCTTTTACAGTATCCTTTTGACTTCTAGCTTAAGTCCGCTTTTATGGCAGCCATCCTATTTAAATCCGTCTGTAGGTCTAAGTCCGCTTTTATGACATCTTACTGACTTCTAACTTATGTCCGCTTTTACGACACCTATCTTGATTAAATCTGTCTTTAGGTATAATTTCAATTTTACACATTCTATTGACTTCTGGCTTAAGTTCCCTTTTACGGTAGCCATCCTGATTAAATCCATCTTTAGGTCTAAGTCACCTTTTATGGTAGCCATCCTGTTTAAATTTGTCTTAAGAAGTCCGCTTTTACAACATCCATCTTGTTTAAATCTGCCTTTAGGTCAAAGTCTACTTTTATGACATCCTATGGACTTTTAGGTTAAGTTTGCTTTTATGGCAGCCATCCTTTTTAAATCCATCTTTAGGTCTAAGTCTTCTTTTACGGCATTCTATTGACTTCTCGCTTATGTTCGATTTTACGGTAGCCATCCTATTTAAATCTTTCATTAGGTCAAAGTTTACTTTTATGGCATCCCATTGACTTCTGGCTTAAATCCTCTTTTACTGTAGCCATCCTACTTAAATTTGTCTTTAGGTCTAAGTCCACTTTTTTGGCAAACTATTGACTCTAGACATAAGTCCGCTTTTACGGTAGTCAGCCCTTAAATCTGTCTTTAGGTCTAAGATCGCTCTTACAGCATCCTATTGATTTTTAGCTTTTATAAAAATCACTTTTCAACTCTTACATTTTTGTTACACTACATTCCACTTTTCCATACCTTGACTTTACCAAATGATACTAATCTCCTTAGTTATTATTTGCTAAAGTCTTCATTATTGCTATCAACTTTTAAGCCAGTTTAATAAACCCAAATCTTCCATTCAATCAGCTCAAATCTTTATAAACTTTTCATGCTGACTATCTATCAATCCTCAAATATTCTTTCAATATATATACTCAGATTTTCAATGTCAACTTTAACTCTGGATCTAGTTGATCATTTTAGTCAACACAAATACGCACGATAAAGTTTGGCAAGTTTATCTGCCAAAGTTTATCATGTGTATTGGGGGTCCATTTGTTGACCTCATTATTTGAGGTCAATTTCCTCAAAATAACCTATAGCTCCTTGGTTTTCATAGCCTAGTGTAGACGTCACCTTTGGGACTACCCTTAGGTGGATAGCTTGTGATGTAGCACCGACTCGACTTTCCAACTCCACCGCATAACCTGATCCAAACTAAACCCTAGTCAATTCGTCCCAAAACCACTACTTTAAATTTAACTTTACGACATAAATTGACATGAAACTAAATCAAATTAACCCAAGTCGTATTCAATTTAAATAGCCCCGATTAACCCACATTTACTTATCGCTAGCCAATGACATTAGATAGATTAAATAAAGGTTTTTAAATTAATGTAATTTGAAATGTTCATTAATTTCATTTAATTTAAATATACTAAATTTTATCAAAATAAATTATCTATGTATTTTAAAATAAAATTATATATATATCCTAATAATTACCTCTTAATCTAAAATTCAAACCAATAGGCGGCTCAAGCTAAATCAAAATTGTCGTTATATGGACTCTAGTGTGAAACGCCCCCCCCCCCCCCCCCCCCCCCCCCCCCCCCCCCCCTAATCTCCCATATTTGTTTGCAGAACTACCCAGAACCCATGCTCTCCTTCTAATTCATGAAAATGAACTCCTCTTAACATGCTCTATAGTTAAAAAATTCCCCTCCAGGCCCGCCTCTCTCCGAAGTTTGAAACTTCTTCCCCCTAGCTTCGTCACCTCCCAGTTGCAAGGAGGCCAAACAAAAGCCCTCCCACTCCATCTCTCTCCCAAAATCAAAGCCCAGGAAGACATCATCACTTGCCCAAGCTGCCGGCTCTCCTTTATTTGCAAGATAAACTCTCCCCATTCTTCTCCATATAATCTCTTATCAAATCTCATTATTCTTCTCAAATAATCATGTCATTTGGTTCAGTTTTCTTGTAGGAATAAGAACATAGATTGTTTTACTTTATGCTTCTTAAACCTGTTAACATCTGTTGAGATTGGAAAAGTGGATTTCCCTCTTTCATTTTTATTCAAATAAGTAAGGAAAACAAATTCTTAAACTCCAATTTCTGGATTAAAAAATGCATAGGATTACTGTATTCTCTTCTTGTTTCTCTTAGATGAGAACCTTTATACAATAGAGTTTGATTCTTAATGTAAGATTTGTTGAAACTATGAATATAATTGCATCGTTGTTGAAACTATGAATATAATTGCATCATTTTCTCTGAAAAAGGTTTTTGAGTTAGTGTTTGCTAAGCATTTTCCCTTCATTTCTCTTGAGAATAAAAAATATGGGGTTTATATAAGGCCTTACTTTCTAAATATACTAGAATTGTGCCCATTTTATTCTCTTTTATAAGATCTAGTGGAGATTTGGTTTATGCTTTTTGTTATGAATGGAATATAAGTGATGAATGGTAATGTTGTCCTTATTATTTTCCTTAATAAAATAAAAAGAATAAAGGGAATTTTAATACTCTTTACTGTGGAATGAAGAATTTCAGTTCATGTGTGAAATTCATTAGAAATTATACATATGCTTCGTGATTAAATTTTTAGGACTTTTATTTCAAATGCTAGGTTGTAGGCTTTATGTTGGGAAGTTTTATGAGTTTTGGAGAAAATGAAATTGTCCAACTTCCCCTTTTAATGGTAGTTAACACAATTGTTGAAGCTAAATGGGTAAATGAAATGGTATTTGGGTGGTTGTAAGAATGTTTTCTTTTTCATATGATTGCATCATTTCTTGTCAAAATTCTTTGTGTTCGTTGCATTAGCTTTAAAGTGAAGGTTTGATGATTACATTGGTAATACCTTTCGAGCTTTGAAAAGAATTCGGTTGTAATTATTTTCTTCCATTAAAACTTATGTAGGTTTTCTGGTTGAAACATGGTTTAAACAATTTGCATATTTTCGAGTGGTGTTTGAAAAGAGGAATTGTTAAATACTTTTGGAAAGATTCTGGTTTTAGGACTCATGTTGAAAGATTTTGTATATTTTTTTTGGTTTATGTTCATGCATGAGAGATTTCTAGTGGCTTATACTATGCATTTGTAACATGAGTAGTCTCATGGGTGTTTTTTTTTTTTGAAAGGGAAAATGGTGGAATTTTGCTTTGTTTTCATGACGAGAAGCAAGTTGTTGTAAAGAGAAAGAAAGGTTGAGAATTTTGGTAGAGTGGTAAAGTGTATGAATTTTGAAAAGGCAAAATATGTGTATAATTATGAGAAGTGAAGTATGAATTTTGGAAACCAAATTATAAAAGTATGTTTATTTTGAAAAGTGTGTGTGTTGGAAAATGTATATGTTGAATGGTAAAGTGTATGAGTTTTGAAAAAGTAAGTTGTATTTGGCTTGAAAAGTGAAATATGTTTAAATGTGAAATGTAAAAGTGGGATGAAATATTTGACTTTTTGAAAAGTTGAAAACTTTGTATTTCAAAAAGTAAAAAGTGAAATGTGAGTGCTTTTGGAAAAGGTGATGAGTGCACATTTTGAGAGTCGATTTGTGTGGGCTTTGAGAAGTGAAAGTGTTGGCTTTGAAGAGAGATATTGTTTCAAAAAATATATATTTTTGTGGGAAAGTGAAATGTTTTGAAAAACATTTTGTGTTTAAAGATAGGTGTATCTCTTTGAAAGGTAAAAATGAGTGATTCAATAAAATGAGATATATGTAAATGTGAGAAGTAAGGTGTGTATGTGAGTTGGAAAGTGAAATTCAAGGTGATGCATGTGATTGATGGGAAGTGGAGATTGCAAAATTTAAAGGTAAAAGTATATGTAAGAAAGGTTTTGTGTGAATATTATGAAAATTAAAGTGTTTGATTTGGTAAGGAAGAGTGTTTTGCATTTGTGTATAAAAGTGGAACTTGTGTGAATCTTGGAAATGTAGATGAAGAGTAAGTTTGTGTTAAAGAATGAGTTAGTTGGAAATTTATAAGAATATGAAAGTTTTGAGTAAAGTAAAAACCATTTTTCTCTCTACTTCTCTGTTGCCCCCTTTTTACTCCACTTTTCTTATGCCAAGTGGTGAATGTTGGAAAGATATATAGTGTGCTTTAAAAAAGTAAAAGGTTTCAAAAGCAAAGTCAACATAACCGTTGTTTATGCCCGAAAAAAGGTGCATTTTTATTTTTAGTAAATTTTAATTATTTCATTATTAAATATTAAATGTGCCTCTAATCCCTGTTTTCTCTTTTCTTTACTAGCATGAACTATGAGGAACGGTACCGGTCGAGGGAATAAAAGGATAAGGGACTAAAGGCATCAATCACATCTATCAAACTGGGTGGAGGTGCTACGGGCGGAACCACGGTGTTGTAGCCACCTGTGACTGTTAATATTCTAAAACTTAGAAAGCTTTTAAGAGGCCCTTGATGTTGTTTGTGTGAACCCTTCTCCTTTAGGTCCCTGCAGTAACTTCTATTTTATTAGGTTTAATTTTATTTTATTTTAGATTCCTAAACCCATTTTACACATGCACAATGTCCTAAGGATTAGTAATAAAAAACGTTTTCAGCCCATATAACATTAGCAACATTTAAGGATAAAAATTAAGGCCCGAGTCTTAGAAAATTTGGACTTAAGATGCATGCTCACTGCAGGGTACAAATATATAACATAAAGAACTTAGTGACACCTCACCTTAGAATTAGTGAATATCTTTAAATTAAATGCAATCAATCCTAAGTAATAGTCAAACTTAAAAAATAAATCAATCTATAAGAAATGTAAAACTTCAATAAATCATGTAACATACAATAACACTAATATAAAATTTAAATATTAAATATCAAAATATTAAGAATAAAAATTAATTAAATAAAAATTAAAAAGTAATAAAATTTTGTAACAAAATAAATAAATAAATTAAAATGAATTAAATAATAATAATAATAATAATAATAATAATAATAAATAAATCAAAATAAATAAATAAATAAATAAATAAATATCAATTTACTATTGTGTGACGGGATTTCTCAATTTTCACTGCATGTTGGTCGTAAAATTTATTGGTTTGTTTATTTATTTACTTTTTGTGCTCTTTATGATATGATATTATGGATGAATAGATTACCTGTAGGTTAGGAGCAATCTGGATGCTCACAAGATTTCTTGTTGGTGGCCACACTTGTGTTGGATAACAAAAAGGGGCTAATTGATTAATAATTATATAAATGCTACTGGTGCTTCAACTGTTTAGCCCCCAAATAAAAAAAATTGTGGCCAAGTATGGCTGATGAAATTTAATTTAATTATAAATGTATAACTACTTGGGAATGATTTTATTATGAAATGCTTAGGATAACCGTGTAAGTGGTCAAGATTTTCTTTTTCTTTCTTGGATGTAAATGAAATTTATTAAAGTCAAGCATTATGAAAGTCATTTAGAAGTGGGATATCACATCCAACCTATAATCCAAAGAGAAGAGAACAACCCTTAGAGGAGTGTTCCCTTTTATTTAGAAAGCTAGGTTAGAATGATTCAAATATCCAAAGGGAAAAGAAAATATGTCTTCGGGGATGAGTTTCTTTTTTATTTGGATATCCAAACCAGACAAATCCAAGGAGCTTGTAGAAGAAGAAAAAATGAAATGTGAAGATAAAAGGAAAGATGAAGAAATAAAGATATAAGAAAAAGTATATCCCAATTTGAAATAACTTGTGTCAGTCTTAAGATTAGAATCTGGGTTTGTTGTCAGTGGTACTCATCCACTTTACTTTTTTAGTAAATTCTGGGTGTGCATAAAATGGCACTTGTTATATGGACATTGGACATTGAACATTGGACATTATATTTTTGATAATTTAATTTGATTTTTTACATTATTTGTACAGTAGAATTTCCTATTTTTTATGTTTTCTTTCATGCTGTGCTTTGTTTTTACCTATATACGATCAGAGTTTTTTATGAGGGTACGATAAAATTTTTATACATAAATTCTTAATAAAATTTTTGTCTCACATAGAACCTCTAACGATCTAAGAAGTATGCTCGAGATTGCCGAGAGTCAGCATAAGCATATTATTACCTTCTCTTCATTGTTAGGCACCTCCCTACTTGCGGGTTCTGTCATACCACTTGACATATGAGGGCACAGTTCTGTCAAGGGGATGTTGTGCAATCTCTAGGGAAAAATCTAATATCTAAGCCTAATTTTAAAACTGCTACATACTCATTTTATTTATTAGAGTCAATCAGCATGCAATGCATTAGATACAAATTAAAAGATTCTAAAATATTAATTACATTTTAATCCTATATAAGTTGAGGGGCCAATTAGGATCTGTCTTAGATATGACCCCTAATTCTTTAAAATTTAAGCAACATCCCTACCCATCTTTCATAAAGAGACTAAACACATGGTTTTAAAGTGCCTAGGTGGTTAGCTGCCTCCCTAATCAAGGCCATGGTAAGTCCAAATTTGCACTTCATTTGTTAGGTTTGGGTTACTACTTTGTAGTGCCCAAATTAGATTTAGGTTCTGAGGTAGATTTTTTTTTTAAAATCTTAAGTCTTCACCCTCTGGGAATATAATCCCAAATTTCTAATAAAATGTTAACTTCAATATAAAAATTTATCTCCAAAAATGTAAAGCCTAATACAGAGTACACTGAGATTGCCTCTAAGCCTCTCAGAATCGATCACCTCCTACTTTCCTCCTTTGTCTGATTAATAAATGTTTAACATTGAGCTTTCTCCTTGAAAAAATTCTTACTTCAATTCCTTGTCTTCTACTTTGTAGTCAAAGGGTATGAAATCACTTCTTTAACCAAGAGTTTTCATAGGAGCATACCTCCTAAGATGTAATTAACTATAGGGGCTAGCCCCTATAGGGATTTGAAAACCCCAAATTAAAATAAACTTATTTTATTTCTATAAAATAAGGGAAAATCTATGGGAATGTAGATATCTATTTAAAAAAACCTCATTTCTAATTTTAAATATACTTATAAAATATTATTATTATCTTCCAAGGTAATATAATATTCTATTTATTCTATTTAATTTTAGAAATGATGAATTTTATAAAATCCATTCTTTCTTTTGGGTATCTTAAAGAATGTTATATTCATTTTTTAAAATTATATAATACTCTCTTTTTTACACCTAAATTAAAGAATAGATAAACTTTTCAAAAACAATAAATTTTTATTTTTAAACACATTCTCTAGAATTTCATGTTCATCTTTCAAGTTGATATATTATTCTTTGAATTGTGTTTGATCATAGAAATTTCTTTTTTTAAAACCCTATTTTGATATTGAATCCATTATAATAATATTTTTTATAAAACCCCACAGAGGGGCCTACAGTTTAGAAAAGATGGAGATAACACATCCTAAAAGACTCCAAAGCTCACTAAAAAACAACAATTGAAATAAAACCTAAGAGCCTCAAAATCCATCTAAATACAAACAATGAGAAAGCAAAAGGGAGACTAGCTCAATCGAAAACAAATCATGAAGGAGACAGAGGAAAACTATGCCCAACAGTCAACTATCACATTTAGAGTAAAAGTGTCATCCAAATCTGAAGTCCATAGATCCAAAAATTAGACAATAGCAACCTGCACAAATCCCTCAAAAACTAACACCCCAAGGCACCAAAGAAGCAAACAATAGTTATTTTTTAGATTTCCTCTTTCTTCATTTACCCAGCCAAACGGTTGTACCTCGTATACCACCTTCCTGCCTAAACACTTCCTATTCATCAACCTTAGAAGGAGAAGATGAATAGCCTTCAAGCCAATCAATTTGCGCCCTAGTAATTTCCCCAGATCTGATGCCCACATGGGCATTCAAGGCATTTACAGAAAGTAAAGCAACAGGAACATCAACTACTTGTTTAGTCACACCCAATCCCATAGAGGAGATCGATACAACTAGACCAACTAGCATCACAGGAGCAGTAATAGAAGGATCCAACTCACTAGAATTAATTCTCACCATCCCCATGTTAACATCTCAAAGTTTATTACCATTAATATTCATCAACATAATACCAAAAGCATCTTGGGGCACATTAAAGTAATTTTAAGAAGGGTCAATATCCACACCACAAAGAGGGATAATCTAATCAAAAACCATAACTACACCATCTTAAGAATCAAAATCAGAAATAGGATTTATAATAGGACATGCTTCCAAATTGACTAAACAATTGATAAGCTCAGAAACCTCATCCACACCGTCATTAATACCACAAGAAAGAGCCATCAGTATTCCTTCACCAAAAGCAACATCCACAGTATTGACATTGCTCATTTCCATAGCTAAAGCAACATCTATAACAATCACCCCATTAGCCATAACCTCAATATGACAAATAGGAGCTACAGTGGGACATAAATTTTCCCTAGAACCTCCAACAACCACATTTTCAACCACGGTATTAACCTTCTCACCAAAATTACTATTAATAACCAAATAAATCACTGAATTTGAAGAACAACAATCACCAGAAAAGTGACCAATCGAATTACATTATACATAAAAATGGGGAAATTCCTCCATTACAACATGATGAATATAACCAAGCTTTTTAGGACTAATCCAAAATTTATCAGAATATTTTTTAGTAATTTCAAGCTCAACTAATACGTGTGCCATAGAGAGACAGGAGCCAGAAGAAGTCGCATGATCCCCCTTAAGGGGACGGCCAAATAAAGAACACAATTCGTGAGGAATATAGGGCCAAATAAAATACAGCCGCAAGTTGGGGAATGAAATACATATCGATATGACAAGAGACTCCACACTAATATAAAGAGGAGGAGACCATTTGGTCACCTTCATGTAACAATTAAGAATAAAATAGGATCTTTGAGAGAAAACTCTAGTATGATTGAGGTCATTCACCAACTTAATCAATACATGACTTTGGGACAACAATGCTATAGAAAATTCACCATTGAGCTTAAGAGCGTAGAAAAACTTCCTAATAGTGTTGAGACTCAGATGCCTTAAGGGAAATAAATCAACAAAAGCAAACTTCAAAGAGGCGTAAGGGCGAGCACCTCATCATCCAAAATCCAAAGAGACAACAAACCAAAAAAAATTGATGGCTTGTGATCAATAAAATAGCCTCAAAAGAAATATCGAAAAAATCCTTAATCCTCATTATAAGAATTCAAACCATAAAAACTCAATCTTAAACCCTAATAGTAAAAATTAAGCCATAAACCCTAAAACAAAAACAAAAACCCTAAATATTAATTTAAAACCCTAATATGGAAATTTCAGAAATGTGGAAAATATTTAAAAACCTATCTTGCAAATGAAAGTGCTTTATTTTGATCTGATAAAGGTTAGGGATGTGCATCTGGTGAGCTAGGTGAATGTGTTGAAGTTGCTCCAATTCCTGTTCGAAACTCTTTTGCAGCTCAAATGAATGTATAAAAGAGAAAAGAAAACATCAAAGTCTCGGAATTACAACTGGGTAATTTCTTATCTGAAGATGGAATGACTGTTAGATTGCACGAGAAAATTGAAATGGATAATTCAAATAAGCTTATCAACTCACTGGTAAAAAAAATATTTGGAGGAGATGCTCCATTATCGGTGATCAGTTCAGATCTTACGAGATAATTATCTCAATATGGAAAGTTTCACCTCACTATGCTTGTCATGGGGTGGGTTCTTTGCTCATTTTTTTAACTGTAGCAAATTGAATCAATTTTATTAAATGGACATTGGTTTTTTAATGGTCAAATAATTGGATTAGATAAATGGTCCCAATGCTTCTCTCCAACTTCACTTAAAGGATTCACAGCTCTGATTTGGATCAAGTTATCAAATCTTCCTCTTCATCGTTGGGATGATATCAATATTTGTAGAATTACATCAATGGTTAGAAAACCATACTTACTTGATGGGAACATGTTTCAATGGTGAAGAAGAGAGTTTTAATGGGTTTGTGTCTGGATTAAGCTTGATATGAAGTTACCATTAGGTGTTTGGGTGGAAGGTAGTTCTGGGAAATTCTATCAGAAGATAGAATATGAACGATTCCCCAACTTTTGTTTCAAAAGTGGATTGATTGGTCACAATAAGGATGTTTGCAGAGAAGGTGAATTCGAATCCAAGCTTCAAGAGAAGGCAACATGTTCTCAAATCTTAGATGTAGTGAAAGATATTCACGATAATTTTGGTGAGGCCTAGAGCAAGGATGCAGCAAGCTATGGTCCATGGTTGGTTGTAAACCATGGAAGAAAGAAGGCTAAAAGCTATTTTAAAAAGTTATTCATCATCCCTTGGATAATGCTGTGTGGAGAAGAACATATGTAAGAAAAGCCAATGCTAAAGAATCAACTGTTGAAGACGATGTTTTTATGGTTAGAAAGATGGAATTTGATAAATCCAATGCTAGTGTTTTTCCAATTTCTAATATTCTTTAACCAGAAATAAATATTGTTAAGCTTCTCAGCCTAACAGCAATGTTTCTTCCAAGGAATTTTTACCAGATAGGGAGGAGAGTATTAACATTCCAGTAATTAAAAAAAGATTCAATGTGCTAAGTGATCCAGTTGAAGATGGGAAGATTATTCAGAATAATGTAGATGATTTGTCGATTGTGGAAGAACCACCTGACAAGCAAAAAGCTGAAAACTTGATCCAAAATGTATATTCAACTGTATAAAGCACGAATGTTGACTCCAATCATGTTAAAAAGAAGATGTCAAAAAAGTTGAAAGACCTTGGGCCATTCAGTTCCAACCCAAGGAGTAGAAGATTGGAGATGGAAATTAAAAGTATAATGGGTGTTCTTCCCCTCTCCTACATTAATGAATTATATAGCATTCTGGAATTGTAGAGGGGCAAGAAAGAAAGGCGCTTCTCTATATCTTAAAGAGTTTGTCAAATTACATAGTGTTCTTTTTTTGTGATTGTTATAGACTAAGTTGTATTCCTTTGATATAAAAGAAGCGAAGTTGCTAATTGGAGATGGTTGGGATTATGTTATGGTGCCTTCAGATGAGTTATCAGGAGGTATTAAAGTTTTATGGAATTCTTATCATGCTGATTTTTGTATAGTTGATTCTTCTTTCCAATGTATCATTAGAGATTTATCAATTATCAGTAAAGGTAAATGGATGGTTGCTTTGATATATGTAAACAGAGACATGTATAGAAGGAGAGACCTTTGGGAGATATTGGAATTGCACCCTTCAGAAGAGTATCCTATGGTGGTAGGTAGAGATTTCAATTGTCTCGCTTCTAGGGGAAGACAAGAGAGGAGGGAAAAATTATCAGTTTTCTCAAGGGCTTAAAGAAATGAAGGCTTTCTTTGCTAATAATGATTACCATGAGGTAGGATTTATTGGCCCTCAGTTTACTTGGTGCAACAACAAATCTAGAGGGTCTCATATTATAGAAAGATTGGACAGGTGCTTCCTTAACTCTATGGCATTAAATTCTTCTTCTCATTTGGTTATTAGGCACCTAACTCGAATAGTTTCCGATCTTTGTCAAGTTATTATTAATTTCCTTTACTTAAAACCTTCCTCTAAAAATATCATTAAATTTGAGGATGTTTGGGCATCCTATCCGGCATCTTTATCTGTGGTGAAGGAGTGGAACAAATCATATTTGCTAAGTTACTCTTATATATTGAATTCAAAATTTAAAAGAGCTTTAAAATCTCTTTTCTTCTTGAGTAAGGCTAAATTAAAAAATTTGAACCTTCTGAAAGAGAACATGATGGAAGATATTTTGAAATTGCAAACAAAGGATTAAGATATGGGATGGCTAACTGGAGAAGAATGTTGGATATTGAAAGCTAAGGTGAATGAACTCAATGCTACTATGGCTCGGTTGAATGCATGGTGGAAACAAAGAGCAAAGGTCAAATGGATGCTTGATGGTGATAGTAATCAATATTTTTCCACTCATTTGCTAGTGCAAGGAGGAACTTGAATAATATTGTTAAGATAAATGATGATAATTGGAATTTGTTGGAGGAGCTTGATAAAATAGAAGATGCCCTGCTTTGGTTTTTCAGCCAAAAATGGAGACAGAGGAATTGTACCATGAATAGTTGGCCTTTGCCAAGGAATTCTTTAAATGAAGATGATATACTATTGCTAGCATATGAGTTCTCGGTGGAGGAGATTGAGATGGTTCTAAATCAATTAGGTGGCAACATTGCCCCCGGTTGTGATGGCATTTCTTCCTCATTTATATAAGCATCTTGGAAATTCATCAAAGTTGATTTTGTGAATGTTATTAAATAATTTCTTTGTCTTGGTGAGATGGATAAATCTTGGAAGGAAACTTTAATTGTTCTCATTTCTAAAGTTTCAAATCCTTTGCTTAAATCTAATTTTAGACCTATTAGCTTGTGCAATTAGGTTTACAAGGCAGCGACAAAAGTTATTTTGTATATATTAGTTTTAGTTATTCCTAAACTCAACTCGGAGGAGTAGGTGGCTTTTATCAAATGCTTATCTATCTTGGACCATGTGTTGGTTGCTCAGGAGTTGTTCCAAAAATTCAAGTATTCTAAATCATCCAAACAATTTGTTTTATTTAAAATTGATATGGAGCAAGCATATGATTCAATGAGTTGGGTTACACATAAATATATCTTGAATTATTTTAATTCTCTTCTAACTTCTCAAAGCTAATTT
Source organism: Dendrobium nobile (assembly GCA_022539455.1). NCBI lineage: Eukaryota > Viridiplantae > Streptophyta > Magnoliopsida > Asparagales > Orchidaceae > Dendrobium > Dendrobium nobile. The sequence continues at coordinate 41,892,669 of CM039729.1, read as the reverse complement.
TGGAATGTGCGGGAGAACCAAGATTTTCAATGATCATTAATGGTAAATTATTCGAGTGGATAGAAGCTAAGAGTGGCTTCCGTCAAGGTTTTCCCTTGTCACCTCTTCTTTTCATTCTTTGTTCCCAATTTATTTCTACTACTTTTGCTCAAACTTCTATTTGGATTAGCATTTGTCTAAATGGTTCATGAATATCACACTTATTATATGCAGATGATGTGATGATTTTCTCTGAAGCTAAAAAGAAGGTGGCAATTGAGATTAAGGACATTCTTTCCAATTTCAGCAAATGGACCGGTCAATGTATTAATTTTAACAAATGTGCCATTCTTTTTGGTAATATCTTTCATAGAAGAGAAAGAATTTCCATTACTTGTATTCTGGGGTTCAAAGAAGTTAAAGAATTTCTTTATCTTGGTATAAAAATGGCATTAAGGAGATTAATGGCTGCTGATTTTTAATTCATCTTTAAAAAATCATTAAGGATGCTCAACATATGGGGTAGCAAGTTCATATCCTTGGCTAGCAAGTTAACCCTTATTAAATCAGTTATTCTTTCCTACCCGAACTTCTATAGTACACTCTCTCTTGTTCCAATTCGTGTACTTGAAGAAATTGACAAATGGTGTTGGAGTTTCTTATGGAACAAGTCAAATGGTAGGTTGCGAATTCATTATGTTAGTTGGTGTAATTTGTGCAAGCTGTTAAAATGGGGTGGATGCAGTTTGAATTCCTCAACTTCTAAAGTTGCTGCTTTTAAAGCTATATTAGCTTGGCAGTTTCTACAAAATAAAGATCCTCTCCTACATAAAACTCTAGCTCTTAAGTATGGAAAAGAGGATGAAGCTGAAGATAATAAGAAAAATTCATCATCTTCATGGAAATTAATCTGTGATGGTGGTAAAGTTCTTATTCCTTTTATGAAATGGAATATTGCAAATTCGTCATTTATTGATGTTTATAGAGACAAGTGGATATTGGATAGAAGCATCAACAAATGGCCAACTTTTGTTGTGCCTCATAGTGATGAGGTTTTCATGTTGGACAAATTTGTTTTAAACAAAAACTAAAATGTTGCTTAACAACTGAAGGTGTTTGGAAGTGAATTGGGGGAACTAATTCTACAAATCAATCTTAAAACAACTCAATGGGATGATGAGCAGGAGCTAATTTTTTCAGAATTTAGGGAAGACTCTTTCTGGATTTATTTTTAAATTTATGCAACAACCTCAAGATGAACCAAAATTTTATAAAGGGATCAAAAGAGCAAAAGTGAATCGTCAGGTTGAGATGTTCTGCTGGAGGCTATTTAAAAATGCATTACAAACTTATTAGTTCTTAGCACATAGAAGATTGCAAATCAATGAAACATGTCAAAGATGCTGGAATGGTATTGAGGATGTGGAGCATGTACTTGTCAAATGTAGCAAATTAAATTACGTGATTTCCCTGTTAAACAATTGGGGATTTGGAATTCCCATGTTCATTAATTTTGAAGATTGCTGCTCTTGGATGGAATCAATTGCCAAACATGATTGTATGCTTCTTAACTTGTTTTTCAATGTTGTGTTTCTTTCAAGGAAGGCTAGGAACAAACTATTACATGATGGAGTTGTAACAAATGCAATTATTGCAAGTGTCGTCAACCTTTCTTCATTTTCTAAAATGGTTTTTAACATAAGCTCAAAAAGATGGGATGTTAATCAAGCTTTTAGGATATCTAATACTTGGCATCCCCCTCCACCAGATTGGTTCAAGATCAATGTAGATGCATCACTTGGTTCTGCTTATAGAGCCGATATTAGAGGTGTGATCCGTGACTGGAAAGAAAGGTTCTTATTAGATTTTGGTAAATCTTGCATACATTGGGACATTTCTCAATTGGAGCTTTTAGCAATTAGAACATTGAAAGTAGTCAACAAAGATTGGATGTTCAAATATAAGGGAGCAATCATTAAAGGTGATAACTCGGATATAATGAGGATTCTACATCATGCTTTGTTGGATGTATTTAAGGAGATGGAAGACTTTGAGTTTTTTAAAGAATTTAATTATTTCATCTTTAAATGTGTACATAGAGGTAGCAACAAGCTAGCATATATGTGTGCTAATCTTGCTCTTGTAAGAAAGTTCATTTGGGTGTATTTGTGCTTGAATAAGATTCCTCCTTCTTTCGCTTGTTTGTTGAAGGAGCAATCAACATTGTAGTTTGCTTTTTTTTTTTTTTTCTACTAATGCATTTTTTGCTCTTTTCAAAAAAAAAAAAAAAGTAAATTAAAAACCATAAACTAAAAACAAAGAATCTAAACCCTAAAAAAAAAATCTTAAATCCCAAACCATAAATATTACTCTAAAACCTTAAATCCTAAAATAAAATCCTAAACCTTAACTTCTTATCCCTAAACTCTAAACCCTAAACACTAAAGAATATTTTTTTTTGACATTAAACCATAAATAGTAAAAAGAAAACCATTTTGTAGCTCTTCTGAGTAGTAAAAATCTGATGGTCTCCTCTAAGGACTCTGTAATTTTTTTTCTTAATTAATGCATAGGCCCCTAGTGGGTTTCATTTAAAAAAAAACATTAAAAAAATTTAAATGGTAATAAAAAATAGTAAATTTAAAACCCTAAACCCTAAATATGCAAAACTTTATCCCTAAATATGAAAATTCAAACCATACAAACTAAATCTTAAACACTAACCTTTAATCTTAAATCTTAAACCCTAAACAAAAATTATAAACCCAATACATTAATCTAAAACCCTAAACACTAAGCTAAAATTCTAAACCATAAACCCTAAACCCTAAACACTAAACATAAACCCTAAACAATAAACCCTAAACTCTAAACCCTAAACTCTAATCCTAAACCTAAACCTTAACACTAAATCTAATCCAAAAAACCTAAACCATAAATGTTGAACCCAAAATTTAAACTCTAAACCCTAAATACTAAACTCTAAACTAAATACCCAAAACCTTATTCCTCAAACCTTAGACTTTAAACTAAACCCTAACACTTAAATTATTAATAATAAACCATTAACCAAAAAATACAATAAAATAAATAATAAAAAATTGAAAAATAAAAATAAATAAATTTAAATAAATAGATAAAAAATAAATAAATAATAAATAATAATAAAAATTGAAAAATTAAAAAAATTAGCAAATTAAAAAAATAGTTAAAAATTTAAAAAAATAATAATAATAAAAATTAATAATGAAACTTTAAACAGGTAAGAGCGCATGCGGGAGCTTTCTTGGAGCATTCTTGGAGTTATCAGGTGATCTTCTTCTTTAATGGCATTTTTGAGATTCTTCTAATAATTTCTGGTTTGGTTTGCTTTCTCTTCCTTTCCTTGTTTATTTTTTTTTTTAATTTGTTTTGTTTTTTTGGTATGGCATTGGACCCTTTAAGGGTCTCAATGGGGACTCCGATGAATGAAGATCTAGCTCAAATCTTTTGATCATGCTTTAATTCGAAATTTTCTTGAAAAATCTATCAATACTACTTCATTGCCTAATAAGGTTTTGTTTGTGGAAGATTTTGCTATGGAGACAGAAATAGAGAATGAAATAGAAAATAAGCAATGTGGTGTGAACAAAGCTTCTATTTCTTTCGCGGAGGAAAATTCTTCTAAAATTTCTTGTGCTAATTAGGAATTTGAAGAAGTAGAAATTGATTCTACTTCATATAGTGAGCAGGATTTGGCATTTAACAAGTGAAAGATGCTTTTGTTTACAATATTAGACAAAAAAATAAGAGCTGAATAAGGTTTCAAAGGATAAAAAAATCTAGCTAAATATATCTCTTTTTATAATTAATGATTATATTCTTAATTTAGAATGTGAGAGGGATTGGTTCTCTCTCGAATAAGAATAGAGTTAGGAATTTATGTCGTCTTCATTACATTTAATTTCTTGTTATTACTGAACCTATGATTTGTGTTTCTAAGATTAAGCAAACGGGCAGATTATTTTGTTTCTAGAATTTTTTTCTCTAATTTTCTAGTAAAATTTTGTTATTTTTATCTAATAATGTTTCTTGAGATATTATTTATGACTTTCAACAAGTTGTTATTTTTTTTTATTTTTTATTTTGATGTTTATGTTAAAGCTTCAATTGTATATAATGCTTGTAATAGTTGGAGAGGAAATTTTTTTGGGATTAGATTTTGTCTTTTCTTCTAATATAAATGAGCCTTGGTTTGTTGGAAGAGATTTCAATACTCTTCTCCATGCTAATGAAGGGAGAGGGGGTAAACCTTTTAATATGCAATCTTGGAAGATTTATCTAAAATGATAATTAACTTTAACCTTTCGAATATTAGTTTTATTTATTCAAACTTTAATTCAAACAGTAGTAAATTATGGCAAATGTTAGATAGAATTTTATTTAATCATCTTTTAATTGCTAAATGACATATTACTTTGGTTGTACATCATAGAAGGAGCTTGTATGATCATTTCCCTTTATTATTTTCTATAAAGAAGGAGAATAATGCTTATAATAGTATTCCTACTTTTAGATTTCAAAACAAGAGGATTCATCATACTAAATTTCTTAATGTAGATGAATCTAACTGGAATGCCTCTTTTGTTCATGGATATTCGGTGAAGCGTATGATCAGACTTTGGTTTAAATTAAAAAAGTTATAACATTACCTTAACAGGCAGAATAAGCATCAATTTAAAACTATTTTTGCCAACATTAAAGTGAAGGAAAAGAAGGTTTGTGATTTAAAAATGCTTGCTATGAATTATCATATTTTTTTAAATGAGTTGAATTTGGCCAAAGATCAACTTATTAATTTTTAAGACATGGAAGAAACATTTTGGAAGGAAAAAGCTTATTGTCATCATATTTCTGAGGGGGATAGAAACACTAAATATTTTCATGCCTTAGTTAATTAAAATAAATCTATTAATAATATTAATAAAATTAAGGATTAAAATGGTGTGTTAATTTTGAATATATTTGTTTATGATTCAGTTATTAAACATTTTTCAAATATTCTTTGAAAAAATGTTAATATTTAGCAATTATCTAATCCTCGTCTTATTGATAATATTATTTCTTTTGAGGATAATATTTCCCTTACTTGTACTCCTAAAAATTAGATTTTATCTGCTGTTATGTCTATGAATGTGGATTCTACTACTGGTTTGGATTGTTATATTACTCTTTTCTTATAAAAATGTTGGCATATTATTAAGAATGTTTAGATTGATGTAGTCTTTGATTTTTTGATAGTAAAACAAATCCTAAGTACTTTATTTCTACAACAATTGTTTTTATTCCAAGGAAGGACAATCCTAAAATTTGGAATGATTTTAGGCCTATCAGTTTATGTACCTTTTTAATAATCTTCATTCCAAAATTATTTCTTTGAGATTGGGATCTTTCTTACCTAGTATAATTTCTCTTCACAAAATTTGATTTATTAAGGGTAGATTGATCTCTAATAATATCTTACTTACATAAGAATTTGTTCATGATTTGGACTTTAATATTAGAGGTGGTAACATGTTATTTAAAATTGATATTTCAAAAGCATATGATATGATTTCATGGAAATTTTTATATAATGTGTTATCCCTATTTGGCTATTCTAAAAAATTTATTCTTCTAATTCAAAATATTGTGGATAATGCTTGGTTTTCTATATTGCTTAATAGTGTTTCTTCTGGTTTCTTTCATTCTAATCAAGGGCTTAGGCAAGGAGATCCATTATCACCTTATTTCTTTATCATAGCAATGGAATACATTTCTCGACGTATTAATGCTATTTTTGAGTTTAATTCAAGTATGTACTTTAGAACTAGAGCTAGCTTTCTTATTGCACATTTATGTTTTGCAGATGATTTAATTATTTTTTGTAATAGGATTATTCATCATATCAAGAAAATTAAAAAATTTCTTGCTCATATTTGGAAAGTAGTTTAGCTGTTAATAATTTTAAATGTTCTTTCCTTACTTCAAAACATATATGTTCTTCTAAGATTAATAGAATTTCTACTTTTACTCATTTTTCTCATCATAATTTGCCTTTTAAATATCTTGGAGCTCCTATTTATAAAGGTTTAAAAAATATCATCCATTTGATGAAATCATTTAAAAAATGTGTAATAATATTTCTTCTTCGGAGCATCATTTTTTTTCATTTGGTGGTAGACTTACCATTCTTAAAATTACTCTTAATTCTATGACTTTTTATTTATTCCAAGTTGTAAAACCTAATGTTGATACTATATGAAGCATGGAAAGAATTCTTAATAAATTCTTTTGGAGCTCTAGTTCTAATGTGAATAGAATGCATTATACATCTTGGTATAAACTTTGTGGTGCTTTAAATGAGGGTGGTTTAGGTTGTAAGAAAATTCCTGATTCTATTCTTGTGTTATCTTTAAAAATGTGGTGGAATTTTAGAAAAAAATCAAAGTCATTGGGCTAGTTTTATGAACTTTAATTGTTGTCAAGGCAAGCATCATTTATGTTGTTTTTTATAAATATGGGGATTCTTTTATGAACTTTAAAATATTCTGAAGCATAGTTGGCCTAAAATGCCTTCTGTGTCTTCATCTTCCCTTTATTTTATTTCGGCTTCGCCTTGCCCTTCTCCATAGTTGGATGGATCTTTATGTTGGGGCAAACAGCTCGGAGGTGACCTAGTTTTCTGCACTTAAAGTAAATTATGTCAAATGAAATTTTAGTATTCACTGAGCTTTTACCATTATTCCAGTTGTTTTGATGACTCCTTCATCTTATTTTTAGAAAATTTTTGAATTTTTAGTTCATCAAGAATATATCTTCTTCCTTGACATGAGTTGTTTGCTTTAAGAGCCAGCATTCACTCCTTTTCTTCAGTATCATTTTTCCTTTGACTCGCTCCTTGCTTGTAAGAAATGAGTGACCTAAGTAAATTATCAATTCAATAAACATTTAAATCTTTGGACTTAGTAATTTTAGTGATTTTAACATCGTAAGAACTTGATAAGCATCTTAAAAGATTATTTACTTTTTGAGAATTAGAAATCTCTCTTCCTAGCCAATGCTACGATGTCACTATCTGGGAGAACCTAGTATACATGTCAGATATAGTTTCATAAGATTTCATTCAATAGAGTTCATAATCATGTAATAAAATATTTAATTTAGACCATTTAACCTCACTAGTTCCTTCTTATGTTATACACAGTCTATCCCAAATCTCCTTACCAGTAGTACAGGTGAATACTCTCATGTTGTCTTCTAATTTCAATGCATAAAAGAAACAATTCAAGCATTTTGCATTTAATTGCACTAGATACCTATCCTCATTGCTCCATTCACTAAATGATATTTGAGTTTTAACACCATTCAAAAGTTTAAAATGTACATTGTATCCTTCCTGCACGAACATCCACATGATGTAGTCCATTGATTATAAAAATATAGACATTCATATTTTCCAAAATCAAATGGTGTGTTGTCAAATAAGGGTGGACAAGTCATGGAATAACACTCCATAGTTGTACGATTACGAAAATATGTCATGATCAAATTTTCAAGGTTTTCTAAAACAATATTTTTAAAACCTCACTCGGATACCAATTGAAAGTATGAGACGCGCCAAGAGGTGGTGAATTGGTATTTTTTAAAATAAAGATCAAAGCCTAAATAGGAGTTCTACCTTTTTATATAAATTTCAAAAAATAACTTAACTAATTAAAAGTGGAATATACTGATTAAAATTCTATTGCAATAGAGGTGATGAAATTTTAAAATGCACAACATAGTATAATAAAATTCTCACCAAGCAGTTATAGTGGTTTGGTCACATGAACTAAATCCACTCCCCGGAGTCCACTTCGGGATTTGCACTACTCAAAAGTAATTCTCCTTCTTCTCCCACAAGAAAGCGAAGAAGCCTTTACATAAACTCACTTTCACCTTTCGATGTGTGGCGGAGTGCCAGATGCTATGTCACGCTCCCAGGATGGTAGTGGACCTTCGTATTTTTCTCCCTCTTAGAGAAGGCAGTGGACCTTCATGGAACTTGACCTTAAAGGATCTCCCCCTAGAGAGCTCCCACAGGACTTAACCTGGCCATAGGAGGAGCAAGCATGCAGCAGGCTTGGAGCAACCATGTGATCCCTTCATACTCCTTCCTCATAAATTCACCTTCTCCTTCCTCTCACAAGCCCTTAATCTCTTCAAGAAGCTCAATCTCTAGAGTTCACTTCCTTTGTCATGTTCATCTCTCTCTCTCAAAAGACAAATGTATTGAATATAAATCAGGCTTAAAGAAGCCCTAAAAATTTAATTTAGCCATTTATGTTTGTACAATATGTTCACTATCATATAATACGATTGTTTAAAAAGCTTTCATCTTGGTGTGAAGGAGTACTATTAGGCAATAATGAGTTAATAGATTATACAATACAATACAAATATCATCTAGTATGATATACTAAACATTTTCTATTACAGGATGAATGCTGGGATGAACAAAATTTGTCTTTGTTTATTGTTCGATATAATCCAACTCATACAGTGCGATTAGTTAAAATATTCAGTTTGTCTAGCATGATGTTTACATCATACAGTTTAGTTAGTTAAAAAATTTTCTTAAATTAATCTGGCGACAAGGATTTCAGTTTTGAATGAGAAGTACAGTATAATCATTATCATACAATATGATTAGTTCACAGAAGATAGCAACTTAGCCACAGTGTATCATACTGTATTATTTAAAATTATATAGTACAATCAACATTAAAAATAATTTTTCCCATAAAACAAAAATCTCCCCCTATGTGTGTGCATGGTTACTCAATTTACATATACTTTTTGTGGCCAAAATCAAGAAATAAAAGAAATAAAAAAATACAAAGTAACATACTCCTTTTTATCCTATTATACCTAATCACTAGTCTTCTTTTGTCTTATGCAGTGTGTGATCTCCCTGAAATGTTAGTACTTGAAAAAATTTGAGTATAATTAGTTCATTAACCGTAACACTAGTGAATACTAAAGAGAGAGAATTCTCTTTATTTTTTTTTTGTTGATGGCGATTTATGTAATCCTTGTTTACAGTTTTTCAGCTCCCCTTCGATGACATTGGAGGATCATTTGCCTCCACTGGCTGGTGGTTCCTTCATTGCCCATCCTCCTCCAACCTCATTGAGGAAGTTTTCGTGTCAAACTACAGGTTCGTCTCCTCCTGCATTTGGAGACTCTGGCTGTGAGTAAGAGAATAAATTAAGGTTTTTAAAAGATCATCATCTGGTAATAAATGAAGGTGGAATAGTAGTTCAAAAAAAATAATTAGAATGTTTTGGAAAGGGGAAAAATGTTTTGATTGAGAATGATTATAAATTTCAATCCAATGAGGTTCGTTATTCTGACATAAATATTCATCTAGTTTCTGGCATTTCTATCCCTTCTACAATTAGTATCCCTACCTCTTGTGAAAATGCCGCGATAATTTCTATAAGTTCTACAAAGGAAGATTTGAATCCTGGTAAAGTTAAGACTCAGATTATTGATGATTTGGAAATAGAAGTTATTTCTGTTGGTGTAAATGGGCAAAGTGGAATAGATGTGAGCAAACAAAAAGTTGATCTGATTATAGTTTGTGAATGCGAATCAAGAGAATTGGGGAATTGTAATATACAAATAAATTGCTCTGATATCTCTAGACCAGAGAATTTGATGGTTGGGAATAATGCATGGAGGAAAAAAACAAACATCAATGTTTCTGAGCTAAACTTTTTGAAGGCTTTATTGAAGACAAGTATGTAGTTAAACTTCATATCGAGAATGAGCTGGATAACTCAAGCAAATCATGACCAAAGGTTCCTTGAGGGCCTGTAATATGGAGGAAATTAATGATCATTTTTTTGGAACTCGTTCACAATGAATTAGGTTGTTAGACTTAAGTTAATGTCCAAAGGTTAACCAAGAGAGGGGGTGAATTGGTAATTTAAAAATTATACTTCTACTCTTGGATTTTTAGAAAACCTTTTTAATTATTAATGCAAGTTAAATTTAAAGTTTAAAAATAAACTTTTCAACCAGAGTAAACAACTTGCAATTAAATAAATGCGGAAGAAAAATAAGAAAGAACACATCAGATGTATGGTTGTTCGGTCAAACCTTGATCTACGTCCACTCCCCGGAGGCACCCTCCGAGTATTGCATTAATACCACAAAGTGACTCTTCTTTTGCCCCCAAAGCAAGGCGAAGAAGCCTGTACAAAATCCCTTTCACCTTCCCCAGTGCGGCGGAGGAGCCGGGTCCTTTGACACCAAAGAGATCTTCTTCTTCCCAAAACTTCCCTCAAGATGACCCTTGAATCCGATGGTACTGAGGTGCAAGTTCACCGAAGCAACCATGTGAATATCCCTTCCACACTCCCTTGAAATCCCCTCCAAGGATCTCCTCCCTCTCAAACTCCACCCTTTCCTCTCTCCCATTCAAGTTCTCTCTTCTAGTTTTCTCCAAAAGAATGAAGACACAATGACTGCCAAAGATACACTTTGTCATCATTTTACACTCTCCAAGTGTCGGTAGAGAACCAGACCGATGTTGTTGAACTTCACTTGAGATCCTTCAAAGGAGATGGGCAGAAACAAAGAGATCTTAGCTATAAGTAACCTTGTGAATCCCTCACAAACCCCTCACTTGATCTCCCACTCTTCACTCATACAATCTCTCCCAAACACTCACACTCAATGATCCCTCTCAAGAGAAAACAACTCCAAAGGCATTTGTAATAGTTTCTAGGACTCCTTATATAGAGAGGACAAGAAAAACCGTCCAAAAAATTATTAATTTCATGTTTTTCTGCACAGCGGATTGTATCGTACGAACCTGAGTTAGTCCCGTACGAACTGTGGAAAAACTGTCCTGTACGAACAATTTGTGAATCTGTACAAACTAAATTTGTGAAGGACAAGAGACTCTAGGGAAGAAGAAGTGGAACAATGCTTGGAGCAACCCTTGTGAATTCCCTCACAAGCTCTCCCTCACAAGATCCTTTGTTTCTCTCTCCCACTCTCTCTCTCTCCTTTAGGTTTTCTTAGGTCAAGACAGCAGCCAAGGATTATAAAAATGTTGAACAAGAGCTCTTAAATAGAAGAGCTTTAAAGGAGCTCATTAATTGTAAGTTGCAGACAATATCGTCCAGGATGATATGAACATCGTCCTGGCCGATCAGTACAAATCCCATGAGATCGGCCAGGGCATTGCCCTGAATGCAAACTGGACGATTAAAATTGGCTTGATCATCCTGGATGATATCACGATCGTCCAGGCCGATAAGTTCAAATCAGAGGAAAATCATCCAGAGCATCGCCCTGAATTTGTGCTGGCCAATATTAATCGTCTAGGAGTAACTAAGTGTTTTTGAATAGATCGTCCCGGCCGATCCTGAGATTGTCCAGGACAATGTGATCGTATCAATCATCCATAATTACTTCCTTGATTTGTCTGACTAATTAAGGCATAATTTGGCATATCGTCCAGGCTGATGCAATATCGTCCTGGCCGATTGCCAAAAATACAGAATACCTTACTTATTTATGTCAGCAATTTCTTTCTATTTTGATCCTATCATCCTGGCTGATACACGTATCATCCAGTCCGATTTACTAATGAAGGCTGCCTTAATTAAGAACCCCTGATTAGAATTTCTATTTTAAGCCAGATCGTACAGGACGATGTAAATATCGTCCTAGTCGATTTGAGTAAAAATAAAATTTCTAAGTCCCTCAAGTGAGTGTGTGTAGGGTTACTTTGCATTAGTCACACCAAAGATTACAATTGACTCAAGAGGAAAAAAATAAAATTACAGACTGACTCAACCCTAATCTACCCCATCTTGAGCTGGTTCCGATTTCCGTTTGATCTTCGAGTCCTGAAAAGTTTGTAGAAAAAAGTAGTCGTAGTGAAGCAAGATATGTTTGCTTTCATCAAAATCATAATCTAAGAATATGTTTGTAACAATCTCCCCATTTTTGATGATGGCAAACACAAGTAGGAAAATCTCAGTAAAAACAGCAGTTCATTAAAATTTTAAAGTTACAAGCATTAACTTTTCCTACCATATCCTACTCCCCCTTTTATCATCACAAAAAGGGGGACCTAGACACATATAAAGAAAAAAGAAAAACATAATAGAAACTAAAACAAACTAAAAGACAAACTACAGAAAATAGAAAATAGAACACAAAAACTAGAAAAATGAGGGATCATGATCATCAGATGGAGGTGGTGGAGGTGGTGGAGGTGGCTGCTAAAAGTAGCCAGCTAGCATAGTAAACTGAGCATTGAACCAGGTGATGTCCTGGTCATGCTGCTGCTGCTGGTGAGTAATGTAGCTGTCAAAACGGGCTAAGTCCTCTGTGCGGTGTTGCTCGTAGTGGGCCATGTCCTCAGAATGTTGCTGCTCCTACACAGTAACATAAGCGTCGAAGCGGGTCTCCCATCGATCAAACCTCTCCACTAACTGGTCAAGATGTGAGTGCTGTCGAAGAGGAGTAGGATCAGGAATAGGAGCGGGAGTGGGAGCCTCCTCCTCCTCAGCCCCATGAGGTTTCTCATCCCCTGAGTGGAGACGAGTACTGTGAAGGGTATTGAAGGAACTGTTTGAGTAGAAGAGTTGGGAGGTTGGGAGGAGCAGGATATTGAAGTTGATATTTAGTTTCAAGGACATAGGCTATGAGGTGTCCTAAAGTTAGATTGGGTTTCCTTTTATTACTTGGATCACAGATTGTGGTTAAATGATCAATGTACTAAAAAGTTAAGTCAGCAAAATTAAATTCTCTATGAACCATGATGTAAAAAGTTGTCAGAGAAAATAGAGGAGTGATTTGGATTCGGTCCCCAGCTTTTGGAATAATGGTGGTTCGAAGGATATGCTGAATTGTCCTAGCATCTTTGACTAAAGAGCTAGTCTCTCCAACATGAAAACGTGCATTGGTCTGGTAAAGGAAATGATTTGTCGTGGACCAGTCAAAGTCAGGATCTGAGACGATTATATGCAGCTTATCCCCGGTGGTGGATAGTTGCAATAGTTCAACACAGTCCTGATATGTGATTTTGATCGGGCGTCGAATCACATAGGAGGTCAAGGATGTGAAAGTAAGGTTTATGCAAAGATTTGCGAAGAATTCACGTAGAAGCTCAGTATGAAAGGGAACAACGAGAGAAAGAATAAAACAAAGAGAAGTGTGAGCAAAGAGATCCATTACCGGATACGAATGGTGGACAAGATTGATGATTCTGGAGACAGTTATCCCACATTCTTTATATCGATGGTAAGCAATTTCATCTTCTGCCTCCCTGAATCGAGGGTCAATCCTAGCCCTCAAAGAACTTCCAGAAGCTTGTCAGACTCGCTTCCCACCAGCCATAGCAAGAAAACAGCAAGAAAACACAAGAGAAGAAGAGGTGTGAGGTGAAAAACATGGCTGGAAAGGCCTGAATTTAAGGAAATGGCCATATCATCCAGGCAATCGTAGAATCATCCAGGACGATTTGGTTCAATTATTGCGTACTGGCCGATTGGTCAAAAAGGCAGTCCGATCGGCCGAGCCGATCTGATATTAGCCAGGACGATTAGACACAGGCAATCATCCCGAGGAGTCAAGCCGAACGACCGTTGAAAAAGTAGATCGTCCGGGCCGATTAGGTGTATCGTACAGGACGATGCACAATAAATGATCGTACCGGCCGAAGTTAAAATGTTTTAAATCTATGCCACGTGTATCGTCCAGGATGAACAATGGATCGGCCAAGACAATTGTCCAATAATGGATCGTCCGGGGCCAATTTTAAGGATTTAAACGTGCTGACACGTGGATCGTCCAGGACGATCTAGTGTATCAGCCAGGATGATGACCATAAATGTATCGACCAAGACAAAAATTGTATCGGCCAAGATGATCAAAAGAGATTATAATTGAGTTCAATCATATCGTCCAGGACGATACGGGATCGTCCGGGACGATGAGTTACAGAAAGCTTAGAAAAGGTTCAGCAGATGGAATTTTGAAGGAATTGTCCTATCATCCAGGAAGATATAAATATCGGCCAGGACATTGTAACAAAGAGTTTGCAAAAAAAGGTTAGATGGAGATGATCAGAGAAAGCCCTAAATAATAATAAATACAAACAACAGATAAAATAAACAAGGAAATGTTTTTTTTTTTTTTAATTTTTCTATTTTATTTTGTTTTTTATTAAATCAAGCATATGATGAATTTCCAAACAATTAAATTTTAGAGATTCAAAAGATCAAAGAGTTAACAAGTCAAAATCTGTAAAAGGTAGAATATCTGATCTTGTTAATCCCAAGCTCGGACTTCTTTCAGGGCAATAACCATCTTTTTTTAAAACAAAAGGTCTAACTCAGAAAAACTTTACTGGGTAAAAAGAAGATCTAATCAAAACTTGGTTACAAAGAAAATATCTTATAGATAATATAACAAAGTAATTTGTCTCAATCATGGAATTTGAAATCAAGCCTTCGAAAGCATCAAATAACCAATGAGTTCTCTAAGTTTTAAAAGTTTTGAAAAGAGAGGGTAGCTTGCATTTAGTCGGCTCATTTTATGCCTCTTGTCACTTTGATTGGCTCTTTGAGCATCTTTTGATTTTTGATACACTTTTGTGTATATAGTTTTCTTTTCAATTTGGCGTCATTGGCCTCTTTCCTTTTTAATTCTTGCAAGCTAAAAACTCTTTAACAAACCCTTTAAAAAGAACCTTAGTTGTGAGTATATCCTCCAAATATTAGAGAATAGGAGCTCTCTCTCTAACATAGGATAGAACAAGCCACAAAACAAAATCATAATCATGTGATAAATGCAATGGCAAGATTTCAATTAACTTGAAAGATATATAAAAACTTTGGATATTATGCACAAGATAGATTATTGTAGCAAGATAAAAAGAATCTTAGTTTCAAAAACCAGTTGTCAATATGAGATAGACTTTTGTCTAGAAAAGAAAATTATGTCACTAAAAGAAGTTAGAGGGAGGGAAACTATCAACGGTGTTTCTCCCTTTAACTGATTTAGACATGATAATCAATGACTTTAAATCTCCAAAATCTAAAAGCTTAAAAAGATAATCATATAGAAAACCAATCATAAAAGCAAAGTGAAAACAAAACAATCTAAAATAACAAAAAGCTAGCACACACAAAAAAATAACACAAAACTAATTAAAAATATTTCAAGAAATTATGAAGCAGCAAGTTTAAGCAATTATGAGCTGCAAGCCTCCATAAGTTCAATTATCCTATGCTCCCACGAGGTCTTTGGTGAGAGCACACCTGCAAAACTCAACAACAGCCAGATTTAGGAACCCAAACTAGTTTGGGTCCCTTCTTAGGAAACATAGAATACAATGCAGGTGTGGTATGCTTTGAATCATGTACCTTAGGTCTCCACACCCAATGTGTACTACGGTGAACGGTGCAAGTGTGTGAGATGTGTCCTAACATGCCACAAGAAAAACATCTAACTCCAGGAAAAGGTTTTCTTTAATGGTTTGAGTTATAATGCCTCCTCCTAGGTCTTGGCTTTTGATTAAGAGTAGTCGTCATCCAAGTTTTCTTAAGTGTATCCAATTCATTTTTAATCCTCAAGTTTGTATTTTTTAGAACATCATTCTCAACCCTCAAGTTTTTCTCTTTCTCTTTAGATTTCTTGAAATCAGATTGAAGAGAGGTCTCTGAAACTTTTAATGCTTCATTCTCATCAATTAATTCTGAGTGCTTTTTGTTCAAATCTTCAAATTCATCAAGAAGAGCCATATGATTAGAATCAATTGTTGAATGATCTTTAAGAATAACTTCATACTCTTTTTTATAAATTTACAAGTTCTAATTTTAAGTTAGCATGAGTCTTCTTAAGTTTTTTGTATGATGCATGGATTTTCTCACAAATCTCAAACAATTCATCATAGGTTGGTTTACATACCTCTTCATCATCGCTTTGCTCAAGTTGATCTTCCCCCATTAAGCACAGGTTTGTTGTCTCTTCCTCTGGTTCAGTCTCATAAGAATCAGTACTAGATTCTGCCTACAATGCCTTTTGGACTCTTTTCTTGTCCTTCCTAAACATAGGTTTCTCTTCACCCTTTTCTTTTTCTTTGCTCGAGTGATCTTGAAGTGTAGGACAATCGGCTTTCACATGTCCAGGCTTCCTACATTCATAACAAACAATATCAGAAGATCCTTTAGAATATTTGCTATCCTTACCTTTTCTCCAATGATGCTTTTGCTTCTTCATTAGAAAGTTTCTGAATTGCCTTGAGATGACGGCAACTTCATCGCTCTCAGACCCAAAAGAATCGGAGTCAGATTTGTGTGCCTTTAGTGCTATCGTTTTCTCTTTCTTCTTCTCACCTGCATCAAGATTTCTTTGATTCACCCCTTTCTCGTAAGCAATGAGTGAGCCAAGTAAGTTATCAATCGAGTACGTATTTAAATCCTTAGATTTAGTTATAGCAGTAATTTTTGCATCAAAAGAGGAAGGTAAGCATCGTAAAATCTTGTTTACTTTTTCAAAATTTGAAAGCTCTCTTCCTAAGGCATGCAAGAAAGTAATAATCTGAGTAAATCTCGTATACATTTCAAAAATTGATTCATGAGGTTTCATACGAAAAAGTTCGTAGTCATGCAAGAGAATGTTCAAACGGGATTGTTTAACTTTATTAGTGCCTTCATAAGTGACAAACAATTTATCCCAAATTTTTTTACCAATTTTTCAAGTGGAAACACGCATGTAGTCTTCTAATTTTAATGCACAAAAAAAACTATTAAGAGATTTTGCATTCAATTGAGCCAGATCCCTATCATCTAAAGTCCATTCAGTAAAAGGAAGTGGAACATTAATGCCATTAAGTTTTCCAGTTGGAGGTGTGTAACCATCCTTAACAAGCATCTACATGCGATAGTCAGTTGATTGTAGAAAAGTAGACATGCGAGTTTTCCAAAAATCAAATGGGATATTATCAAACAAACATGGTCTGGTAATAGAATACCCTTTCGGTGTATTACGATTCCCAAAGTTAGCCATGGATAAAAATTCAAAAAGTTTTCAAACTCAGTTTTTATGAATCCCACTCTGATACCACTTGAATGTTCGTTAGGGATGTTAAGCCCTATAGAACTGGCCCAAGGCTTACCAAGAGGGGGGGGGGTGAATTGTTATTTTTTTTTAAAAAAAAATCTTTTGGCAAAGCACAAATACAAACCAAATCACCACAAAGAAATAACGTGCAGAAAAAAAAATACGGAAGCAGAAAAAATAAGAACACAAGGTTTTATAGTGGTTCGGTCAACCCAATTTACGTCCACTCCTCTGAGGCGCCCTCCGAGTATTGCACTACAATCGTGACTCTCCTTTAGCCCTCACATCTAGGCAGAGAAGCCTTTACAAACACCTCTTTTTGCCACACCCGGCAAGGCATAGAACCTTCCGCCTTTTGCTTCCTCCTGAAGCAGGTAGAGAACCTCGATCGCTTGCTGCAACTTACTTCTCCCAACCCTTCCAAGGATAGGAGACTCTAGGGAAGAAGAAGGGAACAATGCTTGGAGAAGCCCTTATGAATCCTCTAATAAGCTCCCCCACATATGATCCTCTCTCTCTCTCCCTTTCTCTCTCTCTCCTTTAGGTTTTCTCAGGTCAAGATAGCAACCAAGGATTATAAAAATGTTGAATAAGAGCTTTTAAATAGAAGAGCTTCAAAGGAGCTCATTAATTGCAAGTTGCCGACAATATCATCCAATATGATATGAACATAGTCCTGGCCGATCAGTACAAATCCCATGAGAAAGGCCAGGGCATCGCCCTGACTGCAAACAAAATGATTAAAAATTGGCTTGATCGTCCCGGATGATATCACGATCGTCCAGGCCGATCAGTTCAAATAAGAGGAAAATCGTCCAGAGCATCGCCTTGAATTTGTGTTGGCCGATATTAATCGTCCAGAAATAACTAAGGATTTTTTAATAGATCATCCTGGCCGATCCTGAGATCATCCAGGACGATGTGATGATATCAATAATCCTTAATTACTTCCTTGATTTTTTTTGATTAATTAAGGCATAATTGTGCATATTGTCCTAGCCGATGCAATATCGTCCTGGCCGATTGCCAAAAATACATAATACCTTAATTGTTTATGGCGGCAATTTCTTTCTGTTTTGATCCTATCGTCCTGGCCTATACACATATCGTCCAGGCCAATTTGCTAATGATGACTGCCTTAATTAAGAGCCCCTGATTAGAATTTCTATTTTAAGCCAGATCGTCAAGGACAATGTAAATATTGTCCTAGCCGATTTGAGTAAAAATAGAATTTCTAAGTCTCTCAAGTGTGTGTGTGTAGGGTTACTTTGCAATAGTCACACTAAAGATTACAATTGACTCAAGAGGGAAAAAAATAAAATTATAGACTAACTCAACCCTAATCTACCCCATCTTGAGCTGGTTCTGATTTCCGTTCAATCTTTGAGTCCTGAAAAGTCAGTAGAAAAAAGTAGTCGTAGTGAAGCAAGATATGTTTTCTATCATCAAAATCATAATCTAAAAACATGTTTGTAACATCCTCCTCCCGGATGGATCAATATCAATGTGGATGCACCCATATGCAGTAATTATTTGGCTGCTACTGCTGGAATTTGTAGAGATTATAAAGGAAGAATGTTACTAGCATTTGGTACCCAACATGTTCATTCGGATATTGGACATTTGGAACTTCAAGCGGTTTACATGTTAAAGAATTTTGTATAAAATTGGATGGTGGAAGCTCAAGGAGTCATTATAAAAGGGGTTAACTTCAACATCATCAAAAGTCTTCAACAAGCATTGAAGAGATTCAAGAATAAAGGTACCCTCGAAGATGACTTATCCTTTGTAAGTGAGTTTAATCAAATTGCTTTTAGTTTTACTACAAGAAATGGTAATAAGTTAGCGGATTGTTGCGATAATTTTGCTTTGAGGAAAAGCTTTATTTGGCATGATCTTTCTAGTATTGAAATTCCTCCTTCATTCATGAACATTTTGAAGGACAATTTCAATTTGCTAGATGATTTTACCTAGTTTGTAATTTCGAACTTTTTTTCCCTTTAATGCATTGTTGCATTTCTCCTAAAAAAAAGATTAAAATTTTCAGAGACAACATACCCTCTTATATCATAAGCATAGAATTTAGGAGGCAATGGGGCATGTTTGGAAAACTTCACTTGACCCAACTTGGTTTTGGATGGGTCTTTTATGCTTTTGATGAATCGAATACCATGGAGAATGTTTTAACTTCAGGTCCTTGGAATTTTAATGGTAATATTGTGGGTGTGGATAGATGGTCACTAGCATTTTCCCCATCTTCTTTCAAAGGTCCTATGGCTCCTATATGGATCCGTATGCCCAACCTTCCACTTAAATGTTGGGATGAGATAAATGTTTGTAGAATTGTATCCATGGTGGGCACTCCGTATTTGATTGATGGGAATATCTTCCAATGGAGTAGGAGAGAATTTGCAAGGGTTTGTGTGCGAATTAACCTTGATGAAAAGTTACCATTGTGAGTATGGGTTGAAGGCAAATTGGTAAAATTCTATCAAAATATAGAATATGAAAGATTACCAACTTTCTATTTCAATATTGGAAAGCAAGGACATTTGAAAGAAAATTGTTTGAAAAATAGTTTAAACCCCAAACAAGTTCAGTCTATTAAAGATGGTCAATCCAGTAAAGTTCAGTCGGTTGAGGTAGTCAAATAAGCAGATATTGTTACAAAATCTCAGGCAGTTGCTGATGCTACTGGAGATGGATACTGTCCATGGATTCATGTTGATTATAAGAAGAAGAAATTCCCTAAAGCTATTCCCAATTAAGTAAACGTTCTTTTTGTTTCTAAAGAAGGTGAAAGAATCTTAAAAGTTGTCTCTAAAAATGTTACAAACGATTTAATTAATCACAAATATGTTAATTCTCGTATGGCTGCAAGGAGAATAGATGTGAAAGTTCATTGGGGATGTTAAGCCCTATGAACTTAGTCCCAAGCTAACCAAGAGGGGGGGGGGGGTTAATTGGTATTTTAAAATTTCTTTTAACAAAGAACAAAAAACATAAACCAAAATCACGCCACAAAAAATAAATGTAGAATTAAAAGTGCGGAAGCAAGAAAACAAGAACACAAAAATTTATAGTGGTTAGGTCAACTAAACCTACGTCAACTCCTTGGAGCCACCCTCCAAGTATTGCACTACAAAACGTGACTCTCCTTTAGCCCCCACGGCTAGGCGGAGAAGCCCTCACAAGAACTTCCTTTTTGCCACCCCGGCAAGGCAGAGAACCTATCTCCTTTTGCTTCCTCCTGAAGCTGGCAGAGAACTTCAACCAAAAGCTAACTCCTTACCTCTACCGACCCTTCCACGGATGAGAAACTCTAGACGAAGAAGAAGCAGAGTAATCCTTGAAGCAACCCTTGTGAATCCCCTCACAAGCTCCCCCTCACAAGATCCTCTCTCTCTCCCTCTCTCTCTTTCTCTCCTCAAGGCCTTCTCTGGTCAAGGCAGCAGCCAAAGGTCATCAAAAACATTGAACAAGAGCTCTTAAGTAGAAGAGCTTCAAAGGAACTCATTAATTACAAGTTGCCGACTTTATCGTCCAGGCCGATATGGACATCGGCCTGGCCGATCAGTACAAAATTCAGAAGATCGGCCAGAGTATCGCCCTGGATGCAAGACTGGATGATTGAAAATTGGCTTGATTGTCCAGGTTGATCTCACGTTCGTCCTGGCCGATCAATTCAAATTACGGGAAAATCGTCTTGAGAATAGCCTTGGATACGGGCTGGCCGATATTTATCGTCCTGAAGTAACTTAAGATTTTTAACTGGATCGTCCTGGCCGATCCTGCGATTGTCCAGGACGATATGATCGTATCAATCTTCCTTAATTACTTCCTTGATTTCCTGATCAATTAAGGCATAATTTGAGAATTTCTTCCAGGCTGATCAATGATCGTTTTGGCCGATAATTTAAAAATACAGTATACCTTAATTGTCTATGGCGAAAACTTCTTTCTGTTTTGAGCTTATCGTCCTGGCCGATACACGTATCGGCCAGGCCGATATGTTAATGTCGGCTGCCTTAATTAAGAATCCTTAATTAGACTTTTTGTTTTAAGTCTGATCGTCCAAGACGATGTAAATATCGTCCAGGCCGATATGAGTAAAAACAGAAATTCTAAGTCTCTCAAGTGTGTGTGTGTAGGGTTACTTAGCATCAGTCTCTTTGACCATTACAAGTAGACTCAAAAAGTGAAAAACAAAAGTACAGACTAACTCAACCCTAAACCTATGCAATCCTGAACTGGCTTTATCTTGTTCGTCTGATCTTCGATTCCTGAAAAAGTTAGAAGCAACAAGCAATCCAAGAGAAATAGTGTTTGTCATTCATCAAAATATAGACCATGAAAATAGATTTGCAACAATCTCCCCCTTTTTGATGATGGCAAAACACTACGAAAATAATTAGTAGTAAAAGTTCAGGATCGACAAAAAAGGAACCTCATAAACTTCTCCCCCTTTTGATATATCAAAAAAGGAGGGAACAAAAGACAAATAACAAATGAATTTTTTTTATTTTTTATTTTATTTTTAACCAAGGCATGAAAATCATATAGTATTCAATGTGATTGATTTAAAAAACTTGTTAGTTAATGAGTTAACAATCTCCTTAATCCATAGAATAGTAGAATATCCGTTCATGGTTTACCCTTAGCTCAAACGTTTTCTTAGAGTAGAATCGTCTTTTGAAATCAATGACCTAACTCAAATAATTAATTGGATATGAGAAAAAGAATCCACCCATCACTTGTCTTAAGAAAAAAAATCTTTATAAAATAATGAAGTAAAGTAAATTTGTCACGATCGTAAGATAATCGAAATCAAGCTTTTGAGAACCAAAACTTCTAAGTTCTAAAAGATTTAAAAAGGGAGAATAGGTTGCTTTTGAGTGGGCTCATTTTATGCCTCTTGTCAATTTAGTGGCGCTTTGCGCATCTTTTTATAGATTTTTTAATTTTTGGCATCTTTGCGCTTCCTTTTGTTAAGATAGTTGCTATTTGCATGCTTTTCATTTTTGCAACTTATAAAGTTTTGATGATTTCAAACATTATTGTTCAAATGTGTAGTTATCTCCTAATAATTTTGGAAGAATTGTATTTGCTCTTGTGTGTACTGACATTTCAGGAAAAACGAACTCCAGACTACGAAGACTTCAAATTAAATTCAGTATGAGATACTTTGTAAAATTTGAAGCTTGCACTTTTCTTAGAAATCAAATTGAAAGGGAGTGATTGTATGTTGAGAAAATAAAAATATTCACACATAAGGAGATCATGTAGAATTTATACTGATCGTACAGGACGATCTTCAGTTCGTACTGGACGATCAAACAGTTATCTCCTATAGAGCATATGGAACGAATAGGAACTTGCTTGAAATTTTTTCTAAGTCCTATTCGTCCAGGACGAAATAAATTATCATCCAGTACGATTGGCTCTCTGGAAAATTTTTCGTCCAGATGAAATTAATTATCGTCCAGGACGATTGGGTCTCTGGAAAATTTTCATCCAGACGAAAATAAATTATCGTCCAGGACGATCAGTCCTCGGGAAATTTTTTGTCCAGACGAAATAATTTATCGTACAGAACGATCAGTCCTCTATAAAAATTTCGTCCAGACGAATCTATTTTCGTCCAAACGATTAACCGACTTATGACAGTTTTCAGCAGTTTCTAGAATCGACCTTGTAATAACCGATCGTAATGGACGAACCTAGTTCGTACAGGACGATCAGCTGTACGAAGACATTTCGTACACATATTCAAATAGGGTCGTTTCAGATCGTTTAAGTAAAATCGTCCAGGACGATCCACGATCGTACAGGACGATCCACTGCGTACAGAATTGAATACTTGCAGTTTTTGGGCGGTTTTTCTTGTCTTTTGTATAAATAGTTTAAATTAGACTGTCACCCAATCTTTTTGTCATTTGATCTTCATGCCTATTGAGAGAATAGCCAAGGAGAGAGAGTTGAAGAGAGCATCAAGGGAGGATTCCTACCACTGAAGCGAAAGGCTTCACTTGGATTTCAAAGGTAAGAGTCTCTACTTGTGAATTGGGATTACTTCACTCTTTTCTTTCTTCCTTCTAGATTCTTGTGAGAAGATCTGTCAAGGAGATCCGGTTCTCTACCGACACTTGGAGAGTGTGAACAGCCGAAGGGTTCTCTGCCCACACTAGGAGAGTGTGAAAGGACGAAGGGTTCTCTGCCCACACTAGGAGAGTGTGAAAGGACGAAGGGTTCTCTGCCCACACTAGGAGAGTGTGAAAGGACGAAGGGTTCTCTACCCACACTGGGGATAGTGTGAAAGGACGGATGGTTCTCTGCCAACACTGGGTATTGTGTAAAAGGACGGACGGTTCTCTGTCGCACCGGGGAGTGGTGAAAAGAGTGTGTTGTAAAGGCTTCTCCGCCTTGCTGTGGGTGCAAAAGGAGAGTCACTATTGGTATTAGTGCAATACTCAGAGGGTGCCTATGGGGAGTGGATGTAGGTCTGGTTATAGATCGAACCACTATAAATCTGGTGTCATTTACTTTACTGTTTTTACGTTTCCGCACTTTCTATTTCAGTTTTAAAAACTCTGTGGTTGAAAAACCTTTTTCTACAAAATTTAAAAGAGATTTTATTTCGGTTCAATAATATTTAAAAAGGGGGTCTTAAATTTTAACTTTGTTTTTTAAAAACTACCAATTCACCCCCCTCTTGGTAGCCGTGGGACATTCACTTAGGCTTAACAACCTAATTACTAGACTCAACAAGTGGTATCAGAGCTTCGTTTTAATATCATAAGTTTGAACTACTTTTTGATTAACGTAGATGGCTACTTTCGGAAACCGGAACACACCTGAGGGTTACTCTATTACTAGACCTCCACTGTTTGACAATATTCCTTTTGATTTTTGGAAAACACGCATGTCTACTTTCTTACAGTCACTTGATTATCGCATGTGGATATTAGTCCAGGATGGCTACACAAAACCAACTAGATTAGTTGATGGAGTAATGGTAGAAATACCTTTTACTGATTGGACTGTAGAAGAACGTGACTTAGCATAATTAAATGCCAAATGTTTAAATAGTTTCTTTTGTGCTTTAAAATCTGAAGACTACATACGGGTTTCCACTTGCAAAAGCGGAAAGGACATATGGGATAGACTTTGTATAACTTATGAAGGGACAAATGAGGTTAAACAATCAAGGCTCAATATCTTGTTACATGACTATGAATTGTTTCGCATGAAACCTAATGAATCTATTTCTGAAATGTACACAAGATTTACACAAATTGTCACTTCTTTGCATGCACTTGGTAGGGAATTAACTAATGCTGAAATGGTCATTAAGATTCTTCGTTGTTTACCTACTACTTATGATGCAAAAATTACTGCAATTACAGAGTCTAAAGATTTAAACATTTATTCTATTGACAATCTTTATGGTTCACTCATTGCTTATGAGCAAGGAGTAAGTCAAAGGAAGATTGATGCAGGTGAACCACGAAAGGAGAAGAATATAGCACTAAAAGTGGAAGAGTCAGAGAGTGAACACTCACAACCTGAGGATGAAGATGATGTTGCACTAATGACTAGACAATTCAGAAGCTTTTTAAAGAGGAAGCAGAAGAAACGCCACCTATGGAATAGAGGTAAGTTTAACAGAAATGGCAAGGTTTCTAATGAAGTGATTTGTTATGAATGCAGGAAACCAGGTCATATCAAGACTGATTGCCCAAAACTCAAAGCCACTCCTGCTATGGAGAAGGTGGAGGAGAAACCTATGGTAAAGAAGGGCAAGAAGAAGTTTCAAAGAGCTTTCTGGGCGGACTCAGCTTCAGACTCATCTGAGACAGAAAAAGAAGAAGAAGTCACTAATCTTTGCTTGATGGCAGACAATGTGGATCACTCAGATCAAGAAGAGGTATGTGACTTATCCTATGATGAATTATTTGAAGTTTCTGAACACATGCATGATGCATATAGGAAAATGAAAAAGATGCATGCTAGTTTAAGTTTAGAATTTGAAGAGCTCAAGAAGGAAAATGAAATCCTTAGAAAAGACCATGCTTTAATAGATGACAACCACATGAAACTACTTGATGAATATGATGACTTGAATAAGAATTTTGAAAATCTAAAGTCATCCTATACTGATCTTGAAAAGGAATTTAAAAATTTTAAGGATGAATCTGAGAGCAAAGCATATAGAATCAATTATACCAATCGAATCTTGGAAGATATGAATTCATTTTACAAACTAACAATAAGAGCTCTTGAGGATAATAGGAAACCCCCCAGACTTGAAGATTTTACAAATCCTAAATATTATCCTAAATTCATGAAATCCCTTAGAAGAAAATCACATGGAAGAAAACTTAGGAATATTTTTCCTAATATTAAATGTAATAATTGTGGATTTTTGGGACATATAGCTCACACCTGTACCTTGATGATGAAATCTAATTTGGTGTGGAGACCTAAGATGCATAAACCTAGACATATCATACATGCATCTGATTATAAATTGCTAAAAGGTGAACCCAAACTTGTTTGGGTTCCTAGGTCTAACATTTGATATTTTTGCAGGATTGCTCTCACACAAGACCTCGTGGGAGCATATGGTACCTGGATAGCGGATGTTCAAAGCATATGACTGGAGACACTATACAATTCATATCGCTAGAAGCCAGGAATGGAGGCAAGGTTACACTTGGAGATAATACCACAAAGAAAGTGGTTGGATCAGGTATGATTGGTAATTTCAAAAACTTTTTTATAGACAATGTGCTATTGGTTGAAGGCTTAAAGCATAATTTGTTAAGTATAAGTCAGTTATGTGACAAGGGTTATAATGTGAAATTTTTACCTACTAGCTGCATATTAAGCCTAAATGGGAAAGAAGTTTTAAATGGAAAAAGGGTAAACAATGTTTACATGCTAGATTTGAATTCATTTCATACTCCTATTGCTTTCTATTTGAAAATTGTTTCTGATGAATCTTGGCTTTGGCATAGGAGACTTTGTCATTCTAGTATGAAAAATCTTAGGAGAATTACCCAAAAGAATTTAGTAAGAGGTATACCAAAACTAGACTTTACTAAGGACCATCTTTGTGATGCATGTCAATTAGGAAAACAAGTGAAGTCCTCTTTTAAGTCCAATAATGATCTTAGAACTAGTAAACCATTGGAAATTCTTCACATGGATCTTTTTGGACCAGTAGGAACTGTAAGTCTAGGAGGGAAGGTATACGGATTTGTTATTGTGGATGATTTCTCTAGGTTCACTTGGGTTAGATTTCTTTTTCATAAAAGTGAATCATTTGAGGAATTCCGAAATTTTTCAACTTGGATTCAGAGAAAATTAGGATGTGAAATAATGTCTATACAAAGTGATCATGGAGGAGAATTTGAAAATGATAGATTTGAAAATTTTTGTAAAGAAAAAGGGATTGATCACAACATTTCTGCTCCTAGAACCCCTCAACAAAATGAGGTAGTTGAAAGGAAAAACAGAATATTAATAGAAGCCGCCAGAGCAATGTTGGCAGAATACTCTCTTCCTAAATATTTTTGGGCTGAGGCGGTTAGCACTGCATGTTATGTTCTAAATAGGGTGAATGTGAGATCAAATTTAAATAAAACACCCTATGAGTTACTAAAAGGTAGAACACCAAATTTGTCTCATTTGCATGTTTTTGGTTGCAAGGTGTTCATTCATAACAATGGAAAATCTGCCTTAGGAAAATTTGATCCAAAATCAGATGAAAGAATTTTTGTTGGATATTCAAGTGTTGGAAAATCTTATAGGGTATTCAACAAAAGAACTTTAGTTATTGAAGAAACCACACATGTTGTATTTGATGAATCTGGAAATTTAGAAGAGCCAAATATTGTTGAAGAAGAAATTGAGGAAAACTCCCAAAAGATTGATAGATTAAATTTGAAAGAAAATGTGGAAGAAAACTTTGAAAGAGAAAACCCTTTGCCTAGAGATTTGAGATTTTCTAAAAACCACCCAAGAGAATTGATTATAGGAGAACCTAGTGACGGTGTTAGAACTAGGCGTGGATTAAATAAGGAAGTCAATCATTCAGCCTTTATTTCAACCATAGAACCCACTAATATTGATCAGGCACTTTCTGATGAATTTTGGATATTATCCATGCAAGAAGAGTTAAATCAATTTGTAAGAAATAAAGTTTGGGAATTAACTACAAGGCCAAAAGATCAAAGTGTTGTTGGAACAAAGTGGGTGTTCAAAAATAAAATGAATAACTCAGGAGTAGTAATTAGAAATAAGGCTAGATTAGTTGCTAAGGGGTATAATCAAATTGAAGGAATTGATTTTGAGGAGACCTTTGCCCCTGTAGCAAGACTTGAAGCAATTAGGGTTTTACTTGCCTTTGCCTGTTTTAAAAGTTTTAAATTGTTTCAAATGGATGTCAAAAGTGCCTTTTTGAATGGTGTTATTGAAGAAGATGTTTACGTAGAACAACCTCCAGGATTTGAAAATTCAAAATACCCAAATCATGTTTTTAAGTTAAAAAAGGCATTATATGGATTGAAACAGGCTCCTAGGGCTTGGTATGAGAGATTGAGCACTTTTCTACTTGAAAGATCTTTTGAAAAAGGAAGTGTGGATACAACTCTCTTCTTAAAGAAATTTGGAAAGGAAATACTCATTGTTCAAATTTATGTGGATGATATCATCTTTGGATCTTCAAATAAAAATCTTTGTGATGATTTTTCTAATATAATGAGTAGTGAATTTGAAATGAGTCTAATGGGAGATTTAAATTACTTTCTAGGTTTTAGCATCAAGCAACTTGAGGAAGGGACATTTCTTAGTCAAACCAAATATATTAAGGACATCCTCAAGAAATATGAAATGGACAATGCTAAACCTGTTAGTACACCAATGAGTTCCTCAGTTCAGTTAGATAAGGACCTTAAGGGAAAATCTGTTGATCAAAAGAAATATAAAGGGATCATTGGATCTTTGCTTTACTTGACTGCTAGCCGACCAGATATTATGTTCAGTGTTTGCTTATGTGCTAGATTTCAATCAGATCCAAAAAAATCACATTTGACAGCAGTGAAAAGGATTTTAAGATACTTACTAAGAACTCAAAACTTAGGAATTTGGTTTCCTAAGTTTAGCTCTTCATTTGAAATTATTGGTTATTCAGATTCTGACTTTGCAGGCTGTAGAGTGGATAGGAAAAGCACTTCTGGAACATGTCAATTCATTGGAAATTCATTAGTTTCTTGGTCCAGTAGAAAACAAAATTCAGTAGCCCTATCTACTACAGAAGCAGAATACATTGCATTAGGAAGTTGTGTGGCACAAGTACTTTGGTTAAAATAATAGTTGATTGATTTAGGATTATTTGTAGGCACTTTTCAAATTTATTGTGACAATACTAGTGCTATTTGCATTTCCAAAAATCATATTCAACATTTTAGAACTAAACACATAGATATAAGACATCATTTCATAAGGGATCATGTATCCAAAGGAGAAATTGAACTCACACATGTTTCAACTGAAAATCAACTTGCAGACATTTTTACAAAACCTTTAGCCCTTGATACCTTCAGTACTTTAAGAACAAGGATAGGTGTTATTGATTTAAATGCCTAAACAAAATGTCTTTGCAACATTGATGTTTATGTTTTTGTTTTGTTTTAGATTATGTGAACTTTTGTGTGTTTTGAATGAATTTGTTTTTGAGTGTAAGTTTTTTTATTGTATGTTTTCTGTGTTTTTTTTAAAGTTTGGTTTGATTTTCTTAAATTAAAATTCAAAAATTCAAAAATTGGAGGAAATCGTCCGGGACGACTTTTGGTTCGTACTGGACGATGTGAGAAAAATTGGTTTGCGTGCATTTTAACCGTTTTGAGAGCAGTTTTTAATTAAATCGTCTGTACGATCTGAATATCGTCCAGGACGAACTTTTTCCTTTTCTCAAACGTCGGGACGATTGAATGCAGCGGTTGAGTGGATAAGACAGTTTTTAATATGGATTTCGTCTGTACGAAATTTTGGTTCGTCCAGACGAACATATGTCATTTCAGTGTAGGGGACGGTTTTCAAAAGACATTTAAACGAGTTATTTCTAGATCGTCTGTACGAACTTTTGTTCGTATGTACGATCGGTCAAGTCAAAGGTCTGTACGAAGGGATGCATCGTAAGTTGTGTTGATTACGAAAAGCCGTTACATTTTGGACAAATTTGATCGTCTGTACGAAATAATTTTTGTCCAGACGAACGATGATTTTCGTCCAGGACGAACCTTTTTCGTCAAGGACGAACGTATCATTTTCTTTAAATATGAAGGCTTTCTAACTCAACAATCACAATTTCAAACTTCTCTTTCAATCCCTTTCTACTTCAAATTGTCAATGGCCTCCTCAAGCAAAAAACAAAAGGTGTTAGCGAAGAAGCCGAATAGGAATGCCTCGAAAAACTTCCTTTCTAAGGCAAATGAGGAATCATTTCCTCGTGTTGCTTCCGCAAAAATAACTCCATCTCGCATCTTAATCCAAAGCGAGATAAATTTTAAGGTAATACACCTTTTTGCCTCAACCTAATTCCATTTCATACTTTCTCTCGTCCATTTCTACAACAAGCAAACATTTCTCTACTTTCTAGCCAACATGAGTTTTAACTCCGACCACTCTTCCATTAGTTCCTTTGTATTCAAGCAAAAAGTAGAAATCACCAAGCATGACATTGGTGCATTTCTAAACCTAAGGACTGAAGGATATAGAGCTCACACCCTTATGACCGAAAACACAATCAGATGGGAAGATGTCAATATGGTAATTAGAAAAAGTGGCGTAACCTATCATATTGCTAGAGTATCTGGGATGACCCAAAATGCCCGTATCATCCAGCATATCCTTAGATCTTCAATCATTCCTAAAGCTGGTGATAGGATAAACATTACTCCTCTCCTTTCTGTTCTAACCTTTTTGATTATGGATCGTCGCCCTATCGACGAAGCCCAACTTATCATAGATCATCTCTATAGGCTTTCAAAAATAGGACATGCTGAATAGAAGCGGAAAAAGAATATTTCTTTGGGACATTTAATTACCTACATTTTGGAGAAGAAATATAATTTGGTGCATCCTGATGAAGAATATGAAGAGCCAGTTTACTATAATGATGCATCCTTCAGATTGCTCTTCAGGGAGGAAAAAGAAAAAGAAAAAGCGCATGCCAGTGCTTCAGAAGAAGAAGAAGAAGAAGGAGCACAAACCTCTGCACCTCAGTCAGATTATCAGAATCTGATTGAGAGATTTGATAGATTAGAGACTCATATTGATCAAAGGTTTGATCAATTTGATGCTCAACTTGTGCAGCAACAACATGACATTGGTATAATTAAAAATGAAGTACATTATATCAATACAATTGTAATGTTGATGGCCTCCTACTTTAACCTTTTCGGTGGCATTCCTCCTCCTCCTCCTCCAGAACAGTAGAGATGAATTTCTGTGTCTTTGTTGTACTCGTGTTGTAGTTTTTTATGTCTTGTTGTGTTAGTGTTTATGTTAAGTGTTTGTTTGTCTTTTCTTTTAAGTTGTGTTTAGATATTGTGAAATGTGTAATCCTTTCATAAATATCAATGCATTTCGTACTTGTTTCAATGTTGATTTGTTATTGAAATGTGGTTAATTTTTATGAATTTCATTAGTATTATTTAATCTTCATAGTGCTTAAATTAGATTGTAATTTGAGATTATCTACATTAGAAAATCTAGTCTTTCTAAATTTAAAAGTTGTTTATAACTTGTTGTAATTAGAACTTTTAAATTCATGTCTATTCATTTAGACTACATAAAAGTTAATATTATTATTGCAATTTAGATGTTGTCTTATTTTGTATTTCCTAGCTCAATTAATATTTATGCACTTAGAAAAATTTGAGATTCTAGATTATTGTCTTTGGAAAGAATTCAATTACTCTTGAAAATTGTACAAATGTACAAAATCAAAAGGAATGCGCAACAAAGTTGCAAATGTGAAAAAGAGGCACAAAATAAGCCCAATAAAAAAAATGCACAAAAATGTGCCACCTATATGAAAAAGATGCGCAAAGCGCCACTTGTGGTAATTCTCTTCTTTCCAAATTATTTTAATCTCTTAATTCAAATTGATCTTATGTTCATTTATATTCTTTTGAACTTTGAAATATCGAATTTTTCTTCATCTCTCTAGTAATGATTTTCTATATTGGAATGTCTAAATTGAATCATGTCTTTGCTAAATTCTTCTTACTTACAATGTTATATCACTTTTTAAATTTCATGAATTTCTATGATTGACCTAATGTTTTTAGTTTAAAATTGCATACCTTGTATCAATCACCATTTAGATTAAATGTTCAAATGAATTTCATACAATTACTTACATTTCTTGTCTATTTCTTCTTCACTTTTTGTTGTTGTCAAAAAGGGGGAGAAATCATTGTGTTTGTATGTTTTGTTTGTTCATATGTTTTATGTTTTGTTTGTTTGTATGTTTGGGTTTCTAGTTTTTTTTTTTTTTGAAAAATAAAATTTTTTTTATGCTTCAAATTGCCTCCTTATTTTCATGTATTCATCAATTCAGGGGGAGTTTAGGAGATAGAAAGATTTGTTTAAATTGAAATCATACAAACAATAATTGTTTTGCCATCATCAAAAAGGGGGAGATTGTTAAGATAGTTGCTATATGCATGCTTTTCATTTTTGCAACTTATAAAGTTTTGATGATTTCAAACATTATTGTTCAAATGTGTAGTTATCTCCTAACAATTTTGTAAGAATTGTATTTGCTCTTGTGGGTACTGACATTTCAGGAAAAACGAACTCCAGACTACGAAGACTTCAAATTAAATTCAGCATGAGTACTTTGTAAAATTTGAAGCTTGCACTTTTCTTAGAAATCAAATTGAAAGGGAGTGATTGTATGTTGAGAAAATAAAAACATTCACACATAAGGAGATCATGTAGAATTTATACTGATCGTACAGGACGATCTTCAGTTCGTACTGGACGATCAGACAGTTATCTCCTATAGAGCATATGGAACGAATAAGAACTTGCTTGAAATTTTTTCTAAGTCCTATTCGTCCAGGACGAAATAAATTATCGTCCAGTACGATTGGCTCTCTGGAAAATTTTCGTCCAGACGAAATTAATTATCGTTCAGGACGATTGGATCTCTGGAAAATTTTTGTCCAGACGGAAATAAATTATCGTCCAGGACGATCAGTCCTCGAGAAATTTTTCGTCCAGACGAAATAATTTATCGTACAGGACGATCAGTCCTTTGTAAAAATTTCATCCAGACGAATCTATTTTTGTCCAAACGATTAACCGACTTAGGACAGTTTTCAGCAGTTTCTAGAATCGACCTTATAAAAACCGTTCGTACTGGACGAACCTAGTTCGTATAGGACGATAAGCTGTACGAAGACATTTCATACACATATTCAAATAGGGTCGTTTCAGATCGTTTAAGTAAAATCGTCCAGGACGATCCACGATCGTACAGGACGATCCACTGCGTACATAATTGAATACTTGCAGTTTTTGGGCGGTTTTTCTTGTCTTTTGTATAAATAGTTCAAATTAGACTGCCACCCAATCTTTTTGTCATTTGATCTTCGTGCCTATTGAGAGAATAGCCAAGGAGAGAGTTGAAGAGAGTATTCAAGGGAGGATTCCTACCACTGAAGCGAGAAGGCTTCACTTGGATTTCAAAGGTAAGAGTCTCTACTTGTGAATTGGGATTACTTCACTCTTTTCTTTCTTCCTTCTAGATTCTTGTGAGAAGATCTGTCAAGGAGATCCGGTTCTCTGCCGACACTTGGAGAGTGTGAACAGCCGAAGGGTTCTCTGCCCACACTAGGAGAGTGTGAAAGGACGAAGGGTTCTCTGCCCACACTAGGAGAGTGTGAAAGGACGAAGGGTTCTCTGCCCACACTGGGGATAGTGTGAAAGGATGGACGGTTCTCTGCCAACACTGGGTATTGTGTAAAAGGACGGACGGTTCTCTGCCGCACCGGGGAGTGGTGAAAAGAGTGTGTTGTAAAGGCTTCTCCGCCTTGCTGTGGGTGCAAAAGGAGAGTCACTATTGGTATTAGTGCAATACTCAGAGGGTGCCTCTGGGGAGTGGATGTAGGTCTGGTTATAGACCGAACCACTATAAATCTGGTGTCATTTACTTTTCTGTTTTTACGTTTCCGCACTTTCTATTTCAGTTTTAAAAACTCTGTGGTTGAAAAATCTTTTTCTACAAAATTTAAAAGAGATTTTATTTCGGTTCAATAATATTTAAAAAGGGGGTCTTAAATTTTAACTTTGTTTTTTAAAAACTACCAATTCACCCCCCTCTTGGTAGCCGTGGGACATTCACTTAGGCTTAACAACCTAATTACTAGACTTAACACTTTTGTTGGCTTCATTGGCTAAATTTTGTTATTTTTTGCAACCTAGATTCTCTTTTATAATCCTTTAAAAAATCTTTGTTGTGAATATATCTTCTCAGCTATTAGAGAATAGGAGCTCTCTCTCTAATATAAGGAAGAATTACCACAAGCAGAATTAATAATCAAAGACAAGAATAACGAGGGATCTTGATGTGACAAAAAGACTTTAATCATTATAAGTACAAGATATATTTGCTTAAGCAAGCCTAATGAGAGATCTCAATTTCATAAATAATCTTTAATTTGAGATAGACTTTTGATTAGAAAAGAAAACTATGCCACTAAAATAGGTTAGAGAAAGAGACACAATCACAAAATATTCCTACCATCTAAGAGATTAAGTAGATGAAAACACATTGACTACAAATTTTCAAAAAATAAGGACAAGGAATATAATACCATATCAGCGATGATTTTGAAAACTAAGTAAAAAAGAAACAAAAGAAAAATAAAACACACTAAAAAGTCAAAACAACAAAAAACAAAAAAGAAAACAAAAAGCAAAAGAAAATAACTAAAAGTTTCATGCATTTATGTCAATCACACCCAATCTGGTCCTTAAAGAACTGAAAGTGTCGAAGGCCAGTGGTTTAGTAAAAGTGTCCGCCAGTTGGTTTTCAGTTGTCACATGGTGTAACTCAATGTCTCCCTTAGTCACATGATCTCTAATAAAGTGATGTCTAATGTCAATGTATTTAGTCCTTGAATGTTGGATAGGATTCTTAGAGATGCATATGGCACTAGTGTTGTCACAGAAGATTGAGATGGTGCTTACATGTAATTCTAAATTCGATACCTGTTGTTTCAACCAAAGAACTTGGGCCACACAACTTCCAAGAGTGTATTCAGCTTCAGCAGTGGAAAGTGCAACAGAGTTTTGCTTCCTACTAGACCAAGAGACCAAAGATTGTCCAATGAATTGATAAGTTCCAGAAGTGCTCTTTCTATCCACCTTGCATCCTGCAAAATCAGAGTCAGAAAAACCAATAATCTCAAAAGAAGTGCTGTGTCTAGGGTACCAAATCCCTAAGCCTTGTATCCCCAAAAGGTATCAAAAAATTCTCTTAACAGCAGTAATGTGGGATTCTTTAGGGTCAGCTTGAAACCTATCACAAAGGCAAACACTAAACATGATATCAGGTCAGCTCGCATTTAAGGAAAGTAAAGATCTAATCATGCCTCTATACTTCTTCTAATCAACAGACTTACCAGTTGGGTCCTTATCTAATGGAGCACAAGAAGTCATGGGAGTGTTAATTGGCTTAGCTTTGTCCATCTCATATTTCTTCAAAATGTCCTTTATGTATTTTGTTTGATTTAGAAAAGTTCCATCCTCCAATTATTTTATGTTAAACCCCAAAAAGTAGGACAACTCTCCCATCAAACTCATCTCAAACTCTCTACTCATTGTTTTAGAGAAATCATCACACAATTTTTTATTAGAAGATCCAAAGAGTATATCATCCACATAAATCTGAACAATGAGTAAATCATCTCCAACTCTCCTAAGAAAAAGGGTGGTGTCTACGCTCCCCTTGACAAACTCCCTCTTTAGTAAGAATGTGCTAAGCCTCTCATACCAAGCTCTTGGTGCCTGCTTTAAACCATACAAAGCGTTTTTTAATTTAAACACATGATTTGAAAATTTGGAGCTCTCAAAACCTAGATGTTGTTCTACAAAAACATCTTCTTTTATTTCCCCATTTAAAAAGGCACTCTTGACATCCATTTGAAAAAGCTTAAATCCTTTATAACAAGTTAAGGCTAATAGCACTCTAATGGCTTCCAATCTAGCTACAGGGGAAAAAGTCTCCTCAAACTCTATCCCTTCTATTTGATTGTACCCCTTAGCCACCAATCTTGCTTTATTCCTCACCACCACTTCTGAATCATTCACCTTGTTCTAAAAGACCCACTTTGTCCCAACGACACTTTGTCCCTTAGGTCTTTCCACAAGCTCCCAAACATCATTCCTAACAAATTGATTCAATTCTTCTTGCATTGCAAAAATCTAAAACTCATCAGAAAGGGCTTGGTTAATGGTGGTGGGTTCAGTCATAGAGATAAAGGCAGAGTGGTTCACCTCGTTCCTAAGTCCATGTCTAGTCTTAACTCAACTAGAAGGGTCTCCTAAGATCAAATCCTTGGGGTGACTAGTAGAGTATCTCCAATCTCTAGGCAAAGTGTTTGAAGATTCTCCCCTTTCATCAAAATTTTCTACTACTCGGGTGACTTCTTCTACTCCTTCATTACTTAGGTGCTCACTCCCCTTCCCCAAATTTTCTACTCCACTTGCAATCTCTCCAACATCATCATCTTCTACTCCATGTTTCTTATGATCAGACTCATCAAAAACTACATGGGTTGTCTCTTCCACCTTCAAAGTTCTTTTGTTAAACACCCTAACAGACGTCCCAACCCTAGAATATCCCAAGAATACTCCTTCATCAGATTTAGGATCAAATTTTCCCAAGTGAGACTTCCCATTATTGTGAATGAAAACCTTACAACCAAAGACATGAAGGTGGGAAAGATTGGGTGTCCTACCCTTAAGGATCTCATAGGGTGTCTTCTCCAATTTGGCTCTAACATTCACCCTATTCAACACATAACAAGTTGTGTTAACCGCTTCAGCCCAAAAGTATTTTGGAAGTGAATACTCAGCAAGCATGGCTCTAGCGGCTTCCACCAAGGTCCGATTCTTCCTTTCAGCTACCCCGTTCTGCTGAGGGGTCCTAGGGGCTGAAAAATTGTGGCTAATCCCCTTGTCCTCACAAAAATCTCCAAATCTTTCATTTTCAAACTCTCCCCCATGATCACTATGGATGGTCAAAATCTCACAACCTAGCTTTTTCTGAATCCAAGTAGAAAATGTTTTAAGCTCCTCAAAAGACTCATTTTTATGTGAAAGAAATTTAGTCCAAGTGAACCTCGAGTAGTCATCAACAATCACAAAACCATAGACTTTCCCTCCCAAGCTGGCAGAGCTAATGGGTCCAAACAAATCCATGTGAAGGACTTCTAAAGGTCTAGAGGTGCTAATGTCCTTAATGGGGTGAAAAGTGGAGTGGACTTGCTTTCCTAGTTGACAGGCATCACAAAGGTGGTCTTTTGAAAACTTAAGTTTGGGGACACCTCTAACTAGGTCTTTTTGAGTCACTTTCCTAAGGGTTTTCATACTTGCATGACAAAGCCTCCTGTGCCACAACCAAGAATCATCAATCATAGTTTTTAAGCAAAAAGAAGCAGCACATTCAATGTTATTTAAATCAAGCATGTAGACGTTGTTGATCCTCTTTCCCTATAAAATAGTATTATTACTTAAACTTACAATGCATGAATTTGCAAAGAATTGCACGATGAAGCCTTTGTCACAGAATTGACTGATGCTGAGCAAGTTGTGCTTCAATCCATGTACAAGCAAAACATTTTCAATCATAAGGTTCTTGGAGTTACCAATTATACCTGCTCCTACCACCTTCTTGGTGGTGTTGTCTCCAAGAGTAACCTTGCCTCCAGTCCTGGACTCTAGTACAACAAACTGGCTGGCATCACCAGTCATATGTCGAGAGCATCCACTGTCCAGGTACCACATACTCTCACGAGGTCTTTTGTGAGAGCCTTTGTGGAAAATTACCAAATGTTAGATTTAGGAACCCAAGCAGGTTTGGGTTCCTTCTTATGAAGAGAAGAATGCAATCCATGTGCGGTATGCTGTGGATCATGTACCTTAGGTCTCCACACCTAATGTGTACTATGGTGAATCGTGCAAGTGTGTGGGATGTGTCCTAGCATGCCACATGAAAAACATCTAACTTTAGGAAAGGGATTTCTTAAGTGGTTTGAGTTATAATGCCTCTTCCTAGGTTTTGGCAATTGATCAAAAGTAGATGTCATCCTAGTTTTCTTACATGCTTCTAAATCATTTTGAATCTTCAAATTAGTGCTTTTTAAAACTTCATTTTCAATCCACAAAATTTTCTCTATCTCCTTAGACTTCTTAAAATCAGATTCAAGTGATGTGTGTGAGACTTTTAATGCATCAAGCTTTTCAACTAACTCACAATGATTTTTATTTAACTCATCAAATTCATCAAGTAAAGTCATGTGATTTGAATCAATTATTTAATGGTCTTTAATCAAAATTTCATGATCTTTTGTAGATTTAAAAATTCTAATTTCAAGCTAACATGTGTTTTCTTTAATTTCCTATATGATGCATAGATTTTTTCTGAAACTTCAAGAAGCTGATCATAGAAAAGTTCACATACCTCTTCTTGATCAAGATTGTTGTCCGCCATCAAGCACAATTTTGATGTCTCATCTTCTGGTTCTATCTCCGATGAATCTGATGCCGAATCCGCCGAAAATGCTTTTTGTACTTTCATCTTGTCCTTCCTTGGCTTAGGTTTCTCCTCGCCCTTTCCTTTGCTTGAGTGATCTTTAAGCGTAGGGCAATCAGTTCTCACATGTACAGGCTTCCTGCATTCAAAACAAACAACATCAGAAGATCCCTTAACATATTTGTGATCCTTACCTTTTCTCCAATTTTGATGATGCTTTTGTTTCTTCCTTAGAAAGCTTTTGAATTGCCTTGTGATGAAGGCAACTTCATCGCTTTCAGACCCAGAAGATTCAGAATCTGATTTGTGCGCCTTCAAAGCAATTGTTTTCCCCTTTTTCATCTCACCTGCATCAAGATTTCTTTGATTCACCCCTTGCTCATAAGCAATGAGTGAGCCAAGTAAGTTATCAATAGAGTAAGTGTTCAAATCCTTAGATTCAGTGATTACAGTGATTTTAGCATCATATGATGAAGGCAAGCATCTCAAAATTTTGTTAACTTTTTCATAGTTTGAAAGTTCTTTTCCTAGTGCATGAAGTGAAGTAACTATCTGAGTAAACCTAGTGTACATGTCAGAAATTGATTCATGCAGTTTCATACAAAAAAGTTCGTAGTCATGCAAGAGAATGTTTAAATAGGATTGTTTAACCTCATTAGTACCTTCATAAGTGATGCATAATTTATCCCAAATCTCTTTACCAATTTTGCAAGTGGAGACACGCATGTAATCCTCAAATTTTAAAGCACAAAAAAATAGTTCAAACATTTTGCATTCAATTGAGCTAAATTTCGTTCATCGAAAGTCCATTCAGTAAAAGCAACTTCAGTTTTAACACCATTAATTTCACGAAAAGGTGGAGAATAACCTTCTTGAATAAGCATCCACATGCGATAATCAGTAGATTGCAAAAAAGTAGGCATGCGGGTTTTCCAGAAATCAAAAGGTAAGTTGTCTAACAAGGGAGGTCGTGTAATTAAATATCCTTCCGTAGTGTTACGATTCCCAAGATTAGCCAAGGATCAAAAATTCAAAAGCCTTTAAAAACTTATTTTATGAAAACCGCTCTGATACCACTTGAAAGTTTGTTGGGGATGTTAAGCCCTATGAACTTAGTCCCAAGCAAACCAAGAGGGGGGGTGAATTAGTATTTTAAAAATTTTTTTAACAAAGAATAAAAAACATAAACCAAAATCATGCCACAAAAAATAAATGCGGAATTAAAAGTGCAGAAGCAAGAAAATAAGAACACAGAAATTTATAGTGGTTCGGTCAACTCGACCTACGTCCACTCCTTGGAGCCACCCTCCAAGTATTGCACTACAAAACGTGACTCTCCTTTAGCCCCCACGGCTAGGCGGAGAAGCCCTCACAAGAACCTCCTTTTTGCCACCCCGGAAAGGCAGAGAACCTATCTCCTTTTGCTTCCTCCTGAAGCTGGCAGAGAACCTCAACCAAAAGCTAACTCCTTACCTCTACCGACCCCTCCACAGACAAGAAACTCTAGACGAAGAAGAAGCAGAGCAATCCTTGAAGCAACCCTTGTGAATCCCCTCACAAGCTCCCCCTCACAAGATCCTCTCTCTCTCTCTCTCTCTCTCTCTCTCTTTCTCTCCTCAAGGCCTTCTCAGGTCAAGGAAGCAGCCAAAGGTCATCAAAAATGTTGAAAAAGAGCTCTTAAATAGAAGAGCTTCAAAGGAGCTCAATAATTTCAAGTTGCCGACTTTATCGTCCAGGCCAATATGGACATCGGCCTGGCCGATCAGTACAAAACTCAGAAGATCGGCCAGAGTATCGCCGTGGATGGAAGACTGGATGAATGAAAATTGGCTTGATCGTCCAGGCCGATCAGTTCAAATTACGGGAAAATCGTCCTGGGAATAGCCCTGTATTTCTATTTCTCTCAAATGCATTTAATTCAGCTTTAAATCTCAAGTTAGCAGTTTTTAAAACAGCATTATCAACATTCAAATAGTGTTCCCTATGCTCAGATTCTTCAATATAAGTTTAAAAATATATTCAAGTGAGGTGTTAGATGCTTTCAAAGAATCATACTAAATAATCAATTCAAAATGCTTTTTATTCAATTCATTAAATTTATTAAGTAATGACATGTGATTGCTATCAAGTTGAGTATGATCTTTAGTTAAAATTTCATGCTCTTTTTGCAAATTTGAAAATTCTAATTTCAGACTAGCATGAGTTTTCTTACGTTTTCTATATGATGCATGAATATTCTCACAAACTTTAAGTAATTTATCATAGGTTGGTTCACATACCTCTTCCTGATCAAACTGACCAAGATGATCATCCATCAAGCACAAGTTTGTTATCTCCTCTTTAGCTTCAGTCTCAGATGAGTTAGATGCAAAATCTGTTCAGAATGCTTTCTGGTACCGCTTCTTATCCCTATCCTTTCTAAACTTTGGTTTCTCCTCACCCTTCTCCTTTCTTAAGTGATCCTTAAGTGTAGGATAATCAACTTTAACATGTCTAGGCTACCTTGCATTCAAAACAAACAACATCAAAAGAACTTTTATAATGTTTACTACTCTTACCATTGTTCCATTTCTAATAGTGCCTCTGAATCTTCCTTAGAAAGCTTTTAAATTTCCTCATGATTAAGGTAACATCATCACTTTCAGACCCAGAATAATCAATGTCTGTGTTGTTGGCCTTCAGTGCGACAATTTTCTCCTTCTTTCGCTCACCTACATAAAGTTGTCTTTGGTTCACCCCTTTCTTATAAGCAATGAGTGAACCAACTTAGTTATCAAAAGAATAATAATTCAAATCTTTGGATTCAGTAATTGCAGTGATCTTAGAATCAAAGAAAGAAGGCAAACATCTCAAAATTTTTTTCACTCTTTCATAGTTAATTAACTCTCTTCCTAAAGCATGCAATGAGGTGACAATTCGAGTAAACCTAGTATACATGCCAGAAATCGATTCAGTGGGTTTTATATAAAAAAGTTCGTAGTCATGTGATAAAATATTTAACCTAGACTACTTAGCTTAATTTCTTCCTTCATAAGTAACACACAATCTATCCCAAATTTCTTTACCAATATCACAAGTTGAAACTCACATATAATCTTCAGATTTCAAAGCATAGAAAAAACAATTCAAGCATTTTGCATTGAGTTTAGCTAAATCCCTATCATCAAGAGTCCATTTAGTAAAAGGAAGTTCAAAAGTAATGCCATTAGTTTTATGACTCAAAGTTGTATAACCATCCTTAACAAGTATCCACATGCGATAATCAATCGATTATAAAAAATTTGACATGCGAGTTTTCCAAAAATCAAAAGGAATTTGTCAAACAAATATGGTCATGTAATAAAATATCCTTTTTTAGTATTACGATTATCAAAGTTATCCATTGCTCGAAATTCAAAAGTTTTAGAAAAACAAATTTTATGAATCCCGCTCTAATACCACTTGAAAGTGCTCTGATACCACTTGTAAGTGCTCTGATAACACTTGAAAGTTTGACAGGGATGTTAAGCCTTAATGAATAAGTCCCAAGGCTAACGAAGAGGTGGGGTGAATTAGTATTTGAAAAATCTTTTAAGGAAAGCACAAACATAAAAAACTAAGATTCCACATAGAAATCAAAGTGCAAAAATTAAATGTGGAAATAGTGATAAAGAATGCAGAAATTTATACTGGTTCGGTCAACTCGACCTACATCCACTGCCCAAAGCCTCTCCTCCGGGTATTGCACTGAACTCAATAACTCTCCTTTTTCTCCCATAGTAAGGCGAAGAAGCCTTTACAAACCTCCTTTCCACCGACCCTAGTGAGACAGAGAACCGAATTCCTTTTGCTTTCTCCAGAAGCCGGCAGAGAACCCAACTCTTTTTGCTTCCTCTTGAAGAAGGTAGAGAACCTCAATTAGATGTTGAAGTAGACATCTCTAGAATCCCA
Source organism: Dendrobium nobile (assembly GCA_022539455.1). Classification (NCBI taxonomy): domain Eukaryota; kingdom Viridiplantae; phylum Streptophyta; class Magnoliopsida; order Asparagales; family Orchidaceae; genus Dendrobium; species Dendrobium nobile. The sequence continues at coordinate 41,850,764 of CM039729.1, read as the reverse complement.
AAGGAACCAGGGATGACGATCGGAGAAGATGATGATGGATGCTTGCTTGGAGCAATCTTTTTGAAACCCCTCACGAACTTCCGCTCACAAGATCTTCTCTCTCTTCGTTACTTTCCCTCTCCTCTTAGCTCTCTCAGGTCAGGACAGCACCAAAAGATATACTCTTGGGTAGAACAAGAGGTATTGTATAGAAGAGATTCATAATAGCACTTAATTACAACAAACCAACTTTAACATCCAGGATGATACAAATATCATCTTGTATGATTAGTACAAATTTAGCTCAATCAGCCAAGATGACTTGGGATGATCAAAAGTTTTATTCTTCATATCATCTAGGACGATAGGGTCTCGTCCTGTACGATTAGTACAAGTCATTGAATATCATCCAGTACATCACCCTGAATGGGTGTATGGATGATGAAAAAAAAACTTAATCATCCAGGCCGATCTCACGATCGTCCTGACCAATTAGATCAATTCAGTACATATCGTCTAGAGCATCACCCTAAATAGAAGCTTGCCAATGTTTGTTCGCCCAGGAACAACTAAGATTTTGTAATAGATCGTTCTGACCGATCTTGAGATTTTGTAGGATGATATAGATGATTTGATTGAGTAACCAAACATTAATTTCTTTCCTTAATTACCAGATTAATTTAGGCATAATTGTATTGCATCGTCCAGGAAGATGTCTTGGATGATGTTTAAAAATTAAAGATACCTAAATTGTTCTAGCGGCTGATTCTTTCTAATTTGAGCCTATCATCTTGGTTGATATGAATATTGTCTAGGATGATATGCTTAATAATGGCTGCCTTAACTAGGATGCCCGAATTAGGGTTTCTATTTTTAACTGATCATTAAGGCCAATTTTTTTGGATCATCCCAGACGATGTGATCAAAAATAAAAAAACTCTAAATTAATCAAATATTTACCCCCAAGTGTGTGTCTGTGTGTGCAAGGTTACTTAGCATCAGGAACCACATCGTTTATAATTGACTAAAGGAAAGGTAAAAGATTACAAACTAACTCAGTCCTAGTCTAATCAATTTTGAGTTGGCTTGAGTTGCACTCAATCTTGTTGACCAAAAATGTTAGTAGCTAAGGCAGTCATAGAGAAGCAAAAGTATTAGAAATTTTTGATATCATCAAAATTAAATTTCCTTAAAATAGATTCACAACATTAAGAAATTCAACCGAGTAATCACCTCTTCAAGAGTGCCCCAACCCATGCAATCATAATCCTTCTCCATATCAAACATGAGTGCAATCGGCCTAACTTATATAGTAGAATGCTAAAACTTGCACATCATCTCTTGTGTCAAAAGTCCATGGCTAGAGATGGAATAACCAAGTACCAAAGTGCCCTATTCTTCTTTAATAATTGACAAAAAAATTGGCTTGTGCCTATTAACCAGGACCTTGGCCACCACCTTGTAAAAAGTTTGGCACAAAAAAATAGGATGGAAATTGGAAAGAGAATTAGTGCAAAAAAAATTCTTAATAGCATAAAATACACCTTGGTTGATGATGTTCCAGAAAAATTTAAGAAATGAGGTAGTACTACCATCGATTCTAAGGGCACAATTTTGGCCCAAGCTAAAGATAGCCTCCTGAATCTTCTCCATAGAGATATCTTCCATCAGAGCATCCTAAAACTGGCTGGGAACAATATCTTCTGACAAGAATTCAGGCCATCCCTCCAGTAAGATGCATCTCTCCCACCATTAATAATAGAACAACTCCCAAAACTCTCTCTACATTTGGCTAGGCTCGGTCAAGGTGTCTGCGTTCTACGTGCAAACCTCAAAGGCTCTATTTGAATGATGTCTAGCCAAGGCCACTTAGTGGAAAAAGTGGGAGTTGGCATTCCCTTCTTCAAGCCAGCACAGTTTGTCACTTTGTCTCTAGTAGGTAGCCATACGGGCTAAGGTCTATTTAAACTCCGCCACCTTTACTTGGAGCTCAGTTTCCTCCTCCGCGCTTAGCCCATCTTTGTTACATTCTAGCTATTGGAGGGCATCAATTTTATAATTTAGGGCAGCTTTCAGCTCCCCAAAGTACTTCAACATGTTCCGGCTCTAATGGAACAGGGAAAGAAGGGGGTGATTGCACTTTCAATTAAGGACCTTCTCAAGCTGTCCGAAGTAAGCCTTACTATAATTATTCCACACAATCTTGCAAGAGGTGGGATAGCTCATGAACACATCCTCAAACTTTATCCACCTACTAGGAGTAGCTCAGTCAAGCATGCTTAGTGTCAAAGGGATCGGGTAGTGGTCGGAGGTAACTCAACTAAGGTTCTTGACCAAGGCTAAGGGTGCATCATTGAGGCCTTCTGAGTTTATGTGGAATATATCCACAATAAACCAAATCTTACTATTTCCATCTTTAATATTAAACCAGGTAAAGTTTGGTCCATAAAACCCCAAGTCATGTAGATCGTTGCAGCTCATAATGTTGGCCATCTCGTAGGTTCCCATCGAGTTAGAGAATTGCTTCCCCCCTTCTTCTTAACCTGGGAGAGACAACTATTAAAATACACCCAAAAATCATGGGGACACATCAACAACCGAGTGTGTGACAATGACATTCGAAAGGTTCTTCCTAATATGGATGTCCTTGTTGGCATACCTAATCGCCATAATCAATTTTGGAGGTTTGGGAGAATCAAATGGTCAATTATCCCTCATCTATCACAACAAACACATCAAATTCGGTTATCTCCCATCTCTAAATAGAAAGAAGTCCCACGGAATTGCCAATAATCATATGGGGGAAAAACTCCTACCCGATGGAAACCAGTCAAATAATATCCACTCTTCTTGAATCCTCTACCTTAGTCTCAACAAACCCAACAAATGTCACCACATTAGCTAGATTGAGGTGTCGTAGGTAGTTGATACTTTGCTTCATACTACCCCCTATAATTCTCAATCAAAATGGAAGACATTATGCAACTGAAGGGGAGGCATCCCCGTCGCCACTACTGTCCTCAATCTCCATTCTCCACTTCCAAGGGAGTTGCTCAGTTGTCCCCAACTGCTGTAATTCTTTGTCAAAGTGCGCTTGCGAAGGCTTTCCTCTTAGTTTGAGCTTCTTGAAATCTTCTGAGAATAATAAGAGCTTAGAAATTCCCATCATTTTCTCTTTGAATATGGTCTTGAATTTGCCTTTCATCTTAACCATGAGGGACTCCATAATAGTAACTAAATTAACCTATGAGGGAGTAGCCACCACTTCCATCAAACCAGGGCTAGCCAAGGCCTTCTATTGTGGCTTGTTAGCCCACCTTCTCCTTGGTGGAATAAGATTCCATGGCCCAAAGAGTACCTCATCCTCATTCTCTACCCCATTTTTACCATGGCCATACTACCCTTTGACAGGGCTTTCAGTAGAACATTCCATAAGTTGTTTACATTTGCCCACTATTGGGGGAGCTCCATAAAATTTACCCTTGTTAAAAAAAGGTTTGGAGAGCCCAGCCGGTCCTTTCCCTTGTTGCAACAGCCCACGCTATCTTTGTTCTGCCCTCCCAGATGAACCTGCCAGAGAGCTAACACCCAACGCATACACATGCCTATGAGTTCTATACACCCCATCAACCTGAGTAGCAAAGCTAGATGGACCTCTTTTAAGGCACTGATCCTTCTTATGCCCAATCCTTCCGTAATTAAAGCACGATAGGATAAGGCCTTCATACTCAACCATCTAATAAAATCTCACATTCAATCCCTTGATCCAGACCCTAGTTTAGAGCTTCCTAGATAATTCTAGTCAGACACCACACCCGATCAAACTCGCATCACCCCCAGTCCCTAGTTTGGGCATCAATCCATATGTGAATATTAATCATTAAAGCAATTCAGGCAATATTTGTTGTGTCTCAATATTGGAGAGAAAAATTTTAAAAATATATCCATACTAAGGAGGACAGATGAACCAGTGAGTCTAAGGAGAATAGAGGCATCCACCTATCAAGCCCCATGATGTAGCCACCAATAAACCACTATGCCACGTAAAGCACCATGTCTTGAGCCTCTATAGTGGAAATTTTACAAACAAAGCAGTCCTGCCCCATGGTCGTGAGCTTGAATTCACCAAAATGACCCCACTTGTGCTGGATGTTAGAGTTGAAAATAATAGTGGTAGTTTCTTGCCAAAAATCTTACCCACTATGGCACTGTCCGACCACTGCAAGTTACCCTAAACTGTCTCCATGCAAAGATCAACAATGATTCCATCCTTATAGAATGAATAAAGGTCCTTAACTTCCATGATTCAAATGTGTTCCAACATCTTCTAAGCATTATCTTGATGGGAAGATGGCTAGAGCTTCCTATCTGAGCCAAAGATAGCACCTAGTCTTTCATTACCAGCCCCCAGGGCAATCCCTCCTACTATAAGGTCACCCCCTCATTATTACATAGGGTGTTCCCTATATCTTAGTATCAAAATTGGTCATCCTAGGAGCACATTCAATAGGATGTTAAAAGCTAACCTCCATATCTTGTAGTGCCAAACCGCCAGCCCTAAGGTCCCCCATGCCCAAGGCTAGACCCCCACTATTTAGGAATCCTTAACCACCATATTCGCAATGTCCATTATAGTGGAATCCTCAATTTACATCAAGTTGTGAACAAACTACACACTTCTATCCATATTGGCTACCCGAAGACTAGCCCCCTCCGACTTGGCTACCACCTTTAAGACTAGCCCCGTCCGACTTGGCTACCCCAAGGTTGCCAACACTTATATGCTTTACTAAGTTCTCCTCATCTTAGCCATCACTCGCCATAAAGGATCCCTTGGCCCCTGTGAAGCTTGCTGTTCAACTTTTCTGCAGCCCCCTTAGCTGGAGTCCAAACATTACTGCCCTTCTTCCCACTGTTGGAACCACCACTAGACCGCCACCTCTCCATGTCACCACCCCATATAGAATCATCTCCACCACTCCCACCAGAGTAGGGAAGTGACCTTCGATCACCCACCTGCCATCCTCAGAGCTTCTCACTCTAGAAAGCACTCGAAAGAGAGAACAAGGAGAGGGAAAATGAAGAACCTCCCCCAAAGTTTTTGTGTTCCTTCAAAATAAATTGCCTTAAGCATAAAAAAGGTACAAAAGAGGGCCAACCAAAAACACCAATATCTCCACAAATGATCAGAGATGGTGAAGCAAAAGGCCAAATAAAAAATAGCATAAAAATTAAAAACTAAATAAGAACCTCCAAGCTACAAAGTGGGGAGCCACAATTTCCTAATGTAGGAATTGCTAGGAAGGGAAAAGGGGAGATCAGTCAGGGGGGATGCCAAATAAAGTGAAACACCTACTAAGAAGGTATAAGAGCAACCTAATGCCCTAATAGCCCTGCTGTTTATTTTGCATCAAGAAAAAAAAAAGAGCTCCCATAATTCACTCACGGGGATAACATCTCTGCCTATAAATTCTTTAACCCCTTCTTCCTCTTTTAGGGGAGGGCCATGATATGACCCAGCTGTAGAAGTTCATTTTGTATCAATGCCCCATTGTAAAAGATGGTTTTTATTTAGAAAGGCCCTGAATACTAGTAGTGGGGGGCTACACCAGAGTAGCTCATGTAGCCTTGAAGGTGACCATAGGGGATGGGGAAGACTGGGCAGAATTTCTAGCCTTGGAGGTTAGTTTCATTTGTGCGTGGTGCTTGTGCTTGGAAATGTTCTTGTACCCAAGCTCCCAAGGGCACTATGAAGGTTGGGCTGGAGAGGAGAAGGCTAGCTGGTCTTTAGAAGCCTTAGAGCTTGGGCAAGGGGTAGGCTGGGGAGGGGGACTAGGAGGCTAAGCTGCAGCACCTGGAGAGGGATGAATCTGAGGGGAAGATTGCCCTGCCTTAGAAGAGTTATTTAGTACTGATAGAGAAAAGTTTCCAAGTGAAGAAATGGGAGGGTTGACTCAATTAGAGGGGAACTTATCAACGGTATGGCCAATAAGCTTACAAGTAGAGCAGAAGTTAAAGAGATCCTCATACACAATCTTTTGAAAAAATCATCCCTGCATCCCTTTAATCCAAATATCATGGATAAGGGGTTTGGAAAGATCTAGCAGAATACACATTCATGCAATCGATGACCAGCACCATAAACAGGTGTGGGAGTCGAGCCAGAGAGGTTCACCAATAAAATTTGCCATACATTTCAGGTTGGTAATTTCCCAGTATAGTAAGGTTAGCTGAATCAAAATATAGAGTAGAGGCCAGCCTAAGAATTTGTGGCAAAAGTAGGGGTCCATTGGAACATTCCGAGCAGGCTACCAGCGATGATCCAAGGGCTGACTTGTAGGACAACATCATGAGCCATAGAAGGATGAAAAATATAGAGGATAGAGGCAGGTCTAGTAGTGACCAACTGAAACTCACCAAATTAGTACAGCTGTCGCTTGAGTTTGGAGAGATGGTAGGCAAATGGAATTTGGTGGCCAACCAATTCGGCCACTAATACTATCTCATGTTTTTCTGTGTTAACATAAATAACTTCTTGCTCGGGGACCAAAGAGATCCCAACTTTGTGAGTGAAGGCAACTATGTTGAATGCAGGAAACAACATTTATCAGATCATGTTCCATGCAAATCATATAGATTGGACTGTCCATGGGGGTAATGAGGAGGAGGAAGATGATGACCCTTGGTTTGCAGTGGAGGTAGGAGCTTGGCCCAAATGATTTAGAGGGTTGGAGGCCCGCACGGGATGGCCCTTAGGAGAGGGGGCCCAACCAACCGAAAGAGTCACCAAAATAATATAAAGGGATATCCCTAGGGTCACCTTAAGAATAGCCAGATTTGTAGGGTTGTAATGCAGGAGCATCCATCAGGATAGATATAGTAATTTCTTATCCTCTATGTGACTTTGGTTCTTTCCACTCCGTATGACCTGGTTGATCCTACCAGTAGTCATATGCTTGTCTCAAAGTTTAAGCCATGCATGTGTAAGTATGAACTATTTTAGACTCTGAAATTATGCATGGCTCATTAAATCAATGATAGTTTGCATGTTGGAATGTGATACTATGATAACTATTGTTGTTCTAAAGCTAATACATGCACCAAAACTCTGGCTTCTGGAAGGGATGCATTTATTAGGTAGTTCGTGCCTCCAGTATTTTTACTTTGAATAAATTAGAGTTCTCAAAGTATGCCCAGGCTCTAAATACATTAGCATGGGATAACATCATAGGATTTTGATCCTATTGTGTTGGCCAACAGGATCAGAGTATTGGTTAAGATGGACAGGCAGACATTTGTATTTCATAGTAAAATGTCAAATTCTTGGATTTAAGAAAGAATAATAACTATAAAAGCACTTCCCAAGGATGTTTTCATTAGTCAAGAACAAAATTCCAGGGCTCAAATACGATCAGATACCATCCTAGTCTTAACCATAAATCATGCCAACCAAGGAATGATAGATATTTCTTTTAGTACTCCACCAGCACCTTATGAGAAATAAAAGTATTTTGGTTCCTTGAAAGTTGTATTTGCATTAATCAAGAGTAATTAAAAAACATGCAAAATGTATAAATAAGTAAGGATAATTCTATCACTTCCATCCCTCAATAAACTAGCAAAAGTTAAGGGGACTATGCTATCTTCTATACTCATCAATAAAAATCTCCAAAAAGAGCAAACTTTACACAAAAATTAGCAACTCCATTGATTTATTGAGAAATGTGATGAAACAAAGTTGGGAAAATTTTTTTTCAAAAGAAGTAACTAGCTGCATTAATAACTAAAGAAACCTTTTCTTAGTTCTTAATGCAAGTTTGCAATCTAAAAAAAAAACAAAAAATACTTAAGAAACTAATATTAACTATAAGCTAATAGCATCAAATTCCTCCTTCAACAAGCTAATAAAATGAGGAACCTTATTCATAATAATGCTTTCCCAAATAAAAGAACTACATATAGCATAGTTAGCACAAAGATTTGCTAACTTATTACATTTCTGATGAATAAAATTAAAAATTTCATAATGAAAATCCTTGATAAAAGAAAGGTCTCTAAATTCCTATCCGCCTCTTTTAATGACATAATGAATAGATTTGATAATGTTTTTATTGTCACCTTTAATGATTAGACCCTTATAAGCAAACATACAATCTTTAATAGCAACCGTGATAAATTGAATAGCTAGAAGCTCCAACCGGGATACATCCTAATGAACACAAGCATGACCAAATGCCTACAAAAATCTGCCCTTGCAGTCTCAAAAAACACTACCAATCTCAGTCTTGTAAATAGGTAATAGCGATGCATCTACGTTAAAGTTGATCCAATCGGGTGGAGGAGGATGCCAATGAATATCCAATAGCCATAAAGGACGATTAGCATGCTAGTTGCCTGAGTAAAAATAATTATAAGAATTTGAAACTACTGAAAGTTGGTTAAGGATGTTAAGCCCTTATGAACTATCCCAAGGCAAACTAAGAGGAGGGGGGGGGGGGGGGGGGGGGGGGGGGGGGGGGGGGGGGGGGGTGGGTGAATTTGTATTTTAAAAAACCTTTCAATCAAAAACAAAAACTCGAACCAAAGCAAAATTCACCACAAAGAAATTTAAAGTGCGAATATTAAATACGAAAAAAATAGTAATAAAGAACAAAGAAATTTATGGTGGTTTGGTCAACTCGACCTACGTCCACTCCCTAGAGGCACCCTCCTAGTATTGCACTAAACTCAATGACTCTCCTTTTGCTCCCAAATCAAGGAAGAGAATCCTTTAAAAAAACCCCTTTCCACTGACACCGGTGAGGCAGAGAACCCGACTCCTTTTACTTCCTCCCGAAGCAGTAAGAGAACCTTAATCAGTTTTTAAAGTGGACCTCTCTCGAACCTCTAAGAATAAGGGATGATGATCATAGAAGATGACTTTGATTCTTGCTTGGAGAAACCTTTTTGAAACCCCTCACAAACTCCCCCTCATAAGATCTTCTCTCTCTCTCTTTCTCTCTCTCTCCCTTTCTCTCCCTTTCCTCTAGGCTCTCTTAGGTTAAGATAGCAGCAAAAGATGCTCTCTAGGATAGAACAAGAGGTCTTATATACAAGAGCTTTGGAATAGCTCTTAATTGCAACAAACCAACTTTAGTGTCAAGGATGATATAAATATCAACCATGATGATTAGCACAATTTTCGCTCAATCAGCCCATACGGTTTGGGACAATTAGAAGGTTTTTATTTATATCGTCTATGATGATAGTATATCATCCTATATGATTAGTACAAATCAAATATTATCATCTAGAACATCGCTCTGAATGAGTGTCAGCTCGATGTAAAATTAACTTGATCGTCAAGGCTGATCTCATGATCATCCCGAACGATTAGTTCAATTCAGCACATATCGTCCAGAACATCACCCTGAATGGAAGTCGGCTGATGTTTTATCATCCAAGAACAACTAAGGTTTTTGAACTGATCATCCCAGCCAATTTTGTGATCGTCCCGAATAATATTATCGAGCAATAAAATCTTAATTACTTTCCATAATTACCAAATTAATTTAAGAATAATTAAAGGACATCATCCAGGCTGATTTCCTCGATGATGATTAAAATTAAAGATACCTTAATAGATATGGTAGCTAATTTTTTATGATTTGAGCCTTTCAAACTATATAATATGAATATCATCGAAGATGATGTGCTTAATGATAGCTGCCTTAATCAGGATGCCCTAATTAGGGTTTTTATTTTTAACTAATCGTCCAGGATTATTTATGGATCATCCCGGATGATGTGACAAAAAATAGTAAACTCTAAAAATAGTCAAAAAATTTATCCGAAGTGTTTTTGTGGAAGGTTAGTTAGCATCAAGAACCACATCTTTTACAATTGACTCAAGAAAAGGAAAAGAATACAAACTGACTCAAACCTAGTCTACCGAATCTTGAGCTGGTTCAAATTACAGTTTTGATCTTGTGGACCTAAAAAGTTAGTAGGAAAGGTAGTCGTAGAGAAATAAAATAATTTTATATCATCAAAGTTCTTTTCCTTGAAATCAGATTCGCAACAATCTCCCCGTTTTTGATGATGGCAAATACAAACATAATTAAAGCAGTTCAAAGCAGTTTAATGGAAACAGTGTGAAGAAATAAACATTCAACTGTCCAACATAAAACACAATAGAACAAATAGTATAACTACTCCAAATTTTGACATTACAAAAAGGAGGAGGGAACAAAACACGAACAGAAAATAGAATCTACTAAAAAGGACAAAGTATAACATAAAAAAAACATCGCAAGAAAAACAATTTAAAAGTAAAAGTTTTAAAATAGAAAATGGATGGAGATGATCATAGAAGGCTCAAACACATGAAAATCAACTTAAAAAGGATAAAAATAAAATATGAGAAAGGCAAAAACATCAAAAAGAGCAAAAGCGAAACAATTGTTTTTTTAATAAAATCTTGATTATGATAAATTCTTCATGTGATTAAATTAAAAAAATTAATAAGAATCAATGAGTTGACATCATCAAAATTTGAAAAATGGTAGAACAATCGATCCTGTTAGCCGTAACTTGGACTTCTCGCAAGGGAAACCTCCATTTGAAAATAAGGATCTAAATCATAAAAATTAACAAAATAAGAAAAAGAGATCCATTCAATACTTGTTTTTATTAAAATATTTTATAGAATGATATATCAAAGTAATTAATTACGATTATGAATTCCATAATCAAGCCTTTGAATAATATCAAGTGACACATGAATTCTTCTAAGATTTAAAAACTTTGTAAGAGAAGAAGCTTGCTTTTGGTAGGCTCATTTTATGCCTCTTGTCAATTTGATTGGCGCTCTTTGCGTATCTTTTGATTTTTGATACACTTTGTGTATATATTTTTTTCAATTTGGCGTCATTACGCATCATTTGATTTTGACATCATTGGCCACTTTTTTTTCATTTACTTTTTTTGCAAGCAAAATCCCTTTTTCAAAATTCTTAAATATTCACAGTTGTGATTATATCTTCTAGATATTATAGAAGAAAAACTCATTCTCCAATATAAGGAAGAGTGAATTACAAGACAGAAAAAAAATCATATGATAAATTCAACAATAAGATTACAAAAATCTAAGGATTAAATAAAGATTTTGAAATTATATATATATATATATATATATATATATATATATATATATATATATATATATATATATATATATATATATAGATATATTACTATAGTAAGATTGAAAAGATCTCAATTTCAAAGTCCAATTATTAATTTGAGATAGATTTTTTTCTTAGAAAAGAAAATTACACCACTAAAAGAAGTTAGAGAGAAGGAAATAATCAATGACGTTTACCCCTTTAACTGATTTAGAGATGTCAATCATTGACTATAAATTTTCAAAAATGAAAACATGGTCTAAGATATCAATTCATTAGTGATTAGAAAAAATAAAATAATGAAGAAAATCAAATCAATAAGAATAAAATTGATGAAAAGTATAGCAAAAATAAGCAAGAAAAAAACTACAACAACAAGTTACAGATAAAAGATAAAAATTAGTAAGATTCATGTTCATGCATTTATGTCAATCACACCCAATTTGGTCCTTAAAGTGCTGAAAATTTTGAAGGTCAGTGGTTTAGTAAAGATTTCAGCTAGTTGATTCTTAGTTGCCACATGGTGGAACTCAATGTCTCCTTTGGTCACATAATCTCTAATAAAGTGATGCCTTATATCTATGTGCTTGGTCCTTGAATGTTGGATAGGACTCTTAGAAATACAAATGGCACTATTATTTTCACAAAGGATTGAAATTGTGCCTACAGGTAACCCTAAATCTAGAACTTGCTGCTTTAACCAAAGTACTTGGGCCACATAACTCCCCAAAGCAATGTACTCAACTTCAGCAGTAGAAAGTACAATAGGTTTTTCTTTCCATTGGACCAAGAGACTAAAGACTGCCCTATGAATTGGCAAGTCTCAAAAGTGCTTTTCTGTCCACCTAACATCGTGCAAAATTAGAATCAAAATATCCAATAATCTCAAAGGAAGTGTTGTGCCTAGGATACCAGATTCCTATGTTTTGGGTTCCTAAGAGAAATCTAAGAATTCTCTTAACTGAAGTCAGGTGGGATTCTTTAGGATCAGCTTGAAATCTAGCATAGAGACAAACACTAAACATTATATCAGGTCGGCTAGTAGTAAGGTAAAGTAAAGATCCAATAATCCCTTTGTACTTCTTTTGATCAATTGATTTTCCATTTGGGTCCTTATCTAACTGAACCCTAGAGGTCATGGGAGTATTAATTAGCTTAGCTTTATCCATTTCATATTTCTTTATGATATCCTTTATATACTTTGATTGATTTAGAAAGGTTCCATCATCCACTTGTCTTATACTAAACACCAAAAAGTAGGACAACTCTCCCATCATACCCATATCAAATTCCTTTTTCATTATTTTAAGAAAATCATCACATGGCCTTTTATCAGAAGATCCAAAAAGTATATCATCGACATAGATCCGAACAAAGAGTAATTTATATCCTACTTTCCTCAGAAAAAGTGTGGTGTCTACGCTCCCCTTAACAAACTCCCTCTTTAGTCAGAATGTGTGAAGCCTCTCATACCAAGCTCTAGGTGCCTACTTTAATTCATATAAGTCCTTTTTTAATTTGAAAACATGATTTGGAAATTGAAAACTCTCAAAACCTGGGGGTTTATAAAAAAAACAACTTCTTTTATTACCCAATTTAAAAAGACACTCCTAACGTCCATTTGGAAAAGCTTAAATCCCTTATAATAAGAAAAGTCTAGTAGCACTCTAATGGCTTCTAATCTAGCTATAGGGGCAAAGGTCTCCTCAAAGTTAATCCTTTTTATTTGGTTGTACCCCTTAGCTAAATATCTTTCCTTATTCCGAACCATCACACCAAAATCATTCATTTTATCCATAAAGACCCATTTGGTTCCAACTACATTTTGTCCCTTTGGTCTTTCTACAAGCTCCCAAACATCATTCCTAATAAATTGGTTTAATTCCTCTTGCATGGATAAGATCCAAAACTCATCAAAAAGGGCTTGATTGATGTTGGTTGGTTCAGTCATTGAGATAAAGGCAGAGTGGTTCACTTCCTTCTTAAGTCCATGCCTAGTCCTAACACCTTCAGAAGGGTCTCCTATGATCAGTTCTTTAGGATGACTCAAAGAATATCTCAAATCTCTAGGCAAGGTATGTGTAAGTCCAACCCTTTCCTCCAAATTTGCATTTTCTACTCCTTGGGTAATCTCACGTACTCCTTCAATGTTTTGGGGCTCTACCCTGTCCTCTAAATATTTAACTCTTTGGGTAATCTCTCCAGGTTTATCTTCATCCTCAACTCTAGACTTCCTAAGATCAAATTCATTAAATATTACATGAGTAGTCTCCTCCACCACCAAAGCCCTCTTATTAAACACCCTAAAGGATTTCCCCACACTTGAATATCATAAGAACACTCCTTCATGAGATTTTTGGTTAAATTTTCCTACGTGTGACTTCCCATTATTAAGAATGAAAACCTTACAACCAACAACATGGAGGTGGGAAAGGTTGGGTGTCCTACCCTTATAAATCTCGTAGGGTGTCTTATCAAGTTTTGCTCTAACATTCACCCAATTCAACACATAACAAGCTGTGTTTACCACTTCAGCCCAAAAGTACTTTAGAAGTGAATACTTAGCAAGCATGGCTCTAGTGACTTTAACTAAGATCTTATTCTTTCTTTCAGCTACCCCATTCTGTTGAGGGGTTCTAGGAGCTAAGAAGTTGTGACTAGTCCCCTTATCCACACAGAAGTCTCCAAATCATTAATTTTCAAACTCTCCCCCATGGTCACTATGGATGGTCAAAATCTCACAACCTAGATTTTTTTTAATCTAAGTGAAGAAGTATCTAAACTCTTCAAAAGACTCATTCTTATGTGACAAAAATCTAAACCAAGTAAACCTCGAGTAGTCATCGACAATCAGAAATCCATAGACTTTTCCCCCTAAGCTGGCAGTGCTAATGGGTCCAAACAAATCCATTTGAATGACTTATAAAGGTTTAGAGGTGTTAATTTCCTTGATGGAGTAAAAAGAGGATTAGAGTTGCTTCTTTCGTTGGCAGGCATCACGAACGTGGTCTATAGAAAACTTAAGCTTGGGGACACCTCTAACTAGGTCTTTCTAGATCACTCTTATAAGGGTTTTCATACTGGCATGGCATAATCTCCTGTGCCACAATCATGAATCATTAGCAGTAGTTTTTAAGCAAAATGAAGCAGCACATTCTATATTATTTAAGTCAATCATGTAAACATTATTTTTTCTCTTTTCCTATAAAATAGTGTTGTTATTTAAGCATATAATGTAAATATTTGCCAAGAATTTTATGATGAAGCCCTTATAGAAAAGCTAACTGATGCTGATAAAATATTTTCAATCAAACGGTTCTTGGAGTTTTTTATTATACCTGCGCCTACCACTTTCCTGTTGGTGTGGTCTCCAACAGCAGCCTTACCTCTTATTCTGGCCTCCAGCGAAATGAATTAGTTAGCATCTCTAATTATTTGTCATGAGCATCCGCTGTCTAGATACCACATGCTTTCATGAGGCCTTTTGTGAGATCGAGCCTACAAAATCATCAAACATCAGATTTAGGAACCAAAACATTTTTGGGTCCCTTTTTATGGAAAGAAGAACGCAATACATATATGTTATGCTATTAATCATGCAAATTGGGTCTCCACACCCGATGTGTATTATAGTGAATAGTGCAAGTATGTTAAATGTGTCCTAGCATGCCACATAAAAAACATTTAACACCAGAAAAAGGATTTACTAATCTACTCAGATGGTGATGCTTCCTTTTAAAGTTATGTGATGCATGCAATATTGATTTGATATTTTCAAAAGCTTTGAGATTCTCTAATTTCTAAAACTCTTTTTCTAACTCAGCATGAGATGACTTCAAGGAATCATGTGCATTAGATAATTCAGTATGCTTTTTGTTTAATGCATCAAACTCATCAAGTAATGACATGTAATTGCTATTAATTATCAAATGATCTTTAAGTAAACATTTTATGCTCTTTTTATAAATTTAAAAACTCTAATTTCAAACTATCATGTGATTTTTTAAGTTTCCTATATGATTCATGAATTTATTTAGAAACTTCAAGTAGTTGCTCGTTGGTTAGTTCACATACATCTTCTTTGCCACTTTGACCAAGATGACCATCAGCCATCAAGCACAAGTTTGTTGTCTCCTCTTCAGCTTCAGTCTTAGAGGAGTCCGATGTAGAATCCGCCTAGAATGCCTTTTGGAACCACTTTTTTTCCTTTTTGAACTTGGGCTTCTCCTCACCATTCTTCTTGCTTGAGTGAGCTTTAAGTGTAGGACAATCAGCTTTAACGTATCCCGACTTTCTGCATTCAAAATAGATCATATCATTAGAATTCTTAAATTATTTGCCACCCTTACCTTTATTCCACTTTTGATGATTCTTATGCTTCTTCCATAGAAAGCTTTTGAATTGCCTCGTGCTTAAGGCAACATCATCGCTTTCAGACCTGGAAGAGTCAGTGTTCGTATCGTTGGCCTTTAGCGCCATAATTTCCTCCTTTTTATCACCTGCATCATGGTTTCTTTGATTCATCCCTTACTCATAAGTATTGAGTGATCCAAGTAAGTTATCAATCGAATAGGTATTCAAATATTTTGATTCAAAAATTACATTAATTTTCATATAAAAGGAAGAAGGTAAACATCTCAAAATTTTATTATCCTTTTCATAATATGTGAGTTCTCTTCCTAAAGCATGCAGTGAAATGATAATTTGAGTAAATCTAATATACATTTCAGAAATTGATTCATTATGTTTCAAACAAAAAAGTTTGTAGTTATGCAATAAAATATTCATCCTAGATTATTTGACTTCTTTGTTTCCTTCATAAGTGATACACAATTTATCCCAAATTTCTTTATCAATAGCAGAAGTTGAAATACGCATGTAATCTTAAGATTTTAAAGCACAGAAAAAAACTATTCAAACATTTTGCATTAAGTTGTGTTAAATCCCTATCATCAAGATTCCACTTAGTAAAACGAAGTGGAGTAGTACTGCCATTAATTTTACCAGTCGAAGGTGTGTAACCATCTTTAAGAAACATTCACATGTGATAGTCAATCAATTGTAAAAATGTAAACATGCAAGTTTTCCAAAAATCAAAAGAAATATTGTCAAACAAAATACTAGATTTACTAATGTTTACCTTTTGCCCTGTCCAACCACAAAAGTCTATTAAAGTATCTTTAATTTCCTTCACCTTCTTCAACTTGGTTTTAGTCATCCACAAATAGTAAATGATAAATCTTTGGTTCATTTGGGAATATATGAATTTGATTTTTCTCACTCTTTTGTAAAAAAGAAGTTGATAAGAGTTGGGAGCATATTATAAACAAAAAAAGGTTATAAAGGACAACCTTGTCAAAAACCACTTTTATGATTTATCCAATTAGTAAAATTGTCATTGATCAACAAAGAGAAGGTATGATCATGAACACATTCCATAATTAAGTTAGAAAACTTGCTAGGAAAACCAAAATAGTCTAAAGCTTTCACCAAAGTAAACCATCCAATAGAGTCATAAGCTTTCTCCATATCTATTTTGAAAGAGACTAAAACCTTAAAAGATTTAGATTACCTGAACTTGTGAAAGATTTCTTGATGTACAAGGAGATGATCCGATAGCAACCTCCCTTTTGGAAATGCAACTTGTTCTTCAGATATTAACTTTGGAATGATAAGCAACAATCTATTCAATAGAACCTTGGCAGTTATGTTATAAATAATATTAAACAAACTAATGGGTCTAAAATTTGAAGGAGACATAGGATTATTCACCTTTGGAATCAACACTATAATAGTCTCTTTCCACTCTATACACATTTCCCCCTAATAGAAGAAATGATTAACTTCATTCCAGAAATCTTCTTTAATAATGGCCCAAAAAGATTTAACAAATGAGTAGGAAATACTATTATTTACAGGAGCAATGTTCCCAACGATCTGCTTGATCACGATCTCCACCTCTTCTAAGAAGAATTCTTTATTCAACATAATAATATCATCTTCATTCAAACATCTCCATGGTTTAGGCCGGCCATCATATTTTCAGCTTCGATCTCTCCATTTTTCTTTAATTAAATGAAATAATACAACTTCAATTTTTAAAAGATAACTTATCTAATAAAATTAAGAAGCTAATAATTTGATTATAATTACAATAATGGTGATGAAATTTTAAATCGCACCATGGAATACAAAAATAAAATTTTCACCAAGTAGTTATAGCAAAATTAAATGCAAGAAAAGTAAAATGCACAAAAAATAATAAAAACACACAAAGATATTTTATAGTGGTTCAGTCAACCTTGTCCTATGTCTATTCCCAAGAGTCCTCCACTCTAAGATTTGCACTACCCAAACGTGACTCTCTTTCTACTCCCACAGCAAGGTGAAGAATCCTTTACAAAACTCACTTTCACCTTCCCTGGAGTGGAAGAGTGGCAGACGCTATGTTATCCTCCGGGTGATGGCAGTGAACCTTCATATTCTTCTCACTTCTAGATAAGGCAAAGAACCTTTGAGAACTTTCACCAATAAGCCTCTCCCCCAAGAGAGCTCCCACAAGACTCACCCAGGCCATAGGACGAGCAAGTTTGCAGCTAGCTCAGAGCAACAATGTGATCCCCATATACTACTTCTCCCTCATGCACAAACTCACAATATTCTTCCTCTCAGAGGCCTTAAATCTCTTCAAAAAGCTCCCTCTCAAGAGTTCCTTCAACTGTCATGTTCCTCTCCCCCAAGAGAGCTCCCACAAGACTCACCCAGGCCACAGGATGAGGATGTTTGTACCTAGCTTGGAGAAACCATGTGATCCCCTTACACTACTTCTCCCTTATGCACAAACTCACCATCACCTTCCTCTCACAAGTCCTAAATCTCTTCAAAAATCTCCTTCTCAAGAGTTACTTCAGCTGTCATGTTCCTCTCTCTCTTTTTCTTATTGAATAACCATTATATATATAATGGGCTTCAAGAAACCCTAATAAATTCAAATTAGTCATTTATGTTCATGAACTACGATCCCAAATTATACAGTATGATTATATCAAAAAAAAAAACTCTCATCCTGGTATGAACATGCACATAAAGGCAACAAATTTTTAATATATCGTACAATATGATACAAATAACATCCCGTATGATCTACTTTATTTCTTTTATTTATATGGTACAAATGCTCGGTTGACCAAAAATCTTCTATGTTTATCATTTGATACAATCCTATTAGATACCATCGGTTAAGTTTGTGCAGGTCATCTTATATGGTATATTAATTATACAGTATAATTTGTTCAAATATTAAGGTTCGTCTGTTAAAATCTTTAGTATGACTAAATAATGGCTCGGTTCATCTTATGATATGATCCAATTCATACAATATGATCATAAATCATTAATTAAACCTTGATTTAATTTACAAATAATTGGGGTTAATTTTAGAAAATTTTCAGTTCTACATACAGTATGATTAGCATCATACAATATGATGTGTTCAAAGTTCAAATTTTAAAAACTTGCTAAAATTAATCTTGTGACAAGGGTTTAAGGTTGAAAATAATTAGTACATTATGATCCAGATCATACATTATAATTAGTTTAAAGAGGCTAATTTTTAGTTAGCCATAAAGCAATAATATATCATACAATATGATTTAAAATTGTACAGTACAATGTACTTAAAAATAATTTTTTTTATTAAAAAAACCTCTCCCCCTATGTGTGTGCATGGTTACTCAATCTACAAACACTATTTTGGGCCCAAACTCAAGAAACAAATGATTAATAAAGAAAAAAAAATTTATAGATTCCTTCACATCCTATTATACCCAGTCTTGAGTCTTCAGTTGTTTTGAGTTGTGTGTAATTTCCATAAAATGTTAGTACTCACTGACAAGAGTTACATTCAAAATATTCAATTAAGAATGAAATAATTCATTGAACATTTTTTTTATCATCAAAATCATAGAATAAGGATCCTGGATTATAACAATCTCCTCTATTTTGATGATGTCAAATAATGTTAGTTGATAGGCAAGAAAATATTATTTTTAAAAATAAAAATAAGAACATAAAAACATGAATAGAAATATATCATTTTAAACCACATAATCTAAAATAGAATTTATGAAATGCGATATACAATAGAAAAGATATCAATGAAGGATGGATAACTTCTCCCCTTTCTGACTTCTCCAAAAAGAGTAGTATCCCATAATAAAAGAAATAAAATAGTATATAAAACATATCAAAAAAAGATTTGTCAAACAATGGATCCTAATCAGGTGGTGGTGGTGGTGGCTAAAAGAACTGATGGAGGGAGGCAAAGTGAAGATCGATCAAGAAAAATGTCTTGCCAAACCAACGCAAGTCATCCTTGTGCTGTTGGTCTTATTCCTTGATATGAGAGTTAATTTGGGTTTTGAGTCGAACCAGTCATTGAAAAATATCATCTTGGGAATAGGCAGGTGCAGGTCTTCCTGCTGGAGCAATTCCTCCTACTGGAGCAGCTTCCCACTCTTCATAAAAATTTGACTCAGTGTCTCTTGCCCCTAACGAAATAAGATATGAAAAGAGGCATCCGTATAGAAAATAGGGAAATTATTGGGTTCACCTTGATTGGTCAATTGGAATTTGTGGTGAAGAATATATCCTATGAGATGCCCTAAGGCCAAATTTTGTTTCCTACGGGTGTTAGGATGGTTAATTTGAGTCATGTTCTAGATATAGTCTAAAATCAAGTTGTCTTCATTAAATCTGGTATTGGACATGATTGGGTAAGTGATGAAAGACAAAATTGGGATCATGTGTATCCTATCTCATTCTTTGGGTATTATGGATGTCCTAAGAACATGTTAAGGCATTACTTTAGATGTTGCAATCATTTTATGTTAAGAATTGGACAAGACGTTGGTGTTGGTTCAAAGCAACATTTCTAAGAACCAAATTGAAGAAACTCCAGTCAAAATCATTTGTTATGAAGGATTGGGAGTGAGGTCCTTTAGTATTTTTTTTTTGAAACCATGCAAAAGCAATACAGATAAAATAAGAAAGGGAATAAACCTAGATACAAACTAAAGTGGTAACATCTCATCCTTGTTCAAATTAGTGAAGAATGATTTACTGAAGAATAATTGAGTAAAATGAGCTGGTTTCCCATCCTATTTATAGAATCTTTAACAATTTGTATAGTACGTTCAAAGATCTTACAATACGATTATGGAATTAATTCATATGGACAACCTGTCAAGAAAAGATGGTCAAATTGTATAGTATGATCGTGTTTATACTGGAAGATATTAAGGAAATATGTTCTTCCCGTGGGGTCTGTAGTATGACCTTTAACAAAAATTATCGTACTATACAAACGGGAGTTCAAACAATATGAATGATAATAATATAATACCGACCAAGTTAAATTTGTCCCAATCCATTCTGCCATATGGATTATACTGTATAAAGGTATATATCATATAGTACAAATGACAGTAATATCATACGAAATGAATTGAATGCGTGGATGATTAACGATATGTGGATTGTATAGAATGACTAGAGTTTCATATAGTATGACGTGCAGTTCAGTGATCTAATTTAGATTGTTTATTAATTAGAGGGCTTTGATCAGTGCATTTGTGATGATCATATAGTATGAATATGCATCGTATAGTATGACATGTAAAGAAAGTTAAACATTTTGGGAATTCAGTGAGATGAGTGTTTGAAGATCAGGAAACATCTTAAACCAATTTATTTTTGGATTAAGCATGAATGTATATAACTCCTAATTTTTTTTCTGATGAAGCTGAAGGTATCATAGGCTAGTGGTTTTGTGAATATGTCAACTAATTGATCACCAATATCTATATGGTGCAATTATATATCTCCTTTAGCTATGTGATCTTTTATGAAGTGATGTCTAATGTCTATATGTTTAGTTTGAGAGTATTGAATTAGAATTTTGGATGTGCAAATTGCACTAGTGTTGTCACACATAATTGGAATGATTTCTAGAGGTAGTCCAAGATCTAATAGTTGTTGTTTCAACCATAAAATTTTTGCAACATAACTTTAACTACTATATATTTTGCCTCAGTTATGGAAAGGGCTATTGAATTTTTCTTTTTACTAGACCTAGAAACTAAGGATTGTCCTATGAATTAAAAGGTTCTTGAGGTGATTTTTCTATCGACCCTATACCCTACAAAATCATAATTTGAATACCCTAAGATTTCATAGGGGTATTTTGTCTAGGATACCAATTCCTAAGTTTGGAGTTCTTAGTAGATATCTAAGGATTCTCTTGACCATAGCTGAGTGAGATGATTTTGGTTCATCATGGAATCAGGCACACACTAAACATTATATTCAGTCTACTAGAAGTTAAATAATTGAGTGATCCAATTATTCCTCTATATTATTTTGGTCTGCTATCTTTCCATTTAGGTCTTTGTAAAGTTGAATTATATAACTCAAGGGAGTGTTCATTGCCTAAGGACTCCATTTTATATTTTTTTCAAAATAGACTTGATATATTTAGTTTAGCTACGGAATATTCCATCTTCCATCTTTTTTACACTAAAACCAACAAAGTAATTTAGCTCTCCCATGCTCATTCCAAATTCTTTATTCATTATTTTGAAAATTCATCACATAATATTTTATCTAAAGATCCAAATAAAATGTTATATGCATAAATATGAATAATGACAATTTTATCTTCTACTCTTTTTAGGAAGAGTGTGGTGTCTACACTACCCTTAATAAATCCTCTATCTAGTAAAAATGAGCTATATTTTTCTTACCAGGCTATAGATGCTTGTTTTAACCGATACAATACCTTTTTTAATTTGAATACATGGTTTGAAAATTATGTGTATTCAAATCTAGGGGTTGCTCAACATAAACATTCTCTTTAAATGCCCTGGTTAGGAAAGCACTCTTAACATCAATTTGATACAATTAAAAACCCTTGAAGCAAGCAAAGGCTAAGGGCACCTTTATGTCTTCTAGTCTAGCTACTGTGGCAAATTTTTCTCAAATTCTATGCACTCAATTTGGTTATACCCCTTAGCTACTAGTTTGACCTTATTTCTTACCATGATTCCTAAGTTATTCATAATATTTTTAAGGACCCACTTTGTTCCCACCACACTCTGCTCTTTATGTCTCTTAACTAATTACCATATATCATTCGTAATAAATTAGTTTTGCTCTTCTTGAATTGTTAGGATCTAGAATTCATCCCCTCAAGCTTGTTATATACTTATGGGTTCTATCATAGAGAAAATTGCAAAATGACTAACCTATTTCCTAAGTTCATTCTTAATTTTCACACCTTTACGTGGGTCTCCTAAGATTAATTTTCTGGGATGACTAGAAGAATATTTTCAATCTCTACATAGTGGTTCCTCAGGTTCTACTCCATCTCCTATGGTAATGGTTTCTACCCCCTGAATGGTCTATATGTCCTCTTCTTCAAATTTAGGTTCAAAGGTCCTCTCTGATTCATTAAATACTATATGGGTAGATCTTCTAACTCGAAGGTCTATTTATTGAAGATTTTGTAAGCTTTACCTACATATGAAAAACATAAGAAGACACCTTCATCAGCCTTGTGATCAAGTTTTTCTAAGGGAGATTTTGAAAGTCTGTATATGTTATTAGACCAATTATAATTTTCTGAATGCCAACCAAGAGCAGGGGTTAATTGGTATTTTAAAATTCTCTTATTAAAATGTCGAAACCCATTTTATGATTTTAACACAACAAAATTTTTCCAAAATAATCTTTTAAACTACAAAGTCAAAAGTTTGGAAAATAAAAAATGTGGTAAAAATAAAAACAAAAGAAGATAGAAATTTTTAGGGGTTCGGTCCAACAAGACCTACATTCACTCCCTTAAGACTCCCTCTTCATGTATTACACTATGCCAAAGTGACTCTCCTTTTGTTCCCACAATAAGGCGGAGAAGCCTTTACAATTACCGTCTCTTCCACTAATCCCTAGTGAGGTAGAGTACTATCATCCTTTCACACTCTCCAAGTGTTGGCAGAGAACCTTAATCCTTTCACACTCTCCTGGTGTCGATAAAAAACTGTCACCCTTTCATACCCTTTTAGTGTTGATAAAGAGTAATAATCCTTTTACACTCTGAAAGTTTGTTAGGGATGTTAGGCCCTTAAGAACTGGCCAAAGGCTAAATAAAAGAGACATGAATTGGTAAAAACTAACACAAAACTCAAACCAATATCACCACAAAGAAATCAATGATGCGGAAGTAATAAAGGAAGGAACACACCATATTTATAGTGGTTCGGTCAAACCTTGACCTACATCCACTCATTGGAGGCACCCTCCAAGTATTGTACAACAAAAGTGTCTCTCCATTAGCCAACACAGCTAGGCAGATAAGCCCTTACAAAATCACTTCCACCTTCCCCGGTGCGGTGGAGTCGCCGTGTACTTTGACACCAAAGAGATTTTCTTCTTTGGTGAACTTCCCTTGAACAAGCCTTGAATCTGATAGTATTCAGGTGCGAGCATGCCGGAGCAACTGTGTGTAACCCCCTTCACACTCCCTTGAGTCCACCCTCACAGGATCTTCTCCCTCTCTCAAACTCCACCCTTTCCTCACTCTCTTTCACGCTCTCTCTTCAAGTTTTCCCCAAAAGAACGAAGCTATAATGACTACCAAAAAAGCTTACAAAGTGTCATGTCATAGCTTAAATAGAAGATCTCAAAACGGGTTCATTAATGCAAGTTGTCGACTTTATCGTCCAGGATGATACTAATATCGTCCAGTATGATTAGTGCAAAATAAGCCCAATCAGCCGGGGCAATTTGAGACGATCAGAAGAAGTTTGTTCATATCGTCCAGGACGATAATATATCATCCTGGACGATAAGAATAAATCGTGGAATATTATCCTGATCATCTCCCTGAAAAATAGCTATCTGCTGTCCAATCATCCAGCGTATCGGCCTGGATGATTTTGTGATCATCCAGGACGATTTGATCGTACAATCAAGTCAAAATTACTTTCCTTAAATTCCAGAGAAATTTTGGAAAAATTGTCCTGGATCGTCCTAGACGATATTTTATAGTCCTGAACGATCCACCTGGACAATGTCCAAAAATAAGTAATTTCTAAATAAATCTGGCGGCAGATTCTTTCTATTTTGAGTCTAACGTCCTGGCCGATACAAAATCATCTAGGATGATGTTTTTTGCATAATGACGGCTGCTTTAATGAGGATGCCATAATTAGGATTTTTGCTTTTGAATAGTTCATCTAGGCCGATATAAATATCATCCCGGATGATGTTACCAAAAATAGTAAACTCTAGGGAACAATCAGAAAATCTTCCAAGTTACAAAGAATCAGGAGCCACACCAAATACAATAGACTCAAGAAAGGAAAAAGTGTACAAACTGACTCAGGTCTAGTCTACCCAATCTTGAGTTGGTTCCAAATTGCAGTCTGATCATTTAGACTTGAAATGTTAGTAAATAAGGATGTCATATAGAAATAAGAGTGTTTGCTATCATCAAAATCATAAACCATAAAAATAGATCCGCAACAATCTCCGCCTTTTTGATGATGGCAAACACTACAATTTGAATTTTCAAAAGGGATATTTTCTCCTAATCTCCCTCTCACTAGGATAACACTTTAAAAATATGAGAGATAAAAATATTTTTGTTGCTTTTTTAAATTTTTGAACAAAAGATACAAATAAGACAATAGTACAAAAATTCAATAATACGTTCTTCCCCTTTGACATTATCAAAAAGAGAGGAGGCACAAATTAAAAACAAAATGACCAAAAGACAAAATCATTCCCTGATCTAGTGAAAAACAAATATTCTTAAAATGAGAAAGTTACCTCTTGGTTTTAATCAAAAACTTAGTAAAATTCTATTGACAACACATAGCCCAGAAAAGATTAAAAATTAATAATTTAATAATCCAAACACTAGTTCTTTTTAAAAGGCTCAAAAACTTTTTAATTCAATATCTAAATTATGAAATAAATTAGAGATAGAAACAATCATTTTTCAAAACTCCTTTCATAAAATATATCTAATATAAGATTAATGCATGAATTGTTGAATAAGGAATCAAGATTTAAAAATCAAGTATCGAAAATATCAAGGGTTTTTTTAAGCTTTGAATAAAACAGAAAAAGTAAGCATACTCTTTGTGAGCTTATTTTATGCCTCTTCTCATGTTTTTAGCGCAATTTGCGCATCTTTTTTTTTTTTTGATACACTTTGTGTATCTTTCTCAATTTGGTGTCATTGCGTATCTTTTGATTTGGCGTCATTGACCACTTTTTTTTTTGATTTGGCATCATTGGACATTTTTTTTAATATGCTACCTTTCTAAAATTTTAAAAACAAAAGTAAACCCATTCTATTGATACAACGAACAACTTGATTAGGAAAATTATGAGGTAGATTCTACAATCTAGCAAAAGAATCCTATGCGATAGATAAAATATAGGGAGATAAAAAAAAGTTCAGTTTTAAAATCTAATTTAAAATATAATGAAGAATTTAAATCAAAAGTAGAATAACCTCTTTAAGGAAACAGAGCTTGAGAGTCAAAATCATGAGTTTCCTTCCTTTGACTATTTTTAGAGAAGTCAAACACAATTTTCATAAAAATTTAAGAAAAAAAATAAGAGGTAGGTTTTTTATTTTTAGAAAGGTGATGTGTGTGTTGATCAGAGAAAAGACACATAAAAATTTAACGAAAAAAGAAAAGTAAGAAAAATAGAATAAAAAAAATAGAAAATCTCAAAAATAAAAGAACAAACAAAACTTGTAAACATAAAAACAAACAAGGGTTTAAGCACCATCTTGCTCCTGGTCTGATGCGTCAGAGACCAGGTCTGCCCAAGAGATTTTTTACTTTTCATTATTTCCCCAGTTTAAAATTTGCTTCGCTTACCCTTTTCTTTCGCAGGAAGAATTTTTAAATTAGGGCACTGGCTTTTCATATGTCCAGGCTTCCTAAATCGAAAGCAAATAACGTAAGAAGAAATATTGATATCCTTACCATTTTTTCCTTTCTTCCATTTTTGTTGTGCTATTGCTTTTGTGAGCATTTTAATTTTCCTGTCAGTTCATTTCTTTCGTCACCAACTAAGCTATCTTTTTCCATATCTTCAGCTTGTAGAACAATCATTTCATCTGCTTCGAAAAATCTTTGACCCAAACTTTGCTCGTAGGCAATGAGTGAGCCAATCAAATTATCATTAGAATAATCATTCAAATTTTTTGATTCACAAATAGCAACAATTTTAGCATCAAACTTATCCAGTAGACAACGAAGAATTTTGTTAACTTTTTCAAAATTTGAAAATTCTTTTCCTAAAGCATGCAATGATGTCTTAATTTGAATAAACCTAGTATACATATCTAACATCGTCTCATAAGGTTTCATGGAAAATAGTTCAAAATCATGCATTATCATATTCAACTTTGATTGCTTGATTTCACTAGTGCCTTCGTATTTGGTGTGTAGTTTATCCCAAACTTCCTTACCAGAAGTGCACATGGATACTAACATAAAATCTTCAGAATTTAAAGCACATAAAAGCAATTTAAAGATTTTACATTCAATTGAGCATCGATTCGTTCATCTCTATTCATTTGACTAAAAGGAATGTTAGTTTTTATTTCATTAAAATATGTGACGGTGATGAATAACCAGTTAAAATCATATGTCACATGCAAAAATAGCCTGATTCCAAAAAAATGGACATGTGAATTTTCCAAAAATCAAATATAATATTTTCAAACAAAGATGTTCTAGGGATTGAATAACCTTCTGCAATATTTTGATTTGAAAAATTATCCATGGATCAAAATTCAAAAGCTACTCTGATACAACTTGAAAGTTCTTTAGGGATGTTAGGCCCTTAAGAACTGGCCCAAGGCTTAATAAAAGAGAGGTGAATTTGTAAATACTAACACAAAACTCAAACCAATATCACCACAAAGAAATCAATGATGTGGAAATTAAATGTGAAAGTAATAAAGGAAAGAACACACCAGATTTATAGTGGTTCGGTTAAACCTTGACCTACATCTACTCCTTGGAGGCACCCTCTAAGTAATGCACTACAAAAGTGTCTCTCCTTTAGCCCCAACAGCTAGGCGGAGATGCCCTTACAAAATTACTTCCACCTTCCTCGGTGCGGCAGAGTCGCTTGGTCCTTTGACAGCAAAGAGATCTTCCTCTTTAGAGAACTTCCCTCGAGACAAGCCATGAATCCGATAGTATTCAAGTGCGAGCTTGCCGGAGCAACCGTGTGGAACCCCCTCCACACTCTCTTGAGTCCCCCCTCACAGGATCTTCTCCCTCTCTCAAACTCCACCCTTTCCTCACTCCCTTTCAAGCTCTCTTTTCAAGTTTTCCCCAAAAGAATGAAGCTACAATGGCTGCCAAAAAAACTTACAAAGTGTCATGTCATAACTTAAATTGAAGATCTCAAAATGAGCTCATTAATGCAAGTTGCTGACTTTATCGTCCAGGATGATACTAATATCATCCTGTACGATCAGTGCAAAATAAGCCCAATTAGCCTGGACTATTTGAGACGATCAGAAGAAGTTTGTTCATATCGTCCAGGATGATAATATAACGTCCTAGATGATCAGAACAAATCATGGAATATTGTCCTAAACATCGCCCAGAAAAATAGCTGTCTGATATCCAATCGTCCAGCGTATCGGCCTGGATGATTTTATGATCATCCAGGATGATTTGATCGTGCAATCAAGTCATAATTGCTTTCCTTAAATTCTAGAGAAATTTTGGAAAAATTGTCCTGGATCATCCTAGATGATATTTTATATTCCTGGACGATCCACCTGGACGATGTCCAAAAATAAGTAATTCCTAAATAGATCTGGCGGCAGATTCTTTCTATTTTGAGCCTGTCGTCCTGGCCGATACAAAATCATCTAGGATGATGTTTTTTGCATAATGACGACTGCTTTAATGAGGATGTCATAATTAGGATTTTTGCTTTTGAATAGTTCATCTAGGCCGATATAAATATCATCCCGGATGATGTTACCAAAAATAGTAAACTCTAGGGAACAATCAGAAAATCTTCCAAGTTACAAAGAATCAGGAGCCACACCAAATACAATAGACTCAAGAAAGGAAAAAGTGTACAAACTGACTCAGGTCTAGTCTACCTAATCTTGAGTTGGTTCCAAATTGCAGTCTGATCATTTAGACTTGAAATGTTAGTAAATAAGGATGTCATATAGAAATAAGAGTGTTTGCTATCATCAAAATCATAAACCATAAAAATAGATCCGCAACAATCTCCGCCTTTTTGATGATGGCAAACACTACAATTTGAATTTCCAAAAGGGATATTTTCTCCTAATCTCCCTCTCACTAGGATAACACTTTAAAAATAGGAGAGATAAAAATATTTTTGTTGCTTTTTTAAATTTTTGAACAAAAGATACAAATAAGACAATAGTACAAAAATTCAATAATACGTTCTTCCCCTTTGACATTATCAAAAAGAGAGGAGGCACAAATAAAAAACAAAATGACCAAAAGACAAAATCATTCCATGATCTAGTGAAAAACAAATATTCTTAAAATGAGAAAGTTACCTCTTGGTTTTAATCAAAAACTTAGTAAAATTCTATTGACAACACATAGCCCAGAAAAGATTAGAAATTAATAATTTAATAATCCGAACACTAGTTCTTTTTAAAAGGCTCAAAAACTTTTTAATTCAATATCTAAATCATGAAATAAATTAGAGATAGAAACAATCATTTTTCAAAACTCCTTTCATAAAATATATCTAATATAAGATTAATGCATGAATTGTTGAATCAGGAATCAAGATTTAAAAATCAAGTATCGAAAATATCAAGGGTTTTTTTAAGCTTTGAATAAAACAGAAAAAGTAAGCATACTCTTTGTGAGCTCATTTTATGCCTCTTGTCAAGTTTTTAGCGCAATTTGCGCAATTTTTTTTTTGGATACACTTTGTGTATCTTTCTCAATTTGGTGTCATTGCGTATCTTTTGATTTGGCGTCATTGACCACTTTTTTTTTTTATTTGGCATCATTGGACATTTTTTTTAATATGCTACCTTTCTAAAATTTTAAAAACAAAAGTAAACCCATTCTATTGATACAACGAACTACTTGATTAGGAAAATTATGAGGTAGATTCTACAATCTAGCAAAAGAATCCTATGCGATAGATAAAATATAGGGAGATAAAAAAAAGTTCAGTTTTAAAATCTAATTTAAAATATAATGAAGATTTTAAATCAAAAGTAGAATAACCTCTTTAAGAAAACAGAGATTGAGAGTCAAAATCATGAGTTTCCTTCCTTTGACTGTTTTTAGAGAAGTCAAACACAATTTTCATAAAAATTTAAGAAAAAAAATAAGAGGTAGGTTTTTTATTTTTAGAAAGGTGATGTGTGTGTTGATCAGAGAAAAGACACATAAAAATTTAACGAAAAAAGAAAAGTAAGAAAAATAGAATAAAAAAATAGAAAATCTCAAAAATAAAAGAATAAACAAAACTTGTAAACATAAAAACAAACAAGGGTTTAAGAACCATCTTGCTCCTGGTCTGATGCGTCAGAGACTAGGTCTGCCCAAGAGATTTTTTACTTTTCATTATTTCCCCAGTTTAAAATTTGCTTCGCTTACCCTTTTCTTTCGCAGGAACAATTTTAAATTAGGGCACTGGCTTTTCATATGTCCAGGCTTCCTAAATCGAAAGCAAATAACGTCAGAAGAAATATTGATATCCTTACCATTTTTACCTTTCTTCCATTTTTGTTGTGCTTTTGCTTTTGTGAGCATTTTAATTTTCCTGTCAGTTCATTGCTTTCATCACCAACTAAGCTATCTTTTTCCATATCTTCAGCTTGTAGAACAATCATTTCATCTGCTTCGAAAAATCTTTGACCCAAACTTTGCTCGTAGGCAATGAGTGAGCCAATCAAATTATCATTAGAATAATCATTCAAATTTTTTGATTCACAAATAGCATTAATTTTAGCATCAAACTTATCCAGTAGACAACGAAGAATTTTGTTAACTTTTTCAAAATTTGAAAATTCTTTTCCTAAAGCATGCAATGATGTCTTAATTTGAATAAACCTAGTATACATATCTAACATCGTCTCATAAGGTTTCATGGAAAATAGTTCAAAATCATGCATTAACATATTCAACTTTGATTTCTTGATTTCACTAGTGCCTTCGTATTTAGTGTGTAGTTTATCCCAAACTTCCTTACCAGAAGTGCACATGGATACTAACATAAAATCTTCAGAATTTAAAGCACATAAAATCAATTTAAAGATTTTACATTCAATTGAGCATCGATTCGTTCATCTCTATTCATTTGACTAAAAGGAATGTTAGTTTTAATTTCATTAAAATATGTGACGGTGATGAATAACCAGTTAAAATCATATGTCACATGCAAAAATAACCTGATTCCAAACAAATGGACATGTGAATTTTCCAAAAATCAAATATAATATTTTCAAACAAAGATGGTCTGGGGATTGAATAAAATTCTGCAAAATTTTGATTTGAAAAATTATCCATGAATCAAAATTTAAAAGCTACTCTGATACCACTTGAAAGTTCTTTAGGGATGTTAGGCCCTTAAG
This sequence comes from Dendrobium nobile, assembly GCA_022539455.1. Classification (NCBI taxonomy): domain Eukaryota; kingdom Viridiplantae; phylum Streptophyta; class Magnoliopsida; order Asparagales; family Orchidaceae; genus Dendrobium; species Dendrobium nobile. The sequence continues at coordinate 41,819,924 of CM039729.1, read as the reverse complement.
AACTGGCCCAAGGCTAAATAAAAGAGAGGTGAATTTGTAAATACTAACACAAAACTCAAACCAATATCACCACAAAGAAATCAATGATGTGGAAATTAAATGGGAAAGTAATAAAGGAAAGAACACACCAGATTTATAGTGGTTCGGTTAAACCTTGACCTACATCTACTCCTTGGAGGCACCCTCTATGTATTTCACTACAAAAGTGTCTCTCCTTTAGCCCCAACAGCTAGGCGGAGATGCCCTTACAAAATCACTTCCACCTTCCTCGGTGCGGCAGAGTCGCTGGGTCCTTTGACACCAAAGAGATCTTCCTCTTTAGAGAACTTCCCTCGAGACAAGCCATGAATTCGATAGTATTCAAGTGCGAGCTTGCCGGAGCAACAGTGTGGAACCCCCTCCACACTCCTTTGAGTCCCCCCTCACAGGATCTTCTCCCTCTCTTAAACTCCGCCCTTTCCTCACTCCCTTTCAAGCTCTCTTTTCAAGTTTTCCCCAAAAGAACGAAGCTACAATGTCATAACTTAAATTGAAGATCTCAAAATGAGTTCATTAATGCAAGTTGCTGACTTTATCGTCCAGGACGATACTAATATCATCCTGTACGATCAGTGCAAAATAAGCCCAATTAGTCGGGACGATTTGAGACGATCAGAAGAAGTTTGTTCATATCGTCCAGGATGATAATATAACGTCCTAGATGATCAGAACAAATCATGGAATATTGTCCTAAACATCGCCCAGAAAAATAGCTGTCTGATATCCAATCGTCCAGCGTATCGGCCTTGACGATTTTATGATCATCCAGGATGATTTGATCATGCAATCAAGTCATAATTGCTTTCCTTAAATCCTAGAAAAATTTTGGAAAAATTGTCCTGGATCATCCTAGATGATATTTTATATTCCTGGACGATCCACCTGGACGATGTCCAAAAATAAGTAATTCCTTAATAGATCTGGCGGCAGATTCTTTCTATTTTGAGCCTATCGTCCTGGCCGATACAAAATCATCTAGGATGATGTTTTTTGCATAATGACGGCTGCTTTAATGAGGATGCCCTAATTAGGGTTTCTACTTTTGAACAGATTGTCCAGGCCAATATAAATATCATCCCAGATGATGTTACCAAAAATAATAAACCCTAGGGAATAATCAGAAAATCTTCCAAGTTATAAAGCATCAGGAGCCACATCAAATACAATAGACTCAAGAAAGGAAAAAGTGTAAAAACTGACTCAGACCTATTCTACCAAATCTTGAGCTGGTTCCAAATTGCTGTCTGATCATGTGGACCTGAAATGTTAGTAAATAAGGCCGTCGTAGAGAAATAAGAGTGTTTGCTATCATCAAAATCATAAACCATGAAAACAGATCCGTAACAAACTCTACTAGTGTCGATAGAGTACCTGATATTCTCCAAAGATCTTTTCTCGAGCTTCTCCAAAGAAGTAAGGAAGAGATTTGGCAAACTTATAAAGAGATTCTCAACTTTGGACAACCTTGTTAACACTTGAGAAATTTCACTTGCAAGATCTCTCTATCCGCACTCTCAAACACTCTTCCAAAGCACTCTCACTCTTTCTCTAAAAGAAAATACGAAGGAGGATCTCTTGACAGTCAATGTTTAGTACTTTGTATATGAAAGACATAAAAAACCATAAAAAAAACTTAAAATTTCAATTTGACCATCCATTATCGTATATTACGATCATACATCCAACATACAATCAGTTAAAAATTTTCTTGTACGATCCTATAAGAACTAGTTTCATACTCTGGTAATCAGATGTACAAATTACCATTGTATAGTAGGCTCAGTTCAAAATTGAACCATATCGTCCAGTAAGATTATGTACGAACAAGTTTCATACTCTGAAAAATTTATTGTATGAACCCCGTATCATACAGTATAAACTATTTTAACAAAATCAAGCTTCATTTGTTATGAAAATGGATGAGTAAATTTCATACTCTGGAAGTCTTCTGTATAAACCTATGATCGTATAGTATGAATAATTCAAAAAATTTACACTTTTGTATGGAGGAAAAGATAAGCATCCTTCTTATACTCTGGACGTCATATATACGAACATAATATTATAAAATATAAACAATTCAAAAAAACTTTGAGTTTGTTCAGGATGAACTGGTACATAGCCATTTCGTACTCTAGCATGATTTAATTAACTGCTTTTTGGAGGAAAACTAAGGTTAAATTGTCCCATACGATCCAAAATTGTACAATATGACTTGTCCAAAAAATATAATTTTTAGCACTCTCCCAGTATGTGTGTATGGTTATCCATTTATAATCATACTCTCTTAGACTCAAGAAAAATATAAAAAGTACAGACATCAAAGATAATAAACCCTAATATAAAATATCTTGAAATCTTCAGTAGTCTAGAGTATGATTTTCTTGAAATGTTAGTACACACAAACAACAAAAATAATATTTTCATTATTTATTAGGAGAAACAATAATCAATAAGAAAATATTTTGGAATAATAAAAAACACACATGATATTAAAACATAGTTAAGAAAACTAAGTTGCAATAATCTCCCCCTTTTGATAATGGAAACAAAATTATTGTTTGAGTTAACATTTAAAGTAATTTTCTCCTTAGCTCCCCATAAATAAATGACAAATTTAAATCAAGGGGTTCCCATAATGATCAAAAAACAAAAACCTAAAAATTAAAAATGTACAATAAATAATAACACTAAAATCAAAAACAACTTGAACAAAAACATGAACATGAATATTTCAAACATTCAAAATATATACACTTCACATTACAAAAATTCACAATACAACATATACATACATTCACATAACACACATACAACAATCATCAAACAATATTATCACTCACCCTTTTGATAATAATAAAAAGGAAAGTAAATGTTGAAATAAAAGGTTTCTATAGATAAACCGAAAGACTTGAAGAAGAAAAGGATTTTAAACCAATTTAAAATGCAATATTAACTTTGTAATACTAAAAAGAATAATTTCAAAATTCTAAATCAAAGAAAAACTAGGATAAGAAAAGTCAGCCAAGTTCATTATTAAGGCTATATAAATTCAAAAAAAATTATTATTAAAAAAATGATGAAATAAAGAATACTTAATTTTGAATTTAATATTGAATATGATTGTTAATTAGATGGATTTGGATTAGAGATAGATAAAGGAAAGAACAATATAATGTGTTCAATTGGCAACATTGTACATATTTTTAAATATTTATAGGACACCTTTTGCATCTTTTGTATTTAGACTATTTTTGTGCCTCTTTTCACTTTGCGAACTATTGCGCATATTTTTTATTTTTGCACTCTTTGTTCTTCTCCTTTTTTTTACTTTTTGAATATTTCCAATATCAGTAATCTAAATTCAAATTCCACTAGTAATAAAAATAAAATATTGAAAAAGAAATAAAAATAATAAAGCATCAATATTGAAACAATTATATCTTAGATATGTATAAGAACATGAAATTGATCTTCTTATCTACATCCAATTACAATTTTAATTTAAATATTTGAAAGATTAAATTTTCTAAGGAAATTAGTTTGTAGAGCAAAGTAATTGAGAATCCATTCCAATGATCAACTACAAAAGGTTTTCTCATTAGAGACATAAATATTTCAAGAAAAAAAAATTAATACATGTCAACAACCATTTCACATTTCATTTATTATCCAAACACATACAAATACATTTTAATTTAAGATCATTTCATATCACAAGAGTATGATCAACAAAAAATTATACTAACATATGAAAATACTAAAATCAAAGGAAATACATATCAATAACATACACAACTACTTATAAGTAATAACAACATAGTAGTACATCTAAAAATCAGAGGGGCCTTAATCTAGAGGAGGTGGTTGGTTGAACACAAATAAGTAACTATTCATCATAGCTACATTGGTATTAACCGAGTCAAACCGCCCTCAGATCAAACCCATATCATCATTATATCTAGCATCCTGCTAATTTAAGTGATTCTCAATTGGATCAAAGCATTGGTCAAAATGAGTTTCCCATCTATCATAGTGCTAGACCATTTCTTGGTAGAAATTTTGGTCTGGTTGCAGGTGTAGGTGCTGAAGCAGGAACTCCCCTTTCTTTCTCTGAATCATAACTCTCAAAACTCTAATCTAGTCTAAAAGGTGCCATAAAAGTGGCATCAATCATGTAAATACGTAGTTTAGTGGGAGGATCTGAGTGGATAAGATTATACTTCAATTTTAAGATATAGGCAACTAGATGTCCTAAAACCATATTTTTCTTTCTCTTACGACATAGATGTCCAATCTCAAAAATATTGTAAATATAATCCATGATGAGTTGGGCTTCTTCAAAAGAGTTTTAAATAATTATCAAATATGTTATTGTAGACAAAAGAGGAGGCATTTTAATGTAATCACAAGTTTTCAGAATAATTGAGGTTCTAAAAAAATGCTGGATGTTCCTGGAACTTTGATTGAGAGTATAGACTTGAGACAACTAACTCACTTAGGGGGGTGGCACCTTTAAGAGTTTCATTAATTTCAGACCAATCAATGTCGGGTCTATAGGTTAAAGTATGTGCTCTAATCCTTTGGGTTCTCAGGTGGAGAATATTTCCTAGGTCTTCCTTTATAATTTCTTTCCGTTTCTTAATAACGTAGGAAGTAATCTTAGAGTGGTACAGATTAACTTTTATGTTGGCTAGAAAGCATTAGGATATCTCTTTATGGTATACATGTATGAGAGTTAGGATGAATGAAAGTTGAGTTAAAGCAAATAAGGGCATGATAGAGAAATGAATATTACCATGTATGAGAAGTCACGAAGGGGAAATTTAAGCAGCATAATACCTAAAGTAAGCATCCTCATTCTCATTAGATAAGAAGTTAGCTTCCCTACCAGTTTTAAAAGAAGATTCCTTAAAGAGGCGGACTTGTTTGCTTCTACTAGCCATTCTTAAGATGTGGGCTCTAGATGGTTTTGGAATAGATAAGAATGTGAAGAAAATTTTTCCAAAGACCCTTCTATTTAAAGAAAAATGACCTATCATACAATACAAAATTATGATTGTGTGTGCGATTTCAAATAGATATGGCCAAATATGAAACAACTTTCATAAAATGCCATTTTCGAGCCATCCTTTTGTACAGCCTTTTTGATCATATGATTATACAAACAAACAGGTGCTCGTCATGTATGATTAGAATATTAATGAACATTTCAATGATGATTAGGTTTATCCCTTGTATAAATTGACAATAGGATCATATAGACGAAATGCAATTTTGTTTGTACAATCTGTATTTAGTAACTGAACCTAACTGGAAAATAATTGCCACGCATATAGATGAAATTATATATATAATACAATATGATGACATCATCATATAGTATGAACCCTATAAAAAACTATGTTTTGCAGGCTCTACGCAGTTACCTATCATGTATAAGCTATATAATTTGTACATGATAAAAAGAATTTGTATTGTACGAAAATAATATTTAGAAAATAAGATATGATAATAAAAAAATCTTCTCAAAATGAATCACCATACATCAAATGATATGTTTACAGTAAAGTAAAATATAAGACCAAAAAACACAAAACTAAACACAAAAAAAAATAAAACAAATAAACATAATCAAACTAGATAAACAAATATTCACAATAAATAAAGTTTGTAGAATTTTCAATTTAAGAATTAAGATCAATCACTCCTAGTCTGGTTCTTAAGGTCCTAAATGTGTCAAAGGCCTATGGTTTTGTGAAAAATGTCTGCTCATTGATTTTTTGTAGCAAGGTGTGTAGTTCAATTTCTCCCTTAGCTACATAATCTCAAATGAAGTGATATCTTTTCTCTATATGATTGGTTCTAGAATGTTAAATAGGATTCTTTGAAATGCATATGGTACTAGTATTATAATAGAAAATCAAAATGATGCCAATAAAAAATCCTAAGTCAATAAATTATTATTTTAACCGAAGTACTTGTGCCACAAAACTACCTAAAGCTATATATTCTGCTTCACCAGTAGATAGGACTTATAAATTTTGTTTCTTACTAGACTGAGAAACTAAAGAGTTTCCTATGAATTGACACATTCCATATGTACTTTCTGATCAAACTTACATCCTACAAAATCTGAATCAGAGTATCCAATTATTTCAAATGAAGAGTTGTGCTTAGGATACCACACCCCTAAGTTTTTAGTTCCCAAAAGATATCCCAAAATTCTTTTTACTACTATCAAATGTAATTCGTTTGGATCAGATTAAAATTTAGTACACAAATAAACATTAAATACAATATCTAGTATGCTAGCAATCAAGTAAAGCAATGATCCAATTAGTCCTCTAAATTTCTTTTGATTAATAGATTTTTCCTTTGAGTCCTTATCTAATTAAATTGTGGAACTCATTGGTCTAGTCAGTAGTTTAGCATTATCCATTTCATATTTCCTGAGGAAGTCCTTAATATAGTTCGATTGACTAAGAAAAGTTCCTTATTCATTTTTCTTTATGCTAAAAAAAAGAAAATTACTCAAATCTCCCATCAAACTAATCTCAAATTCACTACTCATTATTTTTAAAAAAGCATCACAAAGATGTTTATTTGTAGATCCAGAAAAGATGTCATTAACATATATTTGAAAAATGAGTATGTCATATCCTATTCTCTTCAAAAAGAGAGTGGTGTCCATATTTCCTTACCCAAAAGATCTTTCTAATGAGTAAGTGCTTAACCTCTCATAGCAAGCCCTAGGTGCTAGTTTCAATGCACACAATGCTCTTTTTAATTTTAATACATGATTAGAGAATTTTTAATTTTCAAAGCCTATAGACTGCTAAAAAAAACATCCTCTTGTATCACCCAATTTAAAATGGCACTCTTAATACCCATTTGATACAATTTAAAATCTTTAAAACAAGTAAAGGCTAACAAAATCCTAATTCCTTTATGTCTGGCTACAGGGAAAAAGACTTTTCAAAATTAATCCCATCTATTTGATTATACCCCTTGGCCACCAATCTTGCCTTATTTCTAATCAAAATTTCTGAATAATTCATTTTATTATTGAATACTGACTTAGATCCAACAACACTTTAATCCTTAGGCCATTTAATTAATTCCCAAACATCATTTCTTACAAATTGATTCAACTCTTCTTATATGGCCAAAATTCCAAATTCATTCTAAAGTGCTTGATTTATATTTATGGGTTCAACCATCGATATAAAGGCAAAATGATTCACTTCTTTGCTAAGGTCATATTGAGTCCTAACACCCTCAGTAGGTTCACCTAAAATTAATTCCATAGCATATTTCTTAAAAAATTTACATACTCTAGGCAATGGGTTTTCAAATCTAACATTATCTTCTAAACTTATCTTTTAAATTCCTTGAGAGTTATTTTCAATATAATCCTCTTCTAACCTTGCCTCTTCCAAAATGCCAGATTCATCAAACACTACATGATGATCTCCTCAACCACCAAAGGCCTCTTGTTAAAAGCTCTATAAGATTTTCCAACACTAAAATATCCAAGAAAAATTACTTCATCAAAATTTGGATCAACTTTTCTTAAAGAAATTTTCCTATTATTTTGAATGAACACCATTCATCCAAAAACATTCAAATGTGACAAATTTTGTGGTCTCCCCTTAAGAAGTAAATAGGGTGTTTATTCAATTTTTATCTAATGTTCACCCTACTTATAACATAATTAGCTATACTAATCGCTTCAGCCAAAAAAATTTTAGAAGTAAGTATTCTGCTCACATGGCTCTAGGGGATTCAATTAATGTTCTATTCTTTCTTTTTACTACCCAATTCTGCTGAGGGTTCCTGGGTGCTGAAAAATCATGATCAATTCATTTCTCATTATAAAAATCTTTTAATTTTTCATTTTCAAATTCACCTCCATGATCACTTTGAATTGATAAAATCATGGCTCTTGATTTCCTCTGAATCCTAGTGTAAACATTTCTAAATTCCTCAAATTATTCACTGTTATAAAATAAAAATTTGACTCAAGTGAATATTAAAAAATCATCAACTATCACAAATCCAAACACTTTACCTCCTAGATTTATAGTGCTAACCGGTCCAAAAAGATTCATATAAATGATTTCCAACGATTTGCTTAATATAAGATATTTAATGAAATGAAAGGAGGACTTCACCTATTTTCCTAATTGGCATGCATCGCACATGTGATCCTTAAAAAAGTTTAGTTTTGGTATTCCTCTAACTAGTTCTTTTTGGGTAAATTTTCTAAGATTTTTTATGCTAGCGTAATAAAGTCTCCTATGCCAAAACCATGATTCATTAGAAATTGTTTTGAGACAAAAGCATTAAAAGATTTAATACAATTCAAATCAAGTATCTACACATTATTTAACCTAATTCCATGCAAAATATCAATTCCATTTTGATTTATTATGCATTTAGTGGGAAAAAATTTTACACTATAACCCTTATCACATAGTTGACTAATACTCAATAAATTATACTTAAACTTGTTGCGACTCAGGCTTTCGAGTTTATGATTTCTATGATAACAAATAATAATGATTAATATTTCATTTCTCAGTTTTTATAGTGCATATTTATTTTTGTGTTGACTAATTTTCAAATACATCATGCTCCATTCTTTGAATGTTCAAGGGGCAAGATTGTGTAAAACTGGTTATATTAAACGAGTCTGTAATTTTCATTTTTTGAGTTGAGTCTTGTAATGATATATGTTTACTTCTTGATCGTGCACACACACACAAAGGGAGCAAAAAATGATTTTAAATATTTTAATTTTTCTATATATCATACTATATGATCTGTATCGTACTGTATGATCTAGTGTAGCAAAAATTAATTAAAATATTTTATTTTTCCTAAAAAAATATTTTTAATATATAACTAATCGTATTATACGAACACCACATCATACTGTACAATCTGTTATAATTAGAAAGTTTGTCTTCCATTAAATTAGGCAAAAAATTTAATTTGAAAAGTTGATCTAATCACACTGTATGATTATGATCGTATTGTACGATGTTTAAAATATTGCCTAATTTAAACCTGTGATTGCGATGTCATTGCATGATTAAGGTAGAGAACTTTCAAACTGTGAAAATGTTAGTAAAATTCTACATTCTCTACTTGATAAATTTGATGCCAAAGTTGTTTCTATTTGTGAATCAAAGATTTTGAATGAATATTCTATTGATAATTTGATTGGCTCACTCATTTCCTACGAGCAAAGTTTGGGTGAAAGACTTTTGGATGCAAGTGATGAAAGACTATAATGCTAAAAGCTAAAAACACAGATGAATGTGGCTTAGTAAATGATGAGAGCAAGAAAATAGCATTGATAAAAATTAAATTCTAAATTCTATTGAAGCACAAGCAGAAAAATCAACAAAAGTGGAGTAAAGGTAAAAATGGTAAAAATGCAAAATTTTCATATGACATTATTTATTTTGGATGTAGGAAACCCAGACATTTAAAGCTTGAATGCCCAAACTTAAAAACTCTTCTTGTAAGGGAAATGAGTAAAAAAAAACCGATTGTAATATAGGGAAAAGATAAAAAACAAAAAATCTTCTAGACAGACCTAGCTTCTGAATCATCAGAACAGGAGAGAGACGATGAGGTATAGGCATGTTAAGGTTTGTTTGTGTGTTGTGTTTATGTATTTAAGTGTGTTTGTTTTTTTTTTTTGTGCTTAATTTTTATTATACTTTATTTTTAATGATTTTATGTTTTCATTTTCTTTATTATGTTGTTATATTCTTCTACATGTATTTTTATTTTATGTGATATTTTATCTCTTCTTTTTGATAATATCAAAGAGGGAGAATGTATTGTAGTTGGTTGTATTTTTTTCTTTTATTTAGCTTTAAAAAAAAATGCTCTCCCTTATTTTTTTAATATAATTCTTTTAGTGAGAGGGGGTTTACAAGAAAATATTTTTAATTTGCAAATTCAACCAATATTATTTGCTATCATAAAAATGGGGGAGATTGTTGCAACTAGAGCTTTTGACTTTATGATTTTGATGATAACAAATAATATTCATTAATCTTTTATTTCTCAGTATTTATAGTGCATATTTATTTTTGTGTTCAATAATTTTCAGGTACATCATGTTCCGTTCTTTGAAGATTTAAGGCTCAAGATTATATAGAACTTGTTATATTAAATAAGTCTATAATTTTCATTTCTTGAGTCGAGTCTTGTAATGATGTATATTTTTTTGTTGATCATGCACTCACATAGAGGGAGCAAAAAATGATTTTAAATATTTTAATTTTTCTGTACATTGCGATGTATGATCTAGTGTAATAGAAATTAATTAAAATAAATTTTTTTCTGAAAAAGTATTTTTAAAATATAACTAATCATACTATACAAACACCACATTGTACTATATGAATGGTTATAATTAGAAAGCCTACTGTCCATCAAATTAGGCAAATTTTTGAATTTGAAAAGTTGTTCTAATCATAGTGTACAATCATGATCGTACTGTACGATGTTTAAAATATTTTCTAATTAAATCTTGTGATTATTCAATTAAAAAGGTTTAATATTGATATTTTGACCATACTGTATGAACTGGATTGTACTGTACGATCAGCAGAGACAATCTTGGTTGTCCCATGCTTCGTCTTAGATGAACTTCTTTTTTGAACTGTTCGTACAACACATCGTACCAAACATCGTAGAATATGAAAAAGCAATTGAACTGTTCGTACGATACTAACTGGACACCGTACAATAATAATAGGTCAATTTTTGCACATCATTCTGGACGATCTTGCGATCGTACAGTATAATATTTGATGGTTGAATTAAGTTTTGTAAGGATTTTTTGAGCCCTCTATTTAAGCACTCTCATAAGACTTTGTGAGGGTCTTTGGCAGCCATTATGTCTTCATTCTTTTGGAGAAAACTTGAAGATAGGACTTCAAAGGGAGAGAAGAAAGGGTGGAGTTTGAGAGAGGGAGAAGATCCTTGGAGGAGGTTTTAAGGGAGTGTGAAGGAGATTTCACATGGTTGTTTCGGCGAGCTTGCATCTCTTTTTTTTTTTTTATTGAAAATGCCGAAGGCAGCAATTAAAAAACTTACATCTCACTACCATCAGATTTAACGTTCATCTTGAGGAAGTTTTGAGATAAAGAAGATCTCTTTGTAGTCAAATAGTCCAGCTCCTCTACCGCACCGGGGAAGGTGGAAGTGAGTTTATAAGAGATTCTTCACCTAGCTGTGGTGGCAAAAAGAGAATCACAAAAGATTTAGTGCAATATTTGGAGGGTGCCTCTAGGGAGTATACGTAAGTCATGGTTTAGCCAAACCACTATAAATCGGTGTGTTCTTTCCTTTATTATTTCCTCACTTTCTTTCAGCATTCATTTTTATTGCAATTAATTGCATGGGCAAAATTATTAATTTATCTTTTTGTTGTGAATTTAATTCGCTTCTTCATCAAGTTATAAAAAGAGTTTTCTTTTCATTAAAGAAGTTTTTAAATATCTAATTCACCTCCCCTCTTAGCGCATCTCATAATTTCAAAACTTTCTACCAATAAAACATTCTCAATTAAAATATTGTTCAAGTTTCCAATCAAACTTGTACCTACCACTTTCCTAGTTGTATTGTCTCCCAGTGTAACCATACCTTTATTCATGGCTTCCAGTGATATGAATTGTGTAGTGTATCTAGTTATATACTTTAAACTTCTTCTATCCAGGTACCAAATGCTCTCACGAGGTCTTCTATGAGAGTGTTTCTAAAAAATAATCAAATCATAGTTTTGGGAACCCAAACATATTTGGGTTCTTCTCAAGGCAATATTAATCTAGCTGCATATTTGATATGTTTTATTTTATGCATCTTTGGTCTCCACACAAGAAATGATTTACTATGAATAGTGCAAGTGTGAGATATATGGCCAATCATTGCATAAGAAAAACATTTAACTCCAGGAAAAGGATTTATCAATCTACTTGAGTTAAACTGCCTTTTCCTAGGTTTTAAAGAATTTGGCATCTAATCAGAATTGAAAAATTACTCAAGTGTAGGTGGAATCCTATTTTCCTCAAGTGCATGCAATTCAGCTTTAAAAAATGAGTTAAAACTTTCTAGAACAACATTGTCAACTTTTAAATAGTTCTCTCTACTATCAGATTCATCCATAAATGTTTTAAAATCATTTTCAAGTTTAGTGTGGGATGATTTTAATAGTTCATGTTGTATGTTCAATTCATCAAACTTATCCAATAGTTTCATGTGGTTGCTATCAATCGGTGTGTGATCGTTCCTAAGGATTTCATGCTCTTTTTGTAATTCTAAAAATTCTATGTTAAACCTAGCATGCATCTTTTTTAATTTTCTATAAGTAGTATGAATTTTCTCAGAAACATCAAATAACTCTTCATAGGTTAAGTCACATACCTCTTCTTGATCTAACTCATCAATCTTATCAACCATCAAATAAAGGTTGGTGACTTCCTCCTCTACTTCTATTTCTGAAGAATCTGAAGCTGAGTCCACCCAAAATTCTCTCTACAATCTCTTCTTTCCCTTTCTTACATAACTTTTCTCCTCGATGTTTTCCTTACTAGTATTAGCTTTAATATTCAAGAAATCTGATTTGATATGTCTATGCTTCATGCAATCATAGCAAATTATATCATTTGAAGTCTTAGCATTTTTGTGGAATTTACCTTTATTCCACTATTGAAGTCTCATTTGCTTCCTCTTAAGAAAACTTCTAACTTGCTTTGTCATCAAGTAAATGTCATCTTTATCCTCAGGCTGAGACTGACCACACTCTAAGTAATCCATCTTCAATGCTATATTCTTCTGTTTTCCCTTCTTACCTACATCAATCTGTCTTTGAGTCACTCCTTTCTCATAAGCAATTAGTGATCCAAGAATATTATTAATAGAATCAACATTTAAATTTTTTTATTCCATTATAGATGTTTTCTTTGTATCATAACCAGTTGGCAAACAACAAAAAATTTTATTTGATTTCTCTGTATTAATTAGTTCCCTACCTAAATCATATAATAAGGTGACTACTTATGTGAAACACGTATACATATATGTGATGGATTCATTTTCTTTAATGCAAGAAATTTCATAATCATGTAACAAAATATTCAATCTAAATTATTTCACCTCATTAGTCTGTTCATATGTGATACAAATTTTATCCCAAATTTCTTTTCCAGTTCTACAAGTAGAAACACGCATATAGTCTTCAAATTTAAGTGCACAAAAAAAAAAACTATTTAAATATTTAGCATTTAACTAAGCTAAGTCTTTTTCTTCTATAGTCTAGGCAGCAAATGGTATTTCAGTTTTTATGCCATCTATAAGTTTAGTTGGCCTAGTGTATCCTTCTTGTACTATAATCCATATGTGATAGTCAAGCGATTGAAGAAAAGTAGACATACGTGTTTTCAAAAAATAGAAAGGGATGTTATCAAACAATGGGGGTTTAGTGGTCGAATACCCTTCAGGGGTGTTACGATTTTTAAAAGTAGCCATGATCATTTTCAAAAAGCTGTCTATACCTTAATTTTAAAAATTAGGCTCTCATACCACATTAAAGTTCGTAAAGGTTGTTAAACAAATTATAGTTGTCGTAATGCTAACCCTGATGTGGGGTGAATTGGTAATTAAAAGTTCTCTTGGTAAAATGTAGAAAACTATTTTATGTTTTTAACATAATGAAAATTTTATCAAAATAAACTTTTTAACCACAAAATTAAAAGTACAAAAAAATTAAAAAAGCCGAAAAAATAAAAACAAAAGAATATAAAAATTTATAGTGGTTCGGTTTAACAAGACCTATATCCACTCCACGAAGATTCTTTCTTTAGGTATTGCACTATACCAAAGTGACTCTTTTTTTTCTCCCACAGTATGGTAGAAAATCCTTTATAATTAACATCTCTTCCACCAATCCTCGGTGAGGTAGAGTACCATTGTCCTTTCACACTCTCCAAGTGTCGGTAGAGAACCATCATCCTTTCACACCTTCCTAGTTATGGCAGAGAACCATCATCCTTTCAAACCCTCCTAGTATCGGCATAGAACTGTTGTATTTGCACACCCTCTAGGTGTCGATAGAGTACCAGATCTTATACAAAGATATTCTCTCGAGCATCTTCAATAAAGTAAGGAAGAGATTTGATAAAATTACAAAGAGATTCTCAACTTTGGGAAACCTTGTGAATCCTTCATAAATTCCACTTCCAAGATCTCTCTATCTGCACTCTCAAACACTATCCCAAAGCACTCTCACTTTTCCTCTCAAATAAAATATGAAAAAAGATCTCTTAAAAGACAGTTTTTAGGCCTCTTATATGAAAGATATGAAAAACTGTCCAAAAAACTAAAAGTTTCAATTTGACCATCCATGTTCGTATAGTACAATCATGCATCATACGTAAAATTAGTTCAAAAATTGCTTATATGATCCTGTACAAACTAGTTTCATACTCTTGCAGTCATATGTATGAACTGCCATCGTATAGTACGATGAGTTCAAAATTAAACTAGATTGTCTGGTAAGATTCTATACAAACTAGTTTCGTACTCTGAATAACGTACTATATGAATCCCACATCATAAATATAAACTATTTTAACCAATTCATGCTTTGTTTGGTACAAAAATGAATGAGTCTATTTCGTACTCTTGAAGTTATCTGTACAAACTTAAGATTGCAAAGTACAAATAGTTCAAAAAATTTATATGTTCATATGGATGAAATGATACACACCCATTTCGTACTCTAGACGTCATCTATACGAACCTAAGATCATATAGTACGAACAATTGAGATAAATTTTGAGTTCATTTCGGAGGAACTGGTAAGTTTCCTTTTCATACTCGGGATGTCGTCTATACGAATGAAACTTCATATAGTATGAACAGTACTTAGAAAATATTCAACCATGATTCGATTAACTACTTTTTGGACAAAAATTTAAGTCAATTCATCCTGTACTATCCAAAATTATACAACATGATTAGTTTTAAAAAATACAAACTTTTTTACTCCACTAGTGTGTCTGTGTATGGTTACCCAATTACTATCACACTCTCTCAGACACAAGAAAAATATAAGAAGTATAGATTTCAAATATAATAAACCCTAACCTAATCACTCTTAAAGGATACAACAGTCTAGAGTATGATTTTCAAGAAATGTTAGTACACACAAACAACAAAGAAATATTTCCAATATGTGTTAGGAGAAACAACAATCATCATAATAATATTTTTAATTCATAAAAAGCATACATGATATGAATACATAATTATTAATACTAAGTTGTAATAGATTTTCCATTAATTAAGATAAAACATTTGCAACTAAAGACGTATAAGTGGGAAAGATTGGGTGTTTGACCCTTAAGGAGTTCATAGGGTATTTTATTTAATTTAGATTTATTGTTCACCTTATTTAAAACCTAATAATCATTGTTCACTACTTCTACCCAAAGTTATCTAGGAAGAGTGTACTCAGCTAGCATTGCCCTAACATCTTCAACTAAGGTTCTATTCTTTCTCTCAGCTATCCCATTTTTCTAAGGAGTCTTAGGGGTAGAGAAATTATGCTCTATTCCTATCTCTTGACATAAAGATTCAAAATTTTCATTTTGAAACACTCCACCATGATCATAATGGATTATTGAGATTACACATCCTAATTTCCTTTGAGTCAAAGTGGAGAAAGTTCTAAATTTCTTAACAACTCATTTTTATGTACAATGAATCTTACCCAAGTGAATTTAGAGAATTCATCTGCAATCACAAATTCATAATTTTTCCCACCTAGGCAAGCTGTGCTAACAACTCCAAAAAGGTGCATGTGAAGGATTTCTAGTGGCCAAAATAATTTCACATCATTTATTGAATGAAATGATGAATTTACTTGTTTTCCTAGTTGGCAGACAACACATAGATGGTCTTTAATGAAATCTAACTTAGGTAAACCTCTAACTATGTATTTCTGAGTGATATTCCTAATTTTTTTCATGCTAGCATGGCATAGTCACCTATTCCATAGCCAAGAGTTATCCATTTATATTTTTATACACAAGGAACTTGAATTTTCAATGTGGTTAAGATCTAATACGTAAACATTATTTATCCCTTTTCTTCTTAACACAAGTTTATCGTTTATCTAATTAAGCATTTGTTGGAAAGAAATTTGTGATAAATCCTTTATCACATAATTGACTAGTACTTAATAGATTGCGCTTTAAAACATCAACTAATCAGACATTTTCAATTACAAAATTTTTAGAATTTCCAATGATACCTAAGCCCACCACTTTCCTTGTGGTGTTGTCTCCTAAAGTCACCTTGCCTCCTGTCCTGGCTTCTAGTGTAATGAACTGCTTCATGTCTTTAGTCATATGTCCTGAACAACCACTATCTAGGTACTACATGCTCTCACTATGTCTTTTGTGAGAGCATCCCTATAATGTCCTTCAAAGATTATATTTTAGAATCCAAGTGTGTTTGGCTTCCTCCTTACGCTTAAGTAAATGAGATGTATGCATGTTATGCTGTGATGAATGCAATTTAGGGCTCCACACAAGATGTATCTTTTGGTGAATCATGCAAGTGCAGCTGTGTCCTAGCATACCACAAGAGAAATACCTAATATTGAGAAATGGGTTCACTAACCTATGTGGGTGGTGGTGTCTCTTCTTAAAGTTGTGTGATGCATGCAATATTGAGGGGTTGTTCATTTGAGTTAACGATGGTGATGGTTTATTCTTTTTAAGTGCTATAAATTTTGCATATTCATTGCCTGTCACTTCCACTTTTAATGTATGATCACAACTATCTAATTGACATGCAAGTTCATATAATTTCTTAAATTCATTTCTCGCTAAATTTGCAATGTTTTCAAGGAATTTTGTGCACCACATAACTCAATATGCTTCTTATTTAATGTATCAAATTCATCAAGTAGCGATATATGATCTCTATCTAATTCAAAATATTCTTCCCCTATTGCAGAACTATCACTTTCTGAATTGTTTGGTTTTAGATCCACCATTCGCTCCTCCTTTTCTCTTGCATCATTTTTCCTTTGACTATCTCCTTGATTTTAGGTATTGAGTGACCCAAGAAAATTATCAATGGAATAAATGTTTAAATATTTGGACTCAGTGATTACATTTAGTTTTACATCATAAAAACCCGGTAAGCATCTCAAAATTTTATTGAATATTTTAGAATTAGATATTTCTCTACCTTATGCATGTAAGGATGTCACTATCTAGGTAAACCTTGTCTATATGACAGATATAGTCTCACTAGGTTTCATGCAAAAGAGTTTGTAGCAATGTAATAAAATGTTTAATCTATACTATTTAGCCTCACTAGTTCCTTGGTACGTGATGCACAATCTATCCCAGATCTCCTTACTATTAGCACAGGTGGACACTCTCACATAGTCTTCAAATTTTAATGCATAAAAGAAATAATTCAAGCATTTTGCATTTAATTGCACAAGTTTTTTATCCTCAATCCTCCATTCATTAAATGATATATAAGTTTTTATGCCATTCAAAACCTAAAAAGGTGTAGTATAAGCTTCTTATACTAGCATCCACATGTGGTAGTCTATAGATTATAAAAAAATACACATTCAAATTTTTCAAAAAATCAAATGGTATGTTATCAAACAAGGATGGACAAGCTATAGAATAACCCTTTGCAGTGTTACGGTGACTAAAATGTGACATTATCATTTTTCAAAAGGTTCTCTAAAATACTATTTTTGAGACCCCGTTCTTATACCACTTTAGAGTGTGAGATGAGACAAGAGGGCGGGGGGGGGGGGGTGAATTGACATTTAAAAATAAATCTTAAAATGAGTTCTTTTTTTTCCTAATATTTTTCTTATTTTAAAAAGATAACTTAACAAATCAAATGCGAAAGCTAATGATTTCATAATAATTATAATAGTAGTGATGAAATTTTAAATTGCACAATGGAATATTAAAATAAAATTTTCACCAAGCAATTATAGCAAAATTAAATGCAAGAAAATTAAAAAGTAGAAAAATGGAAAAACACACCAAAAATTTTAATAGTGGTTTGGTCAACCTTGACCAATGTCCAATACCTGAAGTCCTCCACTCTGGGATTTGCACTACTCAAAAATGACTCTCCTTCTGCTCCCACAGTAAGGTGGGGAAGCCTTTACAAAACTCACTCTCACCATCCCTGGTGTGGTGGAGTGCCAGCTACTATGTCACCCTCCAAGTGAATTGGCATTTTAAAAATAAATATTAAAATAAGTTCTATTTTTTTCTAATTTTTTTCTTATTTGAAAAAGATAACTTAACTAATCAAATGTGAAAGCTAATTATTTGATAATAATTATAATAATAGTCATGAAATTTTAAATTGCACAATGTAATATTAAAATAAAATTTTCACGAAGAAATTATAGCAAAATTAAATGCAAGATAATTAAAATGCAGAAAAATGGAAAAGCACACCAAAAATTTTAATAGTGGTTTGGTCAACCTTGACCAATGTCCAATCCCTAAAGTCCTCCACTCTGGGATTTGCACTACTCAAAAATGACTCTCCTTCTGCTCCCACAGCAAGGTGGGGAAGCCTTTACAAAACTCACTCTCACCATCCCTAGTGTGGTGGAGTGCCAACTGCTATGTCACCCTCCTAATGAATTGGCATTTTAAAAATAAATCTTAAAATGAGTTCTATTTTTTTTTTAATTTTTTTCTTATTTCAATAAGATAACTTAACTAATCAAATGCGAAAGCTAATGATTTGATAATAATTATAATAATAGTGATGAAATTTTAAATTGCACGATGGAATATTAAAATAAAATTTTCACCAAGCAATTATAACAAAATTAAATGCAAGAAAATTAAATTGCAGAAAAATGGAAAAGCACAACAAAAATTTTAATAGTGGTTTGGTCAACCTTGACCAATGTCCAATCCCTAAAGTCCTTCACTCTGGGATTTGCACTACTAAAAAATGACTCTATTTCTGCTCCCACAGCAAGGTGGGGAAGCCTTTACAAAACTCACTCTCACCATCCCTGGTGTGGTGGAGTGCCAGCTGCTATGTCACCCTCCCGGTGATGGCAACAAACCTTCTCATTTTTGTCCCTCTTGGAGAAGACAAAGAACCTTCGAGGACTTTGGCCTAGAAGACCATCCCCCTAGAGAACTCCCACAAGACTAACCTAGGCCATAGGAAAAGCAAGCATGCAGCTAGTTTGGAGAAAATGTGTGTTCCCCTGACACTACTTCTCCCTCACGCACAAACTCACCTTTTCATTCCTCTCATAAGCTCTGAATCTCTTCAAAAATCTCCATCTCACGAGTTCCTTCAGCTGTCACATTCCTCTATCTCTTTTTTTCTTTAAATGAATAACCATTGTATATATAATAGGCTTCAGGAACCCTTAAAAATTCAAATTAGTCATTTTTGTTCATACAGTTCCATCCCAAATTGTATGGTATGATCACTTCAAACTTCAAAATAACTCTCGTCCTGGTATGAAGGAGCATGAATAGACAACACTTTTTTAAAACATAGTACGGTGCTGTACAAATATCAACTAGAATGATCAACTTTATTTCTTTTGTTCATCCGAAATGAATGCTGGGATGACCAAAAATCATCTATGTTCATCTTCTGGTACGATCAATTAAGTTTATGCAGGTTGTCTTATATGATATATTAATCGTACAATATGATTCGTTCAACAATTAAAAATTTATATGGTATGATCTTTGGTATGACCAAAAACCACCTCATTTTATCTTACAGTATGACCAAATTCATATAGTATGATAATCATTCCTTAATTAAACATTGATTTATTTCATTAATTATGGGTATTTTTTTTAACAAGTTTTTAAATCTTCATATAGTACATACAGTATGATGTGTTGAAAGTTTAAATTTTAAAAATTTGTCTAAATTATTCTGCAGGTTAATATTTAGGGTTGAAAATAAATTATATAGTAGGATCCAGATCATATAGTACAATTAGTTCATAGAGGCTAATTTCCAGTTAGCTGTTAAGCCACAGTATATCGTACAGTACAATTTAAAATTGTGTACAATTTAAAATTGTACTGTATAATCTATATAAATATAACTTTTTTTTCTAAAAAAAGTAAACCCTCCCTTCATGTGCGTACATGGTCACTCAATCTACATACATTATTTTACGGCCAGACACAAGAAACAAAAAAATAAATAAAGAAAGTAAAAAATTATATACTCTATATCCTATTCTTCCTTGTCATGAGTCTTCAATTTTTTTGAGCCATCTGTAATATCCGTGAAATGTTAATACTCAAAGATAAGATTAATATTTAATGAAGAATGAAATAATTCAATCAACATTATTTATCATCATCAAAATCACAGATTAGGGATCCTGGATTGCAATACGTTATAGTCAAGATGAGAGGTGGGTGAGAAAGTTTAGGCCAATCCCCTCCTTGGCTCCTCATAGTAGGGATGGTAGTAATTCTAGAAGATGAAGGACCCACAAAATAGTTCTGTAGCCTCTGTTCATCCTAGACGCATTCCGCATTGAAAAAATCTGTCACCTCAGTGTTTCCACTTGCTCTATATTAAGAAAGGTAGGCCAATGATTAAGGTTGTTGTTTAGGATCCAAATATCCCTTAACATATAAATCTGAGTCCCATCCTTAATATGTCATTAAAGGATGGGCCTTAAGGCACGAGCACCATCCAAGATGATTTTCCAAGTAATAGATATCCCACAATTAGCAGCATCCTCATAAATGTTACTTCCATATTAAGTACTATGGATTTGATACAGCAGTGAGAAGGGATCATTTAGAAATTCCCACTCAAACTTTTTTTGAAGCGGCCCAATCCACTGGTTGCACAAGTGCAATCCCAAACCACATTGAATAAGCAAATGGCTCAAATCACTCCAAGCCACATAGTGTATTCCTCTATACTAGGTATCCTTCTACCATAAGAATATTCACACTAAGCACTAAATGGGAGACAATATTCCCTTAGGGACCAGAGTGGGAGTCATTAAGTACATAGGGATAGCCAGCGGAGCTGATTGGATGAGAGTAGCCCTACCAGCAAGGGACAAATCTCTCATGCCCCAAAGGTTAATCCTATCCGAAACATTCATAATAATCTTCTCATAATTAAAGGCAACCTTCATTTGCATCACATGTCGGATCCTCAAATATTCCAGTTACAATACCTTTCTTAAGCTGAATAGTTTGGCAATATTTATATGCTTCTATTTGGGACATCATTTATTGAATATTACAATAGACTTTCCATAATTAATATTCAGACCCATCCAACTGCAAAACATTTCCATGAAATCCTTAATACGATCAGAATTGACCCACAAAACTTCAGCAAAGAAAAGGATATCATCAGCATAAAGCAGGTGGGAAACCCCCTCATAATTGCTCGAGAGCTTGATCATTAATTGTATGCTAGGAAAACATAAAACCTTAGTAAGTAACTCTAAATAAAAAAATTAAAGAGATAACGGGACAATAGAAACCTTTGATATAGCCCGTAATGAGCATAAATCTAATATGATAAGGTACCATTTAGCAAAAGACTATATCTCATCTTTTATATACATTGGAGTACCTAATAAGTGAATAAAGATGGAAAACTCATTGCCTTCATTACCCCTAATAGTTTTTCCCAGGCTATGCTATTATAGGTCAATTTCATATCCAAATTGAGAGCCATCCATCCATCTTTGGAGGGAGCGTGCAAAAATTTGTTCACAATTTCCCAAGCCAATATTCTTTGGTGCCGGTGGCTAGAGAGAATTTTAAGCGTTAGAGAAAGAAAGCTAGAGAGAGACTCTGAAGATTTTCAAGGTTTGTTCATTGGAATTCAAATATTCAATTCCGCAGGTTTTCCATTGAATTGGATGGCATCGGAGGGTCACCGGCCACCTATGGCCAGTGGTCCAGTGGATGTTCGTCGGCTACCTAGC
Organism: Dendrobium nobile; assembly: GCA_022539455.1. Classification (NCBI taxonomy): domain Eukaryota; kingdom Viridiplantae; phylum Streptophyta; class Magnoliopsida; order Asparagales; family Orchidaceae; genus Dendrobium; species Dendrobium nobile. The sequence goes on along the minus strand of CM039729.1, from coordinate 41,797,822 downwards.
GGAGATTCTCACATTCCTGGCAAGGCATTCTCTTCATCTCCATCGGTGTTTGGAGATGGAAAACCTGGATTTGTTGAAGCATCGAAGCATAAGGTCAGAACTTGTATGCTATTGATCATTAATGAGGGAGGATTGTTAACATTGTCTAAGAAAATTCCTGAAGGCATTGGCAAGCGAAAAGAATTGATGGTTGAAGATTCCATTAATTTTCATTTGATGAATGAAAATTTTTTGATTTTGATGAAAAACAGATATGTTTCTCCTTATGGACAGTTGGGTGTTAAAAATAATGGAGAGAATAATTTGAAGATGGAGAAAGCTACTGGCATGAAAGAAGTTGCTGATGAAGATATCAAAGTTAACAATTCAAGTAAGCAAGGGAATAAGTATCCTATAGGAGGTTCTATTGAAGAAACAGCTGCAGGGTATTCTGAAAATGGATTGCTGAATGACTATAATTTAATTAGAGTTCGAGAATGTATTCCGAGAGATTTTGGAATGTGTAAGGAATCTATGAATGAGGATAATAATAGATCGATGCCATCTACCCAGCAAAATGTGTGGAGAAAGAAAGGAAGTATTAAGGTTCATGACCTGGACCTTGAAGATTTTCTATCGAAAGATGGTTCTACTACGAAATTGCATATGGAGAATGAGTTGGAAAACTCTAGGAAGCTTCAAGAATCCATGGTGATCAGAGTTTTTGGAAGAAATGTTCCATTTCCAGTGGTTAGCACTGAACTAAGGAGGCAATGGACTCCCTTTAGGAAGTTTCAACTCACCATGCTTGGATTGGATTGGGTACTTTGCTCTTTCCATGAAAAAGCATCATTGGAAGCTGTTTTTTCTAATGGGCCTTAGTTTGTCAATGGAATGATTATTGGGATGGATAGATGGTCACCTAGTTTATATCCTACTTCCTTAAAAGGTTTATCAACACCTATCTAGATTAGGTTGCCTAACATTCCCTTACAATGTTGGGATGAGATCAACATCTATAGAATTGCTTTGATGATTGGAAATCCTTATATGATTGATGGGAACATATTCCAAGGGAGTTCAGTAGGGTGTGTGTCCGTATCAATTTGGATACACAACTACCTCTTGGAGTTTGGGTGGAAGGTAGCAATGGAAAATTCTTCCAAAGAATTGAGTACAAAATATTACCAAATTTTTGCTTTGCTTGTGGTAAAATTGTTCACTTGAAGAATGGATGCCTAGAGAATGGTTTGAAGGAGGATTCTCTACCGATTGAAGATGGGAAATCTCCTAAATAAATGGAGGCTGGAATATCAAGAATGAAGACCAAGCCAGATGATTTAGCTGCAAACATTACAAAAGATGGTTATGGGCCTTGGTTGCAAGTTAGCTATGGAAAAGGAAGATTAAAAAATAATAGCTTTAAGAAGGCAATCCCACGGGCCAAGGAGCAATGGGTAAAAAAAATGGTAGTAAAGATGCAACTAAACCAAGGCATGAACTTAGAAATGCTGAGAATGAACCATTGGTGAAGGGAACTTGTAGACAAAATGATAAAGTTGAGGAAGCTATTCATGCTGAAATGTTGCTTGTACAAGAGAATCCAGAAATTTTTGATTCAGCCATTACAGTCAATGGTATGGCATCTTTTTCATCTAATATTGCTAATGCTAATAAATTTAATATATTAGATGGGTTGGTGGAAGATAGAGAGATTGTTGTTACTGAGGAAGAAATTGTAAAAGTGGTGGATGAGATGAATTGTTTAGATAAAACTAAAGACAATGTTCTCAAGTCAATTATCCATGAAATGAAGGAAAGCAAAGATTTGAAGGAATGAAGTTCATCTATTGTTAAGAAGAGGGGTTCCAAACAATTGAAAAGCTTGGGGCCTATTAATTTGGTTCCGAGAAGTAGGAGAACAAATGTTGATTGTAAAGATAAGGCGGGAACTTCCTCCCCTCTTATTCTATGAATTCTTCCATTTTATTTTGGAGTTGTAGAGGATCAAGGAAGAGGAGGACTTCTGTATACTTAAAGGAGGTGGTTAAGGAATATGGGGTGTTTTTCATTGGATTATTGGAGACTAAAATTTCTTATTTTGATAGGAAGGATGTAGATCATCTTATTGGGAGTGAATGGGATTTTATTCAAGTTCCTTCAGAAGGCTTATCAGGAGGGATTCTTATGTTATGGAAATCAAAATTTGCTAGATTTGAACTGTTGGAAGCTTCTTCTAAGCTTATTGTTGGAGATTTGGAGGTACCAAATAAAGGAAAATGGTAGATTGCTACTATTTATGGTAGCAATAATTTTTATAAAAGGAGAAATCTTTGGGAGAGCTTGAGAAATTATTCCTCCAAGGAATTGAATATGGTGATAGGAGGTGACTTTAATTGCATTCTATCTAAAGAAGATAAGAGAGGAGGGAAAAGATTTAAATTTTCCCTTGGACCAAAAGAAAAGAAGAATTTTTTATCAAGAAATGATTATCATAAAATCAGTTATGTGGGACCGAAACTCACTTGGTGCTACTACCAAATAGGAGTGGATTGAATTCTTGAGAGGCTTGATAGATGCCTCTTGAACTTGGCTGCTTTGAGCTCATCCAATCGGTTTGTGGTAATGCATTTAGCTCGAGTAGCCTTAGACCATTTTCTAATACTCCTAAATCTCATGAGTAGTCATACTACTAAGAAGGTGTTGAGGTTTGAAGACATATGGGCTTCCAACAAGGCTTCCGCTGCAGCGGTATAAGGCATTTGGAGAAGAAGATGTGAAGGTAACTTTTCTCAAATTTTGAATATAAAGATGAGGAAGACTTTAAAGCCTTTATTCTATTGGAGTAAAGAAAAAATGAAAGGCGAAATCACTTTGAAAGGTGATTTACTAAAACAAATTGAAGAATTACAAATGAAGGATGTAGTTGAAGGATTCCTCACAGATAATGATTGCTGGCTGCTCAAAGTGAAAGTGGAGGAGCTCAATTCTACTCTTGCTAGATTGGAGAGATGGTGGAGACAAAGAGCAAAGGTAAAGTGTATGGTGGAAGGAGATCGAAATTCTAAGTTTTTTCAAATTTTATAGCTAAAATAAAAATTGAAGATAGTGAGATTCCGGAGGATCAGCAAAGTATTGAGAATGTGATGATCATTTTCTTCAAAGGGAAATGGAGAAGTAGAGTATGCATGGAAGAATGGCCTAAACCGTGGAAGTCCCTTGATGATAATGATAGAGTTTATCTGGACAAAGCTTTCACTATGAAGCATTGCTGGTAACAATATCTCCCCAGGTATTGATGGTATTACCTTTTTTTTTTAAAAAGCTTATTGCGAGATTATTAAGATTGACTTTTGGAATGCTAACAATGTTTTTTTGTAGTATGATTATGAATTCAAATTAGAAGGAAACCATTATTGTGCTAATTCCTAATCACTAACCCTTTGGTTCCTACTATCTTTAGACCGATAAGCTTATGTAATATGGTTTATAAAGTAGCGAAAAAAGTTTTATTGAACAGGATGTCTTCTATCTTTCCTAAACTTATCACAGAAGAACAAGCTGTGTTCTTGAAAGGTAGATCTCTTTCAGATCAAGTGCTTATTTCCCAAGAGGTTATGCATAAATTCAGACATTCTCAATCTTCTAAAGGATTGGTTACTTTCAAAATAGAAATGGAGCAGGCCTATGATTCGATGGGGTGGCCTACCTTAACGAAAGCCTTGGAGTATTTTGGGTTTCCTTCCAAATTCTCAAGTCTTATTTTGGAATGTGTTCAAGATTAAAAATTCTCTATCTTAATCAATGGAAATCAATCTAATTGGATAGAAGGGAAGAGTGTGTTTAGACAAGGGTGTCCCTTGTCTCCTTTTCTTTTTATTCTTTGTGCTAAATTGCTTTCAAATGCATTAAAACAAAGAGAAGACACTATTGGAATTCGGTTCTACTTTAAGGGTTCAAGAATTTCCCTTTTGCTGTACGCAGATGATGTAATCATCTTCTCGAAAACAAAAGTAAAGATAGTTAAGGAAGTAAAATCTATGTTGAAAAACTTTTGTGGATGGTCAGGTTTAAGTATCAATTTCAACAAAATTGATACTTATGATTTTTGGTAAGATGGTTAATAGAAAGATGAAGAAGTCTATTGCTCGAATCATGGGGTTCAAGGAATCAAAGGAATGGATTTACCTTCGAATAAAGTTAGCCACTAGAAGACTATCTAAAAAAGACTTCCAATTTATCATTGACAAATCATTAAAGATGACAAACATTTGGGGAGGAAGACGGATTTCATTGGCAGGGAAGATTTTGTTGACTAAAATAATTCTTTTATCATTCACCATCTTTCATTGTACAAACTCTTTGGTGCCTAAGAGTGTGCTTGATGAAGTTGACAAGATATGCAGGAATTTTATTTGGAACAAATCTAATGGTAAAAATGGTATCCACTATGTCAATTGGAATGTCTTGTGCTTACCAATGATTTGTGGAGGAAGAGGGCTTCACTCTTGCTCTAGTATAGTAGGACCCTTAAGAGCTAAATTGGCTTGGAGATACATGGATGAAAAGAAGTCACTTCTGCATAAAGCTCTATATCCGAAATATGAGAATGTACTGGAAGAAGGAGCTACAAGGAGGACGGGATCATCTTCTTGGAAGATCATTGTTGATGAAGGTAAATCTCTTAGACCGATTATTAGATGGAATTTTGTCAATGGAGTAGACATTGATGTTTTTAATGATACATTGATCTTGGACAAGAATATAAACAAATGGCCAACATTTGTAATTCCAAATGATGGTAGCGAATTTTCAGCCTCAAATTTCATCAGTGATGGTAGATGGAATGTGGAAGCAATTAGAAACCATATGGGAAGTTATCTTGCTAACTTAATATCTCAAATTAAGATTAACAATGGAATAACTGAAGACAAGATGGAGTTGATGCATAAGTTGAGTGGAAAATCAATTTCTGCCAGGATAATTGAAAAATTTGCTAATCAAGACGGTAGCAAGCAATATTGGAGCTGGAAAAAAAAAAAGCCAAGTTTAATGAGTATTTTTAATGATGTTATTCCCACTAACAAGCTGCTAGAATATAAAAGATTGCAGAATTGCAGTCTTTGTCTGAGGAATTGTTTAAAACAAGAAGACATAAATTATGTTGCTGCTTGGTGCTTAATGCTGAAAGAAGTTATTCTTCAAATTGGGAAGTGGGGTTTTTATATTCCTGCTTTTTATTCCTTGATGGAGTGCAGCAACTGAATGTCAAAACAATGTTCTTTCATGATCAATTTATATTATAACATGGTATTCTTTACTTGGAAATCTAGGTACAATATGATTCATAATGGTAGAGAAGACTGCTCTTTGAGTATTGGTGCAAATGTTGTGAGCTATTCCTTATTTATGGCTCAAAAATCTATTAATTTCTTGGGTAAATGGGATGCTAATCAGTCGTCAAGGCTGTCAAACATTCATTGGTATCCCCCTCCACCCGATTGGCTAAAGGTCAATGTGGATGCATTCTTACTACCTTCTTATAAAGCTGGAATAGGAGGGGTAGTACTTGATCATTAAGGTAGATTTCTCTTCGCTTTTGGTAAATTGTATGTTAATTGGGATATTTCTACTTTGGAGCTTCTTGCTACTCAATCAATCAAGTTAGTGATCAAGGATTGGATGTTTAAGTATAAGGGTATTATAATTGAAGGAGACAGTGCTAATGTGATAAGGTTCTTGCAAAATTCAAAACCAAAAGGGAACCACAAGGTCTGGTAATATTCTTCTATTTGATGGGTTTGATCAAGTTGTTTTTAATTGTGTTGATAGAAGATGTAATAAGTTAGCAAATTTATGTGCTAACTATGGGATTATGAGTTATTTTGTTTGGGAAGATGTCACCAAGGATAAGGTTCATCCTCTCTTTTTGTCTATATTAAAGGAGGAATCTAGCATTGTGTGTCCTTAGTTCGTTCCTTTTTCATTTTTAATGCAATCTGTAGTGTGAAATGGATCTCTCCAAGACAAAGCCCATTGTTCTTCCCCTATAATCTCCATTAACATTGGTTTTAGCCTATTAACAAGTACCTTGACCACCACCTTATAGAAAGCTTGGCAAAGGCTAATTGGTCAGAACATAGCCGGCATGTTAACATTCTCCTTCTAAGGCACCAAGATAACTAGCATATCTTTCCTATCATCTTGCATGGAATTTGAAGAAAAGAAGTATCCAATAGTAATTAGAACATCCTTCTTTCTAATATTCTAGTAAAATTTTAAATGGAGGAAGTAAAACTATCAATTATTGGAGCTTGGATGTTTCCCATAGTGAAAAAAGGTTTTTGAATCTCCAACTCAGTGACATCCACCTACAACGCTGAAATAAACTTGGGAGGAACATGCTGATCAACATAAATCTCTAGCTAGTTTTTATGGTCAACTCTCCTTTTCCTCTATCTTGACTTAAAGAAGATCCAAAATTTATCATGAACGAATTTTGGTTCCTTTGAGATTACCCCATCTTAGCTTTATACCTAAAAAATCTAGTTGGTGCTCTACCGATCAGATGCCACCACCTGAAATAAGCCAGAATTACCATCCCCTTATTAATCCATCTAACATTAGCACGCTGCCAACACCATGTAGATATTCTAGAAAGGGTTGAATTAAGCTCCACTGCAGCACCACATCATTCCTTTTGTTGGTCATCATTCAGTCCTGCAGTAGAATATTTAATAGCCTGAAGCTCCCCAAGACGAGCCTCTAAACTTCTTTCCCCATATCTTATATGATTATGAAGGAAATAGTTACTCCCCCATAATAATGTCGTCATCCATAGCACTTATAGTCTAGTAAGAGCTCCTCAAAGTTAACAAGGAGTGTGCAAATCCTTGCATGCATAAACTAGCAAAACGTTACACAAAGGCATATTAGGAATGTACATCATACCAATTACACATTGATTTGATGAAACATTAACTTCTAAGTGGGTGACATTATGTCCCCAGAGCACTAAAAATCCCCCAGATTTACCTACAGCTGGGTGATAAAGAAACTCCCAATCATTCCCAATGAGCTTATTAACCTCACTTCTACCAAAACATTCCATTTTTGTCTCAATCAACCCAATAAAAACCACCAATAAGGTTCCTCATGTTGTTGCCTATAGATTTTGCAAGCCCGTCTATAATTCCAAAAAAGTAAGGATGTCATTATTCTAAATAAGGAGAAGTCCCCCCCCCCCCCCCCCCCCCCCCGGCCGCTGCTAAGCTCCGCTTCAGCCTCTTTCTTCCATTTCCTGGGTAGCTGCTTGATTGGCCTTAACTATATTAGTTATTTGTCAAGTGAGTTGTAGAAATCTGGCTCTTATCCTCCATTTTCTTAGGTAGTTTGATACCCACTTTGAGAAGGAGTTGAGTAATACCATGTCGAGACACCTTTTGGGATGGTTTAAACTTACAATCAGGTACTCCAATATTGGGTTGACTAACCCTGGCATGGTCCACTTACTTTGATGGGGCCAGAGGTTGCTGAGCAATCTCCCCATCCACCTTGCATAATCACAGTCGGTTTACTCATCTCCTCCTTGGGGGGACTTGAATCTAAGGACCCAGATGGTCGTCCTCCTTCTGAGTAGATATCCCACTATTGAGTCCATTAAAGTCCTCATCCATAGGTTATATACTCTCCATGATGGTCTTATCCCTCTTGTTACCCCTCTTGGGTTTTCTCCTAGAGGAGCTAGCAAATAATTCCTTTGGTCGGAACATCCTCACTATTGTCATTGCTAAGCAGGTTACTAGACTTCCTTATAAAACCTACCCCACACCCCCCCCCCCCCACCCCTAATTAGGAATTGTTCTTTCTTGTGTCCAATTTTCCCGCAGCACAGCACAAAAGGCCAATTCCTTTATATCCATTCTTTAAAAAAACCTTCTACCTCGTCCATTGATCAAAATACTTACTTGGAGTTTCTTAGTGAAGTCCAACTTTACACTTACATGAGAAAATTCCCTTCTCCCCTAAGTGTCGATTTGAGCATCGATCCACAGTGGCATCTCGATCCTTGACACAGTACTTTTAATTTTTTGCACATCCCAATATTACAAGGGTATGTAAGGAAGGAGAATCTAAACAAGTAAAGACATTACATCCATTGAATCTAGAGAAAGGCTTTGCGACCACCTGCCCAATCCCACAATGCTTCCATCGATGAACCATGGACCACCACTTAGAACAGTATTGCGTGCCTCCACTATAGCAAAGATGTAGACAAAACACTCCTGCCCAAAGGTAGAGAGCTAGAACTCAAAAAACCTCTTCCATTGGTGCTGGATCTGTGAGTTTAATAGGAAATAAGGAAATCTCTTGCTGAGGATGTTACCTACCACCACTCTATCTAAGCAGATAAAGGTTCTCCTTAATAGCTTCAAGCTGGAGGTCCACCGTGTCCCCATCCCTCAAGTTGGCAGAGACATCAAATGTTTGCATAATGCGAATGTGTTCTAGCTTCCTCGAAGCACTCATTAGCTATACAGGAGGCTTTGGCATCTGCCTCTTTTTATACTCATTTAATTCCCTACATAACTTTGTTTTATTCCCCGTAGAGGCATTTCCCCAAGTACTAGGAGTACAATCCTGAGAAGATTCCATACTGTAAGTATTCAAGCTATCCTGGTTCACACCTATAACTAGGTTACCCTATAAATTACATGCCATGGCTCTAATATACCAATCCATAGCCTCTCTTTCAGACTCCATCTCTTCTCAAGCATAAGGCACATCATGAACCTCCATGGAGGTGTTAGCCGGACCATCTCCAGTGTCTAATATGGTCGCTTCAGCCATAGGTGTTGTGACAGCATGGCTGGATTTTACCTCATTAATCTCCATAGCTGAATACCCATAAGAAAACAATGGGTTAAAGCATATATTAACCCCCATCTTATACTTCAGTTGAACAATAGCCGGCGAAAAACCATCCACTTTCCTCCCACCCCATAGATTTGCCAAGATCATTGTGGCTCTTGCTCAGTCCTAGCACCTTGTAGGACTCTCCACTACTAGAATTCTCCTCCTGCAACTAGTCGGATGTCCGTTCAGCCACCATCTTATGCGTGGCAGGGCCCTTGCCCTTTTTTTTACCCATCGAAGGTTTACTAAGTGAAAACTCCCCACCATTCTTAGCACCGCCCAAACCTCCGTTGGAATGATTGCAATCCATGTCACTACCTCCCACTGCTCAATCAGCTCCACATCCACCGGGGAGGAGACATTCAATCCTCCCTGCCATGCCCAGGCCTTCTCTCTCTAAGTACACTCTAGTGAGAGAAATAAATAATGAGAAATGAAAGAGCCTACCCCCAAAGTTTTTGTGTTCCTTAAAATTTTACATATATTACATTCAACTATAAATATCTAATATAATCAAGTGTAAAAAAAATGGGCCCAATGGCCATTAGAAAAAAAAAGGTAACTACTATCCTCCTCAAAAATAGATTAAACTTCTTGAGGGATACCAACTAAACTGACTATGAATGGCCCTTTTGGAAAAAATTTTGCTGCTCTGTTCAGTCTTCTATAAATAATTACAAATATGACTAAGTAAGAGCTTGATCCCATAAAACTTGTCACTTTCCTGCAGCTGTACACTCCATTCTTCATGATGCATTAACTTTTGTATGTATTGGATGGTACTTACATTATCCCCCTCTATTATTTCCCTCTTTACTTCAAACATCCACTCAAAAATTTTGTCAATGTGCATCATAGCCATAAGTTCCACATATGTGCTACCCAAATGAGGAATGTCCCAAACAACAACTACCAATAGTTTCCCTTCATTATATTTGAGTAACTAGACCAATGCCACCAGCATTTGATTACAAAAGAGCCCCATTAACAATAATATTCAGCCAATTTGAAGTCGGGGTCACTAAAAGAGGGGAGACGACAATCTAATTGATTGACCAATTCCAAGTGCTTTAGGTGGGATGAGAAAATGTCCTGATTCAAAGCTTCCAAGATGCTAGTACTTATCACCGTTGGGGTACAAGATGACCCTGCATACTTTGTTGTATTCCTATTTCTCCAACACTAATACATTGTGTCGTAGGAATTTTTTTTGAATTTCAAAGCTAAGTCCATTGAGTTTGCACACAACATAGAATTTACAAAATTAGAAAGGAAATCTAAGAGGATTGCTCGACTCTTTCACTCCACCAGTTATGTTAGGGGTGAAATGTTAATGCCCCAGATTTTGTTCAAGGGACACAAATCAAGATTTTAAAATTGAGGGATTTTGTATAAATTGTGGAACTTAGCATGCTTAACACTTGTTTGAGCATACGATTTTGCAATATATATAGGAGAATTTGGCTTTATTCTTTCTTTCTATTAATTAACTTGGAGGCAAAATGTAAAAGCCCAACTTATATAGAGGTTTCCTACACTTAACTCTCTTTTAACATGTCTTAATTGATGTTGGCCGCACTCACCCAAGGAAGAAATGGGTAGAGGGATAAACAAAAAGAAAGGTAGTCAAAACAATCGATGCAATAAAATTTATACTGCTATTAAAGATGAAGTATGAGATTATTCCCTAGTGGAATCACCATTTTTTATTTGATTTAAAAAAGGGGTTATTTTGAAAAATATTAATTTTCTTTGGGAAAGTTTAATTTCTATAATTATAGTTCTAAAATTGAACACATCATTATGAATGAAATATCGCCTCAGGAGGTGAACATAACAATTTATAATGGGTTCACATTATAAAACTTTTAAATCATTCTGATTTTCTTAGACAATTCGAGGGAAGAATTATATATGATCTTGAAGAGTCAAAATGAAATTTGAGTAAGTGTTTGAATATGATAATTTGGATAAGTGATAATTAATTTCATAATCAAAATCACAATAGTAATTGATATATCTCTTCGACGAAAGAAGATATCAATCACTATTGATCATTTGAGAATGAATTTCCCAAAGAAGATTAATTAAAGTTTTGAAAATTTGATTTTTGAAAAATTAGAACTAGGTTTCTAAATCTTTTTCGAGTGCATGCAATCATAGCTAATTACAACAGAGGAAACTGGAGTTTCCTATGAATAATCTCAATTAAAAAAGTGATAAAATTTTTATTTAATATTTTAAAGAATGATGTCAAAGGAGGTACGGATTATAATTTTCATTCAGGAATAAATAAAATTTATACACTTATTTATGGAGTTAAGGAGGAAGGGTTAGAGGTACCTGGGATTAAAAAATAATTCATAAGTGTTTGGCTTGAATTTGATTGAAAGACATTTTAGTTTGAATGTTTAATTTTATTAGAATGTTGGGAATAGATTCCCGGATGTTGAGGTCTTATAGCTTGAGCCTGCCTTCTAACCTAAGTTTAAATTAGGTATTGAAAATTAGTGATCTAAACCAAAGTAATGTAATGCAGGATCTGGACTTAACAAAGCCTAGATTGGGGAGCCAGCTAAACCACCTAATCACTTCAAAACTATGAACCCAGTCTTTTATGAAAGAGTGGGTAAAGACATTAATTACATTGAGTTTAAGGAAAGCAGGAAAGGCATTTAAAGCATATCATAAGTGTCCATTTTGAGTTATGTTGGGTATTGATGCATAAATGCAATTAAGTTTTATACATATTTTAATTCATTTATAAAGAGATGCATGCTAGTTGACTCAATTGAATGCTTAAATCAAATATGAAGTAGTTTTTGAAAAAGGATTAAAATAGATTTTATCCTAAATTGCATAGATTCTCCTTCACAGATATGCACCCTCATAGGCCAAGTTGCCTCCAAAAACATGTAGGCGGGGGGTGCCTAACACGGTTGAGAAAGTCAAAATATGGATACATGAAAGACTCTCGGCCGTCCCTTGCTTACTTCTTAAAGAGTTTGACTTTTTATTTGAGCTTAAATATTTTAATCTTAAATTTTTAGTAGAAATTATTTTTAAACGTACCCTCACGAGCCTCTAATTAAATTCCAGGCTAAAACAAAGATTGACATGCAAGCGCCAAAGAAACCACCACAAGTAGGCAGTCCTAATCATAAGCAAAACACATCAATCAATCTATAAATTAAATTAATTAAATAAATTCAAAGTCTATGTGTCAAGTGCAACTTAATATTATAAACTAGGTCTACATAAAAGTAAAGTGGTCGAGTGCCATTAACAATAACTTGGATTCTACTCCTAAGATACAAGTGACTTTGAGAATGGGATTCTTCTCATTATCAACTTCTTCTTCCTTCTGTAGGGTTCCTTGGATAATCGAGTATGGATATCAAAATGGAAAGAGACTCCCCCTCGAGTGGGGTGTTATCTTTTCTTTTTTGAAAATTTGAAGTCATCCTAGTTTGGATCACCAAATGGAAAGGGGCTTTCCCCTAAGAGATTTTGTTTCCTCTTGGATTCTAAATTATATGTTTGACCCCATTCACAAATTGACACTTTGACAATTATAACTCAATTAAAATTAAATTAAATTTGAAAACTAAAATCTAGACTATAATAACCTGCAACGTTATCCTAATAAATCAACAGTTAATTTGACATCCCAAGTAATTATATATATTAATAATTTAAATGCTCAAATTCATAGCCACACTTGGCCATGCTCTCTTAATTTTTAAAGGGGGACTTAAGCATTCTAAAGCACATATAAGAAACATCATTAATTTTGAAGCTTGATTTTATTTTGCCCGCTTTAGTTTTTATTCCCTGTATGAGCATGGCCACATGTATAAGATTGAATTAGTATAAATCACCCCTATCCTAAGGGTAATATATTTCACAATCAAACATATCATAGATTAAATAAAATTAAGTAAACAATCACATAAACATTAATAACTAGCATGTAGTGAAAACCATAAAAAATCTGGCACACATCATAAACGTAAACACCAACCTAGCCTAAGACTAGAGTTGATTGTCCTAGCAAACCATCTAAATTTTGTGAATGAGGCTGTATAATTTGGATTTGTCCTATGCATGGAAATTATTTAAAGTTGTTTAATATTCTTGTTGGCTGAACGGATTAAGGGAATATTAAATTAAAGTTTAAATCTTAATGGCTTAAGATAAATTGTAAAAGGTTGGGTGATTAATACCTTTGTTAAGATAGGGCCATGATTTTTATTTCACATTCGTTGGGGAAAAGTCAATGGCCTCGTAGGCCCAAGTTACCTAGTAGTAATAAGTATAATTAATTGAATTAGATTGATTAAAGTTTAAAGTTTGATAAATTTTAATTAAAATTCACTGATTACTATTTTTAAAGTTAGATTAAGGTTTTATAAATTTTTAATTTAATGTAATTTTTTGAATTATTTAATGCATTTAATTTAAAGGGTCTAAATTTGACTTTTTGATTAACCTTCAATTATAAATTTTTTGTATTTTTATAAAAAAATAGACCATAAGATGATCAGTTAGATTATAAGTTTGTTAGATTTAGATTTTTCTCTATTTAGGTATGTAAGTTTGAAGTTTTTACTTGATTTTGACTTAAATTTGACAACATTGCTCACATTTTGACTTTTACTATTTTTTTTAAAGTTTGATATTTTTAATAAATATTAAATTTTATTTTAAGTTGAATGCTATTGATTTTGACTAATTTAAAATGTTTTAGAATTAATTATGATTTTTTAATTTTTGATGTATTTATTGTATTATTTAACTGATTTAATTAAGGGGCTTTTTAGTGATTTGATATCAAATTAAATCTAAACTTCTTGAAATCACCTCCAAAGATCATAAGAGATTTATTATGGAGGGATTTTCATGTGTTCGATAATTTTTTTGGAAATTTTAATTATTATTCAATTTTTAAATTAATTAAATATTTATTTGGAATTAAAATTAAATTAAGCCTAATTCTAAAATCAAATCAAAATGGCTTTTAATTTTCTTAAGTTGTAAATTGAATTCTGGTAAATTTGAGATGTTTTACACATTTTTTTAATTTAAATTTGATTTATTAAAATTTTTAATACTTAATTAAATGATTAATTAATTAAATATCTAAATGGTTTTTAAATTCAAAGAATATTTTTTTATGGTCTGTATGTGTCACTAAGTTTAAGTGAGTCAAATTTCATGTAAATAGAAAGTGAATACAAATTTCTAAAAATAATATAAATTTTTTAGACAAAGGTCCTTAATTATTATCCTTAATGATGTCACTATGTTAAGTAGGTTTGAATCAAAGTTCTACTAACCCTTGGACATAACTTGTGATTGTAGATACACAATCACAATCATCTCCTAAATTTATGAGAGCCTAACTTAAGTGCAAGTGTGTGCACCCTAAGCATTCAAATTAAAATACAACTCAATAAATTAAAAGATTAATCAATAAGCAATTAGCAAATTAATTATTTATTAATTGATCCCCACTCCCATTAATTCTATTCAAGAATGCTTAATTTGGGTTTAAAATTTCAAGGGATCTCTCAAATGTTAAAAATTTAACATATATATAATTTAAAATAAAATTTTAAAATATGTATATACATACATATATATATATATATATATATATATATATATATATATATATATATATATATATATATATATATATATATATATATATACACACACACACACTTAAATAAATAATATAAATCTTGAAATTAAATATTTAAAATTTTATTAAAAAAGTTTGAATACACTTTGAGAGATCCTGTAAATTATTTAAAAAAATTAAAAAATAATAAATATATTTTTTGGATTTTATTTAAAAATATTTAAAATTATTAAATCTTTGATATATTATTTATATTTTTTGATTTTATTTGAATTTGTTTTGAATTCATAAAGTATAGGATTAATTAAATTAATTAAATTAATTAAAAACAAATTAATATATAAGATAGTTCTTAAATTAAATTAAATTATATATTAAATATTTTTTAAATTTTAAATTTATTTCAAATAATTTTATTTAATTTTTCAAAATTATTTTAACTTAATTTTAATCTACTATTAACTAAATATTTAATTAATATAAATTATTTAAATCATATTAGGTATTTTGACTTAAACTTTAATCTTTAAATATTAAAAATAAGTTTAAAAACTTAATTAAAATATTTCAAAAAATTTCCAAATTTAAAAAAATTAATTCAAAATTAACTTTGAATATTAATTTTAATTTAAATTAAATATTAAAATATGGAAATTAATTAAATTATTTAAGGAATATATTTAAAATCTTAATTAAATTTTCATGTAAAATAATTTAAATGATTTCAGCAATTATTGAAAATATTTATTTATTTTTAATAAAATTGGAATATTTTAGAATATTTAAACTAATATTTATTAATTATTAACTAAATATATTATTTAAAATATTTAGATTAGATATCTTAACTTAAATTAAATTTTAAATTAAAAATATTTTAAATATATATGTATAGAAATTTAAATTTAATAAAATAATTTAATTTTTAATTCATTATTAAGTTAAAATATGAAATAATTATTAAATAATATAATTTAGATTATATGTAATGTTTTAAATAATAATTAATTTTAATTTAAAGTATTTAATTTTCTAAAAATAATATTATATAATATATTAAAAATTTTTAATTTAATTGTTTTGGAGTTGAAACAAAAGCTGAGAGGGGATGGAAGGAGTCATGATGGTGAGAGAATTCTAGGTCAAAGAATATGAGCTCCTAAGTCTCTTTGGTCATTGAAATCTCCTCATGCCAAAGGGAAGGTCTAGATCGACTTGGCCTCTTATCAGATGCTTGCCAAGTGACTTGGAGCTATTAGAATGGTAGGGGAATAAATGAGAAAAGAACTATGACTTAGAAAGGTGCCTTGTCTTTTAAAGAATATGTGGCCATGTGGCATTGGGTTAAGCTCTAATCCAAGGCTTAAGACCAGCTTAGGAACATTCCAGAAAATGTTTAAAGTTGTTAGAGTGGTTAGGATTAGAATGGAAAGGATTAGGAATAGTGCTTTGACCATTTAAGAAGCCCTTTAACCACTCATTGACTATTTGACCAGTCAATAGGCTAAGGTGGCTGAGGTGGCAGTGATGAGCCTTTGAGGAGCTGATTTGGAAGAAATACGAAGGCATGGGTTGGAAGTTCTATTTAAGCTTAGAGTTTAATAGGTTTTGACCAAATATGTTAAGTTGACTAGGTCAACTTCATTTGAGCTTGGTTAATAAAAGACTAGGGCACACCTAGATAATGAATTGGAGTTAGTTTAAAGCTTGATATAAGTTGAATATGATGGATTGATCATGGTTTGTCCATGGCTTGAGGTTTCATAATGGTTAAGGGTTTAATCATGATTTAGATTTGACCATGTTAAATCCACATAATTTGGATCAAGAAGGGTTTAGAGATGTTTAAGTCATGCATTTGAAAGACTTTGAAGGTTTAATGGGATTTGAATGGCTTGATTTCATGTAAGGTCTTAAGGGTTGATTTGGTCAGCCATGTTGACCCAAGGACTGGGTCTCAGCTCAAAAGATTTGAAATGGTATTTGGAGACTAATGGAGGTAATCCCAAGGTCTCGAGGGTTCAATTTGGTCAAATGACTATTGGAACCCTAAATGGCCTATTAGGTCAACCTAAATTTACTTGGTTAACTAGGTTGATTCAGGGTCTGGGTTTGGATCCAACAAGTGTGATTTAATATTTGAAACTTGCTAAAAGTAGTTCCATACAATTTGGAGGTCATTTGGTTTGAAATGGGTATTCAAACCTTCAAGGGGTATTTCGGCCTAAAGGTGTTGATCTGGTCAACCATGATTGACCAAGGTCAGGGCTTGAGTCCATTACACTCTTAATGGTGTTTAGGATGCATTGGGAGAGGTTTTAGAGTTTGATTTGATTGGGCCATATTGAAGTTTGGAGAAAACACTAAAATTGCCCTTAAGGGGTATTTTGGTCATTTTGACCCCTGGTCAACTGGCTATAAAAGTAGGTCCACCAAAATGTAGTTTGAAATTTAATAAGTCATAATCAAGGGTTTGGAAGTAATTGGGGGCTCTGAAAAGGTTCTAAGTTCAAAATGCACTGTGTGGTAAGTTTAGTGGCATAGGCCGTAAATATTTGAAAGTTTTATAGCCTTTGGAAACTCATTCAATTTATGATGCTAGAGACCTAAAAATGGGTTCATATTTGGAGGGTCGCCTCTAGAGGCATGTCCTATAAATGTAAAATTGAAAAAATATAAATTAGATGATATTTTATTTGAGTTTGAAAGGTTTGAAATTTCCTTAGAAAGTGATTTAGGATAAGGCCCCTTAGCCTTTAATTTGGCCAAGAATTTCTGGATTTAATTTGGAATTTTGATTTGGTTACTTGAATTTAGATTACCCTCATTACTCATAATCATATGGTTGATTATGAATGATATGATAGGATTAAAGTTTAATCATAGGATAAATTAACTGAAGTTTGAGTTGGAGAATGAATTGCCTAGGAGTCATGACATGTTTAAAGCTTGAGTGGGTTTAAAGTTTGGGTTTGATTTGAATATGGATTTATCCGGATTCTAGATTGGTCTGGGATTTAGATTTGTATGGGATATAGCTCGATCTAAGATAAAAATTGATCATAAGGTATGGATTAATCTAAGGTCTAGGTAGATCCTAGGGCATAAGAAGATCATGGGATTTGGAGTCTGAAAGAATCCTAAGATCTGGCAAGGTCCTAGGGTCTTGAGTCTAGAGAAATCCTAGGGTCTACATAGATCCTAGGTCTAGAGTTTAGATGAATCCTAGGGTCTTGATTCTAGCAGGATCTTAAAGTCTTGATTAGTTTGGAGGCTAGATTAATCTAGGGTCAAGATTGATTTAAAGCCTGAGAAAAGTCTTAGTGACTCATACAAAAATAAGGTCAACATGAATTTAGAAGGAAATTCCATATGACTAAGCACCAACGCAAGTGCATGCCAGCTCATTTTATCATAAGGTTCTTTCATGTCTAACTTTAATTCCATAAAGCCACTATAAGAGGTAGAAATTATTAATCATTTCCTTGCAAAGTAGGCCATGACTTGATATAAATCGTCCAAGTAAGAATGTAGCTTATTCAACTGCAATATTTTTAGGAAGGAGCCCTTCGACTCAATTATTTTTTTTAAAGATGCATATAGCATTGAATTAAAAAAAAAAAAAACTATTACAAACTAAACTATTTAAGCATTCCTTTGAAAGAGAAAGGAAGCCATTTATCTGAATTAATTTAAGCATATAAAAGAAACTCAAAAAATAGGAAAAATCATAATGAAAGTAGGATCCTCTACTAGTCATTTTAAACCAATTGGGGTGGAGGGGATACCAATGATTAAACAACCCAAAAGGTTGATTAGTACCCCAGAATTGTTGATTAGGTAAAAAATAAAAAATAGATCGATGCCTAGTTTCCATTGATCTAAATCCCTTTTCCAAATTCCAACTATAGCCTAAACTAAAACTAGAGAAAATAAGAAAACTAAATACATAACAGAAATTTAATAAAAACCAGTAATCATTTGCTGAGAAGAAAACTTAAATCTTCAACTCTTCATCCATTTTGTTTTTCACAATCTTCAACTTCTTTATCAAATCCACAATCTAACCATGGATTCCTTTAGACGATTCAATGAGCATTTCCTGAAACACATGATGAAGTGTGTGAAAGTTCGTTAGGGATGTTAAGCCCTATGAACTTAGTCCCAAGCTAACCAAGAGGGGGGGGGGGTGAATTGGTATTTTAAAATTTCTTTTAACAAAGAATAAAAATCATAAACCAAAATCACGCCACAAAAAATAAATGCGGAATTAAAAGTGTGGAAGCAAGAAAACAAGAACACAGAAATTTATAGTGGTTCGGTCAACTCGACCTACGTCCACTCCTTGGAGCCACCCTCCAAGTATTGCACTAAAAAACATGACTCTCCTTTAGCCCCCACGGCTAGGCAGAGAAGCCCTCACAAGAACCTCCTTTTTGCCACCCTGGCAAGGCAAAGAACCTATCTCCTTTTGCTTCCCCCTGAAGCTGGCAGAGAACCTCAACAAAAAGCTAACTCCTTACCTCTACCGACCCTTCCACGGATGAGAAACTCTAGACGAAGAAGAAGCAGAGAAATCCTTGAAGCAACCCTTGTGAATCCCCTCACAAGCTCCCCCTCACAAGATCCTCTCTCTCTCCCTCTCTCTCTTTCTCTCCTCAAGGCCTTCTCAGGTCAAGGCAACAGCCTAAGGTTTTTCAAAATATTGAACAAGAGCTCTTAAATAGAAGAGCTTCAAAGGAGCTCATTAATTTTAAATTGCCGACAATATCATCCAGGCCGATCTAGACATCGGCCTGGCCGATCAGTACAAATCTCAGAACATCGGCCTGATCATTGCCTTGTTCAGTACAAATCTCACGATCGTCCAGGCCAATTAGTTTAATTCAGAGGAAAATCATCCTAAGCATCGCCCTATTTTCATGCTGGTCGATCCCGATCGTCCAGGAGTGACCAAGGATATTGAATATATCATCCTGACCGTTCCTACGATCTTCCAGGACGATGTGATCATATCAATCATCCTTAATTACTTCCCGAATTTGTTTGTTCAATTAAGGCATAATTGTGAATATCGTCCAGGCCGATCAATGATCGTCCGGGCCAATAATATAAAAATATAGTATACCTTATCTGTCTATGGCGGCAACTTCTTTCTGTTTTGAGCTTATCGTCCTGGCCGATACACGTATCGTCTAGGACGATATGTTAATGTTGGCTGCCTTAATTAAGAATCCTTAATTAGACTTTCTTTTTTAAGCCTGATCATCCAGGATGATGTAAATATCGTCCAGGCCGATATGAGTAAAAATAGAAATTTTAAGTCTCTCAAGTGTGTGTGTGTAGGGTTACTTAGCATCAGTCTCTTTGACTATTACAAGTAGACTCAAGAAGAAAAAAAAGCAAAGTACGAACTGACTCAACCCTAAACCTACGTAATCCTGAACTGGCTCCGTTTGTTGGTTCGATCCTTGATTCCTGAAAAATTAGAAAAAACAGGCAGTCCAAGTGTTTGTCAATCATCAAAACATAAGCCATGAAAATAGATTTGCAACAATCTCCCTCTTTTTGATGATGGCAAACACAAGTAGGAAGAACTAAAAAAGTTCATTAAAAATTCAAAGTTACATAACCTTTTTCCTACCACAACCTACTCCCCCTTTTGTCATCACAAAAAGAGGGTCCAGATACACAAAAGAAAACAACACAATAGAGACAAAAAAAACAGACTAGAAAGCAACCTACCGAAAATAGGAAACAAACAACAGAAAACACGGACATGAAAAATGAGGGGCCCCTATCATCGGATGGAGGTGGTGGAGGTGGCTGCTGAAAGTAGCTGGCAAGTGAAGTAAACTAAGCATTGAAGCAGGCGATGTCCTGGTCATGCTGCTGCTGCTGGTGTGTCATGTAACTGTCAAAGCATGCTAAGTCCTCCGCGCGATTCTGCTCGTAGCGGGCAATATCCTCAGAATGTTGCTGCTCCTGTGCAGCAACGTAAGCATCAAAGCGGGTCTCCCAATGATCAAACCTCTCTATCAACTGATCAACCGATGAGTGCTGGTGGAGAGGAATAGGACTTGGAACGGGAGTGGGAGCGGGAGCCTCCTCCTCTCCATCCCCCCGAGGTTCCCCATCTCCTGGGTGGAGACGAGTACTATGAAGGATAGTGAAAGAATTATTTGAGTAGCAAGGAGGCTGAAGGTCGTGATGTCCCGAATATTGAAGATTGTATTTGGTCTCAAGGACATAGGCAATGATGTGTCCTAAGGCTAGATTGGGTTTCCTTTTATGACCTGGCTTGCGAATTGTGGTTAAATGATCAATGTAGCGAAAGAGTAGATCAGTGGCATTGAATTCTCTCCGGGCCAAAATGAAAAAGGTAGTCAAGGAAAGTAGAGGAGTGATGTGGATATGTTCCCCTGCTTTTGGAATTATGGAGGTGCGAAGGACATGTTGGATTGTCCTAGCATCTTTGACTAAAGAGCTAGTCTCTCCAACATGAAAGGGTGTGTTGGTTTGGCGAAGGAAATGGTTTGCCGTGGACAAATCAAAATCAGGATCAGTAATGATTATGTGCAGCTTATCCCCGGTGGTGGATAGCTGTAGAAGCTCCGCACAGTCCTGATATGTGATCTCGACTGGGCGTCGACTCACATAGGAGGTCAGGGCTGTGAAAGTGGAATTTATGCGAAGATTTGCATAAAATTCTAGCATGAGTTCAGAAGAAAAAGGGACAGCAAGGGTGAGAATGAAACAAAGAGAAGTGTGGGCAAAAAGATCCATTACCGGATACGAGAGGTATGCAGGATTGATTGTTCGGGAAAGGGTAATGCCACACTCTTTGTAGCGACGGTAGGCAGCCAGATCCTCTGCCTCCCTGAATCAAGGGTCCAGAGTGACCCTCGAGGAACTTTCAGAAGCCTGTCGAACTCGTTTCCCACCAGCCATAGAAGGAGTTAGCAAGAAAACAAAAGAGGAGAAGGGATGAGAAGTGAAAAACTATGGCTGGAACGGCCAGAATTTAAAGAAACGGCCATATCGTCCTGGTCGATCGCAGAATCGTTCAGGCCGATATGGTACAATAATTGCGTACAGGCCGATTGGTCAAAAAGGCGGTCCGATCGTTCGGGCCGATCAGATATCAACCAGGATGATTAGACACAGACGATCGTCCCGAGGAGTCAGGCCGGATGACTGTTGAAAAAGTAGATCGTCTGGGCCGATTAGGTGGATTGTCCAGGACGATGAATAATAATTGATCGTACCGGCCGAAGTTAATACATTTTAAATCTCTGCCACGTGTATCATCCAGGATGAATAGTGGATCGGCCCCGCCGATTGTCCAATAATGGATCGTTCGGGGCCGAATTTTATGATTTTAAATGAGGGACACGTAGTTCGTCCAGGATGATCAAGTGTATCGGCCAGGACGATGTTCTTAAAATTCATCGGCCATGCCAAAAGAGTTATCAGCCAAGACAATCAATATGATTGCAATAGAGTTCGATCAGATCGTCCAGGACGATATAGGATCATCCAGGACGATGAGTTATAGTAAGCACAGAAAAGATCAGCAGGTGGAATTTTGAAGAGAGTTTGCCCTATCGTCCAGGACGGTAAAAGTATCGGCCAGGACGATGTGACTAGAATTTGAAGAACAATGAAGGATGGTGATGATCAAAAGCCCTCAAAAAATAAAACAAAAGAAAAGCAAAAAAAAAGAAAAAGAACAGTAGTAAAAACCTAAACAAATGAAAGAAAAATATTTTATTTTTAATTTTTCTATTTTTTTTTTTGGCAAAGCATTTCAAATGATAAAATCTCAAATAGTCTTAAACTTTAGAGTTCCAAGAGATCGAGTTTAACAAATTCCAATCAGAAGAAGGTAGAACATCCGATTCTGTTAACCCTAGATCGGACATCCTTCAGGGTACAAAAAATTCTTTTGGAAAATAGAGGCCTAACTCAGAATAACTAAATAGGATAAAAAGAAGATCCATTCAAAACTTGTTTACAAAGAATATATCTCATGATTAATACAACAAAGTAATTTGTCTCAATCATGAAAATTGAAATCATGTCTTTGAAAGCATCACATAATCAATGAGTTCTCTAAGTTTTAAGAGTTTTAGAAAAGAGAGGTTAGCTTGCATTTAGTGGGCTCATTTTATGCCTCTTGTCACTTTGATTGGCTCTTTGAGCATCTTTTGATTCTTTGATTTTTGTGTATATAGCTTTCTTTTCAATTTGGCTTCATTGGCCTCTTTTCTTTTTTAATTCTTGCAAGCTAGAAACTATTTAATATATCCTTAAAAAAACTTAGTTGTGAGTATATCCTCCAAATATTAGAGAATAGGAACTCTCTCTCTAACATAGGGAAGAACAATCCACAACACAAAATCAAAGTTATGTGACAAATGCAATGACAAGATTTCAAAAAACTTGAAAGATATATAAGAACTTTGGTTATTATGCATAAGATAAATTAATGTAGCAAGATAAGAAAAGGATCTTAATTAAAAAACCATTGGTTAAAATGAGTTTAGACTTTTGTTTAGAGAAGAAAATCATACCACTAAACAAGGTCAGAAGGAGGGAAACTATCAACAAGATTTCTCCTTTAACCGATTTAGAAAAGCTAAACACTATCTCCAAAACCTTCCAAAATCTAAAAACTTGAAAAGATCCAACATATGGAAACCAATCATAAAAGCAACAAGAAAACAAACTAATCTAAAATAACAAAAAGCTATCACATAACAAAACAAACAAAATAAACTTAAAATAAAAAAAAACATATTTTAATTAATTTTTTTAAGCAGCAGGTTTAAGCATTTATGAGCTGCGAGCCTCCTTATGTCCAGTTATTCTATGCTCCAACGAGGTCTTTGGTGAGAGCACACCTGCAAAACTCAACAACAGTCAGATTTAGGACCCCAAACCAGTTTGGGCCCCATCTTAGGAAAAGAAGAATGTAATGCAGATATGGCATGCTGTGAATCATGCATCTTAGGTCTCCACACCTAATGTGTACTACGGTGAACGGTGCAAGTGTGTGAGATGTGCCCTAGCATGCCACATGAAAAACATCTAACTCCAGGAAAATGGTTTCATAAATGGTTTGAGTTATAATGCCTCTTCCTAGATTCCAGCTTAGGATTAAAAGTAGATGTCATCCGATTTTTCTTAATTGTATCCAAATCATTTTGAATCCTCAAGTTAGTTCTTTTTAATTCCTCATTATCAATCCTCAGATTTTTCTCAATCTCTTTAGATTTCTTAAGATCAGAATTAAGTGAGGTGTGTGAAACTTTCAATGCCTTATGTTCATCAATTAATTTTGAATGCTTTTTGTTCAACTCATCAAATTCATCAAGAAGAGCTATGTGATTAGAATCAATTGTTGAATGATCTTTAAGAATAACTTCATACTCTTTCTGCAAATTTACAAGTTCCATTTTTACGCTAGCATGTGTCTTCTTAAGTTTTTTGTATGATGCATAGATTTTTTCACAAATTTCAAACAATTCATCATAGGTTGGTTTACATACCTCTTCCTTATTACTTTGCTCAAGATGATCTTCCCCTATTAAGCACAGGTTCGTTGTCTCTTCCTCTGGTTTAGTCTCAGAGGAATTAGTACCAGATTCTGTCCAGAACGCCTTTTGGATTCTCTTCTTGTCCTTCTTAAACTTAGGTTTCTCTCAATCTTTTCCTTGCTTGTGTTATCTTGAAGTGTCGGGCAATCGGCTCTCACATGTCCAGGTTTTCTGAATTCAAAACAAACAACATCAGAAGATCCTTTGACATGTTTATGATCCTTACCTTTTCTCCAATTTTGATGATGCTTTTGTTTCTTCCTTAGAGAGCTTTTGAATTGCCTTGTGATGAAGGCAACTTCATCGCTTTCAGACCCGGAAGATTCAAAATCTTATTTTTGCGCCTTCAGTGTAATTGTTTTATCCTTTTTCTTCTCACCTGCATCAACATTTCTTTGATTCACCCCTTGCTCGTAAGCAATGAGTGAGCCAAGTAAGTTATCAATAGAGTAAGTGTTCAAATCCTTAGATTCAGTGATTGCAGTGATTTTAGCATCATATGACGAAGGCAAGCATCTCAAAATTTTGTTAACTTTTTCATAGTTTGAAAGTTCTTTTCCTAGTGCATGCAGTGAAGTAACTATCTGAGTAAACCTAGTGTACATGTCAGAAATTGATTCATGCGGTTTCATACGAAAAAGTTCGTAGTCATGCAAGAGAATATTTAAACGGGATTGTTTAACCTCATTAGTACCTTCATAGGTGATGCATAATTTATCCCAAATCTCTTTACCAGTTTTGCAAGTGGAGACACGCATGTAATCCTCAGATTTTAAAGCACAGAAAAAATAGTTCAAACATTTTGCATTCAATTGAGCTAAATCTCGTTCATCGAAAGTCCATTCAGTAAAAGCAACTTCAGTTTTAACACCATTAATTTCACGAGAAGGTGGAGAATAACCTTCTTGAATAAGCATCCACATGCGATAATCAGTAGATTGAAAAAAAGTATACATGCGGGTTTTCCAGAAATCAAAAGGTAAGTTGTCAAATAAGGGAGGTCGTGTAATCGAATATCCTTCAATAGTGTTACGATTCCCAAGGTTAGCCATGGATCAGAAATTCAAAAGCTTTTAAAAACTTATTTTATGAAAACCGCTCTGATACCACTTGAAAGTTCGTTAGGGATGTTAAGCCCTATGAACTTAGTCCCAAGCTAACCAAGAGGGGGGGTGAATTGGTATTTTAAAATTTCTTTTAACAAAGAATAAAAATCATAAACCAAAATTACGCCATAAAAAATAAATGCAGAATTAAAACTGCGGAAGCAAGAAAATAAGAACACAGAAATTTATAGTGGTTCGGTCAACTCGTCCTACGTCCACTCCTTGGAGCCACTCTCCAAGTATTGTACTACAAAACATGACTCTCCTTTAGCCCCCACAGCTAGGCAGAGAAGCCCTCACAAGAAACTCCTTTTTGCCACCCCGGCAAGGCAGAGAACCTATCTCCTTTTGCTTCCTCCTGAAGCTGGCAGAGAACCTGAACCAAAAGCTAACTCCTTACCTCTACCGACCCTTCCACGGACAAGAAACTCTAGACGAAGAAGAAGCAAATGAATTCTTGAAGCAACCCTTGTGAATCCCCTCACAAGCTCACCCTCACAAGATCCTCTCTCTCTCCCTCTCTCTCTTTCTCTCCTCAAGGCCTTCTCAGGTCAAGGAAGCAGCCAAAGGTTTTTCAAAACGTTGAACAAGAGCTCTTAAATAGAAGAGCTTCAAAGGAGCTCATTAATTGCAAGTTGCCGACAATATCGTCTAGGCCGATCTGGACATCGGCCTGGCCGATCAGTACAAATCTCAGAACATCGGCCTGGTCATCGCCCTATTTTGGGTGCTGGACGATTAAAATTTGACTTGATCGTCCTGGCCGATCTCACGATTGTCCAGGCCGATTAGTTCAATTCAGAGGAAAATCGCCCTGAGCATTGCCCTGTTTTCATGCTGGCCGATCCCGATCGTCCAGGAGTGACCAAGGATATTGAATATATCATCCTGGTCGATCCTGCGATCATCCAGGATGATGTGATAATATAAATCATCCTTAATTACTTCCCTGATTTGTCTGTTCAATTAAGGCATAATTGTGAATATTGTCCAGGCCGATCAATTATTGTCCGGGCCGATAATATAAAAATACAGTATACCTTATCTGTCTATGGCGGCAACTTCTTTCTGTTTTGAGCTTATCATCCTGGCCGATACACGTATCGTCCAGGGTGATATGTTAATGTCGGCTGCCTTAATTTAGAATCCTTAATTAGACTTTCTATTTTAAGCCTGATCGTCCAGGATGATGTAAATATCGTCCAGGACGATATGAGTAAAAACAGAAATTCTAAGTCTCTCAAGTGTGTGTGTGTAGGGTTACTTAGCATCAGTCTCTTTGACCATTACAAGTAGACTCAAGAAGAGAAAAAAACAAAGTACAGACTGACTCAACCCTAAACATACGCAATCCTGAATTGGCTCTGTTTGTTGGTCCGATCTTGGATTCCTGAAAAATTAGAAATAACAGGCAGTCCAAGTGTTTGTCAATCATCAAAACATAAGCCATAAAAATAGATTTGCAACAGTGTGTCTAGAAATATCATCAATACTCAACTTCTTACCTCTAAGACTCCCTTTGATTGCACCAAACACCTACATATTTTTATTATAACATTTTTTTTGATTTCCTGTCTTGGAAGGAATAAAGAATTTCCCATCCTCTAAAGAGGTTTCTTTATTCTTTACTTTGTTTATCTTATTCACAGGAGTAACCGGTTCTCTACACTTTAATCTTTCAGCCATAGAAAGTTCCTTCATATCAGAACTTTCATATACAACATACTCTTACTCAAAAGTCTCTGATTTATCTACTGCTTATTGTTTTAAATATGTATAACAATTTTGAGTACCTTTTTCCATTCCAGCATACACCTTATTTTGATTTTTTTCCCCTTATTCTAGATTTTTTTGGTACAGACAATTGAGAATCTTTATTTTGCTTTTCTGTTACCAAGCAATGAGCTTCTGGAACTAGCCTACTCTCTTTGGATAGCATTCCATAATCTTCACCATCTATTATGTTGCAATCTATTTTCATGACTTATGTTTTGATGATTGATAAACTCTACTGATTCTCTTGGACTGCCTGTTATTTCTAACTTTTCAGGAATCGAAGATCGGACGAACAAACTAAGCTAGTTGAAGATTGTGTAGGTTAGGGTTGAGTCAGTCTGTAATTTATTTTTTCTCTTCTTGATTCTTTTTGTAATGTTCAAAGAGACTAATGCTAAGCAACCCTACGCACACACACTTGAGAGACTTAGAATTTTTGTTTTTACTCATATCGGCCAGGATGATATTTTTATCGGCCTGGACGACTTAGTTTAAAACAGAGATTCTATTCGGGATTCTTAATTAAGGTAGCCTGTATCGACCAGGATGATAAGCTCAAAACAGAAAAAAGTTGCCGCCATAAACAATTAAGGTATTCTGTAATTTTTGGTAATCGGCCAGGATGATCTTGGATCGGCCTAGACGAAATTCACAAATATGCCTTAATTAATCAGACAAATCAAGGAAGTAATTAAGGATGATTGATACGATCATATCATCCGAGACGATCGTAGGATCAGCTAGGACGATCTATTCAAAAACCTTAGTTACTTCTGGACGATAAATATCGACTAGCACAAATTCAGGGCGATGTTCTAGATGATTTTCCTCTGATTTGAACTGATCGGCCGTCCTGGACAATCGTGAGATCATCCTAGACGATTAAGCCAATTTTAAATCATCCAGTTTGCATTCAGGGCGATGCTCTGGCCGATCTTCTGAGATTTGTACTGATCGGCCAGGACGATGTCCATATCGGCCTGGACGATATTGTCGGCAACTTGCAATTAATGAGCTCCTTTGAAGCTCTTCTATTTAAGAGCACTTGTTCAACATTTTTTGAACAATCTTTTGCTACTGCCTTGACCTGAGAAGACCTTGAGGAGAGAAAGAGAGAGAGGATCTTGTGAGGGGGAGCTTGTGAGGGGATTCACAAGGGTGCTTCAAGGATCGCTCTGCTTCTTCTTTGTCTAGAGTTTCTTGTCCTTGGAAGGGTCGATAGAGGTAATGTTTTCAGCAACGGATCGTGGTTCTCTGACAGCTTCAAGAGGAACCTAAAGGAGATAGGTTCTCTGTCTTGTCGGGGTGGCAAAAAGGACTTCTTTGTGAGGGCTTCTCCGCCGAGCTGTGGGGGTTAAAAGAGAGACACATTTTTGTAGTGCAATACTTGGAGGGTGCCTCCAAGGAGTGGACGTAGGTCAAGTTGACTGAACCACTATAAATTTCTTTGTTATTATTTTCTTGCTTCCGCACTTTAATTTCAGTATTACTTTATCTTGTGGTGTGATCTGGTTTTGGTTTGTGTTTTTGCTTTTGTTGAAAAGAAATTTTAAATACCAATTCACCCCCCCTCTTGGTTAGCTTGGGACTAAGTTCATAGGGCTTAACATCCCTAACGAACTTTCAAGTGGTATCAGAGCGGGATTCATAAAAACTTAGTTTGATAACTTTTTGAATTTTGATCCATAGCTAACCTTGGGAATCGTAACACTACGGAAGGGTATTCTATTACCCGACCTCCCCTGTTCGATAACCTACATTTTGATTTCTGGAAAACCCGCATGTCGATGTTTTTATAATATATTGATTATCGCATGTTGATGCTTGTAAAATAAGGTTATTTTCCACCTTCTCGTGAAATTAATGGTGTTAAAACTGAAATTGCTTTTACTGAATGGACTTTCGATGAAAGAGATTTAGCTCAATTAAATGGAAAATGTTTGAACTATCTTTTCTGTGCCTTAAAATCTGAGGATTACATGCGTGTCTCCACTTGCAAAACTGGTAAAGAAATTTTGGATAAATTTTGTATCACTTATGAAGGCATTAAAAAAGTTAAACAATCTCGTTTAAACATTCTCTTGCATGACTACGAACTTTTTCGTATGAAACCTCATGAATCTATTTCTGACATGTATAAAAGGTTTACTCAAATTGTTACTTCATTGCATGCCCTAGGAAGAGAACTTTCGAACTTTGAAAAAGTAAACAAGATTCTGAGATGCTTGTCTTCATCGTATGATGCTAAAATCACTGCAATCACTGAATCTAAGGATTTGAACACTTATTCTATTGATAACTTACTTGGCTCACTCATTGCTTACGAGCAAGGAGTGAATCAAAGAAATTTTGATACAGGTGAGAAAAAGAAGGAGAAAATAGTTGCACTGAAAACGCACAAATGAGATTCTGAATCTTCTGGGTCTGAAAGTGATGAAGTTGCCTTCGTCACAAGGCAAATCAAAAACTTTCTAAGAAAGAAGCAAAAGCATCACTGGAGAAAAGGTAAGGATCATAAACATTCGAAAGGTTCTTCTGATATTGTTTGTTAAGAATGCAGGAAACCAGGACACGTGAAAACTGATTTCCCTACACTTAAAGATCACTCAAGCAAAGGAAAGGGTGAGGAGAAACCTAAGCTAAGGAAGGACAAGATGAGAGCACAAAAAGCATTTTGGGCGGATTCTTCATCGGACTCATCGAAGACGGAACCAGAAGATTAGACATCAAAATTGTGCTTGATGGCTGACGACAATCTTTATCAAGAAGAGGTATGTGAATTTTCCTACGATCAACTTCTTGAAGTTTTAGAAAAAATTCATGCATCATATAGGAAATTAAAGAAAACACATACTAGCTTGAAATTAGAATTTTTGAATCTACAAAAAGAGCATGAAATTTTGACTAAAGACCATCAAACGATTGATTCAAATCATATGACATTGCTTGATAAATTTGATGAGTTAAATAAAAATCATTGTGAGTTAGTTGAAAAGCATGATGCATTAAAAGTGTCACACACATCACTTGAATCTGATTTTAAAAGGTCTAAAGAGATGGAGAAAAATTTGAGGATTGAAAATGAGGTCTTAAAGAGCACTAATTTGAGGATTCAAAATGAATTAGAAACATGTAAGAAGATTAGGAAGACACCTAATTTTGATCAATTGCCAAAACCTAGGAAAGGCATTATAACTCAAATCACTTAAGAAATCCTTTTCCTGGAGTTAGATGTTTTTCATGTGGCATACTAGGACACATCTCACACACTTGCAAAGTTCACCATATTACATAGTGGGTGTGGAGACCAAAGGTGTATGATCCACAGCATATCGCACATGCATTGCATTCTAATTTTCATAAGGAGGGACCCAAACCTGTTTGGGTTCCTATATCTAACATTTGATAATTTTACAGGAGGGCTCTCACAAAAGGCCTTGTGAGAGTATGTGGTACCTAGACAGTGGATGCTCTCGACATATGACTGGTGATGCCAACCAGTTTGTTGTACTAGAGTCCAGAACTGGAGGCAAGGTTACTCTTGGAGACAACACCACTAAGAATGTGGTAGGCACAGGTATAATTAGTAATTCCAAGAACCTTATGATTGAAAATGTTTTGCTTATAGATGGATTGAAGCACAACTTGCTCAGCATCAGTCAACTCTGTGACAAAGGCTTCATCGTGCAATTCTTTCCAAATTCATGCATTGTAAGTTTAAGTAACAACACTATTTTGCAGGGAAAGAGGATCAACAAAATCTACATGCTTGATTTAAATAACATTGAATGTGCTGCTTCATTTTGCTTAAAAATAATAATTGATGATTCATGGTTGTGGCACCGGAAACTTTGTCATGCAAGTATGAAAACCCTTAGAAAAGTGACCCAAAAAGATCTAGTTAGAGGTGTCCCCAAACTCAAGTTTTCAAAAGACCACCTTTGTGATGCCTGTCAACTAGGAAAGCAAGTCCACTCCACCTTTCACCCCATTAAGGACATTAGCACCTCTAGACCTTTAGAAGTCCTTCACATTGATTTGTTTGGACCCATTAGCACTGCCAGCCTGGGAGGAAAAGTCTATGGATTTATGATTGTTGATGACTACTCGAGGTTCATTTGGACTAGATTTTTTTAACATAAAAATGAGTCTTTTGAGGAGTTTAAAATAATTTCTACTTGGATTCTGAGAAAGCTAGGTTGTGAGATTTTGACCATCCATAGTGATCATGCGGGAGAATTTGAGAAGGAAAGATTTGGAGATTTTTGTGAGGACAAGGGGATTAGCCACAATTTTTTAGCTCCTAGGACCCCTCAGCAGAATGTGGTAGCTGAAAGGAAGAACCGAACCTTGGTGGAAGCCGCTAGAGCCATGTTTGTTGAGTATTCACTTCCAAAATACTTTTGGGCTGAAGCGATTAACACAGCTTGTTATGGGTTGAATAGGGTGAATGTTAGAGCCAAATTAGAAAAGACATCCTATGAGATCCTTAAGGTAGGACACCCAATCTTTCCCACCTTCATGTCTTTGGTCGAAAGGTTTTTATTCACAACAATAGGAAGTCTCACTTGGGAAAATTTGACCCTAAATCTGATGAAGGAGTATTCTTGGGATATTCTAGTGTTGGGAAGTCTTTTAGGGTGTTTAACAAGAGAACTTTGATGGTGGAAGAGACAAACCATGTAGTATTTGATGAATCTGATCCTAAGAAACATGGAGTTGAGAATGATGATGATATTGGAGAGATTACTAGTGGAGTAGAAAATTTGGGGAAAGGGGTAGAACACCAAGTAGAACACCAAAGTAATAAAGGAGCAGGAGAAGTCACCCAAGGAGTAGAAAATATTGATTTGGATGAAAGGGTTGGACCTTCTCACACTTTGCCTAGAGATTGGAGATACTCTACAAGTCACCCCAAGGATTTGATCTTAGGAGACCCTTTTAGTGGAGTTAAGACTAGACATGGACTTAGAAAGGAGGTGAACTACTCTGCCTTTATCTCAATGACTGAACCCACCACCTTGAGGAGAGAAAGAGAGAGAGGATCTTGTGAGGGGGAGCTTGTGAGGGGATTCACAAGGGTGCTTCAAGGATTGCTCTGCTTCTTCTTTGTCTAGAGTTTCTTGTCCGTGGAAGGGTAGGTTGAGGTAAGGTTTTTAGCAACGGATCGTGGTTCTCTGCCAGCTTCAGGAGGAAGCAAAAGGAGATAGGTTCTCTTCTTTGCCGGGGTGGCAAAAAGGACTTCTTTGTGAGGGCTTCTCCGCCTAGCTGTGGGGGCTAAAGGAGAGACACATTTTTGCAGTGCAATACTTGGAGGGTGCCTCTAAAGAGAGGACGTATGACAAGTTGACCGAACCACTATAAATTTATGTGTTATTGTTTTCTTGCTTCCATACTTTAATTTTTGCATTGTTTTGTCTTGTTGTGTGATCTGGTTTTTGTTTGTGATATTGCTTTTGTTGAAAAGAAATTTTAAAATACCAATTCACCCCCCTCTTGGTTAGCTTGAGACTAAGTTCATAGGGCTTAACATCCCTAACGAACTTTCATATTCTACCAGGTTCTTCAGCAAAAACCTGAGAAAATAAATTGAATTTGTTCCCAAATAGTACTTCAACCGAAGCCAAACTATCTTCTATAATTTTCAACTCAGTAGAACTCTGTGAATTTTCCTTAGCAACTGAGAGTTTCTTTTCCATGATTACTTTCGAATTAATGCAGAAATCCTTTATTGTTGAATTTGTATTACAACTATCTTCAACAAAATTTATTTCACTATTTGTTACCTGATGATTTGTAGTCTTTTGACTAACAATTTCTATATCCTTTTTCATCAAATTTCTTCCTGCAGCTTGAAAAGAATTTGCTTTACTTTGATATTTCATATCAACTTCCATCTGTAGTTGTTTCACGTTGGTTACCTCTTTATTAAACCTTTGTTTCCTTTTGTAATTAACATGGACCCAAGGTCCATAATTATCTATCAACTCCTACTCTTGAGCCTTATGAAGATTGCCTTGGCCTTGATTAAAAGAAGCCTCCACATTACTAATCTCCAATATATTTGTCTTTTTACATTTGCTTTCTTCATGTCCAATTATGCCACAATCATAACAGAATGATGAGATTCTCTCATATTCAACTTTTTGAAAGAATCTCTCTCCCAATCCTTCCACACAAACGCCCTGGGGTAGAGGTTTTTCTAGCTCCATACGAACACATACTCTAGCAAACTCCCTCCTTCCCAATTGAAACATTTTCCCATCCAACATTAAAGGATCACCTACCATAGAAGCAATCATAGCAACATTTTTCTCATCCCAACAATGTAGAGGCAAATGTGGCATTCTAATTCATATAGGAGAGGTTAATCCTTTTATAGAGCTCGGTGAAAACTCCATTGACCACTTTTCCATAGCCACAATGTGATCATTTACAAGCCAAGGTCCACCTGATAAAACTCCTTCCATAGCTTCCAATGTTTTGAATGAGCCCAAATACCAACCCATTCTTAAGGTTGTAAAATGAAATTGACAATAAAAAGCCCATTGTCTTCTCAACTCCCAAGCCACTAAATGTGGCAAAATTTCCTTCCCAAAAACCTTAGCAAGAAGTGAATGCTCTAATCTTTTAGCATTCAAAACTTCAGCAGCTTCATCTAACATGACAGCTTTTCCATCTTTAGAAAGCACAACCTCCTCTCTTTTGAAATTCAACTTGATATAAGGCTTATTATTCCATGGATTACTCAACTTGTTATTAATATCACTCTTTTCAGATATTTTCTCCATCATCGGGACATCTGTACATTCACTGTTTTCCACATCATTTTTTGAATGATCAATCCTCTTCTTAATAATATTATGATAATTTTTATCAACTAAATTCAAAGAATTCGCATTTATCTCGCTATCATAAATAGGGATATAATTTGAATTCCCAAATCTGTTCATAAAGATTTTCATAATGGAAGATGAAGCCTCATGATCAAAGGATTTAGATGAAGAAAAGACTTTTGGTTTCAAAAAAAGTGGAGTCTTCCATCCAGCATTTAATAAAATAGTTTTACCTTTGCCTTCAACGTACCTCATTTTCTCAAATTGAAACCCAACATTTTTGGATAAGACAAGATTGCATTTCAATCTTCGTCTACGAGCCTCCTTTGCTTCAAGAAATTTTTTTATCGCCTGTTGCTTTTGTTCCAAAATAACCTTCAAACTCATTCCGTCTACATCAGTTGCTATCTCAATCAAAGGCGGTGATGGCCGACAGGCAATCCACCATCATGTCTCACCGCCTTCCCAAATCCATGGAGGAAGAATCGGGATTGAGAAATTTTGAAAATAGTTGGAACTCAGAATTTTCTCTCTCTAGCGCCAAACCAGGAGCTTCTGTCTCTAACTATGTAGTTATTTTAATTGACCAAAACCTTTGCAACAACTTTATATATAGTTTGACACAGGCTAATTGGCCTATGCTTTGAAGGATGATCAGGAACATTCACATTTGGTATTAAAACAACAACCATATCCTTCCACTCAATTATCGTATTTGTAGTATGAAGGAATTCTAAACAAGCAATAGAAACTTGAGCTCTAACAATTTGCCAATAAGTTTTGAAAAAGGAGGAGGTGATACAATCCCTTTCTGGTGCTCACTTATGTCCAAGGGAACTAACAACAGTCCAAACGTCCTCATAATTCACATCATGATTTAAAAAATTAGTATATTGTGCCACAATACTTCTATGAGTTTCCATCATCAGGCAATTGTCCTCCAAAATATCTTTTTCGCCATTTCCTTTAAAAAAATTGTGAACAACTTTAGAAATTTCTTTATTGTCCCGTGTGGAATTTCCATCAGGTAGTTTCATCTCCATGATAAAATTTATTCTCTTCCTAGTAGATGCAATTAAGTGGAAGAAGTTGGTGTTACCATCCCCCTCCTTAAGCAAAGACACCTTGGCTCGCTGTTTCCACCATCCTATGATCCAAGCTAAAGTCCCATTCAGAAGCTACATTTTATGATGTAGCAGTATAGAATGCTCCTCATTGAGACCACCTGATAAGTATTCAATCCTATGTAGCTCCCTAATTTCCCCCTCAAGTTTAGTTTTTAACAAATTCAAATTTTGGATCTTATTCCTACTCCAGAAAAATACGACTCTAAGGGACCTTGAACTTTTTTTCTGGAGCATGTGCCTCAATATTCCACATTCCATTTCTCCCAAACCAATCTCCATCTCTTTGAAAAAGTAGATCAAATATACTCATAAATAATCCAATGAGGAGCAACCCTTCTTGAATAAAGATGAATATTACACAACAGTGGGCAATGATCCAAGGTTATTCTAGTGAGGTGTCTAACTTCGAAATTTAGGTAAGCATCCAAAATACTATAGTTAAATAAACAACGATCAAGCCAAGCATAGATTTTTCTATGAGCCTCCTTATTGTTAGTCAAAATGTATTTGGGACCATTAAAGCCAGGATCCAACAAATATTTAGATACAAGGAACTCCTTTAAATAAGATATAATAGAACAATATATAAAGGGTTTTCCCCCATATTTTCATCATGTGATAGAATGCAATTAAAATACCCGCCACCCCCCCCCCCCCCAAATATATATATATATATATATATATATATATATATATATATATATATAATATATAATATATATATATATATATATATATATATATATATAGGGGATCCAAAACATGATTTATTGAGATCAACTGCCAAAGATTCCTCTTAACATGCTTATCTTTATGAGCATAAGCAATAGCCACTTCCCAATGAAGGCAACCAGTTATTTGGAGATGCCCAAATATATACTAGTTTGTTTGTACCAAAGTCTAAAATGAATAGAGATCATTCCTCCATAGGATGGCTATCCCACCCGATCTACCCAAAGATGGTTGAAACAACAGTCCCAATTGTGACTAGCAATCTTATCTACCTTTTTTCTAGTGAACACTTCAACCTTTGTTTCAACAATGCCAATAAATCTAATGTTGTACTTTCCAATGAGGTGTTATAAATAGTTGCCTGCTAATTTTTTACAGACACCTCGACAATTCGAACATAATAAGCTAGGAATTTTCAACCAAAGAGGAGGCGTCCCCGCCACAAAAATTGTCAACCAATTCCTTTTTCCTCTGCCTAGGGAGATCCTCAATGGGTCCCAATTGACTCAGTTCCTTTTCAAAATATGACATCGAAATCATATTTATATTTTCCATCTACATGATTAGCTTTACACCAGCAGTGAAATGTAAAGGTTTCTTGATACAATTTTTAGCCTCTTTATGTGTTGGATTAAACTTATCCTCAGGCAATCCAATATTGGGCTCACTAACCTTACTCAGATTCATTTGGTTAGGAATACCAAATGTTAGCTAAACACCAATGCCATTATTATTCTTTCCTTATCGAAAGTTATTCCTTATCTTATGTGGGGGGACCTACATCCAAGGACCCAATTAATCATCCTCTTCCAAGGAATTCCCTTCCCTCTCAATGTGCCCAACACTTCTTACAAATAGCTGGTCCTTGATTTTTCCTTTCCCACTATTCTCCACATGCTTTTTAGAAGTACAAACTTTTGATTTAACACCATGAGTGTTTGCCTTATTTGATAAGCCCAATTCTTGTCCCCCTAGGTTCCCCACAATTTGCTCAGAGCTACCCTCCACCATTCTGCCTTATTTCCCCTGGTCAACCAACTTGTCTGTCCCATTATTCCCTTATGTTACTATCCTAGATGGGCATTGCTCTCTCTGATGCCCAATCTTTCCATAGCCATAGCAAAGGAGACCTATACCTTTGTATTCCACATTCTGAAAGAACCTTCCATTCAAACCTTTATCCCATATCCCTGCTTGTAATTTATTGGAAAGATTCATACGCACATAGACCCGATAATATTCCCTATGACCCTAGTTACCCGTCCAAGCATCAATCCAAAGAGGAGTTCCTATCTTTAAAGTAATTCTGGATATATTACATAAATCCAAGTATTGCAAAGTAAGATTGGGCAATATGATCCAAACTGGCGGTGACATACCCTCCATAGAGGTTAGTGAAAGCTTTGTGTCCACAAGTCCAATCCCACAATATTACCACCAATGAACCAAGGACCTCTACACAAGATACCATCCTTGGCTTCTACGAATAAGAAAACACATATGAAGTAATCAAATTCCATGGTATTTAACGAGAATTCTACAAATCTTCCCTAGTGATGCATAATTTTAGACTTCAGGAAGAAGAAGGAAACCCTCTACAAAATTCTTCCCACTATAGCTCTATCAAGCAGAGCAATGTTCACTATAACCATCCACAAGTTTAGTTCCACTTTGATCCCATCATCAGTAATAACATTGATCTCCTCAACGTGAAAAATTGGGACGTGCTTCGATTTCCTCCAAGCATTCCCAGGTCCAACATGAACCGATGTGCCTTTTTACACATTCTTTCCACAATGATTCCCCATAATTCTGGTTGATTTTCTTGACACCACAATTTTACAAGCATTTGGCATGCTATCAAAGTGATCCACCAATTAACACGCCTGAGGCCTTTCTCCGTTCACGCCTATAGTAAATTTTTTATCTAATCCAATGCTGGATGCATTATAACATCCATCGATATCAACATTATTAGATATGACCCTACTCCGTTTAGCTGGATCATCACATACCTCGATCGAATTATCTATCAAAATTGTAGCATATTTCATGTCCACCATATTCTACGTTTCCACTCCACCATCTTGAACTGGACCAAACTCTTAAACATCCATAGATGATACTGACTCAATGAATGTTGGGTTGTGCACTAATCTCAATCCAAATTACAACTTAATTTAATCATCCAAAAGAGGAGAAGGATCCTCCACCATGATTCTGATAGCTCTAACCGGAACATTTCCTCCATTACTCATATATTGCACAGGTCTATAATCTAAATTTTGAGGTATACCTTCACCATGGAAATCGATAGAGCCATCCAAATCCCCTTTGCAAGTATCTCACACCTTGCTTTTCTCTTTTCCCAAAGCAGGCTTACTAGGAGAACGATCTCTTACCTTCTTTGAGCAATCCAAACCTCCACTAGAGCATCTAAGATCATTGTGACCTCTGCCAGCTTATCCGTCACCTCCTCCCTCGCTGGAGTGGGTAGGTAACCAGTCACCCCACGCCATTTCCATACACACACACTTTCTCTCTAATGCTTAGCTAGTGGGAGAAACAAAAAGAGAAAATAATAAGCGACCCAATGTTTTTTTGTTCCGAGCTAATGTTTTTGCGTTCCTTGAAACTTTCACTAGGCATATATTAATATAAAAAGAAATCTACAAGTTACATGAAGATAAGCCTACTCCACCCAACATAGAAAATAAAAAGGGAAAAGGTTGTATCATTCAAATCATTCCAAACAACATTACTGGAGAAGGAACAGCCAAAAGGAAACAAAATAAGGATCCCCTCATGTGAGAAGAAGAGCCTTTTCATTGGTTTGTAGTGTGTATTAATAATAATGGGAGGGAGCCACTCTAGAGGGGGGAACCATAAACGAGATTAGAAATAGCAACGAGGGATAAAAGGTGTCCCATTTCTCTACCATAGGTCCATCAGAGCTAAAGTACACACCACAAACCTGTGAACAGAGGGAAATCATTAAGAACTTGAGGGGAACATGTCCCTGCCTGTAAAGTGTGCAAAGGTCTTCCACCTTTTACAGGGGGAGGTGGTAAGAACCCAAGCTGGACGAGCTCTATGGTGAAATGGGAATTAGAAACTCAATGCTTTAGCATGTGAGGATTTAAGATCCAATAACAAGTCTCTTCAAACTTCTACACCTTGGAAACCATGAAATGGATGGCTGGAGGTGTGGCTGGCTAGCGGGTGTCTTGGTCTTTCATAACTTTGGGCTTGCCTTTCTTCCTTCGGGTGATTAGGTTCTAAAGTTTTTTTATTCCTTGAAAGTTTCATTTATATTAATCAAAGTGTAAATTTTTTTTTTTTTGTATACCTTAAAAGTTGCATTTGTATTAATCAAGAGGAAAGCAAAAATACATATAAAATATGGAACAACTAAGTAAGGGTAATTCTATCACTTTCATCCCTCAATAAACTAACAAAATTTGAGTGGACTAAACTATCCAATAAAAATCTCCAAAAAGAGCAAATTGTGCACAAATATTTGCAGCTTCATTGCTTTGTCGGGGAAAGTGATGAAAGAAAACATGCTTGAACTCATTGAGAAAGGAAACATCCACATCAATGTTGGCTAGGTGGAGGGGTGGTCAAGGATGGTAAAGTTTTTCGACAAATTATTGGCATTTGAGTAATCCCCCTCCATAATGAGACCATCCAACTCAAACATCTATGGTTGTAGCATATCTTTCATGACAATGGTTGCTAAGATCTCCACAGTAGTAACATCCCAATGCTTCATTTCTTTGCAGTCAGCTAGAATCAACTGGTCCTCCTAGTTTTGAAGAAATACTCCAAGTCCAGAATGATTGGATGGTTATAATGAGGCATCAACGTTGATCTTCAACCAACTTGTAGGGGGGCACCTTTGCTTGTCAAAAGGTAGCCTATTTGGCTGAGTAGTGCTCCATTTCTCTAGAATTGGTATCCAACTAGGCTATAAGAGTAAAAATACAATAATTAAAATAATTAGAGTGGGGAGTTGTAGGTACTTCCATGTTTCTTGGCATTTCTAGCCCTCTATAATTGATGGATCACATAACAAAAAAGCCATCCTAAGCTTGGGTTGTACTTGGCCATCCCCAAGAGGATCATCATTGGCTCATCAAAAGAATTACCAAGTGGGAAGGAAAATCCCCATCTAGCTAATACATCAAGGACCTGAGCGAATTTGGTGCATTCGAACACATAGTTCTCTGTAGTTACTTGCATGTTGCAACCCTATAGGCACATCTCCTAATCAGCTAGATTTTGTCAGTATAACTACTTATTGGTAGCCATGGCATCCTGGAGGAGTCTCCACTAAAAAAACTACTCTCGAGTATGGAGAATAAAGCATTTGAGCCAAGCATACGGGTAGCTATCTGCTAGAAGTGTGGCTTGAAATGCCATTGCCATGATATTCATGTCGAGAGGCGAGTGAACAAGTTCAAGCTGATTTCCACCTTGGCCCCTCACAGTAGGATTAGCGGTAATTCTAGAGGACAAAGGACCTCCAAATAAACTCTGTATATTATAATCCTCCTAGAGGCCTTCCTCCTTTAGAAAGTCTGTCACCTTAGTGTTCTCCACTTTCTCCACATTAAGAAAGGTAGGCCATCTAGCAAGGCTATGGTTCAGGATCCATTGCCAAGATATCCTTTAAAGTATCGATCTATACCCCATCTTCAATATGCCACCAAAGGGTTTGCCTTAAAGTCTGAGCACGATCTAAAATGATTTTCTAAGTAGAAGATGTCCTGTGGCTAATAGAATCCTCCCAAATGTAACTTCCATATTTAGCTGTCAGGATCCGATAGAGAAGCGAGGAGGGGTCATGTTGAAATGCCCAAGAAAATATAGCCTCTAGGAGTCCCATCCACGAGCTTCAAATACCATTTTGACACAAAAATCTTGAGCGACAATCCACCTTGATTAAGTGGTTGACACAAGTCACTATAAATCACAGAGTGCATTCCTCTATACAGAGTATCATTCTGCCATAAAAATCTTCAGCCTAAGCATTCAATGCTAGGTAGAGTCCCCTTTAGAACTAAGGTGTGAGTCATCAAGTACATAGGGATAAGTAGTAGGGAAATTCATATGAGGGTAGCCAGACTAGAAAGAGACAAATGCTTCTTGCCGCAAAGATTGATCCTATCCACAACCTTCAGTAGGGTCTTCTCAAAATCAGTGGCAACAAGCCTACACATTGAAAGTTCGTTAGGGATGTTAAGCCCTATGAACTTAGTCCCAAGCTAACCAAGAGGGGGGGGGGGTGAATTGGTATTTTAAAAAAGCTCTTTTCACAAAGAAAAAATTGCATAAACCAAATCACACGACAAGAAATAAATGCGGAATTAAAAGTGCGGAAGCAAGAAAAAGAACACAGAAATTTATAGTGGTTCGGTCGACTCAACCTACGTCCACTCCATGGAGGCACCCTCCAAGTATTGCACTACAAAATGTAACTCTCCTTTAGCCCCCACAGCTAGGCGGAGAAGCCCTCACAAGAACCTCCTTTTTGCCACCCCGGCAAGACAGAGAACCTACCTCCTTTTGCTTCCTCCTGAAGCTGGCAGAGAACCACAACCAAGAGCAAACTCCTTACCTCTACCGACCCTTCCACGGACGAGAAACTCTAGACGAAGAACGAGCAGAGAGATCCTTGAAGCAACCCCCTTGTGAATCCCCTCACAAGATCCTCTCTCTCTCCCTCTCTCTCTTTCTCTCCTCAAGGTCTTCTCATGTCAAGGCAGCAGCCAAAGGTGTTCAAAAACGTTGAACAAGAGCTCTTAAATAGAAGAGCTTCAAAGGAGCTCATTATGAAAGATCGATGGGGATGTTAAGCCCTATGAACTTAGTCCCAAACTAACCAAGAGGGGGGGGGTGAATTGGTATTTTAAAAACTTCGTTTTTTAAACAAAGAAATAAAGTTGCATAAACCAAATCACACAACGGAAATAATGCGGAATTTTAAACGTGCGGAAGCAAGAAAAGAAACACAGAGATTTATAGTGGTTCGGTCGACTCGACCTACGTCCACTCCTTGGAGACACCCTCCAAGTATTGCACTACACAAAAAGTGACTCTCCTTTAGCCCCCACGGCTAGGTGGAGAAACCCTTACAAGAACCTCCTTTTTGCCACCCCGGCAAGGCAGAGAACCTCTCTCCTTTTGCTTCCTCCTGAAGCTGGCAGAGAACCAGAACCAAAAGCACAACTCCTTACCTCTACCGACCCTTCCACGGACGAGAAACTCTAGACGAAGACGACGCAGAGAGATCCTTGAAGCAACCCTTGTGAAACCCCTCACAAGCTCCCCCTCACAAGATCCTCTCTCTCTCTTCTCTCTCTCTTTCTC
Organism: Dendrobium nobile; assembly: GCA_022539455.1. Lineage (NCBI taxonomy): Eukaryota > Viridiplantae > Streptophyta > Magnoliopsida > Asparagales > Orchidaceae > Dendrobium > Dendrobium nobile. The sequence continues at coordinate 41,755,723 of CM039729.1, read as the reverse complement.
TCCTCAAGGTCTTCTTAGGTCAAGGCAGCAGCCAAAGGTCTTTGAAAAACGTTGAACAAGAGCTCTTTAAATAGAAGAGCTTCAAAAGAGCTCATTAATTGCAAGTTGCCGACTTTATCGTCCAGGCCGATATGGACATCGGCCTGGCCGATCAGTACAAATTAATGAAGATCGGCCAGAGCATAGCCCTGGATGCCAGATTGGACGATTGAAAATTAGCTTGATAGTCCAGGCCGATCTCACGATCGTCCTGGCCGATCAGTTCAAATCAGACGAAAATCGTCCTGACAATAGCTCTGAATATGGGCTGGCCGATATTGATCGTCCTGAAGTAACTTAAGGTTTTTGACTAGATCGTCCTGGCCGATCCTGCGATCGTCCAGGACGATATGATCGTATCAATCATCCTTAATTACTTCCTTGATTTCCTGAACAATTATGGCATAATCTGTTAATATCGTCCAGGCCGATCCGAGGATCGTCCTGGCCGATAATTTAAAGATATGCTATACCATACCTGTCTATGGCGGCTACTTCTTTCTGTTTTGAGCTTATCGTCCTGGCCGATACACGTATCGTCCAGGCCGATCGGTTAACGTTGGCTGCCTTAATCAAGAACCCTTAATTAGACTTTCTGTTTTAAGCTGATCGTCCAGGCCGATATAAGATATCGTCCTGGCCGATATGAGTAAAAACAGAATTTCTAATTCTCTCAAGTGTGTGTGTGAAGGGTTACAAAGTATCAGTCTTTTTGACTATTACAAGTGGACTCAAAAGGTAAAAATAAAAGTACAGACTGACTCAACCCTAACCCTACGCATTCCTGAACTTGGCTCCTTTTTGATTGTCCGATCGTCGATTCCTGAAAAGTTAGAAGCAACAAGCTGTCCAAGAAAAGTAGTGTTTGTCAATCATCAAAACATAAGACATGAAAAAATAGATTTGCAACAATCTCCCCCTTTTTGATGATGACAAAACACAAATAAAAAAGAAAAAAAAAAAAAAAAAAAAAAGGTTACAACATCAACTTTTCCTTACCACATCCTATCCTACTCCCCCTTTTTGTCATCACAAAAAGAGAGTCCAGAAACAGTATAAAAAGAACAACAAACATCATGAAAGACTACTACAGAAAGACAAGAAACAATAACTCAAAGTACAAACTAAAAGAACGAGGGATCCTGATCATCAGATGGAGGAGGTGGAGGTGGCTGCTGAGAGTAACTGGCAAGGGTAGTAAACTGAGCATTGAACCAGGCGATGTCCTGGTCATGCTGCTGCTGCTGGTGAGTGAGAAAACTGTCAAAACGAGCTAGGTCCTCAGTGCGGTGATGCTCGTAGCGGGCGATGTCCTCAGAGTGTTGTTGCTCTTGGGCAGCAACATATGCATCAAACCTGGTCTCCCAACGATCAAATCTTGCAATCAACTGATCTACCGGAGAATGTTGGTGAAGAGGGACAGGGTCAGGAAAGGGAGCTGGAGCGGGAGCCTCCTCCTCTCTAGCCTCCCGTGGTTCATCCGGGTGGAGACGAGTACTGTGCAGGGTGCTGAAGGAATTGTTTGAGTAGAAGAGAGTTGGGAGATCTGGTGGATTGGGATATTGAATTTGGTATTTGGTTTCTAGAACATAGGCTATGATATGTCCTAAGGCTAGATTTGGCTTTCTTCTGTGGCCTGGGTTGCGAATTGTTGTGAGGTGATCAATGTAACGAAAAAATAGATCTGCAGTGTTAAATTCCCTATGTGCCATGATGTAGAAGGTAGTGAGGGAAAGTAGAGGGGTAATGTGGACACGGTCGCCGGCTTTTGGAATGACAGATGTGCGAAGGACATGTTGGATTGTCCTAGCATCTCTGACTAAAGAGCTAGTCTCTCCAACATGGTAACGGGCATTGGTCTGGCGAAGAAAGTGGTTTGCCGTGGACCAGTCAAAATCAGGGTCAGAGGCAATAAGGTGCAGCTTATCTCCGGTGGTGGATAGCTGTAAAAGTTCAACACAGTCCTGATATGTGATTTCGACAGGGCGTCGATTCACATAGGAGGACAGGGCTGTGAAGGTAGAGTTTATGCGGAGGTTTGCAAAGAATTCTAACAGGAACTCAGAATTGAAAGGAAAAACAAGTGATAGAATGAAACAAAAGGAAGTGTGTGCGAAGAGATCCATTACCGGGTAGGAAATGTGGGTCGGATTGATAATTCTGGAGACCGTAACTCCACAATCTTTATAGCGATGATAAGCAGCTTCATCTTCTGCTTCACGGAACCGAGGGTCAACCCTTGCCCTCGAGGAACTTCCAGAGGTCTGACGGACGCGCTTCCCACCAGCCATATGAGAGAACTTTAAGCAGAAAATCAAAGGAGAAAGGATAAGGTGTGAGAAAACATGGCTGGATCGGCCTGAATTTAAAGAAACGTTCATATCGTCCTGGGCGATCGCAGAATCGTCCAGGCCGATATGTGTCAATAATTACGTACAGGCCGATTGGTCAAAAAGGCGGTCCAATCGTCCGGGCCGATCAGATATCGGCCAGGCCGATTAGACACAGGCTATCGGCCCGAGGAGTCAGTCTGGACGACCGTTGAAAAAGCAGATCGTCCGGGCCGATTAGGTGTATCGTCCAGGACGATGCACAATAATTGATCGTACCGGCCGAAGTTAAAACGTTTTAAATGCTTGCCACGTGTATCGTCCGGGACGAACAGTGGATCGGCCCGGCCGATGGTCCAATAATGGATCGTCCGGGGCCGAATTTAAAGATCAAAACGTACTGACACGTGGATCGTCCGGGACGGTCCAGTGTATCGGCCAGGACGATGTACATAGAATGCATCGGCCAGACAAATATACTATCGGCCAGGACTATTATCATGAGTTTTGATCAAATCGTCCAGGACGATAATGTATCGTCCAGGACGATGATTTTCATTAAGCACAGAAAAAGGTCAGCAGATGGATTTTGGAAAGAATTTGTCCTATCGGCCAGGCCGATGTGACTTGAAATTGAAATCAAGAAAGGAATGGTGATGATCAAGACCCTCAAAAATAAAACAAAAGAAAAGACAGTCAAAGACACAAAAAGAAAAAATAAAACAAACATCGAATATTTTTGGATTTTAATTTTTCTACATTTTTTTTTGTTTTATGAAGGCATCATATGAGAATTCTTTTCATGAATTTAAACATTTAAGGTTTTTAGGAGATCAAGAGGTTTAACAAAATCTAATTAGAAGAAGATTGAAAAACTGATTCTATTAACCCTAGATCGGACATTCTTCAGGGTACAAAAAAATCTTTTAAAAACAACAGAGTCCTAACATGAAATAACACAAGAGGTTTTAAGAAGATCCAATCAAGACTTGTTAAACAACTAAAGAATCTTATAAATAATAAACCAAAATAGTTTTTCTCAATCATGGAATTTGAAATCAAATCTTTGAACGTATCACCTAATCAATGAGTTTTCTAAGTTTTAAGAGTTTTATCAAAGAGATGATAGCTTGCAATTAGTGGGCTAATTTTATGCCTATTTTCACTTTTATTGGCTCTTTGAGCATCTTTTGATTTTTAATACACTTTTGTGTATTTTTCTTTTCAATTTGGCTTCATTGGCCTCTTTCCTTTTTATCTTTTGCAAGCTAATAACTCTTTTAATATACCCTTAAGGAAAATACTTAGTTGTGAGTATATCCTCCAAATATTAGAGAATAGGGGCTCTCTCTCTAACATAGGGAAGAACAATCCACAACACAAAATCAAGATCACGTGATGACAGCAATGGTAAGATTTCAAAAGCTTGAATGATATCAAAGAATTTTGACTATTATGCATAAGATGACTTAATGTAGCAAGATTAGAAGGATATCTTAAAAAGCCATTGGTTAAACTGAGTTTAGACTTTTTGTTTTATAAAAGAAAAATCATGCCACTAAACAAAGTCAGAAGAGGAAAAACATCACCAGTTTACTCTCTTTAACTAATTTAGAAAAGCTAAACCCTATCAAAACAAAAAACTCTAATATTTAAAAGCTTGAGAAGTTTTATCATATGGAAGCCCAAAAAAAATAAATAAAGACTAAAATGAAAAACAAAAACAAACAATAAGCAAACTAAAGACAACAAAAAAAATAAACACAAAGACTAAAAATAAAAGTCACACAAAAACTAAAGATATCAAGCAAGTGATAAAACAACAGATTTTAGCAATTGAGCTGTAAGCCTCCTTATGTTCAGTTATCCTATGTTCCCACGAGGTCTTTGGTGAGAGCACTCCTGCAAAATTCAACAACAGTTAGTTTTAGGAACCCAAACAGATTTGGGCTCCTTCTTAGGAAATGTAGAGTGCAATGCAGATGTGGTATGTATTGAATCATGCATCTTAGGTCTCCATACCCAATGTGTACTGCGGTGAACTGTGCAAGTGTGTGAGATGTGTCCTAACATGCCACAAGAAAAACATTGAATTCCAGGAAAAGGTTTTCTTAAATGGTTTGAGTAAAAATGCCTCTTCCTAGGTTCTGGCCTTTGATTAAACATTGGTGTCATCCTAGCTTTCTTACATGTTTCCAAATTATTTTGAATTCTCAAGTTAGTTCTCTTTAATGCATCATTCTCAATCCTCAGATTTTTCTCAATCTCTTTAGATTTCTTAAGATCATCATTAAGTGAGGTGTGTGAAGCTTTTAATGCATTACTTTTATCAATTAATTCCAAATGCGTCTTGTTTAATTCATCAAATTCATCGAGTAGAGCCATGTGATTTGAATCAATCGTTGCATGATCTTTGAGAAAAACTTCATGCTCTTTTTGTAGATTTAAAAATTCTAATTTCAAGCTAGCATGAGTTTTCTTAAGGTTTTTGTATGATGTATGGATTTTTTCACATATTTCAAACAATTCATCATATGTTGGTTTACATACCTCTTCCTCATCACTTTGGTTTTCTCCCATGAAACACAAGTTTGTTGTTTCTTCCTCTGGTTCAGTCTCAGAAGAATCAGTGCCAGATTCTGCCCAGAAGCTCCTTTGGTTTTTCTTTTTGTCCTTCCTAGACTTTGCTTTCTCCTCACCTTTTTCCTTTTCTTTGCTTGAATGATCTTGAAGTGTAGGACAATCGGCTCTTACATGTCCAGGTTTCCTGCATTCAAAACAAACAACATCAGAAGATCCTTTAATATGTTTATGATCCTTACCTTTTCTCCAACTTTGATGATGCTTTTGTTTCTTCCTTAGAAAGCTTTTGAATTGCCTTGTGATGAAGGCAACTCCATCGCTTTCAGACCCAGAAGATTCAGAATCCGATTTGTGTGCCTTCAATGCAATTGTTTTCTCCTTTTTCTTTTCACCTGTATCAAGATTTCTTTGATTCACCCCTTGCTCGTAAGCAATGAGTGAGCCAAGCAAGTTGTCAATAGAATAGGTGTTTAAATCTTTAGATTCAGTAATTGCAGTAATTTTTGCATCATAGGTTGAAGGCAAGCATCTCAAAATCTTGTTAACTTTTTCATAGTTCGAAAGCTCTTTTCCTAGTGCATGTAATGAGGTAGCAATCTGAGTAAACCTAGTGTACATGTCAGAAATCGATTCATGAGGTTTCATACGAAAAAGTTCGTAGTCATGCAAGAGAATGTTTAAACGGGATTGTTTAACTTCATTAGTGCCTTCATAAGTAATGCACAATTTATCCCAAATTTCTTTACCAGTTTTGCAAGTTGAAACACGCATGTAATCCTCAGATTTTAATGCACAGAAAAAACAATTCAAACATTTAGCATTTAGTTGAGCTAAATCTCATTCATCAAAAGTCCATTCGGTAAAAGCAACTTCCGTTTTAAAACCGTTAATTTCACGAGAAGGTGGAGAATACCCTTCTTGTATAAGCATCCACATGCGATAATCAGTAGATTGTAAAAAAGTTGACATGCGAGTTTTCCAGAAATCAAAAGGTAGGTTATCGAACAGAGGAGGTCGGGTAATAGAATACCCTTCCGTAGTGTTGCGATTCCCAAAGTTAGACATGGATCAAATTCAAAAAGTTTTTAAACTTTAATTTTCGAATCAGGCGCTCTGATACCACTTGAAAGATCGATGGGGATGTTAAGCCCTATGAACTTAGTCCCAAACTAACCAAGAGGGGGGGGTGAATTGGTATTTTAAAAACTTCGTTTTTTAAACAAAGAAATAAAGTTGCATAAACCAAATCACACAACGGAAATAATGCGGAATTTTAAACGTGCGGAAGCAAGAAAAGAAACACAGAGATTTATAGTGGTTCGGTCGACTCGACCTACGTCCACTCCTTGGAGACACCCTCCAAGTATTGCACTACACAAAAAGTGACTCTCCTTTAGCCCCCACGGCTAGGTGGAGAAACCCTTACAAGAACCTCCTTTTTGCCACCCCGGCAAGGCAGAGAACCTCTCTCCTTTTGCTTCCTCCTGAAGCTGGCAGAGAACCAGAACCAAAAGCACAACTCCTTACCTCTACCGACCCTTCCACGGACGAGAAACTCTAGACGAAGACGACGCAGAGAGATCCTTGAAGCAACCCTTGTGAAACCCCTCACAAGCTCCCCCTCACAAGATCCTCTCTCTCTCTTCTCTCTCTCTTTCTCTCCTCAAGGTCTTCTTAGGTCAAGGCAGCAGCCAAAGGTCTTTGAAAAACGTTGAACAAGAGCTCTTTAAATAGAAGAGCTTCAAAAGAGCTCATTAATTGCAAGTTGCCGACTTTATCGTCCAGGCCGATATGGACATCGGCCTGGCCGATCAGTACAAATTAATGAAGATCGGCCAGAGCATAGCCCTGGATGCCAGATTGGACGATTGAAAATTAGCTTGATAGTCCAGGCCGATCTCACGATCGTCCTGGCCGATCAGTTCAAATCAGACGAAAATCGTCCTGACAATAGCTCTGAATATGGGCTGGCCGATATTGATCGTCCTGAAGTAACTTAAGGTTTTTGACTAGATCGTCCTGGCCGATCCTGCGATCGTCCAGGACGATATGATCGTATCAATCATCCTTAATTACTTCCTTGATTTCCTGAACAATTATGGCATAATCTGTTAATATCGTCCAGGCCGATCCGAGGATCGTCCTGGCCGATAATTTAAAGATATGCTATACCATACCTGTCTATGGCGGCTACTTCTTTCTGTTTTGAGCTTATCGTCCTGGCCGATACACGTATCGTCCAGGCCGATCGGTTAACGTTGGCTGCCTTAATCAAGAACCCTTAATTAGACTTTCTATTTTAAGCTGATCGTCCAGGCCGATATAAGATATCGTCCTGGCCGATATGAGTAAAAACAGAATTTCTAATTCTCTCAAGTGTGTGTGTGAAGGGTTACAAAGTATCAGTCTTTTTGACTATTACAAGTGGACTCAAAAGGTAAAAATAAAAGTACAGACTGACTCAACCCTAACCCTACGCATTCCTGAACTTGGCTCCTTTTTTATTGTCCGATCGTCGATTCCTGAAAAGTTAGAAGCAACAAGCTGTCCAAGAAAAGTAGTGTTTGTCAATCATCAAAACATAAGACATGAAAAAATAGATTTGCAACACATTAATTGCAAGTTGCCGACATTATCATCCAGGCCGATATGGACATCGGCCTGGCCGATCAGTACAAATCTCAGAAGATCAGCCTGGGCATCGCCCTGTTTTGGGTGCTGGATGATTTAAATTTGACTGTATCGTCCTGGCCGATCTCAAGATCGTCCAGGCCGATTAGTTCATTTCAGAAGAAAATCGTCCTGAGCATCGCCCTGTTTTCATGCTGGCCGATCCCGATCGTCCAGGAGTTACCAAGGATATTGAATATATCATCCTGGCCGATCCTGCGATCGTCCAGGACGATGTGATCGTATCAATTATCCTTAATTACTTCCCTGATTTGTCTGTTCAATTTAGGCATAATTGTAAATATCGTCCAGGCCGATCAAGGATCGTCCTGGTCGATAATTTAAAAATACAGTATACCTTAATTGTCTATGGCGGCTACTTCTTTCTATTTTGAGCTTATCGTCCTGGCTGATACACGTATCGTCCAGGCCGATATGTTAATGTTGGCTGCCTTAATTAAGAATCCTGATTAGAGTCTCTGTTTTGAACTCGATCGTCCAGGACGATCCAAGGGATCGGCCTGGCCGATGTGAGCAAACATAGAGATTCTAAATCTCTCAAGTGTGTGTGTGTAGGGTTACTTAGCATCAGTCTCTTTGACCATTACAAGTAGACTCAAAAGGTGAAAATCAAAAGTACAGACTGACTCAACCATAAACCTACGCAATCCTGAACTTGGCTTCTTCTTGATCGTCCGATCTTCGATTCCTGAAAAGTTAAAAGCAACAAGTAGTCTAAGAGAAATAGTGTTTGTCAATCATCAAAATATAAGACATGAAAATAGGTTTGCAATACACATTGCCAGCGGGATGCCCAAATATTCATGTTCTATGACCTTTGATAAACCCAACAATTTGGCAATGTTTCTTTTCTTCCACCCGATGTAGCATTTGTTGAATAGCCTCATGCACTTATTGTAGTTAATTTGTTATCCGATCCAGCTGCAATACTGATATATGATATCCTTAATACAAATTGTTTTGGGCCACAAAACTTTAGCAAAGAATAGGATATTATCTGCATAAAAAAGGTGGGAGACCAGCTAGGAGTTGCTCGATGGATAAATTCTAAACTACAGGCTAGGGTGATAGAAGGTCTTAGCAAGTAACTCTAAATAAATGATAAATAGATAAGGGGACAGTGGGAAACCCTGATGGAGCCTGCAATAAGTGTGAATCTAGTTTGATCTTTTTCCATTCAGCGAGAGAGTAAATCTTATTTTCGATATGCATTGGAGGACCCATTTAGTGAAATGGTGAAGAAATCCCATGACCTTCATCACCACCTCCATTGTTTCCCAGGCCATACTATCAAAGGCTTGTTCTATATCAACCTTGAGATCCATCAAGATAGCTTTGGACGCGGAGTGTTGAAATTTTTTGACAATTTCTTGAGCCAAAATTCATGGTGCGAAATGGATCTCCCCGAAACATAGACCACCTATTCTTCCCCAATAACCTCCCTTAACACTAGTTTTAACCTGTTAATAAGCACCTTAGCCACCACTTTGTAGAATGCTTGACAGAGTTTTATTAATCTGAATATAGACGGCATGTTAGTGTTTACCGTCTTAGGCACCAACATGACCAGTGTATCCTCTTAGCCATCTCGCATGGATTTTGAGGAAACGAAGTCTCCAATAGAATTAAGAACATCCTTCTTTATAATAATCTATTAAAATTTTAAGGAGGTAGTAATACAATAAATTCCTAGTTCCCTATTGTTTCCCATACTAAAAAGAACATTTTAGATCACCAATTTGGTGATGTCTGCGTGCAGCATGAAATTAAACTAGGGAGGGATCTACTGATCAACACAAAACTCCGGCCAATTTTGAAGATCGACCCTACTTTCCCTCCATTTTGGCTTGAAGAACTTCCAAAATTGATCGTGAATAAAATCAGGCTCATCCAAGATTTATACCTCTTGGCTTTGCACCTACAAGATCCGGTTGGTTCTCCTCCAGCCAGAAGCCACCGCATGAAAGAAGTGTAAGTTACCATAACCCACATTAATCCATCTAACGTTGGCTCACTATTGCCTCCAAATAGAGATTCTAGTGAAGGGTTGAAATGAGTTCCATCGTCGTACAACATAATTCTGATTGTTGTTCATCATTCAGCCTCGCATTAGTACATTCAATCTTCTAAAGCTCCCTAAGACGGGCCTCCAAATAGGTCATACAGGCATTCAAGTCCTTAAGATAGTTCCTGCTACAATGGAATAAATCCCAAAGTGTTTGATTACACTTGCGGTGAAGGTCCTTTGCATGATAGCCATGGTTCAATTTGCTCCAATTCTTCCAAACCAATTTCTAGGTAGCCGATAGGTCATCCAAATATCCTAAGACCTTATCCACCTACTGGATGGTTGGTTTTCTAGTATGTGAAGGCCTAAGAGGATCAGAATGTGACCCAACACAAATTGGTTGAGGTACATCATAGTAGCAAAAGAAGCCATCCTGAAAGCCTCAAAGTTCAGTACCACCTTGTTCAGATGCACCAAAAGTTTCTTATTCCCCTCTTATTATTGTACCAAGTGTACTTCAGCCAGAAGAATCTAATGTCATGAAGGTCATTTGATGCCAAGAATTCATCAATCTCTTGTGCTCCGATAGAATTAGTGAACTTCCTTCCCCCTGCTTATCATCTTATGAATGGAAGAAGTTAAAGTCTCCCCAAATAATGGTTGACATTTCTGGTACTAGGGACCCATTAACAGCTTCCTCAAGCTAATGATGGATATATATATCAATGCTGGCATAAATTAGCACCACATTACACCTTGGCATCTTTAGAAAGTAAAGCAAGACAATAACACATTAACTCGTGGAAAAGCTAACTTCAAAGTGGGTGACATCACCCAGCTAGAGCAGCAGAAAGTCCCCCAAATCTACCCATAGACGATTAATGAAAAAACTCCCAATCATTCCCAATAAGCTTTTCAATCTCCCTTATACCAAAACATTTTATTTTACTCTCAGTCTACCCAACAAAGAACACCACATTAGCACAAATAAGGTGCCACAAGTAGTTTCCTGTAGCTTTCTTATAGGCTCCCCTACAATTCCAAAAGAGTATGGATGGAATTAATCAACACAAGGGGAGGAATCCCCTCCACTAGTCTCCACCTCAGCCTCTTTCTTTCATTTCTCTGGGAGTTACAAAAATTGGCCTCAGCTGCATTAATTCTTTGTCAAAATAAGCTTGAGAAATCAAGCTCTCTACTTCCTTTTTATTATGTTGTTTGATGCCCGATTTGAAGAGAAGTTGTTGAGTAATACCATGTCGTGTCTCATTTCAAGATAGTTTAAACTTATCATCAGGCACTCCATCATTAGTTTGACTAACATTGGCAAGGTCCACTTTTTTTGGTTGGGCCGATGGTTACGGAGAAGCCTCCTCCTCTTCCTTGCACACTTGCAGCTGATTAGCTCATCTCCTCTTTGGAGGGACTTGAATGCAAGGCCCCAATTGGTCCTCATCTTCCTAAGGGCCCTCATCTCTAGTGAATACCCCACTATTATTCCCATTAATATCCTCACTTGCAAGGTGCTATCTTCTTAAGCCGGTCTTGTCCTGCTTGCTATTAGGTTTACTCCCAGAGGAGCTGGCCAATGACTCCATAGTCTGAATCTATTCGCTACAATTTTAACTTGGCAGGGTACTAGACTTTCCCATAGCCCCCACACCCTAGTTTCATTTGCACAGCAGGTTTAGAACCCCTACATATGCTAGGCTTGCCACCTTTAATGGGGAACAATTCTATTTTATATCCAATCCTCCCATAGAAATAGGAGGGCTATTCCATTATATTCCACCTTTTGGTAGGACTTTCCACCTAGTTCATTGACCCAGATAATTGCTTGGAGTTTCCTAGCAATGTCTATTTTTACATAAACTCGAGCAAATTCTTACCTCCCCCAGCTACCGGTTTGAGCATCGATCTATAAAGGTATCCCAATCATAGATGCAATCCTTGAAATACTATCCACATCCTAATATGCAGGGGTAAGTAAGGAAGACAAATCTGTACGAGTGAGGACAACCCGTCCATTGGCTCTTTGGTAAAACTTGAAGACCATCTTTTAAATCCCACGATGTTTCCACAAATAATTCATGAACCCCCCCCCCCCCCCCCCCCCCCCCCCCACCCGTCGTGCCCAAATCTTCACTATTAAGGAACTCCCTACAGAAAGAGAAATTAATGGTGAGAAATAAAAGTGCCTCAAAAATTTTTGGTTTCCTTGAAAAGTATGGTCGCAAGGCTGAAACTTAAAGGAATTGACAGATGGGCACCACCACAAGTGGATCCTGTAGATTAATTTAACTCAATATAGGAAAAAATATAAGGTCCATATAAAGTAACGGATGACAGGCTGAGAGCACTTTTTTGATTCTATGGGTGGTGGTGTATGGCTGATCTTAGTTGGTGGAGCAATTTGTCTGGTTAATTCCATTAATGAATGAGACCTCAACCTGCTAATTAGCTATGCAGTGTTCAACCTCTACGACCAGCTTCTTAGAGGGATTATGGCTATTTAGACCATAGAAGTTTTAAGAAATAATAAGTTTGAGATGCCCTTAGATGTTCTGGGCTGCACAAGCGCTACACTGATGTATTCAAAGAGTATATAGCCTTGGCTGACATACTCAGGTAATCTTTAGAAAATGGATATCTCAGCTCTCACATCAATGAAAAGCATAGTTAAATGCAAAACATGGTGTGAATTATAAAATTTTGTGAACCATCAAGTCTTTGAATGCAAGTTATGCTTAAGGACAATAGGCCAAGGGCACGTCTATATAGGTGTCAAACATTTTGTTACTTCCTATCTAGTCTCCTATTGATGGATGTGTTGGCAAAAGCTTAGATGTGCACGGTGTCTTTTCGTGCCCCTCAACATGCTGGGATGAAGGGCAGAACATAATCTTGTTGGCTGCAAATAATAAGGATGAATTGAATAGAAGACTTATGCTAATGTATCGTCCATGCATTATGGATGATCATATTTTTTAGGTAATCCTGAATTATGCGTCGATCCATGAATGTAAATTTGAATTTGACCCCAGCATAGGTGAAGCCTCCCATCGACTTTAAGTATATCTGTAAACTAAGGAGAAGAAACTTACATGAATTTCCCTAGTAATGACAAGCGAACTGGTTTAGGTCAAACATTAGAATCGGGCTGCCATATAGCAGCTCAAATTATAGTATGGAGAAGCATTCTCAGCGATGGACTGGGTCCAAGTCCCTTGGAAAGGGGCATCGGGGAGGGTGAGAGCCTCATTTTGCCCGAACTCTTTCTTGGCACGAGGAATTATCTATGAGTTTGGTTTTTTTGGGAATGCAGCCATAGTTAGATAGTTAATTTTGTTCAAGGCTAAAATTAGGTGAGAGGATGATATCGAATAAGTACCATGAGAGAAATATGAAAAGGACTTTAAAAAGAGATTTAAAGCATGCTTAAAATTTTCAAGTGGGAAGCGGATGGGGGCCAGCATTACGTCTCAACCCAAAGTGGAATGGTTTTGGCTTATCCATAACTCTGCTTGATATGCAGATCATTGCAGTCCTTCCTGACCACAAGAACCCAGGTGATCAACACTAAAGGAGGCACCGTCAGGGCAGCCATCCAACATAGCACTCACCGATAAGGTGATCCTTTTAGGGCTATCAAGTTCCTGTCACAATAGCTAATGCAATCCCAATTTGACCCATCTTGAAAAGAAACTAAGGAACCTGAGATGGGTGCGAGTCAATAGGTGTTAAAGCTCAGTGGGTGCAAGGAAGTTCATTTGTGGTATTCTATTTTATAGGTGCACTGCCAACCGATGAAGATCTTATGTGAAGGGTTTGAGTGTGAGCATGCATGTCATATCCCAAATGATGGTGAAATTTGCTTGAGTGGGGAAAAGCCAAACAAAACTCTAGTGGAGGCCTGCAACGATACTAATATACAAAATTTTCATCTAACTAGGGTATAGGGGTGAAAGACTAATTTAAACGTCTAGTAGCTGGTTCCCTCTAAAATTTTCCTCAGGATAGTTGGAGCCCAATATGAAGTTCTACAAGTAAAGCCAGTGATTAGAGGTAATAGGGGCACAATACCCTTGACCTATTCAAATACTTTAAATAGGTAGGATGGCTAGGCTACTATGATGAGATGTTCAATGGAATTGAGGGCACCAAGTGGTTCATTTTTGGTAAGAAGAACTTGCGATGTGGGATGAACCGGAAGCCAGGTTATGGTTCCCAATTATGTGCTAACTCAGAACCCACAAAGGGTGTTCGTTGATTAAGATAGCAAGATGGTGATCATGGAAGCCAAAATTTGCTAAGGACTGTGTAATAACTCACTTGTCAAATTAACTAGCCTTGACCAACAGTCAGCCACTGGGTAATAGCTAGGCCAAGATGAGTAGGAGGGCATGGCGACATCCTTAAAACATGCGGCATGAACTCATGTAGAGTGGCCGTCGGTACAGATCTTAGTGGTAGTCGCAAATATTCAAATGTGAGCTTTGAAGGCCAAAGGGGGGGAAGGTTCCATTTGAACAGCACTTGCATATGGGTTAGCCGATCCTAAGAGATGGGGGAGGTCCATCATAGAGCACTGCTTTGTACAAGCCACGAAAGAGAGTCAGTTTAAAATTTTTGAGCCAAAATATGTCAGCTGATAGTAACGTTAGGTAGTCCAGAGATGCCATCAGGGGTTTTGGGAAGAGTTTTCTTTTATGCTTAACATCATGCTCAGCAGAGGTAGGGTCAAGTGATTGGAAGGGTGTCACATGTTGAGCAGCTTCCAGTGTACTCCTGGTAGCCCCTGAAAATCTGAAGGGCCGATTGCTATCCATGCCCGATTGTACTAATAACTGCATCAGGTCTCCAAGATGAATAACCTTTGGTTGATGGAGCAATGAAGCTAAGTGAAGTAAGCAAAATGGATTTGTAACTCAAGAAAAGGATTAGCTCTAAGGGTTAGGCACATAGGTCCCAGTCCCGAATCCACTGGTTGTTGGTGGACTTCTTGAGCTACACTCATAATGAGAGTGGGATGCTGCATGCTGGCAAGGGGATGGATTGGGAATGGCTCACTTAGGGACTTTTCCTAGGAGATGAAAAACTTGCTCAGAACTGGTACGATCAAGGGAGATTCAACTATTTTATTAAAACAAAGCATTATAATGGTCCCAATGATTGCTCACATAATGTGATTTCTCCCCCATGCTCTGAATGTCAAAGTGAAGAAATTCAATCATGAATGGGTAAATAATGGGAGTAACTATGACTCTCTTAAGATAGCCAAATGCCTCATCAACTAGTTAGTTATATGCATGAATGGATTTATGAGATTCCAACTATCCCTATCTACTATATAGAAAAACCAAAGCCAAGGGAACAAGCTTAGCAGAATTAGCAAGGAAAGAAGATTCTATTAAGCTTGACTCTAGTCTGACATTGTAAAATGACTTAAGAGTTGTATGATAAGTGGAAGCTGGCACATTGTAGAAGTGAAATACCACTAAATTAAACATTATTTTACCTATTCCATGAGATAGAGGTGAGGCCTATCCCCTCCTTTGGGTTTTAAGTCTCTCCATGGCAGGTCGATCCAGATAGAAGAAATTGTTAGGTGGGGAGTTTGGCTAGGGTGGCACATCTATTAAAAATTTATGTATGTGTCCTAAAATGAGCTCAATGAGAATAAAAATATCCTATGGAATAAATGGGTAAAAGATTATTTGATTTTGATTTATAGTTTGAATATAAACCATGAAAACATGGCCATTAGATCCTTAAGTCAATAGGAATTCTATGCTAGAGGTGTCAGAAAAATTACCACAGGGATAACTGGCTTGTGGCAGCGAAGTGTTCAAAGCAACATTACTTTTTTATTCTTCGATGTCATATATTCCTATCATTATGAAACAGAATTCACCAAGTGTTGGATTAATCATGCACTAATAGGGAACATGAGCTTGGTTCAGATCATCATGAGACAGGTTAATTTTACCATACTGATAATCATGCCATGATAGTAATTCAACATAGTATGAGAGGAACCATTGATTTACACAATTGGTCAATGTATTTGGTTAAAAGGATAGTGTCATGAAGCTACCGTATGTAGGATTTTTTACTGAACACTTCTAAGTTAGAATCCATACTAAAAATGTTGTGCCAGAGCCCATCATTCTCTTGCCAACCAGACATAGGGGCTTCATCCCTTAGGGGCAAATGATTTGGGATGCTTTCATGTTGGTCATCTAGATCACTAGCAAGGAGGCCCTGAAATACAATTTTGAATGGACGATAGGCTCAATGCTTTATAGATGACTTAAATTTAAGATAGGGCATTGTACATTGCAGAGTGGCCTTTACTGCCACGACCCACTTAGATCTAGCCCTATGTCGTAGTAGATTCATATCACCCTCTTAGAACCCTTAGGGTTTAGAGTTTGAGGGTTCTGATACCTCTTGTCAACTAGCGTGCGATACGTTATCAGAACACATCCAGCCTTTGGCAGCCCAAAATATATATGTGCCCAGATATAATAGTGCATAGGCCTTTCTTGCATGCATGACATGGGCCCTACCTAATAGTGTGCCTCGGCCCTACATGCTAGTATAGCCCCGGACCCTACATATAAGCATGCCAAGGCCCTGAGTGCACCAACATCCGCTTGGAAATGAACGCATAAATTATCAATTTAAGATTTTTGGGCATCACAATAGTATGCTGGGTACTCATGTGTGTATGTACAAGTAAGAAATGCACTCTTTATGAGAAAAAAAAACTTTTTCAAGATTTTTAGCCATTTTAGAATTTCCAGAGTATTCTGGATGTAATAGGCCCTTCTTGTCTATTAGAGGGAAGCACAAACATGGTGTAGAGTCATCTTTCCATCATTGAACTTGCATGATATAGCTGCTTTGCTATATTTCTTAGCAAGAGCATATAAAGGCTTGTTACTCTGATGCAAAACATTCACCTCTTATTAACACAATGTGAGAGATATAATATAAGCCTTTGATGGGTTGTGCTTAATTTTAAGCATAATATTTTGCTTCATATTTGATGACTCTCATGCAACTTGATGCTTATAAGATAAAATGAATCCATGAAAAGGTGAAGTGTCTTAGTGCTTGTCCCTTTGATTGTTGAATTCTAAAAAAAGGTTATATGTGCATTATTATAAGTACTCAATTAAAGATTTATGGGTATCTAGATGGCTTAAGGGGAACTCATGGGGTTACATACAAGTAAAAAATAAAAACAATTTTTATGGCAAAAAAAAAAAAAGATAGTAAGATTTTTGGGCATTTTTTAACTACCATGGGATTCTAGATGTAATAAACACTACCTTTCTAATATAGGGAAGCTCGAATATGACACAAAGTGATTTTTTTCTTAGCAAATGTGTTGGACAAGGCTATTGTGTTATAATTCTTAACAAGATGATATAAAGGCTTGTTGTTTGGACACAAAATCTTTTTTTTTTTCAACACCATGAGAGAGATATAACACTTGTCATTGATTTCTTGTGCCTAGTTCTAAGCATAGTATGATGCTTCTTTTTAGACGACCCTCATGCATCCTAAAACATATAAGATAAAAAGAATTTGTGAATAAGTGAAATGACTTGGTATTTGTGCCTTAGTTTGTTATATTCTAATGAATATTTAGATGTACCTTATCCTTACTCGTAAGTATGTCTTAAACATACTTGGCAGAGTGCTAAGGAATTACATGCCAGCCTACTTATGCATTACGGATCAGCATGCGCAGGCCTAGTCTACTAGAGTACCTAAGCCCATTCAAATATACTCAAAATAACTCAATTTAAGACTTTTAGGCATTACGATAGTACATTGGGTACACATGGGTGTATGTACAAAAAAAAAATTTTATGGCAAAAAGAATTTATGCTTTTTGGATATTTTTTAACTACTAGAGCATTCTTGACAAAATAGGCCCTGCTTAATTATTAGAGGGGTGCTAAACATGATTTAGGGTCATCTTTCTATCATTAAACTCCAGGACATTAATATTTTGCTATAATTCCAAATAATAGAATATAAAGGCTTATTCTGTTGATCTGAAACATTTATTTCTTATTAACACCATGCGAGATCTTTCACACTTTCCTATGATGGGTTGTGTCTAGTTTTGACAATACACTGCTTCATATTAGATGGCTTATGCATCTTGATGCACACATAATAAAGTGTATCTATGAATAAATAAAGTGGCATGTTTCTTATGCCTTTTATTATTTATTATGAAAGAATAATTATATTTTCTAAGTAACACATCATAATTGTACCTCACCCTTACGTGTAAGTTGCTAGTGCGGCTAAGCCCTACTTGCTAATATAATGAGACCATGCTTGCCAAAATTATAGGGCCCTACTTGCTAGAGTGTTAGGCCCTAACTACCAGTGTGCCCATGGCTTGCATGCCACCTATTCAAGCCTTGCTAGCCATGTAGACCATATTCTCAAACAACCAGTGTGTTCAGTCCCTACCTACTAGTGTGCCTAAGCCCTAGTTTCTAGCATGCTCAAACCCTACCTCTTAGTGTGCCAAGGGCCTAGTTGTCAACCTACCAGCATGCCCATGACATGACTATAAGCATCCACAAGCTCTTCATGCCTGCATGTTCAGGACCTAACATCATTCCTAAACCTTGGCTGCCAACATGCCCAGGCATGCTTGCTAAGTTACTAAGGCTCTACCTCCCAGCATTCCTAGGTCATGCCTAATAGCAGTCAGACGCTCCCAGCCAGCAAGCCATGCACATACCAGTAAGGTTTCCCAAGACCTACCTATAAGTATGATCAGGACTTGGCTGCTAGTGTGCCATGGCTCTACCTGAAAGGATACCCTAGTTCTGGTTTCCATATTACCATAGCCCTGCTTGTTAGAATGCCATAGTTCTTATTTCCAGCATGCCATGGCTCTGCTTGCCAGCGTGCCTACCCCTTGGATGCAAGCGTGCCTAGGCACTGGCTACTAGGATGCCTAGGACTTTTCTTCAAGGTTACCAAAGCCCTGGCTACCAGTATGCCTAGTCCGTGAACGTGCCAACATCTTCTAACAAATAAACTTATAAGTACTCAATTTAAGATTTTTGGGCTTCAAGATGGCAAGTAAAAAATATGTCTTTTATGGCAAAAAAAATTGTAAGCTTTTTTGGCCATTTTTTAACTACTACGGCTTTATGGATGTATTATGCCTTAGCAATCTAACAGAGGGAAGCTCAAATATGAGGAAGAAGCATTTTTCCCAAAACAAACATGTGGGACATGATTTTTGTGCTTTAATTCTTAATAAGAGCATATAAAGGATTATTATTTGGACATAAAATATTATATTCCATCAACACCATGGGGGTGACATAACACTTTCCCTGGATTAATTATGTCTAGTTCTAAGCAAAGTATGATGATTCATATTAGATGACCCTCATGCATCTTGATGCACATAAGAAAAAAAGAATATGTGAATATGTGAATCAACTTGGTGCTTTTGCCTTCGATTATTGGATTCTAAAAAATATTTAGATGTGCCTTATCATTTCTTATCAGTGTGCCTTCAACGTGCTTGGCATCATGCTAAGGAATTTCTTGCCAGCGTGCTTATGCCTTGCTAGCCACCGGTCCTAGGATAAGCTTGCCAATGTGCCCATGTCCATTCAAATTTTCTCATAATCATTCAATTTAAGACTTATGGGCATGAAGATAGCATATTGGGTACACATGGGTATATGTACAAGGAAAAAAGTACTTTTGTGGCAAAAAAAATTATAAACATTTTTATAATTTTTTAATTACTAGAGCATTCAGAATGAAATAGGCCCTGCCTATCTATTAGAAGGGAGCCTAAACAAGATACATAGTCATCTTTCTATCAGCAAACTTATAGGACATTACTATTTTGCTATAATTCTTTATAAGGTAACATAAAGGCATGTCATTTTGATCTAAAATATTTGTTTCTTACCAACATCAAGCGAGATATTTAAGACTTTCCTTTGATCGATTGTGCCTAATTCTCATAATAATATGTTGTTTTATATTAGATGGCATAAGCATCTGGATGCACATTAGATAAAATGTATCCATGAATAAATGATGTGACATATTGCTTATTCCTTTGATTTTTTGTTGTGAAAGAATAATTAGATGTGCCAAGTTACACATCATAATTATGCCTCAAGGAAAGCGTGTTCTTGGCCCTTACCTGCAAACTGCTTGTATTCCTTAGCCCTGCTTGCCAACATAATGAGACCCTACATGCCAAAATAACCAGGCCCTACTTTCTAAAGTGACAGGCCTTAGCTTCCAGGGTGCCAATGAAAGTTCGTTCGGGATGTTAAGCCCTATGAACTTAGTCCCAAGCTAACCAAGAGGGGGGGTGAATTCGT
This sequence comes from Dendrobium nobile, assembly GCA_022539455.1. Classification (NCBI taxonomy): domain Eukaryota; kingdom Viridiplantae; phylum Streptophyta; class Magnoliopsida; order Asparagales; family Orchidaceae; genus Dendrobium; species Dendrobium nobile. The sequence goes on along the minus strand of CM039729.1, from coordinate 41,735,666 downwards.
ATTTTAAAAAATCTTTTCTCAAAGAAAGAAAATTGCATAAACCAAATCACACCACAGAAATAAAATGCGGAATTTAAAAAGTGCGGAAGCAAGAAAAAGAACACAGAGATTTATAGTGGTTCGGTCGACTCGACCTACGTCCACTCCTTGGAGGCACCCTCCAAGTATTGCACTACAAAACGTGACTCTCCTTTAGCCCCCACGGCTAGGCGGAGAAGCCCTCACGAGAACCTCCTTTTTGCCACCCCGGCAAGGCAGAGAACCTACCTCCTTTTGCTTCCTCCTGAAGCTGGCAGAGAACTAAAACCAAAAGAAAACTCCTTACCTCTACCGACCCTTCCACGGACGAGAAACTCCATACGAAAGACAAGCAGAGCGATCCTTGAAGCAACCCTTGTAAATCCCCTCACAAGCTCCCCCTCACAAGATCCTCTCTCTCTCTCCCTCTCTCTCTTTCTCTCCTCAAGGTCTTCTCAGGTCAAGGCAGCAGCAAAAGGTCTCTTAAAACGTTGAATAAGAGCTCTTTAAATAGAAGAGCTTCAAAGGAGCTCATTAATTGTAAGTTGCCGATAATATCGTCCAGGCCGATATGGACATCGGCCTGGCCGATCAGTACAAATCACAAAAGATTGGCCGGGGCATCGCCCTGTTTTGGGTGCTGGACGATTGAAATTTGGCTTGATTGTCCAGGCTGATCTCACGATCGTCCCGGCCGATCAGTTCAAATCAGAGGCAAATCGTCCTGAGCATCGCCCTGTTTTTGAGCTGGCCGATATTTATCGTCCTGAAGTAACTTAAGGTTTTTGACTAGATCGTCCTGGCCGATCATGCGATCGTCCAGGACGATATGATCGTATCAATCATCCTTAATTACTCCCTTGATTTCCTGATCAATTAAGGCATAATTTGGTAATTCCGTCCAGGCCGATAAGTGGATCGTCCTGGCTGATAATTTAAAATTATAGTATACCTTAATTGACTATGGCAGCTACTTCTTTCTGTTTTGAGCTTATCGTCCTAGCCGATACAAGTATCGTCCAGGCCGATATGTTAATGTCGGCTGTCTTAATTAAGAATCCTTACTTAGACTTTCTGTTTTAAGCGGATTGTCCCGGACGATATAAATATCGGCCGGGCCGATGTGGGCAAAAACAGAAATTCTAAGCCTCTCAAGTGTGTGTGTGAAGGGTTACTTAGAATCAGTCTCTTTGACCATTACAAGTAGACTCAAAAAGAGAAAAATAAAAGTACAGACTGACTCAACCCTAAACCTACGCAATTCTGAACTTGGCTTCTTCATGATCATCCGGTCTTCGATTCCTGAAAAGTTAGAAGCAACAAGTAGTCCAAGAGAAGTAGTGTTTGTCAATCATCAAAACACAAGCCATGAAAAAATAGATTTGCAACAATCTCCCTATTTTTGTTGATGGCAAACACAAGTAGGAAAATTTTCATTAAAATTTCAAAGTTACAAACCCAAGACCAAACAACTTTTTCCTACCACATCTTACTCCCCCTTTTGTCATCACAAAAAGAGGGTCCAGAAACACAAGAAAAACATCACAAAAGGCTAATCAAGCAAACTAAAAAGGACAGGAAACAAACAACAAAAAGTATAGACTAAAAAAGCGAGGGATCCAGATCATCTGATGGAGGTGATGGAGGTGGTGGAGGTGGCTGCTGAAAGTAGGTGGCAAGTGTGGTGAACTGTGCATTGAACCAGGCGATGTCCTGATCATGCTGCTGCTGCTGCTAAGTAACGAAACTGTCAAATCGGGCTAAATCCTCAGCGTGGTGCTGCTCGTAGCGGGTAATATCCTCAAAGTGTTGCTGCTCCTGTGCAGCCACGTAGGCATCAAACCGAGTATCCCAACGATCAAACCTCTCAATAACCTGATCAACTGGAGAGTGTTGGTGGAGAGGGACAGGATCAGGAATGGGAGCGGGAGCAGGAGCCTCCTCCTCTCTAGCCCCCCGACCTTCCCCATCTCCTGGGTGGAGACGAGTACTATGAAGGGCAGTGAAGGAATTGTTTGAGTAGAAGGGAGTTGGGAGGTTTGGTGTAATAGGATACTGAAGTTGGTATTTGGTTTCAAGGACATAGGCTATGATGTGTCCTAAGGCTAGATTAGGTTTCCTTTTGTGGCCTGGATCACGGATTGTGTTTAAGTGATCAATGTATCGGAAAAGTAGGTCCACAGTATTAAATTCCCTATGAGCCATGATGTAGAAAGTAGTGAGTGAAAGTAGAGGGGTGATGTGGATTCGGTCGTCGGCTTTTGGATATACGGAGGTGCGAAGGACATGTTGGATTATCCTAGCATCTTTGACTAAAGAGCTAGTCTCTCCAACATGGTAAGGTACATTAGTCTGGCGAAGGAAATGATTCGCTGTGGACCAGTCAAGATCAGGGTCAGGGGCGATTAGGTGTAGCTTATCACCGATGGTGGATAGCTGTAAAAGATCAACACAATCCTGTTATGTGATTTTGATAGGGCGTCGATTCACATAAGAGGACAGGGCTATGAAGGTAGGGTTGATGGAAGGTTTGTGAAAAACTCTCGAAGAAACTCTGAATTGAAAGGGAATGCAAGAGACAGAATGAAGCAAAGGGAGGTGTGAGCGAAAAGATCCATTACCGAGTATGAGATGTGGGTAGGATTGATGATTCTTGAGACAGTGATCCCACATTCTTTGTAACGGTGGTAAGCGACTTCATCTTCTGCTTCCCTGAAATGAGGGTCAATTCTTGCCCTCGAAGAACTCCCAGAAGTTTGTCGGACGCGTTTCCCACCAGCCATAGAGAGGACTAAGCAAAAACACAAGAGGAGAAAGGATGAAGAGTGAAAAAGCATGGCTGGAACGGCTTGAATTTAAAGAAAAGGCCATATCATCCTGGCCGATCGAAGAATCGTCCAGGCCGATATGGTTCAATAATTACGTACAGGCCGATTGGTCAAAAAGGCGGTCCAATTGTCCGGGCCGATCATATATCGGCCAGACCGATTAGACACAGGCGATCGTCCCGAGGAGTCAGTCCGGACGACCGTTGAAAAGGAGATCGTCCAGGCCGATTAGGTGTATCGTCCAGGACGATGCATAATAATTGATCGTACCGGCTGAAGTTAAAGCGTTTAAAATGCTTGCCATGTGTATCGTCCAGGACGAACAGTGGATCGGCCCGGACGATTGTAATCAATTCCAAATGCTTTTTGTTCAACTCATCAAATTCATCAAGTAGAACCATGTGATTTGAATCAATCGTTGCATGATCTTTGAGAAAAACTTCATGCTCTTTTTGTAGATTTGAATGTTCTAATTTTAAGCTAGCATGTGTCTTCTTAAATTTTTTATATGATGCATGGATTTTTTCACAAATTTCAAACAATTCATCATAGGTTGGTTTACATACCTCTTCATCACTTTGATCTTCTCCCATGAAACACAAGTTTTTAGTCTCTTCCTCTGGTTCAGTCTCAGAGGAATCAGTACCAGATTCTGCCCAGAAACCCCTTTGGATTTTCCTCTTGTCCTTCCTAGACTTAGCTTTCTCCTCACCTTTTTCCTTTTCTTTGCTCGAATGATCTTGAAGTATAGGGCAATCGGCTCTCACATGTCCAGGTTTCCTGCATTCAAAACAAACAACATCAAAAGATCCTTTAACATGTTTATGATCCTTACCTTTCCTCCAACTTTGATGATGCTTTTGTTTCTTCCTTAGAAAGCTTTTGAATTGCCTTGTGATGAAGGCAATTTCATCGCTTTCAGACCCGGAAGATTCAGAATCCGATTTGTGCGCCTTCAGTGCGACTGTTTTCTCCTTTTTCTTCTCACCTGCATCAAGATTTCTTTGATTCACCCCTTGCTCGTAAGCAATAAGTGAGCCAAGTAAGTTATCAATATAATAGGTGTTCAAATCTTTAGATTCAGTAATAGCAGTAATTTTTGCATCATAAGACGAATGCAAGCATCTCAAAATCTTGTTAACTTTTTCATAGTTCGAAAGCTCTTTTCCTAGTGCATGCAATGAAGTAACTATCTGAGTAAACCTAGTGTACATGTCAGAAATCGATTCATGAGGTTTCATACAAAAAAGTTCGTAGTCATGCAAGAGAAAGTTCAAACGGGATTGCTTAACTTCATTAGTCCCTTTATAGGTGATGCATAATTTATCCCAAATCTCTTTACCAATTTTGCAAGTTGAAACACGCATGTAATCCTCAGATTTTAAAGCACAGAAAAAACATTCAAATATTTTACATTTAATTGAGCTAAATTACGTTCATCGAAAGTCCATTCAGTAAAAGCAATTTCAGTTTTAACACCATTAATTTCACGAGAAGGTGGAGAATAACCTTCTTGAATAAGCATCCACATGCGATAATCAGTAGATTGTAAAAATGTTGACATGCGAGTTTTCCAAAAGTCAAAAGGTAGGTTATCGAACAGGGGAGGTCGGGTAATGGAATACACTTCCGTAGTGTTACGATTCCCGATGTTAGCCATGGATCAAATTCAAAAAGTTTTCAAACTTTAATTCGAATCCCGCTCTGATACCACTTGAAAGTTCGTTCGGGATGTTAAGCCCTATGAACTTAGTCCCAAGCTAACCAAGAGGGGGGGGTGAATTGGTATTTTAAAAAATCTTTACTCAAAGAAAGAAAATTGCATAAACAAAATCACACCACAGAAATAAAATGTGGAATTTAAAAAGTGCGGAAGCAAGAAAAAGAACACAGAGATTTATAGTGATTCGGTCGACTCGACCTACGTCCACTCCTTGGAGGCACCTTCCAAGTATTGCACTACAAAACGTGACTCTCCTTTAGCCCCCACGGCTAGGCGGAGAAGCCCTCACAAGAACCTCCTTTTTGCCACCCCGGCAAGGCAGAGAACCTACCTCCTTTTGCTTCCTCCTGAAGCTGGCAGAGAACCAAAACCAAAAGCAAACTCCTTACCTCTACTGACCCATCCACGGACGAGAAACTCTAGACGAAAGATAAGCAGAGCGATCCTTGAAGCAACCCTTGTGAATCCCCTCACAAGCTCCCCCTCACAAGATCCACTCTCTCTCCCTCTCTCTCTTTCTCTCCTCAAGGTCTTCTCAGGTCACGGCAGCAGCAAAAGGTCTCTTAAAACGTTGAACAAGAGCTCTTTAAATAGAAGAGCTTCAAAGGAGCTCGTTAATTGCAAGTTGCCGACAATATCGTCCAGGCCGATATGGACATCGGCCTGGCCGATCAGTACAAATCACAGAAGATCGGCCTGGGCATCGCCCTGTTTTGGGTGCTGGACGATTGAAATTTGGCTTGATTGTCCAGGCCGATCTCACGATCATCCCGGCCGATCAGTTCAAATCAGAGGCAAATCGTCCAGAGCATCGCTCTGTTTTTGAGCTGGCCGATATTTATCGTCCTGAAGTAACTTAAGGTTTTTGACTAGATCGTCCTGGCCGATCCTGCGATCGTCCAGGATGATATGATCGTATCAATCATTCTTAATTACTCCCTTGATTTCCTGATCAATTAAGACATAATTTGGTAATTTCGTCCAAGCCGATACGTGGATCGTCCTGGCCGATAATTTAAAGTTATAGTATACCTTAATTGACTATGGCAGCTACTTCTTTCTATTTTGAGCTTATCTTCCTGGCTGATACACGTATCGTCCAGGCTGATATGTTAATGTTGGCTGCCTTAATTAAGAATCCTTACTTAGACTTTCTGTTTTAAGCGGATCGTCCCGGACGATATAAATATCGGCTTGGCCGATGTGGGCAAAAATAGAAATTCTAAGCCTCTCAAGTGTGTGTGTTAAGGGTTACTTAGCATCAGTCTCTTTGACCATTACAAGTAGACTCAAAAAGAGAAAAACAAAAGTACAGACTGACTCAACCCTAAACCTACGCAATTCTGAACTTGGCTTCTTCATGATCGTCCGGTCTTCGATTCCTGAAAAGTTAGAAGCAACAAGTAGTCCAAGAGAAGTAGTGTTTGTCAATCATCAAAACACAAGCCTTGAAAATATAGATTTGCAATAGCCAAGGCCTTACTTACCAAATCCTTAAATGCTATCAATCAAAGCACTAGCAACTAGGTATCTCATGCCCTGCCTTCCAAGTTATCTAGAATCTGGTGTCTTGCTAAGCCTTGGCTTTAACATGGCTAGGCTCTGCATACCAAAATGCTATAGCTCTTCTTAATAGCATGCATAAGCCCTGCTTTCCAACTATTAGACACTTCCAACTAGCAATCCAAGCCCATGCCAGCCTGGTCTCCCAAGCCCTGCCTGCTAGTGTGACCAGGACCTAGCTTCCATCAAACCATGGCCCTACCTACCATGATACCATAGTTCTTACTTCCAATGCACCATGACCATACCTACCAAGATGCCTTGTTATTTTTGCAAGCATGCCACAGACCTGCCTGCCAGCATGCAAAGCCTTAAATTCTAGCAAGCCCAGGCCTTCGCTGCGAGCATACCTAGGACCTATCTACCAGGTATCCAAGGCCCAAATTACTAGCATGCCCAATCCATGAGCCTACCAACATACACTTATAAATGTAGTAATAAGTACTACATTTAAGATTTTTATGCTTCAAGATGTCATGCTGGGGACTAGTGGGGTTACGTTCAATTAAAAAAGTGAATTTTATGGCAAAGAATTGTAAGCATATTGGCCATTTTTATCTATCAAGGTATTTTGAATATTTTTGCCCTGTCTTTCTATTATAAGGAAGCTCAAATATGATACAAATGTATTTTTCCCTTAGTGAACATGTGGGACATGGCTATTATGCTATAATTCTTAATAAGAGCATATAAAGGCTTATTATTTGGATGCAAAATCTTATTTTCCCTCAACACCAAGCGATAGACATAACACTTGTCTTTGATTGGTTGTGCCTAGTTCTATGTATAGTATGTTGCTTCATAATAGATAACTCTCATGCATTTAAATGCGTATAAGATAGAAAGAATTCATGAATAAGTGAAATGACTTTGTGCTTACGCCATCGATTGTTGGATTCTAAAGAATATTTAAATGTACCTTATCTCTACTTGTTAGTGTGCCTTAGCCATCCTTGTTAGCATGCCAAGGAACTGCATGCCTGCATGCTTAGTTCTTACCAGCCAGCATGCCCATGCTCTACCTGCAAATATGCCCAAGCCTATTCAAATGTACTAATAAGTATTCAATTTAAGAATTTTGGGAATCACAATAGCATATTTGTTACACATGGATGTATCTACAAGTAAAAAAGTAAATTTTATTGCAAAAAAATTTAAACTTTATCTCTATTTTTTAACTATCAGAGCATTCTAGGTGAAATAAGCACTTCCTGTCTATTAGAGGGGAGCCCAAACATGATATAAAATCATCTTTCTATCAGCGAACTTGCAGGACATTGCTATTTTGCTATAATTCTTAATAAGAGAACATAAAGGCTTGTTGTTTTGATTTAAAATATTCATTTCCTATTAACACCATGTGATAGATTTAACACTTTCCTTTGAGTAGTTTTACCTAGTTCTCAGAATAATATGCTTCTTTATATGAGATGACTTACGCATCTTGATGCACATAAGATTAAATGTATCCATGAAAAAATTAAGTGACATGTTGTTTGTACCTTTGATTATTGATTGTAAAGGAATAATTAGATGTGCCAGCTACACCTCATAATTGTGCCATAAATCCAGCATGTTCTTTGCCCATACGTGCAAGCGGTTGTTGTGCCTTAGCCCTCTTGTCCAATATGATGTAACCCTACATACAAAAATAACTAGAACCCTACTTACTACAGTGTCAAACCCTTGCTGCTAATATGCCAAGGGCTTTCTTGCCCAAGCCTTGCACGCCAGCTATACAAGCAATGCCTGCTAAGTAGCATATGCCCTCTACCAGCCAATATGCTTAGGGCCTACCGATTAGTGTGTCTAGGCCCTACTTGACAGCATGCTTAGACCCTACATGCCAGTGTGTTCAGGAACTAGCTGGCTAGTGTTCCCATGCTCGGGTTACTATTATGCATATGCTATACCATCCAACATTCGCAGGCCTTACCTACCAGCATGTTCAGGACCTGGTTTCTAACCTAGGCCTTAGCTGCTAGCATGCCCAAGCCCTTAGCTGCTAGCATGCCTAAGCCCTAGCTACTAGTTTACCAAGGCTCTACTGGTCAGCATGCCTAGGCCTTGCCTGCCAGTATCTAAAACATTGCCAGCCAGGTTACCCAAGCCCTGCCTAATAGCTAGACAAGGATATAAGCTTTTTGGACATTTTTTGAACTACCAGGGCATGCTGGATTTAACAGTAATTATTTTACTAGTATCTCCATTTACTAATAAAATTCCTCCATTTCTAGTGAGAAAAAGACCCCATTTCTAGTGAGTGAAAACTCATCATTTTTAATTTCAGCCATTTCTGTTTATGATAGGAGTTAATCGGCGGCTCTCGCCAATGTTCCTTCCTATGCCTAACCCTACTCCACATCTTAATTCTAAATGTGGATTACCTTTGATCATTAAGGATGTTGTTGATTTTCATGTTTCTTCATCTGAGCTTCATTTGAAAGAGGTTGTTGGAAAGGTAAAATCCCTTATGTTCAATGATGACATTATTCTAGAAATTCGTTCTAATAATAAGATCACTAATAAGGATCTTGAATCATCTTCAACAGTTGGTCCTAAATTGATTGTCAATAGATTTACCAAGTCATTTAATAATGGAGTTTCTATCCAAGATAATTTCATTCAATCAAAAATTTTTGAGCCACTCAATACTGCGCACACTCAAGAAGAAGCAAATGTGTGGAGAAGGACTCCAAATATTATGTTTAGTAATCCTTTTCATAATATGGAAATGTCTGATAATTGAATAGCCATTAAGCTGCATGTGGAAAATGAGAAATCTAATATTCAGAGACTTCATAATTCAGTGGTAGTCAAAGTTTTTGGAAACTCTATTCCACTATATATTATAAGCAGTGAACTGAGAATGTATTAGGGCCATTTTGGAGCCTTCCATATCACTAATCTGGGTAAGGATTGGTTATTGTGTTTATTTCATTATGATAAAGGTAAAGAAGGAGTCCTTATTGGGGGACCTTTGTATGTAGGACGACATATCATTAGGATGGAGAGTTGGAGTCTAGAGGTTTCACTACTTACCATGAAGAACGTTTTTTCCCAATTTGGATTAGGCTTCCAAATCTTCTGTTATTTTATTGGGATGAGACAAATATTTCTAGAATAGCCTCAAGTGTTGGCTATCCTTTGTACTTTGATGGAAACATGTTTAAATGGGGGAGAAGTGAATTTGCAAGGGTGTGTGTTTGTACGAAGTTTGATGAGAATTTTCCTCAAAATATTTGGATGGTAGGAAGTTCAGGGAGTTTTTTTTTAGAAAATTCAATATGAAAAAATAGCCTCCTTATGTTACAAGTGTGGTAAAATTTATCATGAGCAGGATAAATGTGACATGAATGTATGTTTTGACAAACTTACTTTGTCTTTTTCAAAGGGAATAGTACAAAATGATCTAAGCAAAGGTCATATGGATGTTGGCAATGATATAAAGGATGCTGAAATGACAAAACAAGCTATGGTAAATGAGTCTAACAATTTGAAGAAAGATGATTATGGCCCGTGGATACATGTAAGTTATGGAAGGAAAAAGCCATATAATGGTTTCACACCAAGGAATGATGTTTATCAAAATGCTACTGGTAAAACTAAAGAAGTTTCTATAAGCCATTTCGAGTTAGACAGAGCATGTTTGATGTTAGAGATAAGAATATGACAACTAATCATTCTCATGAAGGTTTAGACAGTGTTATGGTGGTAAATGAAGTGAAGAAGCATACAGGTTCTATAGATAGTAGTGCTAAGGGTGGTTTGTTTGATGCTACATAGAATGCCAGTTTGGATCATAATGTGGATGTAGTGGATGCTGTGGTTGCTAAAGACAATGTTGTGGATGCTGCTAAAGATATTGGCCAAGATGTTAATGAATCTGCTAATGATCCAGAAGACTTTGTTGATCCTCATTCAAATGAAGTGGTGAGAATTTTTTATTCTAAAGAGGATGGAGAGATTGTGCCAGAAGATGAAAATGTTGATGCTACTAATGAAGTTGTGGTTGTTAATAAGACTACTCTTGATGTTACTCTAATGCAAGATATGTTTTTTAATGGGAACTGCTCGGGTAAGAAGCTTAATCATCTTGCTTTTATTGCTGATGATGTGTTGAACAAATCTAACATTGTCGTGATGGCTATGTCTCATTTAAAAATTTTCAAACAGAAATTTAAAAAAGATAGCTTGTCTTTAGGTCCTATCAAAGAGAACCTTAGAGGGAAAAAGGGAGATGTCAAGGTGGAAAGTGTTGAAGGATTATCCCCATTGGTATCTTAAATGTTTTCCATATTATTTTGGAATTGTAGGGGAGCTAAGAAAAAATAAGCTTCCCATTACTTAAACAGTGTTGTGGGAGATTATGGAGTTTTTCTTATTGGCCGTATGGAAACTAAGCTTAATTGTATGGATACTAATGAGGTTAAAAGAATTATAGGGAATGATTGGGATTTTGTTCATGTGAATGCAAGAGGTATGGCTGGTGACATTCTATTTTTGTGGAGAAATACTGTTGCTTCTTTTAATATGTTATTCTCTTCTTCCCTACGAGTCATTGGTCTTTTAAAAGCTCCAAATGGTATATTGTGGAATGTGTTTATAGTGTATGACAATAAGGACAAGTATGGGATGAGGAAGTTATGGAAGTCAGTAGAAGATTATACGTCTAATGATATTCCTTTTATCATTGGTGGGGACTTTAATTGTATCCTTTCCAAATGGGAGAAGATGGGAGGAAAGAGGTTTATGTTTTCTCAAGGACCTCAAGAAATGAAGGAGTTTATTTTAAAAAAATTATTGTCATGATATTGGGACTGTTGGTCCCAAATTTATGTGGTAATAACAAGGTTGGACTAGCTCGAATTTGGGAAAGGCTTGACAGAATTTGTCTCAATTCAAAAGCTTTATGTAATATTCCATTAGCAGTTGTTAAGCACTTGCCTAGAGTTGCATCTAACTATTGTCCTCTTCTACTTGATCTTTTTAATTCAACTGCATACAATAAGAAATCTATTAAATTTGAGAATGTTTGGTGTTCTTACGAAGCCTCAAAGGGTGTGGTGATGAATGCTTAGAGGAAGAATAACTTTGATAATGCAACAGATATCCATAATAGGAAATTAATGAGGTCTCTTAAAAGTTTAATTTTTTTGGAATAAGAAGAAGTTTAATGAATTGAATGTGACTAAGAATGAATTGCCAAAAGATATTTGTTCTTTAGAAAAAGAGGAAAGCTTGGGTGGACTTGACTCTTCAAACTTGCTTGAGCTAAGAAGTAAGATCAATGAACTCAACACTACTCTTGCTAGACTTGCTAAATGGTGGAGGCAGCGTTTCAAAACTCATTGACTGGAAGAGGGAGATCATAACTCAAGTTTCTTTCATGCATATACTTCGGCAAGGAAAAATGGCAACATGATAAACAAAGACAAAGATTTAGAAGGTCACATTGTAGCTGATCAAGATGAAATGCATGCTCTATTTGATTTTTTTTTATTAAAAAATGGAGGAAAAGAGCTTGTTCAACATCCAATTGGCTAGTTTTCTCTTCTGATGTAATATTAAATGATGCTCAGAGAAATCACCTTATTGCTGGGTTTGTGAAGCAGGAGTTGTTTTCAGTGGTGATAAAGATGAACAATAACAAATATGGATTTGTGGAATATGGTGGAAAACTTCTTTTTCAAACATTTTTTTAACATTGTAAATATGGATTTGTGGAATATGGTGGAAAACTTATTTTTGATGGGAGTAATGCATGACAATTGGAAGGAAATTCTTATGGTTTTAATTCCTAAAGTTCCAAATGCAATCAAACTTACCAAGTTCAGACCGATTAGCTTATGTCAAACCATTTACAAAATGGTTGCTGGGATAATGCTGAATATATTGAAATATATTCTTCATATTGTTGTCTCTGAGCAACAAGTTGCTATTGACCCTAGGAGGACGATATCTAATAATTGTTTGTTGACACATGAATTTGTAAATAAACTCAGATTTTCTAAGTCAAAGCCAGGATTCATGTTACTTAAGCTTGATATGGAGCAAGCTTATGATAGCATGTGTTGAGAGACAATTTATAAAATCATGGTTGAAATGGGATTTTCTCAATGTTGATAAAGCTTATTTTGTAGTGTGTCTACAACCCAAAATTTTCCATTATTATTAATGGAAAGAGAAGCAGCTGGATCAAGGCAGAGTGTGGATTGAGATAAGGGTTTCCTTTATCCCCATAGTCTTATTATTATTTGTTTTAAACTTCCTTAAAAAGCTATGATAGAGAGATGAAATGAACTTGGGATAAATTTGGCTCCTAATACTCCAAAGATATTGCACTTGTTATTTGCTGATGATGTTTTTCTTGCATCTAAAGCTTTGAAGAGAAATATAAAGATTATTGTAGCTATCCATGGGGATTATTGTGGTTGCACTGGATAGAGAATTAATAATAATAAATCCTCAATAATGTTCAACAAATATGAATGGATGATGAATAAATATTTTGGCTATAGAATGGATGATGAATTCAACTACCTAGCCATGTGGATGGCACTATGGAGACTCAAAGTTGAAGAATTTAATTACATTTTGGATAAAGAAATGGATAAGTTGAACTCTTGGGGATCTCAAAATCTCTCGCTGGCTGGGTGATTAGTGTTGATCAACTCTATTTTTTTGTCCATTCCATTATATAATATTACTGAATCTATGGTTCCAAGAAGAATTCTTAAATATTTGGATACATATTGTAAGAGCTTCTTATGTCATAAAGAAAATGGGAGGAAGGGGCTACATTATATCTCTTGAGAAGTGTTGTGCACATTGGTGAATCATGGTGGTCTTGGCATTCAAGGTGCATCTAAAAGACAATGGACGGTTAGAGCACACATTACTTGGAAATTTTGTCAATAATAAGAAGACCCTTCTTAATAAAATCTTGGCTAAGAAATATGGTGAGGATATTTTGAATTGTGGGGTGATAAGACATTCTTCTCCAACTTGGCACATAATTAAGGATAGAGCTCGCTTTTTGAAGCCTATCACTAGATGGAAGGTATAGAATGAAGAGAAAATTGATATCTTGAGTGATATTTGGTTGCTTGACAGAAGTCTTAACAAATAGAAATCATTATGAGATTTTCAAGGATTGAAAGATAAGAAACTATCTTTCTTAATAGATGAAAGGGGTATGTGGAACAAGTTACTTTTAAGTAATTTATTTTCTGAAGATCTTATTAATGTTATTTTGGAAATCCCTCTTTGCAATGAAGTTGGTGATGACTCATTGGAGCTAATGATTAATAATCCTGGCAAATCTATTATAGCAATGGCATATCAATTAGTGGAGAATCTTGTGCATATGAATTATAATATTTCCTAGATGAAGAAGCCAAGATTATCTCCCAAGGAGTCTTTATTTTGGGGGAGATTGATTAATAATTTCATACCAACTAAAAGCTGGCTGAATTATAGATGACTATATGATTCATGGAGGTGTCCTAGGGACTGTTTAGAGATGGATGGAAGATATCACATTGATGTACATTGTACAAAGTTTATTGAGATCTTTGATGTGCTAAATAAGTGGGGATTTTTCTTGCCCAAATTTAATAGTTTTATTCATTGTGTGAATATCATGGAGACGTTATATATAAATAAACCAGGTGTGTTTAGATTGTATATATCTATGGTATACAATAGTAGGAAAGCTAGAAATTGTTTTACACATGAAAATAAAAAATGGAGACCTGTCATTATAGCTGCTCGGACATTGGCGAAATCTGTGTATCCAAACACTTTACCAATTTGCAAGAACTAGGTAATTAACAAGCAAATGCTATCCCCCACCTATAAATTGGATCAAACAATATGTGGATGCATGTTTATTGGAAAACAATCTTGCTAGAATTGCTGGTGTCCTAAGGGATCATAAAGGCTGATTTTTAATGGCTTGTGGAAAGAAGAATGTGCATTGGGATATCTAGTTACTTGAGATAATTTCTATTTTCAACTTCAAAATTATAATAAAGATTATATGATAGACAAGTAGGGAATCGTGATTGATAGTAACAATATAAATGTTAACAAGCTCTTGAACAAATCTGTTTTGAGGAATGGATGAAACTTTGAGCTATACGATATGAACTTCTCCTTACTTGATGTCTTTAAAAATGTAATTTTTAGTTTTGTTTCTAGATAAATCAATAGCGTGGCGGATGCATGTGCCCACTATGCTCTTTTGGGTGATTTTGTTTGGGATGATTTTCTTTTGGATAAACTTCTTTCAAGTGTTTATAGATTGATAAGGAAGGATTGTGATAGATTAGTTATCACTTAGGGTCATTGTATCTTTTCTATTTTTGCTTGCATTAATGCTATTTGCAAATTCTCAAAAAAAGGCATTCTGGGTTTATTATGCTCTACTTGTCTAATGGAGTGAAGCTCGAATATGATGCAGATGTGTTTTTCTCTCAGGGAACATATGGGACATGGCTATTGTGCTATAAATTGTAACAAGAGCATATAAAGGCTTATTGTTTGGTTGCAAAATCTTATTTTCCGTCAACACCATGCGAAAGACATAACACTTTCCTTTTATTGGTTGTTCAATGTTCTATCTGTAGTATGTTGCTTCATATTAGATGACTCTCATGCATCTTGATGCATATAAAATAAAAAGAATTTGTGAATAAGTGAAGAGACTTGATGCTTGTGACATTGATTGTTGGATTCTAAAGAATATTTAGATGTGTTTTATCCTTACTTGTTAGAGTGACTTAGCCATGCTTGACAGTGTGCTAAATAATTGCATGCCAGTGTGCTTAGGTCTTGCTAGCCAGTGTGCCTAGGCCATGCTTACAAGTGTGCCCAAGCCCATTTAAATGTACTCGTAAGTACTTAATTTTAGACTTTTGGGCATCATGATTGCAAATTGGGCATAAATGGGTGTATGTACAGGTAAAAATATACTTTTTGTGGAAAATCATGATTCATTTTGGGTTTCAAGATGTCATCATTAGAGCTGGTAAAGTTACGTATAAGTAAAAAATGTGGTTTTTATGGCAAAACAAATTATAAGCTTTTTGACCATTTTTGAACTACCGGGGCATTATGGAAGTAATATACCCTGCTTGTTTAACAGAGGGAACTAGTAGTAAAGCAAATTGGTGCTTGTGCCTTTGATTGTTAGATTCTAAAGACTATTTAGATGTGTCTTGTCAGTGTGCCTTAGCTATGCTTGGCAGCCTGCCAAGGAATTTCGTGACAGCATGCTTAGGCCTTGCTAGCCAGGGTGCATAGGTTGTGCCTGCTAGTGTGCCAAAGCCAATTCAAATGTACTCATAAGTACTCATCTTAATATTTTTGGGCATTATGATATCATTTTGGGTACATATGGGTGTATGTGCAAGTAAAAAAATACTTTTTGTGGAAAAAATTAAGCTTTTTTGCCATTTTTGAACTACTGAAGAATTCAGGATGAAATTGACCCTGCCTATCTATTAGAGGGGAGCCCAAACATGATGCATAGTCATATTTAGATCAGCGAATTTGCAGGACATTATTTTTCTGCTATAATTCTTAACAAGAGAACATAAAGGCTTGTTATTTTAATCTAAAACATTAGTTTCTTATACACTCTATATGAGAGATTTAACACTTACCTTTAATGGGTTGTGTCTAATTATCAGAATAATACATTGCTTCATATTAAATGGCTTATGCATCTTGTTGCATACAGGATAAAATGTATCCAAGAATAAATGAAGCAATTTGTTTCTTGTGCCTTTGATTATTAGTTATGAAAGAATAATTAAATGTGCCATGTTAGACATCATAATTATTCCTTAAAGCCAGCGTGTTCTTTGCCCTTATCTACAAGCTGCTAGTATGCCTCAGCACTACATACCAAGATGATGAGACCCTGCTTACCAAAATGACAAGGCCCTACTTGCTAGATTGTCAGGCCCTAGATGACAATGTACTCAGGCCTTGCTTTCCCAAGCATTGCATGCCAGTTGTCCAAGCTCTACAATCTAGGTAACCCATACCCTCTGCTAGCCAGCATGCTCAAACCTGTCTACTAGTTTTCGTAGGCCCTTGCTGCTAGTGATCTCATACACTACCTACAAGTGCTCTTAGGACTTGGCTGGCCAGCTTGCCTATGCCCAGGCTACTAGCATGCCCAGACCGTGCCTGTCAGCATACTCAGGCCATGCCTACCAGTGTGCCCAAGCTCATTCAAATGTACTCATAAATACTGAATTTATTACTTTTGGTATCACAATATCAAATTGGGTACACATGGGGTTTGTACAAGTAAAAATAAACTTTTTAGTGGCAAAAAAATTTAAGCATTTTTTCATTTTTTGAACTAGAAGATCATTCCAGATGAAATAGGCACCACCTATCTATTAAAGGGGAGCCCGAACATGATGCAGAGTTATTTTTTATCAATAAACTTGTAGGACATTATTATTTTGCTATATTTCTTAACAAGAGAACATAAAAGCTAGTTGTTTTGATCTAAAACATTTATTTCTTATCAACACAATGCGAGATATTTAACACTTGCCTTTGATTGGTTGTGCCTTATTCTCAAAACAATATGTTGCTTCAAATTAGATGGTGTATGCAACTTAATGTACACAAGATAAAATGTATCCATGAATAAATAAAGTGACAAGTTGATTATGCCTTCAATTGTTGGTTGTGAAAGCATAATTATATTTGCCAAGCTGAACATCATAATTTTGCTTTAAAGCCAGTGTGCTCTTGGCCCTGACTTACAAGCTGCAAGTGTGCCTTAGCCCTATTTTCCAAAATAACCAGGCCCAGGTTGTTTGCATGCTCAGACTATGCCTATTAGTGTGCCCAAGACCTGGCTGCCTGAGTGCCCAGGCCAAGGTTTCCAGCAAGCCTTGTCCATACCTGCTATCTTATCTAGGACCTAGCATCTTACCTAAGCCTTGGCTGCTAGTTTATTAGGGCTTTGCCAGGCAGGTTATAAGGCTTTACTTGCCAACATACCTAGGCCCTGCCAGCTAGCAAGACGAGCCCATAACATTGAAGTTGCCCAAGCCCTACATACTAGTATAACTAGGACTTGGCTACTAGCATGTCATGGCCCTTCTTGCTAGCGTGCCTAGGCCCTGGCTACCAACATGCCAAGGCCCTAGATTCCAGCTTTCTTAGAGCCTATTAGCTAGGTCTCTAAGGCCCTCGCTACTAAAGTGCCTAATCTATATGTCTGCCATCATATGCTAGAAAATATACTCATGAGTATTCCATTTAAGATTTTTGGGCTTCAAGATAGCATGCTGGGAACTAGTGGGGTTACATAAAAGTAAAAAATATTGTTTTTATGGCAAAAAAATTATAAGCTTTTTGGTCTTTTTTGAATTATCATGGCATTCTGGATGTATAATACCCTGCCTGTCTAATGGATGTAAGCTCGAATATGATGCAGAGGCATTTTTCCCATAGCAAATATGTGGGACATGGCTATTGTGTTATAAATTTTTTACAAAAGTATATAAAAACTTGTTCTTTGAACTCAAAATCTTTTTTTCCATAAACACCATGCAAGAGACATAACACTTGCCTTGAATGGTTGTGCATAGTTCTATGCATAGTATATTTCTTCATATTAGACGACCCTCATGCTTCTTCATACAAATATGGTAAAAAGAATTCGTGAATAACTTAAGTGATTTGGTGCTTGTGCCTTCGATTATTGAATTCTAAAGAATATTTAGATGTGTCTTATCCTTGCTTATTAGTGCTCCTTAGGCGTGCTTGGCAGCATCCTAAGGAATTGCATGCAAGCCTATTTTGCCCTTGCCACCCAGCATGCCTAGGCAATACCTGCTAGTGTGCCCAAGCCCATTCAAATATACTATAAGTACTCAATTTAAGACTTTTGGAAATCATGATAGCATATTTGGTATACATGGGTGTATCTATAAGTTAAAATATACTTTTTGTGGCAACAAATTGAAGCTTTTTTATCATTTTGAACTGCCGAAGCAATCTGGATGAAATAGGCCCTACCCAAACATGATGCAGAGTCATTTTTCTATAAGCAAACACGCTGGACTTTACTATTTTGCTATAATTTTGAAATAGAGAATATAATGGCATGTTATTTTGATCTGAAACATTTATTTTTTTATCAACACCATGCATGATATTTAACACTTTCTTTTGATCAATGTGCCTAATTCTCAGAGCAATACATTTCTTCATAATAGATGGCTTATGCATCATGATGCACACAGGATAAAATGTAACCGTGAAAAAATGAAGCAGCGTGTTTCTTATGGCTTTGATTGTTGGTTATGAAAGAATAATTAGATGTTCCAAGTTATACATCTTAATTATGACTCAAAGCCAGCATGTTCATGGCCCTTACATGCAAGCTACTAGTGTGCCTCAGCCTTTTTATCCAATATGATGAGACAATGCTAGCGAAAATAACCAGCCCCTGCTTTCTAAAGTGTCGGGCCCTAGCTTTCGATGTACCTAGGATTTTCTTGCCCAAGCCTTACATACTAGGTATCCAAGCACTATTAGCCACATAGCCCATGCCCTCTTCCAGATAGCATGCTCAGGCCTTGACTACCAGTGTGCCTAGGCCCTGGCTGACAATGTGCCCAGGACATGGCTGCTAGCTTGCCCAGGCCCAGGCTATTAAGAAGCCCCACCCTTTCTTGCTAGCATCAACAAGCCTTACGTACCAGGATGTCTAGGACCTGGCGTCTTGCCTAGGCCTTTCCTGCCAGGTTGCCAAGGCTTTGCCAACCAGTATTATTAAGCCCTACCAGCCAGTCAAGTTGCCCAAGCCCTGCCTTCCAGCGTAACCTTTATGTGGCTGTCAGCATGCCACTGTCCTACTTACCAGCATGCCTAAGCCTTGGCTACCAGCGTGCCCAGGCCATGGCTGTTAACTTGCCAAGGACTTGTTTATAGGTTACAAGGCCCTAGCTTCTAGTGTGCCGAGTCTATGAGTCTTCTAATATCTACTAGCAAATATACTTATAAGTACTCTATTTAAGATTTTTGGGCTTCATGAAGACATGCTGGGAACTATTGGGGTTACATACAAGTAAATAAAATTGGTTTTTTTTGGCAAAATAACTTGAAAGCTTTTTGGCTATTTTTGAACTATTGGGGCATTTTAGATGTATTATGCCCTACCTGTATAATGGAGGGAAGCTTGAATATGGCACAAAGGCATTTTTCCATTATCGAACATGTGGGATATGGCTGTTGTGCTATAATTCTTAACAAAAGCATATAAAGGCTTATTGTTTGGATGCGAAATATTTTTTTATCAACACAATACGAGAAATAAAACACTTTCCTTTCATTAGTTGCACCTAGTTCTATGCATAATATATTGCTACATATTAGATGACTCTCATACATCTTGATACATATAATATAAAAATAATCCGTGAATAAGTGAATTGACTTGGTTCTTATTCACTTAATTGTTGATTTTATTGAATATTTAGATGTGATTTATCTTTGCTTGTCAGTGTACCTTAGACGTGCTTGGTAGCATGCCAAGGAATTACATGCCATCATGCTTAGGCTTTGCCAGCAAGCATGCCCAGGCCCTACCTGTGAGTGTGCCCAATCCCATTTAAATATTCTCATAAGTACTCAATTTAAGACTTTTAGGCATCACGATAGCATATTGGGTACACATGGGTGTATGTATAAGTAAAAAAGTACTTTTTGTGTTAATATTTTTTAGATTTTGGCCATTTTTTCACTATCGAAGAATAATGGATGAAATAAGCGCTACCCGTCTATTAGAGTAGAGGCCAAAAATGATGCAGAGTCATCTTTCTATCAATAAACCTACATGACATTGCTATTTTGCTATAATTTTTAACCAGAGAATATAAAGGCTTGTAGTTTTGATTTGAAAATTTCATTTCTTATCAACACCAAGTAATGGATTTAACTATTTCCTTTGATGGAATGTGCCTAGTTCTCAGAATAATATATTGCTTCATATTATATAGCTTATGCATCCTAATGCACATATGATAAAATGTATCCATGAATAAATGAAGTGACATGTTACTTGTGCCTTTGATTGTTGGTTATAAAAGGATAATTAGATGTGCCAAGTTAAACATCATAATTATTCCTAAAAGACAATGTGTTCTTAGCCCTTACAGTCAATCTTCTAGTGAGCCTCAGCCCTTCTTGACAACATGATGAGACCCAGCTTGACAAAATAATGAAGCCTACTTGCTAGAGTGTCAGGACCTAGCTGTCAATAAGCATATACATTGCTTTCCCAAGCCTTACATGCCAGCTATCCAAGAACCGAAAGCCAGGTAGCCCAAGCCCTCTGCTAGCCAGCATGCTCAAGCCTTGCCTACTAGTGTGCTTAAGCCCTAGCTACCAGCATACTCAGATCCTTCATGCTAGTGTGCCCAGGACCTGGATGCTCATGTTCCCTGGCCCAAACTGCCAGCATGCCCAGGCCATGCCTTCTAGAATCCACGAGCCCTTCCTAGCAGCATGTCCAGGACAAATCATCTTTCCTAGGACTAGGTTGCTAGCTACTAGTAAGCCCTCCATTAGATAGGTAGGGCGTGATAAATCCAGAATACCCCGGTAGTTCAAAAATGGCCGTAAAGCTTACAAAAGTTTTTTTCCATAAAAACCTTTTTTTTTACTTGTATGTAACCCCACTAGTTCCCAGCATGCCATATTGAAGCCCAAAAATCTTAAATGGAGTACTTATAAGAACATTTGCTAGTGGATGTTGGCAGGCTCATGGACTGGGTATACTAGCATCAAGGGCCATATTGGCATGTTAGACAGTTCTTAGGCACGCTGGTAGTCAGGTCCTTGGCATACTTACATCTAGGTCCTAGGCATTCTGGCAGGTAAGGCCATGGCACACTGACAGCTAAAATTAGGGCATCCTGGTAGGTAGGGCCATGGCATTCTAGCAGTCAGTTCTTTGTCACACTAGCATGTAAAGCTTGGGTAACCTGGTTCGAATGGTCTTAGCTTTCTAGATGGTAATGTATGGATAGCTAGCAAGCAGGGCCTAAGCACACTGGCATGTAGGGCTTGGCAATCTAATATAAAGGGCCTGGGAATGCTACCAGCCAAGGCCTAGGAAAGACACCAAACCCTAGACATGATGGTAGGGATGGCCTACAAATACTGACAGGCATGGCCTAAGCATACTGATAGCCTCGGCCTGGGCACAATGCAAACCTTTTCCTTGGTACACTGGTTGGCAGGGTCTGAGCATGCTGTTAGCCAGGGGCAAGGTACACTAATAGACAGAGCCTGAGCATGCTGGCTGGCTGAGGGTATATGGTACCTAGCTGGTAGAGCTTGGACACCTAGCATGCAACGCTTGGTAAAGTAAGTTTTGTGCATATTTGCATCTAGGTCCTAACACTATAACAAGTAGGGCCTGGTCATTTTGGCAAGCATTGTCTAATCATATTTGTAAGTAGTGCTGAGGTACACTAGCAGCTTGCACGTAAGGGCCAAGAACATGCTGTCTTTGAGCCACAATTTTGATGTGTAGCTTGGCACTGTTTGAATAGTTGCTATTTGAATGAGTTATATTTATGCAACTTATGTAGTTTTGATGATTCCAAACATTATTGTTCAAATGTATAGTTGTCTCCTAACAATTTCAAAAGATTTGCACTTGCTCTTGTGTGTACTAACATTTCAGGAAAATCAGACTCCAGACTACGAAAAGTTCAATTCAAATTCAACATGAGATATTTTGTTTAATTGATGAAAGGGAATGATTGTAATTGAGTGAATAAAATCTCACACACACAAATAAGGAGATCTTGAAATTCTATACTGATCGTACAGGACGATATTTATCGTACTGGACGATCTGTCAGTTATCTCCTATAGAGCACTTGGAACGAATAGGAACTTGCTTTGAAAAATTTTCTAAGTCCTATTCGTCCAGGACGAAATTTATTATCGTACCAGGCGATGGGTTCTCTGTAAAATTTTCGTCCAGACGAATTTTACCATCGTACGAGGCGACGAGTCCTCTGGAAAATTTTCGTCCAGACGAAAATAAATATCGTACAGGACGATCAGCTCTCTGGAACATTTTCGTCCAGACGATCACATTTTCGTTCAAACGATAAACCGACTTAGAACAGTTTTCAGCAGTTTCTAGAACCGACCTTGTAATAACTGTTCGTACTGGACGAACGAAGTTCGTACAGGACGATCAGCTGTACGAAGTCAGTTCGTACACATATACAAATTGGGTCGTTTCAGATCGTTTAAGTAAAATCGTCCAGGACGATACAGGATCGTACAGGACGATCCACTGCGTACAGAATTGAAAATTTGCAGTTTTTTGGGCGGTTTTTCATGTCCTTTCTATATAAGGAGTCCTAGAAACTATTACAAAAGCCTTTGGAGTTGTTTTCTCTTGAGAGGGATCATTGAGAGGGAGAAGATCCTTGGAGGGGATTTCAAGGGAGTGTGGAGGGGATATTCACACGGTTGCTCCGGCGAAGGCTCTCAAGTGAAGTTCAACAACATCGGTCCGGTTCTCTGCCGACACTTGGAGAAGTGTAAAAGGACGACAAAGTGTATCTTTGACAATCATTGTGTCTTCGTTCTTGTGGAGAAAACTAGAAGAGAGAACTTGAAAGGGAGAGAGGAAAAGGTGGAGTTTGAGAGGGAGAAGATCTTTGAAGGGGATTTCAAGGGAGTGTGAAGGGGATATTCACACGGTTGCTCCGGCAAACTTGCACTTCAGTACCATCGGATTGAAGGGTCGTCTTGAGGGAAGTTTTGGAAAGAAGAAGATCTCTTTGGTGTTAAAGAACCCGGCTACTCCGCCGCACCAGGGAAGGTGAAAGTGATTTTGTACAGGCTTCTCCGCCTTGCTGTGGGGGCAAAAGGAGAGTCACTTTGTGGTATTAGTGCAATACTCAGAGGGTGCCTCTGGGGAGTGGATGTAGGTCAAGGTTTGACCGAACCACTATAAATCTGGTGTGTTCTTTCTTATTTTTTATTCCGCATTTAATTTCATTGCAAGTTGTTTACTCTGGTTGAAAAGTTTATTTTAAACTTTAATTTTAACTTGCATCAATAATTCAAAAGGTTTTCTAAAATTCCAAGAGTTGAAGTTATATTTTTTAAATTGCCAATTCACCCCCCCCCCCTCTTGGTTAGCCTTGGGACATTCACTTAGGCTTAACAACCTAATTACTAGACCCAACAAGTGGTATCAGAGCATTGTTTCAAAATCATAAGTTTAGACTACTTTTTGAAAAACGAATATGGCTAATTTTAGAAACCATAAATTGTTAGATGGATGTTCGATTGTTAGACCACCTTTATTTGAAAGTATTTCTTTTGATTTTTGGAAAATTCGAATGTCTACTTTCTTGCAATCAATAGATTATCGTATGTGGCATATGATTCAAAGTGGTTATTCTGTACCGTCACGTATTATAGATGGAATCAAAACTGATATCCCTTTTTCTGAATGGAGTAGAGTAGAACAAATTTATGCACAATTAAATGCTAAATGTATGAATTGTTTGTTCTGTGCTTTAAATTCTGAAGATTATATGAGAGTCTCTACATGTACTACAGGTAAGGAAATTTGGGACAGTTTATGCATTACATATGAAGGTACTAGTGAAGTCAAGCAATCTAAGTTGAATTTTTTGATGAATGACTATGAACTCTTTAGCATGAAACCTTATGAGTCGATCTTAGACATGTATACTAGGTTTATTCAAATTGTAACATCATTGCATGCTTTAGGTAAAGAGTTTTCAAACTTTGAAATAGTCAATAAAATTCTACGTTGTTTACTTGACAAGTTTGATGCCAAAGTTGTTGCTATTTGTGAATCGAAAAATTTAAATGAATATTCTATTGATAATTTGATTGGCTCACTCATTGCCTACGAGGAATGTTTGGGTCAAAGACTTTTGGATGCAGGTGAAACAATAATGCTAAAAGCGGAAGACGTGGACAAAAGTGGCTTAGTTGGTGAGAAAAGCGATGACTTAACAAGCAAATTGAAAAGTCCACTAAAGCACAAGAATAAGCATCAACAAAAGTGGAATAAAGGTAAAAATGGTAAGAATGTTCTGATTTCTTCAAATATTATTTGCTTTGGATGTAGGAAATCTGGACATCTGAAATGTCAGTGCCCTAATTTGAGAACTCTTCCTGCTAAAGAAAAGGGCAAAGCTAAGCAAATTATAAAATGGGAAAATAATGAAAAGCAAAAAATCTCCTGGGCGGATCTAGCTTCTGAATCATCAGACCAGGAGAAAAATGATGTTTAAAACCCTTTGTTTATTTGTTTTTGTTGTATTTTTATTTTTGTTTGTTTTGTGTGTTTTTGTGTTTTGAAATGTTTTCTCATTTGATTTCATGTTTTAGATCGATGTTAATGTTCTTAATCTTTATGAAATTCATTTAGTACTTTTAATCTCTATTGTGCCAAAACTAAAAATGTAATTAGAAATTAATTTCATTAGAAAATCTAGTTTATCTAAATTTAATTTTTTGCCTATAACTTGTTTTAGTTAGAATTTTTTTTAATTTCATGCCTTTCATTTTAGACTACAAAATCTTAATTATTATTATTGTATTTTAGATGTCTATCTTATTTTGTATTTCATTTTTCAATTAATATTTATGCACTTAAAAAAATTTGAGATTCTAGATTATTGTCTTTGGAAAGTATTCAATTACTCTTGAAAATTGTACAAATGTACAAAATCAAAAGGAATGCGCAACAAAGTTGCAAATATGAAAAAGAGGCACAAAATAAGCCCAATAAAGAAAGATGCACAAAAATGTGCCACCTATATGAAAAAGATGCACAAAAATGTGCCACATATATGAAAAAGATGCGCAAAGCGCCACTTGTGGTGATTTTCTTCTTTCCAGATTCTTTTTAGTCTATTAATTCAAGTAGATCTAATGTTCATTTATATTTCAATTGATTTTTGGAATATGCAATTTTTTACTCATCTTTATTACAATGATTTTTCATATCATAAATGTCTAAATTGAATCATGTTTTTCATAAATTCTTACTTATTACAATGTTATATCAATTTTTTTAAATTCTATGAAATTCTATGATTTGACTAATGTTCTTAATTCTTAGTTGCATTCTTATGTCAATCACTTTTTTAGATTAAATTTACACATGAATTTTTCATAAGATTTTCTACATTACTAGTCTATTTCTTCTTCACTTTTTGTTGTTGTCAAAAAGGGGGAGAGATTATTGTTTGTATTGTTTAGGGGGAGAATTTTTTATAAAATTTTGTGTGTGTCTTGTAATGTTTTTTGTGTATTGTTTTTGTGTATGTGTGTATGTAAAATTTTAAAACAAAAATTGTTTTTTAAAATGCCTCCTTATTTTAATGTATTCATCAATTCAGGGGGAGTTTAGGAGATTTTAAAATGGTTTGAAATTTTACTAACAATAATTGTTTTGCCATCATCAAAAAGGGGGAGATTGTTTGAATAGTTGCTATTTGAATGAGTTATATTTATGCAACTTATGTAGTTTTAATGATTCCAAACATTATTGTTCAAATGTATAGTTATCTCCTAACAATTTCAGAAGATTTGCACTTGCTCTTGTGTGTACTAACATTTCAGGAAAATCAGACTCCAGACTACGAAAAGTTCAATTCAAATTCAACATGAGATATTTTGTTTAATTGATGAAAGGGAGTGATTGTAATTGAGTGAATAAAATCTCACACACACAAATAAGGAGATCTTTAAATTCTATACTGATCGTACAGGACGATATTTATCGTACTGGACGATCTGTCAGTTATCTCCTATAGAGCACTTGGAACGAATAGGAACTTGCTTTGAAAAATTTTCTAAGTCCTATTCGTCCAGGACGAAATTTATTATCGTACCAGGCGATGGGTTCTCTGTAAAATTTTCGTCCAAACGAATTTTACCATCGTACGAGGCGACGAGTCCTCTGGAAAATTTTCGTCCAGACGAAAATAAATATCGTACAGGACGATCAGCTCTCTGGAAAATTTTCGTCCAGACGATCACATTTTTGTTCAAACGATAAACCGACTTAGAACAGTTTTCAGCAGTTTCTAGAACCGACCTTGTAATAACCGTTCGTACTGGACGAACGAAGTTCGTACAGGACGATCAGCTGTACGAAGTCAGTTCGTACACATATACAAATTGGGTCGTTTCAGATCGTTTAAGTAAAATCGTCCAGGACGATACAGGATCGTACAGGACGATCCACTGCGTACAGAATTGAAAATTTGTAGTTTTTTGGGCGGTTTTTCATGTCCTTTCTATATAAGGAGTCCTAGAAACTATTACAAAAGCCTTTGGAGTTGTTTTCTCTTGAGAGGGATCATTGAGAGGGAGAAGATCCTTGGAGGGGATTTCAAGGGAGTGTGGAGGGGATATTCACACGGTTGCTCCGGCGAAGGCTCTCAAGTGAAGTTCAACAACATCGGTCCGGTTCTCTGCCGACACTTGGAGAAGTGTAAAAGGACGACAAAGTGTATCTTTGACAATCATTGTGTCTTCGTTCTTGTGGAGAAAACTAGAAGAGAGAACTTGAAAGGGAGAGAGGAAAAGGTGGAGTTTGAGAGGGAGAAGATCTTTGAAGGGGATTTCAAGGGAGTGTGAAGGGGATATTCACACGGTTGCTCCGGCGAACTTGCAATTCAGTACCATCGGATTCATGGGTCGTCTTGAGGGAAGTTTTGGCAAGAAGAAGATCTCTTTGGTGTTAAAGAACCCGGCTACTCCGCCGCACCAGGGAAGGTGAAAGTGATTTTGTACAGGCTTCTCCGCCTTGCTGTGGGGGCAAAAGGAGAGTCACTTTGTGGTATTAGTGCAATACTCAGAGGGTGCCTCTGGGGAGTGGATGTAGGTCAAGGTTTGACCGAACCACTATAAATCTGGTGTGTTCTTTCTTATTTTTTATTCCGCATTTAATTTCATTGCAAGTTGTTTACTCTGGTTGAAAAGTTTATTTTAAACTTTAATTTTAACTTGCATCAATAATTCAAAAGGTTTTCTAAAATTCCAAGAGTTGAAGTTATATTTTTTAAATTGCCAATTCACCCCCCCCTCTTGGTTAGCCTTGGGACATTCACTTAGGCTTAACAACCTAATTACTAGACCCAACAGGCACATCTAAGTATTCTTTCATGACCAATAATCAAAGGCACAAGTAGCACGTCACTTCACTTATTCATAGATAAATTTTATTCTGTGTTAATCAAGATACATATTCCATCTAATATGAAGCAATGTATTGTTCTGAGAACTTGGCACAACCCATCAATGGCAGGTGTTAAATCTATAGCATGGTGTAGATAAGAAACGAATGTTTTAGATAAAAAAATAAGCCTTTTTATTCTCTTGTTAAGTATTATAAAAAAATTGTAATGTCCTACAAGTTTTTGATAGTAAGATAACTCTAGACCATGTTTGAGCTCCGGTCTAATAGACAAGCAGAGCCTATTTCATCCAGAATACTCGTGTAGTTCAAAAATGGCAAAAAAGCTTAAATTTTTTTCCATAAAAAGTACTTTTTTACTTGTGCATAAACCTATGTGTACCCAATATGCTTTTGTGATGCCTAAAAGTCTTAAATTTAATACTTTTGAGTACATTTGAATTGGGTGCACTGGTAGGAAGGGCCTAAGCATGTTGGCTAGCAAGGTGTAAGCACGCTGGCATGCAATTCCTTGGCATGTTGCCAAGCACAACTAAGGCACACTGACAAGCAAGGATAAGACATATTTAAATATTCTTTAGAATCAACAATTAAGGGTATAAGAACCAAGTCAATTTAGTTATTCACGGATTATTTTTATTATATATGCATCAAGATGCATGAGAGTCATTTAATTTGAAGCAACATAATATTCATAGAACTAGACACAACCCATGAAAGGCATGTTTTATGTCTCTCACATGGTGTTGATGGAAACTATGATTTCGCATTCAAATAACAAGACTCTATATGCTCTTATTTAGAATTATAACACAATAGCCATGTCCCACACATTTACTAAGGAAAAAATGCCTCTGCAACAAATTTGAGCTTCCCTCTTTTAGAATGGCCAGGCATAATACATCTAGAATGCCCCGGTAGTTCAAAATGGCTAAGAAGCATATAATTTTTTTTCCATAAGAACCATATTTCTTATTTGTACATAACCTGACTAGTTCCTATCATACCATCTTAAAGTCCAAAAATCTTAAATTGAGTAATAATAAGTATATTTGCTAGCGGATGGTTACAGGCTCATGGATTGGGCACACTAGCTACCAGGGCCTTAGTGACCTAGTAGAGAGGTCCTGGGCATGGTAAATGACAAGGCTTTAGTTTATTGGCAGCTAGGACCTAGTCATGTTAGTAGGTAGGGAAATGGCAAGCTGATAGCCATAATTAGGGCTTCTTCTTAGGTATGGCTATGGCATGTTGGCAGTGAAGTCCTGGTTATGCTGGTGGAAAGGACTTGGGAAACTTGGCAGGCATGGGCTTGACTTTCTGGCTAGTAGTATTCAAGCCACTGGTAGGAAGCTATGGCCTATGCAAGATGCAAGATCCTTAACATGCTGGCAGGCAGGGATCCTGGGAGGCATTACCTAGGTATTCTGATAGCTAAGGCCCGAGCACGCTGGTAGCCAAGTCTTTCACACACTAGTAGGCATAATCAAAGCATACTAGCAGTTAGGGCCTTGACACACTGATAAGGATAGCCTAAATAAGCTGGCTGGTAGAAGGCGTGGGCTACCTGGCTAGTAGTGCTTGGAAAGCTTACATGTAAGGCTTGGGTATGTTAGGCCTAGGCATGCTGGCAGCTAGGGCTTGACACTTTAGCAAGTAGGACCTGGTCATTTTTGGAAGTAGAATCTTATCGTAATGGCAAGCAGGGCTGAGGCACACTAATAACTTGCACGTAAGGGCCAAGAAATTGCTCTCTTTGAGGCCCAATTATGATGTGTAACTTGGCATATTTAATTATTCTTTCATAACCAATAATTGAAGGAACAAGCAAAGTTGCTTCATTTATTCATGAATACATTTTATCGTGTGTACATCAAGATGCATAAGCCATCTAATATGAAGCAACTTATTGTTCTGAGAACTAGGCACAACCCATCAAAGGTATGTGTTAAATCTCTCATATGGTGTTGATAAGAAACAAATATTTTAGATCAAAACAACAAGCCTTTATGTTCTCTTGTTAAGAATTATAGTAAAATAGTAATGGCCTACAACTTCATAAATGGAAAGATGACTCTACATGATGTTTGGGCTCCCCTCTAATATACAGGCAGTGCCTATTTCATCCAAAATGCTTCAGGAGTTAAAAAATATTTAAAGAGCCTAAATTTGTTTGCCACAAAAACTACTTTTTTACTTATACATGAACTCATGCGTACCCTATATATTATCATGATGCCCAAAAGTCTTAAATTGAATACTTATAAGTACATTTGAATAGGCTTGGGCACACTAGCAGGCAAGACATGGGCATTTTGGCATTCAATTCCTTGGCATGTTGTCAAGTATGAATAAGACACACTTATAAGAAAGGATAAGGCACATCTAAATATTCTTTAGAATCGAATAATTGAAGGCATAAGCCCGAAGTCACTTCAATTATTCATGGATATTTTTTTATCTTATATGCATCAAGATGTATGAGATTTATCTAATATGAAGCAACATACTAGGCATAGAACTAGGCACAACCAATCAAAGGCATTTGTTATGTCTCTCACATGGTGTTGACAAAAAATAAGATTTCACATCCAAATAACAACCCTTTAGATGCTCTTATTAAGAATTATAGCACAATAACCATGTTCCACACATTCGCTGAGGAAAAATTACTTTGTTTTGTATTCAAGCTTCACTCCATTAGACAGGCAAGGTGTAATACATCAAGAATGCCCTGGTAGTTCAAAAATGGCTAAAAAGCATACAATTATTTTTGCTATAAAAACCACAATTTTTAGTTCTACGTAATAGTAATAGTTCCCAGCATACCATCTTGAAGCCCAAAAAACATAAACGGAGTGCTTATAAGTATATTTACTAGTTGATGTTAGCATGCTCATGAACTAGGCACACTAGTAGTTAGGGCCTTGGCGACATGACTTACAGTTCTTGGGCACACTGGCAGCTAAGGCCTAGGCACACTAGCAGGTAGGGCCATGGAATACATGAAGCCCAAACCAGGGCACCCTTGTAGGTAGGACCATGACATGCTGATTGCCAAGTCCAGGTCACACTATTAGGTGGGGCTTGGGCAACCTGGCTAGTACGGGCTTGGTTTGCTGGTTAGCAGTGTCCAAGCTACTAACAAAAAGGGCCTAGTTACAATAGGAGGTAGAGCCTTGGAAACCTAGTAGGTAGGGCCTAAGCTTGGTGGAATATAAGGTATAGACAAGATGCTAGGTCCTAGACTAGCTAGCAGGTAGGGCTTATGGATGCTGGCAGGCATGGCTTGGGCATACTAATAGCTTGGGCCTAGGTACGCTGGCAGCCAGGCCCTAGGCACACTAGCAGGAAGGGTCAGAGCATACTTGCTGTCAGGGCCTAGGCACACTAGCAAGCTAAGCCTCAGCATGCTGGATATTGGAGGGCATGAGTCCCTGACTTATAGTTCTTGGACAACTAATATGTAAGGCTTGGGTAAGCAAGGTCTGGGCATGCTGGCAGTTATGGCCTGACACTCTAGTAAGTAGGGCTTAGTCATTTTGGCAAGCAGGGACTCATCATGTTAGCATGCAGGGCTGATGCATACTAGTAGCTTGTATATAAGGGCCAAGAACACACTAGCTTTGAGGCACAATTATAACGTGTAACTTGGCACATTTAATTATTCTTTCACAACCAAAAATCAATGGCCCAAGTAACATGTCGCTTCATTTATTCACGCATTCATTTTATCATGTGTGCATCAAGATGCATAAGCCATATAATATGAAGCAATGTATTGTTCTGAGAATAAAGCACAACCCATCAAAGGAAAGTGTTAAATCTCCCGTATGGTGTTGATAATAATCAAATATTTCACATCAAAACAACAAGTCTTTATGTTCTCTTGTTAAGAATTATAGAAAAATAGTAATGAACTACAATTTCAATAACACAAGGAAGACTCTGCATCATGTTTGGGCTCCCCTCTAATAGACATGTAGGGCAAATTTTGTTTAGAATGCTCTGGTAGTTCAGAATTCGCCAAAAGGTTTAAATTGTTTTTACCACAAAAAGTACATTTTTAATTGTACATATACCCTTATGTACCCAATATGTTATCGTGATGCCTTTTATTCTCATTTTTGTATGAGGTCAGTAAGATCCACTTGGGTTTCTTTATAGTGACCTAGTGATTGGGAAATCACTACTGCCTAATCATATGACTTCTAGGTAAGGCCCAATTCATCCTCAATCAAACTCAACTCCACTTTTTAATTTAGTCCCTAGTCTAGCTTCCAATCAATATTTAATCAACTTCCAAATCACATCCAATTGATCTTAAACATCTAACGTACTTCCAACCATATGGATGATCCATATTCATCGATTCAACTCCTAAATCTAATCTAGATCCAACATTCCAAATAAAAACTTTGGGATAAGGACCTAGGTCCAGAAAACCCTTCTAAGTAATTTTTTTATCACCTTGAAATCTAATTAATTGGCATCTAATATAAATTATATCAAATTCATGTTGATATGACATGTCTTTAGGGTAACCCATTTAAATTTGAGCTTAATTCGGCATTTATAGCCCCTGAAACTAAATCTTTTCCCAAAGGCTATAAAACTTTCAAATATTTATAATATGTACCACTCGACATGCTGTCCAGTGGAATTTCACCTAGTGACCCCTTCCAAACCCTCGAATCATAACCATGGCCTTTTTTACGACCTCTTTGATACAAACCTACACTTTCTTGCATCCAATTTGACCCAATTTTGACCAGGGATCAAAATGACCAAAATGTCGTTTAAGGGGTTTTGGATCTTTTCCCTAAAATCTAGCATGGCTTTCCCTCCTAAATCCTCAAAACTTATCCTAATGGATTCTAAATGTCTTTAAGAACATATTAGACCCAAACCCAGCCCCTCTGTATACCTATTTGACCAAGTCAATCTATATTAACCTGATGACCTATTAAGGGCCTAAATAGGTGATTTGACCCAGATGGCTAATTAGACCACTCAAACCACATCCAAAAAACTTCAAATATCATTTCAAATCAATCAAGGTCAAACCCACATCTTGGGTCAATCTGGTAGATGGAATAGATCCTTAAGGATCTAAATGGGTTATTTTAATCCATTTCCTCAAATCAAACCTTTCAATCTTTCAAACCCTCACTCTTGGAAAACTAAAACATATTCCAAACCTTGGCCAATTAAATAAATATTATTTTCACCAAGTCAACCCAATATTATTTGGTCAAATCTCAATAAACCTTTATGCTTTCATTCAAACTCTTGCCTTTGACCATTAAGCTTCTCCAACTCATTACTCCAACAACTTAAGATAGCTGACCAGGACACCTTGATGCCACCTTATCCCACTTTTATTGTTGACCAATCAATCTATCCAAAAAACCACCAAAACCCATTCAAATGGCCAACACTCCTAACCTAGGCAAGTCCATTTCAAAGTCAGCTGGTTAGGGTTTCCAATGAGAGCTGAAGCTCGCTAATTACCCTCCAAACCAAGCCCAGCTCTTGGTTTAGCTTTTAGAGGCAATGTGGTCCCCTCCTTCTCAAAAGCAATTAAAGGGGGATAAGGCCATTCCAGCCTTTCCCTCTGCCACTCAATAATATGGGGCATGTGGTAAGGATTTAAAGATAATACCCAATTGATCATAACTACCCATTTGCCTCTAAGAAGTTTGAATAGGGCTAAACCCTCAAAATACCATATATTCAATCCCTAACACCCTCTCTCTACCTCAAGCTCCTCCATCCCATATATCATTTTGCTTGAGTTTTCCATACCTTCCTTCTCACTTTCTAGGTGAAACCCCACCGGTCAAAGACGTCGTCGGTGAGATCACTGGCTAACCGAGGCTTAAATTCATCCAAGGTATAGATGTCTCAATCTATATCTTATCAAATGGTGGTTTGAACTTAAAAAACATATGTGGATAGTCAACAAGCTAAGAGAATCAAAGAACTCCCAAATCCATTTATTTGATTAGGTGAAATCCTAAACCCTAGCTTAAGACACTTAGGGTTATTTAACTTCTTAAAAAGCATATTTTAAGCCATATTTTTAAGTTTCCATTAAAGATCTTCATTAAAAGATTATATGTTTAAAATTTCAAGTTAAATGGTTGAGTGTATCACGAGAACAAACTAAAAATACATCATAGGGTTTTATGATTCATCCCATGCATGTGTACAAGATTAGAACCATTGATCTTTCAATCAAAGGATCGAATCGTACCTTTCTACGATCTTATTATACCGTGCGGATCATTTGGTCAGACAAATTTTTATTTGATTTGATCTAAGTTGTTCATTAAAATCTCATGGAATCAATGGCCTGGATTGATGGTTGCGTGGATTAGTGAAACCGCATGAAATGGTCCTCATTTGACACGTGTTTGACCATAGATACTAATTATTTGTGCCTCCTCCATGTTTGATCGGATGATCCATAGCCCACCGAGAATCATCCCACTGCCGATTTGATTATAAAATGAATTAAATTAATTTTAAACTATTTTAAAATTACAAATCTTAAAATAATTATTAAAATTTAATTATTAATAAAAATTAATATTATATATAATTTTTTTTTGAAAATTAATTACTTTATTTTTAAAAATAATATTAATATAAAATATTAAATATATTTTTAATTATTTTCAATATTAAATATAAAATATTTTAAATTAATATTTAATTAAATGATTGAAATATATGACAATTTTCTTTAAATTTTATTTGAAAATAAAGTTTAAATTATCAGATAAATATTTAAGGAATTTTTATATTAAAATTAAACTTAATTTTTTAAAATAAGTTTAATTCATTAAATATTTAATTAACTATTTAATTAATATTAACAAAAAAAAATTTAGGTAATTAAATATTTTATTTTTAAACATTTTTAAAAAATTAGAGAATTATTCTAAAAAATTTATTATTTTAAATTAAATATAATTTATGATATTGCTTATTTTAAAAAATTTAAAAATATTTAGATATTTATATATATAATTAATATATAATTAAATTTACATTTAAATAATTTTAAAAATATTAAATAAAATTATTTTAAATAATTTAAAATTTCAAAAAATATTTAAGATTTATTGAAATTTAATTAAAGGATTATTTTAAACCTTAATTAATTTTGAATTATTTTAAAGGTATTTAATTGACTTAAACTTTAAAAAAATTTAAATAAATTCTTTTTAAATTAGGAAATTATGAAAAATAAATAAAGTATTTTGAAATTTCAAATAATTTCATTTAAATTTAATTTTAAGATTTAAAAATTAATTTATTTAAAATAAATTTAATTTTTTAGACATTTTAATATTTAATTACTATTTAATTAAATATTATATTAGATATTTTAAATTTAACTAACTAATTTTTCAATTATTTTAAATAATCAGAGGTACATCTAAGAAATTTTTAATTATTTTGATAGTATTTTAAAATTTCAAATTTAAACATATATATATGTGTATATATATATATATATATATATATATATATATATATATATATATATATATATATATATATATATATTAAATTGTATTTTAAAATTGTATTATATGGTAAATTCTTGAATTTTGAGAGATCCTATGGAATTTTTAGCATAGATTTACCTACTTGGATGAATTGATGGGTGTTGGTTAGTGATTAATAGATTTAATACTTAAATGATTAGGATGCACATACTCACTTAGCCTAGGCTCTCTTAGTTTTGAGGACTTGATTGAGTTTATGTGTGCATATCATGTACATGGTCAATGGTTAGTGACATAGATTTAAACCCACTTAATTTAGTGACACCTTAAGAATAATAATTAAGGACATGTTTAGAGAAGTTACATTAATTTGAAAAATTAGGGTACACATCCTATTGAAATGAAACTCAAACCATTTGAACTTAGTGACATCTCCAACCTATAGAAAAATTTCCAACAACTTTAAAAGTAATTAAGCCCCTAAAGTAATTAATTTGGAATTAAACCCTTAATTAACCCTTAAAATTTTTAAACATTCTAGTAAATTTTATTTAAAAAAAAAAATACAAATAATACCTCTAATTGACAAAAATTCAAAACAAAACTTAAGAAAATTAAAACCATATTGATTTGAAATTAGATTTGAGCTTAATTTAATTTTAAGTGAAAACTAATATAAAAATATTTTAATTAATTAAAAATAAATAATAAAAAAAAACTTCACAAACATTTGGAAATCTATCCTTAGGTCATTTATGACCTTTCGAGGTAATCTCAAGAAGTTTGGAGTTCATTTGGACTTAAATCGTTAAAACACCCTTAATTAAACAATTTTAATAATTCAATAAAATACTCAAAACTTAAAAAATCATAACTTTATGTAAAAAACTCCAAATTAAGTAAACTTAAATCATAATTACTCATCAAAATGTCTAATATTTATTATAAATATGAAATATTTAAAATGAATGTTAATTTGAAAAGTCAACTTTTAAACCCTTAGTTAACACATTAAAATAATTCCAATAATTCTATGAAATTAAATAATTTTTTAAAACTACAACAAACTTCATTTAATTAATAAAACCACTTAACCAACATTCTAATATGCAACAACCACTCCAATTATGAATTTTGTTGGATGGATTATTCCAGGCTATGGGATTAAGTGTCCTAAGGAGGACTGGTTCCTCAAGCCTAGTGGAACAACGCCATGAATGGATTCAATGGAGTGTTAAACATCAAAATTAAATTACTTATACTTATTTTAAAAATTAAAATCCTTAATTCAACTACATCTACAAGGTTTTTAGGATGGACTACTCTGGTTTATAGGGCTACATGCCATAAGGAGGCCTACTTCTTTGAGCCTGGTGGCACAATGCCATGAATATATTGATGGAAATCATAAACTAATTTAATTTAAAAAAAAGAGTAATTAACTAAATTAATTAAGATTAATTAAGACTTAAATTTTAACCAACTAAATCAACTTAATCAATCCCAATCTCTTCTAGGTAAACCAGGCCTACGAGGCTATTAACTAAGCCCCAAGGAAGGTAAAAAAAAATCACTGGCCTTGATGAGCAACAAAGGTAACAATCATTAATAATTAAAATAACATTAATTAAGCATTAACACATTAATATTTAAACTCAAATAAAAATCTCCCCTTTAACCTTTAACAAACTCAATATTAGACAATCTCAACAAATAACATAGTTTAGGATCTACCCCAACCACATGACCTTCTAAACAAACTTTAGATAGTTTCTTAGTAAAATTGACTCAAGATTTAGGCTAGGCCAGGTTTAATTTTCTTCTATTTTCCTAGTTTTTGAGATTTCATTACATGTTGAGATTAAAATTCTTGATGTGAGTGTTTATTTATTTTTACTATTCTCTATGAATTGATGATGTTATTGGCGATTAGATTACCCCTAGATTAGAAATGATCTTGATGCTCAGTAAGTTTTTTACAGGTGGTCCTACTCATGTAGGGAAATAAAAGGGGGCTAAAAAATTATTATTATTATAAACTCTACACCTACTTCAGCTTGCTTAGCTCCTAAATAAATAAGAGCACAACCAAGTATGGCTGGATTGAGTAATTTTAATTTCATTATATAACTGCTTCGGACTCTTTTATATTTAAATGCTTAGCATAAACCTGTAGGAGAACATAGAATTTTCATTTTTATATTAATGTAATTCATTTGAAGTATAAAGTTGTGAAATTTGCACTTTGAGTTTGGGATACATAGATCCAAAGTTGGATTCTAAAGAGGAAAGAATACCCCTTTGTGGGATTGTCCTTTTCCCTTTGAAAGCCTAAGTTTGGATCACTTTCATACCCAAAGTGGAAAGAATAACCTCCCCTTCGGGGGAACAGATTTCTTTTTTCTTTGGGGTATTCGGTTATGAAGAATCCAAGGAGTCTAAAGAAGAGAAGAATGAGCAGTTGAAGATAAATCATATCATACTTAAAGTCACTTGCATATGTACTAGGATTTGAATTCAGGTTGTTGTTAGTGGTACCCAGCCACTTTATGTTTTTATAGACCCTGAGTTATAATAAATTGGGCATTTACCTACAAACTTTACTTTAAGGAATTAATTATATTAATATATTTGTTTTGATTTGATTACTTATAGGATTTCTTACTTTTCCTAACTTTTTGGCGAATGTGTGCCATTTTTATTTTAGCTTGGATAAGAAGAGGCTTATGAGGGTGTGTAAAATTTTTCTATTCAAATTTAAATAAAATATTTTAAGATAACATAAAAATTCTAACGGTCAAAGAAGTAAGCACAGGACCACTGAGAGTTTGCATAATATATTGTTGCACTCTTCTCTTCCTTTTATTAGGCACCTCCCTGCTTATGAGTTTTGGCATATCACCTGGCTTATGAGGGTGCAGATGTGCCAAGTGAAATCTATGCAATCTCTAGGATAAAAACTATTTTTATACCTTTTTTAAAACTGCTTCATTCAAATTATAAGTACTAATCAAGTCGATCAATATGCATTATATTAGAAACAAAGTTAAAAGAGTCTAAATTTTAATTGCATCTATCTTTTGCATTCTCACTCAACTTAAGTCAAGGGGATACTTAGGACAATCTCTAGATGTCAACCCTAATTCTTAAAAACCTTAATAAAAATGTCACTCTTTCATAAAAAAATGACAAGACTCATGGATTTAAAATTGACTAGGTGGTTAGCTTGCTCCATAATTCAGGTTGGGGTAAGTTTTTATTTTTGTAATAAATTAGTTAGGTTTGTGTCATCATTATTTGGTGCCCAAATTAGATTTAGGATTCTAGGCAGATTTTGAATCATAGGAACTCAAAACTCTTAGAATATAATCCAAAATTTTTAATAAAATGCTTAACTAAAATTTATCTTCTTTCAATCCAAAATTTAAAGCCTACTTAGCTTAGATTGGGGCACTTCTGAATTATTTCAAAATGATATAGTTCCTCTTACCCTTTTCCTCTAAAATAAGTGTTCAATCTTTATCCAATCCCATTTGAAATCCTATTTCATCTCCTTTAACATTACTCTTAGAAAATCTTTAAGCAAAAGTTAACCATTATATTAATCAAGAGTTTTCATAGGAAACTTCAGCTTCCTATGATGTAATTAAGTAAGAGGGCTTTTGCTCATATGAGATTTATAATCCACATCCTCCTTTTTCAAAATAAATTTTCAAAATTCAAAATTAATCTTCTTTGGGAAAATGAACTCGATAATGATTATTAGCATCATATTTTATCGATAGATAATATGTGATATTTTCTCTCCTTTAAGAGATATATCATTCAATATTATGATATAGAACATAAAATTAATGATCTCTCATCTAGATTATAGTGGTTTAATATTAATAGAATCTCATTTTGACCCTTCGAGATCGTATACGATTCTTATCTTAATTCAACTACTACAATCGAGAGGATAACTTTTAGTTTCATCAACTAAACATGTTAGTAAATGATATCTTAGCTTTAAGGGGAAATATATTATTTATAATGAGATGTTTGATTTTGAGAATGTAAATTTAAAAATCTAATTTCCTAAATAAGATCAAGTTTTTCAAAAACCTCTTTTCAAAACATCCTCCAATAATGCCCAAAAGTCTTAAATTGAGTACATATGAGTACATTTGATTGAGCTTGGGCACATTGGTAGTTATGGCCTGGGCACGCTGGCTGGTAAAGCCTAAGAATGATAGCATATAATTTCTTGGCATGCTGCCAAGCACGACTAAGGTATAATGATAAGCAAGGATAAGGCACATCTAAATATTTTTTTACAATCCAACAATCGAACGCACAAGCACCAAGTTGCTCCTCTTATTCAAAAATTCTTTTTTATTTTATATGCATCAAGATGTTGGAGGGTTGTCTAATATGAAGGAACATACAATGCTTAAAACTAGGTACTATTAATCAAAGGCAAGTGTTATATCTCTCAAATGGTGTTTACGGAAAAAAGAAAAGATTTTGCGTCTAAATAATGAGCCTTTATATAGTCCTATTAAGAATTAGAGCATAGTAGACATGTCCCACATGTTTGCTGAGGCAAAAATTGCATATGCATCATATTTGAGCTTCCCTCCATTAGACAGGAAGGGCATAATACAACTTGAGTGCACCTGTAATTCAAAAATTGCCAAAGAACTTACTATTTTTCCATAAAAACCACATTTTTTTTATTGTATGTAACCCCACTTGTTCCCATCATGCTATCTTGAAGCCCAAAAATAATAAATGGAGTACTTATAAGTACATTTATTAGTGGATGTTTATAGGCTCATGGACTAGACACACTAGTAGCCAAGGCCTAGGCCACCTGACAGATAGATTTTAGGCATACTAGTAGCCAGGGCTTAGACACGCTTGCAACTAGGGCTTAGACACACTGGCAAGCAGGGCCACTGCACACTGGTAGCCAGAACCAGGGCATCCTAGCAGGTAGGTCCTTGTCACTCTAGCAGGCAGTGCTTAGGACAACTTGTTAGAATGGGCTTAGCTTACTTGCTGGCAATGTCTGAGCTACTAGCAGGGAAGGCATAAGCATGCTGGAAGGAAAAGCCTTGGTAACATGGAAGGCAGAGCCTGGGCAAGCTAGCAGCCAAGTCTTAAGAAAGAAACTATTGAACATCTTAGCATGTAGGGCCTGTGGATGTTAGTAGTTATGTCCTGAGCATGCTGATAGCTTGGGCCTAGGCACACTGGTAGCTAGTTCCTGGGCATACTTATAGACAGGTTCTAAACATGTTGGAAGCTAGGACCTAGGTATAATGGTAGGTAGGGCCTGAGCATGCTGGCTGGTAGAGGGCATGAGCTACCTGGCTGGTAACCAAGAAAAGTCCTTGAAAATGGAACAAAAACAAAAAAAGTTTTTAAAACAAGAACACACTTGCTTTGAGGCATAATTATGATGTGTAACTTGGCACATCTAATTATTCTTTCACAACCTATAATCAGAGTCACAAGAAACATGTCTCTTTTTTAATTCATGGATACATTTTATTATGTGTGCAACAAGATGTATAATCCATCTAATACGAAGAATTATATAATTCTGAGAAATAGAAATAACCTATAAAAGGCAAGTGTTAAATTAATTGTTGATAAGAAATTAATATTTTAGATCAAAATAATAGGCCTTTATATTCTCTTATTAAGAATTATAGAAAAATTGCAATTTCCTATAAGTACACTGATAGATAGATGACTCTATATCATATTTGTGCTCCCCTCTAATTAACAAATAGGGCCAATTTCATCCTGAATGCTTTGGTAGTTCAAAATGGCTAAAAAGTTTAAATGTTTTTTCCACAAAAAGAACATTTTTACTTTTACATACACCCATGTTTACCTAATATGCTATCGTGAAGTCCAAATGTCTTAAATTAAGTAGTTATGAGTACATTTGAAATGGATGGGCACACTGGAAGGAAGGGCCTTGGCACACTGCCTGGTAAGGCTTAAGCACCCTTGCATGCAATTCCTTGGCATGCTACTAAGCATGACTAAGGCACACTGACATGCAAGGATAATGAATATCTAAATATTCTTTAGAATCAAATAATTGAAGGCACAAGCACTAAGCTGCTTTACCTATTCATTGATTTTTTTTTATCTTATATGTATCAAGATGCAAGAGAGTCATGTAATATGAAGCAACATACTATGCATAGAATAACCTATTAAAGGAAAGTGTTACGTCTATCACATGGTGTTGATGGAAAATAAGATTTTGCATCCAAAGATTAGACCTTTATACACTCTTTTTAAGAATTATAACACAATAGCCATGTCTCACAAATTTGCTGAGGGAAAAATGCCTTTGTGTCATATTCAAGCTTCCCTTTGTTAGACAAGCAGGGCATAATACATCAAGATTGCCTTGTTCATATAAAAATTGCCAAAATAATTATAATTTCTTCCATAAAAACAAAATTTTTTACTTGTACGTAAGCACACAAGTTCCCAGCATTCCATCTTGAAGCCCAAAAATCTTAAACTGAGTACTTATAAGTACATTTGCTAGTACATGTTGGGAAGCTCATGTATTGGGCATACTAGTAGCTAGGGCCTTGATGACCTGACACATAGGTCCTGGACATGCTAGCAGACAGAGCCTAGGCATATTGGTAGCTAGGGCCTAGACACACTAGCAGGCAAGTGCCATGGTGTATTGGTAGCCAGAACTAGAGTATCCTAGCAGGCAGGACCATGGCATACTGTTAGCCAGGTCCTAGTCACTCTAGCAAGCATGGTCTCATCATGTTGGAAAACAGCATTGAGGTACACTAATAGCTTGCATGTAAGGGCAAAGAACATGTTGGCTTTGATGCACAACTATGATGTGTAACTTGGCACATCTAATTAGTTTTCCATACCCAACAATTGACGGAATGAGCAAAATGTCACTTCATTTAAGCATGAATACATTATATCATTTGTGCATTAAAATGCATAAGCCCTCTAATATGAACCAACATATATTTCTACTAACTAGGCACAACCCATCAAGGGCATGTATTAAATCTCTCACATAGTGTTGATAAGAAATGAATGTTTCATATTAGAATAACAAGTGTTTATGTTATCTTGTTAAGAATTATAACAAAATAGCAATGTCCTGCAAGTTCGCTAATCGAAAGATTACTGCATTATATTTGGGCTCCTCTCTAATAGGGTGCTTCGGCCTATTTCATCCAGAATCCTTTGGTTCTTCAAAAATGGCCAAAAAGCTTAATTTTTTTCACAAAAAGAACATTTTTACTTGTACATACACCTATATATACCCAATATGCTATCGCGATGCCCAAAAGTCTTAAATTGAGTACTTTATAGTACATTTTATTTTGTTTGGGCACACTGGCAAGCAAGGCTAGGGCATGCTGACAAATAAGGGCTAAGCACGTTGGCATGCAATTCCTTGGCACACTGCCAAACACAGCTAAGTCATACAGAAATGCAAGGATAAGGCACATCTAAATTTCTTTAGAATCTAATAATCGAAGGAACAAGCAGAAAATATTTTCACTTATTCACGTATTCTTTTTATCTTATATGCATTAAAATGCATGAGAGTCAACTAATATGAAGCAACATACTAAGAACAGAATAAGGTAAAACCAATCAACGAAAAGTGAAAAATCCTTTTCATATGGTGTTGATAAAAAATAAGTTTACAAAACTAAACAATAAGCTTGTATATGCTCTTATTAGGAATTATAGCATAATAGCCATGTCCCACATGTTCACTGAGAGAAAAATCCACTACGTCAAATTTGAGCGTACCTCTATTAGATAGGCAGAGCATAATACATCAAGAATGCATCAGTAGTTTAGAAATGGACAAAACGCTTAAATTTTTTTGGCATAAAACCATATTTTTTATGGCCTGGGTTCGCTGGCAACTATGGCCTAACACTCTAGTAAGCAGGGTATAGACATGTTTTTAAGCGGGGTCTCATCGTGTTGGCAAAAATGCCTGAGGTGCAATATCAACTTATACGTAAGGGCGAAAGAACTTATTGGCTTTGAGGCATAACTGTATTGTGTAACTTGGAACATTTAAATATTATTTCACAACTAACAATCGAAGGCACACACAACATGTCGCATCATTTACTCATGCATATATTTTATCCTGTGTGCAATAAGATGCATAAGCCATCTAATATGAAGTTACATTTTATTCTGAGAACTAGGTATAACCCATCAAAGGCAAGTGTTAAATCTCTCACATGGTATTGATAAGAATTGAATATTTTATATCAAAATAATAAACCTTTTTTTCTTATTAAGAATTATAGCAAAATAATAATATCTTGTAAGTTTATTGATAGAAAGATGAATCTGCATCATGTTTTTGCTCTCCTCTAATAGATAGGTAGGGTCTATTTCATCAAGAATGCTCTGGTAGTTCGAAAAAGGCAAAAAAGCTTAATTTGTTTTCTAACTTAAAGTACACTTTTACTTGTATATATACCCATATGTACCAAAAATGCTATCGTGATGCCTAAAAATCTTAAATTAAGTACTTATGAGTTTATTTGATTTGGCTTGAGCACACTAGCAAGCAGGACCTGGGTACGCTGGCTGGCAAGGAATACGCAAGCTGTCATGCAACTCCTTGGCATGCTGCCAAGCATAGTTATGGCACACAAATAAGCAAGTATAAGGTATATCTAAATATGTTATAGAATCTAAAAATTGATGGCACAATCACCAAGTCACTTCACTTATTAATAGATTCTTTTTATCTTATATGCATCAAGATGCATGAGACTCAACTAATATGAAGCAAGATACTATGCACATAATTAGGCAAAACCAATCAAAGGCAAGTGTTATCTTTCTCGTATGGTGTTGACTAAAAATAAGATTTTTGTGTATATATAACAAGTCTTTATATGCTCTTGTTAAGAATTATAGCTCAATGACCATGTCCCACATGTTTGCTGAAGGAAAGATTCCTTTACATCATATTCAAGCTTCCCTAAATTAGAAAGGCAGGGTATAATACATATAGAATGGCGCTATAGTTTTAAAATGGCCAAAAGCTTATAATTTTTTTGACATAAAAAACACATTTTTTACTTGTACGTAACTCCACTCATTCCCAGCAAGCCTTCTTGAAGCATACAAAACTTAAATGGAGTACTTATAATTATATTTTCTAGCGGATGTTGGTAGGCTCATGAACTTGGATCACT
The DNA here is from genome assembly GCA_022539455.1 of Dendrobium nobile. Taxonomy (NCBI): domain Eukaryota; kingdom Viridiplantae; phylum Streptophyta; class Magnoliopsida; order Asparagales; family Orchidaceae; genus Dendrobium; species Dendrobium nobile. Next base: position 41,691,492 of record CM039729.1, on the reverse strand, counting down.
AGCAACAAGGACCTTGGCAACTTGGCAGATAGGTTATGGGCATACAGGCAGCCAGAGCCTGGAGACACTAGTAGCTAGGGCCTAGGCACACTATCAGGCAAGGCAATGACATGCTAATAGCTAGAACCAAGGCTTCCTAGAAGGAACGACCATGGCATTCTGGCAGCTAGGTCCTGTTCATGTTGGCAGGCAAAGCTTGGGCAACCTATCTGAAAATGGCTTGGCTTGTTTGCTAGTAGTATAAAAGCTGCTAGTTGATAAGGCATAGGCATGCAAGCCAGCAGAGCCTTAGTAATCTAGCAGTCAGGGCTTGGGTATGCTGGCATCAAAAGCCTAAGCAAGAAACTAGGACCAAGACAAACTAGCAAGTATGGCCTAGGCTTGGTGGTAGCCTGGGCATAGGCTCGCTGGCATCTAGGCCCAGGGCACACTAGCAGGTAGGGTTTGAGTATGCTAGAAATTAGAGCCTAGGCACACTAGGAGGTATGCTGGTATACATAGGGCATAGGATACCTGGCTGGCAGTTCTAGGATAAATGGTATGCAAGGCTTATTGAAGCAAGGCCTAAGCAGAGTAGCAGCTAAGGCTTGCTCACTTTGGTATGCTGCCAAGTGCGGCTAAGGCACACTAATAAGAAAGGATAAGGCACATCTAAATATTCTTTAAAATCCAATAATCAAAGTTACAAGCACCAAGTCGCTGCACTTATTTATGGAATCTTTTTATATTATATGCATCAAGATACATAAGAATTATCTAATATGAAGCAACATACTATACATAGAACTAGACACAACCAATCATAAGAAAGTGTTAGTTCTCTCACTTGGTATTGAAGAAAAATAAGATTTTGCATGCAAACAAAAAGCCTTTATGCGCTCTTATTAAGAATTATAACACAATATCCATGACCCACACATTTGCGGAGGAAAAAATGCCTATACATCATATTCGAGCTACCCACTATTAGACATGTAAGGCATAATACATCCAGAATGCCCTAGTAGTTCAAATATGGCCAAAAAGCTTACAATTTTTTTTCCATAAAAACCACATTCTTTACTTATACGTAACCCCATCTTTTTCCCAAAGCATGCTTGTATCATGGCCTTAATATACCTTTAGGTAGGACCTAGGGCATGCTTCCAGGCTGGGCTTGGGCTATACTGAATTGTAAGGCATGGGCAAGTTGATAAGTAGGGTCTGTGGAATGCTCACGAGCAAGGCCTATGCAGTATCACACCCAGGAGCTTTTATCTTTTAGGCTACCAAAGGATGGAAGTATTCTGATCGGGTACTATACACTAGTTGATGGGAGGTATCAATACCCTAAGGCCCTAAACCCTAAAGGTTTTGAGAGCATAATACAGATCAGTTGTGATATAGGACCAAATCTCAGTGGATCATGGAAGTAAAGACCACTCTACACGTATAAACTCCCATCATGAATTTAAGTCATCTACAAAGGATTAAACTCATTATCCATTCAGAATTGAATTTTAGGGCCTCCATGCTAGTGATCTTGATGATCGTTATAAAAGCATCCCATGTCACATGCCCCTAGGGGCCAAAGCCCTTACTACTAGTCAGTGGACGAATGATGGGCTCAAGTGCAAAATTTTTAGCATGGATTCTAACTTAGAGGTGTTCAGTCATTATCTTGCACACAGTAGCTTTTCACCACTAGCTTTTCAACCAAGCCTAATAACCAATTATGTGAATCAGTGATTCCACTAATACTAGGCTGAATTACTATCATGACACAATCATGAGTAGAGTAAAACTAACATGTCTCATGATAGTCGAAACCTAACTCATGTTCCCTATTAGTGGGTGAACAATCCAAAACTTGGTAAATTCTACTTTACAATGAATGGAAGAGATGACATCGAAAGGATCAAAATACAACATCATTATGAATGGTTTGCTGCCACAAGCCAGTTATCCCTAGATAACTTTTCTATCAACTCTAACATCAAATTCTGAATGACTAAATGATCAATAAGCCATACTTTCAGGGTGTGATGTGCTGCCCTAGAATTAAATAATGTTTTACCCTTTTGTTCTATATGAGATTTCTATTCTCATTGAGTTCATCTTAGGACACTTACGTTATCTTTTAATAGATGTACCACCCTAGCCAAACTACCCACCAGATAATGTCTTACACCTAGATAAACACATCGAGGGGAGACTTAAAAGCCAAAAGGAAGGGCCAGTCCCCACCTCACAGAATTAGTAAAAATAACATTAAAAGTTGTGGTATTTCACTTTCATTGGTCAGTCAGCTCCCACTTATTCTACCCCTCCTAAGTCATTTCAAAAAGTCAGACTAGAGTCAAGCTCAATACAGTCTTCTTTCTCTACTGATTTTGCCAAACCCATTCTCTTGGGATGTGGTTTTACTAGATAGTAAACTGGGATAATGGGAATATTATTAATCAATTTATAAGCATTACTAATTAGATGATGAATCATTTAGCTACCATAAGAGAGTCATAGTTACTCCCATTATTTAGCTGATCTTGGTTAAATTTCTTCACTTTAACATTTAGAGCATTGGGTATCAATAACATTACATGAGTATCCGTGGGTACCATTATATTGCTTTATTTTAATTAAATAGCCAGATTCCCCTTGACCATATCAATTTTGAGTATGTTATTTGACACCAAGGGAAGGCCCTCAGGAGAGCCATTCCCAATCTGTCCACGAGCCCACACAAAGTGGCCCTCTCTCTCTACAAGTGTAGCTCATCTAGTTTCTTAAACATTAGTTGTTATGGGACTGGGACACCCATACCAAACCCTCTGAGCCAATCCTTTTCCAGAATTTATGAACCCATTTTACCGACTTCCCTTATCTTTATTATTCCCTTGACCAAAGGTTGTGCACCTTCTAGACTTGATGCAGTTATGAGCATAACAGGGAGTGGATGACTAGTGACCCTCCAAAATTTTAGGTGCCACAGAGGGCGCATTGGATGCCACCTAACGTGCAGCACTCTTCCAACTGGTAGACCCTACCTCTAGCGGAGCCTTTTCTATGGCTAGCAAGCTATTAAGCAGAAAATATAACTCTACTTGTTGTCCTTGCCATCATCTCTAGACTACCTAACATTGTTGTCAGCTACCATATCCCTGCTCAAGAATTTTAGCCTGACTCCCTTTCAACGCTCATGTGAGGCGGCACTCTCTAACAGACCTCCCCCGTCTCTTAAGATCGTCTAACCATTGTGCAAGTGCCGTTCACAAGGAACCTTTGTCCCCTTTGATCTTCAAAGCTCTAAATTAATATTTTCTACTATAACCAAGATCACCTTTGAATGCCACTTTGCGTGGGCTCATGCTGAAATTTTTATGGTAGATGCTATAACCTCCTACTCATTTGGGCTTGGCCATTTCCCCAATGGCTTTGTGTGGGTTCCACGCTTAAGCGCCATCAATTTTTAGGGCTAGTTGATTTTATAGGTGAGTTGTGACATAGTCCTTAGCAGATTTGACATCAAAAACCACAATCATATTATCTTAATCGACCAACACTGTATATGGGTTTTAGGTTAGTATGTTATTGGGCACCGTAATCTTGTTTTGGTTCATCCCTTATCTCAAGTTCTTCTTTCAAAAAATGGCCCACTTGGAGCCCTCAATTCCATGGCATGGCTCATCAATGCAACCTTACCATCCTAAATATTTAAAGTTTGAGAATAGGTCGAGGGTGTTGTGCCCCTGATGCCTCTAAACATTAGCTTTATCTGATAGAACTCCTTATGGTGCTCTATCTATTTTGAGGGAAACCTTAGAGGGAACCAGCTACTAAATGATTTGATTAGTCTTTCACCCATATACCTGAGTTAGATGAATAATTTTTATGTTAGTATCGTTATGGACCACCACCAATTTTCTCTGGCTTTACGTCGCTCAGGTATAGTTCACCATATTTTTTGTCCAAACATGCATGCTTACACTCAAAGCCTTTATAGAAGAACTAGGTTGGGCGGTGGTGTACTTGTAAAAGAGGATCATGCACATCAGCTTCCTTGCACCCTCTGGTCATCAACACCCATCAACTTGTAAGTATGTTAGACTCTTTTGTTATGTGTTTTAAGATAGGTCAAATGGGGAGCCCATGGACCATTGAAATGGGTGTGAGAGAGCCCTGAAAGGCTTGCCTTATTGACACGTATTATGTTTTCAAATAGCCCTAATGGTGCCTCCTCGAGCATCGATCACCTGGGCTATTACTATCGGGAAGGCCTAAAATATTTCATGCGTTAAGCCAAACATCAGATAAGACACATCCATTTCACTTTGGGCTTAGATGCACCCCCCATCTTCTTTGCTCATAATAATTTCAAGCACTCTTTTACACTCTTTTCAAATTCTTTTTCATCTTTCCCATATGGTACTTGTAAGCTATTAGTCTCTCGCCTATATTTGGCCTTAAAAAAATTTATCCCCATATTAGGAATGCATTTCCAAATAACCTAACTCATTGATAATGCCTCATGTTATGTTAGGGTTTCGACTAAATGAGGCTCTTACCCTCCCCAACATCCTTTTCTAGGGGACTTGGGCCCAATCCATCGCTAATGATGCTTCTTCAGTCTATATATCAAGCTGCTGAATGACAGTCCTATTCCAATGTTGGGCCTATCCTAGTTCACTAACCATTAATAGGAGAATCCTTAAAAGTTTCTTCTCCTTTTCTTATTAATATGCTTAAACTTAGTGGGTGGCCTCACCCATCCTAGGGTTGCATTCAAAATTCCTTCTGTGGATTGACGCACAATTTGGGATCACCTAAAAATTATGATAATTTCTTTGGCATACACGACTTATTAGCATTTAACTTCTCTTTAATCCACTTGCTATCATTTGTATCCAAAAAGATGATTACCCCCCTTTTATCCCACTACACTGAGGGGAATGATGAGCCACCATGCACATTCAAGCATTCACTAGCACATTCATCAACGATAGGCTAGACAGGGGGCAATAAAAAGCATGACGCGCAGGCACAATTGACCAAGGCCGGTTGGCCTCAGGTGCAACTTGCTTTCAAAGACTTGATGGTTTGCATGATTCTATAAATCCCATTATGTATCAAATTTTGTTATGCTCTTCATTGATGCGAGAGCCGGGATATCCATTGATAAGTGTTATGTAAATCCATATGGAGTGCGACTGCACCCTATCCTATAAAACCTGTTTAATGGCTTGTGTTTCAATATTTTCTTAGAAAGATGTTGTGCTGATCGTGAAGACTGAGGTCTCTTTCCTTTACAAAATTAACCAGATAAATCGTTCCTCCAACAAAAAATGACTATGCACTATAACCCAAAGAATCAAGAAAGAGCTCTATGTATGTCAATCCTTATTATGTCTAAACCTAGTAAGTTTCCTCATGTTGAGCCAAATTAAGATGCAGGCTCCCTTTTATGAATTCCTTTATGTTTAAGCCTTGGCCAGAATTACTACATGGTGGAGACAATGAGCAAAGATTTTATGGATCAATGATGCCAATGGTAATTTGCTTAGGTCGGGAATTCCTACTATAATGGGGGGTGACTTGAATTGTTACTTACCCTAGAAGTATAAGAAAGGTGGTAAGAAGTTTATTTTCACTATTTCCACCCAAAAGATGATGGAATTTATATCCTCTAATGATGTCCATGACCTTGACTTTTCTGTGCCTAAATATACATGGAGTAATAATAAAGATGGAAATAGAAAATTTTGGGTCCAGTTGGACCAAATTATGATGACTCTTAGGTCCTCTAAATGGCCATATTTACAGTTATCCACCATTTGATTAGGCTTTCCTCGAATCACTTCCTGATCTTTCTCAAGCTTGGAGCCTCTTCCAGCAAGAATCCATATAGCTGGATATAGTCTGGAGATGTATGGATGACCTACCCTGCCTCACGGAGAATTCTGTGGAAGTAGTGGTCCAAATAAGACTATGGGAGCCCCTCTAATTTACTCCAACATAAGTGCGGGAGAACTCTTCAAGCTCTATTTCATTAAAGTGGAAATTGGATGAGCGAGCTGGGAATCAAGAAGATATCGCTAGAGTCACGTATTGCTGAGTTGGAGACTCTTGAGTTCTCAGATGGGGGCTTGAGTAATGAGCAACAATAAGAGCTAAGGCGTATAGAGATGGACCTAAGTGTTGTTGTAAATCTAAGTTTATGAATTAGACTTTTGATGATAGAAAACATTCATAATTATCTGTGACCTCCTTGCCTATTAACTTTTTAGGTCCACAAGATCGAGTGCAACTCAAGCCAGCTCAAGATTGGGTAGATTTAGTTTGAGTCAGTTTGTAAATTTTCTTTTCTTGAGTCCATTGTAAAAGTGGTTCCTGATGCTAGTTAACCTTGCACACACACACTTGAGGGGTTTTTTTTGTTATTTTCCATTTTGAGTACATCGTCCTGGATGATGTTCATATCGTCCAGGATGATCCGACTAAAAACAGAAACCCTAATTAGGGCATCCTAGTTAAGGCATCCATCATTAAGCACATCATCCTGGACGATCCTTTTATCGGCCAGGATGATAGGATCAAATCAGAAAGAATCTACCGCCAGATCTATTTAGGTAAAATTTATTTTTGGACATCGGCCAGGCCGATCTATTACATCATCCTGGACAATTTAACACAATTATGTCTAAATTAAATTGGTAATTAAGGAAAGCAATTGAGGCTTGATTGATACGATTACATCATCCTGGACGATCGCAGGATCATCCGGGAAGATTAGTTCAAAAATCCTTGGTTACTCCTTGACGATCAAACATCAGCCTGCTTTTTTTCGAGCGATGTTCTGGATGATTTTCCTTGATTTTGAACTAATTGTCCTGGACGATCATGGGATCGGCCTGGACGATCAAGCTAATTTTGGATCATCCAGACCTCCTTTCCGAGCGATTGTATGGCTGATAATCTGTGACTTGAACTAATCGTACAGAATGATTTTTATAATTCTGGATGATGTGAATAAAATTTCTTCTTAAATTCTATTGAAAGGAACCAAATTCTCTCTTGAAAAAGACCTTGACTGTTGTTGTCTTGACTTGAGAGAGCCTAGGGAGACAGAGAGGGAGAGAGAGAGAGAGAGATAGATAGAGAGAGAGAGAGAGAGAGAGAGAGAGAGAGGAACTTGTGAGGGGGAGTTTGTGAGAGGGTTCACAAATGTTGCTCTAAGCAAGGCTCCAGGTCATCTTCTCTGTTCTTCATCCTTCATCCTTGGGAGGTTTTTGGGAGGTCTACTTCAACAAACGGTTAGGGTTCTCTGCCCACTTCAAGAGGAAGCAAAAGGAGTCGGTTCTCTGCCGCACTGGGGTTGGTGAAAAAGAGTCTGTTGTAAAGGCTTCTCCGCCTAGCTGTGGGAGGTAAAGGAGAGGCACTTAATTAGGGCAATACTCATAAGGTGCCTCCAAGGAGTGGATGTAAATCAAGGTTTGACCAAAATACTATAAATCTTTTGTGATCTTTTTTTGTTTTATTTTTGCATTTATTTTTCTGCACGTTGATTTCTTTGTGGTTATATTGGTTTGTTTTTTATTTGTGATTTGCTTAAGAAAATTTTTAAAATACCAATTCACCCCCTCTTGGTTAGCCTCGGGCTAGTTCTTAAGAGCTTAATATCCCTAATGAACTTTCAAGTGGTATTAGAGCGGGATTCATAAAAACTAAGTTTGAAAACTTTTTGAATTTTTATCCAAGGCTAATAACAAAAATCATAATATTGCGGAAGGCTATTTTATTACCCGACCACTTTTGTTTGATAATATTCCTTTTGATTTTTTGGAAAACTCGTATGTCTACAATTTTATGAAAACCCTTAGGAATGTGACCCAAAAAGACCTAGTTAGAGGTGTACCCAAGCTTAAGTTTTCAAAAGACTACCTTTATGATGCCTGCCAATTAGGAAAGCAAGTCCACTCAACTTTTCACTCCATTAAGGATATTAGCACCTCTAGACCTTTAGAAGTCCTTCACAAGGAATTGTTTGGACCCATTAGCAATGCCAGCTTGGGAGGGAAAGTCTATGGTTTTGTGATTGTCGATTACTACTCAAGATTTACTTGGATTAGATTTCTGTCACACAAAAATGAGTCTTTTGATGAGTTTAGAGCTTTCTTCACTTGGATTCAAAAAAAGCTAGGTTGGGAGATCTTGACCATCCATAGTGAATATGGGGGAGAATTTAAAAATGAGAGATTTAGAGATTTTTGTGAGGACAAGGGGATTAGCTACAACTTCTCAGCTCCTAGGACCCCTCAGCAGAATGGGGTAACTGAAAGGAAGAACCGAACCTTATTGAAAGCCGCTAGAGCCATACTTGCTGAGTATTCACTTTGAAAATACTTTTGGGCTAAAGCGGTTAATACATCTTATTATGTGTTGAATATGATAAATGTTAGAACCAAATTGGATAAGACACCCTATGAGATCCTTAAGGGTAGGACACCCAATCCTTCCCACCTTCATGTCTTTGGTTGTAAGGTTTTCATTCACAATAATGGGAAGTCTCACTTAGGAAAATTTGACCCAAAATTTGAGGAAGGAGTGTTCTTAGGATATTTTAGTGTTGGGAAGTCTTTTAGGGTGTTTAATAAGAGGACTTTGGTGATGGAGGAAACTACTCATGTAGTATTTGATGAGTTTGATCCTTGAAAGATTAGAGTTGAGGATGATGATAATGTTGGAGAGATTACCACTGGGTAGAAAATTTAGAAAAGAGGGTAGAGCACTAGAACACTAAAGGAGTAGGAGAGGTTACCCAATGAGAAGAATATGTAGATATGGATAAAAGGGTTGAAGCTTCGCACAGTTTTAATAGAGATTGGAGATACTCTTTGAGTCACCCTAAAGATCTGATCTTAGGAGGACCCTTCTGATAGAGTTAGGACTAGACATGGACTTAGGATGGATGTGAACCACTCTGCCTTTATCTCAATGATTGAACTCACCAACATAAACCAAACCCTTTATGATGAGTTTTGGATCTTATCCATGCAAGAGGAGTTAAACGAATTTGTTAGGAATGATGTTTGGGAGCTTGTAGAAATACCTAAGGGACAAAGTGCAGTTGGAACCAAGAGGGTCTTTAAGAATAAGGTGAATGATTCTGGAGTGGTGGTTAGGAATAAGGTAAGATTAGTTGCTAAGGGGTGTAACCAAATAGAAGGGATAGATTTTGAGGACACTTTTGCCCTTGTAGCTAGATTGGAAGTCATTAGAGTGCTATTAGCATTTGCCAATTATAAGGCATTTAAGCTTTTCCAAATCGACGTTAAGAGTGCCTTTTTAAATGGGGAAATAAAAGAAGATGTGTTTGTAGAACAACCCCCAGGTTTTAGAAAATATATTTTAAAATTAAAAAAGGCCTTGTATGAATTAAAGCAGGTACCCAGAGCTTGGTATGAGAGGCTTAGTACACTCTTACTAAAAAGGGAGTTTGTTAAGGGGGGCATAGACACCACCCTTTTTCTGAGGAATGTAGGAGATGATTTACTCTTTCTTAAGATATATGTCGATGATATACTTTTTGGATCTTCTGATAAGAGACTATGTGATAAATTTTCTAAAACAAAGAGTGGAGAGTTTGAGATGAGTATGATGGAAGAGTTGTTCTACTTTTTGGGATTTAGCATAAGATAATTAAATGACAGAACATTTCTAAATCAATCAAAATACATAAAGGACATCTTAAAAAAGTATGAGATGGATAAATCCAAGCTAATCAATACTCCCATGACCTCCAGTATTCAGTTGGATAAGGACCCAAGTGGAAAGTTTGCTATCAAAAGAAGTACAGAGGGATGATTAGATCTTTACTTTACCTGACTGTTAGCCGACCCGATATAATATTTAGCATTTGTATTTGTGCAAGATTTCAAGCTGACCCTAAGGAATCCCACTTGACTGCAGTTAAGAGAATTCTTAGATACCTTTCAGGGACCCAAAACTTAGGAATTTGGTACCTTAGGCTTAACACTTCTTTTGAGATTATTAGAAATTTTGATTCTGATTTTGTAGGATGTAAGGTGGATAGAAAAAGTACTTCTGGAACTTCTTAATTCATAAGATAGTCTTTAGTCTCCTGGTTTAGTAGAAAGCAAAACTCTATTGCACTTTCCACTGCTGAAGCCGAGTACATTGCTTTAAGAAGTTATGTGGCCCAAATCCTTTGATTAAAATAGCTAGCACTAGATTTTGGATTACTTGTAGGCACCATCTCAGTTCTTTCTGATAACACTAGTGCCATCTACATTTCTTTGAATCCTATCCAACATTCAATGACTAAGCACATTGATATAAGGCATCACTTTATTAGAGACCATGTGACTAAGGAAGACATTGAGTTACACTATATGGTGACTGAGAATCAACTGGATGACATATTTATTAAACCACTGGCCTTTGACACTTTCAACTAAGGACCAGATTGAGTGCGATTGACATTAATGCATGAACTAGATTTCTTCTGATTTATCTGCTGATTACGTTTCTTTATTTTTTGGTAGTTTTTTTGTTTTTTTTGTGTAGTTATTTTTCTTGCTTTTGGTACTTTAGTTTTCGTACGCCTTAATTTATTTTTCTGATCATCACTGAATTGATATCTTATGCTTTATTTTTTATCTTTTTGAAAATTTGTAGTTAATGTTTTACATCTCTTAATCTGTTAAAGGGTAAAAACACCGTTGATTGTGCATCTTTCTCTAACCTATTTTGGTGGTGAAATTTTCTTTTCTAAATAAGAGTCTATCTCAAATTAGCAATTGGATTTTGCAATTGAGATCTTTTCTACCTTACTATAGTAATCTAGCTTATATTTATAATAATCAAAGTTTTTTTTTTACTTCAAGATTTCTCGTTATCCTGTCATTGCATCTCTCATATGATTTTTGATTTTATTTTGTTGTTTGTTCTTCCCTATATTAGAGAGTAAGTTTTTCTTCTCTAATATCTAGAAGATATACTCACAACTATGAATATTTAAGAGTTTTTTGGAAAAGAATCTAGCTTGCAAAAAATATTAAAAAAAGTGGCCAATGATGCCAAAAGCAAAAGATGTGCAATGACGCCAAATTGAATATATATATATATACACACACACACACACACACAAAGTGTATCATAAATCAAAAGATGTGCAAAGTGCGCCATTCATGGACAAGAGGCATAAAATGAGCTCATAAAAAAGCAAACTATCTTTCTTTCTTCCAACTCATAAAACTTATAAGATTTCATATATCACTTGAGATTTTCAAGGACTTGATTTAGAATTTCACGATTGTAACAAACTACTTTGATAAATTATTCAATAAGATATTTTTCTGAAACTAAGTCTTGAACGGATCTCTTTTTCTTATCGAATTGAATCTTCTGAGTTAGGCTTTTTGATTTTAAAAGATGATTTTATCCTAAAAGAAGTCCGAGCTTAGGGTTAACATGATCGGATATTTTACCATTTTTTTGGATTTTTGATGTTGTTAACTCATTAACTTATAAATTTTTAAAATCAATCACATGGAGACTATATCATATTCATGTCTTGATTTAAAAAAAAATGTTTCTTTGCTAGTTTTTATTCCTTTTTCATGTTTTATTATTGTTATTTTAATTAATTTTATTATTTTTGGGCCTTCTCTGATCATCTCCATCCTTCCTCTGATTTCAAATTTTTTGTCACATCGTCCTGGATGATATTTATATCATCATGAATGATCTACTCATCTTTCTTCAAAAACTCCATCTGCAGAATATTTTGACTTTTATGCTCTCATCATCCTAGATGATCCATTATCGTCCTGGACGATTTGATCGTCTTCTGCTAAAATCATCTTGATCATCCTAGATAATACCTTTTCTTCCTGGCCGATGTGTTTATTGGTAATTATCCCATTTGATACATCTGTTTGTCCTGGATGATACTCGTGTCAGCACGTTTAAAATCTGTAAATTCGCCCGGGATGACCCATTTTTGGACAATCGTCCTGGATGATCCACTATTTGTCCTAGACGATACACATGTCATATGATTTAAAACATTTTAAATTCGGCCGGTACGATCCATTATTCAGCATCGTGCTGGATGATCCACATAATCGGCCTGGACGATATATTTTTTTAACGGTCGTCCGATCTAACTCCTTGGGATGATCGCCTGTGTCTAATCATCCCGGATTATATCTGATCTTCCCGGATGATTGGAATACCTTTTTAACCAATCAGCCAACCTAAATAATTGCACCAAATTATCCTGGAAGATCCTTCGATCGGCCTGGACGATCCGGTTGATCCTTTAAATTCTGAGCCATCCAGCATGATTTTCACACTAAACTCTTCCTTTGGCTTCTTCTTTCCTGTTCCTTAATATTCTCTGCTAATGGCATGCGGCAAGCATTCTTATCACATGTCTGGAAGCTCCTTGAGGTTCACACTGGACCCTCAATTTTGGTAGGTATACGATTAAGCTACCTACCATCGATATAAAGATTACAGCATTACTCTCTCCAGCTCAATCAATCCAAACCACCTTTCCTATATGGTACTCGACCTTTTCACTCACACCTCTTTATGTTTTATTCTCACTCTCATAATCCCTTTTAATTCAAAACATCCCTTTGAATTTTATGCCAACCTCCAAATCAATTCTACCTACACTTCTCTCACCTTGTATGTGAATCGACGGCTTGTCGAGATCACAGATTAGGATTATGCAGAATTGCTACAGCTTTTCACCACTGGGGATAAGCTGGATACCCTAATTTCTGATCCTGATTTTAATTGGGCTACAACTAATCACATTCTTCGTCACACCAATGCCCCCTTTCATGTTGGAGAAACTAGCCTTTACTTAAAGATGCTAGGATAATCCAGCACGTCCTTCGCACCTCTGTGATTCACAAAGCCTGTGACCGAATCCATATCACTCCCCTTCTTTTACTCACAACTTTTTACATCATGGCCATTCATGAATTCAATGCAACTGACCTGATCTTTCGCTACATCAAACATTTGACTACAATTCGATATCCAGGTCATAGAACGAAGCCCAATCTTTCTCTAGGACACATCATTGTATATGTTCTAAAATCCAAATACAATTTTTAATATCCTGCTGCTCCCAACCTTCTGCCACCCTTGTACTCAAACAGTTCCTTCAACGTCCTTCACAGTACTCATCTCCACCCAGAGGATGAGGAAGCTCTGGGTGCTAAAGAGGATGAGGCTCCCGCTCCTCATCCCGCACCTGTTCCTCTCTACCAACACTCTCATCTTGATCAGTTGGTGGAGAGATTTGATCAGTGGGAGAGCCGCTTTGAGGCCTCATTACTGCATAGGAGAAGCAACATACTGAGGACATTATCCACATGCAGTACCAGTACGACCAGGACATGACCTGGTTTATGAAAGTTCGTTAGGGATGTTAAGCCCTATAGAACTGGCCCAAGCTAACCAAGAGGGGGGGGTGAATTGGTATTTTAAAAATTTCTTTTCTCAATGACCAAAAATCACATAAACCAAAATCACACCACGAGAAAAATAAATGCAGAAAATTAAAGTGCGGAAGCAAGAAACAAGAACACAAAAATTTATAGCGGTTCGGTCAACTCGACCTACATCCACTCCCCGGAGGCGCCCTCCGAGTATTGCACTACAAACGTGACTCTCCTTTAGCCCCCACAGCTAGGCGAAGAAGCCTTTACAACGAACCTCTTTTTGCCACCCCGGCAAGGCAGAGAACCTATCTCCTTTTGCTTCCTCCTGAAGCTGGCAGAGAACCACAACCAGACGCTGACTCCTTACCTCTACCGACCCTTCCATAGATGAGAAACTCTAGAAGAAGAAGAAGCAGAGCGATCCTTGAAGCAACCCTTGTGAATCCCCTCACAAGCTCCCCCTCACAAGATCCTCTCTCTCTCCCTCTCTCTCTTTCTCTCCTCAAGGCCTTCTCAGGTCAAGGCAGCAGCACAAAGGTTGTTCAAAACGTTGAACAAGAGCTCTTAAATAGAAGATCTTCAAACGAGCTCATTAATTGCAAGTTGCCGACTATATCGTCCAGGCCGATATTGACATCGTCCTGGCCGATCAGTACAAAACTCTGATGATCGGCTTGGGCACCGCCCTGTTTTGGGTGCTGGACGATTAAAAATTGGCTTGATCATCTTGGCCGATCTCATGATCGTCCAGGACGATTAGTTCAAATCAGATGAAAATCATCCTGAGCACTGCCCTATTTTTAGGCTGGCCGATCCCAATCGTCCAGGAGTAACTAAGGTTTTTGAATATATCATCCTGGCCGATCCTGTGATCGTCCAGGACGATGTGATCGTATCAATCATCCTTAATTACTTCCCTGATTTTTCTGATTAATTAAGGCATAATCGTGAATATCGTCGAGGTCGATCAATGATCATCCTGGCCGATAATTTAAAAATACAGTATACCTTAATTGTCTATGGCGGCAACTTCTTTCTATTTTGAGCTTATCGTCCTGGCCGATACACGTATCATCCAGGTCGATCAGTTAATGACGGCTGCCTTAATTAAGAATCCTTATTTAGACTTTCTGTTTTAAGCCTGATCATCCAGGCCGATGTAAATATCGTTCTGGCCGATATGAGTAAAAATAGAAATTCTAAGTCTCTCAAGTGTGTGTGTGTAGGATTACTTAGCATCAGTCTCTTTGACCATTACAAATAAACTCAAGAAGAGAAAAAACAAAGTGCAGACTGACTCAATCCTAGACCTATGCAATCTTGAACTGGCTTTGCTTGTTCGTCCAATCTTCGATTCCTGAAAAGTTAGAAGCAATATGCAGTCCAAGATAATCAGTAGGGTTTGCCAATCATCAAAACATAAGCTATGAAATAAGATTTGCAACAGTTTGGATCAAAGTTTGCATCATTGGCCAGTTACTTTCAGCCACATCCACCACCTCCTCCTCCGTCTGATGATCAGAATGCCTCATTTTTCTTATTTTTTTATGCTATTTTTCTATAGTTTGTTTTTGTTTTGGTTGTTTTAGTTTCTATTCTAATTTTTTAGTTTCCTCCTCCTTTTTATGATGTCAAAAGGGGGAGTAGTATGCTGTACCTTATACTTTGATTCTAGAATTTAGTAAACAGCTTTTTGTTACACTATTTTCATTAGACTATCGAAACTGCTTAAACTTTTCTAATTATATTTGCCATCATCAAAAAGGGGGAGATTGTTGAAAATCTAAGTTTATTAATTAGACTTTTGATGATAGCAAGCATTCATAATTATCTGCGACTGCCTTGCCTACTAACTTTTTAGGTCCATAAGATCGAGTGCAACTCAAGCTAGCTCAAGATTGGGTAGATTTAGTTTGAGTCAGTTTATAATTTTTCCTTTCTTGAGTCCATTGTAATAGTGGTTCCTGATGCTAAGTAACTTTGCACACACACAATTGAGGATTTTTCTATTATTTTCTATTTTGAGCACATCATCCTAGACGATGTTCATATCGGCCAGGATGATCCGACTAAAAATAGAAACCTTAATTAAGGCATCCTGGTTAAGGTTGCCGTCATTAAGCACATCATCCTGGACGATCCTTGTATGGACCAGGATGATAAGTGCAAATTAGAAAGAATCAGCCACTAGATCTATTTAGGCAAAAAAAATTTTTGGACATCGGCCAGGCCGATCCATTACATCATCCTAGACAATTTAACATAATTATGCCTAAATTAATCTCATAATTAAGGAAAGAAATTAAGGCTTGATTGAAACGATCACATAATCCTGGACGATTGCAGGATTATCCAGGATGATCAGTTCAAAAATCCTTGGTTGCTCCTGGACGATCAAACATTGGCCATCTTTTTTCCGAGTGATGTTCTGGATGAATTTTGTTGGTTTTGAACTAATTGTCCAGAATGATCGTGAGATTGGCCCAGACAATCAAGCTAATTTTGGATCATCAATACCTTCTTTTGAGCGATTATTTGGCCGATAATCGGTGATTTAAACTAATCGCACAAGATGATATTTTATCATCCTAGATAATGTGAACAAAATTTCTTCTGATCGTCCCATGTTGTCCAGGCTAATTGAGCTTAATTTGTACTGATCGTATTGGATGATAGAAATATTGTCCTAGATGATAATGTCGGTTCTTGATATTCTACATAAAGGACCCAAATTTTCTCATGCAAAAGACCTTGAGTGCTGCTGTCTTGACCAGAGAGAGCCTAGGGAGAGGGAGAGAGAGAGAAAGAGAGAGAGGAACTTTTGAGGTGGAGTTTATGAGAGGTATCACAAAGGTTGCTCCAAGCAAGGTTCCAAGTCATCTTCTCTGTTCTTCATCCTTCGTCCTTGGGTGGTTCTTGGGAGGTCTACTTCAGCAAACGATCTGGGTTCTCTGCCTGTTTCAAGAGGAAGCAAAATGAGTCAATTCTCTACTACACCGGGGTTGGTGAAAATGAGTCTGTTGTAAAGGCTTCTCTGCCTAGCTATGAGAGCTAATGGAGAGACAATTAGTTAGTGCAATACTCGGAGGGTGCCTTCAAGGAGTGGACGTAGGTTAAGGTTTGACCGAACCACTATAAATCCAGTGTGATCGTTCTTTGTTTTATTTCTGCATTTATTTTTCCGCACATTGATTTCTTTGTGGTGATATTGGTTCATTTTTTATTTTTGCTTTGCTTAAGAAAATTTTAAAAATGTCAATTCACCCCCCCTCTTGGTTAGCCTTGGGCTAGTTCTTAAGGGCTTAACATCCCTAACAAACTTTCAAATGTGACTAAGGCCAGATTTACTACTTGGTGGAGACAACGTGCAAAGGTTTGGTGGATAAATAAGGGCGATGTCAATTTGCATTTCTTCCACTCAGTGGCTTTAGGCCGACATCAGTCAAAAAGAATCTCTCGAGATAAGATACATGATGGGACACTCAGTGATGACTTGTGTAGGATCCATATTGAATTCTGGAACTTCTTCAACACCAAGTTGAAAGACAGGAATGTCTATCTATGGAATTGGCTTGAGTTTGGGGAAGCTAATAAGGCCTCGAGCACTCTCGCCAAACACTTTAAAGCTGATGTTATTGAAGTCGAATCCTTAATTGTAATTTTTAGCATGGGGAGCAAACGGGTACTTGGAACTGTTTATTTTACCTCATCCCTTTTGAAATTCTATTATCACTTAATTAATTTTGATGTGATTAAAATAATGGTAGAGTTTTTTTGTTCCAATGCCATGCCCGCTAGCTGCAAGGATACTCTTGTTGTCTTTCTCCCTAAAGTGGAAGGAGCGAACAGGCCATTCAAGTTTCATCTAAACAGCTTGTGCCAAACCTTCTGCAAGGTGACTTCCAAAGTTTTAGTGCAGTGACTGAAATTGGTCTTGAGTAAGATTATTTGGTAGGACTAAGGTGCCTTTAAGTCGGGTAGGTCCATCTCCACTCATGGGCTTCTAGCACAGGAGATCTTTTGCAAATTATAGCACTCCACCAAGAAGGGGGGATGATGTCACTTAAGGTTTATATGGAACAAGCCTACGACAGCATGGCTTGGGATACATTATAAGCTTTTATGAAGGCTATGGGTTTCCAGACAGGTTCATGGCTTGGGTCATCCAGTGCATTACCAAGCCCTGTTTTAGTCTTTTGATTAATGGCGATATATCATACTTTATTGAAACCCAATGTAGGCTTAGATAAATATGCATTTTATCCTCATACCTCTTCATTCTATGCTCATACTTGCTCATTTAGGCATTTAAGAAAAACGATAAGCAAGTGGGAATCAAATTAACAGGTAGCTCTGAATACATTTCACATATACTCTACATCAATGATATTTTTTTTGTTTATAGAGGCCTCAAGGTCTAATGCAATGTGTATAAATGAATTTTTGAACCAATACTACAGTTCGATGGGGCAGCGCATGAATGTCAGCTAGTCAATATTTCTTTTCAATAAACATTGCCATGAGTGGTTGAAGAGAATAACTACCGAAGTCATTGATTTCAAGAGAGTGAATGAGCTGGAGTACTTGGGCTTACTGCTAACCCAGTGCAAACTTTTTCCTTTAAAATTTAATAATGTCTTAAAAACTATTGTGTCTAAGGTCAATGATTAGGGTGTTGCAGATTTGGTTTCATGAAATATAGTTTTGATGATAGCAAATAATACGACTGTTCTTTTTCTACTGACATTTCAGGGCCAAGAGATCAGACGACAAATGGCTCAAGATTGGGTAGATTAGGGTTGAGTCAGTCTGTAACTTTTCTTTTCCCTTTCTTGAGTCATCTGTAGTCTTAGAAGTGTCTGATGCTAAGTAACCCTACACACACACACACACACTTGAGTGATTCTTTTCTTACTGATTTAGAATTTCTATTTTTACTCGCATCATCCCGGAAGATATTTATATCAACTTGGATGATCGGGTTTAAAATAGAAACCATAATCAGAACTCTTAGTCAAGGCAGCCATCATTAGAATATCGGCCTGGATGATATATGTATCGGCCAGGATGATATGCTCAAAACAGAAAGATTTCACCGACATCTTCTATTTAAGCATTCTTTAGTTTTGGATATTGGCTAGGAAGATCGTGTATCGTCCGAGATGATTTGATACAATTAAGCCTAAATTGATCTGACAATTATGGAAAGCAATTAAGGATGATTGAGACGACCACATCGTCCAGGACGATCTCAATATCATCCGGGATGATCAATTCAAAAACCTTAGTTGCATCTAGACAATCAAGATCGGCCAGATCATATTCAGGGTGATATTCTAGATGATTTACCTCTGATTTAAACTAATCATTCAGGACGATCATGAGATTGTCCGGAATGATCAAGCTAAATTTGAATCATCCAGAACCCCATTCAGGGCGATGTTCAGTACGATAGTCCACAATTTGTACTGATCATTCAGGATGATATCCATATCATCCTGGATGATAATGTCAGTTCTTGAAATTCTATTTAAAGGAACCAATTTCTCTCATCTATGACACCTTGAGTGTTGTTGTCTTGACCTAAGAGAGTCTTGGGAGAAGGAGAGAGAGAGAGAGAGAGGAACTTTTGAGGGGGAGTTTGTGAGAGGGTTTATAAGGGTTACACCAAGCAAGGTTTGAAGTAGCCTTCTCCTATCTTCGTCCTTCGTTCTTGGGAGGTTCTTGGCTGGTCTACTTCAACAAAAGGTCTGGGTTTGCTACCCACTTCAGGAGGAAGCAAAAGGAGTCGGTTCTCTGCTCGCTTCAGGAGGAAGCAAAAGGAGTCAGTTCTCTGTCGCACTGGGGTTTCTAAAAAGGAGTCGGGTGTAAAGGCTTCTCCGCCTAGCTGTGGGAATTAAAGGAGAGACACTAACTTAGCGCAATACCTGGAGGGCGACTCCAGGGAGTGGTCGTAGGTCAAGTTGACCGAACTACTATAAACCCTTATGTTCTTTTTACTGCTTCAGCATTATAATTTTTCGCACTTAATTTTTCTGTGGTGAGTTTGATTTGTGCTTATTATAATTTAATCTAAGAAAGATTTTTTAAAAAAATTCCAACTCAACCCCCCCCCCCCCCCCCCTTGGTTAGCGTCGGCCTAGTTCTCAAGGGCTTAACATCCCTAACGAACTTTCAAGTGGTATCAGAGTGGGATTCATAAAACCTGAGTTTGAAAACTTTTTGAATTTTGATCCATGGCTAACTTTGGGAATTGTAGTACAACTGAAGGATATTCTATTACATGACCTCGTTTTTTTTTACAATCTAGCTTTTAATTTTTGGAACTTTCGCATGTCTACTTTTTACAATCAACTAATTATTGCATGTGGATGCTTATTAAAGATGGATATTCTCCACCTTCTCGTAATCTTAATGGAATTAAAACTGAAGTGCCTTTTATTGAATGGGCTTTTGATAAAAGAGATTTAGCTCAACTTAATACAAAGTGTTTGAACTATTTCACTACGGGAAAACACGCGAATACCGTCGAATTTTCTGGCGGAAAATTCTGGACGGTAATAAACGGCGTAGGTACCGGCGGATTTGCTAGATGTAAAGTTTGCGTCAAATTTTTTGGTGCAAAATACGCCGTAAATTCACCGATGCAGGTTCCGCCAGCAAATCCGACGGTATAGGGATGCCTGAACCATTTCCGTCGCACGTTACGGCGGAACCATTCCAGCGTATGTTACCAGCGGACATTGCGCCGGCGTATTTAAACTCAACGAAATATATCCGACGGATTAGATGTCAAAAATTATACCGACGTCACTAGTGTCATTACCGACGGAACGTCCGCCGGTAAAAGCCCTATTTCGCGAACCCGAACCCCTCTGGCCGTCATTCTTTTCCTTCCATTCTCTCACTTCGACTGCTTCACCCGTCGCCCTCCGTCGCCATTCGTCGCTCGCCGTGGTTAGACGTCGCCGACGGTCACCGGACTTCACCGTCGACGGTCACCGAACTTCATCGAGCCTCCTTCCTAGTCGCGCGCCGCCTCTCTCCTTTCTAGTCGCGCGCCGCCGAGGAGATAATTGAAGGTTTTTGTTTTCAAATTTTTTTGCTATTTCAGTTGGATTACATATAGGATTAGCCTTAAGTCCATATCTTTTTTCTATAGTCATGGTTGTTATCACTAGACATTTGCTAGAGGATGTAGTTTGGTGCATGCTTTTTGTTGATGATATTGTTCTTGTTGATAAGACTAGAGAGGGATTTGAAGGTAAACTTTGATTATGGAAATCAACGTTAGTCAATATCTTTTTGCTTTAGTCATGGTTGTTAGCACTAGACATTTGCTAGAGGATGTACCTTGGTGCATGCTTTTTGTTGATGATATAATTCTTGTTGATAAGACTAGAGAGGGATTTGAAGGTAAACTTTTATTATGGAAATCAACATTAGTCCATATCTTTTTGCTTTAGTCATGGTTGTTAGCACTAGACATTTGCTAGAGGATGTACCTTGGTGCATGCTTTTTGTTGATGATATTGTTCTTGTTGATAAGACTAGAGAGGGAGTTGAAGGTAAAGTTGGATTATGGAGATCAACATTAGTCTATTTTTTTTATGCTTTAGTCATAGTTGTTAGCACTAGATATTTGCTAGAGGATGTACCTTGGTGCATGATTTTTGTTGATGATATTGTTCTTGTTGATAAGACTAGAGAGGGAGTTGAAGGTAAAGTTGGATTATGGAGATCAACATTACTCCATATCTTTTTGCTTTAGTGGTTAGTAGACTTAGTGAGGGGATTGTGACTTTGAGCGATCAATTCATTAATAAGTGTAACACGTTTTAAATATCTAGCTTGGATCTACTAATTAGATATATATATATATATATATATATATATATATATATTATATATATATATATATATATATATATATATTATATATATATATATATATATATATATATATATATATATATCCATTAATTTTTTACTCTTATATATAGGTTATGGATATTAGAAATCAAAGAAGTTGGATGTATAACCGATTATCTCAAGGTCAGAAGACATTAATAGATGAATTCATCAATGGGGTGAACTTTTTCATTCAGCAAGCGAAACAGCTGCCCAGCTTTATATCAGAAGGAAAGTTTCGATAACCAAGTTCTAAACACAAAAATCTAGTGCACCTAGAACCAGATGATGTAACTGTTGATCTGTATCGCAGAGGATTCATGCCACGGTATTGGTATTGGACTTCTCATGGTGAATATGAGCCACAATTTGATTATCAATTCGGTCCTTCAACAAGTAGTAATGTTGCTGAGGCTGAAAACATCTGTCCAAATCTTGAGGAATTAGTTCATGATGCAACTGGAATTCAAACTGAACAAAATACAGAAGAGTTACCGAATACGGAGGCACAAAACTTTTATGATTTATTGCATGCTGCCCAGCAACCAATCTGGAAAGGGTGCACGACTCACTCAGAATTATCTTTTGCTGTGAAAATGTTAAGCATCAAGGCTGAATATAACGTTGCTCTTGAATGTTTTAATCAATTCATTGGGCTGCTTAAGGAAACCAATCCGACAGATAATTTAATTCCTACAGATCTATATCGGACAAAGAAGTTAGTTTCCAAACTTGGTTTGACATACATAAAGATAGATTGTTGTATGAATGGATGCATGTTATACTTTAAAGAATATATCACAGAAATTGTATGCCATCATTGCAATGCACCAAGATTTAAACCCAAATCTAGAAATAGAAGGAAGCAAAAGGATGTGCATATTAGTAGGATGTTCTACTTTCCAATAATTTCGAGACTACAACGGCTATATGCATCCATGAGATCTGTTGCACATATGAGATGGCATAATGATCACATTCCACAAGAAGGTGTTATCACACATCCATCAGAAGCAGAGGTTTGGAAGCACTTTGATCGTACACATCCCACATTCGCGGCAGAACCAAGAAATGTCAGATTAGGTTTATGTGCAGATGGTTTTACTCCATTCAATCAGTCGGCTACACCGTACTCATGTTGGCCTCTGATACTCACTTCTTACAATCTTCCTCCAGAGTTATGTATGACTACTCCTTATATGTTTCTATCACTTATAATCCAGGGCCACATAATCCAAAATTGAAGATTGACGTATTCTTACAACCTCTGATTGATGATTTAAGTTTATTATGGGAAGAGGGAGTAAGTACATATGATATCTCCACCAAAGAGAATTTTACACTAAGAGCAGCATTACTTTGGACAATTGGTGACTTTCCTGCATATGGTATGCTCTCAGGTTGGAACACTTCAGGCAAGTTAGCTTGTCCATATTGTATGGAAAATACAATATCATTCACTTTAAAGTATGGTAGGAAGAACACTTGGTTCGATTGTCATCGAATATTTTTGCCTCAAAGTCATCCTTTCAGGCGAAATAAAGAAGCGTTTACTAAAAATAAAATGGTGATGTTTCAACCTCCTCCAAGATTCAGTAGTGAAGAAATTTTTGAAAGAGTAGAGTTCTTGCCCACCATAATGGAATCTCCAACATTAGCTGAGATCATATTGCCAGAATATGGTGTCAACCATAATTGGACCAAGAAAAGTATTTTTTGGTCGTTGCCATATTGGAGAACAAACTTGATTAGACATAACTTGGATGTTATGCATATAGAGAAAAATGTTTTTGATAATATTTTCTATATAGTTATGGACATCAAAGAGAAATCAAAAGATAATATAAAAGCAAAGATGGACTTAAAGGAGATTTGTAGAAGGAAAGCTTTGGAATTGAAGGATGGTGGAGCCAAAAAATTTCTCAAACCCAAAGCTCCATTCACATTAACTTTAGAGCAAAAATGAGCAATTTGTGAATGGGTGAAGACTATGAGTACCTGATGGATATTCTTCCAATCTAAGCAGGTGTGTTGACATAAGATCAGGGAGATTATTCGGATTGAAAAGTCATGATTGTCACATCTTCATGCAATGTCTACTATCAACTGCTTTTAGTTATCTTGCAGATCAGATTTTAAAGTCCCTGATCGAGCTAAGTGTCTTCTTCAAAGATTTATGCTCTTCTAAATTAAATGTGGAGAATTTGATTCTTATGGAGCAGCAAATTTCATTCATTTTGTGTCAACTTGAGAAAATATTTCCTCCAGGCTTTTTTGACTCTATGGAGCATCTACCTGTTCATTTACCATATGAGGCTATGGTTGGTCGACCCATTCAGTATAGGTGAATGTATCCTTTTGAGAGATATTTAAATAAACTTAAGAAGACCGCTAAGAACAAATCACGACCCGAAGGCTCTATCTTTGAAGCATATTTAACAAACGAGACAACTCAGTTTTGCTCGTATTATTTTGAAACAATATCTCAATCAGGTGAAAGTTCAGCATCTCAAAATGTTGGTAAATCCTCTAATATATCTGTATTCAATGGAATTGGGGAACCTTTCGGCGCTAGCACTATGCGCTATTTGACCGATAAGGAGATGGCAGTTATCACATTGTACATCTTGCTTAACTGTGATGAAGTGGAGCCATATCTCGAGTAAGTATGAGTTAAGTTGTTTATATTTTTGATTTTCTTTTAGAGTTTGTTCTAAACTCAAGACAAAAATTTGTATGAGGTTCATTGATGGTCTTAGTACATCAGAAGAAGGAGAAGTTCAGAAGATAGTGGAAAAAGAATTCACTCCTTGGTTTAAAAATACGGTATGTTTTGAATAATTATTCTTACTTAATGAGTTAATTATTTCAATTAATAACATCTTGTACATTTAAAGGTACACACTGAAGATAGTTCGCAGTATTCAAGGTTATCTGAGTTAGCTTGGGGACCAAATAGATTAGTAAAATGTTATCAAATATTTGAAGTCAATGGTTATAAATTCCAGACAAAAAATTGGTGTGAAGGAAGGAAGACAGAAAATTCAGGCGTATGTGTAAGAGGGAACACCCATACAGGGGATGATTCTGTATTTTTTTTAGCTACTGCACTGCGTTATTTTTGATTAAATTTTTGTTATAACTCATATTTCTAATATTTTTTTTTATTTATGTGGAGATGGCTTCAGGTGAGGAGCCTAGTAGAGGATTGATAAAAAATATTTTTAACAGGCGCACTAAGAAGATCAGTACAGCTGGACCACCTAGGCCAGTACGTACTGAGGGGACCACCTCGGCTCAGCCTGCTACACAGCCTCAGCCAGCTACACAGCCTCAGCCTACTACACAGCCTCTTCCTACTACACAGCCTCAGCCTGATACACAGCCTTTACCCACTCATGGAAGCGGTAGCCCACAATTTTACTCATCAAACCCCCAATTTCCTTCACCAGATCCTGGGCAGAGTACCCCTTTCTACCCATACTACACACCCCCACCGTATGCTGGTGCCCCTCCTACTTATCTATTTCCACCATATGCTCCACCATACTATCCCCCACCACCCCATCAGCCCGTTACAACTGGTCCTTCGACAGCAGCTGGACCTTCGACATCAGCTGGTCCTTCGACAATAGCGGGACCTTCGACAGCAGCTGTAGTAGAGTAGGATACAAATGGTAGAATGTTGATAGCACCTGAGGGTGACATGTATGTACATTCTCTTTTATTTTTTTAAACTAACAAATATTTTTACTATCTATTTTATATTTGTTTTATATAACTTTATTTTTGTAGGTTCTACCCATCAAAACAACCGACACATAAAATACGGGACATCATATGGAGCAGGTTTGACGCTCCTTATGTTTCTTCGAAGAAAGTCCCGAAAGAAGTCCGGGAGATGTGGTTCAGAGAGTTTGAGGTATTTTTGAGTTTTAAAATTTATGTTAAATGATTTATTCTTTCTTACTTAAGCTAATAATCTTATATATTATATATCATATGTATTTGATTGCAGAAAGAGTTTTGTTGGCTGCCCCAACACAATGACAGGATTAGAAAGAATTTTGAGAAGCGTGGGTCTACTCGGATGCGCGACATGTTCATTGATATTAGAAAGTCTGGGAAGCGACCACTGTGGATTGGAGAGGTAATATGGGTTGAGTTAAATGCAGCTTGGGGCAGCGAAGAGTACAGTAAGAAGAGGGATCAGAATCGACAGAACAG
Organism: Dendrobium nobile; assembly: GCA_022539455.1. Lineage (NCBI taxonomy): Eukaryota > Viridiplantae > Streptophyta > Magnoliopsida > Asparagales > Orchidaceae > Dendrobium > Dendrobium nobile. The sequence continues at coordinate 41,665,891 of CM039729.1, read as the reverse complement.
AGCTTTTGATGTTGGTGGGTTGGGAAGTTCACTTCATACAGGCGGCTCTGTTCCACATATTGAGCACAGGCGTCATTTGGTAATGAATTTTAAATATTTTTTAAAATTGTTCTTTAATTTATATTAATAAAATTCTCTTAATTCAAACAGAAAGCGATGCTTGGTAGAGAACCAACTCCTGTTGAATTGCATAGTCGCACTCATAAGAGACAAGAGGATCTACAGTGGATTGATGAGAGATCAAGAAAAGCCTATGTAAGTATATTTTTATATATGTTTAATGTTTTCTAAGTTTTATACTTTAACTATATATATTTATATTATACTTTCACAGGAGGATTATACACGGCTTCGAGAGACTCATGCCGCATCAGGTGAGGGCTCTTCAGGCGGCTCTGTGGAGTATTCTGAGTATCGCATCTGGTCGCAGGCCATCGGAGGAATGCAGCATGGTAGAGTATATGGCTTAGGTGCGCAAGCTCAGGCATACGAGGGGATGACATCCTCTACTGCATCCAGCTTTGCATCTAGTTCGAATGAGTCCTTACAAGCTCAATAAATAAGTGCCCTTCAAGCTGAGCTAGAACAAGTAAGGAAATCACAACCTGGTTGGCAAGCTCAGCTGCAAGCACAGGTTCAAGCTCAGCTGCAAGCACAAGTTCAAACAAATATTCAGCAACACAATCAGTTATTGGATGAAATGCGCAAGATGAGGGAGCAGCTGAGTGGAAAAGACGTAGCTCCACCTAAGGAGGAGTCCACAGAGTCAGAGTAGTTTAATTTAGTTTATATGAACTTGTTTATTTCTATGAATATGTTTTATTGAACAGTTTCTTTTAATGTGATGTTTTTAGTTGATTGTTAGTACTGAACTGTTTCTTTTAATATTATAAACTGGTATGAAACTGTGGTGAAATTGTTGATATGTTGTAATGTTACAATTGAAATGTTGTAGAATTGATATTTGTATAGGTTTGTAGGTGTGGAAATTTGATTGTTGGGTGGGAAGAAAATTTTTTTTTGTGAATGCTCCAGGTTTCCGGCGGATTTTGCGCCGGCAGTTTGCCGGAAACGACGATATAACGAATCGTATCGTATGTACCGTCGTCTCTATTCTGTCGGAAATGACCGGCGCATTTACCGGCGCACAGTCCGCCGGTAAGTACCGGAATACAATTTGCGTCGCAAATGAGTCCGTGGGGTTTTTACACACACTTTGCGTCGTCTTATCCGCCGGTAATGGCCGGTGCATAATGCGACGCTACTTACCGGCGGATATGGCGCCGGAATCAAGATGTTTTTCAACATCAAAAACGATCCATTTTTTTGCCGGTAGTACGTTGGAAAATGAGCCGGAGAAATTTCCGACGCAAAATTGGCGCCAGAAATAATTTATCGACGCGGCCGAAATCGGCGTATGGATTTCCGCAGCAACGTGCGCCGGAAATGTATATTTCCCTCGGAATATCTGTGTTCCGACGGATTTCGTCCGCCAGTAATATGGGGTTTTCCTGTAGTGTTTTTTCTATGCTTTAAAGTGTGAGGATTACATGCGTATTTCTACTTGCTCTATTGGAAAAGAGATTTGGGTTAGGTTATGCATTACTTATGAAGGAACCAATGAAGTGAAACAATCTCGTTTGAATATTCTCTTGCATGACAACGAACTTTTTCATATGAAACCTTCTGAATCAATTTTTGATATGTATACAAGATTTACTCAAATTGTAACTTCTTTGCATGCCTTAGAAAGAGAACTTTTAAACTATGAAAAAGTGAACAAAATTTTAAGATGCTTGCCTTCCACTTTTGATGCTAAAATCACTACAATCATTAGAATCTAAGGATTTGAACACCTATTCAATTGATAACTTACTTGGCTCACTCATTGCTTTTGAGCAAGGGGTGAATCAAAGAAATCTTGATGCAGGTGAGAAAAGAAAGGAAAAAATTGTGGCATTAAATGTTAACACAAAATCTGATTCTTCTGGGTCTGAAAGAGATGACATTGCCTTAATCACAAGGCAATTCAAAAGCTTTCTTAGGAAGAATCACAAGCATCATCAAAATTGGAGAAAAGGTAAGGATAACAAATATTCTAAAGGATCTTCTGATGTTGTTTGTTTTGAATGCAGGAAGCCTGTATATGTCAGAGCGGATTGTCCTACACTTCAACATCACCCAAGCAAAGAAAAGGGTGAGGAAAAACCCAAGCTCAGGAAGGACAAGAAGAGAGTTCAAAGATATTCTGGGCAGAATCTACATCTAATTCCTCTGAGACTGAGCCTGAGGAAGAGACAACAAACTTGTGCTTAATGGCGGAAGATCATCTTGATCAAAGTGATGAAGAAGAGGTATGTAAACCAACTTATGATCAATTGTTTGAAATTTGTGAGGAAATTCATGCATCATATAAAAAATTTAAGAAACTCATGCTAGTTTTAAGTTAGAGCTTTTGAATTTAAAAAAAGGACATGAAATTATTCTCAAAGATCATTCTACGATTGATTCAAATCACATGACTTTACTTGAGGAATTGGATGATTTAAATAAAAAGCATTCGTAATTAATTGATGAGCATGATGCATTAAAAGTTTCACACACCTCACTCAAATCTGATTTAAAGAAATCTAAAGAGATAGAGCGCAACTTGAGGATTGATAATAATGCTATAGAAAATACTAACTTGAGGCTTAAAAATGAATTGGACTCACTTAAGGGAAATTGGATGACACCCACTTTTTAACTAAAGCCAAAAACTAGGAAGAGGCATAATAACTCAAAACATTTAAGAAATCCTTTTATTGGAGTTAGATATTTTTCATGTGGCATGCTAGGACACATCTCACACACTTGCACTGTTCACCATAGTACACATTGGGTGTGGAGACCCAAATTGCTTAATTCATAGCATAGTACACATACATTGTATTCTACCTTTCATAAGAAGGGACCCAAACCTGCTTGGGTTCCTAAATCTGACGGTTGTTGATTTCTGCATGAATGCTCTCATCAAAGACCTCGTGAGAGTATATGATTCTTAAACAAACGGAGGCTCACAGCTCATAATTGCTTTAACTTGCTGCTTGATAAATTTCTGAAATGCATGTTTTGATTATCGTTGTTTTCTGTCTTTTGTGCTTGTTTCTTTTTAGTTATTTTTTTTTTGTTCTTTCTTTATGATGATTTTCCTAGTTCATAAATTTTGGAGATTTATAGCCAATGATTAGCATCTCTAAATCGGTTAAAGGGAGAAACACCGTTGATAGTTTTCCCCCCTTTAACATCTTTATGTGGTATAATTTTTCTTTTCTAAACAAAAGTCTATCTCAAATTAACAATTGGTTTTTGAAAATTAAGATCCTTTTCATCTTGCTACAGTATTCTACCTTATATTTATAATATCCAAAGCTTTTATATATCTTTCAAGTTAAATAAAATCTTGCTATTGCACTTATCATATGAATTTGAGTATGCTTTGTGGTCTATTCTTTCTTATATTAGAGAGTGAGTTTTTTTTCCTTAATATCTGGAAGATCTACTCACAACTAATTATATTTTAAGAGTTGTTGAAAAAGGGATCTAGCTTGCATGAACAAGAAAAAGAAAAGGCCAATGATGTCAAAAATAGAAAGATGCGCAATGACGCCAAATTGAAAAATTTATCAAAAATCAAAAGATGCGCAAAGAACGTCATTCAAATTGACAAGAGGCATAAAATGAGCCCACATAAGACAAGCTTACCCCTCTTTCAAACTTTTAAAATTTTAGAAGAATTCATGGATTACTTGATATTTTCAAAGGCTTGATTTCAAATTCCATGATTGAGACAAATTGCTTTGGTATATTATTTTATAAGATACTTTTTGTAGCCAAGTTTTGAACGGGTCTTCTTTTTGCCCAATTAGTTTGATATGAGTTAGGCCTTTTATTTTCAAAAGATAATTTTTACCCTGAAAGAAGTGCGAGCTAGGGATTAACAGGATCAGATATTCTACCATTTTCAGATTATGACATTGTTAACTCTTTGATCTTTTGAATCTCTAAAATTTAATTACTTGGGAAATTTGTTATATGGATTCTTTGCTAAAAAAAAATTAGAAAAATTAAAAAAAAAACAAAAATTTATTTTTTCTTTCCTTTACTGGTTTTTAGTTTTTCATTGTTATTTTTAGTTTTTTATTTTTTTATTTTGTTATATTTTTTTGTGGCTTTATTTGATCATCTCCATCTTTCCTTGGTTTCCAAATTCTTGTCACATCATCCTAGCTGATATCTATATCATCCTGGGCAATATGATAATTTATCTTCAAAATTCCATCTATTGAACTTTTCTGAGCTTGCTGTAAATCATCATCCCGGACGATACCTTATCATCCTGGACAATCTGATCTAACTCTGTTACAATCATCTTGATTGTCTTGGCCAATAAATTTTTTATCTTGGTCGATGCGTTTATGGTCATCGTCCTGGCCGATACACTGGATCGTCCTGGATGATCCACGTGTCTGTTCATTCAAAATCCTTAAAATCACCCCAAACGATCCATTATTTGATAATCATCCTGGCCGAACCACTGTTCGTCCTAGATGATATACGTGGCACAAATTTAAAATGTTTTAAATTTAACCAGTTTGATCAATTATTGAGAATCGTCATGGACGATACACCTAATCTCGGACCGGATGATCTACTTTTTCAACGATCGTCCGGCTTGAATTCTCAGGATGACCACTTGTGTCTTATCGTCCTGGCCGATATCTGATCAGCCCGGACGGATGGGTCGCCTTTTTGATCAATCAATCTGTACGTAATAATTGAACCAAATTTTCCTGGATGATGTGGCAGTTTCTTTAAATTCAGGCCTTCTAGCCATTATTTCTCACCTCAAACTTATTCTCCTCTCTTGTTTGCTTACTATTTTCTTAATATGGCTGGAGGAAAGCGTGTTCATCAGGCATCAAAAAGTTCCTTGAGGGCCACTCTGGACCCTCATTTTTGGGAAGCAGAAGATCAAGCTACTTACCACCGTTACATGGAATGCGGCATTACTCTTTCAAGAACGATCAATCCTTCCTACCTTTCTTATCCAGTACTAGATCTTTTTGCCCATACCTCACTCTGCTTCATTCTTACCCTCGCAGTCCCTTTTTTCTCTGAACTTCTTCTTGAATTTTTTGCAAATCTTTGCATAAATTCTACTTACACAGCCCTGACCTCGTATGTGAATTGACGCCCGGACGAGATCACATATCAGGACTGCACTAAACTATTGCACCTATCCACCACTAGGGATAAGCTACGTACCATTATCTCAGATCCTTATTTTGACTGGTCCATGGCAAATCATTTTCTTCGCCAGACTAACGCACCCTTTCATGTTGGAGAAACTAGCTCTTTAGTCAAAGATGCTAGGACAATGCAGCATGTCCTTCGTACTTCCATTATTCCAAAATCCAGGGACCAAATCCACATCACTCTAATTTCTCTGACTACCTTTTACATTATGGCCCATAGAGAGTTTAATGCTACCAACTTGATTTTTTGATATATTGATCACTTGACAACAATCTGCGATCCAGGCCATAAGAGGAAACCCAATCTATCTCTTGTACACCTCATTACTTATGTTCTGCAAACTAAGTACAATCATTAATATCTTGCTCCTCCTAACCATCCGCCACCTCTTTACTCAAATAATTCATTCAAAGTCCTTCATAGTACTTGTCTCCACCAAGGGGATGAGGAAGTTCAGGGGGCCATGGAGGAGGAAGCTCCCGCTCATGTTCCTGGTCCTGCTCCTCTCCGCTAGCATGCATAGCTAGATCAATTAGTGGAGAGATTTGATCAGTTGGAGGCCCGGTTTAACACTTTCGTTACTCGCTAGCAGCAGCAGCACGATGAGGACATGGCCCGTTTCGATGCCTATACAACACACCAGTAGCAGCAGCACGACCAGGACATGGCCTGGTTTGTCTCTCAATTTGCTGCCATGTCCAGTTACTTCCAGCAGCCACCGCCATCACCTCTGTATGATGATTAGGGTCCCTCATTTTTCTAGTTTTAGCGTCTATTTTCTACAGTTTATTTTTTTTTTCCTTTCTGCATTGTGTTTTTTTTTCTTTTAGTTCTAGTTATTTTAGTTTGTTTTTAGTTTCCTCCTCCTTTTTGAGATGTCAAAAGGGGGAGTAGTAGGTTTGGATATTTGAACTTTTATTCTAAATCTTAAAAGCCTGCCTTTCTAATTTTACACTGTTATTTTTGAAATAGTCATCGGAGTGTTTGCCATCACCAAAAAGGTGGAGTTATTGCAGATTTGGTTTCATGAATTATGGTTTTGATAATAGCAAACAATATGACTATCCTTTTTCTACTGACATTTCAAGGGCAAGAGATCAGACGATAAACGGAACCAGCTCAAGATTGGGTAGATTAGGGTTGAGTCAGTTTGTAACTTTTATTTTCCCTTTCTTGAGTCAATTGTAGTCTTGGAAGTGTCTGATGCTAAGTAACCCTACACACAAACTTGAGTGATTCTTTTCTTATTAATTTAGAATTTATGTTTTTACTCACATCGTTCCGGATGATATTTTTATCGTCCATCGGGTTTAAAATAGAAACCCTAATCAGAACTCCTAGTCAAGCCAGCCGTCATTAGGATATCAGCCTGGAAGTTACATGTATCGGCCAAGATGATATGCTCAAAATAGAAAGATTTCACCGACATTATCTATTTAGGCATTCTTTATTTTTGAATATAGGCCAGGACGGTCGTATATCATCCTGGATGATTTGACACAATTATGCCTAAATTAATCAGACAACTAAATAAAGTAATTAAGGATGATTGATACGATCACATCGTCCGGGACGATCAGTTCAAAAACATAAGTTGCTTCTGGACAATCAAGATCGGCCAGATCATATTCAGGGTGATATTCTAGACGATTTACCTCTAATTTAAACTAATCGTCCGGGACGAATGTGAGAACGTCCAGGACGAACATGAGATCGTCCGGGACGAACGTGAGATCGTCCGGGATGATCAAGCTAAATTTGAATCGTCTAGACCCCCATTCAGGGCGATGTTCAGCACGACAGCCCAATATTTGTACTGATCATCCAAGACGATATTCATATCGTCTTGGACTATAATGTCGGTTCTTGAAATTCAATTTAAAGGATCTAATTTTTCTCATGTATGAGACCTTAAATGATATTGTCTTGACCTAAGAGAGTCTTGGGAGAAGGAGAGAGAGAGAGAGGAACTTTTGAGGGGTAGTTTGTGAGAGGGTTCACAAGGGTTACTCCAAGCAAGGTTCCAAGTCATTTTCTTCAGTCTTCATCCATCATTCTTGGGAGGTTCTTTGGAGGTCTACTTCAGTAAAAGGTTTGGGTTATCTGCCTGCTTCAGGAGGAAGCAGAAGGAGTTGGTTCTCTTCCCGCTTCAGGAGGAAGCAAAAGGAGTCGGTTCTTTGCCACACCGGGGTTGGTGAAAAGGAGTCGGGTGTAAAGGCTTCTCCACCTAGCTATTGGAGCTAAAGGAGAGACACTAACTTAGTGTAATACCTGGAGGGCGCCTCCAAGGAGTGGATGTAGGTCAAGTTGATCGAACCACTATAAACTCTTGTGTTCTTTTTACTACTTCGGCATTTTAATTTTCGGCACTTATTTTTTTTGAGCTGAGTTTGGTTTCTGCTTATTGTGATTTGATCTAAGAAAGATTTTTTCTTAAAAATACCAACTCACCCCCCCCCCCCCCCCCTCTTGGTTAGCCTCGGGCTAGTTCTCAAGGGATTAACATCCCTAACAAACTTTCATGGGGCAATACCACCTTTCTTTGTCGAGAAGGGCCACATTAATTCAATCCTCCTTGTTATCTATCTTGGTTTATCTTATCACATATACTCCCATCCCCAAAGGTATCTTTATGGGGATCGAATGTCTAAGGTGTGACATTCTGTGGAAAAAAATATAGAGATCTTAGAGGTATATACTATGTGGCATGTCAAGACTTATGTCTCTCGAAAGTAATGGGTGGATTGGGGTTCCATTCCAGCAGCGTATGGACAGGGTCATTGTGGGTCAGGCTAGCATGGAATTTCTTAGTGAACTCCTCATCCATATTGAACCAAAACTTGATCGCCAGGTGTAGGGATAACTAATGGTAGGATAATATGGGTTGGTTTCTAGCACTTGGAAAGTCATCCAGGATGGTGCATAGGCTCTGAGAAAGATCATTAGGAGGCATATTGGGGATGGCAGTTCGGTTGACATGTCTCGGGATGCAAGGATTTTGTATAGGCCCCGAAGTAGTTGGCCCATGTTTATTGATTTTGATCAGCTAGAGAATAACATGGTGGTAGATTTATTGGATAATCAAAAGCACTGGAATGGCCAAGCCCTAAAGAATTGCTTTGGAGCCAATCTTATTTAGTGAATTCTGGGCATTGCAACTAGCCAACCCATAGGCGCGAACCAACCTAAGTTGAGGTCTTCCCAACATTTTAGAATGATAACATCTATTGCTAATTTGGCCAAGCTAAAGGTGGACAATTATAGATTTATATGGTTCATGTGCTTCAAAATGCACCCCCGGGAGGGGTTCTTTTGGTGGTGACTCCTTGCAATACTATCCAAAAAAACTCTTGATTATTTTGGCATACACTGTCTGACTCTGCTCTCTACCTTTGGAATTGTGGGAAGAGGGAAGACATCGACCAGTGCCTTATCAAGTGTTGTAGGATCACTCTTATTTCTAGTGCATTAGCACAATGGGGCTTCTTGTTGCCTAATGCCCAATCCCTGGACAATCAGCTCAATGAACACTCTCTCCTTACAAGAACCAATCTTAGCTTGGGAGGTTGTACTACTTTATTATTCATCAAAATTAGAGAGATAGTAATGCTAAAGTGCATGGGCGGCCCTTTACTACGCCCAACATTATTGCTGCCACCGCCCTCACCTTGTTACAGCAACCTTATTTGATGCCAGTCTTGGAGCAATGGAGTACTCCTCAGCCCTCTGGGTTGCCACCTCATAAACTTTGGTGCCTCCCATATAGTTGGCTGAAGATAAATTTTGATGCCGTGTTACAACAATCCAATCACGTTAGCCTTGGTGCAGTTTTTTGGGATCATAATGGTCATCTAATCCTTATTGTGGGTATGAAATTGAGCACTGCGATGTCACTACTATAAAATTTCTTGCAGAAACCATAATTAAGGAGGTCATACAACCATCGATGTTAGAATTAGATAGCCTCATTGTAAAGGGGGACTATGTTAATTTCATCAACTGGTTAATATTTATGAACCGTGACCATCCTCATCATGCTACCAATCTTGAAGTGGACATTTCTTTTTTGATCGATTTTACGCAAGTCATTTTTTACGATATTCCAAGATAAAGTAATGGAGCAACAAGTTTTTATGCTTATTTTTCTCTTTTCAGAGATTTTTTTCTAGAATGATATTCTAGATAGCAAAGTCCCCTCAAGTTTTATTAAGATTTTGAGGGACAAAAATGATAGGATACCTCTTACTTAGTTTCACTTTTTATATGTATTTTTGTTTACACTTTGATTAATGCAAGTGGAACTTTTAGGGAACCTAAAAAACTTTGGAAGCTCTTTCATTTCCTACCAAACTTTCACTCACTTGCTCGCTTCTAGAGTGAGTTGCTCTAGCATGGAGGGGGGGACCGAAGGTCTCCTCTTCGCTCTGATAGTCTAGAAGGTGATAAAGCTTATTGAGGAAGTGATCCAAATAGGAGGTGGTCCATAGGTGGCTCTGGGAGTATAAAGATGCATACAGAGTGGTCTTTCAGCAAGACATGCTCGAGCAAAATGAAAACCAAGGGTTATGCTAGTGGAAAAATGATGGGTGATAGGGGCTCTGATAAGGGAAATTATGATAGGTCATGTAATACTAACGCAAAAATATTATAGCTCTGGAATAAGGTATAAGTATGACAGATAACCTAATAATCTTTAATGATATTTCATCCATGGAGATTGAAGGGGCAAAGGCTGACCGAGAATGGGATAGCCTGATGATAAGTATAGTGGCAGATTACACTATGCCAGCTTTGGGAGGCAGTGCCATGGAGTTATGCAGCAAAAACATGATCTATTTGAACTAGAATCCCCAGAGTGTAGTAAAAGACATTTTTGGATTGTCAGTGTAAGCTGGAAATAGAAGTGCCCATCTTGTAGGTGTGAATGTTTGTAGTCCTGATAAGGGAGAATTAGTGAACTCTGCGGGTAGGACTTCAAGTGCTCCATCTTTTGTCGCTAAGGAAGTTCTTCCTAGGATCTTTAGAAAATAGAAGGAAGATAGGATGAGGAGATTGTTGGACCCACCCATTAGACTAACCAATGCTTGGAAGAAGCAAGAACACATTTGGATCCTTCACATTAAGGATGTTTCCTCTATCTCTAGGGACTGAGTTATGGTGGAGCACAATACAAATTCAATGAATGATATGTTAGCCATGCTCGACTTGGTAGTGTTGGGAAATATAATTGGAAGGAAATTGTTATACTTTCTTTTGAATTTGGAAAACCAAAGATAGTGTGGGTGCTTTGGTGAGTTCCAACTATCTCTCATTGGCCAAGACTGTTTCATTTGTGTGTTTGCTTTGTTGGGGGGTAGAGATGTTATGTTATGTGTAGGACCTTGGTTTATTGGGGAAAACATTGTGGGCCATGATAAAAGGACACCAACTTTACCCCCCTCCTCTATTGAAGGTTTAACTTCTCATGTATGGATTAGGTTTCCCTTGCTTCCTTTGCCATACTGTGATCAACAAAACCTTTCACGAATTTCCATGATTATTGGCGACCCTCTTTAGATTGATGTGTAAACCAGTTGCTGGGGAAGGTGGGAGTTAACTCGAGTTTGTGTTAGACTTGATCTTGCAAAGAAACTTCAGGCATATATCTTGATAAATGGCATTAATGGGATGCTCTACAAAAGGGTAGAATATGATGGGCTGGGATTCCAATATTATGGCAAAGATCCAATTGGGAAAAGAAAATTGCATTGACTGGTGGGGGAAGCTAACATTCCCGTTGAAGGTACGAATCAGCCGTAGGAATAAGTGGGGGGTGACTTAAATTACCGCTTGTCCCTTTGAATGTTCTTTATTTTCTTGAAACCTAAAGACTTTAGAGGTTCTTCATTTTCCCTTTCTTTGTTCTCTCTCTAAAGTATTTTCTAGAGTGAGAAGCTCTAAGGATGGTGGGGTGTGATCGAATGTCACCTCCCCATTCAGGCAGGGGAGTTAGAGTTAGTGCGACTTGTGGTAGTGATTTGGAGACAAAGCAGTCTAGTGGTGGATTTAACAATATTAAGAAGGTAGGCGAGGTCCAGTCTCTTGCTAAGGGTTGCTCGGGCAAGTCTAAGGGCAAGAATCATAGTGGGTTGAAGAGCTCTATTTTGATGGGGGATTGTTTGAACGAGGAATAAACATCGAAACTTTTGAGTTGTGGCAATTTGGTGGCGACCAAGATGGAGGGGTTGGGTCCTTGGGGTAATGGGTTAGGGCTGCTGCACCAGGTCCCTAGTTGCAAGGGGATGCTGACATGACAATGGGTGTGAAGGTTATTCATAACACAATATTTGCTGAGCTCTTATCTGCCATAGAAGTTGAGAAGATATTTGTTAAGTCTTCCTTAAGCAAAGGCGAGTTGGTTGTGTGCATGGGGGCCTAGGGTGTGGTAAATCAATGGTGCAGGATATGGATGTTAAAATGCCGAGTTGTGGTGAGAGTGGTCCACTAGATATTGGGTATGTTACAAAAATACAGGGGAATACCCATGACGGCAGGAGGAGTAGTGTTCCTGAAGTAATGGTGTTTTTTCCTGGCCTTGGTACCTCATGTCTATAAGACTGATCATTAGGCGCATAAGGTGCTCGAGGCAATTCCTTACCTTGGTCGAGGGCTACTAGAGGGAGACAAGGTATTGGGTTAGGTTCAAATGCGAAGAACTTGGCATCTGCTCATAAGGCTAATACCTAGAAGAGGTCCGAATACATCTACATTATATAAGTGGAGGACCTTCATTCCTTTTAAAAAATGGGGTGACTATGGATTGATGTATGGACATGGTGCGGGGCAACATGTAGTTGCTTGATTATGTTATTATGGGCAGGGTCTTGGGCTAGAGATTACTACTTTTGCCTTACTTTTTGAAGTTCAATGCTACTGGGGGTGCTTTGGGGAGTTCAAGCTCATGACAATAATACAAGATTGATTTGTTTGTATTTTTGCCTCCAGGGAAATAAGAGATGTTGTGCTATATGGTGGACCATAGTTCATTAGAGGTAACATTATGGGATCAGATAGGAGGACTTCATAATTCTCATTAGACTCATTGGATAGGTTGTCCACCTCTATCTGGATTTAGTTTCCAAATTTACCGTTAAAGTACTTTGATACAAAGAATATTGGGAGGATTGCCTCAACTATTAGCATCCCCATGTGGATTGATGCCCAAACTAGGGCTTGGGGGATTTATTAGTTTGCTTGAGTATGCATTTGGCTGGACTTATCCAAGAAGCTTCAAACTAGGGTCTGGGTCATGGGATTGAATGGTAGATAGTACAAGATGGTCAAATATAAGGGCCTCAGTTTATCTTATTTTAATTGTTGTAGCATTGAACATAGAAAGGACCAATTCTTAAAAACTTGCTCTTTTCTTTTGCTCTAAGTTTAAAGGGGCTGGACAGCCTAATAGGCATGGCGAGGAATAAGGTGGTAGCTCATGGTCTAGCTCAATGGGGGAGAAGTAGCAGAAGCATCCTAATAGATGTCTGATAGTACTGGGCCAACTGGGTTTGCAAAAATTGCTTGTGGCAATGACAAGGTTTGCAAGTATACTCTTCCTGAGGAAAGGGTAAGCAGTTGTTGGAGTGCTCTAATGATAAGCCTGTAGGGGACTGGAGAATAATGGTTAAAGATGAGGCACTTTTTGAGCCTCAGAATCTTGTTCCACTAAGGAAGAGGCATGCAACAAGCAATAACTTAAGGTAGTGGCAAGTTCTAATCTTGTGGCTGGGGTGGCAACTCCCCCACAAGTTTTTTTTTTTATTTTTTTAATTTTTTTTATTTTTTATTTTTTTTTAGCCCCCACAAGTTAATTGGGTAGCTATCTTGTAACCTTCGGTGGTGCGACAGAAGGAAAAATTCAAGCCCACGTTCAAGGAAAAGAGGATGGGGTATACTCTGCCTTTATTATTTTTGACCTCCATTAAGCAACCCAAACTAAGGAACATGCCTTCTTAGGCTCATTTTGATTGAGAACTTCAATAATTGGGGCCTATTGAACAACTTCCTAGGAAGACAGGAAAGGAGGTTGAGGATGGCTATGACAGTATGGACACCTCCCCTTTTGTTGCTTAATGACTTATATAATGATATGAAACTATAAGGGGGCTTGAAAAAAGAAAATGGGCAACTACCAGCGGCACTTCATTCTTGTAAATTATGTGGCTTTTGTTAGGTTGGTCAAGACTAATGTAGAAGACTTAAACTAGGAAGATATCGATCATTTAATTAGTTGTGGGTGGGCATTCTTTCCACCACCCTGCTATTGGCAAGTATGAGGTGCTACTTGCTCTTTAAAAATGGGACATCACCAAATTTAATGCGTGTTTTTGTGATTAATCAGGGAGTAATTGATCACTTGGTTCTCCCTAACCTCAAAAAATGGATTGTTCTGGTGGTGTATGCCAACAAGGATATCCATGTTAGATGGGATCTTTGGAATCTCATTGGCGTACATTCGATTATTGATGTCCCCATGATTTTTTGTGGAAATTTTAACTATTGTATTTCTCAGGATGAGAAGAAGAAGGGAAGCATTTTAACTACTTTATTGGGGCCCATGAGATTGGTTACTTTATGGTCCTCAACGGCCTTCATGATTTGGGTTTTTATCGAGCTAAGTTTAGCTGGTCTAATAACAAGGATGACGATAGCAAGATCTGGGTTTATTTGGATCACTTCCTTTATACAGCCTCAAAGTGGCACCTTTTGCCTCGGTGAAGTACCTTAGCCATGTTGCCTCCAACCACTTCTTGATCCTTTCAAAGCTTTGTATGTTTTGTCAGGCTTCTCCTTATAAGTGGCTCAAGTTTGAGGATGTTTAGATGAGTTACCTTGCCTCTTAGAAGATTATGTGGAAGAACTTGAGCAAGGTTAACTTTAGCCAGCATGCAGATGCCCTTAATAAAAAATGCAATCGTACCCTTAGAGCTCTATTCCATTATAGCCAAAATTGGTTAAAGAACTTGGAGGAACTTAAATATTCCCTAGAAGGTAAGATTGATGCCCTACAGCAGTTGGAATTCACCATGAGGGGCATAATGGGAAACCGGAGGCCAGATATCTCCTTCCTTTTTGAATTCAAGCAAATGCAGTTCAAGTATATTCCCCGAGATAGTAATAAGCCGGCTGATTTTTGTTCTCACTTAGCTTGGTAGCTTTAATTGGCAAGATATAAACAATAGTGAAATTTCTTCAACTTAGTGGTATAGCCTAGCAATTTTGGTGCATTTTGTATGTACTTTATCTTATAGTTTGATCAATGAAAATGCAACATTTAAGGAACAAAAAAAACTTTTAGACGGATCTTCAATTTTGCACCATTTTTCTCTCTCATGTGTGCTCAAGAGCTGGAAACATATGGAATGGTTGGAGGTGACCCTCAATCACCTCCCCTCCAAAGGGGTGGGCAGCGAGAGGCATAAAAGTTTTACTGGTTTGGTCTATAGGTATGGAGGTTCCTTAGGTGTGGAGGCTACTTTGGTTTGCTCTACTGAGAAGCTATCGGGACGGGTCTATTCTAGGTCACTCGATAAGGTGGGGCGGGGTGACATTAAAGGGACCAGGGAGGTCTAGCGAGGCAGCGATGGTGTTCACGGACTCTAGGAACAATTTGAAGGCACCGATGGGGGTGGGAAATGGGGCTGTTAGGGATTCTGGTTCTCCGGTGGTGGCTACTTCTTATATGGTTCTTAAAACCCCCATCTCCGAGGTGAGGATTAAGGCAGTGGCTGAAATAGAGGGCACCGATGAGGAAACTCCTTATCTGGAGGGGGCATTCATGTATGTCAGTGAGGCTTCATTTTTGGAGTTTGTGGCTCGCATGGAAAAGTTGATGGGATCTTATTGGGTCATGGAGGGGCATGATGGTGTAAGATGTCTGAGCGAGATGGAGGGTGATATAACCCCTAATTGTGGGATGGAGGAAATATCCCCTTTGGGGGACACCTCATTTTTGGGGGATGATGGATATCCTTGTATGGTTTCTCGATTGGAGGGGATGGATGGGCTTGAGGGTTCCCTGCTCAGCTTGGAGGTGAAAGGATGGTGGATTGGAGTGCACAAAACTACTGCGGGTCGCCTACATCTGGGAGGACTATGACCCCATCCGATAATATGCGACATTGACGGCATAGTTACCCCAATGCCTTGGGGGGGGGGGTGGTTGAAGAAACCTGAACAGGCATCTTTTTTCTCGGGCTACTCTATTTCTAGACATTGCCTTTTGGGCCTCAAAATAATAAACAAGTTTAATAACTCTACTTCAGTTGAAGGCATTATGGCCCATAAAGTCGACATGGAGAAGGCATACGATAAGATGAGTTGGCAGATGCTTGAAACAACCATTCGATTGATGGGATTTCCCAATTGATTTTGTAACTTGATTATGTGATGCATTTAGCATCCTTGATTCTCCGTTATTGTGGATGACCAAAGCTTAGATTGAACTAAGATGGAATGTGGGTAATACCTGGGATGCCCACTCACCCCCTACCTATTCATTCTCTGCTCGTAGCTTCTCTCATTGCCTTTTCATCAATAAGAATCAATCATCAGCATCTCCCTGACCTGAGGGGAGCGCCCGCTCTCTCACCTATATTCTGATGATGTGTTAATTTTTGCAGGTGCTTCCATCGCCAACCTCAAGAAGATCCGCTTCCTTATCCAGTTGTACTATGATATGTCAGGGCAGAGGCTTAAACATGACAAATCTTCTACCCTATTTGGCAAGAGCACCCCCTATTGGAAGAAGACTAGGCTGCCTAGACTTTTCGAGTTCCACTAGGTTGAGTAGCTAGAATATTTGGGGATTTCTCTGAATATAGGGAAGGCTTCCTCCACCAACTTTAAAAAAATCATTCAGAATGCCAAGTCAAAGATGCTTTCTTGGGGCAGTCGACACCTTTCCTTGGCTAGGCATTCGGCGCTCATCAATATTTCCTTGCTCCCTATTATGAATTATTTGTCTCTCATGCGAACATTCCCAAGGGGGTCCTTCAGGTAATTGAGAAAATGGCCTGTAGATTTCTATGGAACTAGAGCAAAAACTCTAGAGGGCTTCATTATATGGCCTTGGCCAAGCTCTACAAGCCTAAACATTTTGGTGGGCTAGGTTTTCATTCTACCTCCAACTGGACTGGGCTGCTTCATTCTTGGCTTGCGTGGAACTCTATTTAAGATTTGGAGGCTTTGGACAATAGTTATATCCATCAAAAATATTAGGGCACCTCTTGGGAGCATACCTACCCGCATAATGACTGCATTTGGTGGAAACTTATCTATGATGGTGCCAACAATCTCAAGGCTTGAATTCATTAGAAGGTGGGAGATAATAGGGAGATCAATGTCTTGGTGCATGTGTGGAAAATAGAGAGGCTTCTTTGTAGGTTTCCTAGCTTCTATAGCACAAAAATTAATAAGGATACTACTATTGATAGACTTGTAATTGATGATAGATCCTTGGATATAGAGGTGCTTCTATAGTTATTTGGCCCTAATTTAGCTGAACATATTTCAAGTATTATGATCAACCATGCTGGGGATCAAGATTCTATCAAGCTCATTAATCATCCCCTAGGTATTACCTTTACGGCCATGACCTATAGCTAAGTGCTACTTATGGAGCAGGACCCTATCAATTGGGTCTACCAGCTGAGATTCCATCTAAGAGAGAAGAAGTTTTGGGGCGGGTGTATAAGAGCATTATTCTTATGAATGATTGGATGCTATTAAGGAGTCTTCAGACTGATCCTCTCTACCCTTGGGGATGTTCATAGGTGGAAGATCTTGATCATGTCACTGTGAGGTGCCAGGTTCTTAATGAGGCTTTAGGTTTTGCTTACTTGGAGGGGTATTACCCTGCCCTATTTTTGCTCTCTTTTATAGCTCCAATATGAAATCAAGAGATTATATAAGAAGGATGGGGGGTGGGCCCAATACCACTGTTATGCGATCTACCAGTGATGGCAAGGTCTGAATGCTAAGAAGCATGGCCACCCCCATGGAATCCCCACGTCCTTTGCAGCTGGGATTTTTGGAGAAATTTATCCTCACAACACATGTTCCTTTTTGGGGCTATGGGACACCATTCAACCTTGTGGGATATTTCAAAAGCCATCTTTCTGCCCTTCTCATGAATGGCTCGAGGTGATCGTTGATGGTACGCTGCTGCGCTCTAACTATGGGGGTTTTAGTCTGGTCATTCACAATGAAAAGGGCATCCATATGAGGGTGTTTAGCTGGGGGGTTGCTCACTGGCATAGTATTAAAGTGGAGCTCCAAGCTATTCTCTAGTTAAATAAGTCTTTTCAAGATTAGGTGTTTGATACTTCCAGAATTATCATTGATGTGACAACCTTATGTCATCAACTTCATACAGGAGTATGTTGAAAAAAAGAAATGGGCTACCCAGCTACAACTTGGTGAAGTTCTTAATTGGATCCATATGTTCCACAAGGTGTTGTTCCAACTTACGCAGCGGGAGTATAATATTGCTGCCCACTTTTGGGCCTAAAGGGTGATTTCTTGTAATTTTGTTTGGGATTTTGTGGATAGGGATAGACATACTATTCCTCAGGAATATTTTGGTTATCCTTGAGCAAAATATGGTTACACTTGTTCATTCTTAGGGCTTTCACTACCCTCCTTTATAATTATCTCTTTTGATTAATGTGAAATTCATACTTTCAAAGAACCCAAAAACTTTAGATGGCTCTTCATTTATTCCATCTCTTTTCTCTCACGCGAGTGGTTTTAGAGAGAGAAGCTTTGGGATGGAAAGAGGGGGTGCCTTAGGTCACCTTCTCCTAAGGGAGGTAAAGGTGGAAGGAAGATGGATCAACAAGGTGATAACTAATGGGTGGCGGTTGGCTCCGATGGCGGTGTTGCGGATGGTGAAACCAGGGGAGATCTTGTGCCTGTCAAAGAGCGCTCTAGTGCTGGTTGCTGAATCATGGCTCAGTGTGATGCTGGGAAGACTAGTTAGAGTTGGACCTCGAGTTACGATAACTTTCCCAATGGTGGTGTTCGTACCCCATTGAAATATGAGCTCATGTTTGGGGGATGATATGGATGACTCAAGTGCACTACCGGATGAACTCGAACAATCTGAGGACATGTAGGATGTCGGGAGTAGTTTTGATATTGAATAATCACACTGTCCGATAGAATCCTCCCCCCACCTCATTGAGGCTATGTATGTGATAATGAGTCAGCTGAGACCCTCAATTTTGTCCGGGAGAGAGCTTCCAACCCAATCTCTTTCTGGCAACCTTCTTCCCTATGGATGAAGGTAATAGAACAGTACCAACATTCAGTAGTGATTTATAATTTTCATCCTTTAAACATGCCATCTTTGGTCAAGCTTGACAAGAAGGGTTCCCAAACTACATAATTGGCTATTCCTGATTCCTACCCATCATAATCGACTCGAGCTAACTTTTTAATGGCCGCTTGGACCAAGGTTCCTCACCTACACTCCTCTCTTGCCTCGTCATCTTAAACTTTGCTTCTCTTGAAGGCTGAACCTCTTATGCAACCCCGTGAATCTGGCTCTCCTCACGATAACCCCATGGATGCCCCCACCAATTTTTTTAGAGACTCATCCGGTTAGCAATACTCCTGCTTGAATGGCTCTTCTTCCTGTTCAGTGCATATGGATGACACCCTCTTCTCTGATAGCCACAACTCTGATATTGGCAGGGAGGGCATCCCCTACTCTGTCCCCCTTCTTCAGTGGGGTAACCTCCATCTTTAAGTGCTATCTCCGCGGCCGAGCTTCTGCCATTGGCGCTCCTAGCCTTCTAGCCCTTACTGGGTGGGGTGGGCGTTTCCTCTCCTCAGAGCCTCAGTCACCCTTCCCCCAGGGCCCTTCTATCCAAGCCTTCCACCACTACGATCTCTAGGTCAAGTACATATCTCTGCTACCATCCTGGGACCTCTGTTTACCTACTTCTTACTTCCCCCATAGACGATTCAATCTGGGTAGTTTTCTTGGAGTAAGATACAATACACACTGTTCGCTGTGCTCAAGATATAAGCTTTCACTAATGAGGATGGAATTTCATCGGTCCATGCAGTAGATGCTATTCACATCCTTGATGAGATGGTCAAAAGAGCATTAGTCGCTTAGGTCGTTGACCACCAAATTCTTTTCTTTTACCTTCTCTCTGACCTTAAGCAACAATGGTACTAGTTTGGTGAATTTTAGCTGGTTTCTACTTGCACCACCTCAATTATTTAAATTTTTAACTCTTCTATGGCTCATGATGATGTTTTGTAGGGAGGCCCTTGGATTTTCATCGAGAGCATGCTCAGGATAGTTAGCTAGACTATAGACTACTCCCAAAATTCTCTAGCAGACATTTATTATATAGTCTTGGTCCGTCTACCCCAGCTCCCCCTCTTTTACTGGGATGTCACCAATTTGACTCGCACGGACAACTTCATTGGAAAACCTCTTTAGTTGGCCTCCCACACGAGTACGTGGGGACGATCCTCATTTGCAAGGATGCATATTAAACTTAATCTTTTTAAACCCCAGCTCCTTGATAAATGGATCAAAGGGGTATAGGGTTAAATCTTTCATAAGATTGATTATGAAAGCCTCTCCATTTTTTGTTTTCCCTAAGGATTAGATGGGCACACCATGGATAAGAAACCTTCGGATTGGGTCAACCCCCCCTACTTTAACCTCTAGTTAACCCTCTCTGTTTACACCGCCCACCTCTATCTAGGCTAGGCAATTTGCCCCCCTCCCCCCAGCTCACCCCCCCTCGGATGATCCAGCTCAGCCTTCTATGCCTCCCCCTTGTTCTACCCCTGGCCCTATCTCTAAAGCCTCAAATAAATGTCTGCCTCCAAGCACCTGCCAACCTCTAACTCTCCTTCCCAACCTTCTGAGCGTCCTGTGGAGCTTGGAACTGGAATATATTTAAGCCAAAAATTGGCCTGTCACGACCGTCCCCCAAAACACGAAGAAGGAGGTTGATGATTCTACTAGTGGGGATATCATCTCCTTAAGGGAATGATGGGGTCCCCCTTTTCTCCTAGCTATAGAATGGTTAGTTGTGCCTGGGTGGTGTTGTTGGGGCACTGAGATGCTCTTCTGCCTTCTCGGTATTTGTTTTATAAATTGTGGCATCCCCCCTGACATGATTTCACTCATCCCCTCCAAGTAATTACTGTATCCAGCTTTTGGCGGCTCCCCTCCTCGCAGTTCGATGGGTTTCTCTAAGTTCTTATTTATTTATTTTTTATTTTGGCCTTTTTTGCTTTACCCTCTCTAGTCTTTTATGGACAGTTTGGTGTTTTTTTGGTTGGCCCTCTTTTGTACCTTTTTAATTCATAATGCAAAATATTTTTAGAGAACCTAAAAACTTTTTTTTTTTTTGGGGGGGGGGGGGGGGGGGGGGGGGGGCACCTTCATTTCCCACTTTTCTTTTATCTCTATAGTAATTTAGTGAGAGAAGCTCTTGGATGGAAAAAGGGGGTGGCCCTAGGTCACCTCCTCCCAACGGTGGAAGAGGCAGTAGGAAAGATAAAAAGCATGTCAACCCTTAGAAGGTGCTTATCCTGAGGATCAAGCGGTGATGTTTCAACCTGCTCTGATGGTTAGCCAAGAGAACTCCTTCCAACTTGCTACTAAGGTTCGTAATGCAGTATTACATGACTCTTAAAGTAGGGTTGTTACTCAGGCACAGGCTATCATCCGACGAGCCAGGGAGGAGAATAGTAAATTGAACACCAGGCTGGGCCAACTTTCTCTACCCAACTTGAATGGATAAAAAATGGGTCTGTAATCAACATGCTCGACTTTATAGGACCCTTTTTAAACATCCACCTCTGCTCGTAGCTACTCAAGGCATGATGCCTTATTGTCTGGGTCAGGCAGTGAAGCATGTTTGGAAGATGAGCTCGAGGAGTCGAATGGTATTTTTGACTCCCAAACTTATACAAAGGATGATAATCATGCAATGAAGCATTAACTTTTTATCTAGTAACTCGTTCTGCTTGGGAAGATAACCTAGGTAGATGCTATGTAGGACCCATGTAGTACTTAAACTGAAGATTGCTTTGATGCTTCTATGGAGTATCATAAACTCCTTGGATAGGCTCTCAATAGTTCCTTCTAACATCCCAATCTATCATTTTATAGATAGCTTGCAGCTGTCTGGGTTATCTCCCAATATTCTCTGATCTTATGTGGGAATTTGACTCCTGATTTGAGGAAGGTTGTTGGTTTGATTTGTGGCACTAGTGGAGCTTTGTGGAGAAGGATTCTCATAGCTTTAGGTGTGAATCTCCCCTTAAACCCACAGCTTCTCAGTTCATTGCTACAAGATCATTCCCCCAAGTTATTTATGGGTATGTCCTCAAAGCCCAGAATTCTTCTAGCCTTCAAGACTAGCTCACACATGCTCCTCCTTTGTCAGTTATGCAACACCTAGTGGCTCCTTCACTTGGAGAAAATTATAAATTGTCTCTTTGGACAAGATGAGGGAGGAGACTTTCCCTGCCAAGGATGTTATCTTTATGGAACCAGAGGTGACAACCTTCCATGATAACATTACAAGACTTTGGAAGGCTCTTGTGGCCAAGCTAATCGATAGTAGGGGTGTCCTTTCCCAATCTACTTAGTGAACTCAAGGGTTGATGGTACCACTTTGGAGAGTTCCAGGTTATCACTATAGCTTTAAACACCTTTATTTGCATCTTCCAAAGTGTGGAAGCTAGGGATGTAGTGTTTATGAGTGGGCCATGGATCATGACGGGTAACATCATTGGGAAGGATAATTATTCCCCCAATCCCCTCCAAGGCCTTCTCCAATGTTGATTTGGATTCCACAACTCCCTCTTATGTATTGGGATTCAAGCAATATTACCAGGCTCGCTAATATGTTGGAGGATCAGCTATGGATGAACTCCCATACATAGTCATGGGAAAGATCATTTTACGCTTGTATTTTTGTAAGAATTGATCTTTCTTAGAGGCTGCGACCTGGAGTGTGGATTAATGGGCTCCATGGTAGAATTTTTCAAAATGTTGAATATGAAGGCCTCTCAAATCTTTGCATTGAGTATGGGTTTATTGGCCATAGCAATGGCATGTGCTTGTCCAAGGCCTTAAACCCCGGCCCCCACTCTACCATATAGCATCTATCACCTTCCAAGCCACAGTAAATTCTTACAGATGTTCCACCTCCTGTGGACCACTATTCGATCTACCATCCTTCTTGGTCAACGGGCAAAGCTTTGGACACACAAAGAAGTGATGTTAAGAATGAGGCTTCTCAATGAGCTTGGAATCTAGTTGCATAAAGGAAGAAGGGCGAGTACAAGGTCATGAAAGATCAACAAACCTATAATAATGCCATACCTCCACCTCTCCATTTGTCGGCCTCCAAGTTGTAGAAATTGGAGGATACTTCTAGTAGATTCCTGAATCTTCACAAGTAGTAGCATTGAGTCTCTAAGGCTCACTTTTACAGAGAGCTCTTTTGACTTAGGCCATTAGCCACCTCACCTAGAAACAAGAAGAAGACTTCTAAGGAATTTATAGGTGGGACTTGATCCCCTCGAGTGTTTAATGAGTGCACTCTTCTCATTAATTTGCATTGGGTTCTATGAGATTGAGGAACCACAAATGAAGAAAAGGGACATCATTCAGCCCTATTGGCTACTTATATTTCATTTATGGTGTCCCCCCCACTAGAGTGGCTCCCCCTCTATCTTTCTTGTGCACACTACAAACCAATGAAGGAATCCTCTTCACTTGAGAGGGTCTTTTTGTTTCTTTCTGCTTTTCTTTTGTTCTGCGGCTTGGTATGGGATGCTTCTCATGTTGTAAACCCTTCCCTTGTTCTTTATCTTTGGGAAGTTGTAGCTTTTCCCATTATCGACCTTTACTTTTCTTTGTATTTTTCCTTTTATATTATGTTGGTGGAATTTTGAAAACAGGTTTTGAAAAATATTAGTTTTCTTTGGGGATTTTAAGATTAAGGTTGAGGTCTAATTCTAAGGTCGAACCAACTCGTTAGAAAGAATATATCACCCCGGGGGACGAAGATAAACCTTCATAACGGTGTTCAGGCTTAGAATTATGTAAACACATCTTGAATATTATGATCGGGTTCTAAAGAGAACTTCATATGGCCCCGAGGGAACAAAGTAGAGTTCAACTAAGTACCCAATTACAATATCCAAGAAGTATGATCGTCGCATTCACATCCAAAGCCTTATCGAAGAAGGATGTATCTCCCCAAAGGGAAATGACACCATTCTACGATAATTCTTCTAATGCAACGATGACGATCATTCTTTAACTTTTCCCAAAGAAATCTAGTGAAGTTTTAAAATCAATTTTAAAATCAGGTGTGTGGGGTTCCAAATCTCCTACGATCGCAAGCCCTCGTAGTTAATTACATCGTAGGGAGACAAAGTCCCCTACGAAAACTCTCGATTAGAATAAGAACGAAATTTTGTTAAATTTTCTAGGAGTGATATCAAAGAATAAATAGAATCATTGGAAAAGATCAAGAGGGAATGGATCAAAATTGAGCAGTTATTAACAGATTCAAAGGAAGAGAGATAGGGGACACTTTGAGATTCCAGAACTATCCGGAAGTGTCCCAACTTAATCTAAGTGTTGGGCTTTATGTTTTAGGATTGAAAGAAAATTTTAATTAGAGTTGAGCATTTTATTAGAAATTTGAGATTATATTCCCGAAATTTGGGGTCTTATAATAAAAAATCTGCCCCGGATCCTAAGTCTAATTTGGACACTGGACCACAGTCATCCGAACCTAACTAATGCAGTGCAAGGTCTGGACTTACCCCGGCCTGGATTGGGGAGCCATCTAACCACCTAGTCGATTTAAAATAGATGAGTCCGGTCTTTTATGCAAGAGTGGTAGGGACGTTGTAATTAAAGTTTTGGAGGGTCAGGGCCGACATCTAGAGATTTTCCTAATTGGCCCCTTTGACATATGTTGGGTGCAAAAATGCTAAACTGGTGCAATTAAAATTTTGACTCTTTTAGTTTGTATCTAATGCAATGCATGCTAGTTAACAACTTCCAATCAAGTATGCTTGAAATTTTAAAAATAGGCTTATAAAATAGTTTTTTAGAAGACTGGACTTCCCCAGGTCCGGCACCTCGTCCTCATAGGTCAGACTATCCGGACTCTACCCGCAGACGGGGAAGGGTCTAAAGCAAGGAAAGAGTAATGCAAAAATATGCATGCGACCCCGGGGTCGATCCCCGGCTAATTCCCTAGATTCGTTATCTTCCTATGTTATTTAGACTCACTAAAATTTTAGACTTTAATATTTTGAGTATAAAACTTTCACACCCTCGCGAGCCTCACGTATCCAGGCTAAAACAAAAGCGGCATACAATCGCCAAAAAACTAAGAAAAAGCAAGTAATCCTAAAGACAACCAATTCATCACATCAAATATAAATTAATTAATAAGTAAATGTCCATAGGCTGAATTGCCTTGCTTATTACAAACCAGAATTTTGCAGAAAGTAAAGTGGCCGGGCACCACTGACAACAACCCGGATTCTAAACCTAGTAATGACGCAAGTTATTTTGAGTGGGATACTCTCAATCTTCAAATCTTCACATCTTCAATCTTGTTCTTCTTTGGACTCCTTTTCTTCAACCTTCTTGGAATCTTCGTAGTGGATTACCCAAATGGATAAGAGGGCACTTCCCTTTAAGGGAGAAGGCCACTCTTTCCTCTTTGGGTAAGGAAAATGTATGATCCAAATTTGGATTTCCAAATGGAAAAGGAGTGTTCCCCAAAGGGGTATCCTTTCCTCTTTGGAATCCAAGCTTTGGATCTATGTATCTCAACTCAAAATCAACTTTCACAACACTTGACACTTACACAAATTACATTAATATCAAAATAAAAATCTAGACTCACCTGCAGGGTTATCCTATGCAATTAATATATAGAAAGCAGTTATTCCCAAGCAGTTGTATATGAGCAGAAAAGAAAGTAAACACACTGGCCACGCTCTTTTTATGATTTGGGGGCTTTAGCAGCTGAAGCACCTGTGCAAAGAGTTTATAATATTTATGCATTTTTTTATGATTTGCCCCCTTTTTATATTGCCCTGCATGAGCGCGGCCACCTGCAGAAAACTGTGTCAACATCCAGATCGTACCTAACCTAAGGGTAATCTAATCTCCAAACACATCAACCATCCATAGAGTGCAGAAAAGTAAGCAGACACAGCAAAGCAATTTCATCCACAACATGCAGTGAAAATTACGAAAAGTCCGGCACACAGCAGTAAAGTAAACACCGGCCTAACCTAGATCTAGAGTTTGTTGTCCTAGCACAACATCTAAAGTGTGTGTGAAAGGTAGCGTGGCGGGGGTATATCCTAAGTTGGGTGACTAATTAAAGTTATCTAAAAGTCTGAGTTTGTTAAGGCTTAAAAGGGTATTTAGATTAAAATTTAAGTATTAGTAGATTAAGAATTTTAATTAAATATATTTTAAAAGTTAATCGATTACTACCTTTGTTTCACACCGAGGCCGTGAAGTTTATTTCACCTTCCTTAGGGCTAAGCTAATAGCCTCGTAGGCCTGGGTTACCCAGTAGCAATCGGGGTTGATTAAGTTACTTTAAGTTTGTTGTAATTAAAAGACGTGAATTAATATTAGGAAGGGTTTCTTGCTGATTTTCAAAACTGATTAGTTTAAGTTTGCCATTAATCGATTCGTGGCGTTGTGCCACCAGGCTCGAGGAACCAGCCTCCTTAGGACACTTAGCCCCGCAGCCCGGAGTAGTCCAGCCGATAAACCAAATTAATGTAATTAAATTAGAGGTTTTAAAAGGTTAGATAATTAATAATTAATCTATTCTTAAGGTTTAACACCCCTTGGAATCCATTCGTGGCGTTGTGCCACCAGGCTCGAGGAACCAGCCTCCTTAGGACACTTAGCCCCGCAGCCCGGAGTAGTCCAGCCAATAAACTTCATCTTCGGGATGGTTGTTGTGTTTTAAAAGGTTTGTTGAATGTTTTAAACATTAAGTTAACATTTTCTGGAGTTTTGGAATAATTGTGAATTTTACGAATTTTGAATATTTTAATCATTCAATAAAGAGGTTGAAAATTGACTTTTTTGATTAAGTCAAATTCTGGAATGTTTGTATTTTATTAAAATACTAGACCTTACTACGATCAGTTAGAAGGTAAGTACGTTGAAATCGGATTTTTCTACATTTTATTACGAAGGTTTGAAGTTTTGGACCAGTTTTGAACTATGGTTTGACCAATTTGTTGACTTTTTGAAATATTGCAGATTCCTGAAATTTAATATTTTTAGTAAATATTAGAACTTATTAGGAGTTGAATGCAAGTGAGTTTGGGTGATTTTGATTTTTCTGGAATTAGTTATGGATATTGGAAGATTTGACTATTTAATGAATTTTGAAATTTTATAATTAGAAGACCCTTTTTTTTATGATTTTCCTCCAAATGAATCCCAAACTTCTTGAAATCAACTCCAAAGGTCAGAAATGACCTAAGGAGAGATTCCCAAGTGTTTGGGAAATTTTTAGAAACTTTAATATTTTTTTAATGAATTAATGAATTAAATGTTGATTTTCACTTAAAATTAGATTAAGGTTCAAACTGCTGTCAAATTAAGGAGCTTTTAATTTTCATTGGTTAAGGGCTTGATTCTGGTCAGTTAGGGGGTTTATATGTATTTTTTGGATTTAAAATGAATTTATTACATTTTTTAGAAGTTTTAAAGGCTCAATTAAGGGTATAAACTTAGGAAATTTGATTAAGGGTCTTAATGACTTCTAAATTCAGTGTAAATTTTTCCTAAGGGTGAGAATGTCACTAAGTTTAAATGTTTGAAGTTCCAACTCAAGAGGGAGTGAATCCTAATTATTGGAAACATTCTAAGTTTTCTATACAAATCCTTAATTATTGTCCTTAATGACACTAAGTTTAATGGGCTCAAATCAATGTATTGTCTAACCCTTAAACAAAGCATAAATAAGCACATAAAATGGCACAATCAAGTCCTTAAGACTAGGAGAGCCTAGGCTAGGTGGTGTGTGCACCCTTGTTGACCTCATTTTTGTATGAGGTCACTGAGGCCCTTCCAAACTCCAAATTAATTCTAGATCCTAGGATCCACTCTAGACCTTAAGATCCTTTCCTAGAACTAGACCTTAGAGCCTATTCTAGAGCCTAGGATTCCCTTAAATCCTAGATCTTAGAACTCCTCTAGATCCTAGGATCACTCCAACTTCAAACCAATCCACATCCTTGATCAACCTCAACCTCAAATCAATTCCTACCCTTGATCAACTCCAGCTTCAATTTGACTCAGCCCTTGATCAATTCAAATCTCAAACTTCATTCAATTCAAATCCAAATTAATTCAAGTTTCAAACATATCCAAACTTTGACTCAATCCACTTGAGAATCCAAATTTCAACCTAGACTTTGATCCCACCTTTAATCTAGCTTTGACCTTATCCATCCATTAACAGTCACAACATGATTGTTAATGATTTGGATACTTCAATATTAATCATTCAAACTTGAAATCCATTCCAAATCCAGAAATCCAGACTCAAATTTAAAGCCTTAAGGCCTTGTCCTAAAGACCCTTTTCAGAGAATTTTCAAACATCCCAAAATCCAGTCTAATGGCCTCTGATTCAGGGTCTATCACTCACAAAGTGATAAGATATGTCCCTAGAGGCTACCCTCCAATTTTGAGCCCATTCTGAGGTCTTTAACCCAAGAATTTGAATTAAAATCCAAAGGCTGTGAAACCTTCAAATATTTACAGCCCATGCCACTGAACCTAACCCCTTTGGGATCTTGACCTTGGAACCCTTACCCAAGCCTCCAATTACTTCCAGACCCTTGATTTTAACCCATTGAGCAGTAAACTGCATTTTTCAGACCCATTTTTGACCATAGTTGACCAATAGGTCAAAATTGACCAAAATACCCCTATGGGGCTCAAATAGGGATTTCAAACCAAATGAGCTCCAAATTGGATGCAACCACCTTTGACAAATTTCAAATGTCATTTCAAATCTTTTGAATCTATTTCCAACCCTTGGGTCAACCTGGCTGACCAAGTCAACAGGTTTGACCCAAGAAGCCCTTTAAGGGTCCAAACATGTGTTTTGACCCAAATGACCTCTCTAGGCCATCCAACCACTTCCTTTGGACTTGAATTATCATTTCAAACCTGTTGAGCCCAAACCCAGACCCTGGGTCAACCTGGTTGACCAAGTCAACCTAGGTTGACCAAACAGGCCTTTAAGGGTTCAAATAGAGATTTTGATCAAATTGACCTTTCCAGACTTGAGGACCACCTTCAATGGTCTCCAAATATCTTTTCAAATTTGTCCAGCCCAGACTCACCCCTTGGGTCAACCTGGTTGACCCAGTCAACATAGGTTGACCCAGGTTTCCCTTAAGACTTTAAATGTTTCATTTTAACCCATTCAACTCATTTGACTCCTTTCAAGCTTCAAATTAACTCCTATTCATGGCTCAATCACCTCTTAACGATTGGTAAATCAAATCCAAATCAAATTTGGCTAAGTCAACATTTTGATTTTGGTCGAGCTTGTGGGTTTAGATCAAAACCACCACTAGCATTTGATCAAATCCCTATCAAGCTTTCAAATCATTCCTTTTAATTCCTTGACTCTTGCCAAATACATCACGAACCAAGTCATGGTCAGTTTGACCAAGTCAACACTTATAAACTTGGTCAAACTAGCTCAAGCTTCCTTACTTGCATTCAAACCTTAAATTCTAATTGTCAAACCTCTCCAAGTTCAATCCAACCTGCATCCATGACCTTCTACTGCCACATCAGCCCCATTGACCAGTTGACTGGTCAACCTGGTCAAACCCAAGCTTAAACCTCTTCTAGAAGGCTTTATCACATGCTAAGCCCCTTTCCCTTGATTTAAGCTGCTTTAGGCCGACCCCTTAATGTCCTAAAGCTCACTTGGAGCTCTCCTAACCAGGCTCAGGGCCTGGTTTAGCCTTAAATGGCAATGTCTCCTCCACTCATCCCAAAGCCGCCCAATAGGATTGAGGCGTGCCCAGCCTTTGGGTCAGCCTTCTGGCTGTCCCAGGGACACTTGGCAACATCTGAGGACCTGGTGAGTCAATCCCAGCCGTCCGTTTGGCCTGGGGGCGTTTGAATAGGGGGAAAAGGCCTTAATGCCATACACTCTAACCCTAATCATCTCTCACTACTCAAGCCCTCTCAAGTCTTGTCCCCTGTTCGTTTTGAATCTCCAGAGCTTCCTCTACCTCCCCACTACAAAATCCAAGTGGTTGCACGTCACCGGCGGCGAGTTCTCCGGCGAGTATACCACCTAGACCGTCCCAAGCCTACAGCAGTCGATCCAGACGCGTTCGAGCTCGGATTTTTGCTGGGGATCTTCACTTGGACAGTCTACAAGCTCATCCATCCAGAAATCTCGAAGATCTAACGGTATAACTCCCTAAAACCCTAGATCTAGTTCACATTAGTTAGATCTAAATAGCTTTATGCTTTTAGGGTTTTAGCCAAAACGAACTATTCCCCACGACTTCTGTTCATGTCTTCAATCTACGTTTAAAATTTTAAGTGAAATGATCAATCCGATCGAAAGAACGAGGCGAAATACGTTCTCTAGGGCGTCACTCACGGTCTCCGGTGAGTGTACGTTTTCTGGACCGTTGATCGCTCGATCAACGGTCCAGATCGAGCCCTTCCGCGATCTGATCCGACCGCGCATTCGATCTGTCATTCGGTCAGCCGTCCGGCGAGATCAGGGCCGTCCATTCGGAACAGCGGGATCGAGTCTCCGCCGTTCGATCCTCCCCTGGTGAGATCAAACCGCGGGATCCGATCTCAGCCGTTAGATCGAACCCGCGGGTTAATCCAACGGCTGCCACGCGCCGCTGACGTGGTTAAGTGAAAACCGCGTGAAGCGGCCCGCGGCCGACGCGTGTCCCCGCCGTCGCGCGGTTTCGATCCAGCCAATCCGAGCGCGCCGCGTGTCTGACCGCCGCCATTTAATTAAGGAAATTGTATTTTAATTAGTTTTAATTACAGAAACTTAAAAAAATTACAGTAAATCAAATACATAACCAAAAATTGAGTACAATATATCAAAATTTTCAGAATTTCAGCTAGTTTATTTTAAAAATAAAATCCAACTCTTTTGGTTATTATTTTATTAGTAATTTAAGAAATACAGAAATATGTATTTTATTTTTAATTAATTATGTATAAATTATTTTTATCTGAAATTTGGCATGCATGTTGTTAAGAGTATGGCTGGTCTCCAGAAAAATTGTCAATATTATTTGAATAGATTTTGATGGTATTTTGAATTATTGAAGCTTATTAACCTTTTTTTATATTTAATTAAATATCAAGTATTTTGAAAAATACAAGGAAAATCTTTTTATTATTTTCAAACTTCTATGGAGATCAGTGGATCCTTCAACTCATTAACATGTATTTTAATAATATATTTAATTATTTTATAATATATATTTCTATTTATATATAGATATCCATTTATATTTATGTATTTTAATATATATTTTGAAATTATATATATGTAAATCTTTAAGTGTTTAAGAAGTCACTTGAGATCTTAAATGTTGATTGAGCATATTTGAATAGAAGTAAAGGGGATGATTAGTGGATAATCATTCTTTGATTATTCACTAATTTTGTCTTAATTATGTTAATTAGTTAATTGCATGCTTAAGGTGCACACACCACTTAGTCTAAGGCTCTCCTAGATTTAGGTATTGAATGTGTTTATGTGGTTCATGCATGCCTTGTGTATTGAGTATGAGGGTTAGTTCAAACAGTGATTCAAGCCCATCAAGATTAGTGACATAATTAAGGACAATAATTAAGGACTCATGTATAGAAAACTTAGAAAAATTTCCATAATTAAGATTCACTTTCCCTTGAGTTGAAACTTTGAACATTTGAACTTAGTGACACCCTCAACCCCTAGGGAAATTTTCACTGATTTTTGAGATCATTAGGTCCCCTAATTAATTTTCTAAGTCTTAAACCCTTAATTAAGCCTTTAAAACTTCAAAAAATGTAATAAATCCATTTTAACTCCAAAAAATACATATAAACCCTCTAACTGACCAGATTCAAGCCCTTAATCCATGAAAATTAAAATCCCCTTAATTTGACAGCAATTCTGTAATTAATTTAATTTTAACTAAAAACCCACTTTTAATTAATATAATTAATTAATAATAATTAAAAATCCCAAAAACTTCCTAAACACTTGTTGATCCCTCCTTAGGTCATTCCTGACCTTTGGAGGTGTTTTCAAGGAGTTAGGAACTCATTTGGAGCGAAATCCCAAAAAGGCTCTCTAATTAAGCATTTTTTTTTTTAATTCATTAAATACCTCAAATTTCAAACTTTTATAACTAATTCAAGAAAAATCCAAATTGACCAAACTCACTTGCATTCAACTCCTAATAATGTCTAATATTTATTAAAAATTTTAAACTCCAGAGATCTGCAATATTTTTTAAAAGTCAACAAATTGGTCAAACCGTAGTCAAAACTAGTTCAAAACTTCAAACCTTCGTAATAAAATGCAGAAAAATCCAATTTCAATGTACTTACCTTCTAACTGATCGTAGTAAGGTCTAGTATTTTAATAAAATACAAACATTCCAGAATTTGACTTAATCAAAATAGTCATTTTTTTCAACCTCTTTATTGTATGATTAAAATATTCAAAAATTCGTAAAATTTACAATTATTCCAAAACTCCAGAAAATGTTAACTTAATGTTTAAAACATTCAACAAACCTTTTAAAACACAACAACCATCCCGAAGATGAAGTTTATTGGCTGGACTACTCCGGGCTGCGGGGCTAAGTGTCCTAAGGAGGCTGGTTCCTCGAGCCTGGTGGCACAACGCCACGAATGGATTCCAAGGGGTGTTAAGCCTTAAGAATAGATTAATTATTAATTATCTAACCTTTTAAAAATCTCTAATTCAATTACATTAATTTGGTTTATCGGCTGGACTACTCCGGGCTGCGGGGCTAAGTGTCCTAAGGAGGCTGGTTCCTCGAGCCTGGTGGCACAACGCCACGAATCAATTAATGGCAAACTTAAATTAATCAAGCTTCTAAAATCAGTAACTAACTCTTTTTAATATTAATCCACTCTTTTAATTCCAACCAATTTAAATAACTTAATCAAACCCGATTGCTACTGGGTAACCCAGGCCTACGAGGCTATTAGCTTAGCCCCAAGGAAGGTGAAATAAACTTCACGGCCTCGGTGTGAAACAAAGGCAGTAATCAATTAACTTTTAAAACATGCTTAATTAAAATTCTTAATTCATTAATACTTAAATTTTAATTCAAATTCCCTTTTAAGCCTTAACAAACCCAGACTTTTAGACAACTTCAACTAACAACCCACTTTAGGACCTACCCCAGCCACACGACCTTTTACACACACTTTAGATGATGTGCTAGGACAACCAACTCTAGATCTAGGTTAGGCCGGTGTTTACTTTACTGCTGTGTGCCGGATTTTTCGTAGTTTTCACTGCATGTTGTGGATGAAATTGCTTTGCTATGTCTGCTTACTTTTTCTGTACTCTGTGGATGGATTGATGTGTTTGGCGACTAGATTACCCTTAGGTTAGGTACGATCTGGATGTTGACACAGTTTTCTGCAGGTGGCCACGCTCATGCAGGGCAATATAAAAAGGGGGCAAATCATAAAAAAATGCATAAATATTATAAACTCTTTGCACAGGTGCTTCAGCTGCTAAAGCCCCCAAATCATAAAAAGAGCGTGGCCAGTGTGTTTACTTTTTTTTTGCTCATATACAACTGCTTGGGAATAACTGCTTTATATATATTAATTGCTTAGGATAACCCTGCAGGTGAGTCTAGATTTTTATTTTGATATCAATGTAATTTGTGTAAGTGTCAAATGTTGTGAAAGTCTATTTTGAGTTGGGATACACAGATCCAAAGCTTGGATTCCAAAGAGGAAAGGATACCCCTTTGGGGAACACTCCTTTTCCATTTGGAAATCCAAATTTGGATCATACCTCTTCCTTACCCAAAGAGGAAAGAGTGGCCTTCCCCTTAAGGGAAGTGCCCTCTTGTCCATTTGGGTAATCCACTACGAAGATTCCAAGAAGATTGAAGAAAAGGAGTCCAAAGAAGAATGAAATTGAAGATTTGAAGATTTGAAGATTGAGAGTATCCCACTCAAAATAACTTGCGTCGTTACTAGGTTTAGAATCCGGGTTGTTGTCAGTGGTGCCCGGCCACTTTACTTTCTGCAATATTCTGGTTTGTAATAAGCAAGGCAATTCTGCCTATGGACATTTATTAATTAATTTATATTTGATGTGATGATTTGATTGCCTCTAGGATTACTTGTTTTTACTAGTTTTTTTGGCGATTGCATGCCGCTCTTTGTTTTCGCCTGGATACGTGAGGCTCGTGAGGGTGTGAAACTTTTCTACTCATAATTTTAAAAGTCTAAAATTTTAGTGAGTCTAAACAACATAGAAAGATAACGAATCTAGGGAATTAGCCGGGGATCGCCCCCGGGGTCGCATGCATATTTTTGCATTCTTCTTTCCTTGTTTTAGACCCTTCCCCGCCTGCGGGTAGAGTCCGGATAGTCTGACCTATGAGGACGAGGTGCCGGACCTGGGGAAGTCCAGTCTTCTAAAAAATTATTTTATAAGCCTGTTTTTAAAATTTTCAAGCATATTTGATTTGAGGTTGTTAACCAGCATGCATTGCATTAGATACAAATTAAAGAGTCAAAATTTTAAATTCATAGTCCTTAGCATTTTAGCACCCGCCATAAGTCAAAGGGGCCAATTAGGAGAGTCTCTAGATGTCGGCCCCAACTCTCCAAAACTTTAATTACAACGTCCCTACCATTCTTGCATAAAAGACCGGATTCATGTATTTTAAATCGATTAGGTGGTTAGCTGGCTCCCCAATCCAGGCCGGGGTAAGTCCAGACCTTGCACTACATTAGTTAGGTTCGGATGACTGTGGTCCAGTGTCCAAAATAGATTTAGGATCCGGGGCAGATCTTTGATTATAAGACCCCAAATTTCGGGAATATAGTCCCAAATTTCTAATAAAATACTTAACTCTAATTAAAGCTTCATTTCAATCCTAAAACATAAAGCCCAACACTTAGATTAAGTTGGGACACTTCCGGATGGTTCTGGAATCTCAAAGTGTCCCCTACCTCTCATCCTTTGACTCCGTTAATAACTGCTCAATTTTGATCCATTCCCTTTTGATTTTCCAATAATTCTATTCATACTTTGATATCACTCCTAGAAATTCTAACAAAATTTTGCCATTATTTTAATCGAGAGTTTTCGTAGGAGACCTCGTTTTCTTACGATGTAATTAACACGAGGGCTTGCGCTCGTAGGAGATTTAGAACCACACACACACCTGATTTTAAAAATTGATTTTTCAAAACTCAATTGGATTTCTTTGGGAAAATTTAAAATACTAGTGATCGTTATTATCACGATCAAAGAATTATCATCGAATGGTATACACTTTTCTTTGATAAGGTTTTGGATGTGAAATCAACGATCACACTTCTTGAATATTGTAGCTGGATATTCAGTTGAACCTCCTTTTGACCCTTCGGGGCCATATGAAGTTCTCTTTAGCATCCGGTCATAATATTCAAGATGAATTTCATAATTCTAAATCTGAATACCGTTATGAAATTTTATTCTCACCTCTCGAGGTGATATACTTTTTCTAACGAGACAATTCGATTTTAGAATTCAATTTTAAGTCCCAAAGAAAACTAATATTTTTAAAATATGTTTTCAAAATTCCACCAACAAAAAATGGCACGCCCGGTGGGACAAATCTCTCTCTCCATCTTTAATAATGGCAAAAATTTGTTTCATCGGTAGTTTTAACTATCATTTCTTCTGTTGGTCCCTTACTCA
This sequence comes from Dendrobium nobile, assembly GCA_022539455.1. NCBI lineage: Eukaryota > Viridiplantae > Streptophyta > Magnoliopsida > Asparagales > Orchidaceae > Dendrobium > Dendrobium nobile. The sequence continues at coordinate 41,630,511 of CM039729.1, read as the reverse complement.
TTTCTTCCTTGGGTTAGTGTGGCCAACATCTAAAATAATAACAAAATATTTAAAGAGAGGTTTTACCTCTAAATTTGATTTCATTTAAATTTCTGTTCTGATTTTGACCTCTTGCCCCGGCATAGCCTGAGAGGCGACAGTGTCAAATCAGATCTCTGGATATCTTTTTTTAATTTTATGGATTTATGGTCGATAAATTTTTCAACATATAAATCTGTAAAATTGAAAAGCATTCAAAATTTTTGATTTCATTCCAAACTTGTTAGTTTTAACCCCCTCATTTCCCCTTTAACTTCTAAGTGTGGGGAGGGTTGAACTATTCTTTTTACTTGGGCTTTCTCACAATTCCATAAGCCTTCGGGCAAGGGGAAACTCTGTCCGTTGTGTTTTCGAACTTGTAAGAAAACCCATTTCAAATTCTCAAAATTTCCTCAAAAATCTTCTTAAACTCCAAGTCGACATATGTTACCCCATACGATTTCCTCGTGGGCCAATATATGTCATACTTTCAAAAAAAATAATAATAAAATGCTTTTTACTACTCTTTTCAAAAAAATCTAATTTCAATCATTTTCTTTAACTTTCAGAAAATTTCAAATGGCTGGCCAACTGATTTTCTCCTTTGACCGAGAGTTGTATTCAACTGTTAATGACCAAGGGAGCACTGTTATTTTTGGAATGGGATTTAGTACTCTAGAGCTCTCTATGGATGGACACCAGATTGTGAGCCTAGATGCCAGTAAGGAAACTCCCCCAGTAGTTGAGTTAATTGTGGGATCTGCACCCACCTTGCCAGTAGTCAGTGATGATCAGAAACAACCTGAACCAGTTGTTGAGCCTTCCACTGAAATTAAGTCTGTTTTTGAAGAAGGGTCTAGTTCTGGACTTAGATTCACCACGAAGAATCAGAAGAAGAATTACTTGAGGAGACTTAGAAAGAAAATCTCTAAGGCTAAGAGAGTTCTACCCTTTAAGACCTTGGCTCAAGTAGAACCTGAGGCTGTTGAGGAGCTACCTATTCCTGCTTCCTCTCCCCTCCTGAAGGGAAGTCGCTTTTACCCCCTGGCTTCAGCTCAAGGGGAGGAGAGGATAGCTAGGATAGCCCGTTCTCCACCATGCCCGGTCGACTACTCGACCAAGAAAACTCAGAAAGAAAAACATCTCCAAAAAACAAGAACTTTGAGAAATATAATTCATACCTGCGCCGCACAGACCGGGCAGACTAAAGAGGAATATGTGAAACAATTGAAGGGAGTGATCTCACATCGCTTCCAAAAAGAAGTGCTGAAGGAAGAAGTATCTGAAGCAAAGAATTTAACCCCTCAATTTGTTAGGAAGAATAAGAAGTATGCTAGACAGCCCGCTACTTCGGTACTGGTTGATGGATATCACTGGGTGCCACGCCCTCTGTCCTCTCAAACAGAGGGTATTGTGTTGACTGGGTCCGAGAGAGGCCGCCACTCTACTGGTAGACCCCCGGTACCCCCACACAAACCTGTAAGATTGGCCTCTGTGATTGTCAAACCAAAGGGGGTTGAAGTTCAAAAGTCTGTGGACCTTAAAGGAAAAAGACCTAAATCTCCTGAAAGGAGATATGTGCCAAAAAGAACTAAATTGGAGAATCTACCACCACCTCCTAGAACTTCTAAGTTCATTCTGCAGCTCCAACGAGTTCCAGTCGACCCTACTCCGAGTGCAGTTGAATTGATGGATGTTCAGGCTAGTACTCCAGTTGTTACAGTTGACAGCCCTACCACAGCCAGTCTGACCCCGGATCCAATAGTTACCATTCCTGTTACCCCAGTTGATGATCCCCAAAATCCGAGTGTCATTCCTAGGCCCCTTAGTCAGGTGTCTGAGGACCTTACCTTACCAGATGTGGGAACTATCACCTTACAAGCTCCTACTTCTCCTGAGGAATATGTCCCTCTCCCTGTAAAGGATGCCACTCTTCTGACTACCAGCTCTGGGATAGTCGAAGAGGAGAGAATGGACCAGGATTTAGAAATGGAAGATGAACCGGATACAAAGTCTCAACCAGATCCTAATCCAAAGCTTACAGAAATCATCGCCCTTATGGATTCTGAAGAGTTGTTTGATATGGCTGAGTATAAAGGATACTTACCCCTTGACCCTAAGTCAATTGGGGATAGACCGGTCGAGGAGGTAGTTCAGGAAATAAGAAACATTTTGTTGAACAAAGAAGGAATGGCTTCTTTTGATCCTGATACGGATGATCTCCTCGGAGATGAAGATGATTATGTTGGGGGTATTCATGTGGTCGAAACTAGAGGATCTAATAAAGAAGCTGAGCCCAGCAAGCGCCGATTTGTTAAGGATGATGATCCGCATGCTGTTGAGTCAGAGTCAGATGAGTCTGTGAAAGATAGAGATGAAGAACATATAAAGAACTTGGAGACTCAGCTTGCTAGCATGATGTCACAAGTTAGAGAAATGCAAGAGAAGTTGGACAAATCACAGCAAGAGTCTTTTAAGATCCACCAGTCAGCTCGAGAGCTCACAGAAAGGGCCAAAAGGGCAGAACTTAATTCCAGACCTCTCGAGTCACCACCTGTGACTCTCCCTTGTCCAGTAGAGACACCTCCAGTTCACCCTGCAGTCTCCTCCATTCCTTCAATCCCACCTCAGAAGGATATCAAGCAGTTAATTGAGGATCAGGTAAGGGAGGCCTTAGCCCATGCTCAAGGAACTGTGTCTATTTCAAAGGGTAGACCCTACCCCGAGGAATATGACTTAGTTCCTTACCCAAAGGGCTTTGTGCCACCAACTTTTAAAGTTTTCACTGGAATCGAAAATCCGAGACAGCACCTGGCCCACTTCCGAGCAAGCTGTTGCAATGCAGGAGGGTCGGATGCTCTACTATTTCGCCAATTTGTAAGTAGTCTATCCGGCATTGCTTTTGAATGGTACGCCGATCTGCCCAACGGTTCAGTAAGAACCTTTAGCGACCTAGAAAACCTCTTTCTTAAGAGATTTTCTGGAGCGCAACAACGCACCACCGTGGGCGATCTCGTGGTTGAAAAGCAAAAGCCGGGAGAGTCTCTAGTTGAGTACATCTTGAGGTGGCGAAACCTCTCGATGAAGTGTGAACCCCAGTTGCAAGAACAACATGCTGTGGAGATTCTGTTGAAGAATATCCACGGTCCTGTTGCTTTTCTCCTGAAGGGTTTCACTATTAAAACTTTTGAGAAACTTCTTAATAAGGCTAGCAATTTGCAGGAAGAGGCTCCTAGGATGCCATTCTTACGAGAGCAGTCTGAAGAAAGGAAGGGTCCAAAACTGGTGAAGACATTTGAAAAGAAAGCTGTGGTCTCAGCAGTAGATAAAGGAAAGAGGCCAGTGGTTAGTCAGCCTAGCACTCCACTTCCACCACAGCCGCCTCAGAAGCAGCCCTTTCAGATAGTTCCTCAGCATACTAAAGATCCCTCCTTCATCCCTTTTAGAGAGAGATTGGCAAAGCCTTATCCATTTAAAAGGGAGTCAGTTAAGAAGATCTTCAGAAGTCTGTTAAAGAAACCAGATTTTCAGTTGCCAGAGGCTAGGAGGCCTGAGGATGAGAGTAAGAAAGATGATCCCAAGTATTGCCCGTACCACAGGATGCTTAGTCACCCTCTTGAGGACTGCGTTGTGTTTAAAGACTGGCTTGAGAGGAACTACACCCAAGGTAACATCATAATACCTAAAGAATACTTGGTCGATCCAGAAAAGGCTTCAATTAAGACCATTTCAGGTAATCCTCTTAACTCTTCTTGTTTTGTTGAAGATGGTTGGGACATTGCTTTGTCCCGGGCACTTAAAAAGTCGATTAACAAGTCTTTTCGTCTTTCTCAACAGCTGGCTACGATAGCCCAGGCCCCGGTGTGGAAGGTTGACCTGGATGCTTCGCAGAAGGATGTTGAGCCACTTTCCTCTCCAGTAGTCTTAGGAACTACTGAGAAAAATGTAAAAGAAGAAAAATTTGATTTTGTAGAGAGGAAGTGTGTAGATGAGAGATGTATTAGAATGGCGGATGGTGGTGTTAAAACCCTTTCCCCTCTTTTGTTATCTGACTTTTACTTTGCCCCATCAAAGGCGAAGGGTCAAAAGATGAATAAAAAACATCCTTCTACTTCTGTCTTGATGATTAACCATGAATCTCAAATGCAAATTGATGACTCTCCTGTTTCAAATCAAACTTCTAATGAACCAAATATTGAGGTTAGTCAAACCAACCTCCCCGAATCGACTATTCAAGAAGAGGTCGAATGTGAAGCTTTATCAGAAAGTGATTTCCCTCAAATCAATTTTCAAGGAAATCCTATCTTGATAGAACTTTCAGATTCTGACTCGCTTTCAGAAAATGATGATCCAACACCTATGGTGTGTGTAGACACTGCCCTAGTTTGCCCGCCCGAAAATGTCGAGCAGGTGCAACTCCGTGGCGGTAAAGTCTTACCCCCTAGGTTGCCCCCTCAGGATAAAGGCAAACAACCTTCATTCGAAAATCTAAGTCCGGATTCCCCTCAACAACCAGAATTCCCTCTAATTCCTCCGGGTTTCGAGTCTGTCGTTCCTAAGGTTGATTATAATGTTCTAGCCCACCTTAGGAAGTTGCCAGCAAAATTAAGTATTTATGACGCCCTCCTTCTTTCCAAAGAAATGAGGGAGTCTCTAATTAAAGCACTTCTCGATCCCGAGATTTGCTTAACACAGTTGGCTGCAACTTCAGAAGGTGAGGCTCTCTACTTCAAAGAGGTCCCTGGGGTTACCTTTTCAGACGAAGATTTACTCTTGAGAACTGCTGACCACAATCGTCCCCTCTACATTACTGTAAATGTGGGAAATTTCAAGTTATCGAGAGTCCTTGTTGATCCGGGTGCATCGGTCAACGTGATGAACATAAAGACCCTTGCTTATCTCAGAGTTGATACTAGCAAGCTTTCAACCGACAGGTTGGTGCTTCGTGGGTTCAACGAGAAGGGCGAGAGAGCTTTAGGTTCGATCACTCTACTCCTAGAAATAGGAGGTTTAAAAACTGAAGCTAAATTTCATATAATTGATTCAACTACGTCCTTTAACGCACTCCTAGGTAGACCTTGGATTCACGAATATAGAATGGTTCCATCTACCCTGCACCAATGCATTAAGTATCAACGAGATGGCATTGAACATGTGATTAAGGGTGATTTGCAACCATTCTCAATTCAAGAAATTGGGATCTACGAAGATGCTGCATATTTTGTACCAAAAGGGTCTTCGTCCCGTTCTAAATTAGAAATCAAATTTGAGGAGAAAATGGTTGAACAAAAATTCAACCAAAAGAAAGGAAAAGATAAGAATATCAATCAAGAAATGATTCAATCGAGTAGTGAAGACGACTCTGATATTGTTGTCCTTAGACCTCCAAACGCATTACCTCAAAGAGGTGGGAGGATGGCTCTAAGGGCACGAGGTCGAGGCCATGCTTCATTAGACAGGAGAGCAGCACCCGTATACATTGATTTGGAATCAGATTCCGATGGTGAACTAGAAAGTCAAGGTGCTGCCCTCTCCCTCGATTATCAAAACATAAATACTCCTCCAAAATTTGATCTCACCTTAGACCAGGACAGTGACCCTGAGGTAGATATTTCAAAAGTTAAAAGTGACGAGCCCGAATTAACAATGTATGAAAAGCTCACTAGAAGGATTGAGGCCCTTTCTCTGACCCCACTGTCGGCAGGCAGGGTTGTAGGGTTGGAAGTCAAAGTGGCCCCCAACTTGGATGGTGAAGTTAAGAAAGTCCAGAAATTCTTTCCTGGCTCCTCCTCCGCAAGGGACGAAGGCGATGTAACCCTTGAGGAGGCAGATTTTAATGAATTAATGGAATTACCTTTCGGCTACTTCCCTGTTTGTGTAAAAAATACTTTTTCTAAAGGTTCTATACCGTACCGATGGACTAAGGGTCAAGCTAGATACCACGAGAATATTTGGCGAACAAAAATAAATAAAAATCCAACAAGTGGTATTGGCTTTGGAACAATTAGTTCATTCGATGATGATGAGTATTGCCTAATGATAACTTACCATCTCGATTCTCCAAATGTCCCTACAGATCCTCCTTATCCTCTAGATGGACTCTGTTTGGAGACTTTAGACGATCCCGATGATCTTCAAGTTCGGGATGCACCCCCTGAATTTGAAGAGGAAATTAAGTCGACAGTCGATGAGTTAAGAGAAATTAACCTGGGAAACGATGATGACCCCCGTCCGATTTTCATAAGTACTTTGTTGAGCGAGAGTGAAACTCAAGACTTAATCCAGTTGTTATTCGAGTTCAGAGATTGCTTTGCCTGGACATATGATGAAATGCCAGGTTTGCCTGCTGAGGTAGCAGTCCACAAACTTGGGGTTCGGCATGATGCCATCCCTGTTAAACAAGCTCCTCGACGCATGCGCTTAGAGATTGAGCAACAAGTCGTTTCTGAAGTTAAGAAATTGGCAGAAGCCGGATTCATTCGAGAGGAACAATACCCCTCTTGGGTGGCCAGCGTCGTGCCAGTTCGAAAGAAAAATGGTCAGATTCGGATTTGTGTCGACTATAGGGATCTGAATAAGGCGTGCCCTAAGGATGAGTTCCCCCTACCAATACCAGAACTCATGGTGGACATTGCCTCCTCACATGCTATTTTCTCATTCATGGATGGCTCGTCGGGTTATAACCAAATCAAGATGGCCCCTGAAGATGAGAGAAATACGGCGTTCAGAACCCCTATTGGAATCTTTTGTTATAAGGTAATGCCATTCGGCCTAAAGAATGCCGGAGCAACCTACCAACGGGCCATGACCCGTATCTTTGACGACTTAATTCATAATCAAGTTGAATGTTATATTGATGATTTAGTTGTCAAGAGCAAGGTTAAAGAGGCTCACCTGTATGACTTAAGAGTTGTTTTCGAACGGTTGCGCCGCTACGATTTGAAAATGAACCCCTTGAAGTGCGCCTTCGGCGTCGCTTCGGGAAAATTCTTAGGATTCGTAGTAAGGCACCGCGGAATTGAGATAGATCCTGCTAAAATTGAAGCCATCTTAGATATGCCATCCCCTAAGAGCCTTACTCAGTTAAGGTCTCTACAAGGTAGATTGGCATATATAAGGAGGTTTATTTCTAATCTTTCCGGGAGATGTCAACCCTTTTCTGTCCTTGCGAAAAAGGATACTAAATTCGTATGGGGCGAGAAGTGTCAAAATGCTTTTGACGATATCAAACAATACCTTTCTAACCCGCCAGTCATGGCAGCTCCGATTCCCGGAAAGCCATTAATCCTTTACACCGCAGCTCTAGATGAGTCTTTAGGTGCTCTGTTAGCTCAAGTTAACGACGAAGGAAAAGAGAATGCTCTCTACTACCTTAGTCGAAGACTCCTTCCTACTGAAATTCGATACCCGTCAATTGAGAAGCATTGTCTTGCTTTAGTTTTTGCAGCTCAGAAACTGAGGCATTATATGCTCTCCCACTCAATCAGTCTGATTTCAAGAGTTAATCCTTTGCAATATCTTATGACCCGACCTACGTTGTCAGGACGTTTAGCCCGTTGGTCTATGATATTGTTGCAATTTGAGATTACTTTCACTCCTCTCCGTGCTGTGAAAGGACAGGCTGTTGCCGACTTTCTGGCAGCACACCCGCTGCCAGCAGATTCTCCTCTAAATGATGACTTACCCGACGAACAAATCATGAATTTGGGGGAATCTAGCGAGGCCATCTGGGAATTATATTTTGATGGGGCAGCATCCTCTTGTAGGATTGCGACCCAACAATCTGTAATTCCTGGAAAGGCTGGAGTCGGTCTAATTTTTATTACACCAGAAAAAGGAATGATGCATTTTTCCTACCACTTATCGGAGCCTTGCACAAACAACGAAGCTGAATACGAAGCTCTGATAACTGGTTTGGAACTTGCAATTCTAATGGAGATTAAAGAGATTAAGATCTTTGGAGATTCCCAACTAGTTATTAACCAAGTCGCCGGAACTTATAAAGTCTTGAATCCGAATCTCCTAAAATATCACCAGTACACGCTTCACTTGTTGGAACAAATCCCCATTGCCACTTTGTATAGGGTTCCCCGTGGAAGCAATTCTGCGGCGGATGCCTTAGCAAAACTTGCAAAGGAATTTGCATGTCCTGAGAAGGATTCCATCCCTATAGAGATACAGGGTCGTAAGACTCTTTCTCTTATAGATTTGGAATACATTAATAAGACTCCCCTTCAGATCCTTTCTGCCTCTTCGACAACTGACGAAGAAGGCGATTGGAGACGACCCTTAGTCGATTACCTTAAAGAAGGGAAGCTTCCCCAGGATAATTCACTCTCCAACCAGATTAGGAAACGTGCCCTATCATATGCACTAGTTAACGATCTGTTGTACCGTCGGTCTTTCGATCACATGTGGCTGCGCTGTTTGAACAAGCGAGAAGCCCAGAAAATTGTTAATGAAGTTCATTCAGGACTGTGCGGTGCTCATCAATCGGGTCCAAAAATGAAATTAAAGATTAAGAGACTTGGATACTACTGGCCTACAATGATTGACGATTGCATGAATACTGCAAAGCACTGTCATCAATGTCAGGTCCATGGTGTGGTTTTACATCAACCGCCTAATGTGTTACACCCTACGATAGCCTCGTGGCCCTTCGAGAGTTGGGGCACGGATATCATTGGGCCGATTGACCCTCCCTCCGCGAGAGGTCATCGTTTAATATTAGCAGCAACTGATTACTTTTCAAAGTGGGCGGAAGCGATTCCCCTACGAAACGTAACATCACACCATGTCTTAAAATTCTTTCGTGACCATATTGTATATCGATTCGGCGTACCCCGCAGAATCATATCTGATAATGGGTCCGCATTCAAGTCTACAAAAATCAATAGTTTTGTAAGGCGCCATAATATTGATTGGAGATATTCGACGATCTATTACCCTCGGGCAAATGGATTGGCCGAGGCCTTCAACAAAACCTTGGTGCAAATTGTCAAAAAGACCCTTGATGATAACAAACGGCAGTGGGATGAGCGGTTAGTGGAAGCTTTGTGGGCTTATCGTACCACTTATAGAACCCCGACCCAATCCACCCCGTTTGCACTAGTGTATGGATCTGAGGCTGTTCTGCCCTTGGAAATACAAATCCCTTCGCTTAGAATTGCAGTTCAGAATCAAATTACCAATGAACAAAATGCAAAACTACGATTGGAAGAACTCGAAGGCCTTGAAGAGCGACGTCTCCAAGCTCAACAAAGTTTAGAGTTGTATAAATCCCGTATGGTTCAAGCTCACGATAAGTTAGTGCGACCTAGGACCTTCCAAGCGGGAGACTTGGTATTGGTCCTTCGGAGGCCTATCTTGGCCCATCGGAAGCTGGGAGGCAAATTTGAACCTACATGGGAAGGACCCTTCGTTATAGAGACTGTCTACGAAGGAGGCTCGTATCAGTTAGTAGATTGTAAAGGGAACCACCCAATGCTACCTGTTAATGGGCGTTTCCTTAAGAAATACTATGCTTGATGTAGCTCATTTTATCAATTAATAAAACTTCCTCTTCTTGATTTACAACTTGATCCTACCTTTTTTTTTCTAAGGTTTTTCTTTTTTTTTAACGCTCTTCACCTTCTCCTTAAGGTTAGGTCCTTCCTTCCCTTAGGATTAGACCCGCTAGTGGTGGAGTACGCCCTCCGTGGCACTACCCTAGCATTTGACCCGGGGATTAGTGGTGGAGTACGCCCTTCGTGGCACCATCCTGATTCCCATTCGCTAGTGATGGAGTACGCCCTTCGTGGCACCATCCTAGTTTGCCAGTTGAGGTCCTCTGTGTGGAGCAAGTTTCCTCCCCACATGACCATTCGCTAGTGGTGGAGTACGCCCTTCGTGGCACCACCCTAGTTTGCCAGTTAATCTGCCTATTTGGAGTAAGTCTTCTATCAGCATCCTATAGGCCTAAGGTTGGGTGATGCCCTTCCTTAGACCCAAGGCTAGGTATTCCCTACCTTGGTTTCCAGTTGATCCGTCTACTAGGAGTAAGTCTTCTATCAGCATCCTGTAGACCTAAGGTTGGGTGATGCCCTTCCTTAGACCCAAAGCTAGGTATTCCCTACTTTGGTTTCCAGTTAATCTGCCTATTTGGAGTAAGTCTTCTATCAGCATCCTATAGGCCTAAGGTTGGGTGATGCCCTTCCTTAGACCCAAGGCTAGGTATTCCCTACTTTGGTTTCCAGTTAATCCGCCTATTTGGAGTAAGTCTTCTATCAGCATCCTATAGGCCTAAGGTTGGGTGATGCCCTTCCTTAGACCCAAGGCTAGGTATTCCCTACCTTGGTTTCCAGTTGATCCGTCTACTAGGAGTAAGTCTTCTATCAGCATCCTGTAGACCTAAGGTTGGGTGATGCCCTTCCTTAGACCCAAAGCTAGGTATTCCCTACTTTGGTTTCCAGTTAATTTGCCTATTAGGAGTAAGTCTTCTATCAGCATCCTATAGGCCTAAGGTTGGGTGATGCCCTTCCTTAGACCCAAGGCTAGGTATTCCCTACCTTGGTTTCCAGTTGATCCGTCTACTAGGAGTAAGTCTTCTATCAGCATCCTGTAGACCTAAGGTTGGGTGATGCCCTTCCTTAGACCCAAAGCTAGGTATTCCCTACTTTGGTTTCCAGTTAATTTGCCTATTAGGAGTAAGTCTTCTATCAGCATCCTATAGGCCTAAGGTTGGGTGATGCCCTTCCTTAGACCCAAGGCTAGGAATTCCCTACCTTGGTTTCTCCAGTTTCCTTGTCTACTAGGAGTAAGTCTTCTATCAGCATCCTGTAGACCTAAGGTTGGGTGATGCCCTTCCTTAGACCCAAGGCTAGGTATTCCCTACCTTGGTTTTACCAGTTTTCCTTATCCAATAGGTGTAAGCCTTCCACTAGCGTCCTATAGGCTTGAGGTTGGGAGATGATCTCCCTTTCACTCCCAAAATTTTACTTCCATTCGGTCAACGCCAATGTGTGCAGCAGAAGTTCCTTCTACCACACACATTGGGGGTCCATTTGTTGACCTCATTTTTGTATGAGGTCACTGAGGCCCTTCCAAACTCCAAATTAATTCTAGATCCTAGGATCCACTCTAGACCTTAAGATCCTTTCCTAGAACTAGACCTTAGAGCCTATTCTAGAGCCTAGGATTCCCTTAAATCCTAGATCTTAGAACTCCTCTAGATCCTAGGATCACTCCAACTTCAAACCAATCCACATCCTTGATCAACCTCAACCTCAAATCAATTCCTACCCTTGATCAACTCCAGCTTCAATTTGACTCAGCCCTTGATCAATTCAAATCTCAAACTTCATTCAATTCAAATCCAAATTAATTCAAGTTTCAAACATATCCAAACTTTGACTCAATCCACTTGAGAATCCAAATTTCAACCTAGACTTTGATCCCACCTTTAATCTAGCTTTGACCTTATCCATCCATTAACAGTCACAACATGATTGTTAATGATTTGGATACTTCAATATTAATCATTCAAACTTGAAATCCATTCCAAATCCAGAAATCCAGACTCAAATTTAAAGCCTTAAGGCCTTGTCCTAAAGACCCTTTTCAGAGAATTTTCAAACATCCCAAAATCCAGTCTAATGGCCTCTGATTCAGGGTCTATCACTCACAAAGTGATAAGATATGTCCCTAGAGGCTACCCTCCAATTTTGAGCCCATTCTGAGGTCTTTAACCCCAGAATTTGAATTAAAATCCAAAGGCTGTGAAACCTTCAAATATTTACAGCACATGCCACTGAACCTAACCCCTTTGGGATCTTGACCTTGGAACCCTTACCCAAGCCTCCAATTACTTCCAGACCCTTGATTTTAACCCATTGAGCAGTAAACTGCATTTTTCAGACCCATTTTTGACCATAGTTGACCAATAGGTCAAAATTGACCAAAATACCCCTATGGGGCTCAAATAGGGATTTCAAACCAAATGAGCTCCAAATTGGATGCAACCACCTTTGACAAATTTCAAATGTCATTTCAAATCTTTTGAATCTATTTCCAACCCTTGGGTCAACCTGGCTGACCAAGTCAACATGTTTGACCCAAGAAGCCCTTTAAGGGTCCAAACATGTGTTTTGACCCAAATGACCTCTCTAGGCCATCCAACCACTTCCTTTGGACTTGAATTATCATTTCAAACCTGTTGAGCCCAAACCCAGACCCTGGGTCAACCTGGTTGACCAAGTCAACCTAGGTTGACCAAACAGGCCCTTAAGGGTTCAAATAGAGATTTTGATCAAATTGACCTTTCCAGACTTGAGGACCACCTTCAATGGTCTCCAAATATCTTTTCAAATTTGTCCAGCCCAGACTCACCCCTTGGGTCAACCTGGTTGACCCAGTCAACATAGGTTGACCCAGGTTTCCCTTAAGACTTTAAATGTTTCATTTTAACCCATTCAACTCATTTGACTCCTTTCAAGCTTCAAATTAACTCCTATTCATGGCTCAATCACCTCTTAACGATTGGTAAATCAAATCTAAATCAAATTTGGCTAAGTCAACATTTTGATTTTTGTCGAGCTTGTGGGTTTAGATCAAAACCACCACTAGCATTTGATCAAATCCCTATCAAGCTTTCAAATCATTCCTTTTAATTCCTTGACTCTTGCCAAATACATCACGAACCAAGTCATGGTCAGTTTGACCAAGTCAACACTTATAAACTTGGTCAAACTAGCTTAAGCTTCCTTACTTGCATTCAAACCTTAAATTCTAATTGTCAAACCTCTCCAAGTTCAATCCAACCTACATCCATGACCTTCTACTGCCACATCAGCCCCATTGACCAGTTGACTGGTCAACCTGGTCAAACCCAAGCTTAAACCTCTTCTAGAAGGCTTTATCACATGCTAAGCCCCTTTCCCTTGATTTAAGCTGCTTTAGGCCGACCCCTTAATGTCCTAAAGCTCACTTGGAGCTCTCCTAACCAGGCTCAGGGCCTGGTTTAGCCTTAAATGGCAATGTCTCCTCCACTCATCCCAAAGCCGCCCAATAGGATTGAGGCGTGCCCAGCCTTTGGGTCAGCCTTCTGGCTGTCCCAGGGACACTTGGCAACATCTGAGGACCTGGTGAGTCAATCCCAGCCGTCCGTTTGGCCTGGGGGCGTTTGAATAGGGGGAAAAGGCCTTAATGCCATACACTCTAACCCTAATCATCTCTCACTACTCAAGCCCTCTCAAGTCTTGTCCCCTGTTCGTTTTGAATCTCCAGAGCTTCCTCTACCTCCCCACTACAAAATCCAAGTGGTTGCACGTCACCGGCGGCGAGTTCTCCGGCGAGTATACCACCTAGACCGTCCCAAGCCTACAGCAGTCGATCCAGACGCGTTCGAGCTCGGATTTTTGCTGGGGATCTTCACTTGGACAGTCTACAAGCTCATCCATCCAGAAATCTCGAAGATCTAACGGTATAACTCCCTAAAACCCTAGATCTAGTTCACATTAGTTAGATCTAAATAGCTTTATGCTTTTAGGGTTTTAGCCAAAACGAACTATTCCCCACGACTTCTGTTCATGTCTTCAATCTACGTTTAAAATTTTAAGTGAAATGATCAATCCGATCGAAAGAACGAGGCGAAATACGTTCTCTAGGGCGTCACTCACGGTCTCCGGTGAGTGTACGTTTTCTGGACCGTTGATCGCTCGATCAACGGTCCAGATCGAGCCCTTCCACGATCTGATCCGACCGCGCATTCGATCTGTCATTCGGTCAGCCGTCCGGCGAGATCAGGGCCGTCCATTCGGAACAGCGGGATCGAGTCTCCGCCGTTCGATCCTCCCCTGGTGAGATCAAACCGCGGGATCCGATCTCAGCCGTTAGATCGAACCCGCGGGTTAATCCAACGGCTGCCACGCGCCGCTGACGTGGTTAAGTGAAAACCGCGTGAAGCGGCCCGCGGCCGACGCGTGTCCCCGCCGTCGCGCGGTTTCGATCCAGCCAATCCGAGCGCGCCGCGTGTCTGACCGCCGCCATTTAATTAAGGAAATTGTATTTTAATTAGTTTTAATTACAGAAACTTAAAAAAATTACAGTAAATCAAATACATAACCAAAAATTGAGTACAATATATCAAAATTTTCAGAATTTCAGCTAGTTTATTTTAAAAATAAAATCCAACTCTTTTGGTTATTATTTTATTAGTAATTTAAGAAATACAGAAATATGTATTTTATTTTTAATTAATTATGTATAAATTATTTTTATCTGAAATTTGGCATGCATGTTGTTAAGAGTATGGATGGTCTCCAGAAAAATTGTCAATATTATTTGAATAGATTTTGATGGTATTTTGAATTATTGAAGCTTATTAACCTTTTTTTAAATTTAATTAAATATCAAGTATTTTGAAAAATACAAGGAAAATCTTTTTATTATTTTCAAACTTCTATGGAGATCAGTGGATCCTTCAACTCATTAACATGTATTTTAATAATATATTTAATTATTTTATAATATATATTTCTATTTATATATAGATATCCATTTATATTTATGTATTTTAATATATATTTTGAAATTATATATATGTAAATCTTTAAGTGTTTAAGAAGTCACTTGAGATCTTAAATGTTGATTGAGCATATTTGAATAGAAGTAAAGGGGATGATTAGTGGATAATCATTCTTTGATTATTCACTAATTTTGTCTTAATTATGTTAATTAGTTAATTGCATGCTTAAGGTGCACACACCACTTAGTCTAAGGCTCTCCTAGATTTAGGTATTGAATGTGTTTATGTGGTTCATGCATGCCTTGTGTATTGAGTATGAGGGTTAGTTCAAACAGTGATTCAAGCCCATCAAGATTAGTGACATAATTAAGGACAATAATTAAGGACTCATGTATAGAAAACTTAGAAAAATTTCCATAATTAAGATTCACTTTCCCTTGAGTTGAAACTTTGAAAATTTGAACTTAGTGACACCCTCAACCCCTAGGGAAATTTTCACTGATTTTTGAGATCATTAGGTCCCCTAATTAATTTTCTAAGTCTTAAACCCTTAATTAAGCCTTTAAAACTTCAAAAAATGTAATAAATCCATTTTAACTCCAAAAAATACATATAAACCCTCTAACTGACCAGATTCAAGCCCTTAATCCATGAAAATTAAAATCCCCTTAATTTGACAGCAATTCTGTAATTAATTTAATTTTAACTAAAAACCCACTTTTAATTAATATAATTAATTAATAATAATTAAAAATCCCAAAAACTTCCTAAACACTTGTTGATCCCTCCTTAGGTCATTCCTGACCTTTGGAGGTGTTTTCAAGGAGTTAGGAACTCATTTGGAGCGAAATCCCAAAAAGGCTCTCTAATTAAGCATTTTTTTTTTAATTCATTAAATACCTCAAATTTCAAACTTTTATAACTAATTCAAGAAAAATCCAAATTGACCAAACTCACTTGCATTCAACTCCTAATAATGTCTAATATTTATTAAAAATTTTAAACTCCAGAGATCTGCAATATTTTTAAAAGTCAACAAATTGGTCAAACCGTAGTCAAAACTAGTTCAAAACTTCAAACCTTCGTAATAAAATGCAGAAAAATCCAATTTCAATGTACTTACCTTCTAACTGATCGTAGTAAGGTCTAGTATTTTAATAAAATACAAACATTCCAGAATTTGACTTAATCAAAATAGTCATTTTTTTCAACCTCTTTATTGTATGATTAAAATATTCAAAAATTCGTAAAATTTACAATTATTCCAAAACTCCAGAAAATGTTAACTTAATGTTTAAAACATTCAACAAACCTTTTAAAACACAACAACCATCCCGAAGATGAAGTTTATTGGCTGGACTACTCCGGGCTGCGGGGCTAAGTGTCCTAAGGAGGCTGGTTCCTCGAGCCTGGTGGCACAACGCCACGAATGGATTCCAAGGGGTGTTAAGCCTTAAGAATAGATTAATTATTAATTATCTAACCTTTTAAAAATCTCTAATTCAATTACATTAATTTGGTTTATCGGCTGGACTACTCCGGGCTGCGGGGCTAAGTGTCCTAAGGAGGCTGGTTCCTCGAGCCTGGTGGCACAACGCCACGAATCAATTAATGGCAAACTTAAATTAATCAAGCTTCTAAAATCAGTAACTAACTCTTTTTAATATTAATCCACTCTTTTAATTCCAACCAATTTAAATAACTTAATCAAACCCGATTGCTACTGGGTAACCCAGGCCTACGAGGCTATTAGCTTAGCCCCAAGGAAGGTGAAATAAACTTCACGGCCTCGGTGTGAAACAAAGGCAGTAATCAATTAACTTTTAAAACATGCTTAATTAAAATTCTTAATTCATTAATACTTAAATTTTAATTCAAATTCCCTTTTAAGCCTTAACAAACCCAGACTTTTAGACAACTTCAACTAACAACCCACTTTAGGACCTACCCCAGCCACACGACCTTTTACACACACTTTAGATGATGTGCTAGGACAACCAACTCTAGATCTAGGTTAGGCCGGTGTTTACTTTACTGCTGTGTGCCGGATTTTTCGTAGTTTTCACTGCATGTTGTGGATGAAATTGCTTTGCTATGTCTGCTTACTTTTTCTGTACTCTGTGGATGGATTGATGTGTTTGGCGACTAGATTACCCTTAGGTTAGGTACGATCTGGATGTTGACACAGTTTTCTGCAGGTGGCCACGCTCATGCAGGGCAATATAAAAAGGGGGCAAATCATAAAAAAATGCATAAATATTATAAACTCTTTGCACAGGTGCTTCAGCTGCTAAAGCCCCCAAATCATAAAAAGAGCGCGGCCAGTGTGTTTACTTTTTTTTTGCTCATATACAACTGCTTGGGAATAACTGCTTTATATATATTAATTGCTTAGGATAACCCTGCAGGTGAGTCTAGATTTTTATTTTGATATCAATGTAATTTGTGTAAGTGTCAAATGTTGTGAAAGTCTATTTTGAGTTGGGATACACAGATCCAAAGCTTGGATTCCAAAGAGGAAAGGATACCCCTTTGGGGAACACTCCTTTTCCATTTGGAAATCCAAATTTGGATCATACCTCTTCCTTACCCAAAGAGGAAAGAGTGGCCTTCCCCTTAAGGGAAGTGCCCTCTTGTCCATTTGGGTAATCCACTACGAAGATTCCAAGAAGATTGAAGAAAAGGAGTCCAAAGAAGAATGAAATTGAAGATTTGAAGATTTGAAGATTGAGAGTATCCCACTCAAAATAACTTGCGTCGTTACTAGGTTTAGAATCCGGGTTGTTGTCAGTGGTGCCCGGCCACTTTACTTTCTGCAATATTCTGGTTTGTAATAAGCAAGGCAATTCTGCCTATGGACATTTATTAATTAATTTATATTTGATGTGATGATTTGATTGCCTCTAGGATTACTTGTTTTTACTAGTTTTTTTGGCGATTGCATGCCGCTCTTTATTTTCGCCTGGATACGTGAGGCTCGTGAGGGTGTGAAACTTTTCTACTCATAATTTTAAAAGTCTAAAATTTTAGTGAGTCTAAACAACATAGAAAGATAACGAATCTAGGGAATTAGCCGGGGATCGCCCCCGGGGTCGCATGCATATTTTTGCATTCTTCTTTCCTTGTTTTAGACCCTTCCCCGCCTACGGGTAGAGTCCGGATAGTCTGACCTATGAGGACGAGGTGCCGGACCTGGGGAAGTCCAGTCTTCTAAAAAATTATTTTATAAGCCTGTTTTTAAAATTTTCAAGCATATTTGATTTGAGGTTGTTAACCAGCATGCATTGCATTAGATACAAATTAAAGAGTCAAAATTTTAAATTCATAGTCCTTAGCATTTTAGCACCCGCCATAAGTCAAAGGGGCCAATTAGGAGAGTCTCTAGATGTCGGCCCCAACTCTCCAAAACTTTAATTACAACGTCCCTACCATTCTTGCATAAAAGACCGGATTCATGTATTTTAAATCGATTAGGTGGTTAGCTGGCTCCCCAATCCAGGCCGGGGTAAGTCCAGACCTTGCACTACATTAGTTAGGTTCGGATGACTGTGGTCCAGTGTCCAAAATAGATTTAGGATCCGGGGCAGATCTTTGATTATAAGACCCCAAATTTCGGGAATATAGTCCCAAATTTCTAATAAAATACTTAACTCTAATTAAAGCTTCATTTCAATCCTAAAACATAAAGCCCAACACTTAGATTAAGTTGGGACACTTCCGGATGGTTCTGGAATCTCAAAGTGTCCCCTACCTCTCATCCTTTGACTCCGTTAATAACTGCTCAATTTTGATCCATTCCCTTTTGATTTTCCAATAATTCTATTCATACTTTGATATCACTCCTAGAAATTCTAACAAAATTTTGCCATTATTTTAATCGAGAGTTTTCGTAGGAGACCTCGTTTTCTTACGATGTAATTAACTACGAGGGCTTGCGCTCATAGGAGATTTAGAACCACACACGCACCTGATTTTAAAAATTGATTTTTCAAAACTCAATTGGATTTCTTTGGGAAAATTTAAAATACTAGTGATCGTTATTATCACGATCAAAGAATTATCATCGAATGGTATACACTTTTCTTTGATAAGGTTTTGGATGTGAAATCAACGATCACACTTCTTGAATATTGTAGCTGGATATTCAGTTGAACCTCCTTTTGACCCTTCGGGGCCATATGAAGTTCTCTTTAGCATCCGGTCATAATATTCAAGATGAATTTCATAATTCTAAATCTGAATACCGTTATGAAATTTTATTCTCACCTCTCGAGGTGATATACTTTTTCTAACGAGACAATTCGATTTTAGAATTCAATTTTAAGTCCCAAAGAAAACTAATATTTTTAAAATATGTTTTCAAAATTCCACCAACAACCCTAAACATGCAAAGACTAGACCCTTTTTTATTAATATAGCTAAATTGTGATTAATGAATAATTAGGATATAATTACCCATTAATCACCTTCCCCCATGTATTCCATTCACATATCCAACTTATGCTTAAAATTTCAAACTCTCCTCTCAAACTCTTAGGGATTTAAATATATATATATATAATATAGTTTTAAAGTAGATATTTTTAAATATATATATATAAATATATATACACACATATATATGTAAATATATATATATATTAGGATAAAATAATTGAAGATATTATAGAATTAAGATCTTAAGGATTGAGAGACCCACTGACCTTGGGGTCATTTGAAAATATCCTTTAAGATATAAGATAATTATCATAATATTTAATTAAATATTAATAAACTATCAAAATAATCATATAACTCAAATTAATATTAAAATTTAATTGAATAACTCTGAAAATTTTTTTTTGGAAGTCAGTAATACATCCTATAATATTCATACCAAATTTCAAAGTAATATACCTTATATATTTTTAATTAAAAATAAAATATAATTTTCTGTATTTCTTAAATTATTAATAAAATAATACTCAAAATAGTCTCATTTTATTTTTAAAATAAACTAGATGAAATTATGAACAGTTTGATATATTATACTAATTTTTTGGTTTTATATTTAATTTGTTATGATTTTTTGAAGTTATATCAATTAAAATAAATTTAATTCCATTAATCAGTCAAACGGCGGCGCCGGCGGGACGCGTGGCTTGCTCGGGTTCGTCCAGCGCAAAACGGCGTGGACACGCGTCTGCCGCAGACCGCTTCACGCGGTTTCACTTAACCACGTCAGCGGTCGGCGGAGACCGTTGGATCAGCCGCGGGTTTGATCTAACGGCTGGGATCGTATCCCGCCGTTTGATCTCAACAGGAGAAGATCAGACGGCGGATGTTCGATCCCGCAACTCTGCACAGACGGTCCTGATTTCGTCAGACGATTGATTGAACATTAAATGGAATACACGGGTGAACCAAACCGCGGAACGACTTGATCTGGACCGCTGATCGAGTGATCAACGGTCCAGAAAACGTACGCCTGGGCTAGACTGCGAAAACGCCCTAGGATCCGTTTTTTGGTTCGTTCTCTCGATCGGGTTGACTAAATCACTTGAAATTTTAAACTCAAGAAGAAGACATGAACAGAAACAGTGGGGAAAGATTGGTTTTGCTTAACAAACTCTAGGCATAGAGCTAATTAATTCCATCTAAAGTGAACTAGATCTAAAGTTTTTAAGAGATTATACCGTTGGATCTTGGAAATTTATGGATTGATGAGCTTGTAGACTGTCCAAGTGAAGATCCCTAGCACGAAGACGAGCTCGAACACGCCTGGATCGACTGCTACAAGCTTGGGACGGACTAGGTGGTGGACTCGCCGGAGAACTGGCCGCCGGTGACGTGCAACCACTTGGATCTTGTAGTGGGAATGTAGAGGAAGCCCTGGGGATCTCAAACGAACAAAGAACTCGCTCTGGGAGGCTAGGGTTAGTGAGAGAGAGTGCCTTGATCCAATGAATCAAAAAGAGAACTTTTTCCCTATTCAAACGGCCTGGGCTGGATTGGATGGCTGGGATCGACTCCTAGGCTCTCCAGATGATGCCACCTGTCCCTGGGAAAGCTGGAAGGCTGTCCCAAAGGCTGGACACGCCTCATTCCCATTGGGTGAACTTGGGATGAGTGGAGGGGGACATTGCTTCTTATGGCTAAACCAGGCAGTTAGAGCAGCTTAAGCAGGGGTTAATTAAAGGAATAAAGCTAAAAAGATGAGGTTAGGCGTGTGATATAGGAAGGGAAAGGGGTTTAGTATGGCTTTGACCATGAAAAGAGATTTTTTAAAGGGTTTTGACTGTCTTGACCAGTCAACTGGTCAATGACTGCTGATGTGGCATGGAGAGAGCAGTAGCAGCCAATGGGAGAGCTTCCAAGCTTAGGGAAAATGAGTTTGAGATTAAAAAGGAAGGTTTGACCATTTAAAAGAAGGGTTTAAGGCTCTATTGACTTGGTTTGACCAGTCAACCAAGTCAAAATTGATGATGTGGCACTTGGGGAGGTAAAGGGTTATTTGGGATGATTTTGTTAAGGGTCAAAAGTCAAAAGTCAAAGCTAGGAGAAATAGGGGCAAATGCCATCAAGATTTGACCAAGAATTGAGGGTTGACTTGGTCAACTCAAGTTAGGTTGGACTCCAAATAGGTTTAGAAATATTCAAGGTATTGAATGGAATGATTTCAAGGGTTTGAGGATGTTGATATAGTTAAATGAGTCAAAATGGTTCATTTGAACTCTTAAGGGTTCATTGGGTCAAACCATGTTGACTAGATCAACCAAGTTGACCCAATGGGTGAGCTTGGGCTGGATAAATTTGAGATGATGTTTGGAAGTCATTGGAGGTGGTCTCCAAGTCTAGAGAGGTCAATTGGGTCAAAACCCCTATTTGAACCCTTAAGGGTCCTCTTAGGTCAACCATGTTGACTTGGTTAACTAGGTTGACCTAGGAGCCGGGAATGGGTTCAATAAATTTGAAATAATAATTGAAACTTGCTGGAGGTGGTTGGATTCAATTTGGAGCTCATTTGGTTGGAAATCAATACTTGAGCCCCATGGGGGTATTTTGGTCATTTTGGGCTCATGACCACTAGGGGCTGAAATGAGTCCAGAAAGTTTCAGTTTATTAATCAACATGTCAAGATTAATGGTCTGGAATTGATTAGAGGCTTTGGTGAAGGTTCTAGGGTCAGAATCTTCAAGGCCAAAGGTCCAGTGGCATAGGCTGTAAATATTTGAAGGTTTTACAGCCTATGGATTTTGATTTAGATTCTGAGGTTAGAGACCTCAGAATGGGCTCAAATTTGAGGGGTAACCTCTAGAGACATGTCCTATCACTTTGCAAGTGGTAGACTCTGAATCAGAGGTCATTTGACTGGGTTTCAAAGTATTTGAAAATTCAATGAAAAAGGCCTTTAGGACAGGGCCTTAGGACTTAGGATTTGGGTTTGGATTTCTGGATTTGGAATGGATTTTAAGTTTGAATGATTAATATTGAAGTATCCAAATCATTAACAATCATGTGGTGATTGTTAATGAATGGATAGGGTCAAAGTTAGATCAAGGGTAGGCTCAAAGTCAAAGTTGAAGTTTGAATTGTCAAGTAGATTGGATCAAGGGTTGGATGTGGTTGAAGCTTAGATTAATTAGAATTTGGATTGAATGAAGTTTGAGATTTGAATTGATCAAAAGTAGGAATTGATTTGATGTTAAAGTTGATCAAAGGTATGGGATTAATTTGAGGTTAGAATGGATCAAAGGGATGGGATTGATTTGAAGTCTGGATTGATCCTAGGATCTAGAGGAGTTCTAGGATTTGGATATGGAAGAATCCTAAGCTCTAGAATAGGCCCTAAGGTTTTGGCTCTAGAAGGATCCTAAGGTCTAGAATAGGCCCTAAGGTCTGGCTTTAGGAAGGATCCTAAAGTCTAGAGTGGATCCTAAGGTCTGACTCTAGGAAAGGATCTTAAAGTCTAGAGTGGATCCTAGGATCTAGGATTAGATCTGGATTCTGGAAGGGTCTTAGTGACCTCATACAAAAATGAGGTCAACAAATGGACCCCCAATGTGTGTGGTAGAAGGAACTTCTGCTGCACACATTGGCGTTGACCGAATAGAAGTAGAATCTCAAAGGTAGAAGGGAGGGTATCACCTAATCTTAAGTCCATAGGAAGCTAGTGAAAGGCTTACACCTATTTGGAAAAGAGAACTGGGAAAACCAAGGTAGGGAATACCTAGCCTTGGGTCTAAGGAAGGGCATCACCCAACCTTAGGCCTATAGGATGCAGATAGAAGACTCACTCCAAATAGGCAAATCAACTGGTAAACTAGGATGGTGCCACGAAGGGCGTACTCCACCACTAGCTAATGGTCATGTGGGGAGGAAACTTGCTCCACACAGAGGACCTCAACTGGCAAACTAGGATGGTGCCACGAAGGGCGTACTCCACCACTAGCGAATGGTCATGTGGGGAGGAAACTTGCTCCACACAGAGGACCTCAACTGGCAAACTAGGATGGTACCACGAAGGGCGTACTCCACCACTAGCGAATGGTCATGTGGGGAGGAAACTTGCTCCACACAGAGGACCGAAACTGGCAAACTAGGATGGTGCCACGAAGGGCGTACTCCACCACTAGCGAATGGTCATGTGGGGAGGAAACTTGCTCCACACAGAGGACCTCAACTGGCAAACTAGGATGGTGCCACGAAGGGCGTACTCCACCACTAGCGAATGGTCATGTGGGGAGGAAACTTGCTCCACACAGAGGACCGAAACTGGCAAACTAGGATGGTGCCACGAAGGGCGTACTCCACCACTAGCGAATGGTCATGTGGGGAGGAAACTTGCTCCACACAGAGGACCGAAACTGGCAAACTAGGATGGTGCCACGAAGGGCGTACTCCACCACTAGTGAATGGTCATGTGGGGAGGAAACTTGCTCCACACAGAGGACCGAAACTGGCAAACTAGGGTGGTGCCACGAAGGGCGTACTCCACCACTAGCGAATGGTCATGTGGGGAGGAAACTTGCTCCACACAGAGGACCTCAACTGGCAAACTAGGATGGTACCACGAAGGGCGTACTCCACCACTAGCGAATGGTCATGTGGGGAGGAAACTTGCTCCACACAGAGGACCGAAACTGGCAAACTAGGGTGGTGCCACGAAGGGCGTACTCCACCACTAGCAAATGGTCATGTGGGGAGGAAACTTGCTCCACACAGAGGACCGAAACTGGCAAACTAGGGTGGTGCCACGAAGGGCGTACTCCACCACTAGCGAATCTAATCCTAAGGGAATGAAGGACACAACCTTATGGAAAAGAACAGAGAAAATTAATAGAAGATGAAATTTAAAAGACTCAAAGCAGAATCATGAATCAAGAAAGTGAATTTTATTGATTGATCAAAAGAGCTACATCAAGCATAGTATTTCTTAAGGAAACGTCCGTTGACAGGTAACATCGGACGAATTCCTTTACAATCTACTAACTGATACGAGCCTCCTTCGTAGACAGTCTCTATGACGAAGGGTCCTTCCCAAGTAGGTTCAAATTTGCCTCCCAACTTTCGATGGGCTAAAATAGGCCTCCGAAGGACCAACACCAAGTCTCCCGCTTGGAAGGTCCTAGGTCGCACTAGCTTATCATGGGCTTGAACCATACGGGATTTATATAACTCCAAACTTTGTTGAGCTTGGAGACGTCGCTCTTCAAGGCCTTCGAGTTCTTCCAATCGCAGTTTTGCATTTTGTTCATTTGTAATTTGGTTCTGAACTGCAATCCTAAGCGACGGAATCTGTACTTCCAAGGGTAGAACGGCCTCAGATCCATACACTAGTGCAAACAGAGTATATTGGGTCGGAGTTCTATAAGTGGTACGATAAGCCCACAAAGCCTCCACCAACCGCTCATCCCATTGTCGCTTGTTACCATCAAGGGTCTTTTTAATGATTTGCACCAAAGTTTTGTTGAAGGCCTCAGCCAATCCATTTGCCCGGGGGTAATAGATTGTTGAGTATCTCCAATCAATATTATGGCGTCTCACAAAACTGTTA
This sequence comes from Dendrobium nobile, assembly GCA_022539455.1. Lineage (NCBI taxonomy): Eukaryota > Viridiplantae > Streptophyta > Magnoliopsida > Asparagales > Orchidaceae > Dendrobium > Dendrobium nobile. The sequence continues at coordinate 41,605,954 of CM039729.1, read as the reverse complement.
ATCTTTGTAGACTTGAATGCGGACCCATTATCGGATATGATTCTGCGGGGCACGCCGAATCGATACACGATATGGTCACGAAAGAATTTTAGAACATGGTGGGATGTCACATTGCGTAGGGGAATTGCTTCCGCCCACTTTGAAAAATAATCAGTCGCTGCTAATATGAAACGATGACCTCTCGCTGAAGGAGGGTCAATCGGTCCTATGATATATGTGCCCCAACTCTCGAAGGGCCACGAGGCTATCGTAGGATGTAACACATTAGGCGGCTGATGTAGAACCACACCATGAACCTGACATTGATGACAATATCTTGCAGTATTCAAGCAATCATCAATCATCGTAGGCCAGTAGTATCCAAGTCTTTTAATTTTCAATTTCATTTTTGGACCCGATTGATGTGCACCGCATAGTCCTGAATGAACTTCATTAACAATCTTCAGGGCTTCTCGCTGATTTAAACAACGCAGCCACATGTGATCGAAGGACCGTCGGTATAACAAATTATTGACTAGTGCGTAAGAAAGGGCACGTTTCTTAATCTGGTTAGAGAGCGATTTGTCCTGAGGGAGCTTCCCTTCTTTAAGGTAATCAATTAAGGGTTGTCTCCAATCGCCCTCTTTGTCAATTGTCAAAGAGGCAGAAAAGATCTGAAGGGGAGTCTTACTAACGTGTTCCAAATCTATAAGAGAAAGGGTATTGCGACCCTGAATCTCTATAGGAATGGAATCTTCCTCAGGACAGGCAAATTCTTTCGCTAATTTTGCTAAGGCATCTGCTGCAGAATTGCTTCCGCGGGGAACCCTATACAAAGTAGCGGTGGGAATTTGTTCCAACAGGTGAAGTGTGTATTGGTGGTATTTTAGGAGATTAGGATTCAAGATTCTATAAGTTCCGGCCACTTGGTTAATCACCAACTGGGAATCTCCAAAAATCTTAATCTCTTTAATCTCCATTAAAATTGCAAGTTCCAAACCGGTTATCAGAGCCTCGTATTCAGCCTCGTTGTTTGTGCAGGGCTCCGATAAATGGTAGGAAAAATGCATCATCCCTTTTTCTGGCGTTATGAAAATTAAACCAACTCCGGCCTTTCCGGGAATTATAGACTGCTGGGTCGCGTTCCTACGAGAGGATGCTGCTCCATCAAAATACAACTCCCAAATGGCCTCATCAGATTCCCTCAAACTCATGATTTGTTCGTTGGGTAAATCATCGTTCAGAGGGGAATTTGCCGGCAGCGGGTGTGCTGCCAAAAAATCGGCAACAGCCTGTCCCTTCACAGCGCGAAGGGGAGTGAAAGTAATCTCAAATTGCAATAATATCATAGACCAGCGGGCTAAACGTCCTGACAACGTCGGTCGGGTCATAAGATATTGCAAAGGATTGACTCTTGAAATTAAACTCACTGAGTGTGAAAGCATATAATGTCTCAGTTTTTGGGCTGCGAAGACTAAAGCAAGACAATGCTTTTCAATTGAAGGGTATCGAATTTCCGTAGGAAGAAGCCTTCGACTAAGATAATAGAGAGCATTCTCCTTGCCTTCGTCGTTGACTTGAGCTAGCAGAGCGCCTAAAGACTCATCTAAGGATGCAGTGTAGAGGATTAACGGCTTTCCCGGAATTGGAGCTGCCAAAACTGGTGGATTCGAAAGGTATTGCTTAATGTTATTGAAAGCATTTTGACACTTCTCGCCCTATACGAATTTAGTATCTTTTTTCGCAAGGACAGAGAAGGGCTGACACCTTCCGGAAAGGTTAGAAATAAACCTCCTTATATATGCCAATCTACCTTGTAGAGACCTTAACTGGGTAAGGCTCCTAGGAGATGGCATGTCTAAGATGGCTTCAATTTTAGCGGGGTCAATTTCTATTCCTCGGTGCCTTACCACGAATCCTAAAAATTTCCCTGAAGTAACGCCAAAGGCGCATTTCAGAGGATTCATTTTCAAATCGTAGCGGCGTAACCGTTCGAAAACAGTTCTCAAATCAAACAGGTGAGCCCCTTTGACTTTGCTCTTGACAACCAAATCATCAACTTAACATTCAACTTGGTTATGGATTAAGTCGTCAAAGATATGGGTCATGGCCCGCTGGTAGGTTGCCCCAGCATTCTTTAAGCCAAATGGCATCACCTTGTAACAAAAGATTCCAATAGGGGTTCTGAACGCTGTATTTCTCTCATCCTCTATGGCCATCTTGATTTGGTTATAACCCGATGAGCCATCCATGAATGAGAAAATAGCATGTGAAGAGGCAATGTCCACCATGAGCTCCGGTATCGGTAAAGGGAACTCATCTTTAGGACATGCCTTATTCAGATCCCTATAATCGACGCAAATCCGAATTTGACCGTTTTTATTTCGGACTGGGACGACGCTAGCTACCCAAGAGGGGTATTGTTCCTCTCGAATAAATCCAGCTTCGGCCAATTTCTTAACTTCAGAAACGACTTGTTGTTCAATTTCTAAGCGCATGCGTCGAGGAGCTTGTTTAACAGGAATGGCATCATGTCGAACTCCAAGTTTATGGACCGCTACCTCAGCGGGTAGACCTGGCATTTCGTCATATGTCCAGGCAAAGCAATCCCTAAACTCAGACAATAATTGAACTAAATCTTTGGTCTCACCCTCGCTCAGCAGAGCACTTATAAAGATCGGACGGGGGTCGTCATCGGTTCCCAGGTTAATTTCTTTTAATTCATCGACCGTCGATTTAATTTCTTCCTCAAATTCAGGGGGTGCATCCCGAACTTGAAGGTCATCGGGATCATCCAAAGTCTCCAAACAGAGCCCATCAAGAGGGCAGAAGGGATCCGTAGGGACATTTGGTGATTCAAGGTGGTAAGTTATCATTAGGCAATACTCATCATCGTCGAATGAACTAATTGTTCCAAAGCCAATACCACTTGTAGGATTATTTTTAATTTTTGTTTTCCAAATGTTTTCGTGGTATCTGGCTTGACCTTTAGTCCATCGGTATGGTACAGAACCTTTAAAGAAAGTATTCTTCACACAGACAGGGAAGTAGCCGAAAGGTAATTCCATTAATTCATTAAAATCTGCCTCCTCAAGGGTTACATCATCTTCATCCCTTGCGGAGGAGGAGCCAGGAAAGAATTTCTGGACTTTCTTTACTTCACCATTCAAGTTGGGGGCCACTTTAACTTCTAACCCAGCAATCCTGCCAGCTGACAGTGGGGTCAGAGAAAGGGCCTCAATCCTTCTACTGAGCTTTCGTACATTGTCAATTCAGGCTCGTCACTTTTCACCTTTGCAACATCTTCCTCAATGTCACTGTCATCGCCCAAAGTGAGATCGAATTTTGGAGAAGTATTTGTATTCTTATAACGGAGGGAGAAAGCAACACCTCGGTCCTTGGACTCAACATCGGAATCAGATTCCAAATCGATATGAACAGGTGTTGTTCTCCTCTCTGAGGGAATACGGCCTCGACCTCGTGCCCTTAAAGCCATCCTCCCACCTCTTTGAGGTAATGCATTTGGAGGCCTAAGGATAACGATGTCGGAGTCGTCTTCACTACTCAATTGTATCATTTCTTGCTCAATATATTTTCCTTTTTCTTTCATTTGATCGGAACTTTGTCCAACCAACTTCTCCTCGATTCTGATCTCTAGCTTAGAACGGGACGAGGACCCTTTAGGAACAAAGTATGTAGCATCTTCGTAGATCCCAATTTCTTGAATAGAAAATGGTTGCAAATCACCCTTAATCACATGTTCAATGCCATCTCGTTGGTATTTGATGCATTGGTGAAGGGTAGATGGGACCATTCTGTATTCATGAATCCAAGGTCTACCTAAAAGGGCATTAAAGGACGTGGCCGAATCAATTATATGAAACTTAGCTTCAGTTTTCAAGCCTGCTATTACTAAAAGTAAAGTGATTGAACCTAAGGCCCTCTCACCCTGTTCATTGAACCCACGAAGCACCAACCTGTCGGTTGAAAGCTTGCTAGTATCAACTCTGAGGTATGCGAGGGTCTTTATGTTCATTATATTGACCGATGCACCCGGATCAATGAGGACTCTTGATAACTTAAAGTTTCCCACATCTACAGTAATGTAGAGGGGACGATTATGGTCAGCAGTTCTCAAGAGCATATCTTCATCTGAAAAGGTAACTCCGGGAACCTCCTTGAAGTAAAGTGCCTTATCTTCTGAAGTTGCAGCCAACTGAGTCAAGCAAATCTCGGGGTCGAGAAGTGCTTTAATTAAAGACTCCCTCATTTCTTTGGAAAGAAGGAGGGCGTCGTAGATGCTTAATTTTGCTGGCAACTTTCTAAGATGGGCTAAAACATTGTAATCAACCTTAGGAATGACAGACTCAAAACCCGGAGGAATTAATGGAGAGTCTGACTGTTGAGGGGAATGCGGATTCAGATCTTCGAATGGAATTTGCTTGCCTTTCTCTTGAGGGGGAAGCCTAGGGGGTAAGACTTTACCGCCACGGAGTTGCACCTGCTCGATATCCTCGGGAGGGCAAATTAGGGCAGTGTCTACACACACCATAGGCGTCGGGTCATCATCTCCCGACAGCGAGTCAGAATCTGAAAGCTCTATCAAGATAGGATTTCCTTGAAAATTGATTTGAGGGAAATCACTTTCTGATAAGGCCTCCGACTCGACCTCTTCTTGAATAGCTGATTTGGGAGGATCAATTTCTTTAATGTTGAGAGTTTCTTCACAAGAATTTTCATTTAAAACAGGAGAGTCATCAATTTGCATTTTATTTTCATGGCCAATCATCAAGACAGAAGCAGAAGGATGTTTTTTATTCATCTTCTGACCCTTTGCCTTTGATGGGGCAAAGTAAAAGTCAGATAACAAAAGAGGGGAAAGGGTCTTAACACCCCCATCCGCCATCCTAATACATCTGTCATCTACACACTTCCTCTCTACAAAATCAACTTCTTTTTCTTTAAAACATTTGGCAGTAGTTCCTGTGACTACTGGAGAGGAAGGTGGCTCAACATCCTCCTGCGAAGCGTCCAGGTCAACCTCCCACACCGGGTCCTGGGCTATCGTAGTTAGCTGTTGAGAAAGACGAAAAGACTTGTTAATCGACTTTTTAAGTGCCCGGGACAAAGCGACGTCCCAACCATCTTCAACAAAACAAGGAAGGTTAAGAGAGTTACCTGAAATGGTCTTAATGGAAGCTTTTTCTGGATCAACCAAGTATTCCTTAGGAATTATGATGTTACCTTGGCTGTAGTTCCTCTCAAGCCAGTCTTTGAACACAACACAGTCTTCTAGAGGGTGACTAAGCATCCGGTGGTATGGACAGTACTTGGGATCATCTTTCTTACTTTCATCCTCAGGCCTCCTAGCCTCTGGCAACTGAAAATATGGTTTCTTTAATAGACTCCTGAAAATCTTCTTAACTGACTCCCTTTTAAATGGATATGGTTTTGCCAATCTCTCTCTAAAAGGTACAGGGTCTCTGGTGTACTGAGGAGTAACCTGGAAAGGCTATCTCTGAACTGGCTGTGGTGGCGGTGGTGGAGGAGCACTAGGCTGACTGACCATTGGCCTCTTTCCTTTGTCAACTGCTGACACTACTGCCTTTTTCTCAAATGTCTTAACCAATCTAGGACCCTTCTTATCTTCAGACTGCTCCCGTAGGAATGGCATCCTATGAGCCTCTTCCTGCAAATTGCTAGCCTTATTAAGAAGCTTCTCAAAAGTTTTAATAGTGAAACCCTTCAGGAGAAAAGCAACAGGGCCGTGGATGTTCTTAAGAAGTATTTCCACTGCATGTTGCTCTTGCAACTGGGGTTCACACTTCATCGAGAGGTTTCGCCACCTCAAGATGTACTTAACCAGAGACTCTCCCGGCTTTTGCTTTTCAACAACCAAATCGCCCACAGTGGTTCGTTGTTGTGCTCCAGAAAATCTTTTGAGGAAAAGGTTTTCTAAATCACAAAAAGTTCTTACTGAACCATTGGGCAGATCTGCGTACCACTCGAAAGCAATGCCGGATAGGCTACTTACAAATTGGCGAAAGAGTAGAGCATCAGACCCTCCCGCATTGCAACAACTTGCTCTGAAGTGGGCCAAATGCTGTCTCGGGTTTTCAACTCCAGTGAAAATCTTAAAAGTTGGTGGCACAAAGCCCTTTGGGTAGGGAACTGAATCATATTCTTCGGGGTATGGTCTACCCTTTGGAATAGATGCAGTTTCTTGCGAAAAGGCTAAGGCCTCCCTTACCTGGTCCTCGATCAGTTGCTTAATATCCTTCTGAGGCAAAGTTGGAGGAACAGGGAGAGCTGTAGGTGGGGCTGGAGATGCCTCTAATAGGCAAGGAGGGATCACTGGTGCTGACTCGGGAGGCTTGGGACTGGATTCTGTCTTCTTAACTCTTTCCACAATCTCTCGAGCCGTTTGTTGAATTCTGAGTGAGTCCTGCTCTGACTTGTCAAATCTTTCTTGCATCTCCTTAACTTGTAACATCATGTTTTTCAGCTGATTCTCCAGATTTTTTATATACTCCTCATCCTTGGTCCTCATAGACTCATCTGAATCGGACCCAACAACGTGTGAATCGTCGTCTTTGGTAGGCCTACGTTTGCTAGGTTCAGCCTCTTTGCTGGATCCTCTAGTTTCGACCATGGAGACGCTACCAACATGATCATCTGTGTCTCCTAGGAGGTCATCCAGGTCTGGATCAAAGGTTGCTACCTCTTCCTTCTTGTACAGAATGTTTCTTATTTCTTGTACTACCTCCTCAATTGGTCTGTCCCCAATAGACTCAGGATCGAGGGGTAAATACCCTTTATAAGCAGCTATGTCAAAGAGTTCTTCCTTCTCTAGAGTATAAATTATCTCAGTAAGCTTCGGATTAGGATCTAACTTTGGCTCTGTGGTTGGCTCTTCTTCTTCTAAATCGAGATCCAGGTCAATTCCCTCCTCCTCGACTGTCCCAAAATCGGTAGTCAGAAGAGTGGCGTTCTCTACAAGGAGAGGGGCACGTACCTCAGAAGGTGAAGCAGGAGCTTGTAGGGAAATAGCTCCTACATCAGGTAAGGTAACGTCCTCGGACTCCTATGTAGGAAGCCTAGGAATGACACATAGATCAGTGCAATCAGCAACTGGACCATCAACCGGAATTACTACTAAATCAGGAGTAGGACTTGCTGTAGTAACACCATCCACTGCAACAACGGAAGTGCTAGGTTGAATGTCCCTCAACTCAGTCAAAACTGGAGAAGGTGTTGTTGTAACCCGTTGGAGTTGGAGAATGAACTTAGGAGTTCTTCGAGGTGGTGGTAAGTTCTCCAACTTGGTCCTTTTAGGAACTGTTGACCTCATTTTTGTATGAGGTCACTAAGACCCTTCCAGAATCTAGATCTAATCCTAGACCCTAGGATCCACTCTAGACCTTAAGATCCTTTCCTAGAGCCAGACCTTAGGGCCTACTCTAGAGCTTAAGATTCTTCTCTAGATCCTAGATCATAGAACCCCTATAGGTCTTAGGACCATTCCAACCTCAAATCAATTCCTACCTTTGATTAATTCCAACCTCAAATCAATCCCTACCTTTCACCAACTCCAACTTTAAGTTAATCCCTACCCTTGATCAATTCAAATCTCAAACTTCATTCAATTCAAATCCAAATTAATTCAAGTTTTAAATATATCCAAACTTTGATCCAATCAATTTGACAATCCAAATTTCAACTTAGACTTTGATCCAAACTTCAATCTAGCTTTGACTCTATCCATTCATTAACAACCACCACATGATTGTAAATGATTTGGATACTTTAATATTAATCATTCAAACTTGAAATCCATTCCAAATCCAAAAATCTAGACTCAAATCCAAAGTCTTAAGGCCCTGTCCTAAAGACCTTTTTCAAGGATTTTCGAATACTTCAAAACCCAGTAAAATGACCTCTGATTCAGAGTCTATCACTTGCAAAGTGATAAGACATGTCTCTGGAGGTTACCCTTCAAATTTGATCTCATTTGGATGACTCTTACCCTTTAAACTTAATCTAACTCCAAATGTTGCAAAACCTTTGAATATTTACAATCCATGCCACTAGGCCTTTCACCTAGTGGAATTTGACTTTGAATCCCCCTCCAAATCTTTTGATCCCTCCTAATACCTTGATATTGACTTGTTAAGAAATGATCTACATCTTTTTAGATTTAATTTGACCCAGAATTGACTTGAGACCAAAATGACCAAAATGCCCTTAAATGGGGATTTTTGGACTTTTGGCCTAAACTCAACTTGATTTGACTTATGAACCTTTGATATCTTCTTCAAATGTCATTCCAATAGATCCTAAATAACTTTAGGAACACATTGAACCCAAACTTACTCTTTGGTTTGACCAAGTTGACCAAGTCAACCATGGTTGACTAAATCAACCCTTTAACCCAACACTTGTAAATTTTAACCATTCTAGTGATTTTGAATCAATTCAACCCATCAAAATTGATCAATTATACACCCTTGACTTTAAATTCCTTGGCATGATGTCTTGTAGCACTCTTGACCTCCTCATGCACATCCTAGTCACCATTGACTAGTCAACAAGTCAATGGGTCAAAAACAACCCTTGAAATGAGACCATAGCTTGGCCACCTCATCATCCCATAAAGCAAACCCTTTCTCCAAGCCAAAATCTCCTTTTTGACTGATGGGAATAAGCTTTTTTCCTCCCTAATTGATCATTAAACAAGCTCTATTAACTAAGCCAAGCATTGGTTCATCCAAATGAGGAAAAAGGTGTGGTCCCTCTTCACATGGACCAAGAGATGTCACTCTCAACCACCAACCCTATTCCATAGCTTTGGGCAGCATAGGGGACACTTGGAAATCATTCAAAACCACTCCAAATCAAATCTCAACCATCCAATCCAAAAGCCAAAGTTAAAGTGGGGAAAAACTTGACCTAAAGGGGGCATCTTCATCATTCCCTTTGATATGATCAAAAGCTCCAAACTCCAGCAGCCCCCAACCTTCTAAGAGCTCCTCCTACACACTCCAGCACATTTCAAGTCCTTCCCAAGCTTTTCCCAACCATTTCCAAGCCTCAAATCACTATTTTAGTGAGGAGAGAGCATTCTAGAGAGAGAAAGAGGACTTTCACATATAACTTTCGATCCAACGAGATCCAGCTCTTGGTGTCTTTATCAAAGTTGTAGAGGATCACTGCAGCTTTCCAACAAGCCCAAGATCGCAAAAATCCGACGGTCGGATTGTAAGTTATACTCATTTTAAGTTTAAATTTTAATTTGAAACTGTAGCAATTTTACAATGAATGGAGCCTCCAAACTTCAGGCATTGTAAGATCATATTGCCCTCTAGCTACAGTTCAAATTTCGTGCAATTCCGTCGAGTATTTTGAAAGATATAGGCATTTGAAATTTTTTAACTCTGGTTCAACCAGAGCCGTCCGATCGAGCCGTAACGCGATCGGACGGCCCAGAATTGGCCACGTCGCCCCAAACCGCGCGGCCCTCCTCTGGGTGAAACACGGGTCCATCCGGGATCTGACACGTGGCATCATGCCACGCCGCCACGTCATCGCCAGCTGATTTGACCCAAATCTGAATAAAAAATACTTTAAATGCTTCAAATCTTTCAAAATTCACAGAAAATCGAGTTTTCCACCAAATTAGGCGTACTTGGACTCGTTGGAAAGATAATCGAATGTAGTATTTATTAAAATTAAAATTATATTGTTTTGATTTCTGTATTGTGAGATATTTGAGTTTATGTGAATTTCATGTATCGCAATTTTCTCATAATCCAGTGATCAAATGAATCCCAAATTTTGGTGGATAATTATTGAGTATCTTAGACATGTTTCATAATTTTTCTAGGTTCAGATGCTCAATAGATTTCTGTGATATGAATTTTTAAGGTAAAGGGTCTATTTTGAACCCTAAACTTTGAAAATTCATAACTCCTTAGGGTTTTAATATTTTGCTGTGATATTTCTGTGGTATGATTGTATGTATGTCAGGGTTAGACACACCAAGTTGCATGCCTATTTAAATAGTAGAGACACCTAGGAAAAATAATTAAGGAAATGTCTAGAAAACTTAGAAATTTCATAGGGGATTGTACACAAATCCATTAGGGGTGAAACCTGAACATAGTAAACTTAGTGACATCATATACCTTAGGTTTAAATTTGAGTCAATTTGGAGGTCATTATGTTAGAAAATTAAGCATGTCAAATTTCAGCCCCTTTAAGGACTTAGAAAATTCAATAAATCATCATAAATTTATATTAATTCCAAAAAATACCCATAAGACCTCTAATCAACCATATTTCAACTCTTAATCATTGAAAATTGAAATTACTTTAATTTGATGTTAAAATCCATTTTAATTTAATTTTAATCAAAATCAATGTTTAATCCATTTTAATTAATTAAAAATTATTAAAAATCCCAAAAAATCTTTAAACACTTGCTGATCTCTTCTTAGATCATTTCGAATCTTTGGAGTTGATTTCAAGAAGTTTAAGACTCATTTGGGTTCAAATCATTAAAAGGGCCCTTAATTGAAATAATTTAATAATTCCAATAAATACCCAAACTTCCGAAATTCATAAATAATTGTAGAAAATTCTAAATCAATCAAACTCAGTGGCTAATGACTCTAATTAAAATCTAGTATTTTCCTAAAAATCCAAACCCTCAAAATCTGGTCAAAGTCAAAAAGTCAACATTTTGGTCAACTCTAGGTCAAAACCGGGTCAAAACTTCTAAAAATCATAACTTTTGATAGAAAACTCCAAATTGAATGTGCCACATGTCTAACAACTCATAATTAGGCCTAATATTTTGATAAAATACAAACATTCTAGAATTTGAGCTTAATAAAAAAAAATTCAACTTTTGACCCTTTAATTAAATTATTAAAATATTCTAAAAATTCATAAAGCTCAAACCATTCTAAAACTCAGAAAATATTGGTTTAATGCTTAAAACATTTAACAAATCCTTTAAAACACAACAACCACCCTAAAGTTGAAGTTTATTGGCTGGACTACTCCGGGCTGCGGGGCTAAGTGTCCTAAGGAGGCTGGTTCCTCGAGCCTGGTGGCACAACGCCACGAATGAATTCTAAAGGGTGTCAAACCTTAAAATGGATTAATTTTTAATTATTTAACATTTTAAAAATCTCTAATTTAATTACATTAATTTGGTTTATCGGCTGGACTACTCCGGGCTGCGGGGCTAAGTGTCCTAAGGAGGCTGGTTCCTCGAGCCTGGTGGCACAACGCCACGAATCAATTAATGACAAACTTAAATTAATCAAGCTTTTAAAATCAGTAACTCACTCATTTTAATATTAATCCACTCTTTTAATTCCAACCAATTTAAATAACTTAATCAAACCCGATTGCTACTGGGTAACCCAGGCCTACGAGGCTATTAGCTTAGCCCCAAGGAAGGTGAAATAAACTTCACGGCCTCGGTGTGAAACAAAGGTAGTAATCAATTAACTTTTAAAATATGTCCAATTAAAATTCTTAATTCATTAATACTTAAATTTTAATCTAAATCCCCCTATTAAGCCTTAACAAATTCAAACTTTTAGATAACTTTAATTAATTACCCAACTTAGGATATACCCCTGCCACACGACCTTTCTCACACACTTTAGATGATGTGCTAGGACAACCAACTCTAGATCTAGGTTAGGCCGGTGTTTACTTTACTGCTGTGTGCCGGACTTTTCGTAGTTTTCACTGCATGTTGTGGATGAAATTGCTTTGTTGTGTCTGCTTACTTTTTCTGCACTCTGTGGATGGATTGATGTGTTTGGCGACTAGATTACCCTTAGGTTAGGTACGATCTGGATGTTGACACAGTTTTCTGCAGATGGCCACGCTCATGCAGGGCAATAAAAAAGGGGGCAAATCAAAAAATGCATAAATATTATAAACTCTTTGCACAGGTGCTTCAGCTGCTAAAGCCCCCAAATCATAAAAAGAGCGTGGCCAGTGTGTTTACTTTTTTTGCTCATATACAACTGCTTGGGAATAACTGCTTTATATATATTAATTGCTTAGGATAACCCTGCAGGTGAGTCTAGATTTTTATTTTGATATCAATGTAATTTGTGTAAGTGTCAAATGTTGTGAAAGTCTATTTTGAGTTGGGATACACAGATCCAAATCTTGGAGTCCAAAGAGGAAAGGATACCCCTTTGGGGAACACTCCTTTTCCATTTGGAAATCCAAATTTGGATCATACCTCTTCCTTACCCAAAGAGGAAAGAGTGGCCTTCCCCTTAAGGGAAGTGCCCTCTTGTCCATTTGGGTAATCCACTACGAAGATTCCAAGAAGATTGAAGAAAAGGAGTCCAAAGAAGAATGAAATTGAAGATCTGAAGATTTGAAGATTGAGAGTATCCCACTCAAAATAACTTGCGTCATTACTAGGTTTAGAATCCGGGTTGTTGTCAGTGGTGCCCGGCCACTTTACTTTCTGCAAAATTCTGGTTTGTAATAAGCAAGGCAATTCTGCCTATGGACATTTACTTATTAATTAATTTATATTTGATGTGATGATTTGATTGCCTCTAGGATTACTTGTTTTTACTAGTTTTTTGGCGATTGTATGCCGCTTTTGTTTTAGCCTGGAAACATGAGGCTCGTGAGGGTGTGAAACTTTTCTACTCATAATTTTAAAAGTCTAAAATTTTAGTGAGTCTAAACAACATAGAAAGATAACGAATCTAGGGAATTAGCCGGGGATCGACCCCGGGGTCGCATGCATATTTCTGCATTACTCTTTCCTTGCTTTAGACCCTTCCCCGCTTGCGGGTAGAGTCCGGATAGTCTGACCTATGAGGACGAGGTGCCGGACCTGGGGAAGTCCAGTCTTCTAAAAAATTATTTTATAAGCCTGTTTTTTAAAATTTTCAAGCATATTTGATTTGAGGTTGTTAACCAGCATGCATTGCATTAGATACAAATTAAAGAGTCAAAATTTTAAATTCATAGTCCTTAGCATTTTAGCACCCGACATAAGTCAAAGGGGCCAATTAGGAGAGTCTCTAGATGTCGGCCCCAACTCTCCAAAACTTTAATTACAACGTCCCTACCATTCTTTCATAAAAAGACCGGATTCATGTATTTTAAATCGATTAGGTGGTTAGCTGACTCCCCAATCCAGGCCGGGGTAAGTCCAGACCTTGCACTGCATTAGTTAGGATCGGACGACTGTGGTCCAGTGTCCAAAATAGATTTAGGATCCGGGGCAGATCTTTGATTATAAGACCCCAAATTTCGGGAATATAGTCCCAAATTTCTAATAAAATACTTAACTCTAATTAAAGCTTCATTTCAATCCTAAAACATAAAGCCCAACACTTAGATTAAGTTGGGACACTTCCGGATGGTTCTGGAATCTCAAAGTGTCCCCTACCCCTCATCCTTTGACTCCGTTAATAACTGCTCAATTTTGATCCATTCCCTTTTGATTTTCCAATAATTCTATTCATACTTTGATATCACTCCTAGAAATTCTAACAAAATTTTGCCATTATTTTAATCGAGAGTTTTCGTAGGAGACCTCGTTTTCTTACGATGTAATTAACTACGAGGGCTTGCGCTCGTAGGAGATTTAGAACCACACACGCACCTGATTTTAAAAATTGATTTTTCAAAACTCAATTGGATTTCTTTGGGAAAATTTAAAATATTAGTGATCATTATTATCATATTCAAAGAATTATCATCGAATGATATTTTCTCCCTTCGGGGAGATACATCTTTCTTTGATAAGGCTTTGGATGTGAACCTAACGATCACACTTCTTGAATATTGTAGCTGGATATTCAGTTGAACCTCATTTTGACCCTTCGGGGCCATATGAAGTTCTCTTTAGCATCCGGTCATAATATTCAAGATGAATTTCATAATTCTAAATCTGAACGCCGTTATGAAATTTTATGTTCGTCCTTCGGGGTGATATAATTTTTCTAACGGGATGATTCGATTTTAGAATTAGAATTAAATCTCAATTTTAAAGCTCCCAAACAAAACTAATCTTTTCGAAACATGTTTTCAAAATTCCACCAACAAAAAAATGGCACGCCCGGTGGGACTAAATCTCTCTCTCCATCTTTAATAACGGCATAAATTTTATTGCATCGGTAGTTTTGACTACCCTTCTTCCGTTGGTACCTCTACCCATTTCTTCCTTGGGTGAGTGTGGCCAACATCAAAAAGACATGTCAAACAGAGAGGTGAGCAAGGAAACCTTTATCCAAGTCGGGCTTTGACATTTTGCCTCCAAGTTAATTGGTAGAGCAAAAGGGTCAAGTCAAATTCTTTAAGATCTTCATAAATGTTGCAAGCTTGCATATCTGATTAAATCTCGAGTATGCTAAGTTTCACATTCTACGGAAGACCCTTCAGTCTCCAAATCAAAATTCAACTCTCCCTCTAACAACTCCAGGCTTTGACATTTTTGCCCCTAAGTTAATTGGTGGAGCGAAAGGGTCAAGCCATACCTTAAGATCTTCATGTCAATTTTGTAAACCTGCATATTCAAATGAAATTCAATATGTTGAGTTTCATAATTTGAAGAAGATATGTTATTTTCAATCCTAAAATTCAAATCTTCTCAATCAAATGTAGGCTTTGACATCTCACCCCAAGTCGATTAGTGGAATGAAAGAGTCAAGCCCAATCCTAGGGATTCTTCATATCAATTTCGTAGACTTGCATGTTCAAAAAACAAAAATCTCACATGTTGAGTTTCGAAATTTGAAGAAGATCCATTTTAACTTCAACATCAAGTTCAAATTTTCTCAACCAAATCTAACCATTGACATTTCATTCCTAGTTAGTTGGTGGAATGAGAGAGTCAAGCACAACTCTTAAAATTTTCTTATCAATTTTGTGAACCTTGACGCTGAGTGAAAACTCAATATTTTGAGTTCCAAAATTTGAAGAAAAATCAATTGATTTCAAGATTCCAATTCCATTTCAAAATCAATTGATTTAAATCACCTTTCCTTAATTCAAGAAAATCGAATGTACTCAAAAGGCTAAAAAGATTACTGAATCAGAAGCCTTAAGAGTAAGTCAAATTTGAGGCTAATGGAGGGTTCATTGCTCCTCTCACATACCCCCCTCTTTGGTGGAAGCCACTCCCACCCTCTTCCTCATACTCAAGGAAGGGAGGTTGTGAGAATGATAGCGTGATATCCACTTTGCTCTTTTGACTATTGCACATAAAAGATCTACCAAATCTAAATTGAGCAATCAACAATAATAGACTATAGGCCCCCAATTGAGGGTTATGACCCATCCACTATACTGGATGATGTTAGGTCACGTTACTATATGTGCCCTACTATATCATCTATAGAGGAGGAGGTGCAGAAACCGCTCGGGGTGCCACTCTCATAATTGCTAGATCACTAGTAATTAAGGAGGGGAATAATGATGGATCTGAGATCTTGTCAGATAGTGACACCATTTGAATTTAACTTCTAAAAGGGGTCCTATCGCGATAGATCCTTAGAGTGAGATGATGCAGCACTAGTTAGGGGTAGTGCAGACCCCACAATAATCTCTTTCTTTTAAGAGATTGTGGAAATATAATTTACATTGATTGGGTCTTGCCACCTGGACTTGCTACTTTCAAGGAAATCTTATTATTTCTCAAGTGTACCGGATCATAATTTTTAGGATAGTTGATCCATCTTTTTAATGAAAATTGACCTCTATTTTAAGTCAAAAATAGGAGAGAGTTATAGTTGACCCCACTTGATCCTTAAAGGCCCCTCCCTCCCGCCGCTTCTGCGGGTTAATTTGATTTTTGAATTGAAATTTGTATCAAACTTAAGTTGGTTTTTGAAATGAAAATCTTCTCAGTCTTCTCACGGTTTTCTATCTTATAGGCTTCTCTTGCACGTTCTAAATCTATTCAATGATTTTCTAAGTCAAGTTAATATTTTCTTATCAAAAGATTGGGTCCAATTTGGGGATTATTCTTCCTTGGATAAGAGAATGAATTTCCTTTTCTTATACTTGCGATATAATCCTGGATTAAAAAAAAAAGAGCAATCATGTTAAGGTTTTAAAGAAAGTGAAGCCTCTTGTTAAAAAAAAATTCAAAGGATGCACAAAGTGCATTAAAAAAAAAAGTTCAAAAAAAAAGCGCAAAATGCGCCAAAGAAATAAAAAGATGTGCAAAGCATGTCACAAAAAAAAATAAAGTGAAAGAGGCTTCCTTCCTTTTTAAATCCTTAAATCGCAAAGAGCCCGATCATATTTAATAGCTTGACTTTGAAAAAATCTCGAATCTAGATTTATTTTCATGCGTGGACAGTTTATTAGATAGAAAATTTTATGCAAGAGAATTGAAAAGATTAAATTTCTCTATCCAACTTACGCCTTTTTGAAATTGATTTTAATTCAAATTTTCTACAAGGGAGAACCTAGTTCAGTTTCTATGAAACTTGATCCGAGTCAACAAAATTCAAATCCAATTGGCTTTTTTCGGGTCGATTGGGGTCACTCTACTTCTCACTATACTTTTGAATTTGTTCCCACTTGTCGTTCTGACAGGGTCCAAATGATTAAGAGGAAATTTTCAATAGAAAGAATGAATCTTCTATTCTGGATAAAAATTTAAATCTCATTCTTGAGAGATATATGTGAGTCCTTAAATATATGCATCATTTCTTTTAAGATCCACTATGTGAAATAACACTCTATGCTGGGTCCAAGGTTGTTCTCAAATAGAGGTGTGTTTTACATCGCTCAAAATTGATTTTCAAAATTGAGTCACAACTAAGTAGAGTGCCTGACTCCAATTGGAGGATCTCGAAGGCCTTGAAGAAAGTCATTTTGAACTCAATAAAAATTTGAAATGACATAAGTCATGTATGATTTAAGCTTGTGATAAATTGTGTTACCTTAGGACTTTCCAAGTAGAAGATTTGGCTATAGTCCTTTGGAGACCAATTTTAGTCCACCATAAGATTAATGGAAGCTTTGAATCAACATTGACTGGATCGACCACCTTAGAGATAATCTATAAGGGAGGTTCATGGCAATCGATTAATTTTGAAGATACCACCAGATGTTTCCTTTCATTTGGGCGGTTCTTTAAGAAGTGTCATGCCTAATGAGAATCAAATTAAATATCAAATTCACCCCTTCAAATTCAAAGAAATCAAATCAAATTCAAAATCATCAATCATTATTTCCAATTCTCTTTTCCTTAAGGTTAGGTCTCTCCTTTCCTTAGGATTAGACCCGCTAGTGGTGGAGTACGCCCTCTATGGCACCATCCTGGCTTTTACCTGTGGATCAGTGGTGGAGTACGCCCTTCGTGGCACCATCCTGATTCTCACCTGCTAGTGGTGGAGTACGCCCTCCGTGGCACCACCCTGGCATTTGACTTGGGGATTAGTGGTGGAGTACGCCCTTCGTGGCACCATCCTAATTCATACTCGCTAGTGGTGGAGTACGCCCTTTATGGCACCATCCTAGTTTGCCAGCTTCGGTCCTCTGTGTGGAGCAAGTTTCCTCCCCACATGACCATTCGCTAGTGGTGGAGTACGCCCTTCGTGGCACCACCCTAGTTTGCCAGTTAATTTTGCCTATTAGGAGTAAGTCTTCTATCAGCATCCTATAGGCCTAAGGTTGGGTGATGCCCTTCCTTAGACCCAAGGCTAGGTATTCCCTACCTTGGTTTCCAGTTGATCTGTCTACTAGGAGTAAGTCTTCTATCAGCATCCTGTAGACCTAAGGTTGGGTGATGCCCTTCCTTAGACCCAAAGCTAGGTATTCCCTACTTTGGTTTCCAGTTAATTTTGCCTATTAGGAGTAAGTCTTCTATCAGCATCCTATAGGCCTAAGGTTGGGTGATGCCTTTCCTTAGACCCAAGGCTAGGTATTCCCTACCTTGGTTTCCAGTTGATCTGTCTACTAGGAGTAAGTCTTCTATCAGCATCCTGTAGACCTAAGGTTGGGTGATGCCCTTCCTTAGACCCAAAGCTAGGTATTCCCTACTTTGGTTTCCAGTTAATTTTGCCTATTAGGAGTAAGTCTTCTATCAGCATCCTATAGGCCTAAGGTTGGGTGATGCCCTTCCTTAGACCCAAGGCTAGGTATTCCCTACCTTGGTTTCCAGTTGATCTGTCTACTAGGAGTAAGTCTTCTATCAGCATCCTGTAGACCTAAGGTTGGGTGATGCCCTTCCTTAGACCCAAAGCTAGGTATTCCCTACTTTGGTTTCCAGTTAATCTGCCTATTTGGAGTAAGTCTTCTATCAGCATCCTGTAGGCCTAAGGTTGGGTGATGCCCTTCCTTAGACCCAAGGCTAGGTATTCCCTACCTTGGTTTCCAGTTGATCTGTCTACTAGGAGTAAGTCTTCTATCAGCATCCTGTAGACCTAAGGTTGGGTGATGCCCTTCCTTAGACCCAAAGCTAGGTATTCCCTACTTTGGTTTCCAGTTAATCTGCCTATTTGGAGTAAGTCTTCTATCAGCATCCTGTAGGCCTAAGGTTGGGTGATGCCCTTCCTTAGACCCAAGGCTAGGTATTCCCTACCTTGGTTTCCAGTTGATCTGTCTACTAGGAGTAAGTCTTCTATCAGCATCCTGTAGACCTAAGGTTGGGTGATGCCCTTCCTTAGACCCAAAGCTAGGTATTCCCTACTTTGGTTTCCAGTTAATTTTGCCTATTAGGAGTAAGTCTTCTATCAGCATCCTATAGGCCTAAGGTTGGGTGATGCCCTTCCTTAGACCCAATGCTAGGTATTCCCTATCTTGGTTTCCAGTTGATCTGTCTACTAGGAGTAAGTCTTCTATCAGCATCCTGTAGACCTAAGGTTGGGTGATGCCCTTCCTTAGACCCAAAGCTAGGTATTCCCTACTTTGGTTTCCAGTTAATTTTGCCTATTAGGAGTAAGTCTTCTATCAGCATCCTATAGGCCTAAGGTTGGGTGATGCCCTTCCTTAGACCCAAGGTTAGGTATTCCCTACCTTGGTTTTCAGTTGATCCGTCTACTAGGAGTAAGTCTTCTATCAGCATCCTGTAGACCTAAGGTTGGGTGATGCCCTTCCTTAGACCCAAAGCTAGGTATTCCCTACTTTGGTTTCCAGTTAATCTGCCTATTTGGAGTAAGTCTTCTATCAGCATCCTGTAGACTTAAGGTTGGGTGATGCCCTTCCTTAGACCCAAAGCTAGGTATTCCCTATTTTGGTTTCCAGTTAATCTGCTTATTTGGAGTAAGTCTTCTATCAGCATCCTATAGGCCTAAGGTTGGGTGATGCCCTTCCTTAGACCCAAGGCTAGGTATTCCCTACCTTGGTTTCTCCAGTTCTCCTGTCTAGTAGGTGTAAGCCTTTTAATAGCATCCTATAGGCCTAAGGTTGGGAGATGCCCTCCCTTACACTCTTAAGATTCCACTTCTATTCGGTCAACGCCAATGTGTGCAGCAGAAGTTCCTTCTACCACACACATTGGGGGTCCATTTGTTGACCTCATTTTTGTATGAGGTCACTAAGACCCTTCCAGAATCTAGATCTAATCCTAGACCCTAGGATCCACTCTAGACCTTAAGATCCTTTCCTAGAGCCAGACCTTAGGGCCTACTCTAGAGCTTAAGATTCTTCTCTAGATCCTAGATCATAGAACCCCTATAGGTCTTAGGACCATTCCAACCTCAAATCAATTCCTACCTTTGATTAATTCCAACCTCAAATCAATCCCTACCTTTCACCAACTCCAACTTTAAGTTAATCCCTACCCTTGATCAATTCAAATCTCAAACTTCATTCAATTCAAATCCAAATTAATTCAAGTTTTAAATATATCCAAACTTTGATCCAATCAATTTGACAATCCAAATTTCAACTTAGACTTTGATCCAAACTTCAATCTAGCTTTGACTCTATCCATTCATTAACAACCACCACATGATTGTAAATGATTTGGATACTTTAATATTAATCATTCAAACTTGAAATCCATTCCAAATCCAAAAATCTAGACTCAAATCCAAAGTCTTAAGGCCCTGTCCTAAAGACCTTTTTCAAGGATTTTTCGAATACTTCAAAACCCAGTAAAATGACCTCTGATTCAGAGTCTATCACTTGCAAAGTGATAAGACATGTCTCTGGAGGTTACCCTTCAAATTTGATCTCATTTGGATGACTCTTACCCTTTAAACTTAATCTAACTCCAAATGTTGCAAAACCTTTGAATATTTACAATCCATGCCACTAGGCCTTTCACCTAGTGGAATTTGACTTTGAATCCCCCTCCAAATCTTTTGATCCCTCCTAATACCTTGATATTGACTTGTTAAGAAATGATCTACATCTTTTTAGATTTAATTTGACCCAGAATTGACTTGAGACCAAAATGACCAAAATGCCCTTAAATGGGGATTTTTGGACTTTTGGCCTAAACTCAACTTGATTTGACTTATGAACCTTTGATATCTTCTTCAAATGTCATTCCAATAGATCCTAAATAACTTTAGGAACACATTGAACCCAAACTTACTCTTTGGTTTGACCAAGTTGACCAAGTCAACCATGGTTGACTAAATCAACCCTTTAACCCAACACTTGTAAATTTTAACCATTCTAGTGATTTTGAATCAATTCAACCCATCAAAATTGATCAATTATACACCCTTGACTTTAAATTCCTTGGCATGATGTCTTGTAGCACTCTTGACCTCCTCATGCACATCCTAGTCACCATTGACTAGTCAACAAGTCAATGGGTCAAAAACAACCCTTGAAATGAGACCATAGCTTGGCCACCTCATCATCCCATAAAGCAAACCCTTTCTCCAAGCCAAAATCTCCTTTTTGACTGATGGGAATAAGCTTTTTTCCTCCCTAATTGATCATTAAACAAGCTCTATTAACTAAGCCAAGCATTGGTTCATCCAAATGAGGAAAAAGGTGTGGTCCCTCTTCACATGGACCAAGAGATGTCACTCTCAACCACCAACCCTATTCCATAGCTTTGGGCAGCATAGGGGACACTTGGAAATCATTCAAAACCACTCCAAATCAAATCTCAACCATCCAATCCAAAAGCCAAAGTTAAAGTGGGGAAAAACTTGACCTAAAGGGGGCATCTTCATCATTCCCTTTGATATGATCAAAAGCTCCAAACTCCAGCAGCCCCCAACCTTCTAAGAGCTCCTCCTACACACTCCAGCACATTTCAAGTCCTTCCCAAGCTTTTCCCAACCATTTCCAAGCCTCAAATCACTATTTTAGTGAGGAGAGAGCATTCTAGAGAGAGAAAGAGGACTTTCACATATAACTTTCGATCCAACGAGATCCAGCTCTTGGTGTCTTTATCAAAGTTGTAGAGGATCACTGCAGCTTTCCAACAAGCCCAAGATCGCAAAAATCCGACGGTCGGATTGTAAGTTATACTCATTTTAAGTTTAAATTTTAATTTGAAACTGTAGCAATTTTACAATGAATGGAGCCTCCAAACTTCAGGCATTGTAAGATCATATTGCCCTCTAGCTACAGTTCAAATTTCGTGCAATTCCGTCGAGTATTTTGAAAGATATAGGCATTTGAAATTTTTTAACTCTGGTTCAACCAGAGCCGTCCGATCGAGCCGTAACGCGATCGGACGGCCCAGAATTGGCCACGTCGCCCCAAACCGCGCGGCCCTCCTCTGGGTGAAACACGGGTCCATCCGGGATCTGACACGTGGCATCATGCCACGCCGCCACGTCATCGCCAGCTGATTTGACCCAAATCTGAATAAAAAATACTTTAAATGCTTCAAATCTTTCAAAATTCACAGAAAATCGAGTTTTCCACCAAATTAGGCGTACTTGGACTCGTTGGAAAGATAATCGAATGTAGTATTTATTAAAATTAAAATTATATTGTTTTGATTTCTGTATTGTGAGATATTTGAGTTTATGTGAATTTCATGTATCGCAATTTTCTCATAATCCAGTGATCAAATGAATCCCAAATTTTGGTGGATAATTATTGAGTATCTTAGACATGTTTCATAATTTTTCTAGGTTCAGATGCTCAATAGATTTCTGTGATATGAATTTTTAAGGTAAAGGGTCTATTTTGAACCCTAAACTTTGAAAATTCATAACTCCTTAGGGTTTTAATATTTTGCTGTGATATTTCTGTGGTATGATTGTATGTATGTCAGGGTTAGACACACCAAGTTGCATGCCTATTTAAATAGTAGAGACACCTAGGAAAAATAATTAAGGAAATGTCTAGAAAACTTAGAAATTTCATAGGGGATTGTACACAAATCCATTAGGGGTGAAACCTGAACATAGTAAACTTAGTGACATCATATACCTTAGGTTTAAATTTGAGTCAATTTGGAGGTCATTATGTTAGAAAATTAAGCATGTCAAATTTCAGCCCCTTTAAGGACTTAGAAAATTCAATAAATCATCATAAATTTATATTAATTCCAAAAAATACCCATAAGACCTCTAATCAACCATATTTCAACTCTTAATCATTGAAAATTGAAATTACTTTAATTTGATGTTAAAATCCATTTTAATTTAATTTTAATCAAAATCAATGTTTAATCCATTTTAATTAATTAAAAATTATTAAAAATCCCAAAAAATCTTTAAACACTTGCTGATCTCTTCTTAGATCATTTCGAATCTTTGGAGTTGATTTCAAGAAGTTTAAGACTCATTTGGGTTCAAATCATTAAAAGGGCCCTTAATTGAAATAATTTAATAATTCCAATAAATACCCAAACTTCCGAAATTCATAAATAATTGTAGAAAATTCTAAATCAATCAAACTCAGTGGCTAATGACTCTAATTAAAATCTAGTATTTTCCTAAAAATCCAAACCCTCAAAATCTGGTCAAAGTCAAAAAGTCAACATTTTGGTCAACTCTAGGTCAAAACCGGGTCAAAACTTCTAAAAATCATAACTTTTGATAGAAAACTCCAAATTGAATGTGCCACATGTCTAACAACTCATAATTAGGCCTAATATTTTGATAAAATACAAACATTCTAGAATTTGAGCTTAATAAAAAAAAATTCAACTTTTGACCCTTTAATTAAATTATTAAAATATTCTAAAAATTCATAAAGCTCAAACCATTCTAAAACTCAGAAAATATTGGTTTAATGCTTAAAACATTTAACAAATCCTTTAAAACACAACAACCACCCTAAAGTTGAAGTTTATTGGCTGGACTACTCCGGGCTGCGGGGCTAAGTGTCCTAAGGAGGCTGGTTCCTCGAGCCTGGTGGCACAACGCCACGAATGAATTCTAAAGGGTGTCAAACCTTAAAATGGATTAATTTTTAATTATTTAACATTTTAAAAATCTCTAATTTAATTACATTAATTTGGTTTATCGGCTGGACTACTCCGGGCTGCGGGGCTAAGTGTCCTAAGGAGGCTGGTTCCTCGAGCCTGGTGGCACAACGCCACGAATCAATTAATGACAAACTTAAATTAATCAAGCTTTTAAAATCAGTAACTCACTCATTTTAATATTAATCCACTCTTTTAATTCCAACCAATTTAAATAACTTAATCAAACCCGATTGCTACTGGGTAACCCAGGCCTACGAGGCTATTAGCTTAGCCCCAAGGAAGGTGAAATAAACTTCACGGCCTCGGTGTGAAACAAAGGTAGTAATCAATTAACTTTTAAAATATGTCCAATTAAAATTCTTAATTCATTAATACTTAAATTTTAATCTAAATCCCCCTATTAAGCCTTAACAAATTCAAACTTTTAGATAACTTTAATTAATTACCCAACTTAGGATATACCCCTGCCACACGACCTTTCTCACACACTTTAGATGATGTGCTAGGACAACCAACTCTAGATCTAGGTTAGGCCGGTGTTTACTTTACTGCTGTGTGCCGGACTTTTCGTAGTTTTCACTGCATGTTGTGGATGAAATTGCTTTGTTGTGTCTGCTTACTTTTTCTGCACTCTGTGGATGGATTGATGTGTTTGGCGACTAGATTACCCTTAGGTTAGGTACGATCTGGATGTTGACACAGTTTTCTGCAGATGGCCACGCTCATGCAGGGCAATAAAAAAGGGGGCAAATCAAAAAATGCATAAATATTATAAACTCTTTGCACAGGTGCTTCAGCTGCTAAAGCCCCCAAATCATAAAAAGAGCGTGGCCAGTGTGTTTACTTTTTTTGCTCATATACAACTGCTTGGGAATAACTGCTTTATATATATTAATTGCTTAGGATAACCCTGCAGGTGAGTCTAGATTTTTATTTTGATATCAATGTAATTTGTGTAAGTGTCAAATGTTGTGAAAGTCTATTTTGAGTTGGGATACACAGATCCAAATCTTGGAGTCCAAAGAGGAAAGGATACCCCTTTGGGGAACACTCCTTTTCCATTTGGAAATCCAAATTTGGATCATACCTCTTCCTTACCCAAAGAGGAAAGAGTGGCCTTCCCTTAAGGGAAGTGCCCTCTTGTCCATTTGGGTAATCCACTACGAAGATTCCAAGAAGATTGAAGAAAAGGAGTCCAAAGAAGAATGAAATTGAAGATCTGAAGATTTGAAGATTGAGAGTATCCCACTCAAAATAACTTGCGTCATTACTAGGTTTAGAATCCGGGTTGTTGTCAGTGGTGCCCGGCCACTTTACTTTCTGCAAAATTCTGGTTTGTAATAAGCAAGGCAATTCTGCCTATGGACATTTACTTATTAATTAATTTATATTTGATGTGATGATTTGATTGCCTCTAGGATTACTTGTTTTTACTAGTTTTTTGGCGATTGTATGCCGCTTTTGTTTTAGCCTGGAAACATGAGGCTCGTGAGGGTGTGAAACTTTTCTACTCATAATTTTAAAAGTCTAAAATTTTAGTGAGTCTAAACAACATAGAAAGATAACGAATCTAGGGAATTAGCCGGGGATCGACCCCGGGGTCGCATGCATATTTCTGCATTACTCTTTCCTTGCTTTAGACCCTTCCCCGCTTGCGGGTAGAGTCCGGATAGTCTGACCTATGAGGACGAGGTGCCGGACCTGGGGAAGTCCAGTCTTCTAAAAAATTATTTTATAAGCCTGTTTTTTAAAATTTTCAAGCATATTTGATTTGAGGTTGTTAACCAGCATGCATTGCATTAGATACAAATTAAAGAGTCAAAATTTTAAATTCATAGTCCTTAGCATTTTAGCACCCGACATAAGTCAAAGGGGCCAATTAGGAGAGTCTCTAGATGTCGGCCCCAACTCTCCAAAACTTTAATTACAACGTCCCTACCATTCTTTCATAAAAAGACCGGATTCATGTATTTTAAATCGATTAGGTGGTTAGCTGACTCCCCAATCCAGGCCGGGGTAAGTCCAGACCTTGCACTGCATTAGTTAGGATCGGACGACTGTGGTCCAGTGTCCAAAATAGATTTAGGATCCGGGGCAGATCTTTGATTATAAGACCCCAAATTTCGGGAATATAGTCCCAAATTTCTAATAAAATACTTAACTCTAATTAAAGCTTCATTTCAATCCTAAAACATAAAGCCCAACACTTAGATTAAGTTGGGACACTTCCGGATGGTTCTGGAATCTCAAAGTGTCCCCTACCCCTCATCCTTTGACTCCGTTAATAACTGCTCAATTTTGATCCATTCCCTTTTGATTTTCCAATAATTCTATTCATACTTTGATATCACTCCTAGAAATTCTAACAAAATTTTGCCATTATTTTAATCGAGAGTTTTCGTAGGAGACCTCGTTTTCTTACGATGTAATTAACTACGAGGGCTTGCGCTCGTAGGAGATTTAGAACCACACACGCACCTGATTTTAAAAATTGATTTTTCAAAACTCAATTGGATTTCTTTGGGAAAATTTAAAATATTAGTGATCATTATTATCATATTCAAAGAATTATCATCGAATGATATTTTCTCCCTTCGGGGAGATACATCTTTCTTTGATAAGGCTTTGGATGTGAACCTAACGATCACACTTCTTGAATATTGTAGCTGGATATTCAGTTGAACCTCATTTTGACCCTTCGGGGCCATATGAAGTTCTCTTTAGCATCCGGTCATAATATTCAAGATGAATTTCATAATTCTAAATCTGAACGCCGTTATGAAATTTTATGTTCGTCCTTCGGGGTGATATAATTTTTCTAACGGGATGATTCGATTTTAGAATTAGAATTAAATCTCAATTTTAAAGCTCCCAAACAAAACTAATCTTTTCGAAACATGTTTTCAAAATTCCACCAACAGGAACATACTTCTTCTCAGGAGACTTGGGCCTCTTGCCCTTAACATCCAGATGTTTTAGCGTTTCATTTCCCTTAGGGTTAACAATCACTGAGGCCAACCTCACAGGTTTGGGAGGGGGTACCGGGGGTCTACCATGAGGATGGCGGCCTCTCTCGGACCCAGTCAACACAATACCCTCCGTTTTGGAAGAAAGAGGGCGTGGCGCCCAGTGATATCCATCCACTAGCACCGAAGTAGCAGGCTGTCTAACATATTTCTTGTTTCTCCTAACATGTTGTGGAGTTAGGTTCTTAGCCTCAGATGCCTCTTCTTTCAACACTTCCTTCTGGAAGCGATGGGAGATCACTCCCTTCAGCTGACTCAAATACTGCTCTTTGGTCTGTCCGGATTGTGCAGCACAGGTGTGAATTATATTCCTTAGTGCTCTAGTTTTCTGCAGATGTTTCTCTTTTGAAGTTTTCTTAGTCGAGTAGTCGACTGGGCATGGTGGGGAACGGGCTATCCTAGATACCCTCTCCTCCCCTTGAGCAGAAGCTAAGGGGAAAAAGCGACTCCCTTTCAGAAGGGGAGAGGATGCAGGAATAGGTAGTTCCTCACCAGCCTCAGGCTCTACCTGAGCTAAGGTCTTAAAAAGCACAATCCTTTTGGCCTTGGAGATCCTCTTTCTAAGTCTCCTTAAGTAATTCTTCTTCTGATTCTTAGTTGCAAAGGTAAGCCCAGAACAAGACCCTTCTTCAAAAACAGATTTGACCTCAGTAGGGATCTCAACAACTGACTCAGGCAACTTTGGTGTCTCAATCTTAACAGGTGCAACAGAAGTAGCTCCCACAATCAACTCAAGCTCAGGGGTGGGATTCTTGGTGGCATCCAACTTGACTACCTCTTGTCCATCCATGTAAAACTCAAGAGTGTCAAAGCCTAATCCAAAAACAACAGTTCTCCCTAGGTCATTCACAGTCGAAGAGAGCTCACGGTCAAAGGTAAAGATCAACTTGCCAGCCATTGGATATTTTCTGAAAATTAAAGAATGGTTTGAAATTAGATTTCTTGAAGAAGAGGTGTTTGTCATTTTAAAACTTAAAGCTTGTAGGATAATCCCAACCTCCCAACACATATTGAATGGTAAGAAACTTCAACACATGTTAGGGAGATAAAGAGACTAAGTACATGCCAAAAAAAAAAAAAAAAATCAACATATGTTAGCCCACACAATGATCTTATGAGGTAACATATGAGGTTTTGGAGTAAAAGGGTTTTGGATTTTGTTTTGTTTGGTTTTTTTTTCTTTTGAAAGAATTTGAAGTTTGAATGATTTGAGATGGATTCTTCTTATAAGATCCAAAATGCAACGGACAGAGTTTCCCCTTGCCCGAAGGCTTATGGAACTATAAGAAAATCCCTAGTAAATTCAATGGTTTAGCCTCTTTATTCTTGAAAGTCAAAATGGTAAAGAGGTTAAGACTAGTGTATCTCAAATCTTCAAAAGTCTTTTCTTTTCAATTTCAAAAGAGGTATTTTGAAAGTGGCATTATTAACAATTTTTTTTTTAACGAACATTTGGAGGCCCGATTTGACACTATCGCCTCATAGGAAATCCTAGGGCAGAAGGTCAAAATCGGAAGGATTAAATTAACAAGTAACAAAAAAATTTTTTTTTTTTGGAGGTAGAACCTCTCTCTTGATGTTTAAAGTTATTCTAGATGTTGGCCACACTCACCCAAGAGGGAAATGGATTGAGAGGCCAACGGAAGAAAGGTAGTTAAGACTACCGATGAAACAAAATTTCATTCTTATTAAAGATAGAGAGAGAGATTTGTCCCACCGGGCGTGCCATTTTTTGTTGGTGGAATTTTGAAAACAGGTTTTGAAAAATATTAGTTTTCTTTGGGGATTTTAAGATTAAGGTTGAGTTCTAATTCTAAGGTCGAACCAACTCGTTAGAAAGAATATATCACCCCGGGGACGAAGATAAACCTTCATAACGGTGTTCAGGCTTAGAATTATGTAAACACATCTTGAATATTATGATCGGGTTCTAAAGAGAACTTCATATGGCCCCGAGGGAACAAAGTAGAGTTCAACTAAGTACCCAATTACAATATCCAAGAAGTATGATCGTCGCATTCACATCCAAAGCCTTATCGAAGAAGGATGTATCTCCCCAAAGGGAAATGACACCATTCTACGATAATTCTTCTAATGCAACGACGACGATCATTCTTTAACTTTTCCCAAAGAAATCTAGTGAAGTTTTAAAATCAATTTTAAAATCAGGTGTGTGGGGTTCCAAATCTCCTACGAGCGCAAGCCCTCGTAGTTAATTACATCGTAGGGAGACAAAGTCCCCTACGAAAACTCTCGATTAGAATAAGAACGAAATTTTGTTAGATTTTCTAGGAGTGATATCCAAGAATAAATAGAATCATTGGAAAAGATCAAGAGGGAATGGATCAAAATTGAGCAGTTATTAACAGATTCAAAGGAAGAGAGATAGGGGACACTTTGAGATTCCAGAACTATCCGGAAGTGTCCCAACTTAATCTAAGTGTTGGGCTTTATGTTTTAGGATTGAAAGAAAAATTTAATTAGAGTTGAGCATTTTATTAGAAATTTGGGATTATATTCCCGAAATTTGGGGTCTTATAATCAAAAATCTGCCCCGGATCCTAAGTCTAATTTGGACACTGGACCACAGTCATCCGAACCTAACTAATGCAGTGCAAGGTCTGGACTTACCCCGGCCTGGATTGGGGAGCCATCTAACCACCTAGTCGATTTAAAATAGATGAGTTCGGTCTTTTATGCAAGAGTGGTAGGGACGTTGTAATTAAAGTTTTGGAGGGTCGGGGCCGACATCTAGAGATTTTCCTAATTGGCCCCTTTGACATATGTTGGGTGCAAAAATGCTAAACTGGTGCAATTAAAATTTTGACTCTTTTAGTTTGTATCTAATGCAATGCATGCTAGTTAACTACTTCCAATCAAGTATGCTTGAAATTTTAAAAACAGGCTTATAAAATAGTTTTTTAGAAGACTGGACTTCCCCAGGTCCGGCACCTCGTCCTCATAGGTCAGACTATCCGGACTCTACCCGCAGGCGGGGAAGGGTCTAAAGCAAGGAAAGAGTAATGCAAAAATATGCATGCGACCCCGGGGTCGATCCCCGGCTAATTCCCTAGATTCGTTATCTTCCTATGTTATTTAGACTCACTAAAATTTTAGACTTTAATATTTTGAGTATAAAACTTTCACACCCTCGCGAGCCTCACGTATCCAGGCTAAAACAAAAGCGGCATACAATCGCCAAAAAACTAAGAAAAAGCAAGTAATCCTAAAGACAACCAATTCATCACATCAAATATAAATTAATTAATAAGTAAATGTCCATAGGCTGAATTGCCTTGCTTATTACAAACCAGAATTTTGCAGAAAGTAAAGTGGCCTGGCACCACTGACAACAACCCGGATTCTAAACCTAGTAATGACGCAAGTTATTTTGAGTGGGATACTCTCAATCTTCAAATCTTCACATCTTCAATCTTGTTCTTCTTTGGACTCCTTTTCTTCAACCTTCTTGGAATCTTCGTAGTGGATTACCCAAATGGATAAGAGGGCACTTCCCTTTAAGGGAGAAGGCCACTCTTTCCTCTTTGGGTAAGGAAAATGTATGATCCAAATTTGGATTTCCAAATGGAAAAGGAGTGTTCCCCAAAGGGGTATCCTTTCCTCTTTGGAATCCAAGCTTTGGATCTATGTATCCCAACTCAAAATCAACTTTCACAACACTTGACACTTACACAAATTACATTAATATCAAAATAAAAATCTAGACTCACCTGCAGGGTTATCCTAAGCAATTAATATATAGAAAGCAGTTATTCCCAAGCAGTTGTATATGAGCAGAAAAGAAAGTAAACACACTGGCCACGCTCTTTTTATGATTTGGGGGCTTTAGCAGCTGAAGCACCTGTGCAAAGAGTTTATAATATTTATGCATTTTTTTATGATTTGTCCCCTTTTTATATTGCCCTGCATGAGCGCGGCCACCTGCAGAAAACTGTGTCAACATCCAGATCGTACCTAACCTAAGGGTAATCTAATCACCAAACACATCAACCATCCACAGAGTGCAGAAAAGTAAGCAGACACAGCAAAGCAATTTCATCCACAACATGCAGTGAAAATTACGAAAAGTCCTAGCACAACATCTAAAGTGTGTGTGAAAGGTAGCGTGGCGGGGGTATATCCTAAGTTGGGTGACTAATTAAAGTTATCTAAAAGTCTGAGTTTGTTAAGGCTTAAAAGGGTATTTAGATTAAAATTTAAGTATTAGTAGATTAAGAATTTTAATTAAATATATTTTAAAAGTTAATCGATTACTACCTTTGTTTCACACCGAGGCCGTGAAGTTTATTTCACCTTCCTTAGGGCTAAGCTAATAGCCTCGTAGGCCTGGGTTACCCAGTAGCAATCGGGGTTGATTAAGTTACTTTAAGTTTGTTGTAATTAAGAGACGTGAATTAATATTAGGAAGGGTTTCTTGCTGATTTTCAAAACTGATTAGTTTAAGTTTGCCATTAATCGATTCGTGGCGTTGTGCCACCAGGCTCGAGGAACCAACCTCCTTAGGACACTTAGCCCCGCAACCCGGAGTAGTCCAGCCGATAAACCAAATTAATGTAATTAAATTAGAGGTTTTAAAAGGTTAGATAATTAATAATTAATCTATTCTTAAGGTTTAACACCCCTTGGAATCCATTCGTGGCGTTGTGCCACCAGGCTCGAGGAACCAGCCTCCTTAGGACACTTAGCCCCGCAGCCCGGAGTAGTCCAGCCAATAAACTTCATCTTCGGGATGGTTGTTGTGTTTTAAAAGGTTTGTTGAATGTTTTAAACATTAAGTTAACATTTTCTGGAGTTTTGGAATAATTGTGAATTTTACGAATTTTGAATATTTTAATCATTCAATAAAGAGGTTGAAAATTGACTTTTTTGATTAAGTCAAATTCTGGAATGTTTGTATTTTATTAAAATACTAGAACTTTCTACGATCAGTTAGAAGGTAAGTACGTTGAAATCGGATTTTTCTACATTTTATTACGAAGGTTTGAAGTTTTGGACCAGTTTTGAACTATGGTTTGACCAATTTGTTGACTTTTTGAAATATTGCAGATTCCTGAAATTTAATATTTTTAGTAAATATTAGAACTTATTAGGAGTTGAATGCAAGTGAGTTTGGGTGATTTTGATTTTTCTGGAATTAGTTATGGATATTGGAAGATTTGACTATTTAATGAATTTTGAAATTTTATAATTAGAAGACCCTTTTTTTTATGATTTTCCTCCAAATGAATCCCAAACTTCTTGAAATCAACTCCAAAGGTCAGAAATGACCTAAGGAGAGATTCCCAAGTGTTTGGGAAATTTTTGGAAACTTTAATATTTTTTTAATGAATTAATGAATTAAATGTTGATTTTCACTTAAAATTAGATTAAGGTTCAAACTGCTGTCAAATTAAGGAGCTTTTAATTTTCATTGGTTAAGGGCTTGATTCTGGTCAGTTAGGGGGTTTATATGTATTTTTTGGATTTAAAATGAATTTATTACATTTTTTAGAAGTTTTAAAGGCTCAATTAAGGGTATAAACTTAGGAAATTTGATTATGGGTCTTAATGACTTCTAAATTCAGTGAAAATTTTTCCTAAGGGTGAGAATGTCACTAAGTTTAAATGTTTGAAGTTCCAACTCAAGAGGGAGTGAATCCTAATTATTGGAAACATTCTAAGTTTTCTATACAAATCCTTAATTATTGTCCTTAATGACACTAAGTTTAATGGGCTCAAATCAATGTATTGTCTAACCCTTAAACAAAGCATAAATAAGCACATAAAATGGCACAATCAAGTCCTTAAGACTAGGAGAGCCTAGGCTAGGTGGTGTGTGCACCCTAAACATGCAAAGACTAGACCCTTTTTTATTAATATAGCTAAATTGTGATTAATGAATAATTAGGATATAATTACGCATTAATCACCTTCCCCCATGTATTCCATTCACATATCCAACTCATGCTTAAAATTTCAAACTCTCCTCTCAAACTCTTAGGGATTTAAATATATATATAATATAGTTTTAAAGTAGATATTTTTAAATATATATATATATAAATATATATACACACATATATATGTAAATATATATATATATATTAGGATAAAATAATTGAAGATATTATAGAAATAAGATCTTAAGGATTGAGAGACCCACTGACCTTGGGGTCATTTGAAAATATCCTTTAAGATATAAGATAATTATCATAATATTTAATTAAATATTAATAAATTATCAAAATAATCATATAACTCAAATTAATATTAAAATTTAATTGAATAACTCTGAAAATTTTTTTTTGGAAGTCAGTAATACATCCTATAATATTCATACCAAATTTCAAAGTAATATACCTTATATATTTTTAATTAAAAATAAAATATAATTTCTGTATTTCTTAAATTATTAATAAAATAATACTCAAAATAGTCTCATTTTATTTTTAAAATAAACTAGATGAAATTATGAACAGTTTGATATATTATACTAATTTTTTGGTTTTATATTTAATTTGTTATGATTTTTTGAAGTTATATCAATTAAAATAAATTTAATTCCATTAATCAGTCAAACGGCGGCGCCGGCGGGACGCGTGGCTCGCTCGGGTTCGTCCAGCGCAAAACGGCGTGGACACGCGTCTGCCGCAGACCGCTTCACGCGGTTTCACTTAACCACGTCAGCGGTCGGCGGAGACCGTTGGATCAGCCGCGGGTTTGATCTAACGGTTGGGATCGTATCCCGCCGTTTGATCTCAACAGGAGAAGATCAGACGGCGGATGTTCGATCCCGCAACTCTGCACAGACGGTCCTGATTTCGTCAGACGATTGATTGAACATTAAATGGAATACACTGGTGAACCAAACCGCGGAACGGCTTGATCTGGACCGCTGATCGAGTGATCAACGGTCTAGAAAACGTACGCCTAGGATCCGTTTTTTGGTTCGTTCTCTCGATCGGGTTGACTAAATCACTTGAAATTTTAAACTCAAGAAGAAGACATGAACAGAAACAGTGGGGAAAGATTGGTTTTGCTTAACAAACTCTAGGCATAGAGCTAATTAATTCCATCTAAAGTGAACTAGATCTAAAGTTTTTAAGAGATTATACCGTTGGATCTTGGAAATTTCTGGATTGATGAGCTTGTAGACTGTCCAAGTGAAGATCCCTAGCACGAAGACGAGCTCGAACACGCCTGGATCGACTGCTACAAGCTTGGGACGGACTAGGTGGTGGACTCGCTGGAGAACTGGCCGCCGGTGACGTGCAACCACTTGGATCTTGTAGTGGGAATGTAGAGGAAGCCCTGGGGATCTCAAACGAACAAAGAACTCTCTCTGGGAGGCTAGGGTTAGTGAGAGAGAGTGCCTTGATCCAATGAATCAAAAAGAGAACTTTTTCCCTATTCAAACGGCCTGGGCTGGATTGGATGGCTGGGATCGACTCCTAGGCTCTCCAGATGATGCCACCTGTCCCTGGGAAAGCTGGAAGGCTGTCCCAAAGGCTGGACACGCCTCATTCCCATTGGGTGAACTTGGGATGAGTGGAGGGGGACATTGCTTCTTATGGCTAAACCAGGCAGTTAGAGCAGCTTAAGCAGGGGTTAATTAAAGGAATAAAGCTAAAAAGATGAGGTTAGGCGTGTGATATAGGAAGGGAAAGGGGTTTAGTATGGCTTTGACCATGAAAAGAGATTTTTTAAAGGGTTTTGACTGTCTTGACCAGTCAACTGGTCAATGACTGCTGATGTGGCATGGAGAGAGCAGTAGCAGCCAATGGGAGAGCTTCCAAGCTTAGGGAAAATGAGTTTGAGATTAAAAAGGAAAGTTTGACCATTTAAAAGAAGGGTTTAAGGCTCTATTGACTTGGTTTGACCAGTCAACCAAGTCAAAATTGATGATGTGGCACTTGGGGAGGTAAAGGGTTATTTGGGATGATTTGGTTAAGGGTCAAAAGTCAAAAGTCAAAGCTAGGAGAAATAGGGGCAAATGCCATCAAGATTTGACCAAGAATTGAGGGTTGACTTGGTCAACTCAAGTTAGGTTGGACTCCAAATAGGTTTAGAAATATTCAAGGTATTGAATGGAATGATTTCAAGGGTTTGAGGATGTTGATATAGTTAAATGAGTCAAAATGGTTCATTTGAACTCTTAAGGGTTCATTGGGTCAAACCATGTTGACTAGGTCAACCAAGTTGACCCAATGGGTGAGCTTGGGCTGGATAAATTTGAGATGATGTTTGGAAGTCATTGGAGGTGGTCTCCAAGTCTAGAGAGGTCAATTGGGTCAAAACCCCTATTTGAACCCTTAAGGGTCCTCTTAGGTCAACCATGTTGACTTGGTTAACTAGGTTGACCTAGGAGCCGGGAATGGGTTCAATAAATTTGAAATAATAATTGAAACTTGCTGGAGGTGGTTGGATTCAATTTGGAGCTCATTTGGTTGGAAATCAATACTTGAGCCCCATGGGGGTATTTTGGTCATTTTGGGCTCATGACCACTAGGGGCTGAAATGAGTCCAGAAAGTTTCAGTTTATTAATCAACATGTCAAGATTAATGGTCTGGAATTGATTAGAGGCTTTGGTGAAGGTTCTAGGGTCAGAATCTTCAAGGCCAAAGGTCTAGTGGCATAGGCTGTAAATATTTGAAGGTTTTACAGCCTCTGGATTTTGATTTAGATTCTGAGGTTAGAGACCTCAGAATGGGCTCAAATTTGAGGGGTAACCTCTAGAGACATGTCCTATCACTTTGCAAGTGGTAGACTCTGAATCAGAGGTCATTTGACTGGGTTTCAAAGTATTTGAAAATTCAATGAAAAAGGCCTTTAGGACAGGGCCTTAGGACTTAGGATTTGGGTTTGGATTTCTGGATTTGGAATGGATTTTAAGTTTGAATGATTAATATTGAAGTATCCAAATCATTAACAATCATGTGGTGATTGTTAATGAATGGATAGGGTCAAAGTTAGATCAAGGGTAGGCTCAAAGTCAAAGTTGAAGTTTGAATTGTCAAGTAGATTGGATCAAGGGTTGGATGTGGTTGAAGCTTAGATTAATTAGAATTTGGATTGAATGAAGTTTGAGATTTGAATTGATCAAAAGTAGGAATTGATTTGATGTTAAAGTTGATCAAAGGTATGGGATTAATTTGTGGTTAGAATGGATCAAAGGGATGGGATTGATTTGAAGTCTGGATTGATCCTAGGATCTAGAGGAGTTTTAGGATTTGGATATGGAAGAATCCTAAGCTCTAGAGTAGGCCCTAAGGTTTTGGCTCTATAAGGATCCTAAGGTCTAGAATAGGCCCTAAGGTCTGGCTTTAGGAAGGATCCTAAAGTCTAGAGTGGATCCTAAGGTCTGACTCTAGGAAAGGATCTTAAAGTCTAGAGTGGATCCTAGGATCAAGGATTAGATCTGGATTCTTGAAGGGTCTTAGTGACCTCATACAAAAATGAGGTCAACATATTAATATATGCTACATTCAACTTTCAGGGAACCGAAAAACTTTGATTTCTTACAAGGTGTTAGTGGAGTACTAAAAGCAACATCTTCCAATACCTGGTCGACATCGTTTATGGTTGAGACTATGACAGTATCTGATCATCTTTGAGCCCACAACTTTTATTCATAATTACTGAAAACAACCTTGGAAAATGCTTTCATATTTGTTCGTCTCTCATAAATCAAAGAATTTCACCTCTTAATATGAAATATGAATGCCCCTGACCATCGCTCTTAATCATTACTTCGACCCCGAAGGCCAACATAATGTATCCAGGGAGTGGGTTTTTGTTTAAGTACTCTAATTTTTTCAATGTAATGGTGCCAAAGGCATGAAATGTCCAATTAGGGCCATGAACACATCACTAGCACAAAGGAATCGGCGGGCGGTGCACACTATTAGGTGAACTAATCAACCTAACCCAAGGTCCATCTATAAGTTTTTAACTATAACAACTTAAATATATGCTATTAGAGATAGAATTATTGTCTATTGGCTCAAGACTTGCCCTCAATGTTGTACTCATTCAAATTACTTATAGATTAATATTGTACTCATTCAAATTACTAGACTCAAAGAGCCTAGTTTTGTTATTTATTATCACTACCTCCTCATGTAAAGATTGGATAATTTGCGCGTCTGTTTCCTTCCTTGAATTTGATAGCCGTCTTTCAAGCTCCCTCTCTGGAATCAAACCCTAATTCTCTATCACCCATCATCACATGGTAGGCCCCTATACTAATATCAAAAGTTAATAGGTCAGATATTCAAATGATGCGTCACCGGCATAAGTGTCATGCGATCCAATGAGTTAGCATGAATCATCAAGGAAACATGCATAAACCCACATCGACCTATTACATAATAATTGCATCCCTTCCAGAAGTCAGGGTTTTGGGGCACATATTAGCTCTATAATTACTATAGTTATCAGAGTAGCACGTACCATTAAACAAACTATAATTGAATTATTGAGCCATTCAATGTTTTACAATCTGAAATAGTTCATACTTACACATGTATGGCTCAATCTTTGAGACATGCATATGACTACTTGCTGGATCAACCAAATACCGCAACCTTAATACAACTATGATCTCATCCCAATCCAAATAATAATATGTATGGTGGGAGGGGAATGAACTAAAGTCACATAGAGGATAAGGCAACATTATCTCTCAATTAACCGACTCGAGCAAGGTGCCAATTGCACTATGGGCATTTTTCTTGAATGAGCCACAGTCGACCACCTAAGATGAAAGATTGTTATGAGATTGCACCCTTAGCAAGGGGTGAGTGGGTCTCATTATATGAAGCACTCTTCATACTTTTAACAAGGACATGAGATTATCCATACAATATTTCTAACAATTAATGGCACAAACAAAGGGATTTGCATCGCAAGCAACAATCATGGTGTCTTGGTTGATCTTTATAATAATAGGAGGACCATTGAAATAAAAGGACTATTATATTGATGATTGGCCACACAAAGTAACCACAAATCAATTGAAGTAGAGTCCATGACAACTCTTCTGTCAATGCGGTCTTAAGTACTTTCATATCAACCAGCCCAATGGCACCACTCAAGTTCAAAGAATAAGCCAACTCCGATAATAATAAAACCAAAGGGTCAATGTAATGATGTGTACGACATGCTCCTTCAAGGTATATATAGTAGGAAAGTTCAGTCAATTTGAACATCTATGTAAGATGTAAAATTCCAAGCGACATATGGAGCATATACTCTAATAATACCCACGATGACATGCTATTTGGCACTTTTTTTTAATATTTCACTTCCAATAATCAAAGGGGAGAGTATAGGGTTGCTTCATTTATTCATAAGAACATTCAATACAATATGCATTGAGATAGAATTTAGCCATATCAAGTATGAAGCAACAAATCGAGTTAAGAATTAGCCACAATTAAAAGCATCAAAGGCAAGTGTTTCATCTCTCGCATGATGTTGATAGAAAATCGAGATTTGACATCCAAATAACAAGCCTTTGTATGCTCACACTAAGAATAATAACACAAATGCTAAGACATATAAGTTCGGTAAGAAAAAAATTTCTTACCCCCTACACGTTTCGCTTCCCTCTGACATGCAGATTGGGCTAATAACACCAAAAATGCCTCGATCGTTCAAAAAGGCCCAAAAAGCTTAAAATTTTTTCTCCATAGAAAATGCATTTTTTACTTATACATACACACATGAGTTCCCAACATGGCATCTTGAAACCTTAACATCTTAAAATGAGTTCTTTTAAGTATATCTATTAGGAGACTTTGGAACACTCTAGGTTTAGGCACACTGGAGGACAGGGCTTGGGCATGTTGGCAACCATGGCATGGGCTCGTTGGTAAAGAAGGCCATGACATGGTATAGGAAACTAGTAACCAGGGCACGTGTACACTGGCAGGTAATGCATTGGCATGCTTGCAAGCATAGATCCTTTGCTACTTGGCGAGCAGTGCCTGGATAATTTGCATGCAAGGCCTCGGCAAGCAAATCTTGGGTACACTAGCCACCAAGGCCTCGTTACCCTAGAAAGCAAGGCTTGGGCATAATGGCAAGTAGGGTTGACAATCACTAGCAATTGCATAAAGGGAAACAAACAAGCTCACTATGAGGCATAATTATGATGTGTAACTTGGCACATCTAATTATTATTTCACAACCAACAATCGAAGGCACAAGCAATATGCCACTTCATTTAATCACGTATACATTTTATCTTGTATGCATCAAGATGCATAAGCAATCTAATATAAAGCAACGTATTATTCTGAGAACTAGACACAACTCATCAATAGGAAGTGTTAAATATCTCGCATGGTATTGATAAGAAAGGAATATTTCAGATCAAAACAATAAGCCTTTATGTTCTCTTTTTAAGAATAATAACAAAATAGCAATGTCTTGTAAGTTTGATGATATAAAGAGGACTATGTATCATATTTAGGCTCCCCTCTAGTAGACAGGTAAGGCCTATTTCGTCCAAAATTCTTCGGTAGTTCAAAAAAGGCCAAAATGCTCAAATTTTTTTCGCACAAAAAAGTATATTTTTACTTGTACATACACCCATTTGTACCCAACATGCTATCATGATATCTAAAGTCTTAAATTGAGTACTTATGAGTACATTTGAGTAAGTTGGGCACACTGGTTGGCAGAGCCTAGGCATGCTAGCTGGCAAGGCCTAAGCATGCAGGCATACAATTCCTTTGCATGCTGCCAAGTACGCCAAAGGCACATTGATAAGAAAGGATAAGTAACATCTAAATATTCTTTAGAATCCAACAATCGAAGGCACACGCACCAATTATTTTCACTTATTCATCGATTCCTTTTATCTTATATGCATCAAGATGCATGAGAGTCATCTAATATGAAGCAATATACTATGCATAGAAATAGGCACAACCAATCAAAGGAAAGTGTTATGTCTCTCACATGGTGTTGATGGAAAATAAAATTTTATGTCCAAATAATAAGCCATTATATACTATAGTTAAGAATTATAGCACAATAGTCATATACCACACATTCACTCAGGGAAAAATGCCTATGCGTCATATTCAAGCTTCCGTCTATTAGATAGGTAGGGCATAATACATCCAAAATGCCCCAGTAGTTCAAAAATGACCAAAAAACTTACAATTTTTTTTGTTATAAAAACCATATTTTTTACTTGTACATAACCCCACTAGTTCCCACCATTCCATCTTGAAGCCCAGAAATCATAAATGGAGTACTTATAGGTACATTTACAAATGAATATAAGAAGGCTCATGGATTGGGCATATTAACAACCAGGGCCTTGGCGACTTAGAA
This sequence comes from Dendrobium nobile, assembly GCA_022539455.1. Classification (NCBI taxonomy): domain Eukaryota; kingdom Viridiplantae; phylum Streptophyta; class Magnoliopsida; order Asparagales; family Orchidaceae; genus Dendrobium; species Dendrobium nobile. The sequence goes on along the minus strand of CM039729.1, from coordinate 41,566,221 downwards.
GAGTGGTCCTAGGCATACTGGTAGCCAGGGCCTTGGCACATTAGCATCCAAGGTCTAAGCATGCTGGTAGGCAGGGCCAAGGTACACTAGTTACCAGAACCATGACATTCTAGCAGGTAGGGCCATAATATGCAGGCAGCTAGAACAAGGGCATCCAAGCAAGGAGAGCCATTGCATCTCGACAGATAGGTTCTAGTCACGCTAACAAGTAAGGCTTAGGCAACCTAGTTGGCATAGGTTTGGGTTTTTAGTTGGTAGTGTCTGATCGATGGTAGGTAGGGCCTAGGCATGCTAGAGGGTTGAGCCTTTTTAACCTCGAAGGTAGGTTAGGGCATGCTGGCAGCCAAGGCCAAGGGAAGACACTAGGTCCTGGACATGCTAGCAATAAGGGTCTTAATATATGTGGAGGCATGGCCTAGGCATGCTGGAAGCTTGGGTCTGGGTGTGTTAATAGCTAGGTCATTGACACATTGATTGTCAGGGTCTAAGCACGCTGACACTAGCAGGTAGGGCCTATACATGCTGGCTAGAAGAGGGCATGGGCTACCTGGATGGCGGTGCTTGGATAGCTGCCATGCAATGCTTAGGAAAACATGACCTAGGAACATTGGCAGCTAGGGCTTAACCCTCTAGCAAGAAGGGCCTAGTTATTTTGGCAAGCAGGGTCTCGCCATGATGGCAGCCAAGACTGAGACACACAAGCAACTTGCACTTAAGGGATAAGAACATGTTGGCTTTGAGGCATAATTATGGTGTGTAACTTGGAACATCTAATTATTCTTTCATAACCAACAATCAAAGGATCAAGCAACATGTCACATCATTTATTCATTGATATGTTTTATTCAGTTTGCATCAAGATGCATAAGCAATATAATATGAAGCAACAGATTGTTTTGAGGACTAGGTACAATCCATCAAAGGTAAATGTTAAATCTATCTGACGGTGTTGATAAGAAATGAATGTTTTAGATCGAAATAAGTAGCCTTTATGGCCTCTTGTTAAGAATTATAGAAAAATAGCAATGTCATGCAACTTTTCTTATAGTAAGATGAGTACGCATCATGTTTGGGCTCCCCTCTAATAGACAAGTAGGGCCTATTCCATCCAAAATACTCCGGTAGTTCGAAAATGTCCAAAAAGCCTAAATTTTTTTGCCTTTAAAATAATTTTTTACTTTTACATACACCAATGTGCATCCAATATGCTATCGCGATGCCTAAAACTTTTAAAATGAGTACTTATGAGTACATTTGAATGGGCTTGGGCACACTGGCAGGCGAGGCAATGACACATTAGCTAAAAAGGCCAATGGATGCTATCATGCAATTTCTTAGTATGCTTCCAAGCACGGCTAAGGCACACTAACAAGTAAGGATTAGACACATCTAAATATTCTTTAGAATCCAATAATCAAAGGCATAAGAACCAAGTCACAACACTTATTAACAAATTCTTTTTATCTTATATGCATAACGCATGAGGACATCTAATATTAAGCAACATATTATGCATTGAACTAGGCACAACCAATCAAAGACAAGTGTTTTTTCTCTCACATGGTGTTGATAGAAAATAAGGTTTCATGTCCAAACAACATGTATTTATTTTTTGCTGTTAAGACTTATAACATAATAGCGATATCCCACACGTTCGTTGAGGGAAAAATTCCTCTACATTATATTGGAGCTTCCCTCCATTAAATAGGCAGGACATAATACATCTAGAATGCTCAAGTAGTTCAAAAATGACCAAAAAAACTTATAAATTTTTTTTTGGTATAAAAATCATAGTTTGTACTTGTATGTAATGCCACTAGTTCCCAACATGCCATCTTAAAGAAAAAAGATCCAAATAGAGTAATTATAAGTACACTTGCTAGTGGATATTACTAGGATTTAGACTGGGCACACTAGGAGCAAGATCCTTTACAACCTAGCAGAGAGTTCCTAGTCTAGCTGGTAGTCAGGGCCTTGGCATGATGGTAGCCAGAGCCTAGGCATGATAGTAGGCAGGGCCATAACATTTTAGCATCCAAAACTAGGGCATTATACTAGGCAGGGACATGACATACTGGTAGACAAGTCCTGGCCAAGCTAGTAGGTAAGGCTTGGGGAACCTGGCCTAAATTAGCTTAGCTTACTAGCTGGAAGTATCTGAGTTATTGGCAAGCAGGGCCTAGGCATGCTGGGAGGCAGAGCCTTTGCAACTCGACAGGTAGGGGTTGGGCATACTAGCAAGCAAGGCCTAGGCAAGATGCCAGGTCCTGAACAAACTAGCAAGAAGGGCATGGTCATTTTGGTAAACATGGTCTCATCATGCTGGCAATCAAGGATGAGGAATACTAGTAGCTTTCTTATAAGAGCCAAGAACATTATGGTTTTAAGGCATAATTATGATGTGTAATTTGGCAGTTCTAATTATTCTTTCACTACCAACAATTGAAGGCAAAAGCAATATGTCATTTCATTTACTCAAGGATGCATTTTATCCTATGTGCATCAAGATGCGTAAGCCATATAATATGAAGCAATATATTTTTTTAAGAATTTGGCAAAACCCATCAATGGTAAGTGTAAACTTTATCACATGGTGTTGATAAGATATGAATGTTTTAGATCAAGATAATAAGCCTTTATGTTCTCTTATTAAGAATTATAGAAAAATAGTAATGTCCTGCAATTTTGCGGATAGAAATATGACTCTGCATAATGTTTGGGCTCCCCTCTTATAGACAAGCACGGCCTATTTTGTTCAGAATGATCCAGTAGTTCAAAAAATAGCTAAAAAGCTCGATAAAAAGTACTTTCTTACTTTTACATACACCTATGTATACCCAATAAGCTATTGTGATGCCTAAAGTCTTGAATTAAGTACTTATGAGTACATTTGAATGGACTTGAGCACACTTGCAGGCAAGGCCAAGGCACGTTGGCTAACAAGGCCTAAGTACGCTAGCATGCGATTCCTTGGCAAGCTGCCAAGCAGTGCTAAGCCATACTCACAAGCAAGGAGATGACACAATTAAATATTCTTTAGAATCCAATAATCGAAGGCACAAGCAACAAGTTGCTTCACTTATTAATGGATTCTTTTTATCTTATATGCTTCATGATACATGATACTCGCCTAATAAGAAGCATTAAACAATGCATAGAACTAGGCGCAACCAATCAAAGGCAAGTGTTATATCTCTTGCATGGTGTTGATGGAAAATAAGATTTCAAGTTAAAAAAATAAGCCTTTATATGCTCTTGTTAATATTTACAGCCCAATATCCATGCCCCATACATTCAATAAGGGAAAAACTCCTCTGCATCATATTCAAGCTTCCCTCCACTAAATAGGTAGGGCATAATACATCAAGAACACCTAGATATTTCAAAAATAGCCCAAAAAGCTTATATTTATTTTTACCATAAAAACAACATTTTTTACTTATACGTAACCCAAATAGTTCCCAGTATGCTATCTTGAAGCCTAAAAATCTTAAATGGAGTACTTATAAGTACATTTGTTAGTGGATGTTGGCAACCTCTTGAATTAAGAACACTAGCAGCAAGGGCCTTGGCAACTTGGATGACAGGGCCTGGGCAACCTGGCAAGCTCGGCTTGGCCACACTAGCGGCCAGGGCCAAGATGACCCTGTAGGTAGCTATGCTAGCAAGCATGGCCAGGGCTTGCTGACGAACTTTGGCCCTTTTTTCACACTAAAAGACCTATTTTTTTGGCATGGAAGATTTCAAAATTTTTGATGATTGAGCTTTGTATTTTCCATGGCATCACTATCGATCGATCTCACATGGGGTTTGTATTTTTGTGTGCATTAGTGCACAAAATTTTTTACCTTATTTTTATTTATTTTCACTTGTGCTGCTAGCAACCAATCTTTCTTTCATACCAACAAACTTATTTTCTTTGACTTTCAAACTCTGACATACCATCCACATAGGCCATGAATTTTTCTTAAGGCAAGCTCCTGAGGGCATAATGATTGCCACATGGAGCGGCCAATCTCTCATGTGTGAAAATAAACCTATTTTTGTTAACATTTCTAGCTCCGACATACCACCCACGCAGGCCAAAAATATTTCTTAGGGCAAGCCCTCGGGGGATTAACGATCGCCACATGCAGCACCCAATATCTCTTACGAGCCAATAAATTTATTTTTCTAAGCTTTTCCATCTTCAACTTATTGCTCGTACAGGTGTTGGTGGAATTTTGAAAACAGGTTTTGAAAAACATTAGTTTTCTTTTGGGAATTTTAAAATTGAGATTGAATTCTAATTCTAGAAGTTGAATCAACTAGTTCGAAAAAGTATATTGCCCCGAAGGACGAAAATAAAATTCCGTAATGGTGTTCAGACTTAGAATTATGTAATTCATCTTGAATATCATGGCTAGATTCTAAAGAGAACTTCACACGACCCCGAGGGGACGAGGTAAAGTTCAACTAAATATCCAATTAAGATATTCAAGGAATATGATTATCGAATTCATATCCAAAGCCTTATCAAAGAAGGATGTATCTCCCCAAAGGGAGATAACACCTTTCAATGATAATTCTTCTAATATGACAATGACAATCATTCTTTAACATTTCCCAAAGAAATCTAGGAAGTTTTTTTTTTTTTTTTAAAAATTAATCTTGAAATCTGGTGCGTGTGGTTCCAAATCTCCTACGAGCGCAAGCCCTCGTAGTTAATTATATCGTAGGGAGACAGAGTCCCCTACGAAAACTCTCGAATAAAATAAGAATGAAATTTTGTTAGATTTCCTAGGAGTGATATCAAAGACGAATGGAATTTTTTTGGAAAATCAAAAGGGAATGGATCAAGATTGAACATTTATTAATAGAATCGAGGGAAGAGAAGTAGGGGACACCTTGAGATTCCAGAACCATCCGGAAATGTCCCAACTTAATCTAAGTGTTGGGCTTTATATTTTAGGATTGAAAGGAAACTTTAATTGAAGTTGAACATTTTATTAGAAATTTGGGACTATATTCCCGAAATTTTGGGTCTTATAATCAAATATCTGTCCCGGATCCTAAATCTATTTTGGAAACTGAACCACAGTCGTCCGATCCTAACTAATGCAGTGCAATGCCTGGACTTACCCCGGCCTGGATTGAGGAGCCAGCTAACCACCTAATCGATTTAAAAGAGATGAGTCCGGTCTTTTATGAAAGAGTGGTAGGGACGTTGTACTTAAAGTTTTGGAGAGTCGGGGCTGACATCTAGAAATTTTCCTAATTGGCCCCTTCGACTTATGTTGGGTGCAAAATCCTAAGGACTAATGTAATTAAAATTTTAACACTTTTAATTTGTTTCTAGTGTAATGCATGCTAGTTAACAACCTCAAATTAAGTATGCTTGAAATTTTAAAAACATGCTTAGAAAATATTTTTTTAGAAGACTGGACTTCCCCAGGTCCGGCACCTCGTCCTCATAGGTCAGACTATCCGGACTCTACCCGCAGGCGGGGAAGAATCAAAAATAAGGAGAGAGTAATGCAGAAATATGCATGCGACCCCAGGGTCGATCCCCGGCTAATTCCCTAGATTCGTTATCTTTCTATGTTATTTAGACTCACTAAAATTTTAAACAATTAAGATTTTGAGTAGAAAACTTTCACACCCTTACAAGTCTAACGTATCCAGGCGAAAGCAAAAACGACACACAATCGCCAAAAAACTAAGAAAAGCAGGCAATCCTAAAGGCAATCAATTCATCACATTAAATATAAATTAACTAATTAATAAATGTCCATAGGCAAAGTTGCCTTGCTTATTACAATCCAGAATTTTGCAGAAAGTAAAGTGGCCAGGCACCACTGACAATAACCCAGATTCTAAGCTTAGTAATGACGCAAGTAATTTTGAGTGGGATACTCTCAATCTTCAAGTCTTCAATCTTGTTCTTCTTTGGACTCCTTTTCTTCAAACTCCTTGGATTCTTCGTGGTGAACTACCCAAATGGATAAGAGGGCACTTCCCTTTTAAGGGGAAGGCCACTCTTTCCTCTTTGGGTATAGGAAAAGTGTGATCCAAATTTGGATTTCCAAATGGAAAATGGGATACTTCCAAAAGGGCATCCTTTCCTCTTTGGAATCCAAGCTTTGGACCTATGTATCCTGACTCAAAATTAACTTTCACAACACTTGATAATTGTACAGATTACATTTATATCAAAAATAAAATCTAGACTCACCTGCAGGGTTATCCTAAGCAGTTAATAAATAAGAAACAGTTATTCCCAAGCAGTTATATGTATAGAAAAGAAAGTAAACACACTGGCCACGCTCTTTTTATTTGGGGGCTTTAGCAGCTGAAGCACCTGTGCAAGCATTTATAACAATTAATATTTTCTTATTGGTTTAGCCCCCTTTTACTACCCTACATGAGCGTGGCCACCAGTAGAAAACTATGTGAACATCCAGATCGTACCAAACCTAAGGATAATCTAGTCGCCAAACACATCATTCCATCCACAGAGTGCAAAAAAGTAAGCAGACACAACAAAGCAGTTTCATCCACAACATGCAGTGAAAACTACGAAAAATTCGGCACACAGCAGTAAAGTAAACACCGGCCTAACCTAGATCTAGAGTTGGTTGTCCTAGCACATCATCTAAAGTGTGTGTAAAAGGTCGTGTGGCTGGGGTAAATCCTAAGTTGGGTGATTAATCAAAGTTGTCTAAAAGTCTGGGTTTGTTAAGGCTTAAAAGGGGAACTTAAGTTAAACTTTAAGTATTAATGAATTAGAAATTTTAATTAAATATATTTTAAAAGCTGATTGATTACTACCTTTGTTTCACACCGAGGCCGTGAAGTTTATTTCACCTTCCTTGGGGCTAAGCTAATAGCCTCGTAGGCCTGTGTTACCCAGTAGCAATCGTGGTTAATTAAGTTATTTAAATTGGTTGGAATTAAAGGAGTGGATTGATATTAAAGGGAGTTGGTTACTGATTTTAATAGGTTGGTTGAGAATTTTAATAACCTATTCAAAGAATTCTAGAATTTGGAGGGGTTAACAGATTTTAAAGGATTATCCGGATATGCTAACTAAGGGGTCAAAATTTGACTTCCAAAATTAGAGTCAATATTAAGGGTTTCAGATTTTTAATAAATATTAGATCTAATTATGAGTTTTTATACGGCTAGCACACTTAATTTGGAGTTTTCTATGAAAAATTATGATTTTTAGAAGTTTTGGCCCATTTTGACCTAAGGTCACCTAAGATGTTGAGTCCTTGATTTTGACCAAATTATGGAGGTTTAATATTTTTAGGGAGTAATAGATTCTAATTGAAGTCATTATCCATTGAGTTTGATTAGTCTAAATTTTCCTATAATTAATAATGAATTTTAGAAGTTATACATATTCGTAGGAATTACCAAATTATTACAACTAAGGGGGCTGTTTAAGGATTTGAACCCAAATGAGTCCTAAACTCCTTGGGATCAATTCCAAAGGTCATAAATGACCTAAGGACAGATCAACAAGTGTTTAAAGCCCTTTTGGGATTTTTAATATTTTTGGGATTAATTAAAACTGGTTAACCCTTGATTTTACCTATGGATTAAACTAAGATAAATCTAGAAATCAATTTGAGAGAGTTTCAATTCTTATTGATTAGGGGATCAATTAGGGACAATTATGAAAATTTTAATGGATTTTATAAGTTAAGGGCAGTTCATTATCAATTGATCAGGGTTAATAGGCCATTTCTAAGAAGGATTTTTTTTTTAGGCTCCTACTTGGAGAACCAAATGAACCCCAAATTTGATTAAATTCGGACCATAGGATCACCTGACCCTAAGAACTAAACCCACAAAATTTGAACTCAAATGGAGTACTCTAAGGTGGTTAACTAAACCACCCAAGGTGAGCTCTAAGTCACCTTCAAATCACTATTGGGGTCTATCCTGAGCTTGGATTGGGGCAAAATCAGTGGATTTACACTCCTCATCCTACACATCATCAGCACAAAAAAAATCACACCCTAAATCCCATTGGATAGGTCTATACCCCATTTTGAATTTAAGGGTCAAACCATGACCCTTAAACTTAAAATTTGGGGAAAGTGCCCTTGAACATCTTAAAATGGGGAGATAAAATTTGGACATGTCAAAAACATGTTCAATTTCAATCTCCCAAAATTCCAGGCCTGGTGAACCTGTATTTAAAGAGTAATTAAAGAAGTCAATAAATGCTAAAATTGAAATTAAGCCTAACACTGACCTAACCAGGGCCTATGACCAAAGTGCTTTTGTAGATCTCCCTGAGACCTTTCCAATGAGCCTAAGAACACCTAATTTGGACAAGTGTGGATGGAGTTATGAATTTTTAAAGTTCCCTTGAATTTCTGGAATTAATAACTCGACCATTACACAGTCAGCAGCCCTTTGCACGCGCCGCGCGTTGATTGGCCAGGCAATCATTGGCGCTAACTGTTAACGGACGGATTAACCACAGCCGTCGGATGGCGGATCGGACGGCTGGGATCAAACGCGCTCTGATACCGCGGGATCTAATCCGAGCCATTGATCGAAATCGACGGCTGAGATTTCGTCTTCAACCTCCCGCGCGTATCCGAGACCGCAAAGCTTCTCCAGCGTGATCCGAGCAATCCCGCTGGCGAACTCTGATGAAATTTCATAGGGAGGATCAGGGCAGTGGAAACCTTCAATCCAACGGAGGAGATCCGTTGGGGTGAAGGTTTCCTTCACACTTGACCGGACTACCTAGCTAGGGAGCTCGAGATGGAGGGATTACCGCAGAGAAGGCCTCAACGAATGAGCTTCTCTATCAGGAAGCTTCAGGGGATGAAGGCAAACTGATCTCCTTCAGACGTCGGGACCGGAGGACGGCCGGAGGTGTGACTTCGAGCGGGACGCCGAAAACTTTCACGGGCGCTTGCTAAAAGATTGCTCGGGTTGATCCAAATCTGCTCGGTTCGGGTCGATTTGGGCTCAACCCAAGTCAGGTCAGGCCTTGGGCTTGAGGTGGGAAGTGGGTCTGGGTCTGCTGGAGCGAATGCAAGTGGCAATTGGGTCCAATTTGATCTGAGTTGGAAGATGGCTCGGGTCTAATTGTTTTGGGCTACTTTGGGTTAGCCTAAAACCTGACCCGGGTTAACCCAAGGCATGGGCTGGCTGGAGGAGGTTTGTTGGGCCTAGGGCCACCTATGGGAGGTGTTGATCAAGTTAAATTGGGCTTAGGTAAAGAATTGGCTCAATCCCAAGTGATCTTAGGCACTTTGGGTTAGCATAACTCTTGACCCAAGTTAGCCCAAGGGTTGGGCTGGTCAAGGAAGGTGCATTGGGTCAATAGGAACCCAATGAAACCTTGATTTGGATTCAATTTGATTAAGGTTAAGAGATGGCTCAAGGGAGGCCTCTCTTTGGTTACTTGGGTCAAGCTATATGGCTAACCAAAGTGAGCCCAAGGCTTGAGTCTCCAAGAGATGTTACAACTGGGGCTTCCGAGTTTATGATTTTGATGATAGCAAATAATATTTATTAATCTCTTATTTCTCCTAGTATTTGTAGTGCATATTTCTTTCTATGTTGACTAATATTTCAGGTATATCATGCACCGTTCTTTGAAGATTCAAGGCTCAAGATTGCATAGAATTGGTCGTATTAAATGAGTCTGTAGTTTTTATTTATTGAGTCAAATCTTGTAATGATGTATGTTAGTTTGATGATCATGCACACACACAGAGCGAGCAAAAAATGATTATAAATATTTTAACTTTTCTGTTCATCGTACTGTATGAATTTATTTTGTACTGTATGATCTGGTGTAACAGAAATAAAGTAAAATATTTTATTTTTACTGGAAAAAATTATTTTTGAATATAACTAATCGTACTGTACGATCACCACATCATACTGTACGATCCGTTATAATTAGAAAGCCCGCCGTCCATTAAATTAGGCAAAAATTTGAATTTGAACAGTTGTATAATCGTACTGTACGATTATAATCGTACTGTACGATGTTTAAAATATTGCCTAAGTTAATCCTGAGATTATGCAATCAAAACGGCTAAAATTTGTCATTTGGATCGTACTGTACGAACTGGATCGTACTGTACTAGCTGGATCGTACAGGACATCGTACAGTACTAACAGGTCAATTTCTGCACATCGTACTGGACGATCTTGCGATCGTACGGTACGATATTTGACGGCTGAATTGAGTAATTTTAGGGTTTTTTGAGCCCTCTATTTAAGCACTCTCATAAGACTTTGTAAGAGTCTTTTGGCAGCCATTGTGTCTTTGTTCTTTTGGAGAAAACTTGAAGAGAGGACTTGAAAGGGAGAGAGGAAAGGGTGGAGTTTGAGAGAGGGAGAAGATCCTTGGAGGGGGTTTCAAGGGAGTGTGAAGGAGATCACACGGTTGCTCCGGCGAGCATGCACCTCAGTACCATCGGATTCAAGGTTCGTCTTGAAGGAAGTTTTGGGAAGAAGAAGATCTCGTTGGTGTCAAAAGACCCGGCTCCTCCGTCGCACCGGGGAAGGTGGAAGTGATTGTGTAAGGGCTTCTCCGCCTAGTTGTGGGGGCTAAAGGAGAATCACTAAAGGTTTAGTGTAATACTCGGAGGGTGCCTCCGGGGAGTGGACGTAGGTCATTGTTTGACCGAACCACTATAAATTGGTGTGTTCTTTCCATTATATTTTCTGCATTTTATTTCCACATTTATTTTTATTATGATTAATTGCGTAAATGAAATTGATTACATATCTTTTTATTGTGAATGAAATTTGCTTCCGCATAGAGTTATAAAAAGAGTTCTTTCATTAAAGAAAGTTTTTAATCATACAATTCACCCCCCCCCTCTTGGCGCATCTAGTAATTTCAATTGGTATCAGAGCGGGTTTCAAAAATAGTGTTTTAGAAAACCTTGAAAAAATCGATCATGGCATATTTTGGAAATCGTACCATTGCGGAAGGCTATTGTATTACACGACCACCTTTATTTGAAAATATTTCTTTTAATTTTTAGAAAATTCGCATGTCAACATTTTTGCAATCAATTTATTATCGAATGTGGCATATGATTCAAACTGGCTATTCTATACCTTCACGTATGATAGATGGAGTCAAAATTAATATTCCTTTCATTGAATGGAGTAGAATAGAACTAGTCAATGCACAATTAAATGCTAAATGTTTGAATTGTTTTTTCTGTGCATTAAATTCTGACGATTGCATGAGAATCTCTACATGTACTAGTGGGAAAGAAATTTGGGATAGATTATGCATTTCATATGAAGGTACTAGTGAAGTCAAACAATCAAAATTGAATATTCTAATGCGTGATTATGAACTTTTCAGCATGAAACCATATGAGACTATCTTAGACATGTTTACTAGATTTAATCAAATTGTGATGTCATTGCATGATTTAGGTAGAGAACTTTCAAATGTTGAAAAAGTTAGTAAAATTTTACGTTCTTTACTTGATAAATTTGATGCCAAAGTCACAGCTACATGTGAATCAAAAGATTTGAATGCTTATTCTATAGATAATCTAATCAGCTCACTCATTGCCTACGAGCAAAGTGTGAGTCAAAGATTTTTGGATGCAGGTGACGAGAAGACTATTGTGTTAAAAGCCAAACACACAGATGAATATGGCTTAGTAGATGATGAAGCAAGGAGATAGCATTGATAACAAATAAATTTGAAAGTCTATTGAAGCACAAGCATGAACATCAACAAAAGCGGAGTAAAGGTAAAAATTGTAAAAATGCTAAGTTTTGTTCTGACATAATTTGCTTTGGGTGTAGGAAACCCGGACATTTCAAGCGTGAATGCCCCAACTTAAAAACTCTTCCTGCAAAGGAAAAGAGTAAAAACAAACCATTTATAATATGGGGAAAAGATGAAAAGCAAAAAGTCTCCTGGGCAGACTTAGTTTCTGATTCATCAAAACAGGAGCAAGATGATGAGGTATAAGTATGTTAAGGTTTGTTTGTGTGTTTTGTTTATGTGTCTTGTTTATGTGTTTTGTATGTTTTTTTTGACTTGTATGTTTAACTTGTTTAATAATTGTATGTTTTTGTTTTGTTATTGTGTTGTTATTTTATATTTTATTTTATCTCTTCTTTTTGATAATGTCAAAGGGGGAGAAAGTGTGGTTTTTTATTACATTTTATTTTAATTTTTGTTTTTTTTTTTTTTTTAAAAAAGAGAAAGCTTTCCCCTAATTTTTAATATAATTCTTTTACTGAGGGGGAGTTTAGGAGAAATTTTTTTTAATTTGCAAAGTCAACCAATATTATTTGACATCATCAAAAAGGGGGAGATTGTTACAACTGGGGCTTCCGAGTTTATGATTTTGATGATAGCAAATAATATTTATTAATCTCTTATTTCTTCTAGTATTTGTAGTGCATATTTCTTTCTATGTTGACTAATATTTCAGGTATATCATGCACCGTTCTTTGAAGATTCAAGGCTCAAGATTGCATAGAATTGGTCGTATTAAATGAGTCTGTAGTTTTTATTTATTGAGTCAAATCTTGTAATGATGTATGTTAGTTTGATGATCATGCACACACACAGAGGGAGCAAAAAATGATTATAAATATTTTAACTTTTCTGTTCATCGTACTGTACGAATTTATTTCGTACTGTATGATCTGGTGTAACAGAAATAAAGTAAAATATTTTATTTTTCCTGAAAAAAATTATTTTTGAATATAACTAATCGTACTGTACGATCACCACATCGTACTGTACGATCCGTTATAATTAGAAAGCCCGCCGTCCATTAAATTAGGCAAAAATTTGAATTTGAACAGTTGTATAATCGTACTGTACGATCATAATCGTACTGTACGATGTTTAAAATATTGCCTAAGTTAATCCTGAGATTATGCAATCAAAACGGCTGAAATTTGTCATTTGGATCGTACTGTACGAACTGGATCGTACTGTACTAACTGGATCGTACAGGACATCGTACAGTACTAACAGGTCAATTTCTGCACATCGTACTGGACGATCTTGCGATCGTACGGTACGATATTTGACGGCTGAATTGAGTATTTTTAGGGTTTTTTGAGCCCTCTATTTAAGCACTCTCATAAGACTTTGTAAGAGTCTTTTGGCAGCCATTGTGTCTTTGTTCTTTTGGAGAAAACTTGAAGAGAGGACTTGAAAGGGAGAGAGGAAAGTGTGGAGTTATAGAGAGGGAGATGATCCTTGGAGGGGGTTTCAAGGGAGTGTGAAGGAGATCACACGGTTGCTCCGGCGAGCTTGCACCTCAGTACCATCGGATTCAAGGTTCGTCTTGAAGGAAGTTTTGGGAAGAAGAAGATCTCGTTGGTGTCAAAAGAACCGGCTCCTCCGCCGCACCGGGGAAGGTGGAAGTGATTGTGTAAGGGCTTCTCCGCCTAGCTGTGGGGGCTAAAGAAGAATCACTAAAGGTTTAGTGTAATACTCGGAGGGTGCCTCCGGGGAGTGGACGTAGGTCATTGTTTGATCGAACCACTATAAATTGGTGTGTTCTTTCCATTATATTTTATGCATTTTATTTCCGCATTTATTTTTATTATGATTAATTGCGTGGATGAAATTGATTACATATCTTTTTATTGTGAATGAAATTCGCTTCCGCATAGAGTTATAAAAAGAGTTCTTTCATTAAAGAAAGTTTTTAATCATACAATTCACCCCCCCTCTTGGCGCATCTAGTAATTTCAAGAGAGGTCTCTTGGGTACCCAAGGGGTCATCCCTTGCATTCAAAAGGACTTGGAATGGACTTGATTCAAAGATTTGAAGGAAAAGGGGTGTATAGGTTAATGGGTCAAACTTGGTTGACTTTGTCAACCAGGTTGACCCAAGGTCTAGGTTTGGGCTCAACAAGTTGGGTTTGATGTTTGAAACTTGTTGAAACTGGTTTCAAAGAATTTGGAATTGATTTGAGTTGAAATGGGCATTTGAAATCCCATAGGGGTATTTTGGTCAATTTTGACCCATTGGTCAACTAGGGTCAAAAATGGGTCTGAAAAATGCAGTTTATTGCTCAATGGGTTATAATCAAGGGTCTGGAAGTGATTGGAGGCTTTGATAAGGGCTCCAAGATCAAAATCTTCAAGGTGTTAAGTCCAATGGCATAGGCTGTAAATATTTGAAGGTTCTACAGCCTTTGGATTTTAATTCAGATTCTAGAGTTAGAGACCCCAGAATGGGCTCAAAATTGGAGGGTAACATCTAGAGACATGTTTTATCACTTTGTAATTGATAGACCATGAATCAGAAGCCATTTGACTGGGTTTTGAAATGTTTGAAAAGTCTTTGAAAAAGGTCTTTAGGACAAGGCCTTAAGACTTTGGATTTGAGTCTAGATTTCTGGATTTGGAATGGATTTTAAGTTTGAATGATTAATATTGGAGTATCCAAATCATTTACAATCATGTGGTGATTGTTAATGAATGGATAGGGTCAAAGCTAGATCAAAGGTAGGATCAAAGTCTAGATTGAAATTTGGATTCTCAAATGGATTGGATCAAAGTTTGAATATGTTTGAAACTTGAATTAATTTGGATTTGAATTGAATGAAATTTGAGATTTGAATTAATCAAGGGTAAGGATTAACTTGAAGTTGTAGTTGATCAAAGATAGGGATTGATTTGAGGTTGGAATTGATCAAAGGTAGGGATTGATTTGAATCTAGATTAGTCCTAAGATCTAGAGGGGTTCTAAGATCTAGGATCTAGAGGGGCTCTAGAATTTGGGATATAAGAGAATCCTAAGCTCTAGAGTAAGCCCTAAGGTCTTGGATCTAGAAAAGAATCTTAAGCTCTAGAGTAGGCCCTAAGGTCTGGCTCTAGGAGAGGATCTTAAGCTCTAGAGTAGGCCCTAAGGTCTGGCTCTAGGAAAGGATCTTAAAGTCTAGAGTGGATTCTAGGATCTAGAATTGATCTGGAGTTTGGAAGGGTCTTAGTGACCTCATACAAAAATGAGGTCAACAACAGGCCATGAATTTTTCTTACAGCAAGCCCTAGTGGCATAAAGATTCCCACGTAGAAATAATTCTTCAAACTTATCAGGCTTGGTTATGTTTTGGAACATTTCAACTTCTAAGGCATGCATCGGACTATGAATAATGAATGTTTTGGATCAAAACTACTAAAGTATTTCTCGATAAGGCAATACAACTTCCCTCTGATAAACATGTTGAGCTGAGTACATTATGAATGCCCTGGTAGTTCATAAATGCCCAAAAAGCTTACAATTCTTTTTTGCCAAAGAAATTGCATTTTTTGCATGTACGTAATGCAACAAGTTCCCTATAAGCCATCTTGATACCTAAAAATCTTAATTTGAGTACTTATAATAAGACACATCTATTATTTTTTTTTTAGAATCCAACAATCTAAGGAACAAACACTAAGTCACTTCACTTTTTCATTAATTTAATTTATCTTATATGCATCAAGATGCATGGGTGTCATCAAATATGAAGTAACATATTATGCTTAGAATAAAGAACAACCCATCAAAGGCAAGTGTTATATCTCTTGCATGGTGTTGATAAGAGGCGAATGTTTCGGATCAAAGAAACAAGCCTTTATATGTACTTGTTGAGAATTATAGAAAAATAGCAATATCATGTAAGTTTGCTGATAGAAAGATGACTCTACATCGTATTTGTGCTTCACTCTAGTAGACAGGTAGGGCCAATTACCACAAGAATTCTCTGATAGTTCAAAAATGGCCAAAATGCTTAAAAAAAATTTTTTTCCCATAAAGAGTGCATTTCCTACCTGTATATATATATATATGAGTACCCAACATGTTATTGTGATGCCCAAAAATCTTAAATTATGCATTTATGTGTTCATTCCCTAGTAAAATTTTGTGTGCTTAGGGCCTGGGTATATTGGCATCATGGCATTGGCACTCCTACAGGTAGGACCCGAGGCACGCTGGTAGGCTGGGCCTGGGCTATGCTGGCATGCATGGCCTGGGCACACTGATAAGTGGGGCTGGTCGCACACTCACAAGCAGGGCATATATTGTATCACACCATGGAACTTGTATCTTTTAGGCTGCCAAAGGATGGAAGTAACCTAGCCGGGTACCACACGCTAATTAATGGAATGTATCAAAACCCTGAGGCCCTAAACTCTATGAGTTCTAAGAGGGTGATACAGCTCTGCTGTGACATAGAGTTGGATGTTAGTGGATCATGGAAGCAAAGGCCGCTCTGCCATATATAATGCCCCATCATGAATTTAAGTTCTCTATAAAGGATTCATCCCATCTTCTATTTTCAACTACATTTTTGGTCATTTGTATAAGTGATCTAGATAGCTGACATGAATGTATCCAATGTCATGTTAAGAGAGTTTCTATTTGCTTGTTTTATATTCTTGCAACTTGTAAAGTTTTGATGATTCCAAATATTATTGTTTTAAAGTTTTATTTTCTCCTTAAACTTTTTAGAAGAATTGTTTTTTCTCTTGTGTGGACTAACATTTCAGGATAATCAAACCCTAGACTAATGAAGACTTCAAATCAAAATTCAGCATGAGATAATTTGTAAATTGAGGCCTGTACTTTTCATTATATTGAGTTTGAGAGGGAGTGATTGTAATTAAGTAACTTAGCACACACACACTTGTCGAGATCTTTAAAATTCATACTGATCGTACGGGACGAACCATGTTTGTACAAGATGATCAAGTCAGATATCCCCTCGAAAGAGCAATGGAATGAACATGAAGTAAGAAAATTTTTCTAAGTACTGATCGTCCAGATGAATTTTTCTATTCATTCCAGGACGAAATGCTCTCTGAAAAATTTTCATTCAGACGAAATCCTGTTCATGCAAGGATGAAATGCTCTATGTAAAAATTTCATCCAGATGAACTTCAATTCGTCCTAGGACGAAATGCTCTCTGGAAAATTTTCATTCAGACGAAATCCTACATTCAGCCCAGGTGAAATGCTCTCTTCAAAAATTTTGTCCAGATGAACTTCAATTCGTCCTAGGACAAAATGCTCTCTGGAAACTTTTCGTTCAGACGAGTTCCAATTCGGCCCAGGATGAAATGTTCTCTATAAAATTTTTGTCCAAATGAACACTTTTTCGTCCCAGGATGAAATGTTTTATCATTTCCAATTTTGATAACTTCCTGCATTTTTTCGAAACTGACCCATGGTATATTTATTCGTACCGGACGAACTTAGTTCGTACGGGATGATAATTGGGTACGAAGTCAGTTCGTACCAATATACATTGGGTTCATATAGAACTTATTTAAGTAAGTTCGTCTAGGACGATCCACGATCATACAGGACGATCCACTATGTACAGACTTGAAAATCAGTAATTTTTGGATGGTTTTTTGTGTCTTTCCTATATAAAGTCAAATTATAATTGCCTCTTAATTTTTTTGCCTACAGATCTATCCACTTTGTGCCAACTGAAGGGAGACTCAAGGACTGAGTGTGAGAAAGTTTTTGAAGGAGGATTCTTAGTACTGGAGCATGAAAAATTCACTTGGTACTCAAAGGTAAGAATATCTACTTGTGGTTTTTGATTACTTCACTCTTTTCTCTCTTCCTTCTAGATTTCTTGTGAGAAGATCTGTCACGGAGATCCAGTTCTCTACCAACACTTGGAAAGTATGAACAACCGAAGGGTTCTCTGCCCACACCTGGAGAGTGTGAATAGCTGAAGGGTTCTTTGCCCACACCTGGAGAGTATGAAAGGATGAGGGTTCTCTGCCTACACCGGGAGAGTGTGAAAGGACGAACCCTTCTCTGCCAACACTGGGAAGACTGTAAAAGGATGATGGTTCTCTGTTGCACTGGGTAGTGGTTGAAGAGAGTTTTGTAAAGGCTTATTCGCCTTACTGTGGTTGCAAAAGGAGAGTCATTAGTGGTATTAGTGCAATACTCGGAGGGTGCCTCCGGGGAGTGGATGTAGGTCTAGTTTTGACCGAACCACTATAAGTCATGTGTCATTATTTTTTTGCTACCTTTTTATTTTACTGTTTAACTTGTGTTGAAAAAATCTTTTTCTAAAAAATTCATTAAATTAAATTTTCGGGATAAAATTTTAAAAGAAGGTAAATTTTTATTTACCAATTCACCCCCCCCCCTCTTGTTTAGCCACTAGGACATAAGCTTAGGTTTAACAGCCTAATTCATATTGAACAAGTTTTAACATGTCACGTATCCCTAGGGGCTGAAGCCCCTACTTCTAGTTGGTAGGCAAATGATGGGTTCAAGTGCCACATTTTCAACGTGGATAATGACTTAGAGGTACTCAGTCATAGGCCTGCACATAGAAGCTTTACGCCACAGGCTTTTTAACCAAATGCAATGATCAATTATGTGAATCAATAGTTTCTCTCATACTAGGTTGAGTTATTATCACAGCATGATAATCAGTAGGGTAAAACTAACCTAACTCATGATGGTCTAAACCCAACATATGTTCCCTATTGGTGGGTGAACAATCCAACACGTAGTGATTATGCTTCATAATGATAGGAAGAGCCAACATCAAAGGATAAAAGCAATGTCATTATGAACACTTGGATTCCACTTCTAGTTATCCCAATTGTAATGTTTATGAAACCTCGAGCTTCAAATTCTGAATGACTAAAGGATCGATAGGCCATGCTTTTACGGTTCCTATTTGTACTAGAAATTAGAATCAGAACAACTTTTACCCTTTTGTTCCACCTGAGATTTCTATTCTCATTGAGCTCATATTTAGAAACTTGCATTAACAGATGTGCTGCTCTAATCTACTCCCAACCTTAATGTGTCTTTCGCCCATATCGACCAATCAGGGCTTGGTCCCACCTCCGTATCATAGAATAAGTAAAATAACATTAAAAGTAGTTGTATTTTATCTCTTCTGGCTAGAAGTTCTCACTTATCCTATAGCTCTCAAGTCATTTCACAAAGTCAGACTAGAGTCAAGTTCAATAGGGTCCCCTTTCCCTGGTGATTCTGGCAAGCCCATTCTCTTTGTGGTGGTTTTACTAGATAGTAGAAAGGGATAAGGCGAATCTCATTAATCTATTTATGTGCGTTACTAATTAGATGAGCATTTGACTACCATATGAGATCATTATTACTCCTGTTATTTACTCGCTCTTGGTTTTATATTTCACTACGATATTCAGAGCATTGGGCAGAAATTACATTGCATGAGCATCCATTGAGACCATTACAATGATTTGTTTTAATTAAATAGCCAGATCCCCCTTCATCATACCAGTTCTAAGCAAGTTATTTAATGTTCGGAGAAGGCCCCCAAAAGAGCCATTCTTAATTCATCCCTCAGCACGCATGCGGTGGCTCGCTCCCACCGCGAGTGCAACTCAAGCTGTCTATTGATAGCTGTTGGATTTGACACTAGGACACTCATGCCCAACCCTCAGAGCCAATCCTTTTTATAGAAGTTAATGATCTATTTTGCTAACTTCCCTTTCCTACATTACTCTATCGATGAGATGCTTTTTAACGTTGAGACCTAATGTGGTTATGAGTACGACAGGATGTGGATGGCACTCGATCATCTAGAATTTTAGTGGCCACCAGGGGCACACTAGATGTTGCTCAATGTGTAATTCTCTTCTAGCTATTGGACCCTATGTCTAGCTATGCAATTTTTAGGGCTGGTAGGCTATAAAGCAAAAAAGATAACTCTTTCCAAGGCCCTCACTAGGGTCTCTAGACTACCTAGCATTACTATCAACCACCACATCTCAGCTCGGGAATTTTAACCTGACTCCCTTTCAAAGCTCGCATGAAGTGTCACTCCCTAACAGACCTTCCATATCTCATAGGATCAAATAACCCATGTGCAAGTGTCATTCACAAGGAATGTTTTCCCCCTTTGGCCTTTAATGAACTCATTTGAGTATTTGCTACTACCACCAAGATCTGCACTGATGGGCGCTCTACATGGGCTCAAGCCCCAAGTTTTATGGTAGTTGTTATGCCCTCATTTGGGGTTGGTAATTACCCCGATGGCCACGTGTAGGTCACATGCTTAAGAACCATCAATTTTTGGGGCTAATTGATTTGGTAGGTGTGTTGTTACACACTCTTTAGCAAATTTTGACTTCCATGACCATCATCCTCCTGTATTAATCAACCCACACCATTTGTGGGAACTGGGTTAGCATGTAATTGGGTGTTATAATCTAATTTAAGGTTCATCTCGCATCACCAGTTCTACTTACCAAAAATGGCCCACTTAGAGCCCTCAATTTCATGGCATAGCTCATTAAAGTAGCCTAGTAATCTTAGTTATTTAAATTTTGAGATTACGTCGAGGGAGTTGTTCCCCTTATGGCTCTAATTATTGAATTTACTTGATAGAACTCCTTCTGGGCTACAGCTATCCTGAGGGAAACTTCAGAGGGAACTAGCTACTATATAGTTCAATTAGTCTTTCACCCCTATACCCGAGTCAAACAAATGATTTGCACATTAATATCACTATGGGCCTTCACCAAAGTTTCCTCTGACTTCTCCCCACTTAGGTATAGTTCATAATTTTTTGGGTCCCAACACACTTTCTCATACTCGAACCCTTAATAGAAGATCTAGGCCGGTCGGCAGTGTACCTATAAAAGAGGATCCCACACATCAGCTTACTTGTACCCACTAGGCTTCAACACCTGTTGACTCACACACATGCCAGGCTTCTTGGTCTATGTTTCAAGATGGTTAAAATAGGGAGATCAATGGCCCTTATGACAGACATGCGAGTGCCCCAAATAGCTCGCCATATTGGTGAGTGCTGTGTTGGGCGACCTCCCCGACGATGCCTCCTCGAGTGTAAATCTACCGGGATCCTACAGTTGAGAAGGCTTATAATGATCTACACCTCGAGTAGAGCAGTGGACAAGCCACAACCATTCCATTTTTGGCTTAGACACATCGATGACCCCCATATGCTTCCCTCCTGAAAATTTCAAGCATTGTTTGACTCTCTTTTCAAAGTATTTTTTATCTTTCCCTCATGGTACTTATTTTTTATTGGTCTATCACCTATATTTAGCCTTATATGGAATTTATTTCTTGATTTAGGCTGTATTACCAAACACTTGACTTGCCAACAACGTCTCATATTGTGATAGGGTTTGGGCTAAACAGGACTCTCACCCTCCCTAGCGCTCCTTTTTAGGGGAGTGGCCGGTACGTCACTAAGGATGCTTCTCTAGACTATAATTTGAGCTGCTATATGGTAGCCCAATTCAAATGTTTGGCCTATCCCAATTTGGTCAGAGTTACTTGGGGAATCCTTGTATGTTTCTTCTCCTCTACTTATTGATATGCTTAAAATTGGCATGTGGCCCTGCCCATCCTGGGCTCACATTCAAAACACCAACCATGGATTAGTGCATGATTTAGGATCACCTATATAGTATGATCATATCTCAGGCTTGCATGACACAATATCATAGTCATTTTCTTTAATCCACCCCTTAGTGAGGGGTATGATGAGCTAACATGCACATCTGAGCCTTCACTAACACATCCATCAATGGGATTCTAGACAAGGAGTGATAAAATGCTTGACGCCTAAGAAGATGTGCCCTTGGCCAACTAGCCTCATGCATAACTTAAGTTCAAAGACTCGAAGGCTTACGGGATTATATAAATCACACCACGTATCATATATTGCTATGGTCTTCATTGATGCAAGAGCCGAGATATCCATTGCCAAGATTTGTGTCAATCTATATGGCATGCAATAGTACCCCATCCAAAAAAACCCTTTTAAGGGCTCAGGTTTCGATATTCCCTTGGCATGATGCTTCACTTATTTGAGGGTTCATCCATCCTTCATCATATCCCCGTCCCTAAGAGGGGATGAGGTAATGAATGGGATATATATTATCTCACTAGCAAGAGCCACTGTTTATTTTTATGGATTCTCAAAATTGCTCTATGTATTTTGATTTCGATAATGATCCTTCTTCAAGTTCACCTACAGAAATCTTATTATGACTTCTTCTTCTTCTAAATGATATGGTTCAATGGACTTCTCACAGAGTCACAGGCAGAAAACTACCCACATCACATTTATCCAAGCAGTTCACCGGACCATTCATTCAATAGGATCCATGGGTAGTATGTACAAAGGATAGGGACATTGTCAATGTGAGCTGATGACTCATACTTATTAGGAATTCCTCATTGATGACTAATAATTACAATGATCTATCCCTATCATGATGAAATTTTCTAAAGATTACCCGAGCTTGTTATCCAAGGCATTATACTCATTGAATATATTAGTGTAGCGCATGTGCAGCCTAGAACATCTAAGGGCATCAGAGACTTATTATTTCCTTAAACTCTCATGGCTTAAATGGCCATAGTCCCTCTAAGAAGCTAACTATGCAGGTTAAACTCTATATAGCTAGATAGAAGGCTACGGTTTCATTTGCTAATGGAATTAACAAGATAAATTGCTTCACCAAATAAGAATAGCCATGTACCACCACCCCTAGAATAAAGAAAGAGCTGTTAGTCTATTAATACTTACTATGTCTTGACCTAGTAAGTTTCCTTATATTGAGTCAAATTAAACTGCAAGCTCCACTCTGGGTTGTGTCCTTCAATCATTTCCTTTAAGTTTTAGCCATACGACCAGGCTTTTTAAGGAACCAAAAACTTTGTCTCGAAACCCAAAAAATTTAGGGGAGGCTCTTCATTTGTTGCCATCTCACTCACTCACTAGAGTAGTTTTAGAGAGAGAGACTCTTGCATGGAAAGAGGTTATGGCCAAAGGTCGCCACCTCTAAAAGGTGGTAGAGGTGGAAGTAAGAAGGAGAAGCAATAATAAGGAAACTACTGGAGAGTGCTTGATCCTGATGTCAAGCCAAGATTGGCAGCTTGTAAGCGTACTTCGCTGCTCAGGCTGACGAACACTTCCCAACCTTCTTCTAAGGTTAGGCATGCAGTCCCTAGGGATTCATGGAATTAGGTTATTGCAAAAACCCAAGCTATCATCCAATGGGGGAAGGAGAATATAGTAAACTAATGAATGTGTCTGAGCTGAAAGCATCGTCCAGCTAGTTGGATGAAAAGATAGCCCCGGTGGGAGGTTTTTCCTTTAGCATTGGAGGCATCACCTATACCTCTCCCCGTAAACCACTCAGGCATGCTGATAAGCCCGACAAGTCTACCCCCTAGCAAATGTCCATCCTAGTTTATAGTTGCTAGATGGATGCATCCATGTTGGCTGCTTTAGATAAAGAAGCCAACTTGGAAGATGCAATTGAGGGTTTAGGAGACTAGTTTGATAAGCGCAATGAAATGGATGATTCGGATACTCATTTTGACTCCAACAAAAAAGATGGAAGCTACTAGTCAAGGTCTAAAAATTGAGCTACTGGAGGCCTTCTCCCAGTTAACACCTGTTGAGTCCAGTAATTAGGTTGTTAAGCCTAAGTAAGTGTCCCAAGGCTACCAAGAGGGGGGTGAATTGGTAGTTTTTAAAATTTTAAACCCTCTTAAAAATAAAGTTGAACCGAAATAAAATTTTCCTTTTTTTTTTTTAAAGTTAGTAGAAAAATATTTTTCAACCACAGAGTTGTTAAAACTGAATTTTAAAAGTGCGGAAACGTAAAAGCTATAAAGTAAATGACACCAGATTTATAGTGGTTCGGTCTATAACCAGACCTACATCCACTCCTCAGAGGCACCCTCTGAGTATTGCACTAATACCAATAGTGACTCTCCTTTTGCACCCACAGCAAGGCGGAGAAGCCCTTACAACACACTCTTTTCACCACTCCCCGGTGCGGTAGAGAACCGTCCGTCCTTTTACACAAAACCCAGTGTTGGCAGAGAACCGTCGTCCTTTCACACCCTCCAAGTGTAGGCAGAGAACCCTTCGTCCTTTCACACTCTCCAAGTGTGGGCAGAGAACCCTTCGTCCTTTCACACTCTCCTAGTGTGGGCAGAGAACCCTTCGTCTGTTCACACTCTCCTAGTGTGGGCAGAGAACCCTTCGTCTGTTCACACTCTCCAAGTGTCGGCAGAGAACCGGACCTTCTTGAATGATCTTCTCACAAGAATCTAGAAGGTAGAAAGAAAAAGAGTGAAGAAATCCAATTTCACAAGTAGAGACTCTTACCTTAGCAATCCAAGTGAAGCCTTCTAGCTCCAGTGGTAGGAATCCTCCTTTGAATGCTCTCTTCCACTCTCTCCTTGGCTATTCTCTCAAAAGGCACGAAGATCAAATGACAAAAAGATTGGGTGGCAGTCTAATTTGGACTATTTATATAAAAGACAAGTGAAACCGCCCAAAAACTGCAAATTTTCAATTCTGTACGCAGTGGATCGTCCTGTACGATTCTGGATCGTCCTGGACGATTTTACTTAAACGATCTGAAACGACCCAATTTGTATATGTGTACGAACTGACTTCGTACATCTGATCGTCCTGTACGAACTTGGTTCGTCCAGTACGAACGGTTATTACAAGGTCGGTTCTAGAAACTGCTGAAAACTGTTCTAAGTCGGTTTGTCGTTTGAACGAAAATGTGGTCGTCTGGACGAAAATTTTCCAGAGAGCCGATCGTCCTGGACGATTATTTATTTCGTCTGGACGAAAATTTTCCAGAGAACCTATCGCCGCGGACGATAACTTGTTTTCGTCTGTACGAAAAAAGTTCCAGAGAGCTGATCGTCCTGTACGATATTTATTTTCGTCGGGATGAAAATTTTCCAGAGGACTGGTCGCCTCGTACGATGGTAAAATTCGTCTGGACGAAAATTTTGCAGAGAACCCATCGCCTGGGACGATGATAAATTTCGTCCTGGACGAATAGGACTTAGAAAATTTTTCAAGGCAAGTTCCTATTCGTTCCAAGTGCTCTATAGGAGATAACTGACAGATCGTCCAGTACGATAAATATCGTCCTGTACGATCAGTATAGAATTTCAAGATCTCCTTATTTGTGTGTGTGTGTGAGATTTTATTCACTCAATTACAATCACTCCCTTTCAAAGTTAATTCAAAGAAAAGATAAACATCAATTATACATAATATCTCATGTTGAATTTGAATTGAAGTTTTCGTAGTCTGGAGTCTGATTTTCCTGAAATGTTAGTACACACAAGAGCAAGTGCAAATCTTCTGAAATTGTTAGGAGATAACTATACATTTGAACAATAATGTTTGGAATCATCAAAACTACATAAGTTGCATAAATATAATTCATTCAAATAGCAACTATTCAAACAATCTCCCCCTTTTTGATGATGGCAAAACAATTATTATTAGTATGGTTTCAAGTTAAAACACATTTTTTATCTCCTAAACTCCCCCTGAATTTATGAGTACATTAAAATAAGGAGGCATTAAAGAACAATATTTATTTTTTTTTTTTTTTTTTTTTTTTTTTTTTTTTTTTTTTAAAAATTGCAAACAGAACAACTAAAAAAGATAAAACACAAACATACACAAACTAATAATTTCTCCCCCTTTTTGACAGCAACAAAAAGTAAAGAAGAAAAAGACCAGAAATGTAAATAATTATATGAAATTCATTGTTAAAATTTAATCTAAATGGTGATTGACATAGGGTATGCAATTTTAAACTAAAAACATTAGGTCAATCATAGAAATTCAGGAGATTTAAAAAGTGATATAACTTTGTAAGTAAGAAGAATTTAGCAAAGACATGATTCAATTTAGACATTTGAATATAGAAAATCATTACAAGAGAGATGAAGAAAAAATTCTATATTTCAAAATTCAATAGAATATAAATGAACATAAGATCAATTTGAATTAAGAGATTGAAAGAATTTGGAAAGAAGAGAATTACCACATGTGGCGCTTTGCGCATCTTTTTCAACTTTTTGAGCACATTTTTGTGCATCTATTGATATTGAGCTGATTTTGTGCCTCTTTTTCATATTTGCGAACCATTGCGCATTTCTTTTGATTTTTTGTACTTTTTGTACAATTTTCAAGAGTACTTTACACCAATTCTTTCCAAAATCAATAATCTAAAATTTCAAATATTTCTAAGTACATAAATATTATTTGAACAAAGAAATACAAAATAAGTAAACATCTAAATTGCAATAATAATTTTAACTTTTATGTAGTCTAAATGAATAGACATGAATTTAAAAATTCTAATTACAACAAGTTATAAACAACTTTTAAATTTTGAAAGACTAGATTTTCTAATGTAGATAATCTCCAATTACAATCTAATTTAAGCACTATGAAGATTAAATAATACTAATGAAATTCATAAAAAATTAACCACATTTCAATAACAAATCAATACTGAAACAAGTGTGAAATGCATTGATTTATATGAAAAGATTACATTTCACAAAAGCTAAACACAACATAAAATAAAAGACAAATACCTACATTTAACAAAAACATTAACATAACAAGAAAAAAATGAGTAACAATCACAACAACACAACAAAAATACAACACAAGTACTACAAAAACACATAAAATCATCTCTACTGTTCTGGAGGAGGAGGAGGAGGAATGCCACCGAAAAGGTTAAAGTAGGAGGCCATCAACATTACATTGGTATTGATATCATGTACTTCATTTCTAATAACACCAATGTCATGTTGTTGCTGCACAAGTTGAGCATCAAATTGATCAAATCTTTGATCAATATGAGTCTCTAAACGATCAAATCTCTCAATCAGATTCTGATAATCTGACTGAGGTGCAGAGGTATGTTCTCCTTCTTCTCTTTCTTCTTCTTCTGAAGCACTGTCATGTGCTTTCCCTTTTTCTTTTTCTTCCTTGAAGAGCAGTCTGAATGATGTATTGTTATAGTAAACTGGCTCTTCATATTCTTCATCAGGATGCACTATATTGTATTTCTTCTCCAAAATATAGGTAATTAAGTGCCCTAATGAAATGTTTTTCTTTTTCTTCTGATCAGCATGTCCTATTTCTGAAAGCCTATAGATATGATCTATGATGAGTTGGGCTTCATCAATAGGATGTCTTGACATGATTAAAAAAGTTAGACAAGAAAGGAGAGGAGTGATGTTAATCCTATCACCAGCTTTAGGAATAATTGAGGATCTAAGGATATGCTGGATGATTCGGGCATCTTGGGTCATACCTGAGACTCTAGCAACATGATTGTCAATTGCATTTCCTCTAATTACCCTATTGATTTCAAACCATTTGAAGGAGTTTTCTGACATTAGGGTGTGGGCTCTATATCCCTCAGTTCTTAAGTTTAAAAATGCACCAAGATCGTGCTTGGTGATCTCAACTTTTTTTCTTAAAAACAAAAGAACTAATGATAGAGTGGTCAGAATTGAAACTCATGTTGGCAAGGAAGTAATGGTAGGTTTGTTTGTTGTAGAGGTAAACGAGAGAAAGAATGAACTGAAATTGGGTTGAGGCGAAGAGGTGCATTACCCGATATTTCAACTCTGCTGGGATAAGAATGCGAGACGGAGTGATTTTTGCTGAGGCAAAACGAGGAAAAGATTCCTCATTTTCCTTAGAAAGAAAGTTGTCTGGGGCATTCCTGTTTGGTTTCTTCACCAAAACCTTTTGTCTTTTGCTAGAGGAGGCCATTGTTGATTTGATGTTGAAAGGGATTGAAAAAGAAATTTGAAAGTGTGATTTTTAAGTTTGAAAAGCCTTCATATTTAAAGGAAAAACGATACTTTCGTCCTGGACGAAAATATTCGTCCTGGACGAACATAATAATTCGTCTGGACGAAGAATGTTCGTACAGACGATCCAATTCGTCCAAAATGTAACGGCTTTTCGTATTCAACACAACTTACGATGCGTCTCTTCGTACAGGCTTTTTGACTTGACCAATCGTACAGACGAAAAAAATTTCGTACAGACGATCGAAAAGTATTTCGTTTTGATGACTCTTGAAAACCGTCCCCTACAATGAAACGACACATGTTCGTCTGGACGAACGAAAATTTCGTACAGACGAAGTTCGTATTAAAAACTATCTTATCCACTCAACCGCTGCATTCAATCGTCCCGACGTTTGAGAGAAAAAAAATTTCGTCCTGGACGATCACAGATCGTACAGACGATCCAATAAAAAACTGCTCTAAAACGGTTTAAATTTTCGCAAACTGTTCCTTTACACATCGTCCCGTACAAAAATATTTCGTCCTGGACGATTTCCTCCAAAAATTAATTTTGATTTTTTAAATTTTTAAATTAACAAAATCAACAAAAACAATCAGAAACACAGAAAACATAAAACAAAATCATAAATCCAAAAACAATTCATTAAAAAACACACAAAAATTCACAAAATTTCAAAAACAAAACATAACAAGTATCAATGTTTGCAAAGACATTTGAGTTAAGCATTCAAATCAATAACACCAAGCCTTGTTCTTAAAGTACTGAAGGTATCAAAGGCTAAAGGTTTTGTAAAAATGTCTGCAAGTTGATTTTCAGTTGAAACATGTATGAGTTCAATTTCTCCTTTGGATACGTGATCCCTTATGAAATGATGCCTTATATCGATGTGTTTGGTTCTAGAATGTTGAATAGGATTTTTTGAAATACAAATAGCACTAGTATTGTCACAATAAATTGGAATAGTGCCTATAGTTAATCCTAAGTCAATCAACTGTTGTTTTAACCAAAGTACTTGTGCCACACAACTTCCTAATGCAATGTATTCTGCTTCTGCAGTAGATAGTGCCACTGAATTTTGTTTTCTACTAGACCATGAAACTAATGAATTTCCAATGAATTGACATGTTCCAGAAGTGCTTTTCCTATCCACTCTACAGCCTGCAAAGTCAGAATCTGAGTAACCAATAATTTCAAATGAAGAGCTAAACTTAGGATACCAAATTCCTAAGTTTTGAGTTCCTAGTAGATATCTTAAAATCCTTTTTACTGCTGTCAAATGTGATTCTTTTGGATCTGATTGAAATCTAGCACATAGGCAAACACTAAACATAATATCTGGTCGGCTAGCAGTCAAGTAAAGTAAAGATCCAATTATCCCTCTAAATTTCTTTTGATCAACAGATTTTCCCTTAAGGTCCTTATCCAACTGAACTGAAGAACTCATTGGTGTACTAACAGGTTTAGCATTGTCCATTTCATATTTTTTGAGGATGTCCTTAATATATTTGTTTTGACTAAGAAAAGTACCTTCCTCAAGTTGCTTAATGCTAAATCCTAGAAAGTAATTTAAATCTCCCATTAGACTCATTTCGAATTCATTACTCATTGTTTTAGAAAAATCATCACAAAGATGTTTATTTGAAGATCCAAAGATGATGTCATCCACATAAATTTGAACAATAAGTATATCCTTTCCAATTTTTCTTAAAAAGAGAGTTGTATCCACACTTCCTTTTTCAAAAGATCTTTCAAGTAGGAAGGTGCTTAACCTCTCATACCAAGCCCTAGGTGCCTGTTTCAATCCATATAATGCCTTTTTTAATTTGAAAACATGATTTGGAAATTTTGAATTTTCAAAACCTGGAGGTTGTTCTACAAAAACATCTTCTTCAATTACTCCATTTAAAAAGGCACTTTTAACATCCATTTGAAACAATTTAAAACCTTTAAAACAGGCAAAGGCTAGTAAAACCCTAATTGCTTCAAGTCTAGCTACAGGGGCAAAAGTTTCCTCAAAATCAATTCCTTCAATTTGATTATACCCCTTAGCTACTAATCTAGCCTTATTTCTAATGACTACTCCTGAGTCATTCATTTTATTTTTGAACACCCACTTGGTTCCAACAACACTTTGATCTTTTGGCCTTGTAGTTAGTTCCCAAACTTTATTTCTTACAAATTGATTTAACTCTTCTTGCATGGCCAATATCCAAAATTCATCTGAAAGTGCTTGATCAATGTTAGTGGGTTCAATAGTTGAAATGAAGGCTGAATGATTGACTTCCTTGTTTAATCCACGCCTAATTCTAACACCCTCACTTGGTTCACCTATAATTAATTCCTTTGGGTGATTTTTAGAGAATCTCAAATCTCTAGGCAAAGGGTCTTCTCTTTCTATATTTTCTTCCACATTTTCTTCCAAATTTAATCTATCAATCTTTTGGGAGTTTTCTTCAATTTCTTCTTCAACAACTTTTGGCTCTTCTATGTTTCCATTTTCATCAAAAACAACATGTGTGGTTTCTTCAATGACTAAAGTTCTTTTGTTGAATACTCTATAAGATTTTCCAACACTTGAATATCCAACAAAAATTCCTTCATCTGATTTTGGATCAAATTTTCCTAAGGCAGATTTTCCATTATTATGTATGAACACCTTGCAACCAAATACATGTAAATGAGACAAATTTGGTGTTCTACCTTTTACCAATTCATAGGGTGTTTTATTCAAATTTGATCTCACATTTACCCTATTCAGAACATAGCATGCAGTGCTAACCGCCTCAGCCCAAAAATATCTAGGAAGAGAGTATTCTGCTAACATTGCTCGGGCGGCTTCTATTAATGTTCTGTTCTTTCTTTCAACTACTCCATTTTGTTGAGGAGTTCTAGGTGCAGAAAAGTTGTGATCAATCCCCTTTTCTTTACAGAAATCTTCAAATCTTTCATTTTCAAATTCTCCTCCATGATCACTTTGTATAGAAATTATTTCACATCCTAGTTTTCTTTGTATCCAAGTTGAAAAATTTCTGAATTCCTCAAATGATTCACTCTTATGAAAAAGAAATTTAACCCAGGTGAATCTTGAAAAATCATCTACTATTACAAATCCATATACCTTTCCTCCTAGACTAACCGTGCTTACAGGTCCAAAAAGATCCATGTGAAGAATTTCTAAAGGTTTACTGGTCCTAAGATCTTTATTGGATTTAAAAGAGGACTTCACTTGTTTTCCTAATTGACATGCATCACATAAGTGGTCCTTAGTAAAGTCTAGTTTAGGTATTCCTCTAACCAAATTCTTTTGGGTAATTCTTCTAAGATTTTTCATACTAGAATGACAAAGTCTCCTATGCCAAAGCCATGATTCATCAGAAACAGTTTTCAAACAAAAAGCAGTAGGAGATTGAATACAATTTAAATCTAGCATGTAGACATTGTTCACCCTTTTTCCATTTAAAACAATTTTCCCATTTAGGCTAATTATGCAGCTAGTAGGTAAAAATTTTACATTATAGCCCTTATCACATAGCTGACTTATGCTAAGCAAATTATGTTTTAAGCCTTCAACTAATAAAACATTATCTATGAAAAAGTTTTTCAAATTTCCAATCATACCTGATCCAACCACCTTCTTTGTGGTATTATCTCCAAGTGTAACCTTGCCTCCACTCCTGGCTTCCAGCGTTATGAATTGAGCAGTATCTCCAGTCATGTGCTTAGAACATCCGCTGTCCAGGTACCATATACTCTCACGAGGTCTTGTGTGAGAGTATTCCTGCAAAATTCTCAATTGTTAGACCTGGGAACCCAAACTAGTTTGGGTTCACCTTTATGAAATTTATAATCAGATGCATGTGTGATATGTCTAGGTTTATGCATCTTAGTTCTCCACACCAAATTAGGTTTCATCTTTAAAGTGCAGGTGTGAGATATATGTCCCAAAAATCCACAATTGTTACATTTAACATTAGGAAAAATATTCCTATGTTTTCTTTCATATGATTGTCTTCTAAGGGATTTCATGAATTTAGGATAATATTTAGGATTTGTAAAATCTTCAAGTTTAGGGGGGTTCCTATTATCCTCGAGAGCTCTTATAGTAAGTTTGTAAAATGAATTCATATCCTCCAAGATTCGATTTGTATAATTGATTCTATATGTCTTGTGCTCAGATTCATCCTTAAATTTCTTAAATTCTTTTTCAAGTTCAGCATAGGATGATTTTAAATTTTCAAAATTTTTATTCAAGTCATCATATTCATCAAGTAGTTTCATGTGGTTGCTATCAATTAAAGCATGATCTTTCCTAAGGATTTCGTGTTCCTTATTAAGCTCTTCCAATTCTAAAATTAAACTAGAATGCATCTTTTTAGTTTTCCTATATGCATCATGCATGTGTTCAGAAACTTCAAACAGTTC
Source organism: Dendrobium nobile (assembly GCA_022539455.1). NCBI lineage: Eukaryota > Viridiplantae > Streptophyta > Magnoliopsida > Asparagales > Orchidaceae > Dendrobium > Dendrobium nobile. Next base: position 41,534,139 of record CM039729.1, on the reverse strand, counting down.
ATCATATGTTAAATCACATACCTCTTCTTGATCTGATTGTTCAGCTTTATCTGCCATCAAGCAAAGGTTGGTGACTTCTTCTTCGTTTTCAGTCTCAGATGAGTCTGAAGCTGAGTCAGCCCAAAAAGCCTTTTGAAACTTCTTCTTGCCCTTTTTTACCATTGGTTTCTCCTCTACCTTCTCCTTGCTAGGAGTGGCTTTAAGTTTTGGACAATCAGTTTTTATATGACCTGGTTTCCTGCATTCATAACAAATCAATTCATTAGAAACCCTGCCATTTTTGTTATACTTACCTCTATTCCATTGCTGGCGTCTCTTCTGCTTCCTCTTTAAAAAGCTTCTGAATTGTCTAGTCATCAGTGCTATATCGTCTTCATCCTCAGGTTGTGAGTGTTCACTTTCTGACTCTTCCACATTTAATGCAAGATTCTTGTCCTTTCTTGGTTCACCTGCATCAATCTTTCTTTGACTTACTCCTTGCTCGTAAGCAATGAGTGAACCAAGAAGATTGTCAATTGAATAAATGTTCAGATCTTTTGACTCTGTAATTGCAGTAATTTTAGCATCGTATGTAGTAGGTAAACAACGAAGAATTTTATTAACCATTTCAGCATTAGTTAATTCCCTACCAAGTGCATGCAAAGAGGTGACAATTTGAGTGAATCTTGTGTACATGTCAGATATAGATTCATTAGGTTTCATGCGAAATAATTCGTAGTCATGTAACAAGATATTGAGTCTTGATTGCTTAACCTCATTTGTCCCTTCATAAGTAATACAAAGTCTATCCCATATGTCTTTTCCGCTTTTACAAGTGGAAACTCGCATGTAGTCTTCAGATTTTAAAGCACAAAAGAAACTATTTAAACATTTCGCATTTAATTGTGCTAAGTCACGTTCTTCTATAGTCCAATCTGCATAGGGTGTATCTACCCTAATTCCATCAACTAATCTAGTTGGTTTTGTGTAACCTTCCTGGACTAGCATCCACATGCGATAATCAAGTGACTGTAAGAAAGTAGACATGCGTGTTTTCCAAAAATCAAAAGGAATATTATCAAACAGTGGAGGTCTAGTGATAGAGTAACCCTCAGGTGTGTTTCGGTTTCCAAATGTAGCCATCTACGTTAATCAAAAAGTAGTTCAAACTTATGATTTTGAAACTCTGCTCTGATACCACTTGTTGAGTCCAGTAATTAGGTTGTTAAGCCTAAGTAAGTGTCCCAAGGCTACCAAGAGGGGGGTGAATTGGTAGTTTTTAAAATTTTAAACCCTCTTAAAAATAAAGTTGAACCGAAATAAAATTTTCCTTTTTTTTTTTTAAAGTTAGTAGAAAAATATTTTTCAACCACAGAGTTGTTAAAACTGAATTTTAAAAGTGCGGAAACGTAAAAGCTATAAAGTAAATGACACCAGATTTATAGTGGTTCGGTCTATAACCAGACCTACATCCACTCCTCAGAGGCACCCTCTGAGTATTGCACTAATACCAATAGTGACTCTCCTTTTGCACCCACAGCAAGGCGGAGAAGCCCTTACAACACACTCTTTTCACCACTCCCCGGTGCGGTAGAGAACCGTCCGTCCTTTTACACAAAACCCAGTGTTGGCAGAGAACCGTCGTCCTTTCACACCCTCCAAGTGTAGGCAGAGAACCCTTCGTCCTTTCACACTCTCCAAGTGTGGGCAGAGAACCCTTCGTCCTTTCACACTCTCCTAGTGTGGGCAGAGAACCCTTCGTCTGTTCACACTCTCCTAGTGTGGGCAGAGAACCCTTCGTCTGTTCACACTCTCCAAGTGTCGGCAGAGAACCGGACCTTCTTGAATGATCTTCTCACAAGAATCTAGAAGGTAGAAAGAAAAAGAGTGAAGAAATCCAATTTCACAAGTAGAGACTCTTACCTTAGCAATCCAAGTGAAGCCTTCTAGCTCCAGTGGTAGGAATCCTCCTTTGAATGCTCTCTTCCACTCTCTCCTTGGCTATTCTCTCAAAAGGCACGAAGATCAAATGACAAAAAGATTGGGTGGCAGTCTAATTTGGACTATTTATATAAAAGACAAGTGAAACCGCCCAAAAACTGCAAATTTTCAATTCTGTACGCAGTGGATCGTCCTGTACGATTCTGGATCGTCCTGGACGATTTTACTTAAACGATCTGAAACGACCCAATTTGTATATGTGTACGAACTGACTTCGTACATCTGATCGTCCTGTACGAACTTGGTTCGTCCAGTACGAACGGTTATTACAAGGTCGGTTCTAGAAACTGCTGAAAACTGTTCTAAGTCGGTTTGTCGTTTGAACGAAAATGTGGTCGTCTGGACGAAAATTTTCCAGAGAGCCGATCGTCCTGGACGATTATTTATTTCGTCTGGACGAAAATTTTCCAGAGAACCTATCGCCGCGGACGATAACTTGTTTTCGTCTGTACGAAAAAAGTTCCAGAGAGCTGATCGTCCTGTACGATATTTATTTTCGTCGGGACGAAAATTTTCCAGAGGACTGGTCGCCTCGTACGATGGTAAAATTCGTCTGGACGAAAATTTTGCAGAGAACCCATCGCCTGGGACGATGATAAATTTCGTCCTGGACGAATAGGACTTAGAAAATTTTTCAAGGCAAGTTCCTATTCGTTCCAAGTGCTCTATAGGAGATAACTGACAGATCGTCCAGTACGATAAATATCGTCCTGTACGATCAGTATAGAATTTCAAGATCTCCTTATTTGTGTGTGTGTGTGAGATTTTATTCACTCAATTACAATCACTCCCTTTCAAAGTTAATTCAAAGAAAAGATAAACATCAATTATACATAATATCTCATGTTGAATTTGAATTGAAGTTTTCGTAGTCTGGAGTCTGATTTTCCTGAAATGTTAGTACACACAAGAGCAAGTGCAAATCTTCTGAAATTGTTAGGAGATAACTATACATTTGAACAATAATGTTTGGAATCATCAAAACTACATAAGTTGCATAAATATAATTCATTCAAATAGCAACTATTCAAACAACACCTATATAATTTACCCTATATAACATTATTCAAGACTCAGCTGATGGCTCTTCTCATGATGAATCGAGCCCAGCCTCTTCTCAAGATCAAGACCAGTATCTCGATAAGCCAGTGGCCCCTACAACTTTATCCAGTTAAGGAAATGTGGAGTCCACCAAGGTGTGTGCTTCGACCATTCCTAACCAGTATGGGGTTTATGTTGTGCATGCTTCTTGTAAAGAACTTCTTAAGTCTTCACTTAAGTGCAGGTGTGTAAATCCCCAAGTCCTCCACCTTCCATTTCATGTTGCTAAAATATCATGCCTAAATGATGTTTGTGGTAATGCCTCCAAGGCCAAAGGATCAATTGACATGCTAGAGTAGCCCACACCAGCCCCCTCCTTGCTTAACAGGGAATTATCTAGTTGTCCTTTTGATTGGAAAAAACTTTTGTATGTTCCTTTTGACAAAATAGGTCATCAAAACTATATTGCAGTCAAATGGTATTTCAATGAAACCCAAGAGAAATGTAGTCCAAGCAAATTTGGCCGCACTTGAACCGAGCTCTTTTGGAGAAACTCATTGGCAAGCAAGTTGCTTTTTCTTACCTTCTTAGTGAGATCAAATATCAATGGTACCACTTTGGAGACTTCAAAATCATCTCCACCTCACCAAATTTACTCATTTGCTTCTTCCAAAGTGTTAAGGTTAGCGATGCAGTATTAATGAGCAGCCCATGGATCATTGTAGGGAACATAATGGGCATGGATAGATAGAAGCCTAACTCCTCCCTAAACTCCCTTTAAGGCCTCCATTCTCCTATTTGGATTTGTTTGCCTTAGCTACCCCTTATGTACTAGGATAAGACCAACATAAGTCGTTTAGCCATCATGTTGGGTGAGCCTTTATGGATGGATTTGCACATGAGTACATGGGGCAGATCTACTTATGCCAGATCTGTATGAGAATTGACCTCTCATAGCAGCTATAAGTGGGAGTTTAGATTAATGGCCTCAATGGGCATTTCTTTAAGAGAGTTGAATATGAGGGCATCTCTTGTTTATACTTCTCCTATAGTTACATTTTCCATAGTAGGGACAAGTGCTCTTACAATGCAACCACATAGAACTCCCTTTTCCCACCTCCAAAGCAGCACACCACCAGTTTCCCGGCTTGTGCCACAAAGGCTGCCAATTCCCCTCCTATGCCTCCAGCATCGACGGGACAATCCTTGTAATCTGAAATGCATAACTGTGGAAAGCACCATGGGCCAAATCAAGAGAAGGCATCTCTTGGTCCCTGGAACTTAGTGACATGAAAATGCAAATGCAAGGCTAAGGACAACAATGAGCAACCCATAAACCACAAGACATCCCGACCATCCTTCTTATTTTCGGCAGCCAAGGTTCAACATTTGGAAGTCACTTTAGCTAGGATCCTCTCTCTCCATAAGCAGAAGCTCAGAGTCTCTAGTGCCTACTTCACCAGGGAAATCCTCTTGCTCGGGGCTTAAGCCACCTCCCCTCGAAATAGAAAGAAGGCCCCCAAAGATTTCATAAGCTGGGACTTGTTCCCCTCTAGTACGAATAGAGGTGCCCTCTTTTATTTGTTTTTCATTTGTACTATTGGATTATTAGACCACTGTTGGAGCACGGGAACACCATTCAGCCCCTGTGGCTATTTTTAAATCTTCTTTCGTGTCTCCCCCCTCTGGAGTGGCTCTCTTTCTATCATTTTAGTGCATATTGTAAAATAATGAAGGGGCTCTCCTTCTTACTTTATGGGGTCCTTTTTTGTTGCCTTTTGATTATTGACTTTTGGAATGTTTTTATTGATTCAATCTTCTCCCTTTTTATTTTTGTGTTGGGAGGAGTAAACTTCTTTTCCTACAACTTGTAATTTTCTTTTCATATTAATATATGCAAAGTGCAACATTGAAGGGACCCACAAATTAGCAGAGTCCTAAAACCAACATCAAATGATCCCTAGTTGGCATCGTTTATAGATGAGACAAGGACGGTATCTGATCATCTTTTTGCCCCTAACTTTTATTCCTGATTAATAAAAACATCTTTTACAAAATGCTTTCATATTGATTTGTCTTTCATAATTCCAAAAATTCCACCTCTAACTATGAAATAAGAAGGCCCCCGACTATCCACCTTAATCATTACTCTAATCCTGAAGGCCAATATAAGAGGATTGAAATCCTTTGGTGTTATCCCATTCTAATATATCCAATGCATGGGGTTACTTTGAGCACTCTAATTTCTTCAAAGTAAAGGAGTCAGATGCATGACCTAGTTAATTAAGGCTAAAAATACATCACTTGCATAAGGAATAAGGCTAAAGGTGCACACCATGAGGAGGGCCGATCGACCTAACCTAATGTCCAACAATGAGCTTTTTAACAGCAACAACTTAAATATACTTTATTGGAGCAGGGATTATCTTGGTTGATGGCACAATAAATGCCCTCCAATGGATCCTCATTAAGGGATTTTGATTGTACTCATTCCAATTACCAGGCTCAAAGAGCCCGATTTTTATTATCACCACCTCCCCATTTTAGGATTGGGTAATTTACGTGCCTACTTCCTTACTTGGACGTGGTAGCCATCTCTTAGGCTCCCTCTCAAGAATCAAACACTAATTCTCCATCCCCCATCACCACTATGGTAGGCCGCTATCCTACCATTAAAAGTTGATAGAGAAGATATTTAAATAATGCATCGTCGGCACAAGGGTCGTGCAATCTAATGAGTTATCATGAATCTTTAGGGCAACGAGCATACGCCTGCATAAACCTTTTACCTAATAAATGCATCCCTTCTAGAAGTCACAGTTTTGGTGTAGGTATTAGCTCTAGAATAACTACAATTATTTAAAAAGCATGTACTAGTAAATAAATTATAACTACTTTAATGAGCCATTCAAAGTTTCACAGTATGAAATAGCTCATACTTACACATGCATGGCTTAATCTTTAAGACAAGTATATGACTACTGGCAGGATCAACCAAGTAGCACGACCTTGACAAAACTATGATCTCAGCCCAGACCCAAAAAAAAGATGAATTGTGGGAGGATAAAAAACCAAAGTCACATAGCGATTAATACAACATAACCTTTTAATTAACCGACATGAGAAGGTGCCCATTGCACCAAGGGAAATTTTCTTGAATGAGCCACAGTTGCAATAATATAATAGGACCCAAAGTGGATGGCCTAAGCTGAAAGATTGTCATGAGATGACACCCTTAACAAGGGGTGGGTGGATCTCATTCTATGAAGCACTCTCCATACCTTAAACAAGGGCACAAAGATTGTCCATGAAGCACTTCTAACAATTAATGCCACAAATAAAAGGATTTGCAACGTAAGCAAAAATCATGGTCTTTTAGTTGATCTTCATAATAATATGAGTACCATAGAAATGAAAGTACTATTATATTGATGGTTGGCCACACAAAGTAAGCACCAATTAATTGAAGCAAAGTCAATAATAACTCATGTGCCAATAAGATCTCAAGTACTTCTACATCAACCAGCCCAAGGGCATCACCCAATATCAATGACTAAGCCAACTCCAAAAATAATAAACTAAAGGATGAAGGTAATGATTTGGGTGATGAGCTCCTAAAAGGCACATCTAGCATTTATGTTTGGGTGAGTAGAACATCTATGTAAGAAGTCTCTACATCAAGTTTGTGCTCCCCTCAAATAGACAGGTAGAGCTTATTTCACCCAGAATGCTCCACTAGTACAAAAATGGCTAAAAAACTTAAATTTTTTTGCAATAAAAAGTAATTTTTAATTTTTACTTACACCCATGTGTACCTAACATGCCATCGTTATACCCAATAGTCTAAAATTTTGTACTTATGAGTATATTTGAATGGGATTGGGCACACTAGCAGGCATGACCTATTAACACTGGTTGGCTGACCTAAGCAAACTAGCAGGCAGGGCCACGGCACGTTGCTAAGCATGGCCATGGTACACTGACATGCAAGGATAAGGGACATCTATATATTATTTAGAGTCCAATAATTAAAGGCACAAGAACTAAGTCACATCACTTATTCATGGATTTTTTTTATCTTATATGCATCAAGATGCATGGGAGTCATCTAATATGAAGTAACATACTTTACATAGAACTAGGCACAACCAATAAAAGGCAAGTATTATGTATCTCAAATGGTGTAGATGGAAAATAATATTTTGCATGTAAAGAACAAGACTTCATATCCTCTTATCAAGAATTATAGCATAATAGCCATATCCTAAACATTCCCTGAAGAAAAATACATCTGCGTCATATTTAAGCTTCCCTACATTAGACATGTAAGGCATAAAACATCAAGAATGCCTCGGTAGTTTAAAAATGGCAAAAAGGCTTATAATTTTTTTTTGCAATAAATGCCATATTTTTTGCTTGTACCTAATTGCACTAGTTCCCAGCATGCCATCTTGAAGCAAAAAAAAATCTTAAATGGTGTATTTATAACTACATTTGTTAGTGAATGTTGGTAGGGTCATGGATTAGGCAAACTAGTGATTAGGGCCTTGGTAACTTAGGAAATAGGTCCTAGGCACACTAACACCCATGCCCTGGGTATAGTGGTAGCCATAGCATAGGCTTGCCGGGAGGTAGGGCCATGGCATACTGGCAGCCAGAACCAGGGCATCCTGGTATGCAAGCCCATGACATGATGGTATCCAAGTCCTGGTGACACTGGCCGGTAGGGCATATGCAACCTAGATGGCATGGGCTTGGCTTACTACTGGTAGTGTTTATGCCACTTTTAGGCAGGGCCTTGGTACACTCGTAGGTAGGGCCTTAGCAACCTAGAAGGTAGGGCCTTAGCATGCTGGTAGTGAAGGCCTAGGTAAGATGCGTGGTCCTAGACATGCTGGTAGGTTGGGCCTTCGGATGTTAGCAGACATGGACATGGCATGATGCAAGCTAGGGCCTAGGCATGCTGGAAACCATGGAATGGGCACAATGGCTGGTAAGGTATGTGCATACTAGCAGCCAGGTCTAAGCCACATTAGCAGGTAGGGCCTGAGCAAGCTAGCTAGCGGAGGGTAAGGGCTATCTGGGTGGCAGTGCTTAGACAGCTAGCATGTAAGGCTTTGGGAAGCAAGGCTTGGGCATGTTAGCGACTAGGGCCTGACACTCTAACGAGTAAGGCCTAATCATTTTTGTAAGTAAGGTCTCTTTATGTTGGTAAGTAGGGTTGAGGTACACTAGCAGCTTGCACATAAGGGTCAAGAACGTACTGGCTTAGATGCACAATTACGATGTGTAACTTGGCACATCTAATTATTCTTTCACAACCAATAATCAAAGGTATAAGCAACATGTCGCTTCATTTATTCACGTATACATTTCATCTTGCATGGAACAGGATGCCTAAGCCATCTAATATGAAGCAACATATTTTTCAGAGAACTAGGCTTAGCCCATCAAAGGCAAGTGTTAAATCTCTCTCATGGTGTTGATAAGAAATGAATGTTTTAGATTAAAATGACATGCCTTTAAGTTCTTTTGTTAAGAATTATAGCAAAATAGTAATGTTGTACAAGTTTATTAATAGAAAGATAACTATGTGTCATGTTTGGGCTTCATTCTAATAGACTAGCAGGGCCTATTTCAACTAGAATGTTCTGGTTGTTCAAATATGTCTGAAAAGCTTAATTATTTTTTCTACAAAAGGTACTTTTTTTACTTTAACACACAACCAAGTGTACCTAATATCCTATGATGATGCCAAAAAGTTTTAAAATGAATACTTATGAGTACATTTGAAAGGGCTTGGTCACACTGGCAAGCAGGGCTTGGGCTCACTGGATGGCAAGGCATAAGCACACTTGCAAGCAATTCCTTAGCATGCTGCCAAGCATAGCCAAAGCACACTTACAAGCTAGGATAAGGAACCTCTAAATATTCTTTGGAATCTAATAATCAAATGCACAAGCACCAAGTTACTTCACTTATTCAAGCATTCCTTTTATTTTATATACATCAAGATGTTTGAGAGTCATCTAATATGAAGCAACATACTCTGCATAGAAGTAGGCATAAATAATCAATGGAAAGTGTTATGTCTCACAAAAGGTGTTGATGGAAAATAAGATTTGGATCCAAATAACAAACCTATATATGCTCTTGTTAAAAATTATAGCACAATAGCCATGTCCCACACATTCGCTAAGGAAAAAATGCCTTTGTCTCATATTTGAGCTTCCCTCCATTAGACAGGTAGGGGATACTACATCTTGAATGCTCCAGTAGTTTAAAAAATGACAAAAAGCTTACATTTTTTTGCCATAAAAACCACATTTTTTAGTTATAAGTAACCCCACTATTTCCCAACATGCCATCTTAAAGCCCAAAAATCTTAAATGAGTACTTACAAGTATATTTACTAATGGATGTTGGCTAGCTCATGGACAAGGCACATTAATAGCTAGGACGTTGACGACCTGGAATATTTGTCATGGGCATGCTAACAGTTAGGGATTGGCTATAGCGATATCTAGGGCCTAGGTATGTTGGATAACAGAGCTACGGCAAGCTGACGACCATAACTAGGGCTTCTTGGCAAGCAGGGCCATGGCATGCTGGTAGCCAAGTCCTGGACATGCTGGCAAGTAGGGCTTACACAATTTATCTGGCATTGGCTTGGCTTTCTGGCTGATACTATTTGAGCCACTCATAGGTAAGGCCTAGATATGCTGGCAGGTAGAGCCTTTGCAACTTGGAAGGCAAGGCCATGATATACGGTAAGCAAAGGCCTAGACAAGATGCTTGGTCCTTAACATGCTGGGAGATAGGGCCTATGGATGCTGGAATATATGGCCTTGGCATTCTAGCAGCCAGAGCCTGGGCATGATGGAAGCCAGGTCTTGGGCACACTAGCTAGTAGGGTCTGAGCACACTTGCAGCCAGAGCCTAGACTCACTAGAAGACAAGGCTTAAGCATGCTAGTTGGCAGAGGGCATGGGTTACATGGCTGCTAGTTCTTGGACAGTTGGCTTGTAAGCCTTAGGCAAGAAAGGCCTGGGCATACTGGCCCCTAGGGCATGACACTCTAGCAAGCAAGGCCTGGTTATTTTTGAAAGCAGGGACTCATCAAGTTGGCAAGTAGGGCTGAGACACACTAGCATCTTAAACTAAGGGCCAAGAACATGCTATCTTCAAGGCACAATTACAATGTGTAACTTAGCACATATAATTATTCTTTCATAACCAAAAATCAAAGAAACAACAACATGCACATCATTTATTCATGTATAAATTTTAAAAATGTGTATCAAGATGCCTAAGCCATCTAATATTAAGCAATGTATTATTTTAGAACATGGAAGAACACAAGAATGGCAAGTGTTAAATCTCTCTTATGGTGTTGATAAGAAATGAATGTTTCAGATCAAAACAACAAGCCTTTATGTTATCTTGTTAAGAATTATATCAAAAGTTTGTCGATAGAAAGAGGACTCTACATCTTGTTTGGGCTCCCCTCTAATAGACAAGCTTGGTCTATTTCGTCCAGAATGCTCTAGTTATTCAAAAATAGGAAAAAAGCTTAAATTTGTTTGCCAAAAAGTACTTTTTTTACTTAAACATACACCCATGTTTACCTAATATGCTATTATGATGCCCAAAAGTCTGAAAATGAGTACTTATGAGATTATTTTAATGGGATTTGGCACACTAGCAGGCTGGGCTTGGGGACACTAGCCGGAAAGGCCTATGAACGTTGGTATGCATTTCCTTGGCAGGCTGCCAAGCACAGCTAAGGCACACTTACAAGCAATGAATTCTACATCAAAGGAAAGTGTTTTGGTAGAAAGCCTAGAATTCACATCCGAATCAAAGGCATTTATATTCTCATATTAAAAAAATTGGACAAAATGATATTACATTAGCCAGGGCTCCCTGGCAGGTTGTGCCTGGATAGCCAGTAGGCATGATAATTCCTAGGGACATAATGATTCCAACGTGAAAATATTTCTTCGAAATTCTTAGGTTCACTTGTGTTTTGGAACATTTCAACTTCTAAGGTATGCATCGAACAAGAAAAGATGAATGTTTTGGATCGACATTTTTAATGCATTTCTCGATAATGTAACACGACATAATTTCGACATATAGGCTTAACTGATTATATTATGAATGCCCCGATAGTTCAAAATTTCCCAAAAAGATTACAATTTTTTTGTCATAAAACTGCATATTTTACTTGTACTTTACCCCATGAGTTCCCGCAAGCTATTTTGAAACCCAACAAACTTAAATTGAGTATTAATAATAAGGTACATCAAATGTTTCTTTAGAATCCAACAATCAAAGGCACAAGCACTAAGTCGCTTCACTTTTTCATGGATTCATTTTATCTTATATGCATCAAGATGCATGGGAGCATCAAATATGATTCAACATATTATGCTTACAAATAGGCACAACCCATCAAAGGCAAGTGTTATATCACTTGCATGGTGTTGACAAGAGGCGGATATTTCATATCAGAGAAAAAATCATTTATATGCTCTTATTAAGAATTATAGCAAACTTGCTGCCTTGTAGGTTTGCTGATGAAAAAATGACACTACACATATTTGTGCTTTCCTCTAGTAGACACGTTGGGGCCTATTACATCAAGAATTCTCTTGTAGTTCAAAAAAGGATAAAAAGCTTTAAAAAAATTTGCCACAAAAAGTGCATTTCTTACTTATACATACAAACATGAGTACCCATCATGCTATCGTAATGCCCAAAAAATAGTAATTGAGCAGGTATCCTAAGATGAGCTCAACAAGAACTAAAATCTCTTATGGAACAAAATGGTAAAATTTTATTTTATTCTGATTTCTAGAGTGAATACGAATCATAAAAGCATGGTCTATCGATTCATTAGTCATTCAAAATTTGAAGCTTTAGCTGTCAGAAAACTTACCATATGGAAAACTGGTTTGTGGCGTCCAAGCTTTCATAGTGATGTTGCTTTTTATTTTTTTTTGATGTTAGCGCTTCCTATCATTATGAAGCAAAATTCACCATGTGCTGGATTGTTCACTCACTAATAGGGAACATGACCTAGGTTTAGACTATCATGAGACATTTTAGTTTTACCCTACTAATGATCATGTTATAATAGTAATTTATCCTAGTACAAGGGAACCATTATTTGGCTAAATTCATTATTTCACTTGGCTAAAAAGCCAGTGGCGGAACGCTACCATGTGCAGGATTATAATAGAATGCCTCTAAGTTAGAATCCATGCTAAAAATGCGGTACCATAGCCCATTGTTAGCCTACCAATAAGTACTAGGGGCTTCAGCCACCAGGGGCACGTGTCATGGGATGCTTTCATGTTAGTCATCTAGATTACTCGAACGCAGACACTAAAATGCAATTTCGAATGGATGATGAGTTGAATCCATCGTAGATGACTTAAATTTATGTTGGAGCGTTATATGTGGAAGAGTGGCCTTTGCTGCCAGGATCCATTGAGATTCAGCCTTTTGTCTTAGCAGATTCGTATCACCCTCTAAGATCCTTTAAGGTTTAGGGACTGATGGTTTTGATACTTCCCGTTAACTATCATGTAGTACCCAACCAGGAAATTTCCAGCCTTTGGCAGCCCAAAAGATATAAATGCTCGGGTGATACTATATAGGCCCTTCTTGTGAATGTTCCATAGGCCCTACTTATCAGCATGCCTAGGCCCTGCATGCCAGCATAGCTGAGACCTAGCCTGGCAGCGTGCCAAGACCATGCTGCCTAAAGGCATGTCAATTCACTACAAAATGAACATATAAATGCTCAATTTAAGATTTTTGGGCATTACGACAGTATGATGGGTACTCAGGTGTGCATGTACGAGTAAGAAATGCACTTATTATGGAAAATGTTTATTTTGCTTTGTGGCATTTTTTGAACTACTGAAGCATTCTAGATGCAATAGACTCTGCCCACCTACTAAAGGGAAGCCCAAACTCGATGTAGAGTCATCTTCCCATCAGTGAATGTATAAGACATGTCTACTATGCTATAATTTTTAACAATAGCATATAAAAGCTTGTTACTCTAATCCAAGATATTCTCCTCTTATCAAAACCATGTAAGAGATATAGCACTTGACTTTGTTGGGATGTGCCTAATTCTAAGCATAATATGTTGCTTCATATTTGATGACTCCCATGGATCCTGATGCATATAGGATAAAATGAATCTGAGAAAAAGTGCTGATACTTAGCACTTATGCCTTCGATTGTTATTTTATAAAGAAAAAAATAGATGTTGCTTATTATAAGTACCCAATTTAAGATTTTGGAGTACTAAGATGGCTTTCAGGGAACTCGTGGGATTACATAAAAGAGAAGATGTGGTTTTTATGTCAAAAAAAAAAAAAACTTTTTGGGCATTTTTGAACTACATGGGTATCTGTAATGTAATCAGCTCTGCCCATAATTTGAAGGGAAGTTGTGTTGCCTTATTGAGAAATGTGTTAGTAGTCTTGATTCTAAATATTTGTCATTTGTTGTCTGGTGCATTCCTTAAAAGTTGAAATGTTCCAAAATACAATTAAGCCTTAGAATTTTGAAAAATTATTTCAACGTGGTAATCTTTAAGCCCCTAGGGCTTGTGATAAGAAAAAATCATGGTCTATGTGGGCAGTATGTCAAAGATAGAAATGTTAGGGAAAATAAGTTATTTGGCATGCAAGAGAGATTGGGCGCTCGATGTGGAAATCATTATACCCTCTAGGGCTTACTGAAAGAAAAGTTCAAGGCTTGTGTGGATGGTATGTCAGAGCTAGAAATGCCAGGAAAAATAAGCTTGTTGGCCTACAAGAGAGATTAAGCGATAGCCGCACATGGGAAAATAAGTAATAATGAGGTAAAAAATTTCATGCACTAATGTGCCCAAAAATATAAGCCCCGGTGAGCATGTGAGATTTGGAAATGGTGATACAAGAGAAAATACATAGCTTAATCATCAAAGAGTTTGTGCCGTGCCTCGCCCAAAAAATATGCTTTTTTAGTACTCAAAAAAGGGCCAAAAATTTGCCAAGATGCCCCAGTTGTGCTTGCTAGCATGGCCACCTATAAGGTCGTCGAGGCCTTGGCCTCCAACTGTCCCAAGCTGAGCTCACAAGGTTTCCAAGGCCCTATCGGCCTGGTTGCCCATGCAGGTATATATATATATCAAGATGCATGCGCGCATTCCATGACAAGTGTCATGAGCCCATGTACCTAGTGCTGTAGGCACGCACATTTAAGGAGCTCAAAGCATTCCTTACATCAAGCCTGCCTAGGGCGCTGCATGCCGGGTGTTAAGGTACTACCTTCTAGGGAGCCCTTATTCTAACTGCTAGTATACCATGTGTTGCAAATCTTGTTTCAAATCTTATATTTTGATGATTGGCAAACCCTACTGATTATCTTGGACTACCTATTTTTCTAACATTTCAGGGATCGAAGATTGGACGAACAAATGATGCTAGTGAAAGAGTGGGTAGGATAGGGTTGAGTCAGTCTGTATTTTATTTTTTCTCTTCTTGAGTCAGTTTGTATGTCAAAGAGACTGATACTAAGTAACCCTACACACACACACTTGAGAGCTTAGAATTTCTAATTTTACTCATATCGGCCAGGACGATATTTACATCGTCTTGGACGATCAGGCTTAAAACAAAAATACTAAATAAAGATTCTTAATTAAGGCAGCCATCATTAACTGATTGGCCTGGACGATACGTGTATCGGCCAGGACGATAAGCTCAAAATAGAAAGAAGTTGTCGCCATAGACAATTAAGGTATACTGTATTTTTAAATTATCGGCCAGGATGATCATTGATCGGCCTGGACGATATTCACAATTATGCCTTAATTAATCAGATAAATCAGGAAAGTAATTAAGGATGATTGATACGATCACATCGTCCTGGACGATCGCAGGATCGGCCAGGACGATGTATTCAAAAGCCTTAGTTACTCCTGGACGATTGGGATCGGCCAGCCTAAAAATAGGGCGGTGCTCAGGATGATTTTCATCTGATTTGAACTAATCATCCTTGACGATCGTGAGATCGGCCAGGCCGATCAAGCCAATTTTTAATCATCCAGCACCCAAAATAGAGCGGTGCCCAGGCTGATCTTCAGAGTTTTGTACTGATCGGCCAGGACGATGTCAATATTGGCCTAGACAATATAGTCGACAATTTGCAATTAATGAGCTCCTTTGAAGCTCTTCTATTTAAGAGTTCTTGTTCAACATTTTTTATTATCATGTGCTGCTGCCTTGACCTCAGAAGGCCTTGAGGTGAGAAAGAGAGAGAGGGAGAGAGAGAGGATCTTGGGAGGGGGAGCTTGTGAGTGGATTCACAAGGGTTACTTCAAGGATCGCTCTGCTTCTTTTACGTCTAGAGTTTCTCGTCCATGGAAGGGTCGGTAGAGGTAAGGAGTCAGCGTGTGGTTGTGGTTCTCTGCCAGCTTCAGGAGGAAGCAAAAGGAGATAGGTTCTCTGCCTTGCCGGGGTGGCAAAAAGAGGTTCGTTGTAAAGGCTTCTCCGCCTAGCTGTGGGGGCTAAAGGAGAGTCACATTTGTAGTACAATACTCGGAGGGCGCCTCCAGGAAGTGGACGTAGGTCGAGTTGACCGAACCACTATAAATTTCTGTGTTCTTATGTCTTGCTTCCGTACTTTAAATTTTCGCATTTAGTTTTCTCGTGGTGTGATTTTGGTTTATGTGATTTTTGTTCTTTGAGAAAAGAAATTTTTAAATACCAATTCACCCCCCCTCTTGGTTAGCTTGGGCCAGTTTATAGGGCTTAACATCCCTAACAAACTTTTAAGTGGTATCAGAGCGGGATTCATAAAAACTGAGTTTGAAAACTTTTTGAATTTTGAACCATGGCTAACCTTGGGAATCGTAACACTACGGAAGGTTATTCAATTACACGACCTCCCTTGTTTGACACCTTACCTTTTGATTTCTGGAAAACCTGCATGTCAACGTTTTTATAATCTACTGATTATCGCATGTGGATGCTTATCAAGGAAGGTTATTCTCCACCTTCTCGTGAAATTAATGGTGTTAAAACTGAAGTTGCTTTTACTAAATGGAATTTCGATGAACGAGATTTAGCTCAATTGAATGCAAAATATTTAAACTGTTTTTTCTGTGCTTTGAAATCTGAGGACTACATGCGTGTTTCTACTTGCTCAACAGGTAAGGAGATTTGGGATAAATTGTGTATCACTTATGAAGACACTAATGAAGTTAAACAATCTCGTCTAAACATTCTCTTGCATGACTACGAACTTTTTCGTATGAAACCTCATGAATCTATTTTTGACATGTATACAAGGTTTACTCAAATTGTTACTTCATTGCATGCCCTAGGAAGAGAACTTTCAAACTATGAAAAAGTGAACAAAATCTTGAGATGCTTGCCTTCGTCATATGATGCTAAAATCACTGCAATCACTGAATCTAAGGATCTGAATATTTATTCTATTGATAACTTACTTGGCTCACTCATTGCTTACGAGCAAGGGGTGAATCAAAAAAATCTTGATGCATGAGAGAAGAAAAATGAGAGAACTGTTGCTCTAAAGGCGCACAAATCGGATTCAGAATCTTCCGGGTCTGAAAGTGATGAATTTTCCTTAATCACAAGGCAATTCAAAAGCTTTTTAAGGAAGAAGCACAAGCACCATTGGAGAAAAGGTAAAGATCATAAACATTCTAGAGGATCTTCTGATGTTGTATGCTATGAATGCAGGAAGCGCGGACATGTGAAAGTGGATTGCCCTACACTTCAAGATCACTCAAGCAAAGGAAAAGGTGAGGAGAAATCTAAGTACAGGAAGGGCAAGGAGAGATTACAAAAAGCATTTTGGGCGGATTCTGCATCGGATTCATCGGAGACGGAACCAGAAGATGAGACTTCAAAATTGTGCTTAATCGCAGATAATATTATGGATCAAGATGAGGTATGTGAACTTTCCTATGATCAACTTCTTGAAGTTTCAGAAAAAATACAGGCATCATATAGGAAACTAAAGAAAACTCATGCTAGCTTGAAATTGGAATTCTTGAAACTACAGAAAGAGCATGAAATTTTGACTAAAGATCATCAAACAATTGATTCAAATCATATGGCTTTACTTGATGAATTTGATGAGTTAAATAAACATCATTGTGATTTAATTGAAAAACATGATGCATTAAAAGTTTCACACACATCACTTGAATCTAATTTTGTGAAATCTAAAGAGATGGAGAAAAGTTTGAGGATTGATATTGATGTTTTAAATAGCACTAATTTGAAGATTCAAAATGAATTAGAATCATGTAAGAACACTAGGATGACACCAATACTTAATCAAGAGCTAAAACCTAGGAAGAGGCATTATAACTCAAATCACTTAAGAAACCCTTTTCTTAGAGTTAGATGTTTTTCATGTGGCATGCTAGGACACATTTCACACACTTGCACTGTTCACCATAATACACATTGGATGTGGAGACCTAAGGTGCAAGATTCACAGCATACCACTCATGCATTGCATTCTATTTTCATAAGAAGGGACCCAAACCTGTTTGGGTTCCTATCTCTAACATTTGATAATATTTCAGGCAAGCCCTCACAAAAGGCCTCGTGAGAGTAAGTGGTACTTGGACAGCAGATGCTCTCGACATATGACTGGTGATGCCAATCAGTTTGTTGTTTTGGAGTCCAAGACTGGAGGCAAGGTTACTCTTGGAGTCAACACCACCAGGAAGGTGGTAGGATCAGGTATAATTGGTAATTCCAAGAACCTTATGATTGAAAATGTTTTGCTTGTAGATGGATTGAAGCACAACCTGCTCAGCATCAGTTAATTTTGTGACAAAGGGGGACATTGAGGTACACCATGTGTCAACTGAAAATCAACTTGCTGATATCTTTACTAAACCACTGGCCTTTGACACTTTCAGCTCTTTAAGGACCAGATTGGGTGTGATTGACATAACTGCATGAACTTGATTTCTTTACTTGCTTTCTCTTTATTTTTTTTTCTCTCTTTCTTTTCCTTCTCGTTTATATGTTTTTTTGTTTTAGTTGCTTGTTCCTTTTTGTTTTGTTTTGTTTGTTTGTTTTATTTTTTAAAAAACATAAAAAAAATTCGAAATCATCGCTAATATGATATCGTATGCCTTGCTTTTGCTTTTGAAAATTTGTAGTCAATGGTTTGCATCTCTTAAATCCATTAGATGATTGTAATATTCCGTTGATTGTGTCTCTTTCTTTAGTATATTTTAGTGGCACAGTTTTCTTTTCTAATCAAAAATCTATCTCAAATTAACGATTATGTATGAAATTAAGGTCTTTTCTAATCTTGCTAAGGCAAATCTATCTTATAATATAGTGATTAAAGTCTTTTTATCAAATCAAGATTCATAGTTATTCTTGACATTGGTCTGTGATTCTATTTTGTGGATTGTTCTTCTCTATGTTAGAGAGAGAGCTCCTATTCTCTAATATCTAAAAGATATACTCACAACTAAGTCCTTTTTAAGATATAACTAAAAGAGAATGTAGCTTGAAAAAAAAATAAAAATATGGCCAAAGATGCCAACAAAAGAAGCGCAAAAGACGCTAATTTGAATTTATTTAAAAAGATGTGCAAAGCGCCACTCAAATGACAAGAGGCATAAAATGTGCCCATCAAAATCAAGCTCTTCTCACTTTTCAAATCTTTTAAAAACTTAGAAGTTTTCATATACCAAAGACTTCAGTTTGTTTGTTTTGCGATTATGATATATCTACTTTGATTCATTATTTTATAAGATATTTTTTCTTGACTCAAGTGATGATTAGATCGTTTATACTCATATATGATTGAAGTTTTGAGCTAGGTCATTGATTTCAAAAGACAACTCGACCCTACAAAGACGCTTCAATCTTAGGGTAAACATGATCGGATATTTCACTATTCTTTGGATTTTTTATGTTGTTAAACTCATTAACTCAAATGCTTTTAAAATCAATCACATGGAATGCTATATCATATTCATGCTTTGGATCGAAATTAAAAAATGTAGGAGAGATTCTTTTCCTTTCTTTCTTTTCTCATGTTTCTTTTGATATGTCAAAAAGGGGGAGAAATAGGACTTGCTTATTTGTTTTGCCATCATAAAAAAGGGGGTGATTGTTGCAAATCTTGTTTCATAGCTTATGTTTTGATGATTGGCAAACCCTACTGATTATCTTAGACTGCCTATTTTTCTAACATTTCAGGGATCGAAGATTGGACGAACAAATGATGCTAGTGAAAGAGTGGGTAGGATAGGGTTGAGTCAGTCTGTATTTTATTTTTTCTCTTCTTGAGTCAGTTTGTATGTCAAAGAGACTGATACTAAGTAACCCTACACACACACACACTTGAGAGACTTAGAATTTCTATTTTTACTCATATCGGCCAGGACGATATTTACATCGTCCTGGACGATCAGGCTTAAAACAGAAAGTCTAAATAAGGATTTTTAATTAAGGCAGCCGTCATTAATTGATCGGCCTAGACGATACGTGTATCGGCCAGGACGATAAGCTCAAAATTGAAACAGTTGCCGCCATAGACAATTAAGGTATACTATATTTTTAAATTATCGGCCAGGACGATCATTGATCGGCCTGGACGATATTCACAATTATGCCTTAATTAATCAGACAAATCAAGGAAGTAATTAAGGATGATTGATACGATCACATCATCTTGGAAGATCGTAGGATCAGCCAGGACGATATTTTAAAAAACCTTAGTTACTCCTAGACGATTGGGATCGGCCAGCCTAAAAACAGAGCGGTGCTCAGGACGATTTTCATCTAATTTGAACTAATCATCCTGGACAATCGTGAGATCGGCCATGCCGATCAAGCCAATTTTTAATCGTCCAGCACCCAAAATAGGGCGGTGCCCAGGCCAATCTTCAGAGTTTTGTACTGATCGGCCAGGACGATGGCAATATCGGCCTAGACGATATAGTCGGCAATTTGCAATTAATGAGCTCCTTTGAAGCTCTTCTATTTAAGAGCTCTTGTTCAACTTTTTTTATTATCATGTGCTGCTGCCTTGACCTGAGAAGGCCTTAAGGAGAGAAAGAGAGAGAGGGAGAGATAGAGGAACTTTTGAGGGGGAGCTTGTGAGGGGATTCACAAGGGTTGCTTCAAGGATTGCTCTGCTTCTTCTTCGTCTAGAGTTTCTCGTCCGTGGAAGGGTCGGTAGAGGTAAGGAGTCAGCATCTGGTTGTGGTTCTCTGCCAGCTTCAGGAGGAAGCAAAAGGAGATAGGTTCTCTGCCTTGCCGGGGTGGCAAAAAGAGGTTCATTGTAAAGGCTTCTCCGCCTAGTTGTGGGGGCTAAAGGAGAGTCACGTTAGTAGTGCAATACTTGGAGGGCACCTCCTGGGAGTGGACGTAGGTCGTGTTGACCGAACCACTATAAATTCTTTTGTTCTTGTTTCTTGCTTCCGCACTTTAAATTTCCGCATTTAGTTTTCTCGTGATGTGATTTTGGTTTATGTGATTTTTGTTCTTTGAGAAAAGAAATTTTTAAAATACCAATTCACCCCTCCCCCCCCCCCCTCTTGGTTAGCTTGGGCCAGTTCTATAGGGCTTAACATCCCTAACGAACTTTCACCATGGACTTACCTACTAGTATGCTTAAGACCTATCTTCCAGATCTCCAAGGCCCTGGTTTTCTGTATGCCTCACCCCTTCTTACAACCACGATGATACCTTACTTACCAAAATGAGCAAGCTCTACTTATTAAAGTGTCAATCCCTCATTGCCAGTATGTTTAGGCCCTACCTACCACATTTCCTAGGCTTTGCCTACCAGTGTACCTAGGATATTCCTGCAAGCGGCTCAAACACTGACAGCCAACAGAAAAAGCCCATCCCAGCCAAGTTGCCCAAGCTGTACCTGCCAACATGATCAGGACCTGGCTTCCAGCACGACATGGCCTTGCTTGCCAGGGTGCTCTAATTCTAGCTACCTATGTGACATAGCCCTTCCTACCAGCGTGCCTAGGCTCTAACTACCACCATGCCCCAGCCCTAGCTTCCAGCATGCCTAGGACCTATCTACTAGGTCACCAAGGCTTATATTCCATCAAATTTACTTATAAGTAGTCCATTTAAGATTTTTGGGTTTCAAGATGGCATGCTGGGAACTAGTGGTGTTACGTATAAGTAAAAAATGTCATTTTTATGGAATTTGTTTTTAAGTTTTCTAGTCATTTTTTATCTACCATGGCATTCTAGATATATCATGCCCTACCTGTCTAGTGGAGGGAAGCTCGAATATGATGCAGAGGCATTTTTTCCCAAGTGAATGTGTGCTATAATTGTTAACAAGAGCAGATAAATGCTTGTGGATGCAAAATTTTATTTTCCTTCAACTCCTTGAAAGAGACATAACATTGGCCTTTGATTGGTTTTGCCTAATTCCAAGCATAGTATGCTGCTTCATATTAGACATCCCTCTTGCATTTTGATGCATGTAAGATAAAAAGAATCCTTGAATAAGTGAAGGACTTGGGACTTGTGCCTTTGATTATTGTTTCTAAAGAATATTTAGTTGTCTTATCCTTGCTTATCAGTGTGCCTTAGCTGTACTTGGCAGCGTACTAAGGAATTGAAGAATGCCAGCGTTCTTAGGCCTTGCCATCTAGCGAGCCAAGGCCCTACCGGACAGTATGCTCTAACCAAATAAAATGCACTCATAAGTACTCAATTTAATACTTTTGGGCATCACGATAGCATGTTGGGAACACATGGGTGTATGTACAAGTAAAAATGTACTTTTTGTGGCAAAAAGAAATTTATGCTTTTTGGCCATTTTTGAACAACCAGAGCATTCTGGACAAAATATGCCATGCATGTCCTTTAGAGAGGAGCCAAATAAGATGCAGAGTCATCTTTCTATCAGCAAACTTGTAAGAGATTACTATTTTGCTATAATTCTTAACAAAAGAACATAAAGGCTTATTGTTTTGATCTGAAACAATCATTTCTTATCAACGCCATGTGATAGATTTAACACATTACTTTGATGGGTTTTGCCAAGTTCTTAGAACGATATGTTACTTTATATTAGATGACCTATATATATTGATGCACACATAATAAAATGTATCCATTAATAAAAAAGTGAGATATTGCTTGTTGCTTCGATTGTTGGTTGTGAAAGAAGAATTAGATGTGGAATGTTAAATAACATAATTATGCCTCAAAGCTACTGTGATATTTGCCCTTACATATAAGCTACTAGTGTACCCCAGCCTTTCTTGCCAATATGACGAGACCTTGCTTGCCAAAATGACCAGGCCCTGCTTGCTAGAGTGTTACGCCCTATCTACTAGCATACCCAAGCCTTGCTTTCCCAAGCCTTGCATACCAGCTTTCTAAGCACTTGCATCAAGGTAGCCAATGCCCTCTACCAGCTAGTTTTCTTAGGCCCTACCTTCTAGTGTGTATAGGCCCTGACTGCCAATATGCTGAGACCCTACTTGCTAGTGTGCCAAGGATGTGGCTACTAGAATACCTTGGCCCAGGCTACCATCATACCTAGGCTATGCCTACATCTATTCATAGTCCTTACTTACTAGTATGTCTAGTGGAAGGAGGCTCCAATATTATGCAGAGGCATTTTTCCCTCGACAAACATGTGGGATATGGTTATTATGTTATAATTCTTAACAAGAACATACAAAGGCTTATTTTTGGGATGCAGAATCTTATTTTCCATCAACACCATGCGAGAGATATAACACTTGCCTTTGATTTGTTGTGCATAGTTCTAAGCATAGTATGTTGCTTTATATTAGATGACCATATTGTATCATGATGCATATAAGATGAAAAAAAATCGTGAATAAGTGAAGCGACTAGGGTATTGTACATACGATTATTGATTCTAAATAATATTTAGATGTGCCTTATCCTTGCTTGTTAGTGTGTCTTAGCCATGCTTGGCAACGTGCTAAGGAATTGTATGCCAGCGTGCTTAAGCCTTGACACCAGCAAGCCCATGCCTGCTAGAGAATCTTAGAAATTTCAAATGTACTCATAAGTGCTTAATTTAATACTTTTGGGCATCACAATATCATGTTGGGTACACATGGGCGTATGTATAAGTAAAAATGTACTTTCTGTTGCAAAAAGAAATTTAAACTTTTTTATCATAATTGAACTGTCAGAGCATTCTAAACAAAATAGGCTCTACTTGTCTATTAGAGGGTAGCCCAAAATGTTAAAGATTCATCTTTCTATTAGCAAACTTGCAGGACATTGCTATTTTGCTATATTTCTTAACAAAAGAACATAAAGGCTTATTGTTTTGATCTGTAACATTCATTTCTTATCAACATCATGTGAGAGATTTAACACTTGCCTTTAATGGATTTTGCCTAATTCTTAGAACAATATATTGATTCATATTAAATGGCTTATGCATCTTTTTTCACACAAGATAAAATGTATCCATTAATAAATGAAGTGATATATTTATTGTCACTTGTATTATTGGTTATGAAAGAATAATTAGATGTGCCAAGTTACACATCATAATTATGCCACAAACCTAGTGTGTTATTAGCCCTTTTATGCAAGCCTCTACTATGTCTCATCCCTTCTTTCCAACATGATGAGACCCAACTCACCAAAATAACCAGGCCCTGCTTGCCAGAGTGTCATGCCCTACCTACCAGTATACATAGGCCTTGCTTTCCAAAGCCTTACATGCCAACTATCCAATCATTACTAGCAAGGTAACCCATATCCTCTGCCAGTAAATATGCTTAGGCCTTGCATGTCAGTGTGCCTAGGAATTATCTTCCAGTATGCTTAGACCCTACCTGCCAGTGTGCCTGGGATGTGGCTGCTAGCATGCCCAGGCCCAGGTTGCCATCATGCCTTGGCCATGTCTTCTAGCATCCATAAGCCATACTTGCAAACATATCTAAGACCTAACATCTTTCCTAACCCTTGGTTACCAGCAATCTTAGGCCCTGCATGCCAGGTTTCCTAGGCCTTACCTGTTAATGGCTCAAATATTGCCAGCCAGCAAGCTAAGCTAATGCCAGCCAGGTTGCCCAAACCCTACCAGGAAATGTGACTTAGCCTTAGCTACCAGCATTCCATGGCCCTACCTGCCAGTGTGCTAAGGCTCTAGCTTCTAGCATGCCTATGTCTAGTCTGCTAGTTCACCAAGGCTCAGGCTACTAGTGTGCCTAGTTCATGAACCTGCCAACATCTACTAGTAAATATACTAATAAGTACTCCATTTAAGATTATTGAGCTTCAAGATAGAATTCTTCTAAGATTTAAAGATTTGAAAGAGAAGGAATCATATTTTTTTGTGGGATCATTTTATGCCTCTTATAAGTTGTTTGACACACTTTGCACATAATTTGATTTTTTGATACACTTTATGTATCTTTCAATTATTTGGTGATCATTGCTCATCTTTCAATTTTCTTTTGGGTTCATTTGATGTCTCTTGTCTTTTTTGTGAGCAAGCTCCCTTTTGAAACCTTTAAAGACTCTAAGTTGTGAGAATATCATCTAGATATAAGAGAAAAAAAAAACTCATTCTCTAATATAAGGAGGAATAAACCATAAATTAGTACCATATTCATATGATAAATGCAACAATCAGATCAAGAAAACTTGAAGGAGATTTAATGACTTTGAGCATTATTCATATGATATAGATTACTGTAAGAAGATAGAATAGATCTCAATTTCAAAGTCTAACTTTTGATTTGAAATAAGTTTTGTTCCAAAAGGAAAATTACATGACTAAAGAAGTTAGAGGAAGAGAGACAATCATCGATGTTTATTTCTTTAACTGAATTAGGGAAATCAATCACTACTTACTAATTTTTTAGGCAAAAAAGGAGGTAAATATTTCATCTAAAAAAATTGAAAGAAGAAAATATAGAATTTTATCAACTTTTATTCCATTATTCGTAACACTTGCTTTTGAACCTTCACGAGTTTGTTAACAAACTTACCAAGTAGAAAATATAGAATTTTATCAATTTTTTTAAAGTTTAAAAGTTCCTTACCTAAAGCATGTAATGTTGTCATAATTTAAGTAAATCTAGTATACATGACTACATTAGTCTCATAAGGTTTCAGGCAAAATAGTTAAGAATCATGCATTAAAATATTTAACCTAGACTGCTTGACTTTACCAGTATATTTATATGTATTAT
The DNA here is from genome assembly GCA_022539455.1 of Dendrobium nobile. Classification (NCBI taxonomy): domain Eukaryota; kingdom Viridiplantae; phylum Streptophyta; class Magnoliopsida; order Asparagales; family Orchidaceae; genus Dendrobium; species Dendrobium nobile. Next base: position 41,508,854 of record CM039729.1, on the reverse strand, counting down.
GTAATTTATCCAAAATTTCTTTGTCATTAGTGCATGTGGATATTAACATAAAATCTTCTGAAATCAAAGCAAAGAAAAATAGTTTAAAGATTTAGCATTCAACTAAGTGTTGATTGGTTTTGCTCTACTCCATTCAGAAAAAGGAATATCAGTTTTAACTACATCTACAATACGTGAAAGTACATAATAACCAGTTTGAATCATATGCTACATTCAATAATCAATTGATTTCAAGAAAGTGGACATGCAAAATTTCCAAAAATCTAAAGAAAAAATTTCATATACTTGTTGTGTGATTGAATAGCCTTCCACAATGTTATGATTTCTAATATTAATGATTTATCTTTTTTCAAAAGTTTTTTTTTAATCTCGCTCTGATACAACTTGAAAGTTTGTGAGGGGTTTCAAACCCTAAAGAGCTAGTCCCGAGGCTAACTGAGAGGAGGGGGGGGGGGGAATGAATTGGATATGAAAAAAAAACTTTCTTTCAGCATAAAGAAAAATCCCCTTCTTAAAGCTTTGTCAACATCTCAAAATAAATAATCAATACATTATTATATCAATCACATATTTTACACCAAGAAGTTATATCTAAAAATAAATAGGAAAAATAATGTGTGGAATAAATAAAATAAAAAAGAACAAAGTAGATTTATACTGATTTGGTCTAACCAGACCTACATACACTCCTCGGAGGCAACCTCCAAGTATAACACTAAACCTTTATTGACTCTCCTTTAGCCCCCACAACTCGACAGAGAAGCCCTTAATAAATAACTTCTACCTTCTCTGGTGCGGCGAAGTAGCTAGATCTTTTGACACCAAAGAGATCTTCTTCCCAAAACCTCCCTCAAGATGAAATTTAAATCCGATGATACTAAGGTGCAAGCTTGTCGAAGCAACCATATGAAATACCATCCATACTCCCTTGAGACCCACTCTAATGATATTCTCCCTCTCAAACTCCACCCTCTCCTCTCTCTCTTTCAAGTTCTCTCTTTAAATTTTCTCCAAAAGAATTTAAACTAAATGGCTTCGTAAGACACTTACCAAATGCCTTGACAAATCTTAAATAGAGGGATTTAAAAAACCCTAAAAAATCATTCTAGCAATAAAGATCATCCAATATAAAGTGCTTATAAAAACCCTAAAAAATTAATTCTGGTGCCAAATATCATCTTTGGTGATTGCAGGATCGTCTAGTATGATATGTAGAAATTCACCTTATAATTCTGGATGATCTAAAGATAGTCCAATACAATTAGTACAAATTTATATAGATCATTTAGAATGATATTAAGGATCATCTTGGATGATTAAAAGAAAAACTATTGTATTTCATCTGGTGCAATTAATGGTCTTTCCATAAATTATTAAAGATTATCCAACATGATCTTAAGATCTTCATATATAATATGATCTAATTATTTAACCATAATCAGTCTAATAATTATAGGTTCTGTTTAGGCATAATTGTCATAGATCATCCAGTACAATGTAGATCATCCTGGACAATTAGAACAAAAAATTGAATTTGCCTTAATTATGAATGGCAAAAATGTTTTATGATCATAACTGATCATCCTAGACGATCTAAATCATCCAATACGATTAGTTAGATGAGATGATTGTACGATACAATTAGTTCAAAAATTTAACTTGTAATTTTGACTCACTCTCACTCCCTTTGAGTGTGTGTATGTGTGTGTACAGACACCAACCAAGCATACACCCTTACAGGACTTGACTCAAAAAATCAAATATACATCAATGAATACTAAAAAATTTGTTACAAACATAATATATTCTACCCAATCTTTAGCCTTGAACCTTCGTTGGATGGTGCATGGTATTCTTGAAAATTTAATACACACACAAACAAAAATATCTTGCAAATACAAGTTGACAATAGGATGTGAGCCAAAATATTTGTAATCATCAAAAACATAAACTCATGAGCTTGAGTTGTAACAACCTCTCCCTTTTTGATAATGGTGAATATTATTGGTTGAATTTACAAATTTAAAAATATTTCTCCTTATATCCCCAGCACGAAGATAATTATATTAAAAGTAGGGGAAATAAAAAATAAACTAATATAGATACTAGATGAACAATTACAATCAAACAAATACATTCTCTTCATTTGACATTATATAAAAAAATGGAACACACAAAAAACAAAATCGAATAAATATAATAGACTCTGATCAGGTAGAGGTGTTACTGATGTTTTAAGAATAATCAAATAATTTAAATAAATTTTCTCAAAATAAGAAAGTCATATCTTGATTTTATTCAAATGTATAGTAAGAAATGAATTAATCGCACAAAGATTCAAAAATGTTTGAAATTTGAATTTTATCAATCCTAAATTAGGCTCCTTATAGATTAATGTCCATTTTTTAAAACAAAATTTTAATTCGGATAAGAAATCAGATAAGAAAAGTGATCTATTCAAACTTCATTTTAGAAAAATATCTGATTGAATAATATTTCAAAGTTACCAACCAAAATAATGATTTAAAAAAAAGTGTTTTTTTTTTGAGAGAATGCATAAATTGCATTAAAAGAAAATAACCTAATACAACCTATGTAAATAAGCAAAAGGTCCATTTTTCAATAAGAAAAAAGGACTTATTAAAAATTAACTTTATTATTTTAAACTTATTATAAATGTAATAAAAACCACTACTTCCTATTTTAAGACTATTAAGATGCAGGGGATACCAAATTAAAGAACAACCCGAGGGTTGATTAGTATCCCAGAGTTCCCATCCAGTTAGAAAATAAGAAATAGTAATGCTCTTATAAACATTTAGGCAAAGTTTAAAATAATAAGTTAAGCTAAGAAAAAGGAAATTACATTTAAAACAAACATTACACTTCAATAGTAAATTCCCATAGTTGCCATCCACTGAAGAATCCTTCTTCATCTTTATTTTGAAAAGAGGAAAGAAGAACTTTTAGAATCGTTCTTCACTTTGTGTTCCATCATTTTCCTTCTCGGTAGATCTCTTACTGGTCACAAATCTTGGAGTTCTATGAATAAAACATGTTTAGAACCAGATGAAACATTATTCTTAAAAAGGTTTTTATCTTTTTTAAGAATAGATTTTTTAAAATTCAAACTAATAGAAGATAAAGGAGAAGAAGAATCATGGTTAGTCAAAAGAGTATGAATACCCTTTAGACTATTATTAACCACCAAAGATGTAGATTGTTCAAATTCAGTATTTTTAGCTGAAATTTGAACTTCCTTACTTTCAGCCTCCAATTTATGAGTAAGGTTATTATCTTCCATTTCCACTATATCAGCCCAATCAATTGAAGGTTTTAATTTATGAATTAAATCAGGAATCAAACCTGCATCCTGCTCCTCTCCAACCTTCTCCTTCACTTCCTCCGACGTTGAAGGTTTTTGAAAACTGAAATCTTTAGCAACCGAATTGAGTAATTCCGACTGGACCTTCATTTTCTCAGTTATCTTAGGGAAGTTTGTTTGTGTAACAACCTTTTGTCCAGCTGTATTTGAAAGAACCGGCTGCAGCTCCTCCACTTCAGCCTCCTTGCTTTGAGGGATTTCAAAATCTAAATTTTGAATTCCCAAATTATCTTCTATCAAACAAGTTTTCTCCATTTCAGCTAAAGCATTAAAAGAGTTGTTTTCAAGATCAAAATTCTGAGAATCAAGCTGAGCTATTTTGATTTTCAAATTCTGATTAACCTCCACTTCATCTCCTTCCTTGAGATTAGCAGTTTCTTCATTTGGACAATTGAATCCAGTATCTTCACTTTGATGTACCATCTGATTTTGAACATTTCCATCTACCAATGATTGAGTACATTCAACTGGTTTTTTGTTGTAAATAGATCTAGATTTACCCGGAGTTGAAGAACTTTTGGATTTAAAGTAGTCCCTCATAGAATTCTTCTTGCTTTTAAATTTCACTTGCATCCAAGGTCCATAAGGAATATTGTTATGATTTGGGATGGAAGGGATTTCTTCAATAATAGGACAAATTGATTCAATATGCCATATTCTCCCACATTTAAAACAAAGTGAAGATATATTTTCAAATTCAAATTTTTTAAAAAATCTACCATGTAATCCTTCAACCCAAACGCCAGAAGGAAGTTTAGAGTTCAGTTTAACTCTAATACAAGCTCTTGCAAATTCTCTTCTTCCTCATCTAAACATATTTCCATCTAATAGTAATGGAGTCCCAATTCTAGTGATATTGGACTCATCCCAACATTGTAAGGGTAGGTGAGGGTGCCGTACCCAGATTGGAGCAGAAACTCCATCCAATGAATTAGGAGAGAAGTTAGGCGACCAAATGTCTAAACCAATTACAAATCCCCCTACAAACCAAGGTCCTCCATTGAGTACTTCTTCCATGGCTTCAAGCGACTGAAAGGAACAAAGAAGCCAATCTAGGCCAAGCAAGGTTAAATTGAATTCTCCATATTTCCTCCATTGCTTCCTTAACTCAATAGAACATTTTGAGAACGGGACATTCTTTGCAAGAATTTTAACCACCAAAGATTTCTTCAAAACTTCAATATTGGCTTTTTCATTCTCCATATTCAAATGAACAACATTAGGTTCTTCCACCTCCTCTAGATTTTCATTCCAAGTAATTTTAATGTGTGGTTTTTTAATCCACACATTTGAATTATCCAATTTTGAAGAAAATGTAGGATTGTTTACAATATCCTTATCATTTCTCAAAATTTCAGCAAAGCTACTCCTTGAAGAAGAAGCTTCTTTATCATTAGCTCCATATGAAGAAATCGGAAAATGAGATTTAGGTAATTTGTTAGAAGCCAACATTACCTCTTTTCCTTTGTTTAAATCCGGCAAAGGCATAGATTTAGCCAACAATCCAACCTCTTTGATCACAAGAGGAGATTGTAAAGAACGAAAATTGTGAGGAGAGATGCGTTTAAAAGAGAATCTATCTTTTGAATCCAACATGATCGGACTCGCTGTAGCTAAAAAGGATTTGGTGTTCCAGTCATCCAAAGATGACCGGCCACCTTCTTCCATCTCCAAAACTCTCTCCCAAAATCTTCAATTTGCTCTCCCAAATCCTTCTCTCCCAAATCCTTCCTTGATTTGTGGAGCTTCTCTCTCTTCCTCTCTCAAGCAATCCAAAAAAAAAAAAAAGTGTTTGAAGATATCAAGTAGCACATTCTTCTATGATTTAAAATTTTGAAAGAGAAGTAAGCTTGTTTTTTTTGTGGGCCCATTTTGTGCCTCTTGCTAGTTTTTTTATGCACTTTACACATCTTTTAATTTTTTGACACACTTTATGTATCTTTCAATTATTTTGCAATCATTGCGCATATTTCAATTTTCTTTAGGGCTCATTTTATGACTCTTGTCACTTTTGTGAGCTAGATCCATTTTGAAACCTTTAAAGACTCTTAGTTGTGAGAATATCGTCCATATATAAGAGAAGAAAAACTCATTATTTAATATAAGCAAGAATAAACCACAAATTAGAACCATATTAATATAATAAATGAGAGAAGTGAATTGATACTCTTATACAAATATAATGTGAAAAGTGATTTATGTGTATAGATGCAAGATAAATCACAAAAACGTAAAAAAAAATTTAAAAAATATTATTACAAATAAAAAACATCAAAAACAGCACAGAAAATATTTAAAATTAACAAAAAGAACATATATACACGCATTAAATACAACATATAAACACACAAACAAAACTTTATACCTCATTACTTTGTTCCTTGCCTGATAATTCAAAAACTAGGCCTGCCTGGGAGATTTTCTCCATTTTATCATTTGCTCTTATTACATTTTGCTTATATTTACCATTTTTCTTTGATGTAAGAGTTTTTACATTAGGGCACTAATTTTTCATATGTTCAGATTTCCTATACCTAAATTAAATTACATCAAAGGAACTCTTAACATTTTAACCTTTATTAGACATTTGTTGATGTGTGATGCTTGTGCTTTAGATGATTTTCAATTTTTTTTGTAATTGAAGCTATCTCTTTACTATCAGCATCTACTAAGTCATTTTTATCGATGTATTCGACTTTAAGAACTATAGTTTCACATGCATCCAAAAGATTTTGACTCAAACTTGTCTCATAGGTAATGACTTAGCAAATCAAATTATCAATAGAATATTCATTCAAAATTTTTTATTCACAAATAGCAATGACTTTTGCATCAAACTTATCAAGTTGACAAAGTAGAAGTATATTAACTTTTTCAAAGTTTTAAAGTTCTTTTCCTAAATCATGTAATGATGTCATAATTTGAGTAAATCTAATATACATGTATAGAATAGTCTCATAAGATTTCAAGCAAAATAGTTTATAATCATGCATTTAAATATTTAACCTGGATCGCTTGAATTCACTAGTATGTTCATATGTATTATGCAATTTATCCCAAAATACCTTACTAGTAGTGTATGTGGATATTAACATATAATCTTCAGAATTCAAAGAATAGAAATATTTTGTTTTTTAAGATTTAAAATTCAATTGATTGGTGATTTATTCTACTCTGCTCCATTCAAAAAAAGGAATATCAGCTTTTACTCCATCTATAATACGTGACGGTACATAATAACCAGTTTGAATCACATGCCACATTGGAAAATCAATTGATTTCAAGAAACTGGACATGCAAATTTTCCAAAAATCAAAAGAAATATTTTCATATAAAGGTGGTCACATGATTGAATAGCCTTCCACAATATTAAGATTTCCAAAGTTAGCCTATTATCTTTTTTTAGAAGTTTTCTTAAACTTTATTTTTGAATCCTACTCAGATAGCACTTAAAGTATCATGAGTTGTGTAAAACCCTAAAGAACTAGTCCCAAGGCTAGCCAATATAGAGGGGGGGGGGGGGGGGGGGGGTGAATTGGATATTAAAAAAAAACTTTCTTTAAACAAAAAAAAAATCCCCTACTTAAAGCTTTTTCAACATCTAAAAATAGATAATCAATATATCATAATATCAATCACAGATTTTCAATCAAACAATTATATCCAAAATAAAATGTTGAAAATAAATTACAAAAAAATTAAAACTAAAATGAACACACTAGATTTATAGTGGCTTGGTCCAACCTGACCTGTATGCACTCCACGGAGGCACCCTCCGAGTATTGCATTAAACCTTTAGTGACCCTCCTTTAGCCCCGGTAGCTCAACGGAGAAGCCCTTATAAAATAACTTCCACCTTCCCTAGTGCAGTTTAGTAGCTGAGTCCTTTAAAACCAAAGAAATATTCTTCCTCCCAAAACTTCCCTCAAGAAGAACCTTGAATCCGATTTTACTATAGTGCAAGCTTGCAGGAGCAACCATGTGAAATCCCCTATAGATTCCCTTGAAACCTCCTGTAAGGATATTCTCCCTCTCAAACTCACCCTCTCCTCTCTCCCTTTTAAGTTCTCTCTTCAAGTTTTCTATAAAAGAATAATAACACAATAGCTTCCAAAGACAATAACCAAGTGCCTTAATAAAACTTAAATACAGAACTTTAAAAAACCCTAAAAATTAATTTTGGTGATAAAGATCATCCAATATGGCCATAGGATCATCCAATACTATGTTCTTAAATAGAGGGCTTAAAAAACCATAAAAACTCAATTCAGGTACCAAATATTATCCTAGATGATTGCAGGATCATACAATACGATATGTAGAATTTGTTCTAATAGTCTAGTACAATCAGTTCAAATTATACAGATTGTTTAGTATGATATTGGGGATCATCCTGGGCAATTAAAAGAAAAATAATGGTGTTTCATCTTATACGATTGAGGGTCATCCATTGAAATACCAAAGACCGTCCAATATAATCTTAAGAACATCCTGTATGATCTGATTAAGCAATTTAACAAAAATTAGTCCCTTAATCATATGATCAATTTCGGCATGACTGTTATAGATCATTAAGTATGATTTAGATCATCCTGGAAGATCAGAACAAAAAAAATAAAATTCAAAATTATGCCTAAATTATGATTAGCAGCATGTTTTCATGATTATAACTGAACATCTTGGATGATCTAAATCATCTAATATGATTAGTTAGATGAGGTAATCATACAGTATGATATAAATCATACATTATCATTAGTTCAAAAATTAAACTTCTAGTTTTGACTTAATCTCACTCCCCTTGAGTGTGTTTGTGTGTGTGTGTGTGTGTGTGTGTTTGGTCACCAAGCATAGTATTCATAAAAATTTAGTACACAAATAAAAAAAATATATTGCAAATATAAGTAGATAATAGAATGTGACCCACAATATTTGTAATCATCAAAAACATAAACTCGTGATCTTGAGTTACAATAAGATTTTCTTTCCCAAGCCTTGCATGTAAATTATCAGTCAGTACTCGCCATGTATCATAGGATTTCTACTTTCTAGCATGCCAAGGCCCTGCCTGCTATAGTGCCCATGCTCTAATTGCCAGTATGCTTATGCCTTGCCTACAAGCATGCCATGGCATTGCATTCCATCATAACCATGCCATAGTTGCCAGCGTGCACAAGCCCTGGCTGCTAGCGTGCATAGGCCTTGAGTGTGTTAAAGTGTCCTTACAAATATATTTATAAGTACTTAATTTAAGATGCTTGGGATTCAAGATGGCATGCTGGAAACTCATGTGTGCATGTATAAGTAAAAAAATACATTTTCTATAATAGAGTTTCCTATGCCATAACCATGAATCATCATAAATAGTTTTAAAATAAAAAGCATTACTAGATTTAATACAATTCAATCTAGCATGTAAATATTATTTACCCTTTTTCCATGCAAAATATCATTACCATTCAGGCTTAATATATAGCTAGTGTGAAAAAATTTTAAATTATACCCTTTATCACATAGCTGGCTTATACTTAACAAATTATGATTTAAGCCTTCTACAAGTAGCACATTTTCTACGAAAAAATTTTGCAAGTTTCCAATCATTCCTGATCCAACAACTTTTCTAGTGGTGTTATCTCCAAGTGTAACCTTGCCTCCACTTCTGGCTTCCAACGATATGAATCGCTTAGTGTCTCTAGTCATATGCTTCGAGTAACCGCTGTCCAGGTACTAAATGCTCTCAAAAGGTCTTGTATGAGAGCGCTCCTTTAAAACTAACAAATGTTAGACTTGGGAACCCAAAGAAGTCTGGGTTCTTCTTTTGGCAATTTAAAATTAGATGCATGTATAATATATCTAGGTTTATGCATCTTAGGCTTCCACCCTAAATGAGTTTTCCTATCCAAAGTATAACTGTGTGCTTTTTGTCCAATCATGCCACAAGAATAACATTTAACTCCAGGAAATGAATTTTTTAATCTTCTATTGTAAATATGTCTTTTCCTGGGTTGTAAAATTTTTTACCTCAAAATAGGATTTGTGTAATTTTCAAGTGTTGGGGGAATCCTATTTTCCTCGAGATCTTTCACTTTCAACTTAAGAAATGTGTTTACATCTTCTAACACATTAATATCATATTTTAAATAGTGCTCTCTATTCTCATATTCATCTTTAAAATTTTAAAGTCTTTTTTCAATTTTGCATAGGATGATTTTAAAAGTTCATTCTTTTTATTTAAGTCAACAAATTCATTAAGTAAGCTCATGTGAATGTTATCTATCAATATATAATCTTTCCTAAGAATTTCGTATTCTTTTTGCAATTCTTGCATTCCAAGATTTAGACTAGCATGCATTTTCTCAAGCTTTCTATATGCGTCATGAATTCTTTCAGAAACTTATAACAATTCTGTATAAGTGAAATTACATACCCCTTCTTTATGTAACTGATCAAGAATATCAGCCATTAAGCAAAAATTGGTGTCTTCTTCCTCCTTTTCTATTTCTGACAAATCTAAAGCGAGTCCACCCAAAAGCCCATTGAAATCACTTTTACCCTTTTTCACATTTGCTTTCTCCTCCACCTTCTCCTTGCTAGGAGTGGCTTTGAGATTGGTGCAATCCAATTCTATATGTCTAGGTTTCCTACATTCATAGCAAATCACATCATTAGAAACCTTAACATTATTATTAAACTTACCTCTGTTCCATTGTTGGCATCTCCTCTCCTTCCTTTTAAGAAAGCTCCTGAATTGCCTTGTCATCAATGCAATGTAATCCTCATTCTCTGGTTATGACTGATCACTCTTAGATTCCTCCACTTTTAGTACTATGTTCTTCTTCTTTCCTTATTCTCCTGCATCAATCTTACTTTGACTCACTTCTTGCTCGTAAGCAATTAGTAATCCAAGAAAATTATTAATATAGTAAACATTTTAATCTTTATACTCTATTATAGCAGTTATCTTAACATCACAAGTAGTAGGCAAACAACGAAGTATGTTGTTCACCAATTTAGCATTTATTAATTCCCTACCTAATGCATGCAGAGAAGTGACTATATGAGTGAATCTTGTGTACATTTTAGAAATTGATTCATTTGGGTTCATGCAAAATAATTGATAATCATGTAATAAAATATTTAATATAGATTGATTTACTTCATTAGTCCATTCATAAGTAATACAAAGTCTATCCCATATGTCCTTTCCACTTTTGCAAGTGGAAACTCGTATGTAATGTTCTCACTTAAGTGCACTAAAGAAATTGTTTAAGCATTTAGCATTTAAATATTCTAAGTCACAATGTTCTACAATCCAGTCAATAAAGGGTGTTCAACTCTAACACCATTAACTAATTTAGTTGGTTTTGAATACCCTTCTTGAACTAAAATCTACATGTGATAATCTAGTGATTTTAGAAAAGTAGACATGTATGTTTTCCAAAAATTGAAAGAAATGTTATCAAATAAAGGAGGTCTAGTGATCGAACACCATTCATGTGTGTTTCAGTTTCCAAAAGTAGTCATTCCCATTTTTCAAAAAGTTGTCTTAACTTATGGTTTTAAAGTAATGATTTGATACCACTTAATGAATCATGATTAGGTTCTTAAACATACTAATGTCCCAAGGCTAACCAAGAGGGGGTGGAGAATTGGTAATTTTTAAAAATTCTCTTGGATTTAAAATTGAAAGTCGTTGATTCTTGAAGCAAATTAGTTAAAGTTTCAAAAAACTTTTCAACCACAAAATATGTAACTTGAAGTAAGTAAATGAGGAAATTTAAAAGATACATAGATTTATAGAGGTTTGGTTAAACACGATCTACATCCACTCCCTGAAGACTCCCGCTTCAGGTATTGTAGTATTACCAAAGTGACTCTCCTTTTGCCTCGATAGTAAGGCGGACAAGCCTTTACAAAAATCTCTCTTTCATCAATTCCTGGTGCGGCAGAAAACCGTCATCCTTTCACACTCTCTAAATGTCAGCAGAGAACCGTCAACCTTTCACACCCACCAAGTGTAGGCAGAGAACCTTCATCCTTTCATGCACTATAAGTGTCGGTAGAGAACCAGATCTTCTTCGAAGATCATCTCACGTTCAACTAGAAAGATGAAAGGAAGAGTAAACACAAAACCAAACAAAAGATCCTTAGCTTTGAGTAACCTTGTGAACAATTCATACTCCACTTTGAAGAAATCTCTCTCAAACACTCTCCCACAATTTCTCTTTTAATTTCCCTTGAAGAACCACAAAGGCAAGATTTTTTCATGCTAGTTTTAGTGGACCTTTTATACAAAAGACACAAAAAATCATCGAGAAAACTGAAATTTTTAATTATTAGCGTTCATGTTTGTACATTACGATCGTATTTTGTATGTACGAATAGTTCAAAAACTGTTGCATACAAACCTATAGTGAATCGGTATGAAATCATTTCATATATGATCATCTTCCGATACAAACCATATTTGGCCAATACAAATACAACAACAACAAAAACATCAAGCCTTTATCCCACTACGTGGGGTCGGCTACATGATTTTCTCCATTGTGTCCTATTAGAAGTCAAATTCTCATTTAAATCTAATAAAGAAAGGTCATTCCTAATATTTTCTAACCAAGTCTTTTTAGGTCTACCCCTACCTTTCTTAACACAAGTCAAATCTAATACCTCTACTCTCCTAACCGGGTCATCAGAAGGCCGCCTTTTTATGTGACCAAACCATCTAAGGCGACTCTCTCTAATCTTATGTTCTACTAGAGCTACTCCAACCTTTTCACGTATATGCTCTTTTCATACCCTATCTCTAAGGGTAAAGTCACTCATCCACCTGAGCATCCTCATCTCTGCCACACTTTACTTATTATTATGCTTCTCTTTAATGGCCAACATTCGGCACCATAAGGCATTGCAGGCCTCACTACCATCTTATAGAAATTTCCCTTAAGTTTGAGGGTTACATTTCTATCACATAACTAGCATGATGCATTACTCCACTTCAACCATCCAACATGAATCTGCTGATAATATCCCCATCTGTTACACTATCACTCTGAACAATAGATCCAAGATATCTAAAACGTGTACCCTTATTAATGACTAGATCGCCCAAAGTCACAATCCCCACACTAGGTCTATTTCTACTAAAATTACACTCCGTATATTTCGTTTTGGATCTACTCAAGCGAAAACCTTTAGACTCTAAGGTTGACCTCCATAATTCAAGTTTACCTTCAACTCCCTCTCTATTCTTATCAACAAGAAGAATATCATCAGTAAATAGCATACACCAAGGTACATCCTCTTGCAAATGTCTAGTAAGAACATCCATGACTAAAGCAAAAAGATATGGGCTTAAGGTTGATCCTTGATGTAACCCAACTGAAATAGGGAAATACTTGGTCAAACCACCTTGTGTTTGAACACAAGTAATAGCTCCTGCATACATATTTTTAATGATTTGAATATAGCATTATTGACTCCTTTCTTTTCAAGAACTCTCCATAGCACTTCTCTTGGAACTTTATCATAGCCTTTTCTAAATCAATAAATATCATATGTAGATCCTCCTTATTTTCTCTATATTTCTCCATCAAACCTCTTAACAAATGTATGGCTTCCATAGTCGACCTACTCGGCATGAATCAAAATTGATTTTGAGAAACATTAGTATCACGCCACAACCTATGCTCCATAACTCACTCCTATAGTTTTAAAGTATGACACATTAACTTAATATCTTTATAATTCGTACAATCTTGTGCATCACCTTTATTCTTAAAAATAGGAATTAACACACTCATTCTCCACTCATCTGGCATCTTTTTAGTCTTTGAAATAGTATTAAAAAGTTTAGTAAGTCAAGAAATCCCTTCATCTCCTAAGCAATTCCACACCTCTATTAGAATATCATTAGGTCCAACAGCTTTTCTACCCTTCATTTTCTTTAAAGCCTCCCTAACTTCAGTTTTACTAACACGCCGACAAAAATAGAAATCTTTATTTTCGTTTAGGGTGCTAAGGTCACTATAGTCAATCTTATTTTCACAATCTTCATTAAAATGTTTAGCTAAATATCTCATCCACCTTTGTTGAATATCATCTTCTAAGAAAAGTATTTTTTGATCTTCATCCTTAATACACTTCACTTGAACTAAATCCTTACTACTCCTATCTCTTTTATTTGGCTAACTTATACATATATCTTTCTCCCTCCTTAGTATTTAATCTATTATATAAATCACTAAAAACTAATGTATTTGCATCACATATTGCTTTCTTAGAATCCTTACAAGCCACTTTATATATTTCCCAATTATAAGAATTTTTAAAATTAAACCAATTTTTATACCAAATCTTCTTATTTTTAATCTTTTCTTGCACAATTGGATTCCACCACCAGCTATTCATACTATTAGGAGATTTTCCCTTTGATACTCCAAGCACATCTTTTACAATATTCTTAATATCACTAGTCACTTTTTCCCACATAACATTAGCATCCTCATGCACAGACAAAATCTTAAAATCTAAAATCTTTCTCTTAAAGTATTTTTGTTAATATTCTTTAAATGCCTCCATCTAATCCTAGAAAATGTTTTACTTTATTTTTTATTTTATGCCCCTTTATCTTAAAGTCCAAAACTAATAATTGATGTTGGGTACATAAATTTTCACTCAGAATAACTTTATAATCTTTGCAATCTAAACGATTTAATTTTTTAATAAGAAAATACTCAATCTGGGTTGTACTACATACATTTTTATAAGTGATGACATGCTCATTCCTTTTATTAAATAAGGTATTAGTAATTGAAAAATCATAAGCTAAACAAAAATCTAATATGGTCTTGCCACCTTCATTCGTCTTTCCAAATCCATGCCACCATGAATGCTTTTAAAATCTTCTGCCTCTCTACCAACATGTCCATATAAATCTCCTCCAATAAAAACTCCTTCTTCAAGAGGTATCTTTTGTATTAATTCTTCTATGTTATTCCAAAAATTTAATTTAGAACTCATATCCAAACCTACTTGAGGAGCATAAGCACTTATAATATTAGCAATCTTATCATTAACAACAATCTTTAAAGTTATAATTATATCTCTAATCCTATCAATTTTTATAACATTATCCTTTAAACTCTTATCTACAATAACACCTACACCATTTCTAGTACGACTCGTACTCGAATACCAAAGTTTAAATCCTAAACTATCAATTTCCTTAGCCTTCTCTCCAACTCACTTAGTTTCCTGAATGCACAAAAAATTTAACTTCCTATGAATCATAATATCTATTAATTCCATTAATTTTTCTGTAAGGGAACCTATATTCTAAGTTCCTATCCTAATTTTAATTTCATGAACTAGCTTCTTGGCCCACATCCATCCTTGATGTGGGAACCCTTTCCTATTCAACACTGCCGTTGCCAGGTCCCAAGTCCTGGATGAGAAAAGTGGAGGGTTGCGTTAGGTAGTCGACAGCCAGCATAAAATTTATCGAATAATGATGACATGAATCCTTTAAGAAATTATGTTAATGTTAGGGCGTCCCCTGGAAGCGACGATACAAATAATTAGAAAATTTGTCATCTTCATCTAGACGAAGAAGGACCCTGTAATTTGATACTCCAGATGGCATACATATGACGACGTCATTGTCTGGTACGATCAGTTATAAAAAATTTTCAAATTCATCTGAACAAAACATTGAGACAAAAAGGGACCTCATAATTTTTTACAATATGAGCCATGTACGAACTATGATCATATAGTCAGACCTACACTTAGAAAAAAACAATTTTAAGCGAGAGAAACTCATCCATTTTGTACCTGGAAGGCATGTATGAACTGTGATTGTATAGTACGATTAGCACTTAAAAAATAATTTTTGACCTAGAACAATCTCTTCTATTTCATACTCTGGAAGGTATGTACGAACTATGATCATATAGTATGATTATGTACTTAGAAAAATTTTCATTTCTATTCATTCGAATACTTGTTAGGGAAAATAACTAATCCAATTGTCCTGTACGAACGTATATCATACAGTACAATAAGTTTAAAAAAAATGTGAATTTAAAACACTCCCCAGGTGTGTGTCTGCTCAGTTACTCAATTACAATTACACTCTCTCAGATTCAATAAAATGGAAAATACATACTTCAATTATAATAATCTCTAAACTAATCTTGATTCAAAATCTTCAACAATCCTCAGTATGATTTCCTTGAAATTTTAGTACACACAAGAGCAAAATAATTCTTCCAAAATATGTTAGGAGAAATAATAATCAAAGAAATAATATTTGGAATCATAAAAAAACATACAAGTTGCAAGAAAATCAAACAAGAAAGAACTAAGTAGAAACTTTCTCAACATTTGGATCCAAATTGGTGAATGTAGGCCTTGGAGGGAAGCAAGAGAGAAATTAGGAGACCACCTATCCATCCCAAAAATATTTCCTGCAACAATCCAAGGTCCACTCATAAAGACTGCATCCCTAGCTTCCACACTTTGGAAAAGGGAGATAAATGAGTTTGGTGTTATTATAATAGCTTGAAATCACCAAATTGATAACACTGATGCTTGAGCTCACTAAGGAGGTAGGGGAAGGAAACTCTTCTACTAAAGGCATAAGCCATAAGGGCCATTCCAAGCCTTTCAATATTCTCGTTGATAGCAGCCAACTTTAGTTCCATAGACATGCCATCCTTGGCAAGGAAATTCTCTTCACTCATCTTGTCCAAAGAGACATATATTAGCTTAATCCAAGAAAAGGGGCTAGACTCAACCATTATTGGATGCAAGGGGTGAGCCTTCTTTGGCTATTCAATTGAGATGGCAGCAGCCTGGGCCGTTGAGGCATTAGTGTAAACATATTGTGGGCAAGAAGCTAGAGCCATTGGATGGGAGGGTGCGGGATCTTATAGATGATCACACCTATAGCTAGGAGGCTCCCACAATAGTTGATCACTATATCTACCTCCTATAAAACCAGACATAAATTCATATGGGTATCCAAAGCCCCACATGGGTAAGAAATAAGGGTGTCATTAACCTAGACAAGGTCACCATGGCCTCCACTACCCTGCTTATAGCTTGGAGCAAAGCTTGTGGATGAATTATCAGAGTGTTTGGAGACTCCATTGAAGTGTTTAAACTATCATTTGTGGATTTATGATTTAATTCTTATTTGTGGTCGGAGTGTTGGGCCATTCAGTGTGAAGACCCAAGCTAAATGGATAGTTGCGACTCTTCTAAATGCAGTTCATTTCCCATATTAGTGTGGGACTCTAATTGATCTCCTGAGTAATCCATCTCAGCATTTAATTCTAATTGGGCCTCCCCATCATCCATCTCTTTATCCAAACTACAGGCGCTTGAAGAGATAGATCCCTATGAAGTTCAGATGACTCAGCTTATTATGTTTATTATCCGTGTGGGAAGGTATAGGTGATGCCTCCAAGAGTGTAGCTGAAGGCTTATGGGCTGGGATGGGCTGGTGCCTGGGTGGTCAGAATAGATGTAGCGTGAACTGCTGCACTCGAGTTGGATAGAGCTTGTACATCCATTTTCCTCTCTGAAAGGCTATCATTCTCTTTAGGCCGCCAGAAGATGACATGGGTTTTGTGCCGCTAGTTCCTCCTAAGAATTGTTGGGGGTCATATCCTTACCAAAACTAGCTATTTGGGTGGCATTCGCTGGCCGTGAAGGTTGAGCAGCCATCGGCTAGACGTTGGGATCTACAACCTTCTAGTAATTGCCTCTTTGTACCTTCTTGTTACCTACTCCACCATTGGGAGGAGGTGACCTAGTGCACCCCCCTTGCAATCCTAGAGATTCTCTCTCTAACTTAGTCTAGTCAGAGAAAGAAGAAGGAAGAAAGAATGCTCCCCCAAAATTTTTGGGTTCCGGGTCATTATTTTTGGGTTCCTTAAAAGTTAAATTTGCATTAATCAACGTGTAAAGAAAAAGAAATACAAAAGAGCAACTAAGTAAGATGTATCCTATCACTTTAATTAATTAAAACATTAATAAAACTTGTTGGGACTTTTCTATCTAGAATATCATTCCACAAATACCACCAAAAAGAGCAAAATGTGCACAAAAATTGGTTGCTCCAATACTTTATCTTGGAATATGGTTATAAAGGACCTGCTTAAAATTGATAATAAAGGAAATGTCCACCTTGAGATTGGTAGCATGTAGAGGGTCTTCATGGTTCATAAGGCACTTCAACCAGTTAATAGCATTAACACCCACGTGAATTATGGCTTGGTTAAGAATGTTCAGGTTATTTACAAAGTGTTGAATTTGAAAAAAAATTCTGATTTATGCTCTCATTGCAAAGTGCACAGACATTCTTTAAATGAATGTTTTATGGAACACACAATACAAACAAATTAAAAAAAAAGAGCAAAAAAGGAAAAATTATGGAGCTTTCTTGTAAGAATGATGGCGGTGAATAAGAGACCCATATCCCTTTTGATGTTAATATTGATAAATTGGCTGAGCTAGACAACATGGTAACCGTATCTATAGGTTGTCCTAATATTCGGGAAGAAACATTTTCTGGAAATCAATTTCAAAAGAGGCTCAACATGGGTCCTTAAATGATGGATTGGTTTGTTCGGGTTAAGGACCTTCAGATTCTTAACCTTTTAAGGATCATGTACAAAATGAAATTTGTGGGCTTAAATCCTCCAATGTTAGTGGTGGTGATGATGTGGTGCATAATCACTATTCTTAAAATTTTAGCAATGGTGAACAAATGGAGAATGAGGAAGAACATGAGGAACACATGGAGGAAGGAGAAATATTACCTAGTAAAGATGTTGCTTTGTTAGGGAAATCTATAGATATGGATGATGGTGCCATATTGTCTACTCCTTCAAATGCCATTAACATGAATGAGGGTTTTACTAAAATGGGGAAGAAGAAATCTAAAAGTAACAAACTATTTGAAGTTCAATCTTTTAGAGTTACTTGAGCATTTTATAATTCTTCCTCCAATGGTTAAAGCCCTTATTTGGAATATTAGGGGTGTTGGGAACCTCCTTCTAGGGATAAGGTCAAAAGTCTTTACAGGATTCATAACATTTATGTTTTGATTTTACTTGAACCTTTAATTTCGGCCTCCAAGATTAATTTTTATGTGTGATAAACTTGGTTTGATTATTCCTTTAGTAATTATTCCAACAAAATATGAATTCTCTAGAAACATTAAGTCAATTTAAACATTCAAAAGGATCTTCCTCAAATTGTGCACACCAATATTAGATTTTTTTCAATTTTCTTATGTTGGGTTTTTTTTTTTTTTGTTGCTTCTTGTTCTTGATTTGAAGGAGAAGTTTAGTGAATGATATTATGGAATTTTCTTCTAATATCTCTAAACCATGGATGGTTGGCGGGGATTACAATACTATCACTAATGTTTTTGAGAGAATTGAGGGGAGCCCTCCAAACTTTCAAGCTATGGACGATTTTAATGATACTTTATTAATATTGAACTTGCATGATATTAGTTTTTTGGGTAATGCTTTTACATGGAACCAAGGTACTATGTGGTAATGATTAGATCGTATTCTTTTTAATAATGTTTTGATTGATTGCTAAGTATCAAAAACCCCATATTGAGCATTTCTCAAGAACCCTCTAAGATCATGCCCCTTTACTTTTGGATATTTTTATGAATGCCTATACCACTACTCCTAATTTTAGATTTCAAAATATGTGGCTTTTAGATGATTCATTTCTTACCATTGTTGAAGCTAATCTGCTTGCTTATGTATTTTTCAAAAATAATTATTCTGGTATGACTTGACTTTGGCTTAAGCTCAAAATGGCTTAAGCAAAGTTAAAAATGGTAGAACAAATGTGTTTTGTAAGAATTTATTCTCTAATATTATGGAAGCTGAAAAACAAGTTGATTTAGCTGATAATGCATATATAAATACTCCCTCAGCATATAATCTAAATAAGTCTAAGGATATCTTAGTTAATCTTCAAGAACAAGAAGAAGCTTATTGGAAACAAAAAGCGTCTAGTAAGTTTTTAGCTGAGGGAGACAAAAATACTAAATTTATCATAATATTGCTATTCATAAAAAACTTACTAGTTATATTCACAAAATTTCCATTCTTGAAGGTCAGCATCTTGATTCTCCTCATTTGGTTTATGATTAGGTGTTAATTATTTTAAGGAGGCTTTTAGTAAAAAAGTTTATTCATGCTTTAGATGTGGATTTTTCTTTAATTTTGTGGCTTGTAACTGAAGAGAAGAACATTATGCTCACTAGAATTCCATCTAAAAATGAGATTGAGTTGGTTATTAAAGAGATGAATACTGATTTTATGGTTGGGCCTGATGGGTTTTTTCCAATTTTTTTCAAAAAACTTGGCATATCATTAAAGAGGATTTAATTAATGATGTTGTTTATTTTTGCAAAGGTAACCCTTTCCTTAAATTCTTTTCTTCTACTGCTATTGTTTTGATTCCCAAGAATGATGTTACTAACTTTTGGAGCAATTTTCATCCCATTAGTTTGTGCTCTTTTTAAAACAATCTTATTGCTAAACTTTTTATGACTAGATTAGCTCTTATTATTCCTAATATCATCTCCCTGAACAAACTAATTTTGTTAAAGGTCATTCTATCTTTGATAATGTTTTATTAGCTCATGAGGTTATGCATGACTTATAACTTAAAATTGCAGGTGGGAATGTCATTTTTAAGATTTATATTACCAAAGCTAATGATAATGTGAGTTGGGATTTTCTTTACATTATTCTTCAAGCTTTTAGTTTCAACCAAGATTTTCTTAGACTCATTAAGAACAATATTAAGCAATGTTTTTTCTCGGTTATTATCAATGGGAGGAATCATGGTTTTTTTCAATTCTACTCATGGCCTTAGGCAAGGGGATCCTTTCTCCTGCTTTGTTTATTATAGCTGTCAAATTTCTTTCTAGAGATCTTAATGAACTTTTTAGAAATCACCCTAACTTACATTATTGCACTATTGGTGGTTTTTTTGGTTCTCATTTAAGTTTTACTAAAGATTTTATTCTTTTTGCAAATGGTTCTAGGAAGTTGCTTAACATTCTTTTTAAAGTTATTAATCTTTTTCAAAGGGCTAGCAGCTTAATTTTTAATCCTATGAAAGTTTCTTTATTACTGCTAAATCTATAACTGAACCTGGAATCTCTTCTATCCAGGACAAGCATGGTTTCTTATAGAAGCATTTACCCCTTAAGTACATTGGCACTCCTCTTTATAGAGGAAGGAAAAGATCTCATTTGTTTTGGGATACTATCTTTAATGTTCAAAAAAACTATCTACTTGGCTCTTTAATTTTCTCTCTTTTTAGGGTAGGTTAGTTTTGATTAAGAGTGTTCTTTGTTCCATCCCCATATATTTATTTTATACTTTTTCTCCTACTAAAATTATTTGCACTAGACTTGAAATAAATTTTAACAAATTCCTTTGAGGGGAATAAAATAGTAAGTTTTCTATTTTATGGGCCTCCTAAAGTAGATGTTCAGGTGTCCAAGATTAAGGTAAGCTGGGTTTTAAAGAATTTAAGTGACATGGACCTTGGTTTTTCTTTTAAACTTTGGTTCAATCTGAGGGCTAAAAATAGCCTTTGGTCAAAATTTATGCTTGCCAAATACTGTGTTGGTAAACATCTTCTTAATTTTTTTATCAGAAAGGAGGATTCTTTCAATTGGAAAAGGGTGTGTTCTAGTAAATGGGATGCAGAAAATTTCATTCAATAGGGATTGGGTTGTGGGGACATCTTTTTTTGGCTAGATAAATGGCTTGGTTTCTCCCCTATTGATAATTTACTTAACACTTATACAACTAGTACTTGTAAAGTTGTTATTCAAGATGGTTCCTGGAATTTAACTTATCTTGCTGTCAAGGTTCATGATTTTGTCATTAAACTCATTTTGAAAGTGCCACTTCAACTTGACCAAAAAGATTGCATTTTATTTAATACGTCTAATAGTGGCAGCTTTGCGTGTAAAGAGGTGTGGCATTCTATCAGGTCTGTTCAACCTAAATCTAAGATATTCTCTTAATGGTTACAAAAGGAAATCCTGCATCTTATTCTATTCTTTTTTGGAGAATTTACAACAATTATATTCCTATTGACACAATTTTAATGAAGAAAGATTTCTATATTGGGTCTAAATGACAATGTTGTTATCATATTGAGAATCCGAATCATGTGTTTGCTAATGGAGATGTTGCTCTTAAAGTTTGGCTTTACTTTGACAATTTGTTTACAAATCATTTTTTGTATGATTTATAACAACATCATTAATATCTTACATGACTGGGTCGTTTCTATTAAGAAGAATAATCAAAATGTTTACCCAGCATTATTTGTTGATTTATTTGGATGAGTAGGAATGAGGCTAAGCATGAGAATATTATTATGAATGCTTCACCTATTATCATTAAGATTAAGGACAAAGTGAGATCTTTATTTATGGCTAAGTTTATTACTTTAGATTTTTTAAAAATTTCTATCAAACTATTGAGCTTTTGGCTTTTCAAATGGCTGATAGTTGTTTATAAAGTTTCAGTTAAAGAAATTTTAGTTAAATGGGTTAATCCGCATATGGGTTTTTCTACAAACTAAAAACTGATGGTTTCTTTCAATAGATCGAAAGCTGGTTGTGGGTGTATCATCCTGGATTTCAATGGTAATATTGTTGTTGCATTTGCGGGCCCTCTGAGTTTAACCACTGCTATAATGGCTGAAATTTTGGCATTGAAAAATATAGTTTACAATTATTCCATTTTTCTTGGATGTACTAATGGTTTAGATTGAAATGGATGCTGAAACTGTTGCTCATTTTATTTTTGGGACCAATTTGCTAATCCTTCTTATTTTTATATTAAATAGGGAGATCAAATAGTGGTTATCTTTAATTCAATTCTCTATAACTCCAATTTATAGGGAAGAAAATGTTGCTCTGGTTTGCTTGGGCCAGTTCTATAGGGCTTAAACTCCTAACGAACTTTCACCATGGACTTACCTACTAGTATGCTTAAGACCTATCTTCCAGATCTCCAAGGCCCTGGTTTTCTGTATTCCTCACCCTTCTTACAACCCGATGTACCTTACTTTCCAAAATGAGCAAGCTCTACTTATTAAAGTGTCAATCCTCTTTGCCAGTATGTTTAGGCCCTACCTACCACATTTCCTAGGCTTTGCCTACCTGTGTACCTAGGATATTCCTGCAAGCGGCTCAAACACTGACAGCCACAGTAAAAGCCATCCCAGCCAAGTTGCCCATGCTGTACTGCCAACATGATCAGGACCTGGCTTAGCACGACATGGTTGCTTGCCAGGGTGCTCTAATTAGTACCTATGTGACATAGCCTTCCTACCAGCGTGCCTAGGCTCTAACTACCACCATGCCCCAGCCCTAGCTTCCAGCATGCCTAGGACCTATACTAGGTCACCAAGGCTTATATTCATCAAATTTACTTATAAGTAGTCCATTTAAGATTTTTGGGTTTCAAGATGCATGCTGGGTAACTAGTGGTGTTACGTTATAAGTAAAAAATGTCATTTTTATGGAATTTGTTTTTAAGTTTTCTAGTCATTTTTTATCTACCATGGCATTTTAGATATATCATGCCCTACCTGTCTAGTGGAGGGAAGCTCGATTATGATGCAGAGGCATTTTTTTCCAAGTGAATTGTGCTATAATTGTTAACAAGAGCCGATAAATGCTTGTGGATGCAAATTTTATTTTTCCTTCAAATCCTTGAAAGAGACATAACATTGGCCTTGATTGGTTTTGCCTAATTCCAAGCATAGTTATGCTGCTTCATATTAGACTCCCTCTTGCTTTTGATGCATGTTGATAAAAAGAATCCTTGAATTGTGAAGGACTTGGGACTGTGGCCTTTGATTATTGTTTCTAAAGAATAATTTGGTCTTATCCTTGTTATCAGTGTGCCTTAGCTGTTCTTGGCAGCGTACTAAGGAATTGAGAATGCCAGCGGTTCTTAGGCCTTGCCATAGCGAGCCAAGGCCCTACCGGACAGTATGCTCTAACCAAATAAAATGCACTAATAAGTACTCAATTTAATACTTTTGGGCATCACGATTGCATGTGGGAACACATGGGTGTATGTACAAGTAAAAAATGTACTTTTTGTGGCAAAAAGAAATTTATGCTTTTTGGCCATTTTTGAACAACCAGAGCATTCTGGACAAAATATGCCATGCATGTCCTTTAGAAGAGGAGCCAAATAAGATGCAGAGTCATCTTTCTATCAGCAAACTTGTAAGAGATTACTATTTTGCTATAAATTCTTAACAAAAGAACATAAAGGCTTATGTTTTGATCTGAAACAATCATTCTTATCAACGCATGTGATAGATTTAACACATTACTTTGGGTTTTGCAAGTTTCTTAGAACGATATGTTACTTTATATTAGATGACTAATTATATGATGCCACATAATAAAATGTATCCATTAATAAAAAGTGAGATATTGCTTGTTGCTTCGATTGTTGGTTGTGAAAGAAGAAATAGATGTGGAATGTTAAATAACATAATTATGCCTCAAAGCTACTGTGATATTTGCCCTTACAAATAAGCTACTAGTGTACCCCAGCCTTTCTTGCCAATATGACGAGACCTTGCTTGCCAATGACCAGGCCCTGCTTGCTAGAGTGTTACGCCCTATCTACTAGCATACCCAAGCCTTGCTTTCCCAAGCCTTGCTACCAGCTTTCTAAGCACTTGCATCAAGGTAGCATGCCCTCTACCAGCTAGTTTTCTTAGGCCCTACCTTCTAGTGTGTATAGGCCTGACTGCCAATTGCTGAGCCCTACTTGCTAGTGTGCCAAGGATGTGGCTACTAGATATACCTTGGCCCGGCTACCCATACTAGGCTATGCCTAACATCTATTCATAGTCCTTACTTACTAGTATGTCTAGTGGAAGGAGGCTCCAATATTATGCAGAGGCATTTTTCCCTCGACAAACATGTGGGATATGGTTATTATTGTTATAATTTCTTAACAAGAACATACAAAGGCTTATTTTTGGGGATGCAGATCTTATTTTCCATCAACACCATGCGAGAGATATAACACTTGCCTTGATTGTTGTGCATAGTTCTAAGCATAGTATGTTGCTTTATATTAGATGTCATATTGTATCATGATGCATATAAGATGAAAAAAAATCGTGAATAAGTGAAGCGACTAGGGTATTGTACATACGATTATTGATTCTAAATAATATTAGATGTGCCTTATCCTTGCTTGTTAGTGTGTCTTAGCCATGCTTGGCAACGTGCTAAGGAATTGTATGCCAGCGTGCTTAAGCCTTGACACCAGCAAGCCCATGCCTGCTAGAGAATCTTAGAAATTTCAAATGTACTCATAAGTGCTTAATTAATACTTTTGGGCACACAATATCATGTGGGTACACATGGGCGTATGTATAAGTAAAAAATGTACTTTCTGTTGCAAAAGAAATTTAAACTTTTTTATCATAATTGACTGTCAGGCATTCTAAACAAATAGGCTCTACTTGTCTATTAGAGGGTAGCCCAAAATGTTAAGATTCATCTTTCTATTAGCAACTTGCAGGACATTGCTATTTTGCTTTATTTCTTAACAAAAGAACATAAAGGCTTATTGTTTTGATCTGTACTTCATTTCTTATCAACATCATGTGAGGATTTACAACTGCCTTTAATGGATTTTGCCTAATTCTTAGAACAATATATTGATTCATTTTAAATGGCTTATGCATCTTTTTTCACACAAGATAAAATGTATCCATTAATAAATGAAGTGATATATTTATTGTCACTTGTATTATTGGTTATGAAAGAATAATTAGATGTGCCAAGTTACACATCATAATTATGCCACAAACTAGTGTGTTATAGCCCTTTTATGCAAGCCTCTACTATGTCTCCTCCTTCTTTCCAAACTGATGAGACCCAACTCACCAAATAAACTGGCCTGCTTGCCAGAGTGTCTTGCCTACCTACCAGTATACATGGCCTTGCTTTCCAAAGCCTTACATGCCAACTATCCAATCATTACTAGCAAGGTAACCCATATCCTCTTGCCGTAAATATGCTTAGGCCTTGCATGTCAGTGTGCTAGGAATTATCTTCCAGTATGCTTAGACCCTACCTGCCAGTGTGCCTGGGATGTGGCTGCTTGCATGCCCAGGCCCAGGTTGCCATCATGCCTTGGCCATGTCTTCTAGCATCCATAAGCCATACTTGCAAACATATCTAAGACCTAATCTTTCCACCCTTGGTTACCAGCAATCTATGGCCCTGCATGCAGGTTTCCTAGGCCTTACCTGTTAATGGCTAATATTGCCGCCAGCAAGCTAAGCTAATGCCAGCCAGTTGCCCAAACCTACCAGGAAATGTGACTTAGCCTTAGCTACCAGCATTCCATGGCCCTACCTGCCAGTGTGCTAAGGCTCTAGCTTCTAGCATGCTATATGTCTAGTCTGATGTTCACCAAGGCTCAGGCTATCTAGTGTGCCTAGTTCATGAACTGCCAACATCTACTAGTAAATATACTAATAAGTACTCCATTTTAGATTATTTGAGCTTCAAGATTAGAATTCTTCTAAGATTTAAAGATTTGAAAGAGAAGGATCATATTTTTTGTGGGATCATTTTATGCCTCTTATAAGTTGTTTGACACACTTGCACATATTTGATTTTTTGATACACTTTATGTATCTTTCAATTATTTGGTGATCATTGCTCATCTTTCAATTTTCTTTTGGGTTCATTGATGTCTCTTGTCTTTTTTGTGAGCAAGCTCCCTTTTGAAACCTTTAAAGACTCTAGTTGTGAGAATATCATCTAGATATAGAGAAAAAAAAAAACTCATTCTCTATATTAAGGAGGAATAACCATAAATTAGTACCATATTCATATGTAAATGCAAACAATCAGATCAAGAAACTTGAAGGAGATTTAATGACTTTGAGCATTTTCATATGATATAGATTACATGTAAGAAGATGAATAGTTCTCAATTTCAGTCTAACTTTTGATTTGAAATAAGGTTTTGTTCCAAAAGGAAAATTACATGACTAAAGAAGATGAGGAAGAGAGACATCATCGATGTTTATTTCTTTAATGCATTAGGGAAATCAATCACTAATTACTAATTTTTAGGCAAAAAGGAGGTAAATATTTTCATCTAAAAAAAATTGAAAGAAGGAAATATAGAATTTTATCAACTTTTTTTTCCATTATTCGTAACACTTGCTTTTGAACCTTCACGGTTTGTTAACAAACTTACCAAGTAGAAAATATAGAATTTTATCAATTTTTTTAAAGTTTAAAAGTTCCTTACCTAAAGCATGTAATGTTGTCATAATTTAAGTAAATCTAGTATACATGACTACATTAGTTCACTAAGGTTTCAGGCAAAAAAGTTAAGAATCATGCATTAAAATTTAACCTAGACTGTTGACTTTACCAGTATATTTATATGTATTATGTAATTTATCCAAAATTTTCTTTGTCATTAGTGCATGTGGATATTAACATAAAATCTTTGAAATCAAAGCAAAGAAAAATAGTTTAAAGATTTAGCATTCAACTAAGTGTTGATTGGTTTTGCTCTACTCCATTCAGAAAAAGGAATATCAGTTTTAACTACATCTACAATACGTGAAAGTACATAAAAAACCAGTTTGTAATATTGCTACATTCAATAATCATTGATTTCAAGAAAGTGGACATGCAAAATTTCCAAAAATCTAAAGAAAAAAATTTCATATACTTGTTGTGTGATTTGAATAGCCTTCCACAATGTTATGATTTCTAATATTAATGTTTTATCTTTTTTCAAAAGTTTTTTTTTAATCTCGCTCTGATACACTTGAAAGTTTGTGAGGGGGTTTCAAACCTAAGAGCTAGTCCCGAGGCTAACTGAGAGGAGGGGGGGGGGGGAATGAATTGGATATGAAAAAAAAACTTTCTTTCGCATAAAGATAAATCCCCTCTTAAAGCTTTGTCAACATCTCAAATAAATAATCAATCTTATTATATCAATCACCTTTTTACACCAAGAAGTTAATCTAAAAATAAATAGGAAATATATGTGTGGAATAAATAAAATAAAAAAGAACAAAAGTAGATTTATACTGATTTGGTCTAACCAGACCTACATACACTCCTCGGAGGCCAACCTCCAAGTATAACACTAAACCTTTATTGACTCTCCTTTAGCCCCCACAACTCGACCGAGAAGCCCTTAATAAATAACTTCTACCTTCTCTGGTGCGGCGAAGTAGCTAGATCTTTTGACACCAAGAGATCTTTTCCCAAAACCTCCTCAAGATGAATTTAATCGATGATACTAAGGTGCAAGCTTGTCGAAAGCAACCATATGAAATACCATCCATACTCCCTTGAGACCCACTCTAATGATATTCTCCCTCTCAAACTCCCCACCTCTCCTCTCTCTCTTTCAAGTTCTCTCTTTAAATTTTCTCCAAAAGAATTAAAACTAAATGGCTTCGTAAGACACTTACAAATGCCTTGACAAATCTTAAATAGAGGGATTTAAAAAACCCTAAAAAATCATTCTAGCAATAAGATCATCCAATATATAAAGTGCTTATAAAAAACCCTAAAAATATTAATTCTGGTGCCAAATATCTCTTTGGTGATTGCAGGATCGTCTAGTATGATAGGTAGAAATTCACCTTATAATTCTGGATGATCTAAAGATAGTCCAATAAATTAGTACAAATTTATATAGATCATTTAGTAGATATTAAGGATCATCTTGGATGATTAAAGAAAAAACTATTGTATTTCATCTGGTGCAATTAATGGTCTTTCCATAAATTTTAAAGTTATCCAAAATGATCTTAAGATCTTCATATATAATTGATTAATTATTTAACCATAATCAGTCTAATAATTATAGGTTCTGTTTAGGCATATTGTCATAGATCATCCGTACAATGTAGATCATCCTGGACAATTAGAACAAAAAATTGAATTTGCCTTAATTATGAATGGCAAATGTTTTATGATCATAACTGATCATCCTAGACGATCTAAATACTCCAATAGATTAGTTAGATGGATGATTGTACGATACAATTAGTTCAAAAATTTAACTTGTAATTTTGACTCACTCTCACTCCCTATGAGTGTGTGTATGTGTGTGTACAGACACCAACCAAGCATACACCTTACAGGACTTGACTCAAAAAATCAAATATACATCAATGATACTAAAAAATTTGTTACCAAACATAATATATTCTACCCAATCTTTAGCCTTGAACCTTCGTTGGATGGTGCATGGTATTCTTGAAAATTTAATACACACACAAACAAAAATATCTTGCAAATACAAGTTGCAATAGGATGTGAGCCAAAATATTTGTAATCATCAAAAACATAAACTCATGAGCTTGAGTGTAACAACCTCTCCTTTTTGATAATGGTGAATATTATTGGTTGAATTTACAAAATTTAAAATATTTCTCTTATATCCCCAGCACGAAGATAATTATATTAAAAGTAGGGGAAATAAAAAATAAAACTATATAGATACTAGATGAACAATTACAATCAAACAAATACATTCTCTCATTTGACATTATATAAAAAAATGGAACACACAAAAAACAAAATCGAATAAAATTAATAGACTCTGATCAGGTAGAGGTGGTACTGATGTTTTAAGAATAATCAAATAATTTAATAAATTTTCTCAAATAAGAAAGTCATATCGTGATTTTTATTCAAATGTATAGTAAGAAATGATTAATCGCACAAAGATTCAAAAATGTTTGAATTTGAATTTTATCAATCCTAAATTAGGCTCCTTATAGATTAAAGTGTCATTTTTTAAAACAAATTTTAATTCGGATAAGAATAGATAAGAAAAGTGATCTATTCAAACTTCATTTTAGAAAAATATCTGATTGATAATATTTCAAAGTTACCAACCAAAATAATGATTAAAAAAAAGTGTTTTTTTTTGAGAGAATGCATAAATTGCATTAAAAGAAAATAACCTAATTAACCTATGTAAATAAGCAAAAGGTCCATTTTTCAATAAGAAAAAGGACTTATTTAAATTAATCTTTATTATTTAAACTTATTATAAATGTAATAAAACCACTACTTCTATTTTTAGATCTATTAAGATGCAGGGGATACCAATTAAAGAACAACCCGAGGGTTGATTAGTATCCCAGAGTTCCATCCAGTTAGAAAATAAGAATAGTATATGCTCTTATTAAACATTTAGGCAAAGTTTAAAATAATAAGTTAGCTAAGAAAAAGGAATTACATTTAAAACAAACATTACACTTCAATTGTAAATTCCCATAGTTGCCATCCACTGAAGAATCCTTCTTCATCTTTATTTTGAAAAGAGGAAAGATGAAGACTTTTAGAATCGTTCTTCACTTTGTGTTCCATCATTTTCCTTCTCGGTAGATCTCTTACTGGTCACAAATCTTGAGTTCTCATGAATAAAACATGTTTTAGAACAGATGAAACATTATTCTTAAAAAGGTTTTTATCTTTTTTAAGAATAGATTTTTTAAATTCAACTAATAGAAGATAAAGGAGAAGAAGAATCATGGTTAGTCAAAAGAGTATGAATACACCTTTAGACTTTATTAACCACCAAAGATGTAGATTGTTAAATTCAGTATTTTTAGCTGAAATTTGAACTTCCTTACTTTCAGCCTCCAATTTATGAGTAAGGTTATTATCTTCCATTTCCCTATATCCGCCCAATCAATTGAGGTTTTAATTTATGAATTAAATCAGGAATCAAACCTGCATCCTGCTCCTCTCCAACCTTCTCCTTCACTTCCTCCGACGTTGAAGGTTTTTGAAAACTGAATATCTTTAGCAACCGAATTGAGTAATTCCGATGGACCTTCATTTTCTCAGTTATCTTAGGGAAGTTTGTTTGTGTAACAACCTTTTGTCCGCTGTATTTGAAAGAACCGGCTGCAGCTCCTCCACTTCAGCCTCCTTGCTTTGAGGGATTTCAAAATCTAAATTTTGAATATCCCAATTATCTTCTATCAAACAAGTTTTCTCCATTTCAGCTAAGCATTAAAAGAGTTGTTTTCAAGATCAAAATTCTGAGAATCAAGTGAGCTATTTGATTTTCAAATTCTGATTAACTCACTTCATCTCCTTCCTTGAGATTTAGCAGTTTTTCATATGGACATTGAATCCAGTATCTTCACTTTGATGTACCTCTGATTTGAACATTTCCATTACCAATGATTGAGTACATTCAACTGGTTTTTTGTTGTAAATAGATCTAGATTTACCGGAGTTGAAGAACTTTTGGATTTAAAGTAGTCCTCATAGTATTCTTTTGCTTTTAAATTTCACATTGATCCAAGGTCCATAAGGAATATGTTATGATTTGGGTTGGAAGGGATTTCTTCTATAATAGGACAAATGATTCAATATGCCATATTCTCCACTTTAAAACAAAGTGAAGATATATTTTCAAATTCAATTTTTTTAAAAAATCTACCATGTATCCTTCAACCAAACGCCAGAAAGGAAGTTTAGAGTTCAGTTTAACTCTATACAAGCTCTTGCAATTATTCTTCTTCCTCATCTAAACATATTTCCATTAATAGTAATGGAGTCCAATTCTAGTGATATTGGACTCATCCCATAACATTGTAAGGGTAGGTGAGGGTGCGTACCCAGATTGGTGCGAAACTCATCCAATGAATTAGGAGAGAAGTTGGCGCAAATGTCTAAACCAATTCAAATCCCCCTACAACCAAGGTCCTCCATTGAGTACTTCTTCCATGGCTTCAAGCGACTGAAAGGAACAAAGAAGCCATCTAGGCCAAGAAGGTTAATTGAATTCTCCATATTTCTCCATTGCTTCCTTAACTCAATAGAACATTTTGAGAACGGGACATTCTTTGCAAGATTTTAACACACAAAGATTTCTTCAAAACTTCAATATTGGCTTTTTCATTCCCATATTCAAATGAACAACATTAGGTTCTTCCACCTCCTCTAGATTTTCATTCCAAGTTAATTTTAATGTGTGGGTTTTTTAATCCACACATTTGAATTATCCAAATTGAAGAAAATGTAGGATTGTTTACAATATCCTTATCATTTCTCAAAATTTCAGCAAAGCTACTCCTTGAAGAAGAAGCTTCTTTACATTAGCTCCATATGAAAGAAATCGGAAAATGAGTTTAGGTAATTTGTTAGAAGCCACACATACCTCTTTTCCTTTGTTTAAATCCGGCAAAGGCATAGATTTAGCCAACAATCCAACTCTTGATCACAAGAGGAGATTTGTAAAGAACGAAAAATTGTGAGGAGGATGCGTTTAAAAGAGAATCTATCTTTTGAATCCAAAACTGATGGACTCGCTGTAGCTAAAAAGGATTTGGTGTTCAGTCATCCAAAGATGACCGGCACT
This sequence comes from Dendrobium nobile, assembly GCA_022539455.1. Lineage (NCBI taxonomy): Eukaryota > Viridiplantae > Streptophyta > Magnoliopsida > Asparagales > Orchidaceae > Dendrobium > Dendrobium nobile. Next base: position 41,476,967 of record CM039729.1, on the reverse strand, counting down.
TCTTCCATCTCCAAAACTCTTCCAAATCTTCAATTGCTCTCCCAAATCCTTCTCCCCAAAATCCTTCCTTGATTTGTGGAGCTTCTCTCTCTTCTCTCTCAAGAAATCCAAAAAAAAAAAAAAGTGTTTGAAGATATCAAGTAGCACTTTTCTATATGATTTAAAATTTTGAAAGAGAAGTAAGTTGTTTTTTTTTGTGGGCCCATTTTTGTGCCTCTTGCTAGTTTTTTATGCACTTTACACATCTTTTAATTTTTTGACACAATTTATGTATCTTTCAATTATTTTGCAATCATTGCGCCATATTTCATTTTCTTTAGGGCTCATTTATGACTCTTGTCACTTTTGTGAGCTTAGATCCATTTGAAACCTTTAAAGACTCTTAGTTGTGAGAATATCGTCCATATATAAGAGAAGAAAACTCATTATTTAATATAAGCAAGATAAACCACAAATTAGAACTATAAATATAATAAGTGGAAGTGAATTGTACTCTTATACAAATAAATGTGAAAAAGTGATTTATGTGTATAGATGCAAGATAAATCACAAAAACGTAAAAAAAAAATTTAAAAAATATTATATTACATAAAAAACATCCAAAAACAGCACAGAAAATATTTAAATTAACAAAAAGAACATTATATACACGCTTAAATACAAACATATAAAACACAAACAAAACTTTATACCTCATTACTTTGTTCCTTGCCTGATAATTCAAAAACTAGGCGCCTGGGAGATTTTCTCCATTTTATCATTTGCTCTTATTACATTTTGTTATTTACCATTTTTCTTTGATGGTAGAGTGTTTTACATTAGGGCACTAATTTTTCATGTTCAGATTTCCTAACCTAATTAAAATACATCAAAGGAACTCTTAACATTTTAACTTTATTAGACATTTGTTGATGTGTGATGCTTGTGCTTTAGATGATTTGTCAATTTTTTTTGTAATTGAAGCTATCTCTTTACTATCGCATCTACTAAGTCATTTTTATCGATGTATTCGAATTTAAGAACTATTGTTTCACATGCATCCAAAAGATTTTGACTCAAACTTGTCTCAATAGGTAATGACTTAGCAAATCAAATTACAATTGAATATTCATTCAAATTTTTTATTCACAAATAGCAATGACTTTTGCATCAACTTATCAAGTTGACAAGTAGAAGTATATTAACTTTTTCAAAGTTTTAAAGTTCTTTTCCTAAAATCATGTAATGATGTCATAATTTGAGTAAAATAATATACTGTATAGAATAGTCTCATAAGATTTCAAGCAAAATAGTTTATTATCATGCATTTAAAATTTAACCTGGATCGCTTGAATTCACTAGTATGTTCATATGTATTATGCATTTATCCCAAATACCTTTCTAGTAGTGTTTGTGGATATTAACATATAATCTTCAGAATTCAAAGAATAGAAATATTTTGTTTTTTAAGATTTAAAATTCAATTGATTGGTGATTTATTCTACTCTGCTCCATTCAAAAAAAGGAATATCAGCTTTTACTCCATCTATAATACGGACGCTTACTAATAACCAGTTTGAATCACATGCCACATTGGAAAATCATTGATTTCAAGAAACTGGACATGCAAATTTTCCAAAAATCAAAAGAATATTTTTATATAAAGGTGGTCACATGATTGAATAGCCTTCCACAATATTAAGATTTTTCAAAGTTAGCCTATTATCTTTTTTAGAAGTTTTCTTAAACTTTATTTTTGAATCCCACTCAGATAGACATTAAAGTATCATGAGTTGTGTAAACCTAAAGAACAGTCCCAAGGCTAGCCAATAGAGGGGGGGGGGGGGGGGGGGGGGGGGGGTGAATTGGATATAAAAAAAACTTTCTTTAAACAAAAAAAAAATCCCCTACTTAAAGCTTTTCAACTCTAAAAATAGATAATCAATTATATAATAATATCAATCACAGATTTTCAATCAAACAATTATATCCAAAATATAAATGTTGAAAATAAATTACAAAAAAAAATTAAAACCTAAAATGAAACACTAGATATATAGTGGCTGGTCCAACCTGACCTGTATGCACTCCACGGAGGCACCCCGAGTATTGCATTAAACCTTTAGTGACCCTCCTTTAGCCCCGGTAGCTCACGGAGAAGCCCTTATAAAATAACTTCACCTTCCCTAGTGCAGTTTAGTAGTGAGTCCTTTAAAACCAAAGAAATATTCTTCCTCCCAAAACTTCCCTCAAGAGACCTTGAATCCGATTTTACTATAGTGCAAGCTTGCAGGAGCAACCATGTGAAATCCCCTATAGATTCCCTTGAAACCTCCTGTAGGATATTCTCCCTATCAAACTCACCCTCTCCTTCCCTTTTAGTTCTCTCTTCAAGTTTTCTATAAAAGAATAATAAAACAATAGCTTCCAAAGACAATAACCAGTGCCTTAATAAAACTTAATACAGACTTTAAAAAACCCTAAAAATTAATTTTGGTGATAAGATCATCCAATATGGCCATAGGATCACCAATACATATGTTCTTAAATAGGGGCTTAAAAAACCATAAAAACTAATTCAGGTAACCAAATATTATCCTAGATGATTGCAGGATCATACAATTCGATATGTAGATATTTGTTCTAATAGTTAGTACAATCAGTTCAAATTATATCAGATTGTTTAGTAGTATTTGGGGATCATCCTGGGCAATTAAAAGAAAAAATAATGGTGTTTCTCTTAACGATTGAGGGTCATCCATTGAAATACCAAAGACCGTCCAATTTAATTATTAAGAACATCCTGTATGATCTGATTAAGCAATTTAACAAAATTAGTCCTTTATATTATGATCATTTCGGCATGACTGTTATAGATCATTAAGTATGATTTAGATCATCCTGGAAGATCAGAACAAAAAAAAATAAAATTCAAAATTATGCCAAATTATGATTAGCAGCATGTTTTCATGATTATAACTGAACTCTTGGAGATCTAATCATCTAATATGATTAGTTAGATGAGGTAATCATACAGTATGATATAATTCATCATTTCATTAGTTCAAAATTAAACTTCTGTTTTGACTTAATCTCACTACCCCTTGAGTGTGTTTGTGTGTGTGTGTGTGGGTGTGTGTTTGGTCACCAAGCATTAGTATTCAGAAAAATTTAGTACACAAATAAAAAAATATATTGCAAATATAAGTAGATAATAGAATGTGACCACAATATTTGTTAATCATCAAAAACATAAAACTCGTGATCTGAGTACAATAAGATTTCTTTCCAAGCTGCAGTAAATTATCAGTCAGTACTCGCCATGTATCATGGATTTCTACTTTCTAGCATGCCAGGCCCTGCCTGCTATAGTGCCATGCTCTAATTGCCAGTATGCTTATGCCTTGCCACAAGCATGCCATGGCATTGCATTCCATCATAAAATGCCATAGTTGCCAGCGTGCACGCCTGGTGCTAGCGTGCATAGGCCTTGAGTGTGTTAAGTGTCTTACAATATATTTATAAGTACTTAATTTAAGATGCTTGGGATTCAAGATGGCATGCTGGAACTCATGTGTGCATGTATAAGTAAAAAATACATTTTCTATAATAGAGTTTCCTATGCCATAACCATGAATCATCATAAATAGTTTTAAAATAAAAGCATTACTAGATTTAATACAATTCAATCTAGCATGTAAATATTATTTACCCTTTTTCCATGCAAATATTCATTTCACTTCAGGCTTAATATATATGCTAGTGTGAGAAAATTTTTAAATTATACCTTTTCACATAGCTGTCTATACTTAACAAATTATGATTTAAGCCTTCTACAAGTAGCACATTTTCTACGAAAAATTTTGCAGTTTCAATCATTCCTGATCCAACAACTTTTCTAGTGGTGTTATCTCCAAGGGTAACCTTGCCTCCACTTCTGGGTCCTACGATTTGATCGCTTAGTGTCTCTAGTCATAGCTTCGAGTAACCGCTGTCCAGGTACTAAATGCTCAAAGGTCTTGTATGAGGCGCTCCTTTAAAACTAACAAATGTTAGACTTGGGACCCAAGAAGTTTGGGTTCTTCTTTTGGCAATTTAAAATTAGATGCATGTATAATATATCTGGTTTATGCATCTTAGGCTTCCACCCTAAATGAGTTTTCCTATCCAAAGTATAACTGTGTGCTTTTTGTCCAATCATGCCACAAGAATAACATTTAACTCCGGTAGAATTTTTTAATATTCTATTGTAAATATGTCTTTTCCTGGGTTGTAATTTTTTACCTCAAAATAGGATTTGTGTAATTTTCAAGTGTTGGGGGAATCCTATTTTCCTCGAGATCTTTCCTTTCAACTTAAGAAATGTGTTTACATCTTCTAACACATTATATATATTTTAAATAGTGCTCTCTATTCTCATATTCATTCTTAAATTTTAAAGTCTTTTTTCAATTTTGCATAGGATGATTTTAAAGTTCATTCTTTTTATTTAAGTCAACAAATTCATTAGTAAGCTCATGTGAATGTATCTATAAATATATAATCTTTCCTAAGAATTTTCGTATTCTTTTTGCAATTTGCTTCCAGATTTAGACTTGCATGCATTTTCTCAAGCTTTCTATTGCGTCTGAATTCTTTCAGAAACTTATAACAATTCTGTATAAGTGAAATTACATACCCCTTCTTATGTAACTGATCAAATATCAGCCATTAAGCAAAAATGGTGTCTTCTTCCTCCTTTCTATTTCTGACAAATCTAAAGCGAGTCCACCCAAAAGCCCATTGAAATCACTTTTACCCTTTTTCACATTTGCTTTCTCCTCACCTCTCCCTTGCTAGGAGTGGCTTTGAGATTGGTGCAATCCAATTCTATATGTCTAGGTTTTCCTACATCATAGCAAATCACATCATTAGAAACCTTAACATTATTATTAAACTTACTCTGTTCCATTGTTGGCATCTCCTCTCCTTCTTTTAAGAAAGCTCCTGAATTGCCTTGTCATCAATGCAATGTAATCCTCATTCTCTGGTTTGACTGATCACTCTTAGATTCCTCCACTTTTAGTACTATGTTCTTCTTCTTTCCTTATTCTCCTGCATCTCATCTTACTTTGACTCACTTCTTGCTCGTAAGCTATTAGTATCCAAGAAAATTATTATATAGTAAACATTTTAATCTTTATACTCTATTATAGCAGTTATCTTAACACACAAGTAGTAGGCAAAAAACGAAGTATGTTGTTCACCAATTTAGCATTTATTAATTCCCTACCTAATGCATGCAGAGAAGTGACTATATGAGTGAATCTTGTGTACATTTTAGAAATTTGATTCATTTGGTTCATGCAAATAATTGATAATCATGTAATAAATATTTAATATAGTTTGATTTACTTCATTATGTCCATTCATAAAGTAATACAAAGTCTATCCCTTGTCCTTTCCACTTTTGCAAGTGGAAACTCGTATGTTATGTTCTCACTTAAGTGCACTAAAGAAATGTTTAAGCATTTAGCATTTAAATATTCTAAGTCACAATGTTCTACAATCCAGTCAATAAAGGGTGTTTCAACTCTAACAAATAACTAATTTAGTTGGTTTTGAATACCTTCTTGAACTAAAATCTACATGTGATTAATCTAGTGATTTTAGAAAAGTAGACATGTATGTTTTCCAAAAATTGAAAGAAATGTTATCAAATAAAGGAGGTATATGATCGAACACCATTCAGTGTGTTTCAGTTTCCAAAAGTTGTCATTCCATTTTTCAAAAAGTTGTCTTAACTTTTGGTTTTAAAGTAATGATTTGATTCTCTTAATGAATCATGATTAGGTTCTTAAACATACAATGTCCCAGGCTACCAAGAGGGGGTGGAGAATTGGTAATTTTAAAATTCTCTTGGATTTAAAATTGAAAGTCGTTGATTCTTGAAGCAAATTAGTTAAAGTTTCAAAAAACTTTTCAACCACAAAATATGTAACTTGAAGTAAGTAAATGAGGAATTAAAGATACATAGATTATATGAGGTTTGGTTAAACACGATCTACATCCACTCCCTGAAGACTCCCGCTTCAGGTATTGTAGTATTACCAAAGTGACTCTCCTTTTTGCCTCGATAGTAGGCGGACAAGCCTTTACAATAAATCTCTCTTTCATAATCCTGGTGCGGCAGAAAAACCGTCATCCTTTCACACTCTCTAAATGTCAGCAGGAACGTCAACCTTTCACACCCACCAAGTGTAGGCAGAGAACCTTCATCCTTTCATGCACTATAAGTGTCGGTAGAGAACCAGATCTTCTTCGAAGATCATCTCACGTTCAACTAGAAAGATGAAAGGAAGAGTAAACACAAAACCAAACAAAAGATCCTTAGCTTTGAGTAACCTTGTGAACAATTCATACTCCACTTTGAAGAAATCTCTCTCAACACTCTCCCACTATTTCTCTTTTAAATTTCCTTGATGACCACAAAGGCAAGATTTTTTCATGCTAGTTTTAGTGGACCTTTTATACAAAAGACACAAAAAATCATCGAGAAAACTGAAATTTTAATTATTAGCGTTCATGTTTGTACATACGATCGTAATTTTGTATGTACGAATAGTTCAAAAACTGTTTCATCAAACCTATAGTGAATCGGTATGAAATCATTTCTATATGATCAACTTCCGTACAAACTTATTTGGCCAATACAAAATCAACAAAAACAAAAACATCAAGCTTTTTCCCACTACGTGGGTCGGCTACATGATTTTCTCCATTGTGTCCTATTAGAGTCAAATTCTCATTTAAATCTAATAAAGAAAGGTCATTCTAATATTTTCTAACCAAGTCTTTTTAGGTTCTACCCCTACCTTCTTAACACAAGTACAATCTAATACCTCTACTTCCTAACCGGGTCTCAGAAGGCCGCCTTTTTATGTGACCAAACCATCTAAGGGAACTCTCTTAATCTTATGTTCTCTACTGAGCTACTCCAACCTTTTCACAGTATATGCTCTTTTCTATACCCTATCTCTAAGGGTAAGTCACTCATCCACCTGAGCATCCTCATCTCTGCCACACTTTTTATTATTATGGTTCTCTTTAATGGCCACATTCGGCTCCATATAGGCATGCAGGCCACTACCATCTTATAGAAATTTACCTTAAGTTTGAGGGTTACATTTCTATCACTAAACTAGCATGATGCATTACTCCACTTCAACCATCCAACTTGAATCTGCTGATATATTACCATCTGTTACACTATCACTCTGAACAATAGATCCAAGATATCTAAAACGTGTACCCTTATTAATGACTAGATCGCCAAAGTCACAATCCCCACACTGGTCTATTTTACTAAATTACACTCCGTATATTTCGTTGGATCTACTCAAGCGAAAACCTTTAGACTCTAAGTTGACCTCCATAATTCAAGTTACCTTCAACTCCCTCTCTATTCTTATCAACAAGAAGAATCATCAGTAAATAGCATACACCAAGGTACATCCTCTTGCAAATGTCTAGTAAGAACATCCATGACTAAAGCAAAAAGATATGGGCTTTAAGGTTGATCCTTGATGTAACCAACTGAATAGGGAATACTTGGTCAAACCACCTTGTGTTTGAACACAAGTATAGCTCCTGCATACATTTTTTAATGATTTGAATATAGCATATTGACTCTTTCTTTTTCAAGAATCTCCATAGCACTTCTCTTGGAACTTTATCTAGCCTTTTCTAAATCAATAATATCATATGTAGATCCTCCTTATTTTTTTTCTCATATTTCTCCATCAAACCTCTTAACAAATGTATGGCTTCCATAGTCGACCTACTCGGCATGAATCAAAATTGATTTTGAGAAAAATTAGTATACCGCACAACCATGCTCCATAACTCACTCTATTGTTTTAAGTATGACACATTAACTTAATATCTTTATAATTCGTACAATCTTGTGCATACCTTTATTCTTAAAAATAGGAATTACACACTATTCTCCACTCATTGGCATCTTTTTAGTCTTTGAAATTGTATTAAAAGTTAGTAAGTCAAGAAAATCCCTTCTCTCCTAAGCAATTCCACACCTCTATTAGAATATCATTAGGTCCAACAGCTTTTCTACCCTCATTTTCTTTAAAGCCTCCTAACTTCAGTTTTACTAACACGCCGACAAAAATAGAAATTTATTTTCGTTTTAGGGTGCTAAGGTCACTATAGTCAATCTTATTTTCACAATCTTCATTAAATGTTTAGCTCAATATCTCATCCACCTTTGTTGATATCATCTTCTAAGAAAAGTATTTTTTGATCTTCATCCTTATATACACTTCACTTGAACTAAATCCTTACTACTCCTATCTCTTTTATTTGGCTAACTTATACATATATTCTTTTCTCCCTCCTTAGTATTTAATCTATTATATAAATCACTAAAAAACTAATGTATTTGCATCACATATGCTTTCTTAGATCCTTACAGCCACTTTATAATTTCCCAATTATAAGAATTTTAAAATTAACAATTTTTTACCAAATCTTCTTATTTTTAATCTTTTTCTTGCACAATGGATTCCACCACCAGTATATCATACTATTAGGAGATTTTCCCTTTGATACTCCAAGCACATCTTTTTCAATATTCTTAATATCCTAGTCACTTTTTCCCACATAACATTAGCATCCTCATGCACAGACAAAATCTTAAATCTAAATCTTTCTCTTAAAGTATTTTTGTTAATATTCTTTAAATGCCTCCATCTAATCTAGAAATGTTTATTTATTTTTTATTTATGCCCCTTTATCTTAAGTCCAAAAACTAATAATTGATGTTGGGTACATAATTTTCACTAGAATAACTTATATATCTTTGCAATCTAAACGATTTTATTTTTTATAAGAAATACTCAATCGGGTTGTACTACATACATTTTTATAAGTGGTGACATGTCATTCCTTTTTATTAAATAAGGTATTAGTAATTGAAAAATCATAAGCAAACTAAAAATCTAATAGGTCTTGCCACCTTCATTCGTCTTTCCAAATCCATGCCACCATGAATGCTTTTAAATCTTCTGCGCCTCTACCAACATGTCCATATAAATCTCCTCCAATAAAAAAACTCCTCTTCAAGAGGTATCTTTTGTATTATTCTTCTATGTTATTCCAAAAATTTAATTTAGAACTCATATCCAAACTACTTGAGGAGCATAAGCACTTATAATATTAGCAATTATCATTAACAACAATCTTAAAGTTATTAATTATATCCTAATCCTATCAATTTTTATAACATTATCCTTTAAACTCTTATCTACAATACACCTTCACATTTCTAGTACGACTCGTACTCGAATACCAAAGTTTAAATCCTAAACTATCAATTTCCTTAGCCTCTCCCAACTCACTTAGTTTCCTGAATGCACAAAAAATTTAACTTTACAGAATCATTAATCTATTAATTCCATTAATTTTTCTGTAAGGGACCTATATTCTAAGTTCCTATCCTAATTTTAATTTCATGAACTAGCTTCTTGGCCCACATCCATCCTTGATGTGGGAACCCTTTCCTATTCAACATGCCGTTGCCAGGTCCCAAGTCCTGGATGAGAAAGTGGAGGGTTGCGTTAGTAGTCACAGCCAGCCATAAAATTTATGAATAATGATGACATGAATCCTTTAAGAAATTATGTTAATGTTAGGGGGGTCCCTGGAAGCGACGATACAAATAATTAGAAAATTTGTCATCTTCATCTAGACGAAGAGGACCCTGTTATTTGATACTCCAGATGGCATACTATGACGACGTCATTGTCTGGTACGATCAGTTTATAAAAATTTTCAAATTCATCTGACAAAACATGAGACAAAAAGGGACCTCATAATTTTTTCAATATGAGCCATGTACGAACTATGATCAAATATAGTCGACCTACACTTAGAAAAAACAATTTTAAGCGAGAGAAACTCATCCATTTTGTACCTGGAAGGCATGTATGATCTGTGATTGTATAGTACGATTGCACTTAAAAAAATAATTTTTGACCTAGAACAATCTCTTCTATTTCATACTCTGGAAGGTATGTACGAACTATGATCATATAGTATGATTATGTACTTAGAAAAATTTTCATTTCTATTTTCATTCGAATACTTGTTAGGGAAAATACACTAATCCAATTGTCCTGTACAACGTATATCATACAGTACAATAAGTTTAAAAAAAATGTGAATTTAAAACACTCCCAGGTGTGTGTCTGCTCAGTTACTCAATTACAATTCAATCTCTCAGATTCAATATAAATGGAAAATACATACTTCATTATAATAATTCTCTAAACATCTTGATTCAAAATCTTCAACAATCTCGTATGATTTCCTTGAAATTTTAGTACACACAAGAGCAAAATAATTCTTCCAAAATATGTTAGGAGAAATAATAATCCAAAGAAATAATATTTGGAATCATAAAAAACATACAAGTTGCAGAAAAATCAAACAAGAAGAAACTAAGTAGAAAACTTCTCAAACATTTGGATCCAAATTGGTGAATGTAGGCCTTGGAGGGAAGCAAGAGAGAAATTAGGAGACCACCTATCCATCCCAAAAAATATTCCTGCACACAATCCAAGGTCCAACATAAAGACTGCATCCCTAGCTTCCACACTTTGGAAAAGGGAGATAAATGAGTTTGGTGTTATTATATAATAGCTTGAAATCCAAATTGTAAAATAACATGTGCTTGAGTCACTAAGGAGGTAGGGGAAGGAAACTCTTCTATATAAGGCATAAGCCTAAGGGCCATTCCAAGCCTTTCAATATTCTCGTTGATAGCAGCCAACTTTAGTTCCATAGACATGCCATCCTTGGCAAGGAAATTCTCTTTACTCATCTTGTCCAAAGAGACATATATTAGCTTCCAAGAAAAGGGCTAGACTCAACATTATTGGATGCAAGGGGTGAGCCTTCTTTGGCTATTCAATTGAGATGGCCGCAGCCTGGGCCGTTGAGGCATTAGTGTAAACATATTGTGGGCAAGAGCTAGAGCCATTGGATGGGTGGGTGCGGGATCTTATAGATGATCACACCTATAGCTAGGAGGCTCCCACAAATGTTGATCACTATATCTACCTCCTATAAACCAGACATAATATTCATATGGGTATCCAAAAGCCCCACATGGGTAAGAAATAGGTGTCATTAACCTAGACAAGGTCACCATGGCCTCCACTACCCTGCTTATTAGCTTGGAGCAAAGCTTGTGGATTGAATTATCAGAGTGTTTGGAGACTCCATTGAAGTGTTTAAACTATCATTTGTGGATTTATGATTTAATTCTTATTTGTGGTCGGAGGGTTGGGCATTCAGTGTGAAGACCCAAGCTAAATGGATAGTTGCGACTCTTCTAAATGCAGTTCATTTCCCATATTAGTGTGGGACTCTAATTGATCTCCTGAGTATCCATCTCAGCATTTAATTCTAATTGGGCCTCCCCATCATCCATTCTTTATCCAAACTACAGGCGCTTGAAGAGATAGATCCCTAAGAAGTTCAGTATGACTCAGCTTATATGTTTATTATCCGTGTGGGAAGGTATAGGTGATGCCTCCAAGAGTGTAGCTGAAGGCTTATGGGCGGGATGGGCTGGTGCCTGGGTGGTCAGAATAGATGTAGCGTGAACTGCTGCACTCGAGTTGGATAGAGCTTGTACATCCATTTTCCTCTCTGAAAGGCTATCATTCTCTTAGGCCGCCAGAAGATGACATGGTTTGTGCGCTTAGTTCCTCCTAAGAATTGTTGGGGGTCATATCCTACCAAAACATAGCTATTTGGGTGGCATTCGCTGGCCGTGAAGGTTGAGCAGCCATCGGCTAGACGTTGGGATCTACAACCTTCTAGTAATTGCCTCTTTGTACCTTCTTGTTACCTACTCCACCATTGGGAGGAGGTGACCTAGTGCACCCCCCTTGCATCCTAGGATTCTCTCTCTACTTAGTTAGTCAGAGAAAGAGAAGGAAGAAAGAATGCTCCCCATATTTTGGGTTCCGGGTCATTATTTTTTGGGTTCCTTAAAAGTTAAATTTGCATTAATCAACGTGTAAAGAAAAAGAAATACAAAAGAGCAACTAAGTAGATGTATCCTATCACTTTAATTAATTAAACATTAATAAAACTTGTTGGGACTTTTCTATCTAGAATATCATTCCACAAATAACACCAAAAAGAGCAAAATGTGGCACAAAATTGGTTGCTCCAATACTTTATCTTGGAATATGGTTATAAAGGACCTGCTTAAAATTGATAATAAGGAAATGTCCACCTTGAGATTGGTAGCATGTAGAGGGTCTTCATGTTCTAAGGCACTTCAACCGTTAATAGCATTAACACCCACGTGAATTATGGCTTGGTTAAGAATGTTCAGGTTATTTACCAGTGTTGAATTTGAAAAAAATTCTGATTTATGCTCTCATTGCAAAGTGCACAGACATTTTTTAAATGAATGTTTTATGGAACACACAATTTAAAAAAAAAGGAGCAAAAAAGGAAAAATTATGGAGCTTTCTTGTAAGAATGATGGCGGTGAATAAGAGACCCATATCCCTTTTGATGTAATATTGATAAATTGGCTGAGCTAGACAACATGGTAACCGTATCTATAGGTTGTCCTAATATTCGGAAGAAACATTTTCTGGAATCAATTTCAAAAGAGGCTCAACATGGGTCCTTAAATGATTGGTTTTGTTCGGGTTAAGGACCTTCAGATTCTTAACCTTTTGGATCATGTACAAAATGAAATTTTGTGGGCTTAAATCCTCCAATGTTAGTGGTGGTGATGATGTGGTGCATAATCCTATTCTTAAAATTTTAGCAATGGTGAACAAATGGAGAATGAGGAAGAACATGAGGAACACATGGAGGAAGGAGAAATATTACCTAGTAAGATGTTGCTTTGTTAGGGAAATCTATAGATATGGATGATGGTGCCATATTGTCTACTCCTTCAAAAGCCATTAACATGAATGAGGTTTTACTAAAATGGGGAAGAGAAATCTAAAAGTAACAAACTATTTGAAGTTCAATCTTAGAGTTTCTTGAGCATTTTATAATTCTTCCTACCAATGGTTAAAGCCCCTATTTGGAATATTAGGGGTGTTGGGAACCTCCTTCTAGGGTATAGGTCAAAGTCTTTACAGGATTCATACATTTAGTGTTTTGATTTTACTTGAACCTTTAATTTCGGCCTCCAAGATTAATTTTATGTGTGATAAACTGGTTTGATTATTCCTTAGTAATTATTCCAACAAAATATGAATTCTCTAGAAACATTAAGTCAATTTAAACATTCAAAGGATCTTCCTCAAATTGTGCACACCAATATTAGATTTTTTTCAATTTTCTTATGTTGGGTTTTTTTTTTTTTTGTTGCTTCTTGTTCTTGATTTGAAGAGAAAGTTTAGTGAATGATATTATGGAATTTTCTTCTAATATCTCTAAACCATGGATGGTTGGCGGGGATTACAATACTACACTAATGTTTTGAGAGAATTGAGGGGAGCCCTCCAAACTTTCAAGCTATGGACGATTTTAATGATACTTATTAATATTGAACTTGCTGATATTAGTTTTTTGGGTAATGCTTTTACATGGAACCAAGGTACTATGTGGTAATGATTAGTATCGTTTTCTTTTTAAAAATGTTTTGATTGCTAAGTATCAAAAACCCCATATTGAGCATTTCTCAAGAACCCTCTAAGATCTTGCCCTTTACTTTTGGATATTTTTATGAAGCCTATTACCCTACTCCTAATTTTAGTTTCAAAATTATGTGGCTTTTGATGATTCATTTCTTACCATTGTTGAAGCTAATCTGCTTGCTTATGTATTTTTCAAAAATAATTATTCTGGTTGACTTGACTTTGGTAAGCTCAAAATGCTTTAGCAAAGTTAAAATGGTAGAACAAATGTGTTTTGTAAGATTTATTCTCTAATATTATTGGAAGCTGAAAAACAAGTTGATTTAGCTGATAAATGCATATATAAATACTCCTCGCATAATCTAAATAAGTCTAGGATATCTTAGTTAATCTTCAAGAACAAGAAGAAGCTTATTGGAAACAAAGCGTCTTAGTAAGTTTTTAGCTGAGGGAGACAAAAATACTAATTTATCATAATATTGCTATTCATAAAAACTTACTAGTTATATCACAAAATTTCCATTCTTGAAGGTCAGCATCTTGATTCTCCTCATTTGGTTTTATGATTTGTGTTAATTATTTAAGGAGGCTTTTAGTAAAAAGTTTATTCATGCTTTAGATGTGGATTTTTCTTTAATTTTGTGGCTTGATCTGAAGAGAAGAACATTATGCTCACTAGAATTTCCATCTAAAATGAGATTGAGTTGGTTATTAAAGAGATGAATACTGATTTTATGGTTGGGCCTGATGGGTTTTCTTCAATTTTTTTTCAAAAACTTGGCATTCATTAAAGAGGATTTAATTAATGATGTTGTTATTTTGCAAAGGTAACCCCTTTCCTTAAATTCTTTTTCTACTGCTATTTTGTTTTGTTTGTTTGTTTTATTTTTTAAAAACATAAAAAAAAATCAAAATCATCGCTAATATGATATCGTATGCCTTGCTTTTGCTTTTGAAAATTTGTAGTCAATGGTTTGCATCTCTTAAATCCATTAGATGATTGTAATATTCCGTTGATTGTGTCTCTTTCTTTAGTATATTTTAGTGGCACAGTTTTCTTTTTCTAATCAAAAATCTATCTCAAATTAACGTTTATGTATGAAATTAAGGTCTTTTCTAATCTTGCTAAGGCAAATCTATCTTATAATATAGTGATTAAAGTCTTTTTATCAAATCAAGATTCATAGTTATTCTTGACATTGGTCTGTGATTCTATTTTGTGGATTGTTCTTCTCTATGTTAGAGAGAGAGCTCCTATTCTCTAATATCTAAAAGATATACTCACAACAAGTCCTTTTTAAGATATAACTAAAAGAGAATGTAGCTTGAAAAAAAAATAAAAATATGGCCAAAGATGCCAACAAAAGAAGCGCAAAAGACGCTAATTTGAATTTATTTAAAAAGATGTGCAAAGCGCCACTCAAATGACAAGAGGCATAAAATGTGCCCATCAAAATCAAGCTCTTCTCACTTTTCAAATCTTTTAAAAACTTAGAAGTTTTCATATACCAAAGACTTCAGTTTGTTTGTTTTGCGATTATGATATATCTATTTGATTCATTATTTTATAAGATATTTTTTCTTGACTCAAGTGATGATTAGATCGTTTATACTCATATATGATTGAAGTTTTGAGCTAGGTCATTGATTTCAAAAGACAACTCGACCCTACAAAGACGCTTCAATCTTAGGGTAAACATGATCGGATATTTCACTATTCTTTGGATTTTTTATGTTGTTAAACTCATTAACTCAAATGCTTTTAAAATCAATCACATGGAATGCTATATCATATTCATGCTTTGGATCGAAATTAAAAAATGTAGGAGAGATTCTTTTCCTTTCTTTCTTTTCTCATGTTTCTTTTGATATGTCAAAAAGGGGGAGAAATAGGACTTGCTTATTTGTTTTGCCATCATAAAAAAGGGGGTGATTGTTGCAAATCTTGTTTCATAGCTTATGTTTTGATGATTGGCAAACCCTACTGATTATCTTGGACTGCCTATTTTTCTAACATTTCAGGGATCGAAGATTGGACGAACAAATGATGCTAGTGAAAGAGTGGGTAGGATAGGGTTGAGTCAGTCTGTATTTTATTTTTTCTCTTCTTGAGTCAGTTTGTATGTCAAAGAGACTGATACTAAGTAACCCTACACACACACACTTGAGAGACTTAGAATTTCTGTTTTTACTCATATCGGCCAGGACGATATTTACATCGTCCTGGACGATCAGGCTTAAAACAGAAAGTCTAAATAAGGATTTTTAATTAAGGCAGCCGTCATTAATTGATCGGCCTAGACGATACGTGTATCGGCCAGGACGATAAGCTCAAAATTGAAACAGTTGCGCCATAGACAATTAAGGTATACTATATTTTTAAATTATCGGCCAGGACGATCATTGATCGGCCTGGACGATATTCACAAATTATGCCTTAATTAATCAGACAAATCAAGGAAGTAATTAAGGATGATTGATACGATCACATCATCTTGGAAGATCGTAGGATCAGCCAGGACGATATTTTAAAAAACCTTAGTTACTCCTAGACGATTGGGATCGGCCAGCCTAAAAACAGAGCGGTGCTCAGGACGATTTTCATCTAATTTGAACTAATCATCCTGGACAATCGTGAGATCGGCCATGCCGATCAAGCCAATTTTTAATCGTCCAGCACCCAAAATAGGGCGGTGCCCAGGCCAATCTTCAGAGTTTTGTACTGATCGGCCAGGACGATGGCAATATCGGCCTAGACGATATAGTCGGCAATTTGCAATTAATGAGCTCCTTTGAAGCTCTTCTATTTAAGAGCTCTTGTTCAACTTTTTTTATTATCATGTGCTGCTGCCTTGACCTGAGAAGGCCTTAAGAGAGAAAGAGAGAGAGGGAGAGATAGAGGAACTTTTGAGGGGGAGCTTGTGAGGGGATTCACAAGGGTTGCTTCAGGATTGCTCTGCTTCTTCTTCGTCTAGAGTTTCTCGTCCGTGGAAGGGTCGGTAGAGGTAAGGAGTCAGCATCTGGTTGTGGTTCTCTGCCAGCTTCAGGAGGAAGCAAAAGGAGATAGGTTCTCTGCCTTGCCGGGGTGGCAAAAAGAGGTTCATTGTAAAGCTTCTCCGCCTAGTTGTGGGGGCTAAAGGAGAGTCACGTTAGTAGTGCAATACTTGGAGGGCACCTCCTGGGAGTGGACGTAGGTCGTGTTGACCGAACCACTATAATTTCTTTTGTTCTTGTTTCTTGCTTCCGCACTTTAAATTTCCGCATTTAGTTTTCTCGTGATGTGATTTTGGTTTATGTGATTTTTGTTCTTTGAGAAAAGAAATTTTTAAAATACCAATTCACCCTCCCCCCCCCCCCCCCTCTTGGTTAGCTTGGGCCAGTTCTATAGGGCTTAACATCCCTAACGAACTTTCACCATGGACTTACCTACTAGTATGCTTAAGACCTATCTTCCAGATCTCCAAGGCCCTGGTTTTCTGTATGCCTCACCCCTTCTTACAACCACGATGATACCTTACTTACCAAAATGAGCAAGCTCTACTTATTAAAGTGTCAATCCCTCATTGCCAGTATGTTTAGGCCCTACCTACCACATTTCCTAGGCTTTGCCTACCAGTGTACCTAGGATATTCCTGCAAGCGGCTCAAACACTGACAGCCAACAGAAAAAGCCCATCCCAGCCAAGTTGCCAAGCTGTACTGCCAACATGATCAGGACCTGGCTTCCAGCACGACATGGCCTTGCTTGCCAGGGTGCTCTAATTCTAGCTACCTATGTGACATAGCCCTTCCTACCAGCGTGCCTAGGCTCTAACTACCACCATGCCCCAGCCCTAGCTTCCAGCATGCCTAGGACCTATTACTAGGTCACCAAGGCTTATATTCCATCAAATTTACTTATAAGTAGTCCATTTAAGATTTTTGGGTTTCAAGATGCATGCTGGGAACTAGTGGTGTTACGTATAAGTAAAAAATGTCATTTTTATGGAATTTGTTTTTAAGTTTTCTAGTCATTTTTTATCTACCATGGCATTCTAGATATATCATGCCCTACCTGTCTAGTGGAGGAAGCTCGAATATGATGCAGAGGCATTTTTTCCAAGTGAATGTGTGCTATAATTGTTAACAAGAGCAGATAAATGCTTGTGGATGCAAAATTTTATTTTCCTTCAACTCCTTGAAAGAGACATAACATTGGCCTTTGATTGGTTTTGCCTAATTCCAAGCATAGTATGCTGCTTCATATTAGACATCCCTCTTGCATTTTGATGCATGTAAGATAAAAAGAATCCTTGAATAAGTGAAGGACTTGGGACTTGTGCCTTTGATTATTGTTTCTAAAGAATATTTAGTTGTCTTATCCTTGCTTATCAGTGTGCCTTAGCTGTACTTGGCAGCGTACTAAGGAATTGAAGAATGCCAGCGTTCTTAGGCCTTGCCATCTAGCGAGCCAAGGCCCTACCGGACAGTATGCTCTAACCAAAATAAAATGCACTCATAAGTACTCAATTTAATACTTTTGGGCATCACGATAGCATGTTGGGAACACATGGGTGTATGTACAAGTAAAAATGTACTTTTTGTGGCAAAAAGAAATTTATGCTTTTTGGCCATTTTTGAACAACCAGAGCATTCTGGACAAAATATGCCATGCATGTCCTTTAGAGAGGAGCCAAATAAGATGCAGAGTCATCTTTCTATCAGCAAACTTGTAAGAGATTACTATTTTGCTATAATTCTTAACAAAAGAACATAAAGGCTTATTGTTTTGATCTGAAACAATCATTTCTTATCAACGCCATGTGATAGATTTAACACATTACTTTGATGGGTTTTGCCAAGTTTCTTAGAACGATATGTTACTTTATATTAGATGACCTATATATATTGATGCACACATAATAAAATGTATCCATTAATAAAAAAGTGAGATATTGCTTGTTGCTTCGATTGTTGGTTGTGAAAGAAGAATTAGATGTGGAATGTTAAATAACATAATTATGCCTCAAAGCTACTGTGATATTTGCCCTTACATATAAGCTACTAGTGTACCCCAGCCTTTCTTGCCAATATGACGAGACCTTGCTTGCCCAAATGACCAGGCCCTGCTTGCTAGAGTGTTACGCCCTATCTACTAGCATACCCAAGCCTTGCTTTCCCAAGCCTTGCATACCAGCTTTCTAAGCACTTGCATCAAGGTAGCCAATGCCCTCTACCAGCTAGTTTTCTTAGGCCCTACCTTCTAGTGTGTATAGGCCCTGACTGCCAATATGCTGAGACCCTACTTGCTAGTGTGCCAAGGATGTGGCTACTAGAATACCTTGGCCCAGGCTACCATCATACCTAGGCTATGCCTACATCTATTCATAGTCCTTACTTACTAGTATGTCTAGTGGAAGGAGGCTCCAATATTATGCAGAGGCATTTTTCCCTCGACAAACATGTGGGATATGGTTATTATGTTATAATTCTTAACAAGAACATACAAAGGCTTATTTTTGGGATGCAGAATCTTATTTTCCATCAACACCATGCGAGAGATATAACACTTGCCTTTGATTTGTTGTGCATAGTTCTAAGCATAGTATGTTGCTTTATATTAGATGACCATATTGTATCATGATGCATATAAGATGAAAAAAAATCGTGAATAAGTGAAGCGACTAGGGTATTGTACATACGATTATTGATTCTAAATAATATTTAGATGTGCCTTATCCTTGCTTGTTAGTGTGTCTTAGCCATGCTTGGCAACGTGCTAAGGAATTGTATGCCAGCGTGCTTAAGCCTTGACACCAGCAAGCCCATGCCTGCTAGAGAATCTTAGAAATTTCAAATGTACTCATAAGTGCTTAATTTAATACTTTTGGGCATCACAATATCATGTTGGGTACACATGGGCGTATGTATAAGTAAAAATGTACTTTCTGTTGCAAAAAGAAATTTAAACTTTTTTATCATAATTGAACTGTCAGAGCATTCTAAACAAAATAGGCTCTACTTGTCTATTAGAGGGTAGCCCAAAATGTTAAAGATTCATCTTTCTATTAGCAAACTTGCAGGACATTGCTATTTTGCTATATTTCTTAACAAAAGAACATAAAGGCTTATTGTTTTGATCTGTAACATTCATTTCTTATCAACATCATGTGAGAGATTTAACACTTGCCTTTAATGGATTTTGCCTAATTCTTAGAACAATATATTGATTCATATTAAATGGCTTATGCATCTTTTTTCACACAAGATAAAATGTATCCATTAATAAATGAAGTGATATATTTATTGTCACTTGTATTATTGGTTATGAAAGAATAATTAGATGTGCCAAGTTACACATCATAATTATGCCACAAACCTAGTGTGTTATTAGCCCTTTTATGCAAGCCTCTACTATGTCTCATCCCTTCTTTCCAACATGATGAGACCCAACTCACCAAAATAACCAGGCCCTGCTTGCCAGAGTGTCATGCCCTACCTACCAGTATACATAGGCCTTGCTTTCCAAAGCCTTACATGCCAACTATCCAATCATTACTAGCAAGGTAACCCATATCCTCTGCCAGTAAATATGCTTAGGCCTTGCATGTCAGTGTGCCTAGGAATTATCTTCCAGTATGCTTAGACCCTACCTGCCAGTGTGCCTGGGATGTGGCTGCTAGCATGCCCAGGCCCAGGTTGCCATCATGCCTTGGCCATGTCTTCTAGCATCCATAAGCCATACTTGCAAACATATCTAAGACCTAACATCTTTCCTAACCCTTGGTTACCAGCAATCTTAGGCCCTGCATGCCAGGTTTCCTAGGCCTTACCTGTTAATGGCTCAAATATTGCCAGCCAGCAAGCTAAGCTAATGCCAGCCAGGTTGCCCAAACCCTACCAGGAAATGTGACTTAGCCTTAGCTACCAGCATTCCATGGCCCTACCTGCCAGTGTGCTAAGGCTCTAGCTTCTAGCATGCCTATGTCTAGTCTGCTAGTTCACCAAGGCTCAGGCTACTAGTGTGCCTAGTTCATGAACCTGCCAACATCTACTAGTAAATATACTAATAAGTACTCCATTTAAGATTATTGAGCTTCAAGATAGAATTCTTCTAAGATTTAAAGATTTGAAAGAGAAGGAATCATATTTTTTTGTGGGATCATTTTATGCCTCTTATAAGTTGTTTGACACACTTTGCACATAATTTGATTTTTTGATACACTTTATGTATCTTTCAATTATTTGGTGATCATTGCTCATCTTTCAATTTTCTTTTGGGTTCATTTGATGTCTCTTGTCTTTTTTGTGAGCAAGCTCCCTTTTGAAACCTTTAAAGACTCTAAGTTGTGAGAATATCATCTAGATATAAGAGAAAAAAAAAACTCATTCTCTAATATAAGGAGGAATAAACCATAAATTAGTACCATATTCATATGATAAATGCAACAATCAGATCAAGAAAACTTGAAGGAGATTTAATGACTTTGAGCATTATTCATATGATATAGATTACTGTAAGAAGATAGAATAGATCTCAATTTCAAAGTCTAACTTTTGATTTGAAATAAGTTTTGTTCCAAAAGGAAAATTACATGACTAAAGAAGTTAGAGGAAGAGAGACAATCATCGATGTTTATTTCTTTAACTGAATTAGGGAAATCAATCACTACTTACTAATTTTTTAGGCAAAAAAGGAGGTAAATATTTCATCTAAAAAAATTGAAAGAAGAAAATATAGAATTTTATCAACTTTTATTCCATTATTCGTAACACTTGCTTTTGAACCTTCACGAGTTTGTTAACAAACTTACCAAGTAGAAAATATAGAATTTTATCAATTTTTTTAAAGTTTAAAAGTTCCTTACCTAAAGCATGTAATGTTGTCATAATTTAAGTAAATCTAGTATACATGACTACATTAGTCTCATAAGGTTTCAGGCAAAATAGTTAAGAATCATGCATTAAAATATTTAACCTAGACTGCTTGACTTTACCAGTATATTTATATGTATTATGTAATTTATCCAAAATTTCTTTGTCATTAGTGCATGTGGATATTAACATAAAATCTTCTGAAATCAAAGCAAAGAAAAATAGTTTAAAGATTTAGCATTCAACTAAGTGTTGATTGGTTTTGCTCTACTCCATTCAGAAAAAGGAATATCAGTTTTAACTACATCTACAATACGTGAAAGTACATAATAACCAGTTTGAATCATATGCTACATTCAATAATCAATTGATTTCAAGAAAGTGGACATGCAAAATTTCCAAAAATCTAAAGAAAAAATTTCATATACTTGTTGTGTGATTGAATAGCCTTCCACAATGTTATGATTTCTAATATTAATGATTTATCTTTTTTCAAAAGTTTTTTTTTAATCTCGCTCTGATACAACTTGAAAGTTTGTGAGGGGTTTCAAACCCTAAAGAGCTAGTCCCGAGGCTAACTGAGAGGAGGGGGGGGGGGGGAATGAATTGGATATGAAAAAAAACTTTCTTTCAGCATAAAGAAAAATCCCCTTCTTAAAGCTTTGTCAACATCTCAAAATAAATAATCAATACATTATTATATCAATCACATATTTTACACCAAGAAGTTATATCTAAAAATAAATAGGAAAAATAATGTGTGGAATAAATAAAATAAAAAAGAACAAAGTAGATTTATACTGATTTGGTCTAACCAGACCTACATACACTCCTCGGAGGCAACCTCCAAGTATAACACTAAACCTTTATTGACTCTCCTTTAGCCCCCACAACTCGACAGAGAAGCCCTTAATTAATAACTTCTACCTTCTCTGGTGCGGCGAAGTAGCTAGATCTTTTGACACCAAAGAGATCTTCTTCCCAAAACCTCCCTCAAGATGAAATTTAAATCCGATGATACTAAGGTGCAAGCTTGTCGAAGCAACCATATGAAATACCATCCATACTCCCTTGAGACCCACTCTAATGATATTCTCCCTCTCAAACTCCACCCTCTCCTCTCTCTCTTTCAAGTTCTCTCTTTAAATTTTCTCCAAAAGAATTTAAACTAAATGGCTTCGTAAGACACTTACCAAATGCCTTGACAAATCTTAAATAGAGGGATTTAAAAAACCCTAAAAAATCATTCTAGCAATAAAGATCATCCAATATAAAGTGCTTATAAAAACCCTAAAAAATTAATTCTGGTGCCAAATATCATCTTTGGTGATTGCAGGATCGTCTAGTATGATATGTAGAAATTCACCTTATAATTCTGGATGATCTAAAGATAGTCCAATACAATTAGTACAAATTTATATAGATCATTTAGAATGATATTAAGGATCATCTTGGATGATTAAAAGAAAAACTATTGTATTTCATCTGGTGCAATTAATGGTCTTTCCATAAATTATTAAAGATTATCCAACATGATCTTAAGATCTTCATATATAATATGATCTAATTATTTAACCATAATCAGTCTAATAATTATAGGTTCTGTTTAGGCATAATTGTCATAGATCATCCAGTACAATGTAGATCATCCTGGACAATTAGAACAAAAAATTGAATTTGCCTTAATTATGAATGGCAAAAATGTTTTATGATCATAACTGATCATCCTAGACGATCTAAATCATCCAATACGATTAGTTAGATGAGATGATTGTACGATACAATTAGTTCAAAAATTTAACTTGTAATTTTGACTCACTCTCACTCCCTTTGAGTGTGTGTATGTGTGTGTACAGACACCAACCAAGCATACACCCTTACAGGACTTGACTCAAAAAATCAAATATACATCAATGAATACTAAAAAATTTGTTACAAACATAATCTATTCTACCCAATCTTTAGCCTTGAACCTTCGTTGGATGGTGCATGGTATTCTTGAAAATTTAATACACACACAAACAAAAATATCTTGCAAATACAAGTTGACAATAGGATGTGAGCCAAAATATTTGTAATCATCAAAAACATAAACTCATGAGCTTGAGTTGTAACAACCTCTCCCTTTTTGATAATGGTGAATATTATTGGTTGAATTTACAAATTTAAAAATATTTCTCCTTATATCCCCAGCACGAAGATAATTATATTAAAAGTAGGGGAAATAAAAAATAAACTAATATAGATACTA
This sequence comes from Dendrobium nobile, assembly GCA_022539455.1. Lineage (NCBI taxonomy): Eukaryota > Viridiplantae > Streptophyta > Magnoliopsida > Asparagales > Orchidaceae > Dendrobium > Dendrobium nobile. The sequence goes on along the minus strand of CM039729.1, from coordinate 41,453,202 downwards.
GATGAACAATTACAATCAAACAAATACATTCTCTTCATTTGACATTATATAAAAAAATGGAACACACAAAAAACAAAATCGAATAAATATAATAGACTCTGATCAGGTAGAGGTGTTACTGATGTTTTAAGAATAATCAAATAATTTAAATAAATTTTCTCAAAATAAGAAAGTCATATCTTGATTTTATTCAAATGTATAGTAAGAAATGAATTAATCGCACAAAGATTCAAAAATGTTTGAAATTTGAATTTTATCAATCCTAAATTAGGCTCCTTATAGATTAATGTCCATTTTTTAAAACAAAATTTTAATTCGGATAAGAAATCAGATAAGAAAAGTGATCTATTCAAACTTCATTTTAGAAAAATATCTGATTGAATAATATTTCAAAGTTACCAACCAAAATAATGATTTAAAAAAAAGTGTTTTTTTTTTGAGAGAATGCATAAATTGCATTAAAAGAAAATAACCTAATACAACCTATGTAAATAAGCAAAAGGTCCATTTTTCAATAAGAAAAAAGGACTTATTAAAAATTAACTTTATTATTTTAAACTTATTATAAATGTAATAAAAACCACTACTTCCTATTTTAAGACTATTAAGATGCAGGGGATACCAAATTAAAGAACAACCCGAGGGTTGATTAGTATCCCAGAGTTCCCATCCAGTTAGAAAATAAGAAATAGTAATGCTCTTATAAACATTTAGGCAAAGTTTAAAATAATAAGTTAAGCTAAGAAAAAGGAAATTACATTTAAAACAAACATTACACTTCAATAGTAAATTCCCATAGTTGCCATCCACTGAAGAATCCTTCTTCATCTTTATTTTGAAAAGAGGAAAGAAGAACTTTTAGAATCGTTCTTCACTTTGTGTTCCATCATTTTCCTTCTCGGTAGATCTCTTACTGGTCACAAATCTTGGAGTTCTATGAATAAAACATGTTTAGAACCAGATGAAACATTATTCTTAAAAAGGTTTTTATCTTTTTTAAGAATAGATTTTTTAAAATTCAAACTAATAGAAGATAAAGGAGAAGAAGAATCATGGTTAGTCAAAAGAGTATGAATACCCTTTAGACTATTATTAACCACCAAAGATGTAGATTGTTCAAATTCAGTATTTTTAGCTGAAATTTGAACTTCCTTACTTTCAGCCTCCAATTTATGAGTAAGGTTATTATCTTCCATTTCCACTATATCAGCCCAATCAATTGAAGGTTTTAATTTATGAATTAAATCAGGAATCAAACCTGCATCCTGCTCCTCTCCAACCTTCTCCTTCACTTCCTCCGACGTTGAAGGTTTTTGAAAACTGAAATCTTTAGCAACCGAATTGAGTAATTCCGACTGGACCTTCATTTTCTCAGTTATCTTAGGGAAGTTTGTTTGTGTAACAACCTTTTGTCCAGCTGTATTTGAAAGAACCGGCTGCAGCTCCTCCACTTCAGCCTCCTTGCTTTGAGGGATTTCAAAATCTAAATTTTGAATTCCCAAATTATCTTCTATCAAACAAGTTTTCTCCATTTCAGCTAAAGCATTAAAAGAGTTGTTTTCAAGATCAAAATTCTGAGAATCAAGCTGAGCTATTTTGATTTTCAAATTCTGATTAACCTCCACTTCATCTCCTTCCTTGAGATTAGCAGTTTCTTCATTTGGACAATTGAATCCAGTATCTTCACTTTGATGTACCATCTGATTTTGAACATTTCCATCTACCAATGATTGAGTACATTCAACTGGTTTTTTGTTGTAAATAGATCTAGATTTACCCGGAGTTGAAGAACTTTTGGATTTAAAGTAGTCCCTCATAGAATTCTTCTTGCTTTTAAATTTCACTTGCATCCAAGGTCCATAAGGAATATTGTTATGATTTGGGATGGAAGGGATTTCTTCAATAATAGGACAAATTGATTCAATATGCCATATTCTCCCACATTTAAAACAAAGTGAAGATATATTTTCAAATTCAAATTTTTTAAAAAATCTACCATGTAATCCTTCAACCCAAACGCCAGAAGGAAGTTTAGAGTTCAGTTTAACTCTAATACAAGCTCTTGCAAATTCTCTTCTTCCTCATCTAAACATATTTCCATCTAATAGTAATGGAGTCCCAATTCTAGTGATATTGGACTCATCCCAACATTGTAAGGGTAGGTGAGGGTGCCGTACCCAGATTGGAGCAGAAACTCCATCCAATGAATTAGGAGAGAAGTTAGGCGACCAAATGTCTAAACCAATTACAAATCCCCCTACAAACCAAGGTCCTCCATTGAGTACTTCTTCCATGGCTTCAAGCGACTGAAAGGAACAAAGAAGCCAATCTAGGCCAAGCAAGGTTAAATTGAATTCTCCATATTTCCTCCATTGCTTCCTTAACTCAATAGAACATTTTGAGAACGGGACATTCTTTGCAAGAATTTTAACCACCAAAGATTTCTTCAAAACTTCAATATTGGCTTTTTCATTCTCCATATTCAAATGAACAACATTAGGTTCTTCCACCTCCTCTAGATTTTCATTCCAAGTAATTTTAATGTGTGGTTTTTTAATCCACACATTTGAATTATCCAATTTTGAAGAAAATGTAGGATTGTTTACAATATCCTTATCATTTCTCAAAATTTCAGCAAAGCTACTCCTTGAAGAAGAAGCTTCTTTATCATTAGCTCCATATGAAGAAATCGGAAAATGAGATTTAGGTAATTTGTTAGAAGCCAACATTACCTCTTTTCCTTTGTTTAAATCCGGCAAAGGCATAGATTTAGCCAACAATCCAACCTCTTTGATCACAAGAGGAGATTGTAAAGAACGAAAATTGTGAGGAGAGATGCGTTTAAAAGAGAATCTATCTTTTGAATCCAACATGATCGGACTCGCTGTAGCTAAAAAGGATTTGGTGTTCCAGTCATCCAAAGATGACCGGCCACCTTCTTCCATCTCCAAAACTCTCTCCCAAAATCTTCAATTTGCTCTCCCAAATCCTTCTCTCCCAAATCCTTCCTTGATTTGTGGAGCTTCTCTCTCTTCCTCTCTCAAGCAATCCAAAAAAAAAAAAAAGTGTTTGAAGATATCAAGTAGCACATTCTTCTATGATTTAAAATTTTGAAAGAGAAGTAAGCTTGTTTTTTTTGTGGGCCCATTTTGTGCCTCTTGCTAGTTTTTTTATGCACTTTACACATCTTTTAATTTTTTGACACACTTTATGTATCTTTCAATTATTTTGCAATCATTGCGCATATTTCAATTTTCTTTAGGGCTCATTTTATGACTCTTGTCACTTTTGTGAGCTAGATCCATTTTGAAACCTTTAAAGACTCTTAGTTGTGAGAATATCGTCCATATATAAGAGAAGAAAAACTCATTATTTAATATAAGCAAGAATAAACCACAAATTAGAACCATATTAATATAATAAATGAGAGAAGTGAATTGATACTCTTATACAAATATAATGTGAAAAGTGATTTATGTGTATAGATGCAAGATAAATCACAAAAACGTAAAAAAAAATTTAAAAAATATTATTACAAATAAAAAACATCAAAAACAGCACAGAAAATATTTAAAATTAACAAAAAGAACATATATACACGCATTAAATACAACATATAAACACACAAACAAAACTTTATACCTCATTACTTTGTTCCTTGCCTGATAATTCAAAAACTAGGCCTGCCTGGGAGATTTTCTCCATTTTATCATTTGCTCTTATTACATTTTGCTTATATTTACCATTTTTCTTTGATGTAAGAGTTTTTACATTAGGGCACTAATTTTTCATATGTTCAGATTTCCTATACCTAAATTAAATTACATCAAAGGAACTCTTAACATTTTAACCTTTATTAGACATTTGTTGATGTGTGATGCTTGTGCTTTAGATGATTTTCAATTTTTTTTGTAATTGAAGCTATCTCTTTACTATCAGCATCTACTAAGTCATTTTTATCGATGTATTCGACTTTAAGAACTATAGTTTCACATGCATCCAAAAGATTTTGACTCAAACTTGTCTCATAGGTAATGACTTAGCAAATCAAATTATCAATAGAATATTCATTCAAAATTTTTTATTCACAAATAGCAATGACTTTTGCATCAAACTTATCAAGTTGACAAAGTAGAAGTATATTAACTTTTTCAAAGTTTTAAAGTTCTTTTCCTAAATCATGTAATGATGTCATAATTTGAGTAAATCTAATATACATGTATAGAATAGTCTCATAAGATTTCAAGCAAAATAGTTTATAATCATGCATTTAAATATTTAACCTGGATCGCTTGAATTCACTAGTATGTTCATATGTATTATGCAATTTATCCCAAAATACCTTACTAGTAGTGTATGTGGATATTAACATATAATCTTCAGAATTCAAAGAATAGAAATATTTTGTTTTTTAAGATTTAAAATTCAATTGATTGGTGATTTATTCTACTCTGCTCCATTCAAAAAAAGGAATATCAGCTTTTACTCCATCTATAATACGTGACGGTACATAATAACCAGTTTGAATCACATGCCACATTGGAAAATCAATTGATTTCAAGAAACTGGACATGCAAATTTTCCAAAAATCAAAAGAAATATTTTCATATAAAGGTGGTCACATGATTGAATAGCCTTCCACAATATTAAGATTTCCAAAGTTAGCCTATTATCTTTTTTTAGAAGTTTTCTTAAACTTTATTTTTGAATCCTACTCAGATAGCACTTAAAGTATCATGAGTTGTGTAAAACCCTAAAGAACTAGTCCCAAGGCTAGCCAATATAGAGGGGGGGGGGGGGGGGGGGGTGAATTGGATATTAAAAAAAAACTTTCTTTAAACAAAAAAAAAATCCCCTACTTAAAGCTTTTTCAACATCTAAAAATAGATAATCAATATATCATAATATCAATCACAGATTTTCAATCAAACAATTATATCCAAAATAAAATGTTGAAAATAAATTACAAAAAAATTAAAACTAAAATGAACACACTAGATTTATAGTGGCTTGGTCCAACCTGACCTGTATGCACTCCACGGAGGCACCCTCCGAGTATTGCATTAAACCTTTAGTGACCCTCCTTTAGCCCCGGTAGCTCAACGGAGAAGCCCTTATAAAATAACTTCCACCTTCCCTAGTGCAGTTTAGTAGCTGAGTCCTTTAAAACCAAAGAAATATTCTTCCTCCCAAAACTTCCCTCAAGAAGAACCTTGAATCCGATTTTACTATAGTGCAAGCTTGCAGGAGCAACCATGTGAAATCCCCTATAGATTCCCTTGAAACCTCCTGTAAGGATATTCTCCCTCTCAAACTCACCCTCTCCTCTCTCCCTTTTAAGTTCTCTCTTCAAGTTTTCTATAAAAGAATAATAACACAATAGCTTCCAAAGACAATAACCAAGTGCCTTAATAAAACTTAAATACAGAACTTTAAAAAACCCTAAAAATTAATTTTGGTGATAAAGATCATCCAATATGGCCATAGGATCATCCAATACTATGTTCTTAAATAGAGGGCTTAAAAAACCATAAAAACTCAATTCAGGTACCAAATATTATCCTAGATGATTGCAGGATCATACAATACGATATGTAGAATTTGTTCTAATAGTCTAGTACAATCAGTTCAAATTATACAGATTGTTTAGTATGATATTGGGGATCATCCTGGGCAATTAAAAGAAAAATAATGGTGTTTCATCTTATACGATTGAGGGTCATCCATTGAAATACCAAAGACCGTCCAATATAATCTTAAGAACATCCTGTATGATCTGATTAAGCAATTTAACAAAAATTAGTCCCTTAATCATATGATCAATTTCGGCATGACTGTTATAGATCATTAAGTATGATTTAGATCATCCTGGAAGATCAGAACAAAAAAAATAAAATTCAAAATTATGCCTAAATTATGATTAGCAGCATGTTTTCATGATTATAACTGAACATCTTGGATGATCTAAATCATCTAATATGATTAGTTAGATGAGGTAATCATACAGTATGATATAAATCATACATTATCATTAGTTCAAAAATTAAACTTCTAGTTTTGACTTAATCTCACTCCCCTTGAGTGTGTGTGTGTGTGTGTGTGTGTGTGTGTGTGTTTGGTCACCAAGCATAGTATTCATAAAAATTTAGTACACAAATAAAAAAAATATATTGCAAATATAAGTAGATAATAGAATGTGACCCACAATATTTGTAATCATCAAAAACATAAACTCGTGATCTTGAGTTACAATAAGATTTTCTTTCCCAAGCCTTGCATGTAAATTATCAGTCAGTACTCGCCATGTATCATAGGATTTCTACTTTCTAGCATGCCAAGGCCCTGCCTGCTATGGTGCCCATGCTCTAATTGCCAGTATGCTTATGCCTTGCCTACAAGCATGCCATGGCATTGCATTCCATCATAACCATGCCATAGTTGCCAGCGTGCACAAGCCCTGGCTGCTAGCGTGCATAGGCCTTGAGTGTGTTAAAGTGTCCTTACAAATATATTTATAAGTACTTAATTTAAGATGCTTGGGATTCAAGATGGCATGCTGGAAACTCATGTGTGCATGTATAAGTAAAAAAATACATTTTCTATAATAGAGTTTCCTATGCCATAACCATGAATCATCATAAATAGTTTTAAAATAAAAAGCATTACTAGATTTAATACAATTCAATCTAGCATGTAAATATTATTTACCCTTTTTCCATGCAAAATATCATTACCATTCAGGCTTAATATATAGCTAGTGTGAAAAAATTTTAAATTATACCCTTTATCACATAGCTGGCTTATACTTAACAAATTATGATTTAAGCCTTCTACAAGTAGCACATTTTCTACGAAAAAATTTTGCAAGTTTCCAATCATTCCTGATCCAACAACTTTTCTAGTGGTGTTATCTCCAAGTGTAACCTTGCCTCCACTTCTGGCTTCCAACGATATGAATCGCTTAGTGTCTCTAGTCATATGCTTCGAGTAACCGCTGTCCAGGTACTAAATGCTCTCAAAAGGTCTTGTATGAGAGCGCTCCTTTAAAACTAACAAATGTTAGACTTGGGAACCCAAAGAAGTTTGGGTTCTTCTTTTGGCAATTTAAAATTAGATGCATGTATAATATATCTAGGTTTATGCATCTTAGGCTTCCACCCTAAATGAGTTTTCCTATCCAAAGTATAACTGTGTGCTTTTTGTCCAATCATGCCACAAGAATAACATTTAACTCCAGGAAATGAATTTTTTAATCTTCTATTGTAAATATGTCTTTTCCTGGGTTGTAAAATTTTTTACCTCAAAATAGGATTTGTGTAATTTTCAAGTGTTGGGGGAATCCTATTTTCCTCGAGATCTTTCACTTTCAACTTAAGAAATGTGTTTACATCTTCTAACACATTAATATCATATTTTAAATAGTGCTCTCTATTCTCATATTCATCTTTAAAATTTTAAAGTCTTTTTTCAATTTTGCATAGGATGATTTTAAAAGTTCATTCTTTTTATTTAAGTCAACAAATTCATTAAGTAAGCTCATGTGAATGTTATCTATCAATATATAATCTTTCCTAAGAATTTCGTATTCTTTTTGCAATTCTTGCATTCCAAGATTTAGACTAGCATGCATTTTCTCAAGCTTTCTATATGCGTCATGAATTCTTTCAGAAACTTATAACAATTCTGTATAAGTGAAATTACATACCCCTTCTTTATGTAACTGATCAAGAATATCAGCCATTAAGCAAAAATTGGTGTCTTCTTCCTCCTTTTCTATTTCTGACAAATCTAAAGCGAGTCCACCCAAAAGCCCATTGAAATCACTTTTACCCTTTTTCACATTTGCTTTCTCCTCCACCTTCTCCTTGCTAGGAGTGGCTTTGAGATTGGTGCAATCCAATTCTATATGTCTAGGTTTCCTACATTCATAGCAAATCACATCATTAGAAACCTTAACATTATTATTAAACTTACCTCTGTTCCATTGTTGGCATCTCCTCTCCTTCCTTTTAAGAAAGCTCCTGAATTGCCTTGTCATCAATGCAATGTAATCCTCATTCTCTGGTTATGACTGATCACTCTTAGATTCCTCCACTTTTAGTACTATGTTCTTCTTCTTTCCTTATTCTCCTGCATCAATCTTACTTTGACTCACTTCTTGCTCGTAAGCAATTAGTAATCCAAGAAAATTATTAATATAGTAAACATTTTAATCTTTATACTCTATTATAGCAGTTATCTTAACATCACAAGTAGTAGGCAAACAACGAAGTATGTTGTTCACCAATTTAGCATTTATTAATTCCCTACCTAATGCATGCAGAGAAGTGACTATATGAGTGAATCTTGTGTACATTTTAGAAATTGATTCATTTGGGTTCATGCAAAATAATTGATAATCATGTAATAAAATATTTAATATAGATTGATTTACTTCATTAGTCCATTCATAAGTAATACAAAGTCTATCCCATATGTCCTTTCCACTTTTGCAAGTGGAAACTCGTATGTAATGTTCTCACTTAAGTGCACTAAAGAAATTGTTTAAGCATTTAGCATTTAAATATTCTAAGTCACAATGTTCTACAATCCAGTCAATAAAGGGTGTTCAACTCTAACACCATTAACTAATTTAGTTGGTTTTGAATACCCTTCTTGAACTAAAATCTACATGTGATAATCTAGTGATTTTAGAAAAGTAGACATGTATGTTTTCCAAAAATTGAAAGAAATGTTATCAAATAAAGGAGGTCTAGTGATCGAACACCATTCATGTGTGTTTCAGTTTCCAAAAGTAGTCATTCCCATTTTTCAAAAAGTTGTCTTAACTTATGGTTTTAAAGTAATGATTTGATACCACTTAATGAATCATGATTAGGTTCTTAAACATACTAATGTCCCAAGGCTAACCAAGAGGGGGTGGAGAATTGGTAATTTTTAAAAATTCTCTTGGATTTAAAATTGAAAGTCGTTGATTCTTGAAGCAAATTAGTTAAAGTTTCAAAAAACTTTTCAACCACAAAATATGTAACTTGAAGTAAGTAAATGAGGAAATTTAAAAGATACATAGATTTATAGAGGTTTGGTTAAACACGATCTACATCCACTCCCTGAAGACTCCCGCTTCAGGTATTGTAGTATTACCAAAGTGACTCTCCTTTTGCCTCGACAGTAAGGCGGACAAGCCTTTACAAAAATCTCTCTTTCATCAATTCCTGGTGCGGCAGAAAACCGTCATCCTTTCACACTCTCTAAATGTCAGCAGAGAACCGTCAACCTTTCACACCCACCAAGTGTAGGCAGAGAACCTTCATCCTTTCATGCACTATAAGTGTCGGTAGAGAACCAGATCTTCTTCGAAGATCATCTCACGTTCAACTAGAAAGATGAAAGGAAGAGTAAACACAAAACCAAACAAAAGATCCTTAGCTTTGAGTAACCTTGTGAACAATTCATACTCCACTTTGAAGAAATCTCTCTCAAACACTCTCCCACAATTTCTCTTTTAATTTCCCTTGAAGAACCACAAAGGCAAGATTTTTTCATGCTAGTTTTAGTGGACCTTTTATACAAAAGACACAAAAAATCATCGAGAAAGCTGAAATTTTTAATTATTAGCGTTCATGTTTGTACATTACGATCGTATTTTGTATGTACGAATAGTTCAAAAACTGTTGCATACAAACCTATAGTGAATCGGTATGAAATCATTTCATATATGATCATCTTCCGATACAAACCATATTTGGCCAATACAAATACAACAACAACAAAAACATCAAGCCTTTATCCCACTACGTGGGGTCGGCTACATGATTTTCTCCATTGTGTCCTATTAGAAGTCAAATTCTCATTTAAATCTAATAAAGAAAGGTCATTCCTAATATTTTCTAACCAAGTCTTTTTAGGTCTACCCCTACCTTTCTTAACACAAGTCAAATCTAATACCTCTACTCTCCTAACCGGGTCATCAGAAGGCCGCCTTTTTATGTGACCAAACCATCTAAGGCGACTCTCTCTAATCTTATGTTCTACTAGAGCTACTCCAACCTTTTCACGTATATGCTCTTTTCATACCCTATCTCTAAGGGTAAAGTCACTCATCCACCTGAGCATCCTCATCTCTGCCACACTTTACTTATTATTATGCTTCTCTTTAATGGCCAACATTCGGCACCATAAGGCATTGCAGGCCTCACTACCATCTTATAGAAATTTCCCTTAAGTTTGAGGGTTACATTTCTATCACATAACTAGCATGATGCATTACTCCACTTCAACCATCCAACATGAATCTGCTGATAATATCCCCATCTGTTACACTATCACTCTGAACAATAGATCCAAGATATCTAAAACGTGTACCCTTATTAATGACTAGATCGCCCAAAGTCACAATCCCCACACTAGGTCTATTTCTACTAAAATTACACTCCGTATATTTCGTTTTGGATCTACTCAAGCGAAAACCTTTAGACTCTAAGGTTGACCTCCATAATTCAAGTTTACCTTCAACTCCCTCTCTATTCTTATCAACAAGAAGAATATCATCAGTAAATAGCATACACCAAGGTACATCCTCTTGCAAATGTCTAGTAAGAACATCCATGACTAAAGCAAAAAGATATGGGCTTAAGGTTGATCCTTGATGTAACCCAACTGAAATAGGGAAATACTTGGTCAAACCACCTTGTGTTTGAACACAAGTAATAGCTCCTGCATACATATTTTTAATGATTTGAATATAGCATTATTGACTCCTTTCTTTTCAAGAACTCTCCATAGCACTTCTCTTGGAACTTTATCATAGCCTTTTCTAAATCAATAAATATCATATGTAGATCCTCCTTATTTTCTCTATATTTCTCCATCAAACCTCTTAACAAATGTATGGCTTCCATAGTCGACCTACTCGGCATGAATCAAAATTGATTTTGAGAAACATTAGTATCACGCCACAACCTATGCTCCATAACTCACTCCTATAGTTTTAAAGTATGACACATTAACTTAATATCTTTATAATTCGTACAATCTTGTGCATCACCTTTATTCTTAAAAATAGGAATTAACACACTCATTCTCCACTCATCTGGCATCTTTTTAGTCTTTGAAATAGTATTAAAAAGTTTAGTAAGTCAAGAAATCCCTTCATCTCCTAAGCAATTCCACACCTCTATTAGAATATCATTAGGTCCAACAGCTTTTCTACCCTTCATTTTCTTTAAAGCCTCCCTAACTTCAGTTTTACTAACACGCCGACAAAAATAGAAATCTTTATTTTCGTTTAGGGTGCTAAGGTCACTATAGTCAATCTTATTTTCACAATCTTCATTAAAATGTTTAGCTAAATATCTCATCCACCTTTGTTGAATATCATCTTCTAAGAAAAGTATTTTTTGATCTTCATCCTTAATACACTTCACTTGAACTAAATCCTTACTACTCCTATCTCTTTTATTTGGCTAACTTATACATATATCTTTCTCCCTCCTTAGTATTTAATCTATTATATAAATCACTAAAAACTAATGTATTTGCATCACATATTGCTTTCTTAGAATCCTTACAAGCCACTTTATATATTTCCCAATTATAAGAATTTTTAAAATTAAACCAATTTTTATACCAAATCTTCTTATTTTTAATCTTTTCTTGCACAATTGGATTCCACCACCAGCTATTCATACTATTAGGAGATTTTCCCTTTGATACTCCAAGCACATCTTTTACAATATTCTTAATATCACTAGTCACTTTTTCCCACATAACATTAGCATCCTCATGCACAGACAAAATCTTAAAATCTAAAATCTTTCTCTTAAAGTATTTTTGTTAATATTCTTTAAATGCCTCCATCTAATCCTAGAAAATGTTTTACTTTATTTTTTATTTTATGCCCCTTTATCTTAAAGTCCAAAACTAATAATTGATGTTGGGTACATAAATTTTCACTCAGAATAACTTTATAATCTTTGCAATCTAAACGATTTAATTTTTTAATAAGAAAATACTCAATCTGGGTTGTACTACATACATTTTTATAAGTGATGACATGCTCATTCCTTTTATTAAATAAGGTATTAGTAATTGAAAAATCATAAGCTAAACAAAAATCTAATATGGTCTTGCCACCTTCATTCGTCTTTCCAAATCCATGCCACCATGAATGCTTTTAAAATCTTCTGCCTCTCTACCAACATGTCCATATAAATCTCCTCCAATAAAAACTCCTTCTTCAAGAGGTATCTTTTGTATTAATTCTTCTATGTTATTCCAAAAATTTAATTTAGAACTCATATCCAAACCTACTTGAGGAGCATAAGCACTTATAATATTAGCAATCTTATCATTAACAACAATCTTTAAAGTTATAATTATATCTCTAATCCTATCAATTTTTATAACATTATCCTTTAAACTCTTATCTACAATAACACCTACACCATTTCTAGTACGACTCGTACTCGAATACCAAAGTTTAAATCCTAAACTATCAATTTCCTTAGCCTTCTCTCCAACTCACTTAGTTTCCTGAATGCACAAAAAATTTAACTTCCTAAGAATCATAATATCTATTAATTCCATTAATTTTTCTGTAAGGGAACCTATATTCTAAGTTCCTATCCTAATTTTAATTTCATGAACTAGCTTCTTGGCCCACATCCATCCTTGATGTGGGAACCCTTTCCTATTCAACACTGCCGTTGCCAGGTCCCAAGTCCTGGATGAGAAAAGTGGAGGGTTGCGTTAGGTAGTCGACAGCCAGCATAAAATTTATCGAATAATGATGACATGAATCCTTTAAGAAATTATGTTAATGTTAGGGCGTCCCCTGGAAGCGACGATACAAATAATTAGAAAATTTGTCATCTTCATCTAGACGAAGAAGGACCCTGTAATTTGATACTCCAGATGGCATACATATGACGACGTCATTGTCTGGTACGATCAGTTATAAAAAATTTTCAAATTCATCTGAACAAAACATTGAGACAAAAAGGGACCTCATAATTTTTTACAATATGAGCCATGTACGAACTATGATCATATAGTCAGACCTACACTTAGAAAAAAACAATTTTAAGCGAGAGAAACTCATCCATTTTGTACCTGGAAGGCATGTATGAACTGTGATTGTATAGTACGATTAGCACTTAAAAAATAATTTTTGACCTAGAACAATCTCTTCTATTTCATACTCTGGAAGGTATGTACGAACTATGATCATATAGTATGATTATGTACTTAGAAAAATTTTCATTTCTATTCATTCGAATACTTGTTAGGGAAAATAACTAATCCAATTGTCCTGTACGAACGTATATCATACAGTACAATAAGTTTAAAAAAATGTGAATTTAAAACACTCCCCAGGTGTGTGTCTGCTCAGTTACTCAATTACAATTACACTCTCTCAGATTCAATAAAATGGAAAAATACATACTTCAATTATAATAATCTCTAAACTAATCTTGATTCAAAATCTTCAACAATCCTCAGTATGATTTCCTTGAAATTTTAGTACACACAAGAGCAAAATAATTCTTCCAAAATATGTTAGGAGAAATAATAATCAAAGAAATAATATTTGGAATCATAAAAAACATACAAGTTGCAAGAAAATCAAACAAGAAAGAACTAAGTAGAAACTTTCTCAACATTTGGATCCAAATTGGTGAATGTAGGCCTTGGAGGGAAGCAAGAGAGAAATTAGGAGACCACCTATCCATCCCAAAAATATTTCCTGCAACAATCCAAGGTCCACTCATAAAGACTGCATCCCTAGCTTCCACACTTTGGAAAAGGGAGATAAATGAGTTTGGTGTTATTATAATAGCTTGAAATCACCAAATTGATAACACTGATGCTTGAGCTCACTAAGGAGGTAGGGGAAGGAAACTCTTCTACTAAAGGCATAAGCCATAAGGGCCATTCCAAGCCTTTCAATATTCTCGTTGATAGCAGCCAACTTTAGTTCCATAGACATGCCATCCTTGGCAAGGAAATTCTCTTCACTCATCTTGTCCAAAGAGACATATATTAGCTTAATCCAAGAAAAGGGGCTAGACTCAACCATTATTGGATGCAAGGGGTGAGCCTTCTTTGGTTATTCAATTGAGATGGCAGCAGCCTGGGCCGTTGAGGCATTAGTGTAAACATATTGTGGGCAAGAAGCTAGAGCCATTGGATGGGAGGGTGCGGGATCTTATAGATGATCACACCTATAGCTAGGAGGCTCCCACAATAGTTGATCACTATATCTACCTCCTATAAAACCAGACATAATATTCATATGGGTATCCAAAGCCCCACATGGGTAAGAAATAAGGGTGTCATTAACCTAGACAAGGTCACCATGGCCTCCACTACCCTGCTTATAGCTTGGAGCAAAGCTTGTGGATGAATTATCAGAATGTTTTGGAGACTCCATTGAAGTGTTTAAACTATCATTTGTGGATTTATGATTTAATTCTTATTTGTGGTCGGAGTGTTGGGCCATTCAGTGTGAAGACCCAAGCTAAATGGATAGTTGCGACTCTTCTAAATGCAGTTCATTTCCCATATTAGTGTGGGACTCTAATTGATCTCCTGAGTAATCCATCTCAGCATTTAATTCTAATTGGGCCTCCCCATCATCCATCTCTTTATCCAAACTACAGGCGCTTGAAGAGATAGATCCCTATGAAGTTCAGATGACTCAGCTTATTATGTTTATTATCCGTGTGGGAAGGTATAGGTGATGCCTCCAAGAGTGTAGCTGAAGGCTTATGGGCTGGGATGGGCTGGTGCCTGGGTGGTCAGAATAGATGTAGCGTGAACTGCTGCACTCGAGTTGGATGGAGCTTGTACATCCATTTTCCTCTCTGAAAGGCTATCATTCTCTTTAGGCCGCCAGAAGATGACATGGGTTTGTGCCGCTAGTTCCTCCTAAGAATTGTTGGGGGTCATATCCTTACCAAAACTAGCTATTTGGGTGGCATTCGCTGGCCGTGAAGGTTGAGCAGCCATCGGCTAGACGTTGGGATCTACAACCTTCTAGTAATTGCCTCTTTGTACCTTCTTGTTACCTACTCCACCATTGGGAGGAGGTGACCTAGTGCACCCCCCTTGCAATCCTAGAGATTCTCTCTCTAACTTAGTCTAGTCAGAGAAAGAATAAGGAAGAAAGAATGCTCCCCCAAAATTTTTGGGTTCCGGGTCATTATTTTTGGGTTCCTTAAAAGTTAAATTTGCATTAATCAACGTGTAAAGAAAAATAAATACAAAAGAGCAACTAAGTAAGATGTATCCTATCACTTTAATTAATTAAAACATTAATAAAACTTGTTGGGACTTTTCTATCTAGAATATCATTCCACAAATACCACCAAAAAGAGCAAAATGTGCACAAAAATTGGTTGCTCCAATACTTTATCTTGGAATATGGTTATAAAGGACCTGCTTAAAATTGATAATAAAGGAAATGTCCACCTTGAGATTGGTAGCATGTAGAGGGTCTTCATGGTTCATAAGGCACTTCAACCAGTTAATAGCATTAACACCCACGTGAATTATGGCTTGGTTAAGAATGTTCAGGTTATTTACAAAGTGTTGAATTTGAAAAAAAATTCTGATTTATGCTCTCATTGCAAAGTGCACAGACATTCTTTAAATGAATGTTTTATGGAACACACAATTTAAAAAAAAAAGGAGCAAAAAAGGAAAAATTATGGAGCTTTCTTGTAAGAATGATGGCGGTGAATAAGAGACCCATATCCCTTTTGATGTTAATATTGATAAATTGGCTGAGCTAGACAACATGGTAACCGTATCTATAGGTTGTCCTAATATTCGGGAAGAAACATTTTCTGGAAATCAATTTCAAAAGAGGCTCAACATGGGTCCTTAAATGATGGATTGGTTTGTTCGGGTTAAGGACCTTCAGATTCTTAACCTTTTAAGGATCATGTACAAAATGAAATTTGTGGGCTTAAATCCTCCAATGTTAGTGGTGGTGATGATGTGGTGCATAATCACTATTCTTAAAATTTTAGCAATGGTGAACAAATGGAGAATGAGGAAGAACATGAGGAACACATGGAGGAAGGAGAAATATTACCTAGTAAAGATGTTGCTTTGTTAGGGAAATCTATAGATATGGATGATGGTGCCATATTGTCTACTCCTTCAAATGCCATTAACATGAATGAGGGTTTTACTAAAATGGGGAAGAAGAAATCTAAAAGTAACAAACTATTTGAAGTTCAATCTTTTAGAGTTACTTGAGCATTTTATAATTCTTCCTCCAATGGTTAAAGCCCTTATTTGGAATATTAGGGGTGTTGGGAACCTCCTTCTAGGGATAAGGTCAAAAGTCTTTACAGGATTCATAACATTTATGTTTTGATTTTACTTGAACCTTTAATTTCGGCCTCCAAGATTAATTTTATGTGTGATAAACTTGGTTTGATTATTCCTTTAGTAATTATTCCAACAAAATATGAATTCTCTAGAAACATTAAGTCAATTTAAACATTCAAAAGGATCTTCCTCAAATTGTGCACACCAATATTAGATTTTTTTCAATTTTCTTATGTTGGGTTTTTTTTTTTTTTTGTTGCTTCTTGTTCTTGATTTGAAAGGAGAAGTTTAGTGAATGATATTATGGAATTTTCTTCTAATATCTCTAAACCATGGATGGTTGGCGGGGATTACAATACTATCACTAATGTTTTTGAGAGAATTGAGGGGAGCCCTCCAAACTTTCAAGCTATGGACGATTTTAATGATACTTTATTAATATTGAACTTGCATGATATTAGTTTTTTGGGTAATGCTTTTACATGGAACCAAGGTACTATGTGGTAATGATTAGATCGTATTCTTTTTAATAATGTTTTGATTGCTAAGTATCAAAAACCCCATATTGAGCATTTCTCAAGAACCCTCTAAGATCATGCCCCTTTACTTTTGGATATTTTTATGAATGCCTATACCACTACTCCTAATTTTAGATTTCAAAATATGTGGCTTTTAGATGATTCATTTCTTACCATTGTTGAAGCTAATCTGCTTGCTTATGTATTTTTCAAAAATAATTATTCTGGTATGACTTGACTTTGGCTTAAGCTCAAAATGGCTTAAGCAAAGTTTAAAATGGTAGAACAAATGTGTTTTGTAAGAATTTATTCTCTAATATTATGGAAGCTGAAAAACAAGTTGATTTAGCTGATAATGCATATATAAATACTCCCTCAGCATATAATCTAAATAAGTCTAAGGATATCTTAGTTAATCTTCAAGAACAAGAAGAAGCTTATTGGAAACAAAAAGCGTCTAGTAAGTTTTTAGCTGAGGGAGACAAAAATACTAAATTTATCATAATATTGCTATTCATAAAAAACTTACTAGTTATATTCACAAAATTTCCATTCTTGAAGGTCAGCATCTTGATTCTCCTCATTTGGTTTATGATTAGGTGTTAATTATTTTAAGGAGGCTTTTAGTAAAAAAGTTTATTCATGCTTTAGATGTGGATTTTTCTTTAATTTTGTGGCTTGTAACTGAAGAGAAGAACATTATGCTCACTAGAATTCCATCTAAAAATGAGATTGAGTTGGTTATTAAAGAGATGAATACTGATTTTATGGTTGGGCCTGATGGGTTTTCTTCCAATTTTTTTCAAAAAACTTGGCATATCATTAAAGAGGATTTAATTAATGATGTTGTTTATTTTTGCAAAGGTAACCCTTTCCTTAAATTCTTTTCTTCTACTGCTATTGTTTTGATTCCCAAGAATGATGTTACTAACTTTTGGAGCAATTTTCATCCCATTAGTTTGTGCTCTTTTTAAAACAATCTTATTGCTAAACTTTTTATGACTAGATTAGCTCTTATTATTCCTAATATCATCTCCCCTGAACAAACTAATTTTGTTAAAGGTCATTCTATCTTTGATAATGTTTTATTAGCTCATGAGGTTATGCATGACTTATAACTTAAAATTGCAGGTGGGAATGTCATTTTTAAGATTTATATTACCAAAGCTAATGATAATGTGAGTTGGGATTTTCTTTACATTATTCTTCAAGCTTTTAGTTTCAACCAAGATTTTCTTAGACTCATTAAGAACAATATTAAGCAATGTTTTTTCTCGGTTATTATCAATGGGAGGAATCATGGTTTTTTTCAATTCTACTCATGGCCTTAGGCAAGGGGATCCTTTCTCCTGCTTTGTTTATTATAGATGTTGAATTTATCTCTAGAGGTTTTAATGATCTTTTTAGAAATCACCCTAACTTACATTATTGCACTATTGGTGGTTTTTTGGTGTCTCATTTAAGTTTTACTAAAGATTTTATTCTTTTTGCAAATGGTTCTAGGAAGTTGCTTAACATTCTTTTTAAAGTTATTAATCTTTTTCAAAGGGCTAGCAGCTTAATTTTTAATCCTATGAAAAGTTTCTTTATTACTGCTAAATCTATAACTGAACCTGGAATCTCTTCTATCCAGGACAAGCATGGTTTCTTATAGAAGCATTTACCCCTTAAGTACATTGGCACTCCTCTTTATAGAGGAAGGAAAAGATCTCATTTGTTTTGGGATACTATCTTTAATGTTCAAAAAAACTATCTACTTGGCTCTTTAATTTTCTCTCTTTTTAGGGTAGGTTAGTTTTGATTAAGAGTGTTCTTTGTTCCATCCCCATATATTTATTTTATACTTTTTCTCCTACTAAAATTATTTGCACTAGACTTGAAATAAATTTTAACAAATTCCTTTGAGGGGAATAAAATAGTAAGTTTTCTATTTTATGGGCCTCCTAAAGTAGATGTTCAGGTGTCCAAGATTAAGGTAAGCTGGGTTTTAAGAATTTAAGTGACATGGACCTTGGTTTTTCTTTTAAACTTTGGTTCAATCTGAGGGCTAAAAATAGCCTTTGGTCAAAATTTATGCTTGCCAAATACTGTGTTGGTAAACATCTTCTTAATTTTTTTATCAGAAAGGAGGATTCTTTCAATTGGAAAAGGGTGTGTTCTAGTAAATGGGATGCAGAAAATTTCATTCAATAGGGATTGGGTTGTGGGGACATCTTTTTTTGGCTAGATAAATGGCTTGGTTTCTCCCCTATTGATAATTTACTTAACACTTATACAACTAGTACTTGTAAAGTTGTTATTCAAGATGGTTCCTGGAATTTAACTTATCTTGCTGTCAAGGTTCATGATTTTGTCATTAAACTCATTTTGAAAGTGCCACTTCAACTTGACCAAAAAGATTGCATTTTATTTAATACGTCTAATAGTGGCAGCTTTGCGTGTAAAGAGGTGTGGCATTCTATCAGGTCTGTTCAACCTAAATCTAAGATATTCTCTTAATGGTTACAAAAGGGAAATCCTGCATCTTATTCTATTCTTTTTTGGAGAATTTACAACAATTATATTCCTATTGACACAATTTTAATGAAGAAAGATTTCTATATTGGGTCTAAATGACAATGTTGTTATCATATTGAGAATCCGAATCATGTGTTTGCTAATGGAGATGTTGCTCTTAAAGTTTGGCTTTACTTTGACAATTTGTTTACAAATCATTTTTGTATGATTTATAACAACATCATTAATATCTTACATGACTGGGTCGTTTCTATTAAGAAGAATAATCAAAATGTGTTACCCAGCATTATTTGTTGATTTATTTGGATGAGTAGGAATGAGGCTAAGCATGAGAATATTATTATGAATGCTTCACCTATTATCATTAAGATTAAGGACAAAGTGAGATCTTTATTTATGGCTAAGTTTATTACTTTAGATTTTTTAAAAATTTCTATCAAACTATTGAGCTTTTTGGCTTTTCGGATAATGGCTGTAATAGTTGTTTCTCTAAAGAAATTTTAGTTAAATGGGTTAATCCGCATATGGGTTTCTACAAACTAAAAACTGATGGTTCTTTCAATAGATCGAAAGCTGGTTGTGGGTGTATCATCCTGGATTTCAATGGTAATATTGTTGTTGCATTTGCGGGTCCCTCTGAGTTTACCACTGCTATTATGGCTGAAATTTTGGCATTGAAATATAGTTTACAATTATTCATTTTTCTTGGGATTACTAATGTTTAGATTGAAATGGATGCTGAAACTGTTGCTCATTTTATTTTTGGGACCAATTTTGCTAATCCTTCTTATTTTTATATTAATAGGGAGATCAAATAGTGGTTATCTTTAATTCAATTCTCTATAACTCCAATTTATAGGGAAGAAAATGTTGCTGCTGATTTTTTAGCTAATTTTGGTTGTAATTTTCCTATGTTTTTGGAATATGTGGGATCCCCTATTCCAGCTATGCTTTTGGGCCTTGCTAGACTAGATTGTTTGGGCATACCTTATGTTAGAACTGTATAGTTTTGGTTTTTTGGGTTACTACTTCTTTAATTTTAATTTTGTTTTTGTTTTCTTTTTTTGTCTGAACTTGTTCTTCTTCTGGGTTTGCCCTTTGGTCTCAATTGTAACCTTATTTGCAAGTGTTAGAGTGGTTAGACTATAGCTCTTTGGATCTGTCAGATCCCCAATTATTAAATCTATTGGTCAGGTAATTCTATTTTTTTGTTGTTTTACTATCCTAGCGGATGTGTGTATCAATTAAACTCCATTTTGGATTTATCTTTTCTTCTTGTCAGATGGGTTTGGCTTGGTCTGAGTTGTGTTTGGAGGAATATCTATGATGTCTATATTCTTTTATACTACAAGTCTAATAGCCGGGCTAATCTGTATGTGATTTCTATTTTTTGGGTTCATTCGTCTATTTCTTTCCTATGCTATCTTGACCCTATACTAATGTTGACAGATTGAATGGTTTTTTCCCAGCATGAATGGTTTTTGTATTGGGAGATTCAAGTGAATGAGTATGCTAGTGGTTTTTATCATTATTTTACTTGGTCTGTGAGGGCCTGGGTGGCTCCTACCACTAAAGGAAGTTCCACTCAGAGCTGGAATGGCAATATTTATTGGTTTGGCATTATTGTTCTTGTGATTTTAAAAAGTTATTGGAATTTAAATTATTTTATTCTTACCTATGCTATCTAGACCCCATACCTATGTTGAAGAATTATATGGTTTCCTCCCAGCGTATCTGGTTTCTGTATTGGGGGATTCATGTGAAGGAGTATGGAAGTGGTTTTTCTCATTTTTTTTGCTTGGTCTGTGAGGGCCTGGGTGGCTCCTAGCACCAGGGTTATTTCTAGTAAGAGCTAGAATGGCAATTTTTAATGGTTTGGCATTGTGTGTTCTTATGAATTTAATGGTTTGGCATTGAGTGTTCTTATGAATTTAATTGGTTATTGGAATGTATAATGAATTATTGCTATATTTTTTGCTTGAGGGTTTTTACAACTTTGCATATTTCCAAATATAATTGTGTGGGTTTTTATTGTCTGATTCTCTTGCAGGTTCAAGGGATTTAGATTTCTAGAGATAAGCTGGATAATTTTGGTAGGAAGACAGTGCTGAAAGTGTTTTTTTTTTTCTTCCTTTTTATGGCTTTATCTTCTGGAAGACCTAGAATGTTATTAGGTAATTTTATAAATTATAGAACGTGGAACCATCGGCACTTAGGTTTTCTTTTTATTTGTTTTATAGCTCTTTTGAGCAATAGTGATCTAAAGGTGCCCGTTAAGGACCTTGTAATCCATTTTTTAATTAATGTGTAGGCCCCTTTGTGGGTTTCCCTTAAAAAAACAAGTAAATGGCATTAACACAGTCTCCCTTCTTAATGAAGCCGTCCAATTCCAACATCCATAATTGTTTAACCTCCTTAATAATGGTTACTGCAAGCAATTCTACAGTAGTGATGTCCCAATGCTTATATTGCTTACCCATAGAAAGTACCAGCTAACTGTTTTGATCCCAAAAGACTGCACCAAGGTCAGCTTGGTTGGAAGGCTGTAATGGTGCATCAAAATTTATCTTCAGCAAACTTATAGGGGGCACTAAAGTACATGAGATTGTATCCCAGAGGGCTGAGCGGTGCTACATTACTTTAGGACTGGCATTAACAGGCAAGGGTGGTGGCAGCAGTAATGTTGGGCATGACATAGGGCCTCCCATGAACTTTAGCATTTCTAGCTCTCCAATTCTGGGTGATAATATTGCTGTACAATGTCCCTAGGCTAGGATTGTTTCAATTAAGGAATGAAACTTCATTGAGCATATTATTTAGGGATTGGGCATTAGGCAACATGAAGCCCCATTATACCAAAGCACCAGAAACAATAGTGATCCTTCTACATCTAATAAGGCAGTGCTCAACATCCTCCCTCTCTCGCAGTCCCATGGGAAGAGATCAGAGCTAGTAAATGTATGCCATAATAGCTAAGTGTTTGATAGTATTGTGGAGGAGCCGCCACCAAAATAAATCCTCTAGGGGGTACATTTTGAACCATCTAAACCATATAAATCTGAAATTGTCCCCATTTCGATTGGCTAGATTTACCATGGACGTGATCATTCTACTAAGCTGGGAGTACATCAGCTTGGGTTGGTCCTCCCCCAAGGGGTGGCCAATTGTAATATCCAAAATTTGTTGGACAAGGCAAACTTGAAAATAAATTTGAAGGGCTTGAACATTCCAATGCTTCTCATCATCCAATAAATCTGCCACTATCTTATTCTCGAGCTAATCCAGATCAACAAAAGTGGGCAAAATGCTTAGAGGTCTATCAAGGATCTAAGCTTCCCAAGACATGTCGACCGAGCTGTCATCCCCAATATGCCACCTGATAATCAATCTCAGAGCCTCCGCGTCATCCGTGATGACTTTCCAAGTGCTGGAAACCCCGTGACCCACACTGTCCTACAAGTGGTTATCCCTGAACCTAGCAAATAGATTTTGGTTTAGTAGGGAAGAGGGGTTTGCTAGGAAATTCCATGTCAGCCTCACCATCAGTGGCCCTGTCCATAAGCTGCTGGAATTGAACCCCTATCCACCCATAATTTTAGGGACACATAAATCTTTTAATGCTAGATAGTCCATTCCTCTAAGAGCTCCATCCGTTTTCCATAAAAAGTTATACCAGATGTTCTACCATCGCCAAGATGCCTTTGGGGAAGTAAATATGTATGATTAGATAAACCATAATGGACAACATGGAGGATCGAATCAACATGGTTCTTCCTATAAGAGAAAGGGTCATTGCCCCCACACATTGACCTTAACCATAACAGTTTTAAGGACCTTATTGAAGTTCAATGCCTGAAGTTTGTGTAGGGCTAGTGATATGCTAAAGTACTCAAGCTCTTTAACTCTCTTGAAGCCTATGAATTTGGTAATTCTTCTCTTAAACTAATCGAGGCAAATTTTATTGAAGGGGATTGCTAACTTGATTCCATTCATACACTGCCCCATTTAGATGTAGTATTGGTTCAAGATTTCAATTATGCACATCATATATGACCTCGAGGCTTCAAAGAACTCCAAAAAATAATTGGTGTAAAATAGATAAGAAATGCATTCTGATCTTCTTATTAACTGAATTTCCAACTTCTTGCCATTTTGCTTAAATACTTTGGTGAGCAACTTCGAGCATAGAATGAAGAGGTACGTGGATAATGGGCATCCTTGTCTTTGCGCACATTGGTCTTCAATCCAGTATGATTTGATGCTATTAATCTGGATGGTGAACCAGGGCTTAGTAATACATTAGATGACCCTTGCCGTTATTAGGGAACCCCATAACCTTCATAACTGCTTGCACTGTATCCGAAGCCATGTTGTCATCGGCTTATTCCATATACACCTTAAGAGCCATCATCACCCCTTCTTAGTTTAGTGCTAGAATTTGCAAAAGTTCTCTTGATCCAATACCCCATGAGTGGAGATGGACCTGCCAGAAAAAGGTCACCTTCGTCCTCCCCAGTGATCTTGGTTAGAACCAGTTTAAGCTGTTGCACTAAAACCTTTGTGGTCATCTTGTAAAAGGTTTTGATGGCACATTTGCTCCTTCCACCTTAGGGAGAAAGACAACTAGAGTGTCTTTCCATCTAGAGGGCATGGCATAAGCGAAAAATAGCTCTCACATCATATTAATCACATCAAAGTTAATTTATTTCCAATTAAATTTCAAAAAGGAGGAGGTAACAAAGTCAATTCCATGCACCCTATTACTCCCCATGCTAGAAAATGTAGGTTTCGGCTTCCATAACATATGCTTCTAAGTGCTCAACAAGAGTGCCAAAGATCTTATTATATTCTTCAAATTTAGACCAATTTCAATAACATACATTCTTGCCTTTCCACTTAGCTTTGAAGAAGTTTTAGAATTCGTCATGGATCCTACCCAGGTTATCACTAAGGACCCCATCATACATCTTAACTCAAGAGATTTTGTTGGACCAATGGAGGAACGAAAAGTGGAAGAAATGTAAATTGTCGTTGCCCTCATTGACCCACTGAATCTTTTCCACCATGTAGTAATTTTTGTGAAGTTCACATTAAGGTCCATCGCCACATGCCAAAGATCCTATTGTTGCTCACTGCTGAGGCTCCCATATGAGCACGCAATAGTTTACAACTTGGAAATACATAATTCCAATGATATCTTATGAGTCCATATCATCTTCATTTAGTTCTTGCTCCAATGAAATTAAGCCTGAAGATTTCTACCGCACTTATGCTAGAGAACCTTAGAGGGGCTTCCATAGTCCGGCTAGGACCACTAGTTCCATACAATTCTACACGAGCATGGTAGGTCATTATAACATCTTCAAATGGAATCTATTATTGCGGATCTATGGCTTATGATTTTGATGATAACAAACATTCTTTTTCTCTATGACTGCTTTCTACTAACATTTCAGGTTCACATGATCGGACTGATTTTTGGAATCAGCTCAAGATTGGGTAGACTAGGTCTGAGTCAATTTGTAACATTTTTCCTTTCTTGAGTCTATTGTATTTCGTGTGGGTCCTGATACTTTGTATCTTGGAAGATTTTCTAACGGGACCCTAAAGTTTTCTATTATTTGTAATATCGTCTCGGACGATATTTATATCGGCCTTGACGATCTGTCCAAAAGCAGAAACCCCAATTAGGGCATCCTCATTAAAGCAGCCGTCATTGTGCAAAATACATCGTCCTGGACGATTTTATATCGGCCAGGACGATAGGCTCAATTCAGCAAGAATTTGCCGCCAAATCGATTTAGAAAGAACCTATTTTTGGACATCGTCCAGAGGATCGGCCTGAACTATAAAATATCATCCCAGCCGATCCAGGACAAATTTTCCATAATTTCTCTAGAATTTAAGGAAAGCAATTAGTCCTGGACGATCGCAGAATCATCCAGGCCGATATGCTGGACGATTGACATCATCCAGCTTCATTTCAGGGTGATGTTCAGGACAATTTTCCTGAAATTTGAACTAATCGGCCAGGACGATATTCCTATCGTCCGGGACGATAATATCAGCAACTTGCATTAATGAGCTCACTTTGGGAGCTTCTATTTAAGCTATGGCATGTTAACTTTTGTAAGAGTCTTTGGCAGCCATTGGAGCTTCGTTCTTGTGGGGGAAACTTGAAGAGAGAGCTTGAAAGGGAGAGAGGAAAGGGTGGAGTTTGAGAGGGAGAAGATCCTGTGAGGGGGGGAACTCTAGAGAGTGTGGAGGGGATTCTACACGGTTGCTCCGGCGAACTCGCACCTTAGTACCATCGGATTCAAGGCTTGTCTCAAGGTAAGTTCACCAAAGAAGAAGATCCCTTTGGTGTCAAAGGACCTCGTGACTCCGCCGTACTGGGGAAGGTGGAAGTGATTTTATAAGGGCTTCTCCTCCTAACTATGGGGGCTAAAGGAGAGACACTTAGTTAGTGCAATACTTGGACGGTGCCTCCAAGGAGTGGACGTAGATCAAGTTTTGACCGAACCACTATAAATCTGGTGTGTTCTTTCCTTTATTACATCCGCATTTAATTTCCGCATCGTTGATTTTATTGTGGTGATTTTGGTTTGGAGTTTTGTTTTAAATGATCTTTAACAACCAATTCTCCTCTCTCTTCTTAATTAGCTTTGGGACTAAGTTCATAGGGCTTAACATCCCTAACGAACTTTCAAGTGGTATCAGAGTGATTTTCATAAAATAAGTCTTTAAAAGCTTTTGAATTTTCGATCCATGGCTAATCGTAATATTGTGGAAGGTTATTCAATCACCAGACCACCTTTATTTGAAAATATGTCATTTGATTTTTGAAAAACTCGCATGTCTATTTTCTTGCAATCGATTGATTTTCGCTTGTGGCATATGATTTTAACTGGTTATTCATCACCGTCATGTATTGTTAATGGAGTTAAAACTTATATTCCTTTTAATCAATGGAACATGGAAGAAAAACTCAATGCTCAATTGAATGCAAAATCATTAAATTACTTTTTCTGTGCTTTAACTTTTGATGATTTTATGGTAG
Source organism: Dendrobium nobile (assembly GCA_022539455.1). Taxonomy (NCBI): domain Eukaryota; kingdom Viridiplantae; phylum Streptophyta; class Magnoliopsida; order Asparagales; family Orchidaceae; genus Dendrobium; species Dendrobium nobile. Next base: position 41,426,763 of record CM039729.1, on the reverse strand, counting down.
TTTCCACTTGCATTACTGGTAAGAAAGTTTGGGATAAAGTACATACCATATACGAAGGCACGAATGAAATCAAGCAATCCAAGTAGAATTTGTTAATTGATGATTTTGAATTATTTTCCATGAAACCTTTTGAAACAATCTTAGACATGTATACCAGATTCATTCAAATTGTAAACTCATTGCAGGCTTTAGAAAAAGATTTTTCAAATTTTGAAAAAGTTAACAAAATTCTTCGATGTCTACTGGATAAATTTTATCCTAAAGTTGTTGCTATTTATGAATCTAAAGATTTGAATGTATATTCTATTGATAATTTGATTGGCTCACTCATTGCCTACGAGCAAGGTTTGGGTCAAAGACTTTTGAATGCAGGTGAAACGATCGTTCTAAAAGCTAAAGATACGGAAAGAGGAAGCTTAGTTGGTGACGATAGCAATGACTTGTCAAGCAAATCATAAATCTCACCAAAGCATAAGCAAAAAATGGAAAAAAGGTAAAAGTGGTAAGGATGTCCATATTTTTTCTAACGTTATTTGCTTTTGATGCAGGAAGCCTGGACATATGAAAAATTAGTGCCCTAATTTAAGAATTCTTCCTACGAAAGAAAAGGGCAAGGTGGAGCAAAACTTAAACTAGAGAAATAATGAAAGACAAAAAATCTCATGGGCAGATCTGGTTTCTGAAGCATCGGACCAGGAGAGAAAAAATGGATAAATGCCTTTTTGTATTTTTGTTTTTATATTTTTTGCTTTTTTTTTTTTTTATTCTTTGATTTTTTGTTTTTGTTTTTCATGGATGTTTTCTCTAATCAACACACACATTCACTTTTCTAAAAATGAAAAATCTACTTCTTGTTTTTTCTTGAAATCTTTGATAAATTTTGTTTGACTTCTCTAAAACAGTCGAAGCAAGGAAACTCTTTATGTTTTTTACTCTCAATCTCTATTTCCCAAAAGAGGTTATCCTACTTTTGATTTAAAATCTTTTTCATCTTTTAAATTGGTTTTTAAAACAAATTTTTTTATCTCCCTATGTTTTATTTATAGCATAGAAATCTTTTGCAAGTTGTTGAATCTAATTCAAAATTTTCTTAATCAAGAAATTCGCTTTATCAATGGTATGTGTTTACTTTTGGTATTTAAGATTTCAGAAATGTAGCATAGTCGAAAAATTGGCCAACGATGCCAAAAATAAAAGATGCGCAAAGCGCCAAATTGAAAAATATAGAATACACAAAGTGTATCAAAAGATGCGCAGTGCGCCAACCAATTGTCAAGAGGCATAAAATGAGCCTACAAAAAGTTATTGCTTACCTTTCTTGTACTTCATAAAAAGCTTAAGAAAACCCTTGATACTTTCGATACTTGACTTTGAAAATCTTGATTCTTGATTCAATAATTCGTGCATTGATCTTCTATTAGATATATTTTATGAAAGGAGTTTTTGAAAAATGATTGTTTCTTTCTCTAATTTATTTTATGATTTAGATATTGAATTAAAAAGTTTTTGGGTCTTTTTAAAGAACTTGAGTTTGGATTATAAAATTATGAATTTCTAACCTTTTATAGGCTATGCGTTGTCAATCCAATTCTACTAAGTTTTTGATTAAAACCAAGAGGTAACTTTCTCATTTAAAGAATATTTATTTTTTCACTAGATCAGGGAATGTTTTTATTAGTTTTGTTTTTTGTTTGTGCCTCCTCTCTTTTTGATAATGTCAAAGGGGGAGAATGTATTTGTATCTTTTCTTTCTTTTCAAAAAAATTTAAAACAACAAAAATATTTTTATCTCCCCTTTTTTTTAAAGTGTTATTCTAGTGAGGGGGAGATTAAGAGAAATTTTTTTTTTTAAAATTCAAAATGAAATGTTTGCCATCATCAAAAAGGGGGAGATTGTTGAGGATCTATGGCTTATGATTTTGATAATAGCAAACATTCTTTTTCTCTATGACTGCTTTCTACTAACATTTCAGGTTCACACGATCGAACTGCAATTTGTAATCAGCTCAAGATTAGGTAGACTAGGTCTGAGTTAATTTGTAACATTTTTTCTTTCTTGAGCCTATTGTATTTGGTTTGGGTCCTGATACTTTGTATCTTGGAAGAGTTTCTAACGGGACCCTAAAGTTTTCTATTATTGGTAATATCGTCTCGGATGATATTTATATTAGCCTAGATGATCTGTCCAAAAGCAAAAACTCTAATTAGGGCATCCTCATTAAAGTAGCCATCATTATGCAAAACACATCGTCCTGGATGATTTTATATCGGTCAGGACGATAGGCTCAATTCAGCAAGAATCTGCCATCAAATCTATTTAGAAAGAATCTATTTTTGGATATCGTCCAGAGGATCAGCCTGGACTATAAAATATAGTCTCGGTCAATCCAGGACAAATTTTCCATAATTTCTCTAGAATTTAAGAAAAGCAATTAGTCCTGGACGATCGTAGAATCGTCCAAAACGATGTGCTGGACGATTGACATCGTCCAGCTTCATTTCAGAGCGATGTTCAGGATGATTTTCCTCATATTTGAACTAATCGGCCAGGACGATATGCCTATGGTCCTGGACGATAATGTCGGCAACTTGCATTGATTTGCTCATTTTGAGAGCTTCTTTTTAAGCTATGGCATGACAACGTTTGTAAGAGTCTTTGGCAGCCATTGAAGCTTCATTCTTGTGGGGGAAACTTGAAAAGAGAGCTTGAAAGGGAGAGAGGAAATGGTAGAGTTTGAGAGGGACAAGATCCTATGAGGGGGGGAACTCAAGGGAGTGTGGAAGGGATTCTACACGGTTACTCCGGCGAACTCGCACTTTAGTACCATCGGATTCAAGGCTTGTCTCGAGGTAAGTTCACCAAAGAAGAAGATCCCTTTGGTGTCAAAGGACCCGGCGACTCCGCCGCACTGGGGAAGGTGGAAGTGATTTTGTAAGGGCTTCTCCGCCTAGCTATGGGGGCTAAAGGAGAGACACTTAGTTAGTGCAATACTTGGAGGGTGCCTCCAAGGAGTGGACGTATGTCAAGGTTTGATCGAACCACTATAAATCTGGTGTGTTCTTTCCTTTATTACTTCCGCATTTAATTTCCGCATCGTTGATTTTATTATGGTGATTTTGGTTTGGAGTTTTGTTTTAAAAGATCTTTAACAACCAATTCACCTCTCTCTTCTTAATTAGCTTTGGGACTAAGTTCATAGGGCTTAACATCCCTAACGAACTTTCATTTATCTGTGTGAATTCTTGTGGGAAGAGGCTTTGTGTCAGAGTATGATCGGACAGTGATCTGAGGCAAGCTTGATCAAATTATGGATATCCACAAATTGAGCCATTTGGATGGCCTCAAAGTTCATCATAAATTTGTCCAACCAGACCTAGATTTTTCTATTCCCATCTTTAATATTGCTCCATGTATATTTAGCCCTAGAAAAGCTAAAGTCATGGAGGACAGTAGAGGACTTAAAGTTTGTCATCTTTTGGGATGTTGTAGTGAAAACAAACTTCTTCCCACCTTTCTTATCGTCCTGGGACAAGCAATAATTAAAGTCACCTCCCACTATAGTGGAATTCTTATCTTAAGTGAGTTTGTGATTGATTCCCAAAGTCCTCTATGGATATGTAGGACCTTGTTGGAAAAACCTAGATCCACCAAACACATTGGTAACTTTGGAAGGTTAACAAGCTCGATCACACATTGGTTAGTAGCCACTGTGACCTCAAAATTAGCAACAACATGCCTCCAAAAGATCAAACATCCACCAGATTTTTCTATGGTCGGGTGGTGGAATAACTCCCACCCTCCCCCAGTTAGCTTATCAACATCATTTTTAATAATCACCTCAGTCTTGGTCTCCATCATTGTAATAAAATGTGTCTCATTATCCCTAATGAGATGATGTAGGTAGTTACCTGTAGCTTTCTTACATGCCCCCCTATAGTTCAAAAAAAGTATCTAGGTCATGATTCAACACAAGGGGAGGCATCCCCGTCCCCAATTTATTCATCATATTGTTTCCTCCTCTTCCTAGGAAGTTTCTTGATCAATTCTAGCTGGGCCAGCTCTTTCTCAAAATAAGCATGGGACACCTGGTTCCTATTTCATTATTCACATCTAGCTTGACTCCGGCATTGAACATGATGGGTTCGGTGGTACCCATGTGCCTATTCTTCCTTGATGGCTTAAATTTTTCCTACGGCTTAGCAAACAGGGGCTTTGTGACCTGCTACAGGTTGACTTACTTCGGCAATTTAAGGGCTTGCTAAGCTGGCACTATCTGCTCAGGGTTCACTTGGGGTTGATTGGGGAGTCTACATCTAGGGGGAACAAAAATATAAGGCCTCAGCTATTCACTGTCATCTGGAGGATGACCACCAATCAACACCTCTACGTTAGATTTGTCATCCCTGAAATTAGGCTATTTATCGATCCCTTTGGCCTCCACTTTATCCTCTACTAGAGACTTCATGGGCCTAGAGACACTTATTGAGGCTTGTTCTACCACCATACTACTACTCACCATTAGTACCTTGTCTTTCAGTGAGGTTCTTTTTGGTCTTCCCTTATCCTATAACTAAGCTACACCCTCGACTGGTACATTAGCTGCCCCCACCGTACATCTCTCCATCATGTGCCTAATTTAATCATAACCATAACATAGGAATTCCAGCTCTTCATATTCAACCCTTTGGTAGAAACCCCAGTTGAGGCCATTTGTCTTGATACATCCTTGAAGATTCTTTACAAGATAAAGTCTAACATATACCTGGGTGAACTCTTGCCTTCCCTACCAACTAGTTTGTGCATCAATCCAAAGAGTGAAAGTTCGATGGGGATGTTAAGCCCTATGAACTTAGTCCCAAACTAACCAAGAGGGGGGGTGAATTGGTATTTTAAAAACTTCGTTTTTTAAACAAAGAAATAAAGTTGCATAAACCAAATCACACAACGGAAATAATGCGGAATTTTAAACGTGCGGAAGCAAGAAAAGAAACACAGAGATTTATAGTGGTTCGGTCGACTCGACCTACGTCCACTCCTTGGAGGCACCCTCCAAGTATTGCACTACACAAAAAGTGACTCTCCTTTAGCCCCCACGGCTAGGTGGAGAAACCCTTACAAGAACCTCCTTTTTGCCACCCGGCAAGGCAGAGAACCTCTCTCCTTTTGCTTCCTCCTGAAGCTGGCAGAGAACCAGAACCAAAAGCACAACTCCTTACCTCTACCGACCCTTCCACGGACGAGAAACTCTAGACGAAGACGACGCAAAGAGATCCTTGAAGCAACCCTTGTGAAACCCCTCACAAGCTCCCCCTCACAAGATCCTCTCTCTCTCTTCTCTCTCTCTTTCTCTCCTCAAGGTCTTCTTAGGTCAAGGCAGCAGCCAAAGGTCTCTGAAAAACGTTGAACAAGAGCTCTTTAAATAGAAGAGCTTCAAAAGAGCTCATTAATTGCAAGTTGCCGACTTTATCGTCCAGGCCGATATGGACATCGGCCTGGCCGATCAGTACAAATTAATGAAGATCGGCCAGAGCATAGCCCTGGATGCCAGAGTGGACGATTGAAAATTAGCTTGATAGTCCAGGCCGATCTCACGATCGTCCTGGCCGATCAGTTCAAATAAGACGAAAATCGTCCTGACAATAGCTCTGAATATGGTCTGGCCGATATTGATCGTCCTGAAGTAACTTAAGGTTTTTGACTAGATCGTCCTGGCCGATCCTGCGATCGTCCAGGACGATATGATCGTATCAATCATCCTTAATTACTTCCTTGATTTCCTGAACAATTATGGCATAATCTGTTAATATCGTCCAGGCCGATCCGAGGATCGTCCTGGCCGATAATTTAAAGATATGTTATACCATACTTGTCCATGGCGGCTACTTCTTTCTGTTTTGAGCTTATCGTCCTGGCCGATACACGTATCGTCCAGGCCGATCGGTTAACGTTGGCTGCCTTAATCAAGAACCCTTAATTAGACTTTCTGTTTTAAGCTGATCGTCCAGGCCGATATAAGATATCGTCCTGGACGATATGAGTAAAAACAGAATTTCGAATTCTCTCAAGTGTGTGTGTGAAGGGTTACAAAGTATCAGTCTTTTTGACTATTACAAGTGGACTCAAAAGGTAAAAATAAAAGTACAGACTGACTCAACCCTAACCCTACGCATTCCTGAACTTGACTCCTTTTTGATTGTCCGATCGTCGATTCCTGAAAAGTTAGAAGCAACAAGCTGTCCAAGAAAAGCAGTGTTTGTCAATCATCAAAACATAAGACATGAAAAAATAGATTTGCAACAATCTCCCCCTTTTTGATGATGACAAAACACAAGTAGAGAAAAAAAACATTAAAAAAAAACAAGGTTACAACATCATCTTTTCCTTACCACATCTATCCTACTCCCCCTTTTTGTCATCACAAAAAGAGAGTCCAGAAAACAGAAAAAAAAAAACAAACATCACGAAAGACTACTACAGAAAGACAAGAAACAATAACTCAAAGTACAAACTAAAAGAACGAGGGATCCTGATCATCAGATGGAGGAGGTGGAGGTGGCTGCTGAAAGTGACTGGCAAGGGTAGTAAACTTAGCAGTGAACCAGGCGATGTCCTGGTCATGCTGCTGCTGCTGCTGAGTGAGAAAACTGTCAAAACGAGCTAGGTCCTCAGCGCGGTGATGCTCGTAGCGGGCGATGTCCTCAGAGTGTTGTTGTTCTTGGGCAGCAACATATGCATCAAACCTGGTCTCCCAACGATCAAATCTTGCAATCAACTGATCTACCGGTGAATGTTGGTGAAGAGGGACAGGGTCAGGAAAGGGAGCTGGAGCGGGAGCCTCCTCCTCTCTAGCCTCCCGTGGTTCATCCGGGTGGAGACGAGTACTGTGCAGGGTGCTGAAGGAATTGTTTGAGTAGAAGAGAGTTGGTAAATCTGGTGGATTGGGATATTGAATTTGGTATTTGGTTTCTAGAACATAGGCTATGATATGTCCTAAGGCTAGATTTGGCTTTCTTCTGTGGCCTGGGTTGCGAATTGTTGTGAGGTGATCAATGTAACGAAAAAATAGATCTGCAGTGTTAAACTCCCTATGTGCCATGATGTAGAAGGTAGTGAGGGAAAGTAGAGGGGTAATGTGGACACGGTCGCCGGCTTTTGGAATGACAGATGTGCGAAGGACATGTTGGATTGTCCTAGCATCTCTGACTAAAGAGCTAGTCTCTCCAACATGGTAACGGGCATTGGTCTGGCGAAGAAAGTGGTTTGCCGTGGACCAGTCAAAATCAGGGTCAGAGGCAATAAGGTGCAGCTTATCTCCGGTGGTGGATAGCTGTAAAAGTTCAACACAGTCCTGATATGTGATTTCGACAGGGCGTCGATTCACATAGGAGGACAGGGCTGTGAAGGTAGAGTTTATGCGGAGGTTTGCAAAGAATTCTAACAGGAACTCAGAATTGAAAGGAAAAACAAGTGATAGAATGAAACAAAAAGAAGTGTGTGCGAAGAGATCCATTACCGGGTAGGAAATGTGGGTCGGATTGATAATTCTGGAGACCGTAATTCCACAATCCTTATAGCGATGATAAGCAGCTTCATCTTCTGCTTCACGGAACCGAGGGTCAACCCTTGCCCTCGAGGAACTTCCAGAGGTCTGACGGACGCGCTTCCCACCAGCCATATGAGAGAACTTTAAGCAGAAAATCAAAGGAGAAAGGATAAGGTGTGAGAAAACATGGCTGGATCGGCCTGAATTTAAAGAAACATTCATATCGTCCTGGCCGATCGAAGAATCGTCCAGGCCGATATGTGTCAATAATTACGTACAGGCCGATTGGTCAAAAAGGCGGTCCAATCGTCCGGGCCGATCAGATATCGGCCAGGCCGATTAGACACAGGCTATCGGCCCGAGGAGTCAGTCCGGACGACCGTTGAAAAAGCAGATCGTCCGGGCCGATTAGGTGTATCGTCCAGGACGATGCACAATAATTGATCGTACCGGCCGAAGTTAAAACGTTTTAAATGCTTGCCACGTGTATCGTCCGGGACGAACAGTGGATCGGCCCGGCCGATGGTCCAATAATGGATCGTCCGGGGCCGAATTTAAAGATCAAAACGTACTGACACGTGGATCGTCCGGGACGGTCCAGTGTATCGGCCAGGACGATGCACATAGAATGCATCGGCCAGACAAATATACTATCGGCCAGGACTATTATCATGAGTTTTGATCAAATCGTCCAGGACGATAATGTATCGTCCAGGACGATGATTTTCATTAAGCACAGAAAAGGTCAGCAGATGGATTTTGGAAAGAATTTGTCCTATCGGCCAGGACGATATAAATATCGGCCAGGCCGATCTGACTAGAAATTGAAATCAAGAAAGGAATGGTGATGATCAAGACCCTCAAAAATAAAACAAAAGAAAAGACAGTCAAAGACACAAAAATAAAACAAACATCGAATATTTTTGGATTTTAATTTTTCTATTTTTTTTTTGTTTTATGAAGGCATCATATGAGAATTCTTTTCATGAATTTAAACATTTAAGGTTTTTAGGAGATCAAGAGGTTTAACAAAATCTAATTAGAAGAAGATTGAAAAACTGATTCTATTAACCCTAGATCGGACATTCTTCAGGGTACAAAAAATCTTTTAAAAACAACAGAGTCCTAACATGGAATAACACAAGAGGTTTTAAGAAGATCCAATCAAGACTTGTTAACAACTAAAGAATCTTATAAATAATAAACCAAAATAGTTTTTCTCAATCATGGAATTTGAAATCAAATCTTTGAACGTATCACCTAATCAATGAGTTTTCTAAGTTTTAAGAGTTTTATCAAAGAGATGATAGCTTGCAATTAGTGGGCTAATTTTATGCCTCTTTTCACTTTTATTGGCTCTTTGAGCATCTTTTGATTTTTGATACACTTTTGTGTATTTTTCTTTTCAATTTGGCTTCATTGGCCTCTTTCCTTTTTATCTTTTGCAAGCTAATAACTCTTTTAATATACCCTTAAGGAAAATACTTAGTTGTGAGTATATCCTCCAAATATTAGAGAATAGGGGCTCTCTCTCTAACATAGGGAAGAACAATCCACAACACAAAATCAAGATCACGTGATGACAGCAATGGTAAGATTTCAAAAGCTTGAATGATATCAAAGAATTTTGACTATTATGCATAAGATGACTTAATGTAGCAAGATTAGAAGGATATCTTAAAAAGCCATTGGTTAAACTGAGTTTAGACTTTTTGTTTTATAAAAGAAAAATCATGCCACTAAACAAAGTCAGAAGAGGAAAAACATCACCAGTTTACTCTCTTTAACCAATTTAGAAAAGCTAAACCCTATCAAAAGAAAAAACTCTAATATTTAAAAGCTTGAGAAGTTTTATCATATGGAAGCCCAAAAAATAAATAAAGACCAAAATGAAAAACAAAAACAAACAATAAGCAAACTAAAAGACAACAAAAAATAAACACAAAAACTAAAAATAAAAGTCACACAAAAACTAAAGATATCAAGCAAGTGATAAAACAACAGATTTTAGCAATTGAGCTGTAAGCCTCCTTATGTTCAGTTATCCTATGCTCCCACGAGGTCTTTGGTGAGAGCACTCCTGCAAAATTTCAACAACAGTTAGTTTTAGGAACCCAAACAGATTTGGGCTCCTTCTTAGGAAATGTAGAGTGCAATGCAGATGTGGTATGTATTGAATCATGCATCTTAGGTCTCCATACCCAATGTGTACTGCGGTGAACTGTGCAAGTGTGTGAGATGTGTCCTAACATGCCACAAGAAAAACATTGAATTCCAGGAAAAGGTTTTCTTAAATGGTTTGAGTAAAAATGCCTCTTCCTAGGTTCTGGCCTTTGATTAAACATTGGTGTCATCCTAGCTTTCTTACATGTTTCCAAATTATTTTGAATTCTCAAGTTAGTTCTCTTTAATGCATCATTCTCAATCCTCAGATTTTTCTCAATCTCTTTAGATTTCTTAAGATCATCATTAAGTGAGGTGTGTGAAGCTTTTAATGCATTACTTTTATCAATTAATTCCAAATGCGTCTTGTTTAATTCATCAAATTCATCGAGTAGAGCCATGTGATTTGAATCAATCGTTGCATGATCTTTGAGAAAAACTTCATGCTCTTTTTGTAGATTTGAATGTTCTAATTTTAGGCTAGAATGAGTTTTCTTAAGTTTTTTGTATGATGTATGGATTTTTTCACATATTTCAAACAATTCATCATATGTTGGTTTACATACCTCTTCCTCATCACTTTGGTTTTCTCCCATGAAACACAAGTTTGTTGTTTCTTCCTCTGGTTCAGTCTCAGAGGAATCAGTGCCAGATTCTGCCCAGAAGCTTCTTTGGATTTTCTTCTTGTCCTTCCTAGACTTTGCTTTCTCATCACCTTTTTCCTTTTCTTTGCTTGAATGATCTTGAAGTGTAGGACAATCGGCTCTTACATGTCCAGGTTTCCTGCATTCAAAACAAACAACATCAGAAGATCCTTTAATATGTTTATGATCCTTACCTTTTCTCCAACTTTGATGATGCTTTTGTTTCTTCCTTAGAAAGCTTTTGAATTGCCTTGTGATGAAGGCAACTCCATCGCTTTCAGACCCAGAAGATTCAGAATCCGATTTGTGTGCCTTCAATGCAATTGTTTTCTCCTTTTTCTTTTCACCTGTATCAAGATTTCTTTGATTCACCCCTTGCTCGTAAGCAATGAGTGAGCCAAGCAAGTTGTCAATAGAATAGGTGTTTAAATCTTTAGATTCAGTAATTGCAGTAATTTTTGCATCATAGGTTGAAGGCAAGCATCTCAAAATCTTGTTAACTTTTTCATAGTTCGAAAGCTCTTTTCCTAGTGCATGTAATGAGGTAGCAATCTGAGTAAACCTAGTGTACATGTCAGAAATCGATTCATGAGGTTTCATACGAAAAAGTTCGTAGTCATGCAAGAGAATGTTTAAACGGGATTGTTTGACTTCATTAGTGCCTTCATAAGTAATGCACAATTTATCCCAAATTTCTTTACCAGTTTTGCAAGTTGAAACACGCATGTAATCCTCAGATTTTAATGCACAGAAAAAACAATTCAAACATTTAGCATTTAGTTGAGCTAAATCTCGTTCATCAAAAGTCCATTCGGTAAAAGCAACTTCCGTTTTAAAACCGTTAATTTCACGAGAAGGTGGAGAATACCCTTCTTGTATAAGCATCCACATGCGATAATCAGTAGATTGTAAAAAAGTTGACATGCGAGTTTTCCAGAAATCAAAAGGTAGGTTATCGAACAGAGGAGGTCGGGTAATAGAATACCCTTCCGTAGTGTTGCGATTCCCAAAGTTAGACATGGATCAAATTCAAAAAGTTTTTAAACTTTAATTTTTGAATCAAGCTCTGATACCACTTGAAAGTTCGATGGGGATGTTAAGCCCTATGAACTTAGTCCCAAACTAACCAAGAGGGGGGGTGAATTGGTATTTTAAAAACTTCGTTTTTTAAACAAAGAAATAAAGTTGCATAAACCAAATCACACAACGGAAATAATGCGGAATTTTAAACGTGCGGAAGCAAGAAAAGAAACACAGAGATTTATAGTGGTTCGGTCGACTCGACCTACGTCCACTCCTTGGAGGCACCCTCCAAGTATTGCACTACACAAAAAGTGACTCTCCTTTAGCCCCCACGGCTAGGTGGAGAAACCCTTACAAGAACCTCCTTTTTGCCACCCCGGCAAGGCAGAGAACCTCTCTCCTTTTGCTTCCTCCTGAAGCTGGCAGAGAACCAGAACCAAAAGCACAACTCCTTACCTCTACCGACCCTTCCACGGACGAGAAACTCTAGACGAAGACGACGCAAAGAGATCCTTGAAGCAACCCTTGTGAAACCCCTCACAAGCTCCCCCTCACAAGATCCTCTCTCTCTCTTCTCTCTCTCTTTCTCTCCTCAAGGTCTTCTTAGGTCAAGGCAGCAGCCAAAGGTCTCTGAAAAACGTTGAACAAGAGCTCTTTAAATAGAAGAGCTTCAAAAGAGCTCATTAATTGCAAGTTGCCGACTTTATCGTCCAGGCCGATATGGACATCGGCCTGGCCGATCAGTACAAATTAATGAAGATCGGCCAGAGCATAGCCCTGGATGCCAGAGTGGACGATTGAAAATTAGCTTGATAGTCCAGGCCGATCTCACGATCGTCCTGGCCGATCAGTTCAAATAAGACGAAAATCGTCCTGACAATAGCTCTGAATATGGTCTGGCCGATATTGATCGTCCTGAAGTAACTTAAGGTTTTTGACTAGATCGTCCTGGCCGATCCTGCGATCGTCCAGGACGATATGATCGTATCAATCATCCTTAATTACTTCCTTGATTTCCTGAACAATTATGGCATAATCTGTTAATATCGTCCAGGCCGATCCGAGGATCGTCCTGGCCGATAATTTAAAGATATGTTATACCATACTTGTCCATGGCGGCTACTTCTTTCTGTTTTGAGCTTATCGTCCTGGCCGATACACGTATCGTCCAGGCCGATCGGTTAACGTTGGCTGCCTTAATCAAGAACCCTTAATTAGACTTTCTGTTTTAAGCTGATCGTCCAGGCCGATATAAGATATCGTCCTGGACGATATGAGTAAAAACAGAATTTCGAATTCTCTCAAGTGTGTGTGTGAAGGGTTACAAAGTATCAGTCTTTTTGACTATTACAAGTGGACTCAAAAGGTAAAAATAAAAGTACAGACTGACTCAACCCTAACCCTACGCATTCCTGAACTTGACTCCTTTTTGATTGTCCGATCGTCGATTCCTGAAAAGTTAGAAGCAACAAGCTGTCCAAGAAAAGCAGTGTTTGTCAATCATCAAAACATAAGACATGAAAAAATAGATTTGCAACAAAGAGGTGTTCCAACCAATGAGGCAATTTGAGAGATGTTTTATTTATCCCTGTATGGCAAAAGGTAATAAGGGAAACCTGATCCACACTAGTGAAGTCAAACCTTCTATAGAGGAGGGGGTAAATTTTGGAGTCCATTTTGAAAGTTCGTTCGGGATGTTAAGCCCTATGAACTTAAACCCAAGCTAACCAAGAGAGGGGGTGAATTGGTATTTTAAAAATTCTTGAGACAAAGAAATAAATTCACAAACCAAATCACACCACCAAACCAAATGCGGAATTTAAAAGTGCGGAAGCAAAAATAAGAACACAAGATTTATAGTGGTTCGGTCGACTAGACCTACGTCCACTCCTTGGAGGCACCCTCCAAGTATTGCACTACAAAACGTGACTCTCCTTTAGCCCCCACAGCTAGGCGGAGAAGCCCTCACAAGAAACTCCTTTTTGCCACCCCGGCAAGGCAGAGAACCTACCTCCTTTTGCTTCCTCCTGAAGCTGGCAGAGAACCACAACCAAAAGCAAAACTCCTTACCTCTACCGACCCTTCCACGGACGAGAAACTCCAGACGAAAGACAAGAAGAGCGATCCTTGAGCAACCCTTGTGAATCCCCTCACAAGCTCTCTCTCACAAGATCCTCTCTCTCTCCCTCTCTCTCTTTCTCTCCTCAAGGTCTTCTCAGGTCAAGGAAGCAGCCAAAGGTCTCTTAAAAACGTTGAAGAAGAGCTCTTTAAATAGAAGAGCTCAAGAGGAGCTCATTAATTGCAAGTAGCCAACTTTATCGTCCCGGCCGATATGGACATCGGCCTGGCCGATTAGTACAAATCAAGGAAGATCGGCCAGAGCACAGCCCTGGGAACAGTCCTGGACGATTGAAATTTGGCTTAATCGTCCAGGCCGATCTCACGATCGTCCTGGCCGATTAGTTTAAATCAGAGGTAAATAGTCCTGAGCACAGCCTTGGGAACAGTCCTGACCGATTGAAATTTGGCTTGATCGTCCAGGCCGATCTCACGATCGTCCTGACCGATATGATCGTATCAATCATCCTTAATTACTCCCTTGATTTCCTAATCAATTAAGGCATAATTTGGTAATTTCATCCTGGCCGATCCTGGAATCGTCCTGGACGATAATTTAAAATTCAGTATGCCTAAACTGTCTAAGGCGGCTATCTCTTTCTATTTTGAGCTTATCGTCCTGGCCGATACACGTATCGTCCAGGCCGATATGTTAATGTCGGCTGCCTTAATTAAGAATCCTTAATTAGACTCTCTGTTTTAAGCTGATCGTCCCGGACGATATAAATATCGGCCGGGCCGATGTGGGCAAAAACAGAATTTATAAGCCTCTCAAGTGTGTGTGTGAAGGGTTACTTAGCATCAGTCTTTTTGATTATTACAAGTAGACTCAAAAGGTGAAAAATAAAATTACAGACTGACTCAATCCTAAACCTACGCGATCCTGGACTTGGCTTCCTCTTGATCGTCCGATCTTCGATTTCTGAAAAGTTAGAAGCAACAAGTAGTCCAAGAGAGATAGTGTTTGTCAATCATCAAAACATAAGCTATGAAAAAGTAGATTTGCAACAATCTCCCCCTTTTTGATGATGGCAAACCACTACGAAAACAGATGGAAAAAAAATTCAGGATTGATGTAAAAAAGAACCTCATAAACTTCTCCCCCTTTTGACATATCAAAAAGGAGGATTCAAGAAGGCAGAGCGAAGAGACCCCTTTTTTTTTTTTTTTTAATCAAGGCATGAACATGATATAGCATTCCATGTGATTGATTCAAAAATTTGTGAGTTAATGTGTTAATAAGCTCATCAATCTATAGAGTTAGAATATCCGATCATGGCTACCCTTAGCTCAGACATTTTTTAGGGCAGAATTGTCTTTTGAAATCAATGACCTAACTCAAGAAATTAATTGGTTATGAGAAAAAAAGGAATTTACTTATCACTTGGCTTAAGAAAAACTATCTTCATACAATAATGAGGTAGAATAAATTTATCACAATCGCAATTTAATCGAAGTCAAGTCTTTGATAACCAACACTTCTAAGTTCTAAAAGATTTAAAAAGAGAGAGTAGCTTGTTTTGGAGTGGGCTCATTTTATGCCTCTTGACAATTGGTTGGCGCACTATGCATCTTTTGATACACTTTGTGTATTCTATATTTTTCAATTTGGCGCTTTGCGCATCTTTTATTGGCATCATTGGCCAATTTTTTTTTTTGCAAGCTATAGTCTCTTTTATGATATTTTAAAGACAAAGTTGTGAATAGATCTTCTCATATATTAGAGAATAGGAGCACTCTCTCTAACCAAAGGAAGAGTTATCACAAGCAGAATCAATAATCAAGGACAAGAGTAACGAGCAATTTTGATGTAAAAAAAAAACTTTAAACATTATAAGTATAAGATAGAGTTTTTGAAGCAAGTTTAAGAAAAGATCTCAATTCCATAAACAATCTTTAACTTGAGAGAGATTTTTGATTAAAGAAGATAACTATGCCACTAAAATAGGTTAGAGAAAGAGACACAATCACAAAATATTTCTACCATCTAAGAGATTGAGTAGATAAAAGCATATTGACTACAAATTCCCAAAAGCAAGGACAAGGAATATAATACCATATTAGCCATGATTTTGAAAACTAAAAAAGAAAAAAAAAAATAAAACACACAAAAAGAACTAAAACAACAAAACAGGAAACAAAAGTAAAAGAAAAACAAAAGAAAGTAAAAAGTTTCATGCATTTATGTCAATCACACCCAACCTGGTCCTTAAAGAGCTGAAAGTATCGAAGGCCAGTGGTTTAGTAAAAATGTCTGCTAGTTGATTTTCAGTTGTCACATGGTGTAACTCAATGTCTCCCTTAGTCACATGATCTCTAATGAAGTGATGCCTAATGTCAATGTGTTTAGTCCTTGAATGTTGGATAGGATTCTTAGAGATGCATATGGCACTAGTATTGTCACAAAAGATTGAGATGGTACTTACATGTAATCCTAAATCCAATACCTGTTGTTTCAACCAAAGGACTTGGGCCACACAACTTCCAAGAGCAATGTATTCAGCTTCAGCAGTGGAAAGAGCAACAGAGTTTTGCTTCCTACTAGACCAAGAGACCAAAGATTGTCCAATGAATTGATAAACCAGAAGTGCTCTTTTTATCCACCTTGCATCCTGCAAAATCAGAGTCAGAAAAACCAATAATCTCAAAAGAAGTGCTATGTCTAGGGTACCAAATCCCTAATCCTTGTGTCCCCAAAAGATATCTAAAAATTCTTTTAACAGCAGTCAAGTGGGACTCCTTAGGGTCAGCCTGAAACCTAGCACAAAGGCAAACACTAAACATGATGTCAGGTCAGCTCGCAGTCAAGTAAAGTAAAGATCCAATCATGCCTCTATACTTCTTCTGATCAACAGACTTACCACTAAGTAAAGTCTGAAGGAGGGAAAATATCAACAGAAAACTCCCTTTAACCAATTTTGAAAAGCTAAAACACTATCTCCAAAAAAAAAAACTCCAAAATCTAAAAGTTTGAAAGGACTAATCATATGAAGATCAAAGTTTAAAGAGCAACGTGTAAACAAAACAAAACAAAATAAATGAAAAATAAAGCAAACTAAAATCAATACAAAGTGAGCACAAAAACCAAAAAAAAAATAATAATAATAAAAAGACACACAAAACTAATGTTTCAAGCACGTGATAAAGCAGCGAGTTTAAGCAATTTTTGAGCTGCAAGCCCCCTTATGTCCAGTTATCCTATGCTCCCATGAGGGCTTTGGTGGGAGCACACCTGCAAAACTCAATAACAGTCAGATTTAGGAACCCAAACAAGTTTGGGATCCTTCTTAGAAAAAGTAGAATGTAATACAGGTAAGGTATGCTGTGAATCATGCATTTTAGGTCTCCACACCCAATGAGTACTACGATGAACGGTGCAAGTGTGTGAGATGTGTCCTAGCATGCCACATGAGAAACATCTAATTTCAGGAAAGGGATTTTTTAGATGATTTGAGTTATAATGCCTCTTCCTAGGTTTTGGCTTAAGATCAACAGTGGAAGTCATCCGATCATTTTGAATCCTCAAATTTATTCTCTTTAAGGCATCAATCTCAATCCTCAAATTTTTCTCAAGATCTTTAGATTTCTTAAGATCAAAACTAAGTGAGGTGTGTGAAACTTTTAATGCATTATGTTCATCAATTAATTCCAAATGTTTTTTGTTCAACTCATCAAATTCATCAAGAAGAGCCATGTGATTTGAATCAATCGTTGCATGGTCTTTGAGAAACACTTCATGCTCTTTTTGTAGATTTGAATGTTCTAATTTTAGGCTAGCATGAGTTTTCTTAAGTTTTTTGTATGATGCATGAATTTTTTCACAAATTTCAAACAATTCATCATAGGTTGGTTTACATACCTCTTCTTCATCACTTTGATTTTCTCCCATGAAACACAAATTCGTAGTCTCTTCCTCTGGTTCAGTCTCAGAGGAATCAGTACCAGATTCTGCCCAAAATCCTCTTTGGATTTTCTTCTTGTCCTTCCTTGACTTGGGTTTCTCCTCATCTTTTTCCTTTTCTTTGCTTGATTGATCTTGAAGTGTAGGGCAATCGGCTCTCACATGTCCAGGTTTCCTGCATTCAAAACAAACAACATCAGAAGATCCTTTAACATATTTGTGATCCTTACCTTTCCTCCAATTTTGATGATGCCTATGTTTCTTCCTTAGAAAGCTTTTAAATTGCCTTGTGATGAAGGCAACATCATCGCTCTCAGACCCGGAAGATTCAGAATCCGATTTGTGCGCCTTCAGTGCAATTGTTTTCTCCTTTTTCTTCTCACCTGCATCAAGATTTCTTTGATTCACACCTTGCTCGTAAGTAATGAGTGAGCCAAGTAAGTTATCAATGGAATAAGTATTCAAATCTTTTGATTCAGTGATTGCAGTTATTTTTGCATCATAAGATGAAGGCAAGCATCTCAAAATCTTGTTAACTTTTTCATAATTCGAAAGCTCTTTTCCTAGTGCATGCAATGAAGTAACAATCTGAGTAAACCTAGTGTAAATGTCAGAAATCGATTCATGAGGTTTCATACGAAAAAGTTCGTAGTCATGCAAGAGAAAGTTCAAACGGGTTTGCTTAACTTCATTAGTACCTTCATAGGTGATGCATAATTTATCCCAAATCTCTTTACCAGTTTTGCAAGTTGAAAGACGCATGTAATCTTCAGATTTCAAAGCACAGAAAAAACAGTTCAAACATTTTGCATTTAACTGAGCCAAATCACGTTCATCGAAAGTCCATTCAGTAAAAGCAACTTCAGTTTTAATACCATTAATTTCACGAGAAGGTGGAGAATAACCTTCTTGAATAAGCATCCACATGCGATAATCAGTAGATTGTAAAAATGTTGACATGCGGGTTTTCCAAAAATCAAAAGGTAAGTTGTTAAATAGAGGAGGTCGTGTAATCGAATAACCTTCAGTAGTGTTTCTATTCCCTACGTTAGCCATGGATCAAATTCAAAAAGTTTTCAAACTTAATTTTTCGAATCCTGCTCTGATACCACTTGAAAGTTCGTTCGGGATGTTAAGCCCTATGAACTTAGTCCCAAGCTAACCAAGAGGGGGGGTGAATTGGTATTTTAAAAATTCTTGAGACAAAAAAATAAATTCACAAACCAAATCACACCACCAAACCAAATGCGGAATTTAAAAGTGCGGAAGCAAAAATAAGAACACAAGATTTATAGTGGTTCGGTCGACTAGACCTACGTCCACTCTTTGGAGGCACCCTCCAAGTATTGCACTACAAAACGTGACTCTCCTTTAGCCCCCACAGCTAGGCGGAGAAGCCCTCACAAGAAACTCTTTTTTGCCACCCCGGCAAGGCAGAGAACCTACCTCCTTTTGCTTCCTCCTGAAGCTGGCAGAGAACCACAACCAAAAGAAAAACTCCTTACCTCTACCGACCCTTCCACGGACGAGAAACTCCAGACAAAAGACAAGCAGAGCGATCCTTGAGCAACCCTTGTGAATCCCCTTATAAGCTCCCCTTCACAAGATCCTCTCTCTCTCCCTCTCTCTCTTTCTCTCCTCAAGGTCTTCTCAGGTCAAGGCAGCAGCCAAAGGTCTCTTAAAAACGTTGAAGAAGAGCTCTTTAAATAGAAGAGCTCAAGAGGAGCTCATTAATTGCAAGTAGCCGACTTTATCGTCCCGACCGATATGGACATCGGCCTGGCCGATTAGTACAAATCAAGGAAGATCGGCCAGAGCACAGCCCTGGGAACAGTCCTGGACGATTGAAATTTGGCTTAATCGTCCAGGCCGATCTCACGATCGTCCTGGCCGATTAGTTCAAATCAGAGGTAAATCGTCCTGAGCACAGCCCTGGGAACAATCCTGGCCGATTGAAATTTGGCTTGATCGTCCAGGCCGATCTCACGATCGTCCTGGCCGATATGATCGTATCAATCATCCTTAATTACTCCCTTGATTTCCTGATCAATTAAGGCATAATTTGGTAATTTCGTCCTGGCCGATCCTGGAATCGTCCTGGACGATAATTTAAAATTCAGTATGCCTAAACTGTCTAAGGCGGCTATCTCTTTCTATTTTGAGCTTATCGTCCTGGCCGATACACGTATCGTCCAGGCCGATATGTTAATGTCGGCTGCCTTAATTAAGAATCCTTAATTAGACTCTCTGTTTTAAGCTGATCATCCCGGACGATATAAATATCGGCCGGGCCGATGTGGGCAAAAACAGAATTTCTAAGCCTCTCAAGTGTGTGTGTGAAGGGTTACTTAGCATCAGTCTTTTTGATTATTACAAGTAGACTCAAAAGGTGAAAAATAAAATTACAGACTGACTCAACCCTAAACCTACGCGATCCTGGACTTGGCTTCCTCTTGATCGTCCGATCTTCGATTCCTGAAAAGTTAGAAGCAACAAGTAGTCCAAGAGAGATAGTGTTTGTCAATCATCAAAACATAAGCTATGAAAAAGTAGATTTGCAACACATTTGTCGAGACCCATAATGTTGCTCCTGATAAGCCAGGGTCTACCATATAACACATCATCTCTAGTCTCCACCGAGGCAAACACACAAACAAAATTGTCTTGGCCGATGGTAGAGAGCTGAAACTCCCCAAAGCGCCCCAACTACATTTGGGTTATTGAATTCAGAATAAAGTATGATAATTGCTTCCCCATTATCTTTCCCACCTCTGCCCGGTCGAGCGTCAACAAAGTATGATTCAATGAATCCATGTTGAGCTCCATCATAACTCCATCCTTAGAGATAGAGAAAACATCCTCAACCTGAAGGATCCTGATGTATTCAAGCCTCCTCAAAGCATTGGTGTATCTACTGCGAGGGTCAAGTGATCTCCCCGTTGTATCCTCCTTCTATTTTCTAAAAATCCTTGAAAGGACTGAAAGTTCGTTAGGGATGTTAAGCCCTATGAACTTAGTCCGAAAGCTAATTAATGATATAGAGGTGAATCAGTACTTTAAAACAAACACAATTTAGAACCAATATTCACCACAACAAAATCAACAATGCAAAAATTAAAGTGCAGAAGCAATAATAAGAAAAGAACACACCAGATTTATGTGGACCTCCGAAAGAGCACCGCTCGTGGGGTACGAACGTAGAGGGTACGGCTGCACTATCCCGTAGGACAAAACGATCGTAGGCCTCTACACTCGACACGAATGGGTCGATGGAAGGGCAGATTGGATCGTGCATACGACTAACCATTGGGGATAGAGGCTTTCACCAACACATCCTCGATGGGTAGCAATATACACGACCTAGTCACGGGTTTCCCCCACCAAAAAAAGTTTGAAAGGGGTTTAGTAGATTGTGGGAACCAAGTTTCCCACGGGCGCAAGCCCCCGTGGTTAATTACATCCCAGGCCGGAGCCTAAGAAAACTCTCGATTAAGAATCATACATTATCCTCTCATAAAGTGGAATTGGCACGAGGGGGTAGACTAAGAAGTCCTACTCAAAAAGGGAGAAAGGTCCCAAAGGGCTGAATCAGACATGCGTGGCTCATACCAGCATTCTGAGGCTCTAGGGTACTAAATAGAAACTGGAGAAAATAAATCAAGCACTTGATTACATACGTGAGAGAAGAGATAGAGGTGGCGTCATCCTGTGACGCAGATAAGTAGGATTTAGAGTCCCTGAAAAGAAGGGACCTACCTACTATTTTAGGCATACTACGAGACCGAGTGTAGTTGCCTCGAACCCTAAATCTAAATTGGGCTTAGTGTTCGACACACACTAAAATCAGTGTCCTAGCTAATGCGATGCAAAGATCTGGACTTATCCCGGCCTGGATGGGGGAGCCAGCTAACCACCTAATCAATTTAAAACCATGCTGTCAAGTCAATTATGAAAGATGGGTGGGTGGTACAGTTATTGGAAATATGACCGACATCTAGAGAATTTCCTAATTGGTCCTGGACTTATGTAGGTTAGATGCTCCTAGCTAATGCAATTAAATTTTAATTAGTTGGTTACTAATGCAATGCATGCTAGTTGAAATGTCAGCTCATGAATGCTATAGAATTTTAAAAATAGGCTTATAGAAAATATTCTTTTTGAAAAGACTGTGTCTCCCTAGGTCCGGCACTTCATCCTCATAGGCTAGATTATCCGGACTCTACCCGCAGGCAGGGAGATGTCTTATAAGAAGGAGAGAGAAGAATGCAGTAATATGCATGCGACCCCGGACGGTTCCGGCAGTTCCCTAGGTTCGTTAAGTTTCTAAATTATTTAAAACTTAAATATTAGATTTTAGTTATGAGAAGAAAATATTTTTGCAGTCCTTAAAGAGCCTAACGAAATCCAGGCGAAAACAAAAGCGACATGCAAGAAAAGAAACCTAAGAAAAGTAGGCAATTTTTACTGCGCAATCAGGTAAACACATCAATATAAATCCCAAAATAAATCATCTAAATGTCTATAGGCAAACTGCCCTTATTACAACCAGAATTTGCAGAAAATAAAGTGGCCGGGCACCACTGCCAACAACCCGGATTTCTAAACCTATGACAGACGCCAACAACTTTGAGTGGGATATTGGGTCTTCAAATCTTTAGTCTTCTGGATATCTTCTCCTTGGACTTCTTGGATCACACCTCTTTGGGCTCCTTGGATCTCACCTCCTTAGACTCCTTGGATCTCTCCTCCTTGGACTCCTTGGATCCGTCGTGGCTTGAATATCCAAACGAAGAGACAATTCCCCCAGTATGGGGTATCGCCTTTTCTCTTTGGATATCTAAAGCCATCCAGCTCGATCTTCCAAATGGAAGAAGACTCTCCCCTTAGAGATGCCTTCTTCTTTTAGAACCCGAGCTGGATAAGAATATCCCAACTCAAAAGTTATTTTCACAACTCTTAACAATTATTACAAATATTTACATCTCAAATATAAAACAGAAAAAACTATAAAGCACCTGCAGGGTTATCCTAATAATAATCATCCCAAGCAGTTTATATGAAAATAAAAGTGCTAACACCATTGACCCTGTGTCAAGCCATGCTCTTAATTATGAGGGCTAAGCAGCTCCACCTGTGTAGTTATAATCAATTTAGCCCTCATTTTATTTAGGGGAAGCTGAGCAAACACATGCATAAAATATTATTAGAAATCATGATAATGCTCCCCCCTTTTTATTAGCTTGAGCATGGCCACCTACATGGAAGAACATCATTTATATAGCGCTCCTAACCTATGGGTAAGTCTAACGCTCACATCCAGAGTGTAGAAAAAGTAAGCAAACATAGCAATTCAATTTTCAAACAGCATGCAATAAAAAAATCGAAAAGCTCCGGCACACAACAGAAAGTAAATCCCAGCGGCCTAACCTAATCCTAGAAGTGGTGCCCTAGCAAACAATTCTAAGTGTGTGTGAGGCTGATGTGGTTTGGATAGATCCTAAGTTGGATGATTAGTTAAAGTTATCTAGAGTTCAGGTATGTTGGGGGTCTGAAAAGGATATTTTAATTGAAATTCAAATATTAGTGGATTAGGTCCATCTTAATTATTTCAGTTTGTTGATCATCTTTAAGGGCTTAGGATATTCATATTTGAAGTTTAAATTGCATTAGCCAGTTTTAGAAAGTCCCGGGTCCTCTTAGGTACTAAGCTAAGGGTCCAAAAAGTCATTATGGGAAACGGGTTAAGTCTGGGGTTCCTATCATCTTAGGAAAATACTAGACCTTAATACGAGTAGTTATACAGGTAGTAGGCTGAAATCGAAGTTTTCTAGGCAGAGTTATGAATTTTCTAAGTATCGGGCCCTAAATGAACTAGGGTTGACCAAAAAGTTGACTTTCTAATTTAGGTGTGTTTTTTGACATCTAATATTTTTCATAAATATTAGACCCTAATAGGAGTCTAATGCAAGTGAGTTTGTCCAATTTGGAATTTTCTACAATTAGTTATGGATTTTCTAAATCTAGGGCATTTAAGGGAATTTCTAAATTAACTAGGGAATGGCCAATTTTATTGTTTTGGTCCAAATGAGCTCCAAACTGATTGGAATCACTCCCAAAAGTCAGGGAGGACCTGAGAAAGTTATCCCAAGTGTTTGGAGAAGATTTGAGATTTAAATAATTTTTAATGATTTATTAGGGGCAAAATGGTAAATTCCACCTATGGTCAAATTAGGGGTCAACCTAGAGTCAAACTGAGGAGCCCTATTTATCTAAAGTCAAGGGTCAGATTCTAGTAAGTTTAATGTATTATGGGGAATTTTCTAGCCTAAGATATATTTATTGTATTTTTTCGGAAAGTCTCGGGGACTTAATTAGCAGGTTAATTATTGTTGGTTAGTTAAGGGCTCTAAAAGCTCCTAAAAAATACTAGAAAATTCTGGGAGGCTTATGATGTCCCTAAGTTCAAGTGTTGAAGTTCTTATGTCAATTCGGGATCTATCCTAGCTCTTAAAAAACTTCTAAATTCGCTAGACGGGTCCTTAATTATTGTCCTTAAGGTGTCGCTACGTTGTTTGGGTCTAAATTGAGTTTTACACTAACCCTCAAGGTAATAAATGCATGGGAGTACAAAAATGAAATAAACACATCATATCCTTAAATCTAGGAGAGCCTAGGCTAAGTGCTCGTGGTGTAATCCTATACATGCATTCTACGAACAATAAGAAATAAAAGACACCTAATGCAGTGATTAGTGAATGATTGGGATCCAATCACCCACTAACCCACTCCCCAATGATTTGCTCTTCATTCATAGAACCCATGTCTAAAATTTCATCGAATAGCAGATCTCCCAAAATTAGGGGACTTAATTATAAGTAATTTCAAAATAATTTAAAATAATTATATAAATATAAATTTTTCTTGAAAAATAAGATAATTCAAAATAAATCAGTTTGTAATAAATAAATATATGGGAGACTCGCTGACCACTCAATCGAGGCCTCAAAACGGTTTGAAAATAATTTGTATTTTAAAATAATTATGATAATGAATGTTTAATTAATAGGAAAAAACTCGGAATAGCGGTCTAAAATTAAAACTAGTCAAAACAGTCAAAACCAATGGCTTGAAATGGTTTCAAAACATAAAGCTCGTCTTTCTGAAAAGAACGAGGGGTTGCACGCCAAAATCCGATTTAAAACGACAAAGATATGAATTTTCGAAGTATGAATGCAATAAAAGAATATTTTAAAATAGTGTAGTTTACTCTTTTTGAAATAACAGAAAATATAAGCAAAATTTTTATCTAAAAATTGTCTCAAATTATGCAGAATTCAAAATACACCCAAAACAAGGTGCTGTGCGTCGACAGCGGACTTAAAAAGAAGAAGTTACACAATTTCAAAGTTTGAATACGATAATTAAATAATTTTAAAATAATGCTATTTGCTGTTTTGAAAATAACTGCTTACAGACTCAAAGATCTTATGTAAAACTAGCTCTAGAATATGTAGAATTAAAAATACACCCTAAACGAGGTGCTGTGCGTTGACAGCAAATTTAAAACAAGAAAGTTATGAATTTTTAAAGTTTTAAGAGCAATAAAAAGCTAATTTTAAAATAGTTTTGAAATAATAATGTTTAAAAATAATTATCAAATATAATTAATTTAAAATCAGAACACCTCTGAAATTTTGAAATAATTTGAAATATAATAATAATAACAGTAATTATAATAATAATAATAATGATAACAGTAAATAGTTTACAAAATAATAATAAAGGATAATAATTGTAATAATAATAATGATAATAATAATAATAATAATAATAATAATAATAATATAATACTAATAAAAATAATAATGATGCAAAATCAGTAACATAACATAATAAAAATATTTGAAAAAATAATAATTTAAAAAAAATAAAATAATATATAATAGATAAATAAATAAATAACAATAATAATAATAATAAAATGAATATTCACTGTTTTTTAAAAAATTAAGTAAATAAAAATAATTTTTAAATGAAATTAATTTTAAAATATTGGGGACGAAAATATGATCGATTCGATGTATTGTGCGCAAAAATCGGATCAAAAATGAATTTTCTATGATTTTTTAAGTAAAAATAGGCTTAAAAGTATTTAAAATAAATAAAAAACTCCAAAAAAGCTCTTGGCGCGACAAGTGGCGGAATCGGATTGGTCCCGAAATCATTGCCGCTTATCCACGTAGGCAAAGATCAGGATCCGATGTTCAGCCCAAACACAGAACGGCGAGATCGCAGCCGTTGATCTCAAAATCAACGGCTGCGATTTCATGCAGTTCAATAGGAGAACCGAAACCCTAGAATAGAAAAACGTCTCGTTCTCTCAAAATACTCAGCTAAACTTCACGAAATTTTAAACAAAACTCCTATACATAAACAGAAATCATGGGGAAGTGTCCGTTTGGAAAATAATCAGCTTTTCAAAAAGCTATTTTAAACTATGTGTTGTGAGCTATTCTAAGGATTTTGAGAGATCTAACCGTCCGATTTTCACGTTCTTAGGCTCGTTGGATTCGTTGAAACGGCAGGAATATTTCTTCTATTGACGTCAAGATCTGAATCTCCTTGATTTTGGCGGTAGAAGGCCCAAAAGTTTCGCGGGGCTCGGTTTCGCCGGAGTACTCGCCGCCGGCGACTCGAGCTCGTGGGATTTTGGTTGGGGAAGATGATGGGGAACTCCAGGAACTCTCACAAGAAATTTCAGAGCTTGTGGAGGTCTGGAGAGAGAGCAATGGCAAAAAGATCCATTCCAAAACCTAATTTTTGGCTATTTAAGGCTCCTCCTCTATCTTGAACGGCCTAGATTCTATCATGATATAATTTTGAGGGAAATATCAGTGATTAGGTCGTGGATTTAAATTCTAAAACGTTTGGAATTGATTAAGGCATTAAATGAGGCTTTAATGGGCTCTAAATTGGTGATTTTTATCTATTTAAGACTTGGTTTGACCAAGTCAATGATTGACTTGGTCAAACAAGTCAAGGGAGTCAAAGGGGTGGGGCTCGAGCTCAAGAAACCATGAAAATAAATTTAAAATTGATTTTAGGCCTAAAAGGTCCAAATTGGTCAACCCTGGTTGACTTGGTCAACCGGGTTGACCCAGGGTCCAAGCTCGGGCTCGACAGACTCGACTCGACCCAGTGAACCCAACGGGGAGGGCCATAGGGTCTGGCTTGGTCAATTTGACCAAGTCAACTATTCGGGCCCAAATCTGGGCAAAATCGAGGTCAACAAACGGACCCCTAACAGGAGTGGCAAACGACTAGTGAACTGCTCGTGTTGGCGTTGACCGACTAAGCCATAGAAGGGTAGAGTGAAAATCATGAGTGAAAGAATATCAAGGAGATGGTGGAAAAAGAGGGAGATTCCTCTCCTGGCCTTGCCCCGTAGTGGGGGCAGAGCTTAGGAAAGAAGAAAAAGGGGCAGCAGTGCACAAGCCAAAATGTCACCAAAATGGTGAACCAGTAGTGTGGTCTTCTCCCGGCCTAACCCCTTGACAAGGGTAGAGCCAAGGATGGAACCAACGGTAAAGATCACCTAAAAAAGGTGAAAACGAGGTAAGGGGATTCTCCTATAGCCTTTCCCTATAGCGAGGGCAGAGCAGAAAAGAGAATCAAAAGTAAAGATCACCTCAAGGGTGAAAAAGGTAAAGGGATTCTCCTCTGGCCTTACCCCGTAGCAGGGGTAGAGCCAAGAGAAGAACCACAAGTAAGGTAGCAAAAGCATACCCCCTATCTGCTTGACTATATCGAATCAGCAGAATAGAAGGTGAAAGTGTCCCATATCCTCCTGCCTATTTCAGGACAGTGGATTGGGATGACTCAGTATCTGCCTGACAACATCGGGTCAGCAAACAAAGGAGTCACAAAACCTGGTGTCTGCCTAATCGGAACCAGACACTAGGGGAAAAGGGTGGCAAGGAGTTCCTGTAATGTGCCCTGTCAGGCTCTCTCTACCAAGTAGGTAAAACCACCATCCCGCCTATTTATTTCAAACAGCATGATGGAAGGTGAAAAGATCCCATCTCCTTCTGCCTATTTCAGGATAGTGGATTGGGGTGACTCAGTATCTGTCTGATCAACTCAGGACAACAAACAAAAGAGTCACAAAATCTGGTGCATATTTGATCAGAACAGGACACTCAGGAAAAGAGGCGAGGAGTTCCTGCCAGGTGCTCTGTCAGGCCCTCTCTACCAAGTAAAACCAGCTACCCGCCTGACCGTATCTGGACAGTGAGGTGGAAAATGAAAAGGATCCCGCCCCGCCTGATCCTTTCGGAACAGTGGATTGGGGTGACTCGATACCTCTGCCTGACCTCAGCAAAAGTAAAGAAGATACGAAGTGGAAGCCTGCGTAGTCTTTTACAGGACATCCGAGTAAATGAGTGTTGAGGAATTGTGCCTCCTAGGGACTCTGTCGGGCTCACTCAACGGTAGGTAAAAACCAACTACCAGGCTGACCGTATCTGAACAGCGGGTAGAGGGTGAAAAGGATCCCGCTCCTCCTGCTCCTTTCGGAACAGTGGATTGGGGTGGCCACTACTTCTGCCTGACCTCAGCGAGAAGCTCATGAACCACAAAGTGGAAGCCTGGGTAGTCTTTTACAGGACATCCGAGTAAATGGGTATTGAGGAATTGCGCCTCCCAGGGACTCTGTCGGGCTCACTCAACGGTAGGTAAAAACCAACTACCAGGCTGACCGCATCTGGATAGCGGGTAGAGGGTGAAAAGGATCCCGCCCCTTCTGATCCTTTCGGAACAGTGGATTGGGGTGGCCACTACTTCTGTCTGACCTCAGCGAGAAGCTCATGAACCACGAAGTGGAAGCCTGTGTAGTCTTTTACAGGACATCTTGGGTAAAAAGATAAATGTTGAGAAATTGCGCCTCCCAGGGACTCTGTCGGGCTCACTCAACGAGTAAGCTTCAACATCTGCTCAACCAACTCGGCTTTGCAAATGAAGAAGGGCTCAATACCCACTCAGTCATTTCAACTGAGTGAATAAAGAGTCAGGCTCTGATGCCTGCCTGATCAAAACAGGACAATCAAAAGCGTGGCAAGGAGTATCTGCCAGGTGCTCTGCCAGGTCCTCTCTACCAAGTAAGACCAACTACCTGTCTGTTCATTTCAAACAGCAGAATAGAAGGTGAAAAAGTCACCTCAGCATCAGCCTGACACGTATCTGTGTAGGGATGTGAGGGAGAAAGAAGTAAATGGGATAATTTTAAGGGTAGAGCCACCTAGGGAACCCCATCTAGCGCTCTGGTAACCACATGGTAGAGGACAAATCGTCATGGCCATGAGTATCCAGATGCCGTCAGGATCTCCTAGGGAACCCTAACCCTACACAAAAGGAAAGGAGGGACATCAGGATGATGTCTCCCAAACAAAGCTGGGAGAGATACACCCTTAGTAGAGTGTGCAAAAGGGGTAATCTCATTCCAACGAAGTCAAATGAACTGAAATAGTGAGGGGGCACCTCTACTACAGCAAGTAGGACTAAGCCTAGTAAAAATAACCCTCCAGGGGGCCACAGGGGTAAACCCATACTAACTGATGGGGACCCTGTAAGACGTGGGAAGAGTACCAAAACATCCAAGGGACCTCTCCGGCAGCTAGGAGTGGGGTCCCAATGGGAAAACAAGTGGTAAAAGTATCTGAAAGAGCTGACTCTCTACTAGAGGATCAAAGCTCAAGGAGTAGGTGATGACAACATCTAAGGCATGATGCTTTATATCACCAGGTAGGAGAAAAAGAGTCAAAGTAGTGAGGGAGTACTCTCTCTACTGAGGGCAACGACTCTGAGTAAGTAAAATCTCACAGTGGTAACACTCACACAAACTAGTGGGACCCTGTGGGAAGTGAAAGTGACCTCAACTCATTCATAAGACTAATCAGGCGACTGAGTCTAGTGTATTAATGGTAGGATAGGTCACGAAAAGGAGTAGGAGAACTGATCTTCTGCTAGAAGCTCAAAGTTCTCAAAGTGGTGATGTTAGTATCCGGGGCAAGGTATACTACATCACCACAAGAAAAACAGCTCTAAGTAGTAAGGGGACGCACTCACTACCTGAGGACAGTAATCATGAATAAGAGTGAAGAATCATGAAAAGGCTCACAGTGGTAATACCTACCCTAGTCAGGTAGGACCCTGTGGGGAGTAAAAGCGACACTACCACCTTCATAGGACTACTCCAGCAGCTAAGAGTAGGGTACGAATGCTGAAGTAGGTAGGTGAAAGAAACTAAGGAGTCGATCTTCCAATGGAAAATCGGAGCTCCTGAAACTGTGGTGTTAACACCTGAGCACAGATGTACTACATCACAGCCAAGAAAGCAACTCTGAGGTGCTCAGGGAGCACTACTGACACCCAGTCCGATAATTATGAGTGAGATCTATGATTATCAGCAGGTCACAGTGGTAGCATCTACCTTAATCAGGTAGGACCCTGTGCGAAGTGAAGGTAACACTGCCACATTCATAGGACTACTCTTGCAGCTCATAGTAGTTCTTGAATGGGAGGTAGACTGCCAAAAGAGAGCAGTAGGGGGCGATCTCTTCCCAGAAAGACCTAAGCCCACAAAGTAGTGATGGTTACATCTCAAAACATAATGTACTACATCACTAATGAATAAATGCATTTAAAATCATGTAAATTAATCGACCAACTAAGTGGGAACTCAACCTTGAAGAGATTGTCAAAGTAATCTTAAGGGAGGAGAATGAGAAATTTTTGAGGAATTTAAGCTCTTAGAGATTTTTACCGGGTTCCTCCTATGACAAGGGCAACCGGGTTTTTGTTCTACTAAGGGCTTCCCTTTTATTTATTTATTTAATTTTTTTTTTTTTGAAATGTGAATGATTTTGGTAACCTAGATTATGTCCGCCACATGAACAGAACTGGGGAAATTTGTGCTTTTGGAGAGTTTTACCGGGTTCCTCCTATGACAAGGGCAACCGATTTCGCTCTACTAAGAGCTCCCATCCTTTATCACAAATAAAATTTTCTAAATATGGGTAATTAATGGTTTTGATAACCCAGACCACATTCATATCATGTGAATGAACTAGGGAGCACAATCATATAGAAGTTGATGTACAACTGAAATCAACATCAGGATAGAGGATCAACACTACCATATCTGACTAGCATGTGATAGTATAGATCCTGTATCATATCTCAAAAAGAGTCTAAACCAATGACTCTAACATCCTTGATCACATTCAACTTATATGAATGTACTAGGTGCTATATCTATCAGATCAGAACTTGATAGGAAGAAGAAACTCAACTAGGGACAGTGGATCTCCATCAACATTCCTGATTGTCACGGGGTGGTGTGGACCCAGTATCACCTCTCAAAAACTAGATCTAAACTATTAGTTTTGGTATCCCAGACCACACCTGGGGCGGCAGGTGAAACTGGGGGACTAAGCCCTACAAAGGGGAGAACAAACTAGAAATTCTATGGGATAGCACCAACGTGATTGGTGCGCATAGACAGAAGTACAAAACATCCCTACGGCGTATTAGTGTATCACCTCTAAGGATAGCCTTATACTCTTCAAAGCAAATGTCGTGTGGTAGAGGACAAGTCGTCGTGGCCACACAGACTGCTGAAAAGTAGGAGGAATCCTTTTAGAAGCTACATATACAGAGGAATATCTACAGGCGGTAGGGAGGCTCCCCTGTGAAGTACTAGACTCAGGCATAGTACTTTCTTAAGTACTGCCCGTTGATGACAGGCATTGGGCGAACGCCATTTGCATCTACAAGTAGGTAGGCACCACCTTCATAAACCTGCTCTACAGCGAAGGGGCCTTCCCAAACTGGCTCAAACTTACCACCTCGCCGACGGTGTGAGATGATAGGCCTGCGCAAAATAAGAACTAACTCACCTACCTGGAAAGCACGGGGTCTAACAAGACGCTCAAAGTACCGTTTCATTCGGGCCTGGCATAGCTTAAGGCATTGATAAGCTCGTAAGCGGAGCTCATCCAAACCATCAAGCTCTTCCAACCTCAGTCGGGCATTATCTTCCTCAGATAGATTGTAACTGACCGCTACACGCAGTGAGGGGATCTCAACCTCAAGTGGGAGAACTGCTTCAGCCCCAAAACCTAAAGCGTATGGGGTGGACTGAGTAGGAGTACGGTAGGTAGTCCTATATGCCCATAACGCTTCAGGTAATTTATCATGCCATTCTCTCTTGTTTGCAACAAGGATTTTCCTTATCAGTTGCACAAGTCTTATTAAATGCCTCTGCCAAGTCATTGGCTTTCGGGTAGTAAATTGACGAGTATCGCCAATTAATGTTATGGCGGCGGGTAAATCTGGCAATTTTGGTGCTTCTAAAGGACGGGCCGTTATCTGAGATTATACGGTGCGGAACACCAAAGCGATAAACTATGTTATCGTGAAAGAAATGCATCACATCTTCTGATTTAACTTCCTTAAGTGGGACAGCCTCTGCCCACTTAGAGAAGTAATCAGTGGCGGCTAAAATGAACCTATGACACTTAGAGGAAGGAGGGTCTATAGGACCCACTACATCCGTGCCCCAGCCCTCAAATGGCCAAGAAGAAACAGTAGGGTGCAACAGATTAGGGGGTTGGTGAATCACCGTGCCATGAATCTGGCACTGATGGTACCTTTTAGCGTGCTCCATACAATCATGGATCATAGTTGGCTAGTAGAAACCAAGGCGTTTAATTCTACCTTTCATTTTAGGTCCAGATTGATGGGCACCACAAAGCCCTTCATGTATCTCGCTCATGACTCTACTAGCCTCTTCTTTATTGAGGCATCTCAACCACATTTGGTCAAAAGAGCGTCAATACAGAGTTTCATTTACATAGGCGAATGATAAGGCACTCTTTCTAATTTGAGCAGCGAGAGACTTATCATCTGGAAGCCTACCATGTTTTAAGTACTCTATGAAGGGTTCTCTCCAATCTGACTCCTCATCTACAGTAAACACTGTAAGGGTCTGATTGGGAGTAGACAAGTCCGCGGGGCACAGAGCTTGACGATACTGGACACTAATAGAAACTGGATTTCCAGTAGGGTCAGCTAATTCTTTTGCTAACTTGACCAATGCATCTGCTTTTCCATTTTCAGATCTAGGGAACTTGGCCAATGTTACTTCTGGTATTAAGCTCAGGAGCTCCATTGCTTTATTATGATATGGAATGAGCTCCGGCTTAAGCACTTTATAGACTCCAGCCACTTGATTAATTATCAGTTGGGAGTCTCCAAAGATCTTCACCCGCGTAAGACTCATCTGAATGGCCAACTCTAACCCCAAAATCAGAGCTTCGTACTCAGCTTCATTATTAGTATGAGGTTCTGATAAGCTATAGGAGTACCGTAGAGTATGACCCTCAGGAGACATAAAAATCAGGCCTAATCCTACCCTAACTGTAGGAGTTTCATTTGGACTTAAAGTTTTAACGGATGACGCACCGTCAAAGTAAAACTTACAAGTAGGGGACTCCTGTTCATCCACACTCATGATGAATTCATCAGGTAGCTCTTCGTTGAGTGGGGAATCTGCAGGGATCGGGTGATTGGTCAGAAAGTCAGCTAGAGCCTGTCCTTTGACGGCCCACTGAGGAACAAAGGTGATATCAAACTGCAGTAGTATCATGGACCTCCGTGCTAGACGACCTGAGAGGCTCGGACGGGTCATTAAGTACTTCAATGGGTTGACTCGAGAGATCAAATTAATCTTATGTGATAGCATATAATGCCTAAGCTTCTGTACCGCGAAGATCAAGGCTAAACATTGCTTTTCTATCGCTGGGTACTTAAGCTCTGCATGTATCAGTCGCCTGCTGAGGTAGTACAAGGCATTCTCTTTGCCTTCATCATTCTCTTGAGCCAACAGTGCACCTAAAGACTCATCCAGGGCCGTAGTGTAGAGAATCAACAGCCTACCCTGGATAGGTGCAGCTAAAACTGGGGGGTTCATAAGGTAGCGCTTTATACTCTCAAAGACCTCCTAACAACTCTCATCCCAGTGGAATCGGGCATCCTTCTTCACAAGTGCAGAGAAAGGATGACACCTATCAGAAAGATTGGAGATAAATCTCCGCAAAAAAGTGAGTTTACCCTGAAAGGATCTCAACTGGGTAAGACTCTTAGGGGGTTTTAAATCTACTATGGCCTTGATCATAAAGGGATCTATCTCAATGCCACGGTAACGAACTATAAACCCTAAAAACTTTCCTGCACTAACTCCAAATGCGCATTTTAAAGGGTTCATCTTTAAATCAAATTGTGCAAGCGTTCAAAAATGATTCACAGATCTCTGAGGTGATCTTTGCGGACCTTGCTTTTGACGACTAAATCATCCACATAGCACTCAACTTGCTCATGTATCATCTCATCAAAGATGACAGTCATGGCACGTTGATAGGTGGCCCCAGTATTCTTGAGACCGAAGGGCATCACCATGTAACAAAAGACACTTATAGGTGTCAGGAAAGCAGTGAACTTCTCATCCTCGGGCTCCATCTTTATCTGATTGTAACCAGATGAACCATCCATGAATGAGAAGATACTATGGGATGATGCTATATCAACCATAAGCTCAGGAATGGGAAGAGGAAAATCATCCTTAGGACATGCCTTGTTTAAATCCTGGAAGTCGATACAGACTCGTATCTGTCCGCTCTTCTTCCGGACTGGAACAATATTGACAAGCCAAGTGGGGTACTTCTCTTCCCTAATGAAACCAGCTTCTATAAGCTTTTTGGTTTCGGCGATCACCTGTTGTTCGATTTCCAACCTCATCCTACGAGGTGCTTGTTTAACAGGGACTGCATCAGGCTTAATGGCTAACTTATGGACTGCTACCTCTAGATTTAGACCAGGCATCTCGGTGTAGTTCCAGGCAAAGCCGTCTCTAAACTCTGATAGCAACTTGATGTATTCTTGAGCCTCTGAATCAGACAGTATGGCACTATGAAAAATAGGCCTAGGATCTGACTCGGTGCCTAAGTTTACCTCACGCAGTTCGTCCATGGCTGAAGTGGCGCCATCTTCAAACTCTTGCGGAGCATCAAGTATTCCATCATCGCCACTATCCGGGTCTTCTTCGTTGGCAAGAGAAATAACCGGATAGGCATGGGAAATGACACGAATGCTGGCATCACTGGACTGATTTAACCCCATGTAACCTACGCCTCCTAAACCTTGGGGGAAATCGGTCCGCCAAACCCGGGCCTGCTGTAGAGCTTCTTCGTCGTGCCAAGTGGAACGAACGAGACCCCGCTCAACAAAGCTCTCTACAGTAGGTGAAAAGTAACGAGGGGCACCCCTGACCTCTATATCCATAGCGGTCTTATCTAGATCCTGTCTCGTAGGACCTAGTGGTGCACCTATACTACGGGGTACAGAGGGACATTCCCTAGGTCGGGTTTGAAAGTTCGTTCGGGATGTTAAGCCCTATGAACTTAGTCCCAAGCTAACCAAGAGGGGGGGTGAATTGGTATTTTAAAAATTCTTAAGACAAAGAAATAAATTCACAAACCAAATCACACCACAAAACCAAATGCGGAATTTAAAAGTGCGGAAGCAAAAATAAGAACAAAAGATTTATAGTGGTTCGGTCGACTCGACCTACGTCCACTCCTTGAAGGCACCCTCCAAGTATTGTACTACAAAACGTGACTCTCCTTTAGCCCCCACAGCTAGGCGGAGAAGCCCTCACAAGAAACTCCTTTTTGCCACCCCGGCAAGGCAGAGAACCTACCTCCTTTTGCTTCCTCCTGAAGCTGACAGAGAACCACAACCAAAAGCAAAACTCCTTACCTCTATCGACCCTTCCACAGACGAGAAACTCCAGACGAAAGACAAGCAGAGCGATCCTTGAGCAACCCTTGTGAATCCCCTCACAAGCTCCCCCTCACAAGATCCTCTCTCTCTCCCTCTCTCTCTTTCTCTCCTCAAGGTCTTCTCAGGTCAAGGCAGCAGCCAAAGGTCTCTTCAAAACGTTGAAGAAGAGCTCTTTAAATAGAAGAGCTCAAGAGGAGCTCATTAATTGCAAGTAGCCGACTTTATCGTCCCGGCCGATATGGACATCGGCCTGGCCGATTAGTATAAATCAAGGAAGATCGGCCAGAGCACAGCCCTGGGAACAGTCCTGGACGATTGAAATTTGGCTTAATCGTCCATGCCGATCTCACGATCGTCCTGGCCGATTAGTTCAAATTAGAGGTAAATCGTCCTGAGCACAGCCCTGGGAACAGTCCTGGCCGATTGAAATTTGGCTTGATCGTCCAGGCCGATATCACGATCGTCCTGGCCGATATGATCGTATCAATCATCCTTAATTACTCCCTTGATTTCCTGATCAATTAAGGCATAATTTGGTAATTTCGTCCTGGCCGATCCTGGAATCGTCCTGGACGATAATTTAAAATTCAATATGCCTAAACTGTCTAAGGCGGCTATCTCTTTCTATTTTGAGCTTATCGTCCTGGCCGATACACGTATCGTCCAGGCCGATATGTTAATGTCGGCTGCCTTAATTAAGAATCCTTAATTAGACTTTCTGTTTTAAGCTGATCGTCCCGGACGATATAAAGATCGGCCGGGCCGATGTTTGCAAAAATAGAATTTCTAAGCCTCTCAAGTGTGTGTGTGAAGGGTTACTTAGCATCAGTCTTTTTGATTATTACAAGTAGACTCAAAAGGTGAAAAATAAAATTACAGACTAACTCAACCCTAAACCTGCGCGATCCTGGACTTGGCTTCCTCTTGATCGTCCGATCTTCGATTCCTGAAAAGTTAGAAGCAACAAGTAGTCCAAGAGAGATAGTGTTTGTCAATCATCAAAACATAAGCTATGAAAAAGTAGATTTGCAACAATCTCCCCCTTTTTGATGATGGCAAACAGAAGTAGGAAAATTTCATTAAAACACAGCAAGGTTACAAAATCTAAGACAAACAGTTTTTTTCTACACCCTACTCCCCCTTTTGTCATCACAAAAAGAGGGTCTAGAAACACAAGAAAAAGACTATCAAGCACATAAAAAAGACAGGAAACAAACAACACAAAATACAGACTAAAATAATGAGGGATCTAGATCATCAGATGGTGGTGGTGGAGGTGGCTGCTGAAAGTAGGTGGTCGCTGAATCGTCCAGGCCGATAGGGTACAATAATTGCGTACAGGCCGATTGGTCAAAAAGGTGGTCCGATCGGCCGGGCCGATCAGATATCGGCCAGGCCGAATAGACACAAGCGTTCGGCCCGAGGAGTCAGGCCGAACGACCGTTGAAAAAGTAGATCGTCTGGGCCGATTAGGTGTATCGTCCGGGATGATGCACAATTATTGATCGTACCGGCCGAAGTTAAAACGTTTAAATGCTTGCCACGTGTATCGTCCAGGACGAACAGTGGATCGGCCCGGCCGATTGTCCAATAATGGATCGTCCGGGGCCGAATTTAAAGATCAAAATGTGCTGACACGTGGATCGTTCAGGACGATCCAGTGTATCAGCCAGGATGATGCACATAAAATGCATCGGCCAGACAAAATATACTATCAGCCAGGACCAAGAGTTCGATCAAATCATCCAGGACGATGTGGGATCGTCCGGGACGATGAGTTAGGGTTTTCAAACGAAAAGGTCAGCAGATGGATTTTAAACAGAATTTGTCATATCGTCCAGGACGATAATGGGATTGTCCAGGACGATGTAACTCTGACTTGAATTTAAAAAAAAATGGTGATGATCAAGACCCAAAAAAAAATAAAGAAACAGTCAAAACACAGAAAAATAAAAAAAAAGGAACACATGAAAACAAATATTTTTGAACTTGTAATATTTCTAAAAAAAAAATTTATTTTATTTTATTTTATTTTATGGAGGCATCATATGAGAATTCTTTTCAAAAAGTTAAGCCTTTTAAAGTTCCAAGAGATCAATAAGTTTAACAAATCTCCATTAGAAGAAGGTAGAATATCTGATTTTGTTAACCCTTGATCAGACATCCTTCAGGGTAAAAATTCTTTTGGAAACCAAAAACCTAGCTTAGAATAACTAATAGGAATAATAAGATCCATTCAAAGCTTGTTTACAAAGAAAATATCTCATATTTAATAAACCAAAGTGATTTTTCTCAATCATGAAAATTGAAATCAAGTCTTTGAAAACATCACATAATTAATGAGTTTTCTAAGTTTTATGAGTTTTTACCAAAGAGAGAATAGCTTGCATTTAGTGGGCTCATTTTATGCCTCTTGTCATTTGATTTGCTCTTTTGAGCATTTTTTGATTCTTTGATACACTTTTGTGTATGTAGCATTCTTTTCAATTTTGGCTTCATTGGCCTCTTTCCTTTTTAACTTTTGCAAGCTAGAAATTCTTTAATATACTCTTAATAAAAAAAAACTTAGTTGTGAGTATATCCTCCAATTATTAGAGAATAGGGGCTCTCTCTCTAACATAGGAAAGAAAATTCCACAACACAAAATCAAACTCATGTGAAAGAATGCAATGGCAAGATTTCAAAAGTTTGAATGATAACTAAAAACTTTGGCTATTATGCATAAGATAGATTATTGTAGCAAGATAAGAAAAAGATCTTAATTAACAGGCTATTGGTTAAACCGAGTTTAGACTTTTGTTTTAGA
Source organism: Dendrobium nobile (assembly GCA_022539455.1). NCBI lineage: Eukaryota > Viridiplantae > Streptophyta > Magnoliopsida > Asparagales > Orchidaceae > Dendrobium > Dendrobium nobile. Next base: position 41,388,666 of record CM039729.1, on the reverse strand, counting down.
GAAGAAAAATCATACCACTAAGTAAAGTCTGAAGGAGGGAAAACATCAACAGAAAACTCCCTTTAACCAATTTTGAAAAGCTAAAACACTATCTCCAAAAGAAACTCCAAAATCTAAAAGTTTGGAAGGACTAATCATATGAAGGTCAAAGTTTAAAGAGTAACGTGTAAACAAAACAAAACAAAACAAATGAAAAATAAAGCAAACTAAAATCAATACAAAGTGAGCACAAAAACCAAAAAAAATAATAAAAAGACACACAAAACTAATGCTTCAAGCACGTGATAAAGCAGCGAGTTTAAGAAAATTTTGAGCTGCAAGCCCCCTTATGTCCAGTTATCCTATGCTCCCATGAGGGCTTTGGTGGGAGCACACCTGCAAAACTCAACAACAGTCAGATTTAGGAACCCAAACAGGTTTGGGATCCTTCTTAGAAAAAGTAGAATGTAATGCAGGTAAGGTATGCTGTGAATCATGCATTTTAGGTCACCACACCCAATGAGTACTACGATGATCGGTGCAAGTGTGTGAGATGTGTCCTAGCATGCCACATGAGAAACATCTAATTCCAGGAAAGGGATTTCTTAGATGATTTGAGTTATAATGCCTCTTCCTATGTTTTGGCTTAAGATCAACAGTGGAAGTCATCCAATCATTTTGAATCCTCAAATTTGTTCTCTTTATGGCATCAATCTCAATCCTCAAAATTTTCTCAAGATCTTTAGATTTCTTAAGATCAAAACTAAGTGAGGTGTGTGAAACTTTTAATGCATTATGTTCATCAATTAATTCCAAATGTTTTTTGTTCAACTCATCAAATTCATCAAGAAGAGCCATGTGATTTGAATCAATCGTTGCATGGTCTTTGAGAAACACTTCATGCTCTTTTTGTAGATTTGAATGTTCTAATTTTAGCCTAGCATGAGTTTTCTTAAGTTTATTGTATGATGCATGAATTTTTTCACAAATTTCAAACAATTCATCATAGGTTGGTTTACATACCTCTTCTTCATCACTTTGATTTTCTCCCATGAAACACAAATTCGTAGTCTCTTCCTCTGGTTCAGTCTTAGAGGAATCAGTACCAGATTCTGCCCAAAATCCTCTTTGGATTTTCTTCTTGTCCTTCCTTGACTTGGCTTTCTCCTCACCTTTTTCCTTTTCTTTGCTTGATTGATCTTGAAGTGTAGGGCAATCGGCTCTCACATGTCCAGGTTTCCTGCATTCAAAACAAACAACATCAGAAGATCCTTTAACATATTTGTGATCCTTACCTTTCCTCCAATTTTGATGATGCCTATGTTTCTTCCTTAGAAAGCTTTTGAATTGCCTTGTGATGAAGGCAACTTCATCGCTCTCAGACCCGGAATATTCAGAATCCGATTTGTGCGCCTTCAGTGCGATTGTTTTCTCCTTTTTCTTCTCACCTGCATCAAGATTTCTTTGATTCACACCTTGCTCGTAAGCAATGAGTGAGCCAAGTAAGTTATCAATGGAATAAGTATTCAAATCTTTTGATTCAGTGATTGTAGTTATTTTTGCATCATAAGACGAAGGCAAGCATCTCAAAATCTTGTTAACTTTTTCATAATTCGAAAGCTCTTTTCCTAGTGCATGAAATGAAGTAACAATCTGAGTAAACCTAGTGTACATGACAGAAATCGATTCATGAGGTTTCATACGAAAAAGTTCGTAGTCATGCAAGAGAAAGTTCAAACGGGTTTGCTTAACTTCATTAGTACCTTCATAGGTGATACATAATTTATCCCAAATCTCTTTACTAGTTTTGCAAGTTGAAACACGCATGTAATCTTCAGATTTCAAAGCACAGAAAAAACAGTTCAAACATTTTGCATTTAACTGAGCCAAATCACGTTCATCGAAAGTCCATTCAGTAAAAGCAACTTCAGTTTTAATATCATTAATTTCACGAGAAGGTGGAGAATAACCTTCTTGAATAAGCATCCACATGCGATAATCAGTTGATTGTAAAAATGTTGACATGCGGGTTTTCCAAAAATCAAAAGGTAAGTTGTCAAATAGAGGAGGTCGTGTAATCGAATAACCTTCAGTAGTGTTTCTATTTCCTATGTTAGCCATGGATCAAATTCAAAAAGTTTTCAAACTTAATTTTTTGAATCCTGCTCTGATACCACTTGAAAGTTCGTTCGGGATGTTAAGCCCTATGAACTTAGTCCCAAGCTAACCAAGAGGGGGGGTGAATTGGTATTTTAAAAATTCTTAAGACAAAGAAATAAATTCACAAACCAAATCACACCACAAAACCAAATGCGGAATTTAAAAGTGCGGAAGCAAAAATAAGAACACAAGATTTATAGTTGTTCGGTCGACTCGACCTACGTCCACTCCTTGAAGGCACCCTCCAAGTATTGCACTACAAAACGTGACTCTCCTTTAGCCCCCACAGCTAGGCGGAGAAGCCCTCACAAGAAACTCTTTTTTGCCACCCCGGCAAGGCAGAGAACCTACCTCCTTTTGCTTCCTCCTGAAGCTGGCAGAGAACCACAACCAAAAGCAAAACTCCTTACCTCTACCGACCCTTCCACGGACGAGAAACTCCAGACGAAAGACAAGCAGAGCGATCCTTGAGCAACCCTTGTGAATCCCCTCACAAGCTGCCCCTCACAAGATCCTCTCTCTCTCCCTCTCTCTCTTTCTCTCCTCAAGGTCTTCTCAGGTCAAGGCAGCAGCCAAAGGTCTCTTCAAAATGTTGAAGAAGAGCTCTTTAAATAGAAGAGCTCAAGAGGAGCTCATTAATTGCAAGTAGCCGACTTTATCGTCCCGGCCGATATGGACATCGGCCTGGCCGATTAGTACAAATCAAGGAAGATCGGCCAGAGCACAGCCCTGGGAACAGTCCTGGACGATTGAAATTTGGCTTAATCGTCCAGGCCGATCTCACGATCGTCCTGGCCGATTAGTTCAAATCAGAGGTAAATCATCCTGAGCACAGCCCTGGGAAAAGTCCTGGCCGATTGAAATTTGGCTTGATCGTCCAGGCCGATCTCACGATCGTCCTGGCCGATATGATCGTATCAATCATCCTTAATTACTCCCTTGATTTCCTGATCAATTAAGGCATAATTTGGTAATTTCGTCCTGGCCGATCCTGGAATCTTCCTTGACGATAATTTAAAATTCAGTATGCCTAAACTGTCTAAGGCGGCTATCTCTTTCTATTTTGAGCTTATCGTCCTGGCCGATACACGTATCGTCCAGGCCGATATGTTAATGTCGGCTGCCTTAATTAAGAATCCTTAATTAGACTTTCTGTTTTAAGCTGATCGTCCCGGACGATATAAAGATCGGCCGGGCCGATGTTTGCAAAAACAGAATTTCTAAGCCTCTCAAGTGTGTGTGTGAAGGGTTACTTAGCATCAGTCTTTTTGATTATTACAAGTAGACTCAAAAGGTGAAAAATAAAATTACAGACTGACTCAACCCTAAACCTACGTGATCCTGGACTTGGCTTCCTCTTGATCGTCCGATCTTTAATTCCTGAAAAGTTAGAAGCAACAAGTAGTCCAAGAGAGATAGTGTTTGTCAATCATCAAAACATAAGCTATGAAAAAGTAGATTTGCAACAATCTCCCCCTTTTTGATGATGGCAAACACAAGTAGGAAAATTTCATTAAAACACAGCTAGGTTACAAAATCCAAGACAAACAGTTTTTTTCTACACCCTACTCCCCCTTTTGTCATCACAAAAAGAGGGTCTAGAAACACAAGAAAAAGACTATCAAGCACATAAAAAAGACAGGAAACAAACAACACAAAATACAGACTAAAATAATGAAGGATCCAGATCATCAGATGGAGGTGGTGGAGGTGGCTGCTTAAAGTAGGTGGTCGCAGAATCGTCCAGGCCGATAGGGTACAATAATTGCGTACAGGCCGATTGGTCAAAAAGGCGGTCCGATCGGCCAGGCCGATCAGATATCGGTCAGGCCTAATAGACACAGGCGATCGGCCCGAGGAGTCAGGCCGAACGACCGTTGAAAAAGTAGATCGTCTGGGCCGATTAGGTGTATCATCCGGGACGATGCACAATTATTAATCGTACCGGCCGAAGTTAAAACTTTTAAATGCTTGCCACGTGTATCGTCCAGGACGAACAGTGGATCGGCCCGGCCGATTGTCCAATAATGGATCGTCCGGGGCCGAATTTAAAGATCAAAACGTGCTGACACGTGGATCGTTCAGGACGATCCAGTGTATCGGCCAGGACGATGCACATAAAATGCATCGGCCAGACAAAATATACTATCAGCCAGGACCAAGAGTTCGATCAAATCATCCAAGACGATGTGGGATCGTCCGGGACGATGAGTTAGGGTTTTCAAATGAAAAGGTCAGCAGATGGATTTTGAACAGAATTTGTCATATCGTCCAGGACGATAATGGGATCGGCCAGGACGATGTAACTAGGAATTGAATTTAAAAAAAAATGGTGATGATCAAGACCCAAAAAAAAATAAAGAAACAGTCAAAACACAGAAAAATATAAAAAAAAAGGAACACATGAAAACAAATATTTTTGAACTTGTAATATTTCTAAAATTTTTTTTTTATTTTACTTTATTTTATGGAGGCATCATATGAGAATTCTTTTCAAAAAGTTAAGCCTTTTAAAGTTCCAAGAGATCAATAAGTTTAACAAATCTCCATTAGAAGAAGGTAGAATATCTGATTTTGTTAACCCTTGATCAGACATCCTTCAGGGTAAAAATTCTTTTGGAAACCAAAAACCTAGCTTAGAATAACTAATAGGAATAATAAGATCCATTCAAAGCTTGTTTACAAAGAAAAAATCTCATATTTAATAAACCAAAGTGATTTTTCTCAATCATGAAAATTGAAATCAAGTCTTTGAAAACATCACATAATTAATGAGTTTTCTAAGTTTTATGAGTTTTACCAAAGAGAGAATAGCTTGCATTTAGTGGGCTCATTTTATGCCTCTTGTCATTTGATTTGCTCTTTTGAGCATTTTTTGATTCTTTGATACACTTTTGTGTATGTAGCATTCTTTTCAATTTTGGCTTCATTGGCCTCTTTCCTTTTTAACTTTTGCAAGCTAGAAATTCTTTAATATACTCTTAATAAAAAAAACTTAGTTGTGAGTATATCCTCCAATTATTAGAGAATAGGGGCTCTCTCTCTAACATAGGGAAGAACAATCCACAACACAAAATCAAACTCATGTGAAAGAATGCAATGGCAAGATTTCAAAAGTTTGAATGATAACTAAAAACTTTGGCTATTATGCATAAGATAGATTATTGTAGCAAGATAAGAAAAAGATCTTAATTAACAGGCTATTGGTTAAACCGAGTTTAGACTTTTGTTTTAGAGAAGAAAAATCATACCACTAAGTAAAGTCTGAAGGAGGGAAAACATCAACAGAAAACTCCCTTTAACCAATTTTGAAAAGCTAAAACACTATCTCCAAAAGAAACTCCAAAATCTAAAAGTTTGAAAGGACTAATCATATGAAGGTCAAAGTTTAAAGAGCAACGTGTAAACAAAACAAAACAAAACAAATGAAAAATAAAACAAACTAAAATCAATACAAAGTGAGCACAAAAACAAAAAAAAATAATAAAAAGACACACAAAACTAATGTTTCAAGCACGTGATAAAGCAGCGAGTTTAAGCAATTTTTGAGCTGCAAGCCCCCTTATGTCCAGTTATCCTATGCTCCCATGAGGGCTTTGGTGGGAGCACACCTGCAAAACTCAACAAAAGTCAGATTTAGGAACCCAAACAGGTTTGGGATCCTTCTTAGAAAAAGTAGAATGTAATGCAGGTAAGGTATGCTGTGAATCATGCATTTTAGGTCTCCCACCCAATGAGTACTACGATGAACGGTGCAAGTGTGTGAGATGTGTCCTAGCATACCACATGAGAAACATCTAATTCCAGGAAAGGGATTTCTTAGATGATTTGAGTTATAATGCCCCTTCCTAGGTTTTGGCTTAAGATCAACAGTGGAAGTCATCCGATCATTTTGAATCCTCAAATTTGTTCTCTTTAAGGCATCAATCTCAATCCTCAAATTTTTCTCAAGATCTTTAGATTTCTTAAGATCAAAACTAAGTGAGGTGTGTGAAACTTTTAATGCATTATATTCATCAATTAATTCCAAATGTTTTTTGTTCAACTCAACAAATTCATCAAGAAGAGCCATGTGATTTGAATCAATCGTTGCATGGTCTTTGAGAAACACTTCATGCTCTTTTCATAGATTTGAATGTTCTAATTTTATCCTAGCATGAGTTTTCTTAAGTTTTTTGTATGATGAATGAATTTTTTCACAAATTTCAAACAATTCATCATAGGTTGGTTTACATACCTCTTCTTCATCACTTTGATTTTCTCCCATGAAACACAAAGTCGTAGTCTCTTCCTCTGGTTCAGTCTCAGAGGAATCAGTACCAGATTCTACCCAAAATCCTCTTTGGATTTTCTTCTTGTCCTTCCTTGACTTGGCTTTCTCCTCAACTTTTTCCTTTTCTTTGGTTGATTGATCTTGAAGTGTAGGGCAATCGGCTCTCACATGTCCAGGTTTCCTGCATTCAAAACAAACAACATCAGAAGATCCTTTAACATATTTGTGATCCTTACCTTTCCTCCAATTTTGATGATGCCTATGTTTCTTCCTTAGAAAGCTTTTGAATTGCCTTGTGATGAAGGCAATTTCATCGCTCTCAGACCCGAAAGATTCAGAATCCGATTTGTGCGCCTTCAGTGCGATTGTTTTCTCCTTTTTCTTCTCACCTGCATCAAGATTTCTTTGATTCACACCTTGCTCGTAAGCAATGAGTGAGCCAAGTAAGTTATCAATGGAATAAGTATTCAAATCTTTTGATTCAGTGATTGCAGTTATTTTTGCATCATAAGACGAAGGCAAGCATCTCAAAATCTTGTTAACTTTTTCATAATTCGAAAGCTCTTTTCCTAGTGCATGCAATAAAGTAACAATCTGAGTAAACCTAGTGTACATGACACAAATCGATTCATGAGGTTTCATACGAAAAAGTTCGTAGTCATGCAAGAGAAAGTTCAAACGGGTTTGCTTAACTTCATTAGTACCTTCATAGGTGATGCATAATTTATTCCAAATCTCTTTACCAGTTTTGCAAGTTGAAACACGCATGTAATCTTCAGATTTCAAAGCACAGAAAAAATAGTTCAAACATTTTGCATTTAACTGAGCCAAATCACGTTCATCGAAAGTCCATTCAGTAAAAGCAACTTCAGTTCTAATACCATTAATTTCACGAGAAGCTGGAGAATAACCTTCTTGAATAAGCATCCACATGCGATAATCAGTAGATTGTAAAAATGTTGACATGCGGGTTTTCCAAAAATCAAAAGGTAAGTTGTCAAATAGAGGAGGTCGTGTAATCGAATAACCTTCAGTAGTGTTTCTATTTCCTATGTTAGCCATGGATCAAATTCAAAAAGTTTTCAAACTTAATTTTTCGAATCCTGCTCTGATACCACTTGAAAGTTCGTTCGGGATGTTAAGCCCTATGAACTTAGTCCCAAGCTAACCAAGAGGGGGGGTGAATTGGTATTTTAAAAATTCTTAAGACAAAGAAATAAATTCACAAACCAAATCACACCACAAAACCAAATGCGGAATTTAAAAGTGCGGAAGCAAAAATAAGAACGCAAGATTTATAGTGGTTTGGTCGACTCGACCTACGTCCACTCCTTGAAGGCACCTTCCAAGTATTGCACTACAAAACGTGACTCTCCTTTAGCCCCCACAGCTAGGCAGAGAAGCCCTCACAAGAAACTCCTTTTTGCCACCCCGGCAAGGCAGAGAACCTACCTCCTTTTGCTTCCTCCTGAAGCTGGCAGAGAACCACAACCAAAAGCAAAACTCCTTACCTTTACCGACCCTTCCACGGACGAGAAACTCCAGACGAAAGACAAGCAGAGCGATCCTTGAGCAACCCTTGTGAATCCCCTCACAAGCTCCCCCTCACAAGATCCTCTCTTTCTCCCTCTCTCTCTTTCTCTCCTCAAGGTCTTCTCAGGTCAAGGCAGTAGCCAAAGGTCTCTTCAAAACGTTGAAGAAGAGCTCTTTAAATAGAAGAGCTCAAGAGGAGCTCATTAATTGCAAGTAGCCGACTTTATCGTCCCGGCCGATATGGACATCGGCCTGGCCGATTAGTACAAATCAAGGAAGATCGGCCAGAACACAGCCCTGGGAACAGTCTTGGATGATTGAAATTTGGCTTAATCGTCCAGGCCGATCTCACGATCATCCTGGCCGATTAGTTCAAATTAGAGGTAAATCATCCTGAGCACAGCCCTGGGAACAGTCCTGGCCGATTGAAATTTGGCTTGATCGTCCAGGCCGATCTCACGATCGTCCTGGCCGATATGATCGTATCAATCATCCTTAATTACTCCCTTGATTTCCTGATCAATTAAGGCATAATTTGGTAATTTCGTCCTGGCCGATCCTAGAATCGTCATGGACGATAATTTAAAATTCAGTATGCCTAAACTGTCTAAGGCGGCTATCTCTTTCTATTTTGAGCTTATCGTCCTGGCCGATACACGTATCGTCCAGGCCGATATGTTAATGTCGGCTGCCTTAATTAAGAATCCTTAATTAGACTTTCTGTTTTAAGCTGATCGTCCCGGACGATATAAAGATCGGCCGGGCCGATGTTTGCAAAAACAGAATTTCTAAGCCTCTCAAGTGTGTGTGTGAAGGGTTACTTAGCATCAGTCTTTTTGATTATTACAAGTAGACTCAAAAGGTGAAAAATAAAATTACAGACTGACTCAACCCTAAACCTGCGCGATCCTGGACTTGGCTTCCTCTTGATCGTCCGATCTTCGATTCCTGAAAAGTTAGAAGCAACAAGTAGTCCAAGAGAGATAGTGTTTGTCAATCATCAAAACATAAGCTATGAAAAAGTAGATTTGCAACAGGGTTGGCCCAAAGGTGTCATACAAGAAACGTATGAGGTTGTGACAACCCCACACTGTACTATCATCATCAACTATGGGAGTGTCAGAAGATCTTTGACTGGAATCCCCAACTTCTATCCCGCGTATCTGATGGGGGGAAGGTTGTTTGGTAGTAGTCTGACGTCGGAAGTCCTCTTCCTGGTCTGAGCTAATATCAATAACCAATCCACCTTCAGGTATCAAGTGGCTACAAAGAGTGGGTCGTGAATCGTAACCAACGTAATAGGGAGACGGTGAAGTGACTGGACGCTGAAGAACATCGATCATCTCATCGTCGGATGAGTCGGACTCTACAGTCAAAGAAGAAGTGTAAAGGTTAGGGGGAGGAGGTGTGCGAGTGTCGTGGTTCCGTGGCTCGCGGATCACAACTCTACCTCTCCCTCTGCCTCTACCTCCCCTACCTCTTCTAGGGGGAACATCGTGCCTCACTGCAAACTGGGAGGGATCTCCATCAAAATGGGCAGTGGGAACACCTGGCTCGATACCAACCTGTGATGGACCCTGTACTGACGATTGTACAGGACCCTGTGCAGGTGGCTGCGTAGGACCCTGTACAACAGTATCAGGTATCACTGGGGACTGAGCAGGTGGAGCTTTACGAGTCTTCCGAGGTACATAGTACTTGGCATCGTCGTATATAGAGATCTCATGCACGGAAAAGGGCTGGGTATCTCCAGGAATGGTATACTCAACATCATTATTCAGAAACTTCATACATTGGTGCAAGGTAGAGGGCACCATTCCATACTCATGGATCCAAGGCCTTCCTAAGAGAGCCTTGTATGAAGTGTCAGCCTCAATCACATGAAACTTTGCCTCAGTTAGAAAATTTCTAAATTTCAGAGGTAGGGTAATATACCCTAACGCTCGCTGGCCTTGGTCATTGAAACCTTTCAACATGATCTTATCGGAAGTGAGCTTCAGATGACCTAGGGAGAGGCTCTTCAAAGTTTCATGAGTTAGTATGTTTACTGAAGCCCCTTGATCTACGAGGACCCTGTTCTACTCATAACCATTGACTTCAGCAGTGACATACAAGGGACGATTGTGCTCAGTGGTCCCTAATAAAAGGTCACGACTAGAAAAAGTGATGCATGGCGTGTTGTACGAATGCCATGCCCCATCATCGGGGTCGGAAGTAAAGAATGCTTGATAAGTCTCTGGTTCAAGCAAGGCTTTTACCAGTGTCTCTCTCAAGTCAGGTGACAACATCAAAGCGTCATAGACACTAAGAAGGGAGGGAATTTTTCTTAGATGAGCCAACATATTGTAATCAACCTCCAGCTGTGGGCCTTTCCCTTTCTCCTTAGGCTACTCCTGGGAGGAAGGTATAGAGTCATCCTGCTGGGTAATGATATTTTTATGTTTTGTATTTTTAGCCAACCTAGGTGGAAGGACCTTCGTTGAATGTAGATGAACTTCCTGTATCGAGTCATCCTCAACAGGAGATTCCTCTAGTTCAGTGGTGGTGGCAGGTGTTGGTTCTAAGGAAAGTACTGAGAGTGGGTTCTCGGATTCATCTTCTGAATCCCTGTAACATCCACCCTCTGGTATCACAAAGACTGGTTCATCTTCATACTCAGACTTAGACTTTTCACTAGAATTATTATAAGAGACATGTAAAGTAGTAAAAGAGTGAGTGCTAGTAGAAGTAGAAGTAGAACTAGAAATAGAAGTAGAAACAGTAGTAAAAATAGTAGGTAAAGAACACAAGAAGTAGCCAGAATCACCTTCTTCTATTATTTCTTCATCAAATGAAGGGAGAACAAAGTCCTTCAGCGTAAGTGCTGGAAGGAACCCTGTCTTCCCCTCAGAGGTTACAACATATTTTTCTCTTTCATACATCTTCTTATTACATAAAGCAGAAGAAAAAGAAATGTGCTCAGTAGGCACTACAACAGAAAGAGAAGAAGAAGGAGGTACTAGTGCTGGAGTAGTAACTGCAGGGGCAACTATCGACTTGGCCTGTGGTGGCCTCCTCTCAACTGTCTCTAAACTCTGAACTACACGGTCTATCATCCTCCTGGTCTTCTTGGAGAGTTCTAACTGCCACTCTCCCTCAGAACTCTGGGGTAAACTGTTACTACTGCCCTGACTGTCAGCCTGACTGGGACTCTGGCTGGGACTGGAAACCATCTGAACTGTCTGAGGGCCCTTGCCCCTGGGCTGCACTAGGTCATTGTCCTGGAGGTGTATCTGTCATGTGGCCATCAACCTCTCAACCTTGTCCTTGAACACAAAGCAATCCTCTAACACATGCCCAACGTATCTGTGGTAAGGACAATAGAGTGGGTGCTCAGTCTGACCCTCCTCCTCCACTCTATTGCTGCTGGGAAAGGTAAGTATGTTCTTCTTAGTAAGGAATTTAAAGATCTTCTTCACACTCTCCCTTTTGAAGGGATATTCCTTACTAAGCTTCTCCTGTAGGAACTGCTAACTCTCTGGAGTCCTACGGGAGGTCTTGGGCTGTGCTGCTGGCTGACTAGCTGAGTGTGACTGACTAGCTGAGCGTGACTGCTGTGGTGGTGCTGAACCGCCTAAGGGCCTCTTGCCCTTATCTGCTGGTCCCTGAGTACTATGTACCTCCCCTCTCCTGGGCGGAGGTGCCCCTAAAAACTCCTGCCGCTGAGGTTTTCGCGAAGGCTGACTCTTAGCCTTAGGTGGGACTGCATCAGGTATGCTGTCCTGTAGGCTGATGACTTTGGTCAGTAGCTTCTGAAAGGTCCTTATGGTGAAACCCTTCAGGTATGGAGCAATGGGACCATCTATATTCTTCAAAAGGATCTCAACTGCATGCTGCTCCTGTAGCTGTGGCTCACACTGCAAATTGAGGTTCCTCCTTCTAACTAGGTAGTCTGTGAGTGACTCTCTAGGCCTCTGTCTGGTGACTACTAACTCTCCAACTGTAACTCTGTGCTCAGTACTGACAAACCTCTGGATGAACAACTGCTCCAGCTCTGCGAAAGTCCTGACTGAGTCGTTGGGGAGATCGGCGTACCAAGCAAACGCCACCCCCGCCAAGCTGCTAACGAATAACCTCAACATCAACGGGTCACTCCCTCTTATATTGTAACATATGGCTCGGTACTGAGCCACATGCTGCCTCGGGTTCCCAAACCCGTCAAAAACTCTAAACCTAGGAGGGATAAAGCCAGGGGGGTAAGGCTCCTGCTCGTACTCCACCGGGTAAGGATGCCCTCTGCTAACTAACTCTCCAGTCTTCCTGGAGGAAATGGCCTGCTCTACCTTCTGGCCAATCAGATCCTGAAGCTGATCTGCTGACAACTGAGCTGGCTGACTCTGAACAACTGAAGGTGTTGTGGGCACTGCTCTCTGGACCCTCTTCACTCTTAGGGGGTCTAGTGCAACTGGGGGCACAACTGGCTGATCTCTAGAAGTACTGGCAGCGGCTACTCCTGCCACTTGGGGCACTGCCCCCAAGGCTGTCAACTGTGCTGTCAAGGCTGCCATGGCTCTGGCCATCTCTGCCATCTGTGTCTGGAGGTTCAGGACCGTAGCATCCGTATCAACCGATTTGGAAGATCCACCCACCTCAGGCTCTCCCTGCTCATCCTGGTCCTCGGGCTCTCTCTCATCCGAGTGACCTCTGCGGGTAACCACACAAATCTGGTGAACTGGTACATCCTCCTCCGACTCATCCACTAGTGTATCATCATTCTCCAAAAAAGAGTGTCGAAGGGCCTCTATGTAAGGACTCATAGAGGAACCGATCCTATGAGGGCTACGAGCTGGTTCTGTCTCATCCCGCTCTAGGGATCTAGCTGGAGCAGGTACCACATCCTCATCACACATCATCGGGACCGTCTCGGTCTCGGAAGGAACTTCCAAGTCCATCAGATCATCTACCTCATCTGACTGCTCCGCCTCTGACAACTGCTCTTTCCCAACTGTCGGAACTGGGTCGACAGGGGTGTCCGCCTGTCGACGTCTCCAAACCCACCTCCTACGGTGGGGCACTGTACTGGCAACTGGCTGCTCTAGGGCTACTGCCTCTGAACTAACCTGAGGCCGGGCAGGTTTCTACTGCTGTCTCCGTCCTCGACGACGTGGGCGTCGTCCTACCATAGGGGCAACTGCTGGCGGCCCAACTACTGGAACTGTCTGTGCTGGCTGCTGCGGTGTCTACCTCCTCTGCCAACTGTAAAGTCTCCTCGCAGTCTGTCGTCTCAACTGAAAGGTAGCCCGAGAAATCTGACGGAGTAAGCCCTCCCGACTGACGGGCCCCCTGCCACGAGCTAAGCGGACGATGTTCCGAATCCTCTGAGTGAGGACTCGGACACCAGCGTCCCTGGGTAACCTAGCTCGGGGTAGAGTAGTGGCGACAGGAGGAGCCACCGCTATACGGGCAACATCCTCCTCATCTCCACTATGCGTCAGTGGGGAGAAGCGTCCTCCCTGAACTGCCTCCAACTCGGGGGCTACCATCACCTCTGGAGCAGGTGCAACAACGACTGGACGTGGCCTCCGCTGCCTGGGACCCACTCTCCTCTGCCTCTGAACTATCTCATCGTGAACGACGGCATCTGCCATCCGCTGCCTCTCTATCTCTGATGCAGCTAGACGCAACCTCCTATTTCTATTCCTCCGGGCCCTTCTCCCAAGGCCGGAGGTGGAGGTGGAAGGGACATCTGAACCCACTGCCTGGGTGGCAAGGGGAACATGAATGACTGGAAGTGCCAGGGTCTGCCCGGTAGTCTCGGGGTGAGAAAGCCAAGAAAAAACAAAAACCCGACCAGAAGTGTGCGAAGGCGCCTCGGTCTGGGCACTCCTCTTCCTAGTGGAAGTGGGAGGGGCAACCCAAACGCGAGGTACTTCCGCTGGAACAACAGGAGTAACAACGGCAGCAGGCTGCCGGCGCTGAGGGGCCGGGGCAACCTGTGCAACAGGAGCGGCAGGCGCAGGTCGCCTGACCGCTGCACGAATAGGTGGAACAACTGCAGCAGGCTGCCGGCGCTGAGGGGCCAGAGCAACCTGAGCAGCAGGAGCGGTAGGCACTGGACGCCTAACCACAGGATGAACTGAAACTGGATGTGGCCTAGCCATAGGGCGCACTGGCTGTGCAGGAACAAAAACAGGACGTGATGCTCGGACTGGGCGCCGAGCAGCAGGACATCCAAACGGGCGCATGGCTGCGCGTCCTCTCCTCTGAGGAGGAGAGAATGCAGCAGCCTCAGCTGGGGTCGGCCCGCCAAGAGTGACGAAGGCCGAGTCAGTGAAGGAACCAAAAGTGATTCCTCCCACTGGCGGACTAGCAAGCAGGGACTCAGGGAGAGTCACCCGCGCGTCTGAGCCGAAAGTAAAGGAAACGGAAGGAGCAAAAGAAGCCATGGCACTGCTGTTAAGAAAAGAAAGTGAAAAGGTTAGTAAGAATGAAAATCAAGAAAAAAAGAATGAGTATGGATTTGATAGGATAGATAGGAATAGATAAAGGGCAGAATAGCCTGTAAGGCTGGAAAGAGGTAGAGCAGGGAGAAACCCTAGCTAAGGAAGGAAACCTAACTAAGGAAGAACCCTAACTAAGAGTGGGACGGATCTAATCTAAGGAGTACCAATACCGGAGTACGCACAAGAAAAGGTAATATATGATCCAAAGATGGAGAGAGAAAGTGGTCCCACCGTGGTCGCCAGAAACCTGTGGACCTCCGAAAGTGCACCGCTCGTGGGGTACGAACATAGTGGGTACGGCCGCACTATCCTGTAGGACAAAACGATCGTAGGCCTCTACACTCGACACGAATGGGTCAATGGAAGGGCAGATTGGATCGTGCATACGACTAACCATTGGGGATAGAGGCTTTCACCAACACATCCTCGATGGGTAGCAATTTACACGACCTAGTCACGGGTTTCCCCACCCAAAAAAGTTTGAATGGGGTTTAGTAGATTGTGGGAACCAAGTTTCCCACGGGCGCAAGCCCCCGTGGTTAATTACATCTCAGGCCAGAGCCTTAGAAAACTCTCGATTAAGGATCATACATTATCCTCTCATAAAGTGGGATTGGCACGAGGGGGCAGACTAAGAAGTCCTACTCAAAAAGGGAGAAAGGTCCCAAAGGGCTGAATCAGACATGCGTGGCTCATACCAGCATTCCGATACTCTAGGGTACTAAATAGAAACTGGAGAAAATAAATCAAGCACTCGATCACATGCGTGAGAGAAGAGATAGAGGTGGCATCATCCTGTGACACAGATAAATAGGATTTAGAGTCTCTGAAAAGAAGTGACCTACCTACTATTTTAGGCATACTACGAGACCGAGTGTAGTTGCCTCGAACCCTAAATCTAAATTGGGCTTAGTGTTCGACACACACTAAGACCAGTGTCCTAGCTAATGCGATACAAAGATCTAGACTTATCCCGGCCTGGATGGGGGAGCCAGCTAACCACCTAATCGATTTAAAACCATGTTGTCAAGTCAATTATGAAAGATGGGTGGGTGGTACAGTTATTGGAAATAGGACCGACATCTAGAGAATTTCCTAATTGGTCCTGAACTTATGTAGGTTAGATGCTCCTAGCTAATGTAATTAAATTTTAATTAGTTGGTTACTAATGCAATGCATGCTAGTTGAAATGTCAGCTCATGAATGCTATAGAACTTTAAAAACAGGCTTATAGAAAATATTCTTTTTGAAAAGACTGTGTCTCCCTAGGTCCGGCACTTCATCCTCATAGGCCAGATTATCCGGACTCTTCACGCAGGTAGGGAGATGTCTTATAAGAAGGAGAGAGTCCGTATAATCTAGCCTATGAGGATGAAGTGCCGGACCTAGGGAGACACAGTCTTTTCAAAAAGAATATTTTCTATAAGCCTGTTTTTAAAGTTCTATAGCATTCATGAGCTGACATTTCAACTAGCATGCATTGCATTAGTAACCAACTAATTAAAATTTAATTGCATTAGCTAGGAGCATCTAACCTACATAAGTCCAGGACCAATTAGGAAATTCTCTAGATATCGATCCTATTTCCAATAACTGTACCACCCGCCCATCTTTCATAATTGACTTGACAGCATGGTTTTAAATCGATTAGGTGGTTAGCTGGCTCCCCCATCCAGGCCGGGATAAGTCCAGATCTTTGCATCGCATTAGCTAGGACACTGGTCTTAGTGTGTGTCGAACACTAAGCCCAATTTAGATTTAGGGTTCGAGGCAACTACACTCGGTCACGTAGTATGCCTAAAATAGTAGGTAGGTCCCTTCTTTTCAGGGACTCCAAATCCTACTTATCTGCGTCACAGGATGACGCCACCTCTATCTCTTCTCTCATGCATGTGATCGAGTGCTTGATTTATTTTCTCCAGTTTCTATTTAGTACCCTAGAGCCTCCGAATGCTGGTATGAGCCACGCATGCCTGATTCAGCCCTTTGGAACCTTTCTCCCTTTTTGAGTAGGACTTCTTAGTCTACCCCCTCGTGCCAATCCCACTTTATGAGAGGATAATTTATGATCCTTAATCGAGAGTTTTCTCAGGTTCCGGCTTGGGATGTAATTAACTACGGGGGCTTGCGCCAGTGGGAAACTTGGTTCCCACAATCTACTAAACCCCACTTGAGCTCTTTTCTCAGGCGGGGGAAACCCGTGACTAGGTCATGTATATTTCTACCCATCGGGGATGCGTTGGTGAAAGCCTCTATTCCCAATGGTTAGTCGTATACACGATCCAATCTGCCCTTCCATCGACCCATTCGTGTCGAGTGTAGAGGCCTACGATCATTTTGTCCTACGGGATAGTGCGGCCGTACCCTCTGCGTTCGTACCCCACGAGCGGTGCTCCTTCGGAGGTCCACAGGTTTCTCTTCTCTAATATCTAGAAGATCTACTCACAACTAAAAATATTTTAAGAGTTTTTAAAAGGGATTTAGCTTGCAAGAACAAAAAATAAAAAGGCCAAAAATGTCAAAAACAAAAAGATGCGAAATGACGTCAAATTAAAAAATATACACAAAAGTGTATCAAAAATCAAAAGGTGCACAAAGTACACCCTTCAAATTGACAAGAGGAATAAAATGAGCCCACAAAAGATAAGCTTACCTCTCTTTCAAACTTTTAAAATTTTAGAAGAATTCATGGGTTACTTGATATTTTTAAAGGCTTGATTTCAAATTCCAAGATTGAGACAAATTGCTTTGGTATATTATTCTATAAGATATTTTGTTTGGAGCAAGTTTTGAATGGATCTTTTTTTTACCCAATTAGTTTGTTTTGGGTTAGGTCTTTTATTTTTAAAAGATGATTTTGCCCTAATTGAAGTTTGAGTTAGGGTTAACAGGATCAGATATTCTATCATTTTCAGATTTTGACTTTGTTAACTCATTGATCTTACAAATCTTTAAAAGTTTAATTATTTGCAGCATTTATCATATGCATGCCTTGCTAAACTTAAAAACAAAAAAAAAGGATTGCTTCTTTACTAGTTTTTATGCCTTTTTTCATGTTTTATCGTTGTTATTCTAAGTAGATTTTATTATTTTTGGGCCTTCTCTGATCATCTCCATCCTTCCTCTGAAGTTTAAAATTTTGTCACATCGTCCTGGTCGATACCTATATCGTCCTGGATGATATGTTCTTTTTTCATCAAAAACTCCATCTACTGAATATTCTTACTTTTCTGCTATTCAATCATCCTGGATGATCCATTGTCATCCTGGACGATATGATCATCCTAATTGATTCATTTTGGCCTGGATGATGCATTTATTTTAATCATCCCATCCGATACACCTATTCATCAAGCATGATACATGTGTCAATACATTTAAAATCTTTAAAATCATCAGGGACGATCCATTTTTGGACAATCGTCCTTGACAATCCGCTATTCTGCATGGACGATACACATGGCACACAATTTAAAATGTTTTAAATTTAGTTGGTATGATCAATTATTAAGCATCATCCTGGTCAATCCACTTAATCAGCCTGGATGATCTACTTTTTCAACTATCGTCTAGCCTAACTCCTTAGGATGATCGCCAATATGTAATCGTCCCGGAAAATATCTGATCGTCCTGTCCGATCGGATCACATTTTAGACCAATCGGCTAGCTGCAATAATTGCACTAGATCTGACTGGACGATCTTGCGATTATCATGGACGATTCAGAAGATTCTTTAAATTGGGCCCAATTCAGCCATTTTTCTTCACACCTCTCCTTCCCTTTGGCTTTTTACTTCCTGATTCTTACTTTTTCTTACTAATGGCTGGTGGTAAGCATGCTCGTCAAACGTCTGGAAGCTCCTCGAGGGCCACATTGGACCCTTGATTTCAGGAGGCAGACGATCAGGCTGCCTACCTCAGATACAAGTCGTGCAGCATCACCCTCTCCCGAACAACTAATCCAGTCCACCTCTCCTATCAGGTACTCAATATTTTCACTCACACCTCTCTATGCTTCATTCTCACCCTCGCAGTCCCCTTTAATTCTTAATTTCTTTTTGAATTTTATGCCAACCTTCATATTAATTCTTCCTATACTTCTCTCACCTCTTATGTGAATCGACGCCCTATCGAGATCATATATTAGGATTGTGCAAAACTGTTATAGCTGTCCACCACTGGGGATAAGCTGCATACCCTTATTTCTGATCTTGATTTTGACTAGTCTACGGCCAATCAATTTCTTCGACACACTAATGCCCATTTTTATGTTGGAGAGACTAGCTCTTTACTTAAAGATGCTAGGACAATCCAACACGTCCTCTGCAGTTCTGTTATTTAAAAAGCTGGTGATCGGGTCCATATCACTCCACTTCTTTCATTCATAACTATTTACATTCTGGCCCATAAAGAATTTGATGCCACAGACCTGATCTTTCGCTACATCGAGTATTTGACTACCATTCGAGATCTAGGTTATAGAGGGAAGCCCAATCTTGCTCTAGGACATATCGTTGCATATGTTCTAGAATCCAAATACAACCTTCAATATCCTGCTCCTCTCTCCCTTCAGCCTCCCTTCTACTCAAAAGGGATGGGGAAGCTTAGGAGGCCGAGGAGGGGGAGGCTCCTACTCCTATTCCTACACCTGTTCCTCTCTGCCAGCACTCTTAGCTGGATTAGTTTGTGGAGAGATTTGATCAGTGGGAGACCCACTTCGAGACATATGTAGCAAACCAGCAGCACTAGCACGTTGAGGACATATTCATGTCCGACGCCTATGTTACACACCAGAAGCAGCAGCATGACCAGGACATAGCCTGGTTTGGGGCACAGTTTGCTACGTTGTCTAGTTACTTACGACAACCACCACCACCACCACCTCCTCCGTCTGACCAGCTCAAGATTGGGTAGTTTTAGTTTGAGTCAGTATGTAATGTTTTCCTTTTCTCGAGTCAATTGTAAAAGTGGTTCCTGATGCTAAATAACCTTGCACACACACGCTTGAGAGATTTTCTATGTCTTTCTATTTTGAGTACATCGGCCTAGATGATATCTGTTGACCTCATTATTTGAGGTCAATTTCCCCAAATCCAACTCTAACACCTAGGTCTTCGTAGCCTAGTGTAGACGTCGCCCATAGGATTTCCCTTAGGTGGACGCCCACTGACGTAGCATCGACTCGAGCCTATCACTCAATTTGAATCAGAATCGATTCAATCAAATTTTAATTCAACTCCAAACAAACTCAAATCAAGCTCGATTTATGATTCGTCGATGTCGATCGACTCACTCTAATTCAATTTCGATCAAATTGATATATCTTTGGGTTGAAATCAATTCACCAATCAAACACCAAATTTTTCTAAAAAAATCTATTTTAATTTTTTATCAAATCAAAATCAACCCATCCATTATATACTAAATTTATCTTTAATAAAATTTCATTTTTAAGATCAGACATTTAAATCAATTTTTTTTAAGGCATGAACTAATCTCAGCCATTGGATTTGAAATAAGGGATAATTTTAGATTTGCTTGAACTGGTTCAAACCAGCCCACATGACCTCTCTCTCTCTCCCACTCTCAGCAGTTCACACAGCCCGTCCATCTCCTCTTATTCGCACGAACCACCCAACTTCCCATACATTGCAGTTCGCGAAATGGCCTCCTTCTCTCATATGAAACTGAAACCTAGAAGCCCGATCAAAAAACTCCAGCCATGACGCCAAAGCCGAAGTCCCACTCTCACGCTCTCTCTACACTCAGCAGTTCGCTAAACTCTCCCATACACAGAAATGCTCTACAGCCCGCCTCTCATTTCCACGATCCCTCTCCCCTTAGTTCCGAAATCCCCAAGAGAACAAACCTCCTTCAGCCGTCTCTCTTCAGTTGGCACAATCCCCAACATCTCTGCCTAATTCTAGTTCGGGAAACCAGCCGCCGATTGGCCCTTGCTGTAAACTCTTTTGCTCTAGTTCAATAAGAAAAGCATTTCAGCATTTCAGCATTTGGAAGAATGGTAATGTAGCATTCTACATTGGTTACTTGATGTTATAGATTGTTATGAATTCTTTGCTATATGAAACTTAATGTTGATAGACTTTCTTTATAATGGCTAAATCTTCTCACTTCTTAGCCTATGATTTTATATGCAAGATAAGTTGAGGAAAATCTATTTTAACGTTTGGAAATTTTCAGATTTATATTAATTATACTGTTAAAATCATCTAGTGGTTTCTTTCTATGACATGCTTTATAATTCAATTATAAGATTTTATATTTCAAATATAAAGAAGTAGGCATTGTGTTGGAAAGTGTTCTTTATAATAAATTTGACCACAAGAGGTTTTATAAAAGTTATATTATATTGTTTTACCTGTTGTATATTTTAGATCATAAGTATGTGAAGATCTATTGCAAAAATGTATAGATTGTGTTCAGTATTTTTTTTTTAAGATTTGGAAAGATTGTAGTAGTACCATATACTATGCTCCAAGATCGTATCTTGATATAATTGTAGAGTTGGAATATTTATATACATGTTTAAGTTTTTTCCATCATATAAATCTATCTTGTTAATATTATTATTTTTTTGTGAGAAATTAAAGGGTATCACAAAAGATATGATTGTGTATGGTTTGTTTTGATTTACTAATAAGTTGAAAATTTTCATATGATTTCTTTGTTTTTGGTTGAAAGTAGAAGTGTATGCTAGAAAAGTATTGTGTGAGACAAGTAAAAATAAAGTGTTTGATTTTGTGGTAAGTGTATATTTTCGAAATTGGAATTTGTGTGAGTTTGGGAGAATAGAAATTGTGTATTTTGGAAAAGAAATATAAAGTGTATTGTTGAGTTGAAAAGTAAAAATTAGGTGAAAGTTGTATATGTGAAAAGTATGGTAATGTATGTATCTTTGGGAAGTTTTGGAGATGTAGAGTTTGTGTTTATATTGAAAAGTGATATGTAAAGGTAAAGTTGTATTTGAAATTGTGTGTAAAGGTAGAGATTTAGTTGAACTTGTGTATGACTTGGAAAAGAGAATTGTGAAGATTTGAAAGGAAAAATGTGTGTGTGTTGAAAAGTGAATCAAGTGTGTGATGTTGGAAAAGCAAAAAGTGTATATCTTGAAAAAGGAAGTGTGTGAGTTTTGAAAAAGTAAAAGTGGAATTAGTATGATTTGGAAAGGTGAAAGATTTATGTTTCGAAAAGTGAACTTGTGTGTGTTGAAAGGTGGGATTTGTGTGAATTTTAGAAAAATGAAAGTGTATAGTCTAAAAAGTATAAGAGTCATTTTTGAAAAGTGGAATGTGTTAAGAAGTAATACATGTTGAAAGATGTATTGAATATTGAAATGTTTAAAAGTATTTTGATAAAAAAAATGTAAAATACGATTTTGGAATGAGAGAAGTGTATAAGTGTGAGAGGTAAGGTATTTGTTTTGTGAAAATTGTATAAGTTTAGAAGAGTAAGAGTGAATGTTGAAAAATTATAAGGTAAGTGTTGAAAGTGAAAGGATTTCAAAAGTAGAATCAACAGAACCGGTGTTCAAGCCCGAAGAAAGGTACGTCCTTTATTTTCAGTAAATTTCAAATTATTTTATCAATAATTATTAAATGTATTTTCTAATCCCTGTTTTCTTTTCTTTATTGGCATAAACTGCGAGGAACGGTACCGGTCGAGGGAACAAAAGTATAAGGAGCTAATGACGTCAGTCGCCTCTATCCAACCGGGTAGAGGTGCTACGGGCGGAACCACCGGGTCATAGCCTCCGGTGACTGTGAGTATTCTAAACTTAGAAAACCTTTAGGGGCCCCTTTGATGTGGTTTGCGTTAACCCTTCCCTTTTAGGTCCTTGTAGTAACTTCAATTTATTAGATTTATTTTTATTTTATCGTAGATCCCTAAACCCTATTTCTACGTACGAAAAGTCTTAAGGGTTAGTAATAACAAAGATTTTCACCTATATAACAGTAGTGACATTAAAAGACAAAAATTAAGGACCGGGTCTTAGAAAACTCAGACTTAGGATGCATGTACACTTTAGGGTAGAGACATATAACAAAGAAAACTTAGTGACATCTCACCTTAGAATTAGTGAAATTTTTTAAACTAAAATTCAATCAATTAGAAAACTTTAGCCAATAATTATCCTACATAGGATATATCAAAACCACACTTTCTAATACACATACTTAGAATTGTTTGTTAGGACAACCGACTTTAGCTTTAGGTTAGGCCGGTGTTTATTTCCTTATTGTACTGTGACGGGCTTTTTCTCAAATTTTATTGCATGCTGGTTGTAAAATGTTGGTGTGTTTGTTTATTTATTTTTACTGCACTCTGTATTGTGATTTGATTAACGACTAGATTACCCATAGGTTAGGAGCGATCTGGATTGTTAATAAAATTTTCTGCAGGTGGCCACACTCGTGCAGGGTAGAAAAAGGGGGCTAATTAATCAAAAATTTTATATAAATGCTACAGGTGCTTCAGCTGCTTAGCCCCCAAATAAAAAGGAGTGTGGCCAAGTGTGGCTAATAAATTTAATTCAAATACAAATATATAACTGCTTGGGATGATTTTTATTAACTGTTTAGGATAACCTTGCAGGTGGTCTAGATTTTCTTTTTTTATTTCTATGAAATGTAATGTGTTTGAAAAGTCAATAAATATGAAAGTGATTTTTTAAAGTGGGATATCACATCCAATTTGGAATCCAAAGAAAAGAGAATATACCTTAAAGAATTATTCTCTTTTATTTGGAAAGCTAAATTAGGATGATTTTAATATCCAAATAGAAAAGAAAATACCCCTTTTAGGGATGGGTTTCTTTTTATTTGGATATTTAGACCCGATGGATCCAAGGAGTTCGCAGAAAAAGAAAGAACAAAATGAAGAAACAGAAGAAAAAAGACGAAGAACTAAAGATACAAGAAAGAATATATCCCATTTCAAAAAAATCACTTGCATCATTCTTATGATTAGAATCCAGGTTTGTTGTCAGTGGTACCCGGCCACTTTACTTTTCTGCAAATTCTGGGTGTAATATGGTCATTGGACATTGGACATTATATTTGGATTATTAAAATTGATTGTTTACATTGTTTGTGCAGTAGATTTTTTTAGGACCTTGCATGCTGTGTTTTGTTTTAGCCTGGATACGAATCGGAGTGCTTTTTTTCGTAAGGGTACGCTCAAAATTCTTTTACTTGAAATTATAATAAAAGTTTTAGGCTCATATAGTAACTCTAACGATCTAAAAAGTAAGCTCGGAACCGCCGAGAGTCAGCATAAGCATATTAATACTTTCTCTTCCTTGTTAGGCACCTCTCCGCCTGTGGGTTCTGGCAGACCACTTGACATATGAGGGTGCAGTTCTGTCAAGGGGAAGTTGTGCAATCTCTAGGGAAAAACTTATTTTCTAAGCCTGATTTTAAAACTGCTTCATATTCATTTTTATGCATTCGAGTCAATTAGCATGCATTGCATTAGATACAAAATAAAAAGAGTCTAAAATATTAATTGCATTTCTAGACATTTTTCACCCTACATAAGTTGAGGGGCCAATTAGGATCTGTCTTAGATGTCGTCCGCCAATTCATTAAAACTTAAACAACGTCCCTACCCATCTTTCATAAGAGACTGGACACATGGTTTTAAAGCGCCTAGGTGGTTAGCTGGCTCCCCAATCCAGGTCGGGGTAAGTCCAGATTTGCACTTCATTAGTTAGGTTCGGGTTATTATCTTTGTAGTACCCAAATTAGATTTTAAGTCGTCGCCCTCCGGGAATATAATCCAAAATTTCTAATAAAATATCAACTTAAACATAAAATTTTTCTCTTAAAATGTAAAGCCCAACATAGGATAGACTGAGGTTGCCTCTGAGCTTCTCAGAATCCGGCTCCTCCTACTTTTCCTCCTTTGACTCACTAATAAATGTTCAATGTTGAGCATTCACCTTAGAAAATTCCTACTTCTGTTCCTTGTCTTCTACTTTGTAGTCAAAAGGGTATGAAATCACTGCTTTAATCGAGAGTTTTCTTAGGAACATTCCTCCTATGATGTAATTAACTATAGGAGCTTGCTCCTATAGGGATTTGAGAACCCCAGACAAAAATAAACCTTGTTTTAATCGTATAAAATAAGGGAAGAATCTTTGGGAACGTAGATATTTTTAAAACCTCATTTCTAATTTTGAATAGACTTGTAGAATGTTATTATTATCGTTTCAGATAATATAATGTTATACTTGTTATATTCAACTTTAGAAATGATGAATTTTATAAAACTTTTTCTCGCTTTTGGATATCTTGAAGAATGTTATGTTCTTCTTTTAAGATGATATAATATTCTTCTTGCCATATCTAAATAAAAGAATGAATAAACTTTTTCAAAAATGTATTTCTATCTTTAAACATATTATATAGAATTTCATGTTCATCTTTTGAGATGATATGTTATTCTTTGAACTATGTTTGATTATAGAAATATCAATTTTTAAAACCCTATTCTGATATTGAATCCATTGTAGAATATTGTGTCGGCCTCTCGAGACTGTACTTTATTCTCAATGTAGTATTCGATTATAAAATGGGAGAAAATCAAATCTGCGTGGTGACACAATATTTTTCCCACCAATATCCACATTGGCCTGGACTATTTATTCAAAAATAGAAAACCTAGTTAGGGCATCCTGGTTAAGGCAGCCGTCATTAAGCCCAACAGCCTGGACGATCATTTTATCGATCTGGACGATAAGCTCAAATAAGAAAGAATCAGCCGCCAGATTTATTTAGGTAAGATTTATTTTTGGACATCGACCAGGCCGATCCATTACATCGGCCTGGACGATACATCACAATTAAGCCAAAATTAATATGGTAATTATGGAAAGAAATTAAGGATGACTGCACAATCATAACGGCAAGGCCAATCACAGGATTGGCCGGGATGATGGCGTGGACGATTGACATTGACCTACTTCAATTCAAGGTGATGTCCAGGACGATATTTTATCATCCTGGATGATATTAACAAAATTTCTTCTGAACATCCCATGTCGTCCAGGCTAATTAAGCATAATTTGTACTGATCGTTCAGGACGATCCAAATATCATCCTGGACGATAATTTTGATTCTTGAAATTCTATTTAAAGGATGCAAATTTTCTCATGCAAAAACAGCTCTAGCTGCTGTCTTGACCTGAGAGAGCCAAGAGGAGAGGGAGAGAGAGGGAGGAACTTGTGAGGGGGAGTTTGTGATAGGGATTCATAAAGGTTGCTCCAAGCAAGATTCCAAAGCTTCTTCTCCAGTATTCATCCTTCATCCTTGGGGGTTCAAGGGAGGTGTTCTTCAGTAATTGGTTGAGGTTCTCTGCCTGCTTTAGGAGGAAGCAAAAGGAGTTTGGTTCTGTGCCTGTTTTAGGTGGAAGCAAAAGGAGTTGGGTTCTTTGCCTCGCCGGGGTTGGCTGAAAGGAGTTTTTGTGAGGGCTTCTCCACCTTGCTATGGGAGCGAAAGGAGAGTCACTTTTGCAGTGCAATACTCGGAGGGTGCCTTCGGAGAGTGGACATATGTCGAGTTGACCGAACTACTATAAATTCTCTATGTTCTTTCTTACTACATTCTGCATTTATTTTTCTACACGTTGATTTCTTTGTGGTGATATTGGTTTGGTTTTAAGCTTTGTGCTTTGATTGTAAGAAACTTTTTTAAAATACCAATTCACTCCCCCTCTTGTTTAGCCTTGGGCTAGTTCTTAAGGGCTTAACATCCCTAACAAACTTTCACCTCATACTCTATTTTAGTTTCCGATCATCCACACCAAGAGTAGGTGAGAGAAGACCCTTTGGCACTCTGGCCCTACGTGTGCCGCCATCACCCTTGTTCTTGAGCTACAGTGATTTGACCTCATAATTGTGCGACCTATCATCGCCGACATTCTCATCACCTCCATCACCGTCTAGCTTACCACCAGTATGGCCCTCAATCTTTATCTTTCCCAAGCTGGGCTTGCCTGGAGACCTCTCCCCAAGCTTCTTTATACCTCTTGAGCCACCAAAGGACTGCCTTCAATCTCATTTGCTTCCACCACATGCTCCTTCTCCTTCTTCCCCACCGGAGTAAGGAGGAGACCTTTGGTCCCCTCCTCGCCATTCCAGAGCCTCTCAGTCTAGAAACAAACTAGTGAGAGAAAAGATTGGTGTGTAATGAAAGAGCCACCCAAATTTTTTTTTGTGTTCCATAAATATTTCATTTGCATTAATCAAATAGTAAGGAAGAATACATACAAATCATCAAATATGTGAGAGTAATTCTATCACTTTCTTCCAAAAAAAATGTCAACAAAACTTGAGGGAATGTTTCTACCAACATTATTATCCAAAAACACCTCCAAAATAAGCAAAATGTGCACAAAAAGTAGCGCTACCATTGCTTAGCCGTGCGATGTGGGGAAAGAGCACCTTTCTGAGTTCAAAAGGAAAATTATTAGTCTTATTCTCTTGAAAATGTAGGGTGTGCTTATGGTTTATCAAGTCTTATAGCCATTTGATAGCATTGATACAGTCCCCTTCGATGATTATTATATTAATATCAAACATCCAAGGCTAGAGAACATCCTAGATAGCAATAGTAGAAAAAAACTCAGCCTTGGTTATGTCCTAGTGCTAAATTTGCCTCACCGTAGCTAATTCCATATGTCCATTATGATTTCTAAAAATTGATCCAAGCACAAATCAGGTAGACGGTTGTAATGATGCATCAAAATTGATCTTAATCCATCCTATAAGGGGTACCACTATTTATGAGAAGGAAGTTTGAAGGGTTAAACAGTGCTCCATTACTCTAGGGATAGAACCATAAAAGGTTGTGGGAGAGCAACAAGGGTATTAGAAATAATGATTTGGGGAGTAGGAAAAAGGTCTTCTATGCTTCATAGCATTATGAGCTCTCAAAAGCTGGTATCACATAACAAAATAGCCAAACCAAGCTCGGGTTTATTACTGGCAAGGTAGCATAGCTCATTAAGTTTCTCTTCGAGTGATAACTTCCTGGGAAATTCCAAACTCCACTAATCCATAATATCTCTAATTTGCTAAGGCTTCTAACTTTGGACCACACAGTGTTCCACATTTTCCCTATAATTACATCCCGATTGGAAGGTATTTACATAAGCGAGATTATGATAGAAAAGCCAAACATTAGTAGGGATAGCTTATCTCAACAAGCGCCACAAAAAGTAAGCTTCTATGGGGTGAAGCTTGAAACTCTTCACCCAACCATTGGGGTAATTATCTCCTAACATCTTGGCCTGGTAAGCTATGCAGTAATAGTTTTGCTATGTTGGGAGTAAACCAGCTTGGGCTAATTAGCCCCGGATGGGTGGATAGTTTTGGTGCTAATGATCCTCTCAATCAGACAACATCCAAAACATTCCCATAATTTTTGGATGTCCCACTGTAATTCCCCATCAAGAAATTGAGCTACCTTTGTGTTTTCACTTCTATACCCGATCAAAAAGTTAGACCACAGGCAATGAGGCCTATTGAGAATCCATTCATCTTGTAAGGAGTCCATAAGTTGTTTGTTTCCAATAAGGGAATGGATGATAGGTCTGAGGGATCTAGCACCATCCATAATAAGTTTCTTAGCATTGGACACACCACGGGCAAAATTTTCTAGCCAAATATCCCTCCCATTTCTAGCAATTAAATTCATATTTAGAAGGGTAGTCAGGTTCATGAGTAGGTCCCAAAAAAGCCTCGCACACATAGGCCCCATCCACTCACTACTATAATGAAAGCCCAACCCGCCCAGTACTCTATAATTCAAAAGTTCATTCCACGCAATGCAGTGCATCCCCTGTTGGAATCTATCTTTCTGTCATAAGAATTTTTGCCTGATTTGCTCAATCTCTGTCAAAATACCCTTGGGGATAGTAGTGTGAGACATCAAATAGGTTGGGATGGCAAAAAAAGAAGAACAAATCAATGTAGCCCTGCCTACGAGCGAACGGCATTGCTGCCCCCATAAATTTGTTTTGTCTGAGGTAGACTTCATGATATTCATAAAATCCTAAGCAAGAAGCATGCACATGGAAAGGGGGATGCCTAAATACTAAAGCTCCATGACTCTTCTATTGCACAAACATCTGGCGGTATGACTCTTCTTCAAGGCCGAATAGATTTTGCTAAATATGATAGCAGGCTTGTTTCGATTAATCCTTTATTTTCTCCAATTACAATAGTTCTGATGGATGATGGTTATGCAGGATGCATTTGACCTTAATGCCTCAACAAAGACTAATATGTCATCGACATATAATAAGTTGGATATACGCTCCAAATTATCAGTCACCTGGATCTCCCATTAGCTGCCAAAATATTTGAAAGCTTTATTGAAAAGATCATAACAAAGAATGAAGTGGTACAATGGTTGGGGGCATCCCTGGAAAAGTCCATATTAAGCCTTAATCCACTCCGACCAACTGTCGTTGATTAGAAGGGTAAGCTGGATGTTTGTGATACATTGTACGATCCATTAAGTGAAACGTGTGGCGAACCCCATAGCCACCATAACCATGTGCAACGTACCCCATGCCTTGCTGCATAGGCCAGTTCCATGTCTACCTTCAAATCCATCATTCTCCCTTTCTTTGTGGAATGTTGGAACTTGCTAATGATCTCTTATGCCAATATGCAATGACTTGATATCGACCTCTCGATAATGAAGGCACCTTGCTCCTCGGCAAAAACAGTAGTATGTGCAAGTTTTAGCCTATACACCAAAACCTTGGTAACAACCTTATAGAAGGATTGGTAGAGGCTAATCGAGAAACATTTAGCCAGCGTATCAGTACTTTCTATATTTGAGAGGACCACTAGGGTGTCCTTCCATTTCGGCATCATAGAATTAGAGAGAAAGAAATCTCTCATGACATTAATCACATCAACCTTAATAATGTTCCAATAAAATTTCATAAAGAATGAAGAAATACCATTGATGTTGAGGCTCTGTGGTTTCTCATGCTAAACACAACTTTGAAAATCTTCTCGTTAGAATTTTTTTCCTGCAACATGTTAATAAGTTGGATAGGGACACTTTCCTCCGAGCTAAATTATGGCCATCCAACTAGAGAGACGTTCCTTTCCAACCACTTAGCACTAAAAAAGTGCCAGAATTCCTCCTGGATGATGGCTGCACCATTGGACATGATCCCAAAATGAGTCGTGACCTGGTTGATCCTATTGGTGTGTCTGCAACATGTGGAAATAGCAAGAAAAAAAAGGGAGTTAGCATCCCCTTCATTGCAATTAGAAAGTGATCCGTGCAAGTGCATTGTTTAACTCCAGCCCATCATCTGCGCAATCTACCAGATGCAACATAGCCAGTTGGTTTATAAGTAGTATATTTTCTTTCTCCTAGCTCCTTAATATGGTTCTTACTTCACTAGAACAATGCCCAAAGAGTTCTATTGCAATTTTTATGGAGAACATCAGCCGATATCCCATATTCCTACTTTTTCCACTACTTCCAAACAATCTTCCACGAGGTAGGGTAGGTGTTCCAAATGTCCTCAAATCAAATCCACTTATACAAAGTTATTTTGTGTTTGCATCCCAAATTCAAAAGAATCAGACAGTGATCTGAGACCAGATGAACCAAGTACCTAACCAAAGCCAAAGGGGCCAAATTAAGAGATTCAGAATTCATCATAAAGCGGTCTAGTATCATCTAGATTTTACTGTTGCCATCCTTATTATTACACCAAGTGAATTTCGGCCCCATAATCTCCAAGTCATGGAGATCATTAGTTGTCATAAAGTCTATCACATCCTCGATTACCTTAGATAATACAAATCTTTTCCCTCATTTTTTTTCCTCCTGGGCCAAGCAACAATTAAAATCTCCTCCCATAATAGTGGGCATCCTAGAAGATGTTGACCTGGTGATGGTATCCCATAGGCCCTGCCACACGTACGTATCCTTATTGGCATAAATTAACACAATATGGCATCTCAACAATTATGGAAGCTCGGCTAAACCAATTAAGCATTGGTAATGGAAACTTTTATATTAATGTTAACTATATTCCTTCTCCATAAGATCATAAGTCATCATTTTCCATTTGTCAGTTGATGATGAGAGCCCCAACCATACCTGAGAAGTTTGAGCACATCCCTTCGTGTAAAACGATCTTTCTTTATTTCGGTCAGCCCAACAATTAGTACCTCATTATCATTAACAATGTGTAGTAGGTAGTTGCTTGTAGCTATTTTACATGCACCCCTGCAATTCTAAAATAATATAAAAGTCATGATTCAATATAATGGGACGCATCCCTATTGCCACAACTATCCTCAAGCTCTTTTCTCCTCTTCCATGGGAGTTATTCGATCGGCCCCAACTGTTGTAGCACCATATCAAAGTGAGCTTACGAAGGCTTGCTTATCAATTTTTGTTTTTGTACCCCAGTGAAGAAAATTATGGGCTGAGTGGTCCCCATCCAAGAGGTACTGTAATAGTAGCTAAGTTGATCTGTAAAAGAGTGGCCAAAATTTGTTAATAGGCTGAACTAGCTGAGGCCTTTGGCTACTATTTTTTTCCCTGTCTTCTCCTAGGTGGGACCAAAGTCTAGGGTCTAAAACACACAACATCCTCTTTTCCATCTATATTCTTGCTATTATTATCCAACTTCATGTAGGACTCCATTTAGAGCTTTCCATCATCTGCTTCCCCTTTCCCTTGGGCAGAATAGGACCAATCTTGCCACCACAAACACCAGTAGATTTGGGATGCCTAGCTGTGAAAACAAGATAGAGTAAGACCCTTATACTTGAGCCTTTAATAAAATTTCTCATTCAAATCGTTGATCCACACCCCCATTTGGAGCTTCCTGGCTAGGTCCAACTAAATAAAGACATATGCATACTCCCGGTGGTCCCATGCACAAGTTTGTGCATCTCTCTACAATGGAGGTCTAATGACAAAAGAAAACATAGCTATATTCTTCGTATCCTAGTATTATAAGGGCATATGGGGAAATTGAATGCATACGAGGGGTGATAGGCCGTTGAAGGAATTTGATGAAAATTGTGGGATCCATCTATCAATTCCCATAAAATTTCCTCAAAAGAATAAAGGTCCTCCACAGAGCACAGCATCCCAAGGCCTCCATGTCAGAAAAAATAAAACAAAATAGTCCATCCCCATAGTCACGAGCTAAAATTCCCTAAATCTCCCCCACTGACATTGAACCTCAGAATTCTAAACAAACAATGAAAATATCTTGCCCATTATCTTTCCCACTACAACAAGTTCCAATTTTTGCAAGCTTCCCTACACAACATCCGTGCACAGGTTGATGGAGACCTCATCATTATAGAATGAAGCAAGGTCCTCAACTACCAAGATTTATATGTGCTCCAGTCTCTTTCAGGCATTGGTTTGTCGAGGTGGGGGCATGCTCTTCCCACCAAATCCATAAATGGTGCTCTACCTACTGCTAACAACCCCTAGCTAGAGGAGGCATTTTGTTGAACACCTTGCGTGCCTTGTATCCTGTCCTGCCCACCTATAACACCCAGCCCATGTCTGTTCACACCTAAAGAAAGAACACCACCCACTCCCCTAATAAGAGTGTTTCCCTTCTTCTCTGTGTCAAAATTGGTTGTCCCGAGAGCACACTTAGCAAGGCATGACAAACTAACCTCCATATCCTGCAATACCATCCCACCGGCTCCACTTTCTATCATACTCGAGGGTATCCCTCCACTGCTCAGCCAAGTCTTTACCACCATCTTCTCGATGTCCATAGTAGCCGAGTCATTTGAATACATCTAGTTGTGAACAAATTTCACCACCGTAGCCGTATTAGCATCTCCCCACAAGTGGGGGCTTAGTGCAGTAACTATATCACCACCACCCTTAGGAACTACCTCTTCCAACTTGGCAGTCACAATGCTCCACCAACTATATACTTTGATAGCTTCTCCTCACCCAAGCCATCTCCTGCAAAAGCAAAGCTCTTTAACCCAACATGAGACTTGCCCTTGGACTTTTCTGAGCCACTCTTAGCCGATGACCATACCTGGCTACCCTTTTTTCGATTGCTAGTACCTCCACTTGAACGTCGTATCTCTACATCACCACCAAAATCAGCACTATCCCCAGCTCCCTCGGTTGTGAAAGGAGGTGACCCTCGGTCACCGCCCACCATCCTATGAGATCTTAAAAACTCTCTAGTAAGAGAACAAAGAAATGGAAAATGAAGAACCTCCTAAGTTTTTTGGTTGAAAGTTTTTGGGTTCCTTAAATATTACATTTGCATTAAAAAAAGTATAAGATCATTTACAAAAAATCAACTATGTAAGAGTAATTATATCACTATCATCCCTGAAAATAAAACCAAAAGTTGAGGGAATCTGTCTATCTTTTATATTACTCCAAAAAAGTCCCCAAACGGAGCTAAATGTGCAAAAAAATAAAAGCAAAAGTTGAGAGAATCTTGCTAAACCGTGTTGCTCAGGTGTGGAATGTGGTGGATAAGGACCTTCTTAAAATCCCCAAGGAAGGATAAATCTTGTGTCATATTGTAAGAATGGAGGTTATGCTTGTGGTTTAGCAAATATTGAATCCAAATAATAGCACTAAAATAGTCTCCCTCAATTATAATTCCATCCGTTCAAAACATACAAGGAAGGAGGGTCTCTTTAATAGAAATCGTAGTAGAAATTTTGACTTTTGTGATGTCCCAATACTCAATTTGTTGCCAATTGAAAGAATGAAATGCCCCAAGTGGTCACAAAATACAACCCCAAGGCCGACATGAATAGATGGTTATAGCGAGGAATCAAAGTTGATCTTTAGCTAACTTGTAGGGGCCACCATTGCTTATGAAGAGGCAACCAAGATGTTGGTTAATACCCCATTGCTTCAGGACTGGCATTATGGGAGAGTATGGCAATAAGGCCAGAACAGTGGAATCGATAATATTGTGGGTGGCATATGGCCGGCCATGTTGCAAATCTATGTTTTCATGGCTTGTGTTTTGATGATTGACAAACTCTACTTCTCTTGGACTACTTGTTGCTTCTAACTTTTCAGGAATCGAAGACCGGACGATCATGAAGAAGCCAAGTTTAGAATTGCGTAGGTTTAGGGTTGAGTCAGTCTGTACTTTTGTTTTTCTCTTTTTGAGTCTACTTGTAATGGTCAAAGAGACTGATGCTAAGTAACCCTACACACACACACTTGAGAGACTTAGAATTTCTGTTTTTGCCCACATCGGCCCGGCCGATATTTATATCGTCCGGGACGATCAGCTTAAAACAGAAAGTCTAATTAAGGATTCTTAATTAAGGCAGCCAACATTAACATATCGGCCTGGACGATACGTGTATCGGCCAGGATGATAAGCTCAAAACAGAAAGAAGTAGCCGCCTTAGACAGTTAAGGTATACTGTATTTTTAAATTATCGGCCAGGACAATCCCCGTATCGGCCTGGACGAAATTACCAAATTATGCCTTAATTGATCTGGAAATCAAGGGAGTAATTAAGGATGATTGATACGATCAAATCGTCCTGGACGATCGCAGGATCGGCCAGGACGATACATTCAAAATCCTTGAGTTGCTTCAGGACGATAAATATCGGCCAGGTCATAAACAGGGCGATGCTCAGGATGATTTGCGTCTGATTTGAACTATTCGTCCAGGACGATTGTATGATCGGCCTGGACGATCAAGCCAAATTTCAATTGTCCAGGACTGTTCCCAGGGTGATGCTCTAGCCGATCTTCTTTGATTTGTACTGATCGGCCAGGCCAATGTCCAGATCGGCCAGGACGATAAAGTCGGCTACTTGCAATTAATGAGCTCCTTGAGAGCTCTTCTATTTAAGAGCTCTTGTTCAAATGTTTTAGAAGACTTTTGGCTGCTGCCTTGACCTGAGAAGTCCTTGAGGAGAGAAAGAGAGAACTTGCTTGTAGATGGATTGAAGCACAACTTGCTCAGCATCAGTCAATTCTGTGACAAAGGCTTCATCGTGCAGTTCTTTACGGATTCATGCATTGTAAGTTTAAGTAACAACACTATTTTGCAGGGAAAAAGGATCAACAACGTCTACATGCTTGATTTAAATAACATTGAATGTGCTGCTTCTTTTTTCTTAAAAACTGTAATTGATGATTCTTGGTTGTGGCACAGGAGGCTTTGTCATGCAAGTATGAAAACCCTTAGGAAAGTGACCCAAAAAGATCTAGTTAGAGGTGTCCCCAAACTTAAGTTTACGAAAGACCACCTTTGTGATGCCTGTCAACTAGGAAAGCAAGTCCACTCCACTTTTCAACCCATCAAGGACATTAGCACCTCTAGACCTTTAGAAGTCCTTCACATGGATTTGTTTGGACCCATTAGCACGGCTAGTTTGGGAGGGAAAGTCTATGGCTTTGTGATTGTTGATGACTACTCGAGGTTCACTTGGACTAGATTTCTTTCACATAAAAATGAGTCTTTTGAGGAGTTTAAAACTTTTTCTACTTGGATTCAGAAGAAGCTATGTTGTGAGATTTTGACCAT
The DNA here is from genome assembly GCA_022539455.1 of Dendrobium nobile. Taxonomy (NCBI): domain Eukaryota; kingdom Viridiplantae; phylum Streptophyta; class Magnoliopsida; order Asparagales; family Orchidaceae; genus Dendrobium; species Dendrobium nobile. The sequence goes on along the minus strand of CM039729.1, from coordinate 41,353,659 downwards.
TCATAGTGATCATGGGGGAGAATTTGAAAATGAAAGATTTGAAGATTTTTGTGAGGACAGGGGGATTAGTCACAATTTTTCAGCCCCTAGGACCCCTCAGCAGAATGGGGTAGCTGAAAGGAAGAACCGGACCTTGGTGGAAGCCGCTAGAGCCATGCTTGCTGAGTATTCACTTCTAAAATACTTTTGGGCTGAAGCGGTTAACACAGCTTGTTATGTGTTGAATAGGGTGAATGTTAGAGCTAAATTAGAGAAGACACCCTATGAGATCCTTAAGGGTAGGACACCCAATCTTTCCCACCTTCATATCTTTGGTTGTAAGGTTTTCATTCACAACAATGGGAAATCTCACTTGGGAAAATTTGATCCTAAATCTGATGAGGGAGTATTCTTGGGATATTCTAGTGTTGGGAAGTCTTTTAGGGTGTTTAACAAGAGAACTTTAATGGTGGAAGAGACAACTCATGTAGTTTTTGATGAGTCTGAGCCTAAGAAACATGGAGTAGAAGATGATGATATTGGAGAGATTACTAGTGGAGTAGAGAATTTTGGGAAGGGGTTTGAGCACCTAAGTAATGAAGGAGTAGAAGGTGTCACCCAAGGAGTAGAGAACTTTGTTGAAAGGGGAGAAACTTCACACACTTTACCTAGAGATTGCAGATACTCTACAAGTCACCCCAAGGATTTGATCTTAGGAGACCCTTCTAGTGGAGTTAAGACTAGACATGGACTTAGGAAGGAGGTGAACCACTCTGCCTTTATTTCTATGACTGAACCCACCACCATTAACCAAGCCCTTTCTGATGAGTTTTGGATTTTAGCAATGCAAGAAGAGTTGAATCAATTTGTTAGGAATGATGTTTGGGAAGTTGTGGAAAGACCTAAAGGACAAAGTGTAGTTGGAACAAAGTGGGTCTTTAAGAACAAAGTGAATGATTCAGGAGTGGTGGTAAGGAATAAAGCAAGATTGGTGGCTAAGGGGTACAATCAAATAGAAGGGATAGATATTGAGGAGACTTTTGCCCCTGTAGCTAGATTGGAAGCCATTAGAGTGCTATTAGCCTTTGCCTGTTATAAAGGTTTTAAGCTTTTTCAAATGGATGTCAAGAGTGCCTTTTTAAATGGGGAGATAAAAGAAGATGTGTTTGTAGAACAACCCCCAGGTTTTGAGAGCTCCCAATTTCCAAATCATGTGTTTAAATTGAAAAAGGCATTGTATGGTTTAAAGCAGGCACCAAGAGCTTGGTATGAGAGGCTTAGCACATTCTTACTAGAAAGGGAGTTTGTCAAGGGAAGTGTAGACACCACCCTTTTTCTTAGGAGAGTTGGAGATGATTTACTCATTGTTCAGATTTATGTGGATGACATACTCTTTGGATCTTCTAATAAAATTTTGTGTGATGATTTTTCTAAAATAATGAGTAGAGAGTTTGAGATGAGTTTGATGGGAGAATTGTCCTACTTTTTGGGGTTTAGCATAAAGCAATTGGAGGATGGAACTTTTCTAAATCAAACAAAATACATAAAGGACATTTTGAAGAAATATGAGATGGACAAAGCCAAGCCAATTAACACTCCCATGACTTCTAGTGCTCCACTGGACAAGGACCCAAGTGGTAAGTCTGTTGATCAGAAGAAGTATAGAGGCATGATTGGATCCTTACTTTACTTGACTGCGAGCGACCTGACATCATGTTTAGTGTTTGCCTTTGTGCTAGGTTTCAGGCTGACCCTAAGGAATCCCACATGACTGCTGTTAAAAGGATTTTTAGATATCTTTTGGGGACATAAGGATTAGGGATTTGGTACCCTAGACATAGCTCTTCTTTTGAGATTATTGGTTTTTCTGACTCTGATTTTGCAGGATGCAAGGTGGATAGAAAGAGCACTTCTGGAATTTGTCAATTCATTGGACAATCTTTGGTCTCTTGGTCTAGTAGGAAGCAAAACTCTGTTGCTCTTTCCACTGCTGAAGCTGAATATATTGCTCTTGGAAGTTGTGTGGCCCAGGTCCTTTGGTTAAAACAACAGGTATTGGATTTAGGATTACATGTAAGTACCATCTCAATCTTTTGTGACAATACTAGTGCCATATGCATCTCTAAAAATCCTATCCAACATTCAAGGACTAAACACATTGACATTAGGCATCACTTCATTAGAGATCATGTGACTACGGGAGACATTGAGTTACACCATGTGACAACTGAAAATCAACTGGTAGACATCTTCACTAAACCACTGGCCTTCGATACTTTCATCTCTTTAAGGACCAGGTTGGGTGTGATTGATATAAATGCATAAAAACTTTTTATTTTCTTTTGTTTTTTCTTTTGCTTTTTATTTTCATTTACTTTTGTTTTCTTTTCGTTGTTTTTAGTTTTTTTTGTGAGTTTTACTTTTATTTTTTTTCTTCTCTTTACTTAGTTTTCATAACCATTGCTAATATGGTATTATATTCCTTGTCCTTGTCGTTGAAAATTTGTAGTCAATATGTTTTTATCTACTCAATCTCTTAAGTGGTAAGAATATTTTGTGATTATGTCTCTTTCTCTAACCTATTTTAGGGGCATAGTTTTCTTCTCTAATAAAAAATCTATCTCAAGTTAAAGATTGGTTATGGAATTGCGATCTTGTCTTAAGCTTGCTTAAGCAAATCTATCTTATACTTATAATGTTTAAAGTCTTTTTATCACATCAAAATTTCTCGTTACTCTTATCCTTGATTATTAATTCTGCTTGTGATAACTCTTCCTTTTGTTAGAGAGAGTGCTCCTATTCTCTAATATATGAGAAGATATATTCACAACTTTGTCTTTAAAAGATTATAAAAGAGAATATAGCTTGCAAAAAGAAAAAAAATTGGCCAATGATGCCAACAAAAGATGCGCAAAGATGCCAAAAATTGAACAAAAAAAAAAAGTGCGCAAAGCGCCACGATATTGACAAGAGGCATAAAATGAGCCCACTCCAAAGCAAGCTACTCTCTCTTTTTAAATCTTTTAGAACTTAGAAGTGTTGGTTATCAAAGACTTGACTTCGATTAACTTGCGATTGTGACAAATTTACTTTACCTCATTATTGTATGAAGATGTTTTTTTTAAGCCAAGTGATAGGTGGATTCCTTTTTCTCATAAACCCTTGAGTTAGGTCATTGATTTCAAAAGACGATTCTACCCTAAAAAATGTATGAGCTAAGGATAGTCATGATCGGATATTCTACTATTCTATAGATTGATGAGCTTATTAACACATTAACTCATAAATTTTCTTTTGATTTAATCACATGGAATACTATATCATGTTCATGCCTTGGTAAGAAAAAAAAAGAGGATCTCTTTTGCTTTGCTTTCTTGTACCCTTCTTTTTGATATGTCAAAAGGGGGAGAAGTGTATGAGATTCCTCTTTTCATCAATCCTGAAAATTTTTGCTATTTTTTTCGTAATGTTCTGCCATCATCAGAAAGGGGGAGATTGTTGCAAATCTATGTTTTCATGGCTTGTGTTTTGATGATTGACAAACACTACTTCTCTTGGACTACTTGTTGCTTCTAACTTTTCAGGAATCGAAGACCGGACGATCATGAAGAAGCCAAGTTCAGAATTGCGTAGGTTTAGGGTTGAGTCAGTCTGTACTTTTGTTTTTCTCTTTTTGAGTCTACTTGTAATGGTCAAAGAGACTGATGCTAAGTAACCCTACACACACACACTTGAGAGACTTAGAATTTCTGTTTTTGCCCACATCGGCCCGGCCGATATTTATATCGTCCGGGACGATCAGCTTAAAATAGAAAGTCTAATTAAGGATTCTTAATTAAGGCAGCCGACATTAACATATCGGCCTGGACGATACGTGTATCGGCCAGGACGATAAGTTCAAAACAGAAAGAAGTAGCCGCCTTAGACAGTTAAGGTATACTGTATTTTTAAATTATCGGCCAGGACGATCCCCGTATCGGCCTGGACGAAATTACCAAATTATGCCTTAATTGATCAGGAAATCAAGGGAGTAATTAAGGATGATTGATACGATCAAATCGTCCTGGACGATCGCAAGATCGGCCAGGACGATACATTCAAAATCCTTGAGTTGCTTCAGGACGATAAATATCGGCCAGGTCATAAACAGGGCGATGCTCAGGACGATTTGCGTCTGATTTGAACTAATCATCCAGGACGATTGTATGATCGTCCTGGACGATCAAGCCAAATTTCAATCATCCAGGACTGTTCCCAGGGCGATGCTCTGGCCGATCTTCTTTGATTTGTACTGATCGGCCAGGCCGATGTCCAGATCGGCCGGGACGATAAAGTTGGCTACTTGCAATTAATGAGCTCCTTGAGAGCTCTTCTATTTAAGAGCTCTTGTTCAAACGTTTTAGAAGACTTTTAGCTACTGCCTTGACCTGAGAAGACCTTGAGGAGAGAAAGAGAGAGAGGGAGAGAGAGAGGATCTTGTGAGGGGGAGCTTGTGAGGGGGATTCACAAGGGTTGCTTCAAGGATCGCTCTGCTTGTCTTTTGTCTGGAGTTTCTCGTCCGTGGAAGGGTCGGTAGAGGTAAGGAGTTTGCTTTTGGTTGTGGTTCTTTGCCAGCTTCAGGAGGAAGCAAGAGGAGGTAGGTTCTCTGCCTTGCCGGTGTGGAAAAAAGGAGGTTCTTGTAAGGGCTTCTCCGCCTAGCCGTGGGGGCTAAAGGAGAGTCACGTTTTGTAGTGCAATACTTGGAGGGTGCCTCCAAGGAGTGGACGTAGGTCGAGTCGACCAAACCACTATAAATCTTGTGTTCTTATTTTTGCTTCCGCACTTTTTATTCCGCATTAATTTCTTGTGGTGTGATTTGGTTTGTGTTTTTATTTCTTTGTCTTAAAAGTTTTTTTAAATACCAATTCACCCCCCCTCTTGGTTAGCTTGGGACTAAGTTCATAGGGCTTAACATCCCGAACGAACTTTCAGGCCATGCTTCAAAGCATTTCAGACATCTAAGATAACCTTCCATGAGTTAGAGGCTCCATGGCTAACATTGCTCTACCATATTGGCGATTAAGTTACAGTTTAAGAGGGTGGTGGGATTGGTAAGAAGATCTGATGCAAGTCTGGCATGAAGGGGCCCCACCCACTGTTAGTTGGAGTGGATCCCCAACCCGTTAAGTCTCCTTGGTTGACATAGCTCGCTCCATGCCACATAATGCATGTCACGGTGCTGCCATTCCTTCTGCCATAGGAACTTGAAGGAAATTTGTTTAAAAGCAGCAAGAATACACTTGGGCACCGAAGTGAGGGAAATCAAATAAACCAGAATGTCGAAGAGGGAGGTTCTGATCCATGTGGTCTTGCCGGCTAGTGATAAGTAATGTTGGCCCCAAGAGTAGACATTGCTAGCAGCGGCCTTAAGGATCTTATTAATTTTAAAGGCCATCAACTTACGCATAGAAAGCAGTATGCCTAAGTATTATAGCTCTGATACACACCTGAAGCCCAAGGCTTCAGCAATTCTCCTTTTCTTCTAATTTTGATAGTTATAGTTGAATAAGACCTTAGAATTTCTCCCATTAATTCACTAGCCCATCCAGGTGCAGTACCTGTTAAGAATTTCTTTGATGAACCTAGCATTTTTCATAGATGCATTGGTAAGAATAAGGATGTCATTCATTTACAAAAGATGGGGAATGCATTCCAAGTTGGGAGAAAGCTGAACTCATAAATACATAACATATCTGAATGCTTTCATTAATAGCTCCGACCACAAAATAAGTAGTTCTGAGGATAAGGGGCCACCTTACTGCAACCCACTATGGGCTTGAATCTTGTCTAACCTACTACCATTAATCAAAAGAGTAAACTATGGATAAGTGATGCATTGGATAACCCACTCAGCAAACGTATTTTAACTTATCACATTATACTGAGCAGTGATCAGTAGTCTCTGAAAGTTTGTTAGGGATGCTAGGCCTCTTATGAACTCCCAAGGCTAATTAAAAGAGAGGTGAACTTGTATTTTAAACATCCTTAAAACAAAACTCAAACCAAATAAAACTAAAATTCACCATAAAGAAATCATAATGCGGAAATTAAATGCAAAAATAATAAAGGAATAAACACACCAGATTTATAGTGGTTCGATCAAACCTTGACCTACGTCCACTCCTCAGAGGCACCCTCCGAGTATTGCACTAAACTAAGTGTCTCTCATTTATCCCCCACAGCTAGGTGGAGAATCCCTTACAAAATCACTACCACCTTCCCTGGTATGGCGGAGTAGCTTAGTCCTTTGACACCAAAGAGATCTTTTTCTTCTATGAACTTCCCTAAAGATAAGCCTTGAATCCGACGGTATTAAGGTGTAAGATCAACGGAGCAACCGTGTGGAATCCCTCTCCACACTCCCTTAAGTACCCCTCCAAGGATCTTCTCCCTCTCTCAAACTCCACCTTTTCTCTCTCCCTTTCAAGCTCTCTCCTCAAGTTTCCCTCAAAAGAATGAAGCTATAATGGCTGCCAAAGACACTCTTCAAAGTGTCTTATCATAGCTTAAATAGAAGAGCTCAAAATGAGCTCATTAATGTAACTTATCGACTTTATCGTCAAGGATGATATAAATATCAACCTAGTCGATCAACAAAAATTATGCTCAATCAGCCTGGTCGGTTAGGGATGATTAGAAGACTTTTAGTCATATCGTCTAGGCCAATAGAATATCGTCCTGGACGATTAGTTCAAATTAGAGGAAATTCATCCTGAATATTGCTCTAAATAGAAGCTAACTGATGTCAAATCATCTCGGCCAATCCTGCGATCAGCCCGACCAATGTGATCATGCAAATCACCATTAATTACTTTCCTTAACTACCTTTTTAATTTGATCATAATTGTCAACATCATCCAGGCCGATGATATGGATCATCCTGATCGATGTCCAAAAATAAAAAATTCCTAAAAAGGTCTAGCGGCAGATTCTTTCTGATTTGAGCGTATCATCCTGGCCGATACAAGGATAGTCCAGGCCGATCAGCTTAATGACGGCTTCCTTAATTCAGATGCCCTAATTAGAGTTTTTATTTTTGAACCGATTGTCCAGGCCGATATAATTATTATCCCAAACGATGTTACCAAAAATAGTAAACCCTAGGGAATAGATAAAAATTCTCCCAAGGTGAGTATGAGCAAGGTTACAAAGCCTCAGGAGGCACACCAATTACAAAGACTCAAGAAAGAAAAAAGGTATACAAAGTGACTCAAAGCTACTCTACCCAATCTTGAGCTGGTTCCAATTGCAGTCTGGTCTTGTGTACCTGAAATATCAGAAGGCAATACAGTCGTAGAGAATTAAGAGTGTTTGCTATCATCAAAATCATAATCCATGAATCCAGATCCGCAACAATCTCCCCCTTTTTTATGATGGCAAACATTACTAGTTGAATTTGTAAAAAAAAAAAATATTTTCTTCTAATCTCCCCTTACTAAAATAAATCTTTTAAAATTAGGGGGAATCAATTTTTTTTTTTAATTTTTGAAAGAGAAAAAAAAAAATACAAATACAGTAATACGATCTCCCCCTTTGATATTATCAAAAAGAGAGGGAGCACAAACAATCTGGAAAATAAAATGATTAAAAGACGAAAAAATAATCCCTGGTCAAGTGAAGACAAAATCAAATACATTTAAAATGAGAAAGTTGCCTCTTGATTTTATTCAAAAACTTAGTAAGGAATTGATTGACAGCGCATAGTTTAGAAAAGATTAGAAATTCAGAAATTATTAATCCAAGCTTAAGTTCTTTTAAAGGCTCAAAAACTTTTTAATCCAATATGTAAGTCAAGGAACAAATTAGGAGAAGAAACACTAATTTTTCATATGTCCTTTCATAAAACATACTAATAGAAGATTAATGTAAAAATTGGTGAATCAAGAATCATGATTTTTAAGATCAAGCATCGAAAATATCAAGGGTTTTTCTTAAGCTTTAAGTAATATAGAAAAAGTAAGCATGCCTTTTATGGGCTGATTTTATGCCTCTTATCAATTTTTGGCGCACATTACGCATCTTTTACTTTTTGATACACTTTGTGTATCTTTCTCAATTTGGCGTCATTGAGCATCTTTTGATTTGGCATCATTGGCAACTTTTTCTGATTTGGCATCATGGCCATTTTTTTTAATTAAATATGCAACCTTTTTGAAATTTTTAAAAACAAAAGTAAACCCATTGTAAAGACAAAATGAATTACTTGATTAAAAAAATTATGAGGTAGATTCAACAACTTGCAAAGGATTTCTATGCGATAAATAAAATGTAGAGAAATGAAAAAAGATCAGTTTCAAGATCGAATTTATAATATGATGAAAATTTTGAATCAAAAGTAAAATAACCTTTTTAAGAAAATAGATAGAGAGACAAAATCATGAGTTTCCTTCTTTTGGCTGTTTTTTATAGAAGTCAACCACAACTTACATATGAATTCAAGAAAATAGGAGGTAGATTTTTTATTTTTTGAAACATGAACATGTGTGTTGATTAGAGAGAATTTCACAAAACTAAGTATAAAAGATAATTTAAAATTTCAAAGCAATAATAAAAATGAAGAAAAATGAAACCGAAGGAAAATAAAAAAAAATAAAGAAAAAAAATAAAAATAAAACACAACACAAATAAATAAACACACAAACAAATTTAAACTGCATCTTGCTCCTGGTCTGATGATTCAGAAGCTAGGTCTACCTAGGAGATTTTGGCTTTACATTACTTTCCCTTTCTAAAGTTTGCTTAGCTTTAGCCTTTTCTCTTCTAGGACGAGTTCTCAAATTAGATCACTGATTTTTCATATGTCCAGGTTTCCTACATCCAAAGCAAACAACATCAGAAAAAAATCTTAACATTCTTATCTTTTTTACATTTATTTCACTTTTGTTGATGCTTTTGTTTTAGTGAGCTTTCCAATTTGCTTGATAAGTCATCTCTTTCGTTACCAACTAAGCCACTTTTCTCTATGTCTTCAGCATTTAGTACTATCATTTCACCTGCATCCAAATGTCTTTGACCTAAACTTTGCTTGTAGGCAATGAGTGAACCAATCAAATTATCAATAAATTACTCATTCAAATTTTTTGATTCACAAATAGCAACAACTTTGGCATCGAACTTATCAAGTAGACAATGAAGAATTTTATTGACTTTTTCAAAGTTTGAAAACTCCTTACCTAAAGCATTTAATGATGTCATAATTTGAATAAATCTAGAATACATATCTAAGATCATCTCATAAGGTTTCATACAAAATATTTTATAATCATGCATAAAAATATTCAACTAGATTGCTTTATTTCACTAGTTCCTTCATGTATGGTGTGTAATTTATCCCAAATTTCCTTAGCAGTAGTGCACGTTGATACTAACATACAATCTTCAGAATTTAAAGCGCAGAAAAAATAGTTTAAAGATTTTACATTCAATTGAGCATGTATTTTCTCTTCTCTACTCCATTGATTAAACGGAATATCGATTTTAATTCCATCTAAAATATGAGATGGTACAGAATAACCAATTAAAATCATATGCCACATACTAAAATCAATTGATTTCCAAAACGTAGACATGTGAATTTTCCAAAAATCAAATGTAATATTTTCAAATAAATGTGGTCGGATGATTAAATACCCTTCCGCGGTATTACGATTTCCAAAATTAGCCATGGAACAAAAATTCAAAAGCTTTAAAAATTTTATTTTATGAATCCCGCTCTGATACCACGTGAAAGTTCTTTAGGGATATTAGGCCCCTTATGAACAGGCCCAAGGCTAATTAAAAGAGAGGTGAATTGGTATTTTAAACTTTTTTAAAACACAACTCAAACCAAACCAAACCAAAATTCACCATAAATAAAATATAATACGGAAAGAACACAACAGATTTATAGTGATTCGATAAAACCTTAACCTATGTCCACTCCTCGTAGGCACCATCGAGTATTGCATTAAACTAAGTGTCTCTCCTTTACCCCCACAGCTAGGCGGAAAAGACCTTACAAAATAACTTCCACCTTTCCCGATGCGGCGGAGTAGCCGAGTTAGGAAAGTTGCTATTTGCATGTTTTACATTCTTGCAACTTGTATAGTTTTGATGATTCTAAATATTATTGTTTTATGTGTTGTTATCTCCTAACATTTTTTGGAAGATTTGTTTTTGCTCTTGTGTGTACTAATATTTCAGGAAAATTGAACTCGAGACTACGAAGACTTCAAATCAAATTCAGCATGAGATACTCTATGATTTGAAGCTTGTACTTTTCTTGGAAATAAACTTGAAAGGGAGTGATTGTAAATTGAGTGAATTAAAACACACAGAAAATGAGATCTTGAAAATGTTTTTGTGCTGATCGTACGGGACGAACATTGTTCGTACGGGACGATCATATCAGTTATCTCCTTGTAAGAGCAATGAAACGGACAGGAACTGAACTGGAAAATTTTTCTAAGTCATGATTGTCCAGACGAAATCATTTTCGTCCCAGGACGAGTTTCTCTCTGTAAAAATTTCATTCAGACGAAGTCATGTTCGTCCAGGACGATGAGAACTGACTATGGAAGTTTCTGGCAACATTTTGCAGTTTTCAGAACCAACTTTTAATATAACTGTTCGTACCGGATAAAATTTTTTCGTACGGGACGATCCTATTTCGTCCAGGATGAATTTGGTTCGTACAGATGCACAAATGGTTCGTACGGGACAGTTTTTTACACAGTTCGTCTGTACTAACTCAATTTCATACGAAACGATCCAGTGCGCAGAAAAACATGTTTTTAACAGTTTTTTGGGCGGTTTTTCATGTCCTTTCTATATAAGGAGTCCTAGAAACTATTACAAGTGCCTTTGGAGTTGTTTTCTCTTGAGAGGGATCATTGAGAGTGAGAGTTTTAGAGAGATTGTAAGAGTGAAGAGTGAGAGATCAAGTGAGGGGTTTGTGAGGGATTCACAAGGTTACTTGAAGAAGAAGATCTCTTTGTTTCTTCCCATCTCCTTTGAAGGCTCTCAAGTGAAGTTCAACAACATCGGTCCGGTTCTCTGCCGACACTTGGATAGTGTAAAAGGATGACAAAGTGTATTTTTGACAGCCATTGTGTCATCGTTCTTTGGGAAAAAACTAGAAGAGAGAACTTGAAAGGGAGAGAGGAAAGGGTGGAGTTTGAGAGGGAGAAGATCCTTAGAGGGGATTTCAATGGAGTGTGGAGGGGATATTCTCATGGTTGCTCCGGTGAACTTGCACTTCAATACCATCGGATTCAAGGGTCATCTTGATGGAAGTTTTGGCGAGAAGAAGATCTCTTTGGTGTCAAAGAACCCGGCTACTCCGCCGCACCGGGGAAGGTAAAAGTGATTTTGTAAAGGCTTCTCCACGTTGCTGTGGGGGCAAAAGGAGAGTCACTTTGTGGTATTAGTGCAAAACTCGGAGGGTGCCTCCGGGGAGTGGACGTAGGTCAAGGTTTGACCGAACCATTATAAATCTGGTGTGTTCTTTCTTATTTTTTTTTCGCATTTAATTTCATTGCAAGTTACTTATTCTGGTTAAAAAGTTTATTTTTTAAACTTTAAATTTAACTTGCATTAATAATTAAAAAGGTTTTCTAAAAATCCAAGAGTAGAAGTATAATTTTTAAATTACCAATTCACCCCCCCTCTTGGTTAGCCTTGGGACATTTAATTAGGCTTAACATCCTAATTCTCATATTGAACGAGTTCCAACAGCCGAGTCCTTTGACACCAAAGAGATCTTCTTCTTCTATGAACATCTCTTAAGATAAGCCTTGAATCCAACGGTACTAAGGTGCAAGTTCGCCGGAGCAACTGTGTGGAATCTCCCTCCACACTCCTTTGAGTCCCCCTCCAGGTTCTTCTCCCTCTATCAAACTACACCCTTTCCTCTCTCCCTTTCAAGCTCTCTTTTAATGTTTCCCCCAAAAGAACGAAGCTACAATGGATGTCAAAGACACTCTTCAAAGTGTCTTTTCAAAGCTTAAATAGAAGAGCTCAAAATGAGCTCATTAAAACAACTAGTTGACTTTATCGTCCAGGCTGATATGAATATCGGACTAGCCGATCAGCGTAAATTATGCTCAATCATCTCGGTCGGTTAGGGACGATCAGAAGATTTTTAGTCATATCGGCCAGACCGATAGAATATCATCCTGAGGATTAACTCAAATTAGAGGAAAATTGTCATGAACATCACCCTGAATAAAAGCTGGCTGATGTCAAACCGTCTCTGCTGATCCTACAATCAGCCTGGCCGATGTAATCACGCAAATCACCATTAATTGCTTTCCTTAACTACCAGATTAATTTAGGCATAATTATCAACATCGTCCAGGCCGATGATATGGATCATTCTAGCTGATGTCAAAAATAAATAATTCCTAAATAGATCTAGAAGCAAATTCTTTCTGATTTGAGCCTATCGTCCTAACTGATATAAGGATCATCCAGGCCGATCAGCTTAATGATGGTTGCCTTAATCAAGATGCCCTAATTAGGGTTTCTATTTTTGAACCGATCATCTAGGCTGATATAAATATCATCTCGGATGATGTTACCAAAAATAATAAACTCTAGGGAACACACAGAAATTCTCCCAAGGTGAGTATGAGCAAGGTTACAAAGCATCAAGAGCCATACCAATTACAAAGACTCAAGAAAGGAAAAAGGTGTATAAAGTGACTCAGACCTAGTCTACCTAATCTTGAGCTGGTTCCAATTACAGTATGATCTTGTGGACCTGAAATGTTAGTAGGCAATGCAGTCGTAGAATAATAAGAGTGTTTACTATCATCAAAATCATAATCCATGAATCCAGATCCGCAACAGTCTCTATAGCATTACTACCACATAGGCACATCATTTAGTATGAAAGATTTCTTTGACGAAGCCAGCTAGGATGCAGCTTTAACTTCTTGAATCAACTATATCAATAACTTCTAGTACCAAAAATTGCATTGTATGCCAATTATGTTATAGTCGCGCCACTCCTAGGATGGATCAGCTTAGGAGTATCAATTTCATCAACAAGATTCATTCTGATAGTAACAATTTGTTTGGCCATCTACACTCCAAATGCTTCGACCAGCACCTCCTAGTTCCACTGTAAGTCCTCTCAAAGGAGATAATCAAAATTCCAATCATCAACAGCCTCCATGTTCTACCACCTACCTAGCTGGCGATCTAAAATCCGCACATCCTTCTTCACATTCACCAGGTTTCCATCCCCTATCATCCACCTCAAGTTGGATCTAAGTGCTCGAGCTCCATCTTGCACTACATTCCATGAGATAGGCACATTACATCCATGGTTTTTAACCTATAGATCCCCTCCATACTTCACAATTAAAATTTTGTTCAATAGGGAATTATGAGTCGAAATCATGTTCCAAGCCAGTTGATCCCGTAGTGGTCCTTACCACTTAATAGAGGAATGAAACCACAAGCCACAATGGGTTGTTAGTTAACACATCTCCATCCAGGCCACATATTGAAGACCCTTACTATTTATATCTTTTTTCCAAAGAAACTACCTTTCACGATTTTCAATAGAATCTAAAATTACATTGGGGAAAAGCATATGAGTCATGAGATACAATGTAATGGTTACTAACGAAGTTTTAATAAGAGTACTCCTACTAGCTAAAGTGAGGTGGCATTTACCCCAAAAAATTATTTTATCAACAAAACATTTCATAACTTGGGAGAAATCAAATTTAATAAGCTTCCTCAAAACCAATGGTAAACCAAGATAATCTAAAGCACTTACTTTCTTTAAGCCAAGGACATTAGAAATTCTTCATTTCATCCAATTTTGCTATACTTTGTTGTATAAGATAGTTGATTTACAACAATTAATCTTCAACCTCATCGATAAATAGTAATCATTCAAGATTTCCTTGATTAAAACAATGTTAGCTCTACTAGCTTCTGCGAAAGTCAATATGTCATCAGTGTATAATAAATGAGAAATTCTATTAGCAGTATCCAGCACCTGGACTACAAGCCAAGCCCATGTTTATTTAAAAGCTTTATTCAACACTTTAAAGAACAAAATGAATAGGTACGGGGACAACGAACATCCCTAGTGCAGACAACTACGAGCCTTGATCCAAGTGGATCTATTACCATTGATAAGGAGAGTGAACGTGAACCTATAAACACATTACAACACCCATGATGTGAAGCACTCTGAGAATCCCAATAAACTCATAACATGTTATAGAGTGTCCCAAGACATTAAATCATAAGCCAGTTCTATGCCCACCTTTAATGCCATCAGCCTGGTTTTGTATTAGAATGCTGGAACTTGCATATCATTTCTTGAGCAATCAATCCATAGCTTGATATCAATATACTCGAATCAAAAGTACCTTTTTATTCTCCAATAACATCATTTAAAATTGGTTAAGCATGTTAACCACGACTTTGGCAATCACTTTATAAAAGGACTAGCAAAGGCTAATAAGCCAAAACTTTGATGGAAGATTAATGTTAATAATTTTGGGAATCAGTATAAAAGTGTCTACTTCTAATTTTCTGACATAATTTAGGATTTGAAAAATTTAGAAATCACCTCTATAACATCCCTATTTCTGATCTCCCAATATAATTTTAAAAAAGGAGATGTTATTCCATTAATACAAGGTGCTCTATAATTACCCATGCTGAAAACTAAATTCTTAATTTCTTGTTCAAAATTTTTTTGACTCAAAGCCAAGCCTCAAGTGTTATGGAATGATATCTTCTTGAATTACATGCAAATTATAAAGGGAGATAGTCTTCTTCATCCATTTATGATTGAAAAATTGCTATAAATTATTTTGAATATCATTAGGATCATTCACTATCGTGTCATCCTCATCTTGCACCTCCATAACCCTATTATTCTACTATAGGTAGTGGCAATCAAATGGAAACAATGGGTATTAGTTTCCCCTTCTTCATTACATTTTATCTTAGCACATTATTTCCACCACGTAGTAAGGTGGGCCAAAGTAGTATTCAGCTCATCAATCTTCTATCTGAGCTCAAGTTCCAGATCAGCATTCGACCCAATAATGTTGGAATCAAATTCTTGGAGTTCTTCAATATGCTTTAGTTCCTCCACTTTAAGTTTACCCAAGACTTTAATTCTATTTTGGCTCCAAAAGAACAACTTCCTAAAGGTTCTACTTCACATTCGATCCAGAACATCTATAAGTTTTCCCAAATCATGCTTATTCCAACTCTTCCAAAAGATCTTCCAAAATGCATGGTACATCACCCACACATCTTCAAATTGAATCCATCTAGTGTTAGAGGTTTGCACTGAGGACCAAGTCTCAGATGGATTGGGCTATGATAAGTGCCACTCTTCCAAGATGCTTGACAACAGTAAAGGGTGCACACCTAAATCCAACAAAATTCATCCAAAATCTATCAACGAACCCAGATTTTACTATTCGCATCCTTATTATTAGACCACATATACTTAGGTCTAGTGAAGCCCAAGTCATGAGGTCATTTTGAACCTTGAATTCAGCCATTTCTTAGGCTCCAATAGAGAAAGTAAATCTTTTACCCCCTTTCTTCTTGTACTGCAAAAAGATTTCGATGAACATGATGATCTTTATTAGTATACACCAGCATAATAGACAATTCTTTTAAGTTTGGCAACACCAGCTGCCTCATCAAGCATTAGTCAGTGGATAAAGAAACTACAAATTTCGAGATATCACGCCTCCACAATGCCACTAATCCGCCTAATTCACAAACCACAGGAAAGTTAAAAAACTCCCATCCACCACCAATGAGTTTATCAACATCCAGTCTACTCAACTCCTCAACCTTAGTCTCAACTAAACCAATAAAACATACCTCATTATCGGTCATGAGGTTTCACAGATAGTTGACCATAATTTTCTTCCAAGCACCCCTACAATTCCAAAATAAAATGGAAGATATTAATTAACTAAACGGAAGGAATCCCGCCACCAGAACCTTCCTCATGCTCCTTCTTTCGCTTCCTAGGAAGCTGCATAATTGGCCTAAGTTTTTGTAACTCTCTAGCAAAATGCTCTTGAGAGGTTCGATCTCTAGTCTTGGGTGGCTTGACCCTAATCATAAAAAATAATAGTTGTTTAATGCCAAACTGTTTCTCCCACCATGTAGGCTTAAAATTATCCTTCTTCATATTAAAATTGGGTTTAGGGACTTTTAACAAATCAATATGCTTAACGATGTCCACCTTCAGTCCACCTCCTTCCCTGTCAGGTGTTCTAACTTACTATTTATTATTCTTCCTCCTATAGGGAAGAACTGTTGAGTCTAGTGAATAGGTTGTTAAACCTAAGTTAATATCCCAAGGC
Source organism: Dendrobium nobile (assembly GCA_022539455.1). Classification (NCBI taxonomy): domain Eukaryota; kingdom Viridiplantae; phylum Streptophyta; class Magnoliopsida; order Asparagales; family Orchidaceae; genus Dendrobium; species Dendrobium nobile. The sequence goes on along the minus strand of CM039729.1, from coordinate 41,337,289 downwards.
TACCAAGAGGGGGGTGAATTGGTAGTTTAAAAATTATCCCTCTTTTAGATGAGTTGACCCGAAAATAAACTTTAATGAATTTTTTTTTTCATAAAAAGTTTTTCAGCCACAACTTTTGAAACAGAAAAATGCAGAAAGTAAAAAGCAGTAAAAATAAATGACACAAGATTTATAGTGGTTCGGTCTAAACCAGACCTACATCCACTCCCTAGAGGCACCCTTTGAGTATTGCACTAATACCAATAGTGTCTCTCCTTTTGCTCCCACAGCAAGGTGGAGAAGCCTTTACAAACACTCTTTCCACTACTACCCAGTGCGGTAGAGAACCGTCATCCTTTTACACTTTCCCCAGTGTTGGCAGAGAACCGTCATCCTTTTACACTATCCCCCGTATTGGCAGAGAACCATCCGTCCTTTCACACTCTCCTAGTGTGGGCAGAGAACCCTTTGTCCTTTCACACTCTCCTAGTGTGGGCAAAGAACCCGATCTCCTTGACAGATCTTCTCACAAGAAATCTAGAAGGAAGAAAGAAAAAGAGTGAAGTAATCTCAAATCACAAGTAGGAAATCTTACCTTTGAACACCAAGCGAAGCCTTCACGCTCCAGTGGTAGAAATCCTTCTTTAAATGCTCTCTCTCACTCTCTCCTTTACTCTTCTTTCAATAGGCACGAAGATCAATAAGCAAAAAGATTTGGTGGTAGTCAAAATTGGACCTTATATAGGAGAGACAAGAAAAAATATCCAAAATTGCAGAAATTTCAAGTTAACACGAAATGGATTGTCCCGTACGATCGTGGATCATCCTGGACGATGTTACTTAAAGTGTCAGAAATTATCCTAATGAATATTGGTATGAATAATGTTCATACACTATTATCATCCCGTACGAACTAAGTTCGTCTGGACGATCAGTTATTCCGTAGGTTGGTTCCCAAAAAGTGCATATCGCTGCCAAAATATGAAGTGTTGATTCACTTCGTCCCAGGACGATCAGGATTTTTGTCTGGACAAAATTTATACAGAAGACAACTCACCCTGGGACAATTATAGATTTTGTCTGGACGAAAATTTTACAGAGCATAAATCGTCCCGGGACAAAAATAATTTAGTCTTGGACAATCAGGACTTAGAAACATTTTCTCAGTTCCTGATCATTCCATTGCTTCGTATGAGGAGATAACTGACCTGATCATCCTGTATGAACTATGTTCGTCATGTACGATCAGTACAACTTTTGTACAATCTCTTTATGTGTGTGTGTTTGTTTTTATTCACTCAACTTCAATCACTCTCTCTCAATTTAAATAACAATTTAAAGCTTCAGTTTACAAAGGATTGTATACTGAAATTGATTTGAATTCTTCATAGTTTGGAGTTTGATTTTCCTAAAATGTTAGTACACACAAGAGCAAAAAACAATTCTTCTAAAAAGTTTTAGGAGATATCTACACATAAAATAATATTTGAAATCATCAAAAATAATATAAGTTGCAAGAATGTAAAATATGCTAATAGCAACTTTCTTAACAATCTCCCCCTTTTTGATGATGGAAAAATAATTATGTTTGAAGAATTTCAAATTCTAAGAAACTCCTAAACTCCCCATGAATTGATGAATACATGGAAAAATAAGGAGGCATTAATTTAAAATTTTGTTTTTCAAAAATTTTATACAAAACACACAATAAAATAAATACAAAACACACAATTACACAAATGACAAAATGACAATCATAAAACAAACAAACGAAAAACAAAAAATGTCAAAACACACATTTACACAAATGAAAAAATGACAATAATAAAACAAACAAACGACAAACAAAAAATGACAAAACACACAATTACACAAATGACAAAATGACAATCATAAAACAAACAAACAACAAACAAAAAACGACAAATAATTTCTCCCCCTTTTTGACAACATCAAAAAGGAAGAAGAAAAGAAGGCTAGAAATGTAAACAGAAGTATGAAATTCATTTGATAACTTAATCTTGAAGGTGATTGAAATAAGGTATGCAAATAAGATTAAAACATTAGAAAAATCATAGAGTTTCATATAATTTAAGAAGTGATATAACATAGATAGCAAAAAGAATTTATCAAAGGCATGAGTCAATTTAGACACTAAGATAAAGAAAATCATTGCATTAAGGATGAATAAAAAATTTTATATTTTAAATTTCAATGTCAATTATAAATGAACATAAGATCAATTTGAATTAAGAGATTAAAAGAGTTCGGAAAGAATTAACTACCACATGTGGCGCTTTGAGTATCTTTTTCAAATTTATAGCACATTTTTGTGCATCTAATTACTTTGGGCTTATTTTGTGCCTCTTTTTCTCATTGCGAATTTTTGAGCATTCCTTTTGATTTTTGTACATTTGTACAATTTTCAAGAGTAATTGAATTCTTTCCAAAATCAATAATCTAAAATTTCAAATTTTTCTAAGTGCATAAATACTATTTGAAAAGTGAAATACAAAATAAGAAAACATCTAAATTGCAATAATAATATTAAAGATAATGTAGTTTAAATAAGAGAGATGAAATTGAAAATCGTAATAATATCAAGTTATATGCATAACTTAAATTTAGAATAATTAGATTTTCTAATGAATTTAACTTTTTTTGCAATTTACATTATAGCACGATTAAGATTAAAAAATCTGATAATTTACATAAAGTCTAACAAATATTTCAAAAGAAATTTAAATCAAAACACTTGAACTTATATTGGTATCATTTTAAATATTACAAGTTTTCATCAAGATATCAATATGATAACCAAAATAAAAAATGAAAGTTCGTTCGGGATGTTAAGCCCTATGAACTTAGTCCCAAGCTAACCAAGAGGGGGGGTGAATTGGTATTTTAAAAATTCTTGAGACAAAGAAATAAATTCACAAACCAAATCACACCACCAAACCAAATGCGGAATTTAAAAGTGCGGAAGCAAAAATAAGAACACAAGATTTATAGTGGTTCGGTCGACTAGACCTACGTCCACTCCTTGGAGGCACCCTCCAAGTATTGCACTACAAAACGTGACTCTCCTTTAGCCCCCACAGATAGGCGGAGAAGCCCTCACAAGAAACTCCTTTTTGCCACCCCGGCAAGGCAGAGAACCTACCTCCTTTTGCTTCCTCCTGAAGCTGGCAGAGAACCACAACCAAAAGCAAAACTCCTTACCTCTACCGACCCTTCCACGGAAGAGAAACTCCAGACGAAAGACAAGCAGAGCGATCCTTGAGCAACCCTTGTGAATCCCCTCACAAGCTCCCCCTCACAAGATCCTCTCTCTCTCCCTCTCTCTCTTTCTCTCCTCAAGGTCTTCTCAGGTCAAGGCAGCAGCCAAATGTCTCTTCAAAACGTTGAAGAAGAGCTCTTTAAATAGAAGAGCTCAAGAGGAGCTCATTAATTGCAAGTAGCCGACTTTATCGTCCTGACCGATATGGACATCGGCCTGGCCGATTAGTACAAATCAAGGAAGATCGGCCAGAGCACAGCCCTGGGAACAGTCCTGGACGATTGAAATTTGGCTTAATCGTCCAGGCCGATCTCACGATCGTCCTGGCCGACTAGTTCAAATCAGAGGTAAATCGTCCTGAGCACAGCCCTGGGAACAGTCCTGGCCGATTGAAATTTGGCTTGATCGTCCAGGCCGATCTCACGATCGTCCTGGCCGATATGATCGTATCAATCATCCTTAATTACTCCCTTGATTTCTTGATCAATTAAGGCATAATTTGGTAATTTCGTCCTGGCAGATCCTGGAATCGTCCTGGACGATAATTTAAAATTCAGTATGCCTAAACTGTCTAAGGCGGCTATCTCTTTCTATTTTGAGCTTATCGTCCTGGCCGATACACGTATCGTCCAGGCCGATATGTTAATGTCGGCTGCCTTAATTAAGAATCCTTAATTAGACTTTCTATTTTAAGCTGATCGTCCCGGACGATATAAAGATCGGCCGGGCCGATGTTTGCAAAAACAGAATTTCTATGCCTCTCAAGTGTGTGTGTGAAGGGTTACTTAGCATCAGTCTTTTTGATTATTACAAGTAGACTCAAAAGGTGAAAAATAAAATTACAGACTGACTCAACCCTAAACCTATGCGATCCTGGACTTGGCTTCCTCTTGATCGTCCAATCTTCGATTCTTGAAAAGTTAGAAGCAACAAGTAGTCCAAGAGAGATAGTGTTTGTCAATCATCAAAACATAAGCTATGAAAAAGTAGATTTGCAGCAATCTCCCCCTTTTTGATGATGGCAAACACAAGTAGGAAAAATTCATTAAAACACCGCAAGGTTACAAAATCCAAGACCAAACAGTTTATTCCTACACCCTACTCCCCCTTTTGTCATCACAAAAAGAGGGTCTAGAAACACAAGAAAAAGACTATCAAGCACATAAAAAAGACATGAAACAAACAACACAAAATACAGACTAAAATAATGAGGGATCCAGATCATCAGATGGAGGTGGTGGAGGTGGCTGCTGAAAGTAGGTGGCAAGTGAACACAAAAGAGTTAAAGGAAGAGGGTGAGAAAAATGGCTGGAATTGGCCTGAATTTAAAGAAACGGCCCTATCGTCCTGGCCGATCGCAGAATCGTCCAGGCCGATAGGGTACAATAATTGCGTACAGGCCGATTGGTCAAAAAAGGCGGTCCGATCGGCCGGGCCGATCAGATATCGGCCAGGCCGAATAGACACAGGCGATCGGCCCGAGGAGTCAGGCCGAACGACCGTTGAAAAAGTAGATCGTCTGGGCCGATTAGGTGTATCGTCCGGGACGATGCACAATTATTGATCGTACCGGCCGAAGTTAAAACGTTTAAATGCTTGCCACGTGTATCGTCCAGGACGAACAGTGGATCGGCCCGGCCGATTGTCCAATAATGGATCGTCCGGGGCCGAATTTAAAGATCAAAATGTGCTGACACGTGGATCGTTCAGGACGATCCAGTGTATCGGCCAGGACGATGCACATAAAATGCATCGGCCAGACAAAATATACTATCAGCCAGGACCAAGAGTTCGATCAAATAGTCCAGGACGATGTGGGATCGTCCGGGACGATGAGTTAGGGTTTTCAAACGAAAAGGTCAGCAGATGGATTTTGAACAGAATTTGTCATATCGTCCAGGACGATAATGGGATCGGCCAGGACGATGTAACTAGGAATTGAATTTAAAAAAAATGGTGATGATCAAGACCCAAAAAAAATAAAGAAACAGTCAAAACACAGAAAAATAAAAAAAAGGAACACATGAAAACAAATATTTTTGAACTTGTAATATTTCTAAATTTTTTTTTTTATATATTTTATTTTATGGAGGCATCATATGAGAATTCTTTTCAAAAAGTTAAGCCTTTTAAAGTTTCAAGAGATCAATAAGTTTAACAAATCTCCATTAGAAGAAGGTAGAATATCTGATTTTGTTAACCCTTGATCAGACATCCTTCAGGGTAAAAATTCTTTTGGAAACCAAAAACCTAGCTTAGAATAACTAATAGGAATAATAAGATCCATTCAAAGCTTGTTTACAAAGAAAATATCTCATATTTAATAAACCAAAGTGATTTTTCTCAATCATGAAAATTGAAATCAAGTCTTTGAAAACATCACATAATTAATGAGTTTTCTAAGTTTTAAGAGTTTTACCAAAGATTGAATAGCTTGCATTTAGTGGGCTCATTTTATGCCTCTTGTCATTTGATTTGCTCTTTTGAGCATTTTTTTATTCTTTGATACACTTTTGTGTATGTAGCATTCTTTTCAATTTTTGCTTCATTGGCCTCTTTCCTTTTTAACTTTTGCAAGCTAGAAATTCTTTAATATACTCTTAATAAAAAAAACTTAGTTGTGAGTATATCCTCCAATTATTAGAGAATAGGGGCTCTCTCTCTAACATAGGGAAGAACAATCCACAACACAAAATCAAACTCATGTGAAAGAATGCAATGGCAAGATTTCAAAAGTTTGAATGAAAAACTAAAAACTTTGGCTATTATGCATAAGATAGATTATTGTAGCAAGATAAGAAAAAGATCTTAATTAACAGGCTATTGGTTAAACCGAGTTTAGAATTTTGTTTTAGAGAAGAAAAATCATACCACTAAGTAAAGTCTGAAGGAGGGAAAACATCAACAGAAAACTCCCTTTAACCAATTTTGAAAAGCTAAAACACTATCTCCAAAAAAAAACTCCAAAATCTAAAAGTTTGAAAGGACTAATCATATGAAGGTCAAAGTTTAAAGAGCAACGTGTAAACAAAACAAAACAAAACAAATGAAAAATAAAGCAAACTAAAATCAATACAAAGTGAGCACAAAAAAAAAAAAAATAATAAAAAGACACACAAAACTAATGTTTCAAGCACGTGATAAAGCAGCGAGTTTAAGCAATTTTTGAGCTGCAAGCCCCCTTATGTCCAGTTATCCTATGCTCCCATGAGGGCTTTGGTGGGAGCACACCTGCAAAACTCAACAACAGTCAGATTTAGGAACCCAAACAGGTTTGGGATCCTTCTTAGAAAAAGTAGAATGTAATGCAGGTAAGGTATGCTGTGAATCATACATTTTAGGTCTCCACACCCAATGAGTACTACGATGAACGGTGCAAGTGTGTGAGATGTGTCCTAGCATGCCACATGAGAAACATCTAATTCCAGGAAAGGGATTTCTTAGATGATTTGAGTTATAATGCTTCTTCCTAGGTTTTGGCTTAAGATCAACAGTGGAAGTCATCCGATCATTTTGAATCCTCAAATTTGTTCTCTTTAAGGCATCAATCTCAATCCTCAAATTTTTCTCAAGATCTTTAGATTTCTTAAGATCAAAACTAAGTGAGGTGTGTGAAACTTTTAATGCATTATGTTCATCAATTAATTCCAAATGTTTTTTGTTCAACTCATCAAATTCATGAAGAAGAGCCATGTGATTTGAATCAATCGTTGCATGGTCTTTGAGAAACACTTCATGCTCTTTTTGTAGATTTGAATGTTCTAATTTTAGCCTAGCATGAGTTTTCTTAAGTTTTTTGTATGATGCATGAATTTTTTCACAAATTTCAAACAATTCATCATAGGTTGGTTTACATACCTCTTCTTCATCACTTTGATTTTCTCCCATGAAACACAAATTCGTAGTCTCTTCCTCTGGTTCAATCTCAGAGGAATCAGTACCAGATTCTGCCCAAAATCCTCTTTGGATTTTCTTCTTGTCCTTCCTTGACTTGGCTTTCTCCTCACCTTTTTCCTTTTCTTTGCTTGATTGATCTTGAAGTGTAGGGCAATCGGCTCTCACATGTCCAGGTTTCTTGCATTCAAAACAAACAACATCAGAAGATCCTTTAACATATTTGTGATCCTTACCTTTCCTCCAATTTTGATGATGCCTATGTTTCTTCCTTAGAAAGCTTTTGAATTGCCTTGTGATGAAGACAACTTCATCGCTCTCAGACCCGGAAGATTCAGAATCCGATTTGTGCGCCTTCAGTGCAATTGTTTTCTCCTTTTTCTTCTCACCTGCATAAAGATTTCTTTGATTCACACCTTGCTCGTAAGCAATGAGTGAGCCAAGTAAGTTATCAATGGAATAAGTATTCAAATCTTTTGATTCAGTGATTGCAGTTATTTTTGCATCATAAGACGAAGGCAAGCATCTCAAAATCTTGTTAACTTTTTCATAATTCAAAAGCTCTTTTCCTAGTGCATGCAATGAAGTAACAATCTGAGTAAACCTAGTGTACATGTCAAAAATCGATTCATGAGATTTCATACGAAAAAGTTCGTAGTCATGCAAGAGAAAGTTCAAACGGGTTTGCTTAACTTCATTAGTACCTTCATAGGTGATGCATAATTTATCCCAAATCTCTTTACCAGTTTTGCAAGTTGAAACACGCATGTAATCTTCATATTTCAAAGCACAGACAAAACAGTTCAAACATTTTGCATTTAACTGAGCCAAATCACGTTCATCGAAAGTCCATTCAGTAAAAGCAACTTCAGTTTTAATACCATTAATTTCACGAGAAGGTGGAGAATAACCTTCTTGAATAAGCATCCACATGCGATAATCAGTAGATTGTAAAAATGTTGACATGCGGGTTTTCCAAAAATTAAAAGGTAAGTTGTCAAATAGAGGAGGTCGTGTAATCGAATAACCTTCAGTAGTGTTTCTATTCCCTACATTAGCCATGGATCAAATTCAAAAAGTTTTCAAACTTAATTTTTCGAATCCTGCTCTGATACCACTTGAAAGTTCGTTTGGGATGTTAAGCCCTATGAACTTAGTCCCAAGCTAACCAAGAGGGGGGGTGAATTTGTATTTTAAAAATTCTTGAGACAAAGAAATAAATTCACAAACCAAATCACACCACCAAACCAAATGCGGAATTTAAAAGTGCGGAAGCAAAAATAAGAACACAAGATTTATAGTGGTTCGGTCGACTAGACCTACGTCCACTCCTTGGAGGCACCCTCCAAGTATTGCACTACAAAATGTGACTCTCCTTTAGCCCCCACAGCTAGGCGGAGAAGCCCTCACAAGAAACTCCTTTTTGCCACCCCGGCAAGGCAGAGAACCTACCTCTTTTTGCTTCCTCCTGAAGCTGGCAGAGAACCACAACCAAAAGCAAAACTCCTTACCTCTACCGACCCTTCCACGGACGAGAAACTCCAGACGAAAGACAAGCAGAGCGATCCTTGAGCAACCCTTGTAAATCCCCTCACAAGATCCTCTCTCTCTCGCTCTCTCTCTTTCTCTCCTCAAGGTCTTCTCAGGTCAAGGCAGCAGCCAAAGGTCTCTTCAAAATGTTAAAGAAGAGCTCTTTAAATAGAAGAGCTCAAGAGGAGCTCATTAATTGCAAGTAGCCGAATTTATCGTCCCGGCCGATATGGACATCGGCCTGGCCGATTAGTACAAATCAAGGAAGATCGGCCAGAGCACAGCCCTGGGAACAGTCCTGGATGATTGAAATTTGGCTTAATCGTCCAGGCCAATCTCACGATCGTCCTGGCCGATTAGTTCAAATCAGAGGTAAATCGTTCTGAGCACAGCCCTGGGAACTGTCCTGGCCGATTGAAATTTGGCTTGATCGTCCAGGCCGATCTCACGATCGTCCTGGCCGATATGATCGTATTAATCATCCTTAATTACTCCCTTGATTTCCTGATCAATTAAGGCATAATTTGGTAATTTCGTCCTGGCCGATCCTGGAATCGTCCTGGATGATAATTTAAAATTCAGTATGCCTAAACTGTCTAAGGCGGCTATCTCTTTCTATTTTGAGCTTATCGTCCTGGCCGATACACGTATCGTCCTGGCCGATATGTTAATGTCGGCTGCCATAATTAAGAATCCTTAATTAGACTTTCTGTTTTAAGCTGATCGTCACGGACGATATAAAGATCGGCCGGGCCGATGTTTACAAAAACAGAATTTCTAAGCCTCTCAAGTGTGTGTGTGACGGGTTACTTAGCATCAGTCTTTTTGATTATTACAAGTAGACTCAAAAGGTGAAAAATAAAATTACAGACTGACTCAACCCTAAACCTACGCGATCCTGGACTTGGCTTCCTCTTGATCGTCCGATCTTCGATTCCTGAAAAGTTAGAAGCAACAAGTAGTCCAAGAGAGATAGTGTTTGTCAATCATCAAAACATAAGCTATGAAAAAGTAGATTTGCAACAAAAAAGAAATACATAAAACTAATAAAAGCAAACAACAACTAACACAAACAGTGAGGTATAGGGATAAACGCAAGACGGTCCAAGGAAGAGAGAGAAGCTCCACAAATTAAGGAAGGAATTGGAAGATTAACTTGAAGATTTCGGGTGCTTGAATTGGAGATGGTTGAAGGTGACCGATCATCCAAGGATGATCGGAACACCAAAGCCGTTTTATCTACCGCGAATCCAATAATGTTGGATTCAAAAGGTAGATTCTCCTTCAAACACATCTCCCCTCACAATTTTCGGATTTTAGAATATCCTCTGGTGATCAAAGAAGGAGGTTTGTTGACAAAACACAAGCCATTGCCGGATTTTAGTAAAGGAAAAGAGGTAATTTCTTAAAATTTACCTTCATCTCCTTTACCAAATTCTTTGTTTGTTGCTAATGACAAAGAAGCCTCTTCTTCAAAGAGTACATTTGTTGATATTTTGAAGAACAACAAGGATATTGACCTCAACATCAAGATTCCTAATTTTTCTTCAAATTCGGATAATTCTAATGCGTGGATCAAAAAACCACACATTAAAATCACTTGCAATAAAAGTCATGATAAGTTTGAAGATTCTAATGTGGTTCAACTGGATATTGAGAAAGAAAAATCCAATATGCAAGTTTTGAACAAATCTTTGGTGGTTAAAATCCTTGCAAAAAATGTTCCGTTCTCTAAATGTTCTATTGAACTAAGAAAACAATGGAGGAATTATGGAGGATTTCATATAATCATACTTGGTCTAGATTGGCTATTATGTTAATTTCAATCTCATGAAGCATTGGAAGAAGTCCTCAATGGAGGACCTTGGTTTGTAGGAGGTTTTGCAATTAGTTTAGACAAATGGACTCCTAAATTCTCCCCTAGTTCATTGGAGGGGGTTTCTTCCCCAATTTGGATTCGTCTTCCTCACCTACCCCTTCATTGCTGGGATGAATCCAATATCACTAGAATTGTCTCTAGGATTGGAACTCCATTACTACTAGATGGCAATATGTTCAGGTGGGGAAGAAGGGAATTTTCTAGAGCATGCATCCGAGTTAATTTGAACTCTAAACTTCCTACTGAAATATGGGTTGAAGGGTTGTATGGTCGATTTTTTCAAAAATTTGAATATGAAAATCTATCTTCACTTTGTTACAAATGTGGAAGAATAGGACATATTGAATCAGTTTGTCCTAATGAGGAAGAGATTCCATCCATCCTAAACCATAGCATTAATCCTTATGGCCCTTGGATGCAAGTGAAATTCAAAAACAAAAAGAAATCATTGAAGAACCAATTCAATGCCAAGGGTATTTCAGCTGCAGTAAAATCTGGATCAAGACTTCCTATTGAACCAGACGGTGTTACTTAAACATTGGCAGATGGGAATGATTTAAATCAGAAGATAGATCAAGCTGAAGATGCAGATTTCATTCGTCTAAATGAAGAAGTTGCTGAATTTCAGGAAGAAGACGAAGTGGTGGTTAAACAGAATTTGAAAATCAAACCTGTCCAACATGATTCACGGGATTCTGTTTTGTTAACAAATACTTTCAATACTTTAGCTGAGGTGGATAATATGGAAGCAAATTTGTTAGAAGAAATTATTGAAATTCGAACAGAAAATGCTGAAAATCTGGATATTCAAAATTTAAATTTTGAAAAATCAGAAGATAAGAAGAAAGCTGATTCACCGGTGTTTAAAATCTCAGTTATAGAGGCTCTAAAACCGGTCTCCTCTCCAACAAATGCAAAGAATTCGGTTGCTGTAATAGAGGATGTGCAAACTCCATCAAAGACATCCGTACCTCCTTTTTTGACTGAAATTCAGGGAGTCAAAATTGATTTATCCACAACAACCTTGGCGGTTGAATATAATGGAATTGGTAATCACACTACATTCCATTATTCTTCCTCTCCCCCATCAGCTATTAGCTTGAATTTCAAAAAGGCTAATCTTAAAAAAGAGGGAAAAATTGTTAAGAATGGCTCCTCTAGATCAAAGCATGTCTTATTCAAAGAACTTCAAACTTTGGGTCCGATGAAAGATCTACCTAGAAGGAAGATAACTGATCACAAAGAGAAGAACGGTGGGAAAGGTTCTTCTTCCCTCTTAGCCCACTAATATGAAGTTGGATTCTTCACTTGATAGCAACAATACAGAGTTATTTTTGAAGTTAGAGATTTTGATCTAAAAGTTTGATATAATTATATCAAACTTTTGGAATTTATTATTGAAATATAATTTTAATTTTAGATTTCATTTCCTTTTTCCTAGTTTAATTTGTTGTTTTAAACTTTGCCTAATTGTTTATGAGATTTTTACTATTTCTTATTCTCTAACTGAATGGGAACTCTGGGATACTAATAAATCTTCGGGTTGTCTTATATTTTGGCATCCCCTGCATCTCAACAGTTTCAAAATAGGAGTTAGTGGATTTTATTACGATTATAATAAGTTTAAGTAACAAATTACATTTTTAATAAGATCCTTTTGTTGTTAAAAAAAGGGATCATTTAGTTCTTTCTTATAGTTTGTATTAGGTTATCTTTTTTTTTTCTAATGCAATTTTTATGCATTCTCTCTCAAAAAAAAAAAAACTAACACAAACACAATAATAATACAAACATATAACATAAAGTGCAACAATCACTCAGATGGTCCTTGATCTGGAGGAGGAGGAGGAACACTACCAAAGAAGTTATAGTATGAACTTAATAACATCACATTGGTGTTAATTTAATTCATATGATCTTTCATGAAACCAATGTCACTTTGCTGCTGCTGAAATTGAGCCTCAATATGATCAAAGCATTGATCTAAATGAGTCTCTAATCGATCAAATCTTTCAACCAAATTTTGATAATTTGGTTCATTAGCAGGAGCAGGTATATCTTCAGCCTCTTCTTCTGTATTACTAGCATGTGATTTACCTTTATATTCCTTGAAGATCGCTCTAAATGATGCATCATTATAGTAGAGCGGTTCTTCATACTCATGATCAGGATGCACTAAATTGTATTTCTTCTCCAAGACATAGGTAACTAAGTGACCTAAAGCAATATTTCTCATCCTTTCTTGTTCAGCATGGCCAATTTCGGAAAGCCCAAAAAGGTAGTCGATAATTAACTCGGCTTCATCTATAGGTTTTTTAGTCATAACCATGAAAGTGAGCATAAAAAGAAGTGGAGTAATGTTCACTCTATCACCAGCCTTAGGGATAATGGAAGTTCTAAAGACATGCTGGATGATTCGTGCAATTTTCACAAGACCAGATACTCTAGCCACATGTTCATTCACATTATTCCCTCTAATCACTTTATTCATTTCAGATCATGAATATTTATTGGTAGTGATCAGATAATTTGCTCTTTCCCATTCAGTTCTTAAGTTTAGAAATGCTCCTAAGTCATGCTTAGTAATTTATACTTTTTGTTTAAAGACAAAGGAGTGGACTACAGACTGAAAAGGGCCAAAGAACATATTGGCCAGGAAATAGTGAAAAGTATCATTATTGTAAGGGTAGATCAGAGTAAGAATGAAACCAAATTGGGTCGAGGCGAACAAGTTCATTACCTGGAAAGAAAGATTTTCTTGTAGTAGGATCATAGAGGTTTTGATTTTGGCAGAGGCAAATCGAGGAAAGGAATCCTAATTTGCTTTGGACAAAAAATTTTCAGAGGAGTTTTTATATGGTCTTTTGCCAATACCTTTTTACCCTTGCTAGAAGTGGCCATTTGAAAATGATCTAGTGTAAGAAAGGGTTTGAAAGTGATGTTTAGTGTGAGATTATTGAGTTAAAAAGCCTGCCTATTTATTGAAAATGATTTGTTCGTACCAGACGAAACAATTTTCGTCCCGAACGAAAATTGTTCGTCCCGGACGAAAATTGTTCGTCCTGTACAAAAACAAATTTCATTCAGACGATCCAATCCGTCCAAAATGAAAAGGCTTTTCATAATCACACAACTTACGAAGCATCCTTTCGTACAAGCTTTTGACTAAAATGATCGTACAGACGAACACGTGTTCATCCGGACGATCAGAAATTCAATTCATTTTAATGGCAGTTGAAAACCGTCCCCCGCTATGAGCCGACATGTGTTCGTCTGGACGAACCAAATGTTCGTACGGACAAAGTTCATATTAAAAACTGTCTTATCCATTCAACTGCTGCATTCACTCATCCCGTCATTTGAAAAATATTTTGTCCCGGACGAACGTGACGATCGTACAAACGAATTACATTAAAACTGCTCTTAAAATGGTTCAAAATCACACAGTTTGTCATTCTACATAAATCGTCCCATACGAAACATTTTCGTCCCGGACGATGATGACCACAAATTTACATTTTCACACTCAAAACAAAAACAAATAAAATCAAACAAGACAATACTTAAACACAGACTTTTTTAAGAAGGAAATATCACATAAACAAACTAAAAAACACAATGAACACTAAATAAAAAAATATCAATGTTGTAGAAAACATTTTTATCTAAGCATTTAAATCAATCACTCCAAGCCTTTTTCTTAATGTGCTGAAAGTATCAAAGACTAAAGGTTTTGTAAAAATGTCTGCAAGTTGATTTTCAGTTGAAACAAGGGTAAGTTCAATTTCTCCCTTGGATACATGATCCCTTATGAAACGATGCCTTATGTCAATGTGTTTTGTTCTTAAATGTTGAATAGGATTTTTAGAAATGTAGATAGCACTAGTATTATCACAATAAAATGGTATAGTGTCTATAGTTAATCCTAAATCAATTAACTATTATTTTAAACAAAGTACTTGTGCCAGACAACTTCCTAAAGCAATGTATTCCGCTTTTGTAGTTAATAGGGCCACTGAATTTTATTTTCTACTAGACCATGAAACTAATGAATTTCCAATGAATTGACATGTTCCAGAATTGCTTTTCCTATCCACCCTACAGCCTGCAAAGTCAGAATCTGAATAACCAATAATTTCAAATGAAGAGCTAAACCTAAGATACCAAATTCTTAAGTTCTAAGTTCCTAGCAAATATCTTAAAATCCTTTTCAATGCTGTCAAAAGTGACTCTTTTGGATCTGATTGAAATTTAGCACACAAGGAAACACTAAACATGATATCGGGTCGGCTAGCAGTCAAGTAAAGTAAAGATCCAATAATCCCTCTAAATTTCTTTGATCAATAGATTTTGCCTTAAGGTCCTTATCCAACTGAATTGAGGAACTCATTGGTGTACTAACAGGTTTAACATTGTCCATTTCATATTTTTTGAGGATGTCCTTAACATATTTAGATTGGCTAAGAAATGTACCTTCCTCAAGTTGCTTAATTCTAAAGCCTAGAAAGTAATTTAAGTCTCCCATTAGACTCATTTCAAATTCACTACTCATTATTTTAGAAAAATCCTCACAAAGATTTTTATTTGAAGATTCAAAAATGATATCATCCACATAAATTTGAACAATGAGTATATCATTTCCAAATTTCTTCAAAAAAAGAGTTGTATCCATACTTCCTTTTTTAAAAGATTTTTTAAGTAGGAAGGTGCTCAACCTCTCATACCAAGACCTAAGTGCCTGTTTTAATCCATATAATGCCTTTTTTAACTTAAAAATATAATTTGGATATTTTAAGTTTTCAAAGCCTGGTGGTTGATCTACAAAAACATCTTCTTCAAATACCCCATTTAAGAAGGCACTTTTCACATCCATTTGATATAATTTGAATTCTTTAAAATAGGCAAAGGCTAGCAAAACCCTAATTGCTTCAAGTCTGGCTACAAGGGCAAAAGTCTCATCCAAATCAATCTCTTCAATCTGATTATACCCCTTAGCAACTAATATAGCCTTATTTCTAATGACTACACCTGAGTCAATCATTTTATTTTTGAATACCCACTAAGTTCTAACAACACTTTGATCTTTTGGCCTTGAAGTTAATTCCCAAACTTTATTTCTTACAAATTGATTCAACTTTTCTTGCATGGCCAATATCCAAAATTTATCAGAAAGTGCTTGATCAAAATTAGTGGGTTCTATAGTTGAAATAAAGGCAGAATGATTGAATTCCTTGTTTAATCCACGCCTAGTTCTAACACCCTCACTAGGTTCACCTATAATCAATTCCCTTGGGTGGTTTTTAGAAAATCTCAAATCTCTAGGCAAAGGGTTTTCTCTCTCCAAATTTTCTTCCACATTTTCTTCCAAGTTTATTCTATCAATCTTTTGGGAGTTATCCTCAATCTCATCTTCAATAACAATTGGCTCTTCCAAATTTCTAGATTCATCAAATACAACATGTGTGGTCTCTTCAATCACCAAAGTTCTTTTATTGAATACCTTATAAGATTTTCCAACACTTGAGTATCCAACAAAAATTCCTTCATCTAATTTTGGATGAAATTTTCCTAAAGGAGATTTTTCATTATTATGAATGAACACCTTGCAACAAAAAACATGCAAATGAGACAAATTAGGTGTTCTACCTTTTATCAACTCATAGGGTGTTTTATTTAATTTAGATCTTATATTCACCCTATTCAGAACATAACATGCAGTGCTAATCACCTTAGCCCAAACATATCTAGGAAGTGAGTATTTTGCCAATATTGCTCGGGCGGCTTCTATTAATGTTCTATTTTTCCTTTCGACTATCCCATTCTGCTGAGGGGTTCTAGGTGCAGAAAAGTTGTGATCAATTTCTTTCTCCTTACAAAAATCTTCAAATCTCTCATTCTCAAATTCTCCTCTATGATCACTTTGTATAGAAATAATTTCACATCCTAATTTTCTTTGAATCCAAGTCGATAAATTTCTAAATTCCTCAAATGATTCACTATTATGAAATAGAAATCTAACCTAAGTGAATCTTGATTAATCATCCACAATAACAAATCTGTATATCTTCCCTCCTAGACTCACAGTTCCAACTGGTCCAAAAAGATCCATATGTAAAATTTCCAATGGTTTACTAGTCCTAAGATCCTTATTGGACTGAAAAGATGACTTCACCTGCTTTCTTAATTGACATGCATCACAAAGGTGGTCCTTAATAAAGTCTAATTTTGGTATACCTCTTACTAAATTCTTTTAGATAATCCTCCTAAAGCTTTTCATGCTAGAATGACAAAGTCTCCTATGCCAAAGCCATGATTCATTAGAAATAGTTTAAAAAAAAGCAGTGGGAGTTTGAATGCAATTTAAATCTAACATATAAACATTGTTTACCATTTTTCTATTTAACACATCTTTCCCATTTAGGCTTAATATGCTGCTAGCAGGAAAATATTTTACACTATAACCCTTATCACACAGTTGACTTATACTTAATAAATTATGTTTTAAGCCTTCAACCAATAACACATTATCTTTAAAAAAGTTTTTCAAATTTCCAATCATACCTGATCCAACCACTTTCTTTGTGGTATTATCTCCAAGTGTAACCTTGCCTCCACTAGTGGCTTCCAGCGTTATGAATTGAACAGTATCTCCAATCATATGCTTTGAGCATCTGCTGTCCAGGTACCATATGCTCTCACGAGGTCTTGTGTAAGAGCGACCCTGCAAAAATAAAAAATGTTAGACCTGGGAACCCAAACAAGTTTGGGTTCTCCTTTTGGCAATTTATAATTAGATGTATGTATGATATGTCTAGGTTTATGCATCTTAGGTCTTCACACCAAATTAGTTTTCATCTTCAAGGTATAGGTGTGAGATATATGTCCAAGCAATCCACAATTATTACATTTAACATTAGGAAAAGGATTCTTAAGTCTTTTACCATTTGTTTGTCTTCTAAGGGATTCCATATATTTAGGATAAAATTTAGGATTTGTAAAATCTTCAAGTTTGGGGGGTATCCTATTATCCTCGAGAGCTTTTATTTTTAACTTATAAAATGAATTCATATCTTCCAAGATTCGATTTGTATAATTGTTTCGATATGTTTTGCTCTCTGATTCATCCTTAAATTTTTTAAATTCTTTTTCAAGATCAGTATAGGATGATTTTAAAGTCTCATGATTCTTATTCAAGTCATCAAATTCGTCGAGTAGTTTCATGTGGTTTTCATCTATTAATGCATGATCTTTCCTAAGGATTTCATGTTCTTTTTGAAGTTCTTCAAATTTTAAACTTAGACTAGCATGTATTTTCTTCATTTTCTTATATGCATCATGCATTTGTTCAGAAACTTCAAATAATTCATCATACGTTAAGTCACTTACCTCTTCTTGATCTGACTGATCAAGACTATCTACCATCAAGCAAAGATTGGTGACTTCTTCTTACTTTTCAGTCTCTGATGAATCTGAAGCTGAGTCCGCCCAGAAAGCTCTTTGAAACTTCTTCTTGCCCTGCTTTACAATTAGTTTCTCCTCTACCTTCTCCTTGCTAGGAGTGGCTTTGAGTTTTGGGCAATCAGTTTTAATATGACCAGGTTTCCTGCATTCATTGCAAATTACTTCATTAGAAATCTTGCCATTTATATTAAATTTACCTCTATTCCATTGCTGGCATCTCTTTTGTTTCCTTTTCAGAAAACTTCTAAATTATTTAGTCATTAATGCAATGTCATCTTCATCCTCAGGTTGTGAGTGTTCACTCTCAAACTCTTTCATTTTTAGTGCTATGTTCTTTCCATTTCGTGGTTCACTTGCATCAATCTTTCTTTGGCTAACTCCTTGCTCGTAAGCTATAAGTGAACCAAGAAGATTATCAATTGAATAATTATTTAGATCTTTAGACTCTGTAATTGCAGTAATTTTAGCATCATAAGTAGTAGGTAAATAGCATAGAATCTTATTAACCATTTCAGCATTCGTTAGTTCCCTACCAAGTGCATGCAAATAGGTGACTATTTGAGTAAATCTTGTGTACATATATGAAATGGATTCATTAGGTTTCATGCAAAATAGTTCATAATCATGCAACAAGATATTAAGTCTAGATTGTTTAACTTCATTAGTCCCCTCATATATTATACAAAGTCTATCACATATGTCCTTTCCACTTTTGCAAGTGCAAACCCGCATGTAGTCTTCATATTTTAAAGCACAAAAGAAACTATTTAAACATTTAGCTTTCAGTTATGCTAGGTCACATTCTTCTATAGTCTAGTCTGCAAAAGGTGTTTCAACCCTAACTCCATCAACTAATCTAGTTGGTTTTGTATAACCTTCTTGGACTAAGATCCACATACGATAATCAAGTGACTGTAAGAAAGTAGACATGCGTGTTTTCCAAAAATCAAAAGGTATATTGTCAAACAGTGGAGGTCTAGTAATAGAGTAACCCTTAGGTGTATTTCGGTTTCCAAATATAGCCATCTATGTTAATCAAAAAGTAGTTTAAACTTATGATTTTGAAACAATGCTCTGATACCACTTGTTGTGTCTAGTGAATAGGTTGTTAAACCTAAGTTAATGTCCCAAGGCTACCAAGAGGGGGGTGAATTGGTAGTTTAAAAGTTATCCCTCTTTTAGATGAGTTGAACCGAAAATAAACTTTAATGATTTTTTTTTATAAAAAGTTTTTCAACCACAACTTTTTAAACAGAAAAATGCAGAAAGTAAAAAGCAGTAAAATAAATGACACAAGATTTATAGTGGTTCGGTCTAAACTAGACCTACATCCACTCCCTAGAGGCACCCTCTGAATATTGCACTAATACCAATAGTGTCTCTCCTTTTGCACCCACAGCAAGGCGGAGAAGCTTTTACAAACACTCTTTCCACCACTACCCGGTCTGGCAGAGAACCGTCGTCCTTTTACACTATCCCCAATGTTGGCAGAGAACCGTCCGTCCTTTCACACTCTCCTAGTGTGGGTAGAGAACCCTTCCTCCTTTCACACTCTCCTAGTGTGGGCAGAGAACTTAATCTCATATGGAGAGATCTTCTTATAAGAAATCTAGAAGGAAGAAAGAAAAAGAGTGAAGTAATCTCAAATCACGAGTAGGAAATCTTACCTTTGAACACCAAGCAAAGCCTTCACGCTCGAGTGGTAGAAATCCTTCTTTGAATGCTCTCTCTCACTCTCTCCTTGTCTCTTCTTTTAATAGGCATGAAGATCAATGAGCAAAAAGATTTGGTGGCAGTCAAAATTGGACCTTATATAGGAGAGACAAGAAAAACTATCCAAAAGTGTAGAAATTTCAAGTTAACATGAAATGGATCATCCCGTACGATCGTGGATCGTCCCGGACGATGTTACTTAAAGTGTCAGAAATGATCCTATTGAATATTGGTATGAATTGTGTTCGTACAAGATTATCGTCCCGTACGAACTAAGTTCATCTGTACGATCAGTTATTCCATAAGTCGGTTCCCAAAAAGTGCATATCGCCGCCAGAATGTGAAGTGTTGATTCACTTCATCCCAGGACTATCAAGATTTTTGTTTGGACGAAATTTATACAGAGGAAAACTCATCCTGGGATGACTATAGATTTCGTCTGGAAGAAAATTTTTACAAAGCCTAAATCATCTTGGGACGAAAATAATTTCATCTTGGACGATCAGGACTTAGAAAAATTTTCTCGATTCCTGATCGTTCCATTGCTTCTTATGAGGGGTTAACTGACCTGATCGTCCTGTACGAACTATGTTCGGCCCGTATGTGTTTTTTTATTGGGTAAAGCTTTTGTATAATCTCCTTATGTGTGTGTGTGTGTTTTTTTATTGACTCAACTTCAATCACTCTCTCTCAATTTAAAGAACAATTTAAAGCTTCAGCTTACAAAGGATTGTATGCTGAAGATGATTTGAAGTCTTCATAATTTGGAGTTTGATTTTCCTGAAATGTTAGTACTCACAAGAGCAAAAAATAATTCTTCTAAAAAGTGTTAGACGATATCTACACATAAAACAGTATTTGGAATCATAAAAAATAATATAAGTTGTAAGAATGTAAAACATGCTAATAGCAACTTTCTTAACAAGAACCATGTTCCATGGCCCAAAGAGTCTTTCGTTATCATCTAATTCAATATGTTTTCCGTTTGCTTTTTCCCCATCAGTCTTGGAATTAATTAAGCTAGCAGGCGACTTATTATCATTGAAATTTCCTTCATTAATATCCCTAAGATGTTTGTTCTCTAGCATCAGCCACAATCAGGGGAGTTGTGGTAGATGCAATCTTTAAAGAAGGTTTAGTAACACACTGGTATTTAGCCATCAGTGCAGTCTTCATACAAAAACTCCCAGCCTCAACTGACTTCTTATCCCTCCTCAACGGTCCATTTTTTTATCAATTCTCATTGGTGCAACATTGCCAGGACAATTCTCCTTTCTGTGTCCAACTCTGCCAATCCTTCATACACCACCTTCTAGAAGAACCTGTTGTTTGCAAACACGAGCAAACTCTTGGCAACCTTCTACAACTTTTTGCGTATTAATCCAAAGAAGAGTACTGATCATACAGGTAATTCTTGATATGTTCTCAAGATCCAAATATTGTAAAGGAAAGGGGGGAAGTTAAATCCAGACTGGGGAGGACAAGCAGTCCATCGAATCTAGCAATATCAATAGAGTCCATCTATCCAAGCCTACTATATTGCCACCAAAGAAACAAGGCCAGCCACAAAGAATCACATCCCTAGCCTCCATAGAGTCAAAGGTATAAGAAAAACAATTTAGTCTAATTATCAAAATTTGGTAGTCCCCAAATCATCACCATTGATGTTTAACCTCCGAATTCAATTCAAAAAATAGTAATCATTTACCCAAAATTCTTCCTAACACCGCACATTCTAACTTCTGGATTTCCAACCTTACCACCTCCATATTGAGGTCCACAATGATTCCATCCTTTGAGATCAATGAATGATTTACAACTTGTTGAATTTTAATGTGCTTCAGCCTCTTCCAAGCTTTCACGGGTCTAGCCAATTCGGTTTTGCCATTAGTCATGCCAAAGACTGTCTTCATTGCATCAATAGTAGAATTTCCCCAAGCACCTTATGTGTAGGGAATAAAATTCCAGTCATCATTAACCTTTAGAACTTGTTCCTTCACAACTAAATCAGTACCCAAATCTCCACTAATGCTTGTGTTCCCCTTACACATATCCACATCACCACCGTCTAATTTAATTCTATCATTCCTCATCGGCTTTACATACCTCCATGGTTTAGTCATTAATCTCAGCAGGATCCTCATGATCAACATTCAGAGTCACCATATCATTTGACAAAAAAATTTCCATATCAAATGATGCAAAAATCTTAGAGATTGATAGAAAATTAACCATTTGAACATCCGATGTAGTCCCGATCTATGTGAAAAAGAAGAGGATGACTCGCCTGACTGGTATTCAATATCCTTATTAGTTGAATCATCACCTTTTTTTTACTCAACTACCTCTTTTAGACTTAATGTTAGGGGTTTCACTTCGCCAAGCTGATTAGAACCACCATTTAGACAAGTCTTCAATCCCATCCGAAGCTTACCCTTCGAATGTCCCAAAATTTTCTTATGAGGAGACTCATCTCTACTCTTCTTAGCACCACTAGAACTACGACCTAAATGCCTCTGATCAAAGTCACCAACGCAAGTTGCTCAGTCACCTCCTGCCTCACCGAAGAGGGGAGGTGACCTTCGGACAACCCCCCCCCCCCCCCACCCTCCTCCATTCCCAGACACTATCTCTCTAATGTTTTCATAGTGGGAGAAACATAAAGGAAGAAATTAAAAGTGATTAATGTTTTAAGGTTCCTTTAAAGATGCAATTACATTAATAAAAGTGTAAAGGAAAATATAGAAGTGGACTCAATTTTTTTAGTTAAGGATTTTTTACAGCCATGTTATAACATTGGCTGAGTCCCCTTTAATAATGATTTCATCCAAGTCATACATCCAGTTGTAGATCACATCATTCATAGAGAGTAATGCCATCACCTCAGCATAAGCGATATTTAGTGTTCCAAATGTAGGTCGTCTACAGGAATGAATTTTCCTTCATAGTCTTGAATCAAAATCTAAAACCCAGCTTGGTTGGAAGGTTGTAAGGAGGCCTCAAAGTTGAACTTTAGCCAATTTGGAGGGGGCACCATAATTTGGAAGTAGGCAGCCCATGGGGCAGGTTGGTGCTCCATACTCAAAAATTGGTAAGTTGTACACTTTTGAGAGTGAAAAAAGGGTGGTGGCCACAATAATTAAAGGAGAGTAGTAGGGTTTGCCATATTTAAGGTCATTACGAGCTCTCCATAGTTGATAAATCACATAGCAAAATATTCTTCCCAAACTGGGGTTGGAGGTTGCTAGTTTCTTGAGTTCAGTCAATTCCACCTCTAGTGATTCAAAGGTTGTTAGATCAAGGCCCCATCTATGCAAAATGTCCTACATCTCATTTAACTTGTTGAAATGGCCAACATAGTGGTCTGTGGTCTTCATTCAATTGCATCCCCAAGGGCACAACTCCTTGTCGCTAATGCCCCTCCAAAATATCCAGGTGTTAGTTGGAATGGCATCCCTACAAAGGCGCCACCAAAAGAACTTCTCTCTCATATAGTGTTTGAAATGCTTAAACAAGCTAAACATGTAGCTCCCCTCCCCAATAAATGACCTATATGCCATGGCTATTATGGTTGAACTGATCGGGCAATGCAATAGTTTAGGCCTATAAACTCTGGCCATAGGATTAATAGGGATAGCAGTGATTCTCCTTTCCAACTATATTCCAAAGAAATTCACAAGGGCCTCCCACTTCCAATTCAAGTTATCATCAAGGAAATAACTCACCTGGGAGGTCTCGGTCAAATTCACATTAATAAAGGTCCTATAAGGCCATCTTGCAATATAGAATCAAAATATTCTATAGGGTGTTAATAAGTTGGCCATCCCAAACATTCCACCTCAAGGCTGTTCTAAAAACTCGAGGACCATCTTGGATCACTGTCTAAGAGAATGACATATTTCATCTACATGTGATAGCCCATAGGTCCCGACCATACTCGGCACACATAATCCTTTTTAGAAAGGAGAATAGGTTCTGGATAATGTCCCAAGCTAATCAGGTTCTATGGGGCCCTTTCTAATTCTTAGCTGAGTGAAATCCAAGCCCTCCATAAGCTTTTGGATAGAATAAATTAGTCCAAGCCACATAATGGAGACCACCATGGCCACTATCTTTCTGCCAAAGAAACCATCTTCCCGTTTTTTTGACTAAATACAAATTTTTCTTGGGGACCAAAGTGTGCGCCAAGAGGTACATTGGTGTGGCAAAAATAGATGCATAGATAAGAGTGGCCCTTCCCGCAAGACAAAGGTGTCGCCTTACCCTAATATTTATCTTCTTGGTGACACCTTTAAGAATTTTTGAGAAACTGGATGGCACCATCTTACTCAAAGTAAGGGGTACCCCAAGGTATTCCATAGCATCTACCCTTCTGAAACCCAAAGCATTGAAAATCTTATGCTTGTTCCATTGGGGGCATAACTTATTAAATAGAATCACTGATTTGTTGATGTTAATCTCTTGGCCCGTCCATCCACAATAGTCCTTAAGGATATACTGAATGAATGCAACATTTTCCCCACTTGCCTCAACAAAGATGAGGATATCATCAGTGTAGAGCTAGTGAGAGAGCTTTTTAATGTTGGTCGTAGCTTGATTACTAGAAGTCCCCCCCTCTGCTTGAAACCCTTGGTTAGTAGCTCCGAATAGAGGATAAAGAGACATGGGAACAAAGGGAAACCTTTCTTGAGCCCACTTCATGCCTTGATGCAAGGGGAACGACATCCATTAATAAGTAGGGTATATCTTGGCCTTTAAATACATTGAATCACCAACTCATAATAGCCAACTGAGAAACCCATCAATCCCATAATGTGCTGCAAAGTCTTCCAGGCCATACAGTCGTATGCTTGTTCCATATCAATTTTTAGGTCCATCATACCATATTTTTCATGGAGTGTTAAAACGTACACATCAACTCTTGAGCAATCAAAGCATGGTTATAGATACAGTGCCAGGGAATAAAGGCACATAGCTCCTCTTTAATGAAGTTCTGAAGCACCTTCTTGAGATGATTAATAAGGATATTCACCACCACCTTTTAAACGAATTGGAAATGCTAATGGGCTGAAATTTGGTGGGGAAGTCCACATTATCAAATTTAGGAATAAGGATCACCAAGGTTTCCTTCCAACTATCACAAATAGCATTAGCATGAAATAAATCTAAAATTGCATCCATAACATCCTTCTTAATGATATCCCAATAGAACTTAAGGCAAGAAGATGTCATATAGTCTATGTCCAGAGCCTAGTTGCTGCTCATGTTAAAGACTGACTCAAGGAACTCATGCTCGGAGAAGTACATATCAAGATCATCTCATAGCTACTCCTTTATTCTATCACCACCAAGAACCTCCATCCAACTATCAAGTGAGATACACCTCACTCTCCATTTTAGTTTAAAAAATTCCATGATCTTATCTTAGATCAGACTAGGCTCCTCAATCTTATTTCTATTTTTCACATGAATCTCCTTAATTCAATTAGTACGCATCCTTCCAGTCACCACCGCATTGAAGAAATTTGAATTGGCAAGCCCTTCCTTAATCCATCTAGTCTTGTCCTTCTTTCTCCAGCACATGGTATTCTGAGCGAAGTTGGAGTTGAGTTCAGGCATATTAAAGCAGATTTCACCCTCCTATTCAACATTAAACCCATTATACAAGCAATCCAGCCTTTGGAGATCCTCAATTTGATGTTCTAAAGAAGCCTTGTGATCTCTCAAGTTTCAAATTGTGCTCCGGCTCTAAAAGAAGATGGCTCTAAGTGTGTGGGAACACTTACAGTTTAATACCTCATGAAATGGTCCGTAATCAAGCTTACCCCAATTCTTCCAAACCACCTTCCAACAGGTGGGATATGTCATCAAGATGTCTTCAAAGTGGAGCCACCTGGTAAAGAACATTGGTCCCAAGCCACACGATTTAGGTGTTTGACCAAATCAAGTGTCGCTAAGTTGAGCCCAATCAAATTCATGAAAATCTTATCAATGAGGACCCATATTTTATTATTACCATCATTATTATTAGTCCAGGTCTACCTCGAACTATTGAACCCCACGACATGGAGGTCATGCATCGACATAAACTCCATTATATCCTGAACTCCCTTAGAAAAGTAGAATTTCATCCCACCTTTCTTCTTTAGCAATGAGATACAACAATTAAATTCTCCTCCATTAATCGTAGGAAGGATATAAGGCAAGGCTTAGCCAATGTCCTCACACAGCTTTCAATGGACATCGTAATCCTTATTGGCATATACCAGCACCACTTTCCATATTTGTAAATTAAGGAGCGTCAGCTGCTTTTGAAGCCCCTGTTCAGTGGCTAGAATGATCTAAAATTGTGTAATGTCTCTTCTCCAAAGAGCAAGCAACCCTCTAAATTTTTGTTGTTGCTTACTTCTACTTCTCCTCCTGAATGACACCAAGTTCTAGGGTCCAAACAAGGCTTCATCTTCATCCTCGATGACCCATTCGACTTTGGCATCCTATACCGTATATGGGAGCTTAAAGAGTTTCTCTAAGTGAATCATGTTAGAACAACTAGTTGGAACTGGTACCTTTGAAATGCCTCCCTTTTCTACAGACACAACAGAATGGCCCTCCAGAATTGTTCCACTACTTAATGCCTTATAAGCCTCCTGCAATCTTTCCAAAGCAGAAGATACTTGGGACTTTCCCCTTATTCCCCCTAGTTGTTTCTCAGTCTACAAAGGATGACTAGCCCCTATCATAAGTGGGGAGGGGGGGGGGGGGGGGGGGGGGGGGGGGGGGGGGGGGGGGGGGGGGGGGGAGGGGTGGTAGCTCAGGACATTGTTCCTTCCTATGTCCAACTCTCATGCAATTAAATTAGGACAAAGTGAGCCCTTCATATTTTACTCTTTGGTAGAATCTCCCATTTAGCCCATTAACCCAAATGCCAGTTTGAAGTTTTATGGCTACATCAAAGAGTATGCATACCTAAGAAAACTCTCGGTGGCCCCAAGCACCAGTTTGTGTGTCAATCCACAAGGTAGATTCGATCATCGAAGATATTCTAGAGATATTATCTAGGTTGCAATATTAAAGCGGAAGGTGGTGAAGACATATCCAATTTGGTGAGGATAAGCCGTTAAGTAAACTTGACGAGAATTTTGGTGTCCACTTATATATCCCCACTAGATTGCCCCTAATTAACCATGGGCCTTCACATAAGATAGTGGCGCAAGCTCGGTCAAAGCAAATACATTGGGAAAGCTGTCATGCCCATTTGTTGAGAGTTGAAATTATCCAATCCTCTCCTGTTGTCATTTGATTTCTAAATTCATAACAAATTGGGGAAACCATTGTCCCAAAATCCTCCCCACTATAACACAATCCAATCTCTGAATGTTATTCCTCACCGCCTCCAAATTGAGATCCACCGAGCGCCTGTCCCTAGATATTGAGGAAATATCCCACACACATTGAATAAAAATGTGTTTAAGCCTCTTCCACACATTAGAAGGTCTTTTAAAAGTCATGTTTAATCCCTTAAATCCAAATATAGAAACTTTCATGCTTCCTATGCCTCCCAGTTCTATAATGACATTCCCTCAAACATCTTTTGTATACTGTAGAGGATTTGAACTGTTAGGACCATTTGCAACCTAGACATTCACCACTAGAGTAGGCACATTGCCGGCATCACTACTCGGTGCACCCCTAAGAATTTCCATAGCAGTACCAACCACTTCCATTTCACAATCATTAGAGACTGATGTATAGACCTCAATAAGTTGATCCCTCGAGCGCTCAACACTAATAAAGGTAATGTTTAAGCTCAATTTGCCTCACTACACAGAAGCATTCTACACTGTCTTCTTAATGTCCATAGCAACCAAGTCATTGTCAAACATCAAAATATGCTCCACCTTGACCAACATGGATACCACCTTATCTTCCCAAATAGGATGTTCCACCACTCCCGACTTACTTTAACCAAAACCTAGGTGTTAGATTATTATTCCTAGCAGTAACAGAGCTGCCCCCATCTATCATGCTCAAAGTCTCCTTGCTAGGAGAATGACCCTCCCTAGCCTTCTTACCACCACTCAAACCAATACCTGAAAGCCTCCTATACACCACGCCACTGCCGCCTATTCTGTCACCTTCTCACCCCACTGAGCAAGGTGGTGACCTTCGGTCACCAACACCATACCCAGAGCCTCACTCTCAAAAAAATCCTCTAGTGAGAGAAAGAGTAAGGAAGAAATGAAGAACCTCCTAAAAGATTTTTGGTTCTTTAAAATTTTTAATTATTTTAATCAAAGTGGAAAAGAAAAAATAATCAAAAGCAACAAAAAATACTTTTCTCTATCACTATCATCCCTCAACATAGACAAAAAGGATGATGAGTTTGAATAATTTTTTACATCTTTTCATATAAAATTTCCAAAAAGGGCAAAATATGAGAAAAAATTAGGGGTTTGATACTATCCTGCGTTATATGCTAAAAAATAACTTGTTTGAAGTAGCATAGGAAAGCCAAATTTTGGCCATTGTTGTTAAAGTGGACTTAGGTTTTTTAATTAAGGATTTTTTGCAACCAAGTTATAGCTTTCGACAAGTCCCCTTCAATAATGATTCCATCCAAGTTATACATCCAATCAAAAATCACCACCTTCATAGAGGGTGCTACCATTACCATAGCATAGGTATGATCCCAGTGTCTCATATACATACTGGTTGAAGCTATCAATTTTCCTTTGTAGTCCTGAATGACATTCACAAGCCCAGCTCAGTTGAAGGATTATAAGGAGGCATCAAAGTTGAACTTTAACAAATTTAGAGGGGGGTGGCACCATAATTTGGAAGTAGGTACTAATGGGACTAGTTGGTGCTCCATTGCTCCAACATAGGTAAGCTATGTCATTTCGAGAGTAAAGAAAGGGTTATGATCACAATCACTAAAGGTGAGTAGTAGGGTCTGCCATGTTTAAGGTCGTTACATGCTCTCTTGAGAAGATAAACCACATACAAAAATAATTTGCCAAAGCTAGGGTTCGAGGTTGCTAGTTTCTTGAGTTCAGTCAATCCCGACTCTATGGACTCAAAGGTTGGCAGATCAATGCACCATCTATGCAAAATTTCCCACTCCTGGTATAACTTATTGCAACAGTCCACATAGTGGTCCACGGATGCAAGTATAAAATTAAAGGAATTAACATAAGGGCACCTCCAGGAGTGGAGCCTGTGGCATAATTTAACTCAACATGGGGAAACTTGCTAGGTCAAGAAATAGTAAGGATTGATTTTATGGGTGGCGGCACATGGCCATTCTTAGTTGGTGGAGCAATTTGTCTGGTTAATTCCATTAAAGAATAAATCCTCTGTTTGGTAATAAGATATGTGGAGTTCAACATACGTTGCTAGCTTCTTAGTGGGACTATGCTCATTTAGGCTACATAAGTTTGAGGCAATAATAGGTCTATGATGCCCTTAGATGTTCTGGACCACGTGCGCTACACTGATGTATTTAATAAGTACATAGCCTTGGCTAAAGGATCGGGTAATCTTTAGAAAATTTCATCATGATGGGAATATGACATTATAATTATTCATCGTAAATAATGAATTCTTAGTAAGCATGAGTCATAAACATGCATTAACTAGGTCCCTTCCATTTATACACACCACTCATCACTCCTACCGATTGAATAGTTTGGTGACCTATTTGGATTACTTTTATACGAGTAGTTTTCTACATGTTAATCTGTAAAAAGTTAATTAAATCTTAGCATTTAGAGGAAGGAGAAGTTGTAACAAGGTTTCCATAGGTGAACTTGCGGAAGGATCATTGTGAACTTGCGGAAGGATCATTGTTGAGACTAAAATACATAGAGCAATTTTGAGAACCCATAAAAATAGATCATGTCTGTTACTGATGAGATAAAAACCATCCCATTCATTACCTCATCCCCTCTTTAGGGAAAGGACGTGTTGAAGGATGGATGAACACTCAAATTAGCATAACGTTCCACCAAGGGAATATCAAAACAAGATCTCTTTAATGGGTTTTATGTGATTGGTGCTATCGCACACCATATGGATTAACATGACTCTTGATAATAGATATCTAAGTTCTCACATCTATAATGATCGCATTGAAATATGATATGTGGTGAAAATTGTAGAATCTTATGAACCATCAAGTCTTTGAATGCAAGTTGTGTTTAAGGCCAACAGGCCAAGTGATTGTCTTTCTGAGTGTCAAGCATTCTTTCCCTCACTATCTAGTCTCCCATCGATGGATATGCGGGCGAAGGCTCAAATGTGCATGGTGGCTCATCGTGCGCGTCAGCACAATGGGTTGAAGGGTGGGTCAACTTCTCATTGGCTACAAATAATAAGGGGTGGATTAAAGAGAATGCCAATGCAATTATGTCATAATGCCATAGAGATGATCATACTTTTTATTTGATCCCAAATAAGACATCGATCCATAGATGACATTTTGAATGCCTCCTCTAGATGGACGAGGACACCGATCAAGTTTAAGCATATTAATAAGCAAAGGAGAATAAATTTACAAGGATTCCCCTAGTAATAATGAGCTAATCGGGATATGCCCAACATTTGAATTGGGTTTCCATGTAGTAGCTCAAATTATTATCTCTAGAAGTATCATCTGCAATGGATTGGACCCAAGTCCCTTTGAAAGGGGCTCTGGGGAGGGTAAGGGCCTTATTCATCACAAACACTATCACAACACGAGGTGTTATCGGTGAGTCAGGTTATTTGGGTATGTAGCCCTAATAGAGCAATAAATTATGTCCAAGGCTAAATATAGGCGAGAGTCTAATAGCTAACAAGTACCATAAGTGAAAGATGAAAAGGACTTTGAAAAGGTAATCAAAAAGTGCTTAAAATTATTAAGAGGAAAGTAGATAGGGGTTAGCAATTCTTCTCAACTAAAAGAAAAATAGATGTGGCTTATTTACTACTTAGCTCGAGGCACAAATCCTTACAGCCCTTCTCAATAGTAGGAGCCCATGTGATCAACGCTCAATGAGGCACTATCAAGCCAATCAGCTAACATAGCAGGTGTTAATAATACAAGCCTTTTAGGGCTCTCACATGCCTATCATAATGGCCAGTGGTCTCCCCATTTTACCCATCTTGAAAGACAGACTAAGGAGCCTGACATACATGTGAGTCGATGAGTGTTGAAGCTCGGTGGGTGCAAGGAAGCTGATGTGCGAGATCTTCTTTTACAGGTGCACCGCCGATCGACCCAAATGTTCTATGAAGGTTTTGCATGTGAGCGTGCATGTTTGGACCCGAAAGATGGTAAACTATGTCTGAGCGAGGTGATGCCAGAGAAAACTCTTGTGGAGGCCCACAGTAACACTGATGTGCTAATTGTTCATCTAACTTGGGTATACTGGTGAAAGACTAATTAAACCATCTAGTAGTCGGTTCCCTCAAAAGTTTCCCTCCGGATAGTTAGAGTCCTAGATAGAGTTTTATTGGGTAAAGCTAATGATTGGAGGCATTGGGGCCATAATTCCTTCAACCATTAAATAGGTAAGATGGTTAGGTTGCTTTGATGAGTTATGCCACAAACTCAAGGGCTCTAAGTGGGCCATTTTTGGTAAGCTGAACTGTAAATGTGGGATGAAAATTCTGGTTATGGTGCCCAATTGTGTGCTAACCTAGAACCCATAAAGGGTGTTGGTCAATTAGGATAGAAGGATGGTGGTCAAGGAAGCCAAAATTTGCTAAGGAGTGTATAATAACTCACCTGCCGAATCAACTAGCCTTGAAAATGGATGGCACTTAAGCATGTGACCCACACCTAGCGATTAGGGCAATGGTCAGGCCTAGTTGAGTAGGAGTGCATTATCCCATGTGGAGCGACTGTCCGTGAGAATTTATGTGGTAGTAGTAAATATTCAAATGAGAGCTTTGAAGGCTGGGCAAAAGGTCTCATGTTAATGAAACTCCTATGTGTTAGTCGATCCTAAAAGATGGGGGAGGTCCATTAAAAAGAGCCACTTTATGCGTGCTTCGAAAGGGAGTTAGGTTAAAATTCTTTAGCTGGGATGTGGAGGTTGATAGTAACATTAAGTAGTATGGAAATGTCATCGTGGGCCTTAGGTAGACTTATCTTTTCTGCTTAACAGTCTTCCAGCCCTAGAGTTGCTTAGTCGGAGATAAGGTCCACCGGCTATAAGAGTGCCGCATGTTAAGTGGCATCCAGTGTGCCCCCAACGGCCCTTGAAAATTGAAGGGGCTAAGTGTCATCATTGCCCGATCATAGTCATAAGCGCATTAGGTGTCCATGGTGAATAACCTATAGTCGATGGATCAATATAAGCAAGCGAAGTCAGAAAAATGGATTCATAACTTTGGGAAAAGGAATGGCCTTGAAGGTTGGGCATGGGGGTCCCAGTCCCAAAGTCACCTGCTATCGGTGGACTGCTTGAGCTTCCCACACGGCGAGAGTAGGCTACCGCATGTGGGTTGGTGGTTGAATTTTGAATGACTCTCTTGGGGCCTTCCTTGGGCATCAAACAACTGACTCATAACTAGTACAATCAAGGAGAATATGATTATATATTTAAATTAAAGCCTTGCGACTGTCCCTGCTGATGCTCATGTAATGTGATTTTTTCCTAGTGCTCTAAATATTAAAGCAAATAAATTCAACCAAGCATGGGGATATGGTGGGAGTAGCTTTTAATCTTTTAAAGTTGCCAAATGCCACATCCTCTAATTAGTGATGCATATGAATTGATTAACAATATTCCCAATATCCCTGTCTATTATCTAGCAAAACCACAATTAAGGGAACAGGATTGGCAGAATCAGTGGGGAAAGAAAACCTTATTGAGCTTGACTCTAGTCTGACTTTATGAAATGACTTTAGAGGTATATGATAAGTGGCAATTCGTTCACTAGCGAAAGTGAAATACCACTAATTTTAATGTTATTTTACTTATTCTATGAAATGGAGGTAGGACCTCACCCCTCCTTTTGGCCTTTAAGTGTCACCTCGGCAGGTCGATGCATATGGAAGGCATTATTAGGTGGAGAGTTTGGTTAGGGTGGCACATTTATTAAAAGATAATGCAGGTTACCTAAGATGAGATCAACAAGAACAAAAATTTTGAGTGGAATAAAAGGGTAAAAGATTATTTGATTATGATTTCCAATAAAAATTTGAAACGTAAAAGTGTGGCATATCGATCCTAAAGTCATTCAAAATTTGAAGCTGGAGGTGTCAAAAAAGTTACCACAGGGTTAATTAGCTTATGGTAGCTAAGCATTTATAGAGGCATTACTTTTTGATCCTTTAGCATCATCTCTTCCTATCATTATGAAGCAGAATTCACCAAGTGTTGGATTTTTTTACCCTTCAAAAGGGAACATGACCTAGGTTTAGATTATCATGAGACAAGTTAGTTTTTCCCTACTATTGATTATGCCAAAATGGTAATTTAACCTAGTACGAGAGGACCATTGAGTAACATAATTGGTTATTGCACTTGGTTAAAAATCTAGTGGCATGAAGCTATCATATTCACGATTATGATTGCATGCCTCTTAGTAAGAATCCACAATAAAAATATCATGCATGAGCCCATCATTTTCCCGCCGACAAGTATTAGATTTTTCGACCCCCAAGGGCACGTGATTATTTTTAATCTTTTTTAAGCAAATTTAATTTTGATGATAGTAAACATTTTTTATACTTTTGCTTCTCTATGACTGTCTTGCCTACTAACATTTTAGGACCATAAGATTGAGTGCAACTCAAGCCAGCTCAAGATTGGGTAGACTATGTCTGAGTCAGTTTGTAATATTTTAACTTTTCTTGAGTCAATTGTAAACGATCTGGTTCCTGATGCTATGTAACCTTGCAATCAAACACTTGGGGCGAAATGTTCTGACTGATTTAGAGTTTTTTGTTTATGCTCATATCGTCTAGGACAATTTAAAAAAAACTACCTAGATGATCAGTTAAAAATAAAAACCCTAATTAGGGCATCCTAGTTAAGGAAGCCATAATTAAGTGCATCATCCTGGATGATATTCATATTAATCGGGATGATAGGCTCAAATCTAAAAAAATCAGCCTCTAGATCTATTTAGGTATCTTTAATTTTTAAACATCATCCAGGACATCGCCTTGGATGATGCAGCATAATTATAACTAAATTAATCTAGTAATTAAGGGAAGTAATTAAGGTTTGATTGATCAAAAATATCATCCTTGATAATCTCAGGATCGACTAGGATGATTTGTTTAAAAAGCTTAGTTGTTCCTGGATGATTAAACATTGGCCTGCTTCTATTTAAGGCAATGTTTTGGACGATATGTACTGAATTGAACTAATCGGCCAGGATGATCGTGAGATCGGTCCTGACAATCAAGTTATTTTTGCATCATCTAGACACCCATTGATTGCGATGTTTTAGATGATATTCAATGACTTGTAGTAATCGTACAGGTATCCTATCATCTTAAACAATATGAACAAAGACATTTTGATAGTCTTAAATCATCCTGGCTGATTGAGCTAAATTTGTACTAATTGTACAGGACGATATTTATATCATCCAGGATGAAAAAGTCAGCTTGTTGCAGTTAAGAGATATTATGGAGTTCTTCTATATAAGACCTCTTGTTCTACCGAAGAGAGTATCTTTTGCTATTGTCTTGACCTGAGAAAGACAAGAGGAGAGGAAGAGTAAGGGAGAGAGACAGTTGATCTTATGAGGGGTTTCACAAAAGTTTCTCCAAGTAAGGATCCATCATCATCTTCTTCGATCATCTTCCCTAGTTCCCTGTGGGTTCTAGAGAGGTATACTTTAGCATCTAATCGAGGTTCTTTGCCTGCTTCAGGAGGAAGAAAAAGAAGTTTGGTCTCTACCTGCTTCTGGAGAAAACAAAAGGTGTTGGGTTCTCTGCCTCACCAGGGTTAATGGAAAGGGGGTTTATAAAGGCTTCTCTGCCTTGTTGTGTGGGCAAAAGGAGAGACACTGTGTTTAGTGCAATACTCAGAGAAGAGGCTCCGGGGAGTTGACGTATACCAAGTTGACCAAACCACTATATATATATTTGTTCTTAATTACTTCTTTCACATTTAATTTCCACACTTTGATTACTGTGGTGAATCTTATTTTTAGTTTATGTTTGTGCTTTTGCTTATATTTTTTTTTAAAATACAAATTCATCCCCCTCTTCGTTAGCCTTGGGACTAGTTCATTAGGGCTTAATATCCCTGCTGAACTTTCAAGTGTTTTTAGAGCACTTTCAAGGCTAATTTATTAGGAATGATGTTTTGGAGCTTGTAGAAAGACCAAAGGGACAAAGTATTGTTGGAACCAAATGGGTCTTTAAGAATAAGATGAATGATTCTGGTGTAGTGGTTAGGAATAAGGCAAGTTTGGTAGCTAAGGGGTACAACCAAATATAAGGGATTAATTTTGAGGAGACCTTTGCCCCTGTAGCTAGATTAGGAGCCATTAGAGTGCTACTAGCCTTTGCATATTATAAGGGATTTAAGCTTTACCAAATGAATGCTAAGAGTGCCTTTTTAAATGGGGTAATAAAAGAGGTTGTGTTTATAGACCAACCCTTAGGCTTTGAGAGTTCCAAATTTTCAAATCATATTTTTAAATTAAAAAAGGCCTTATATGATTAAAATAGACACCAAGAGCTTTGTATGAGAGGCTTAGCACAATTTTACTAAAAAGAGATCTTGTTAAGGAAATTGTAGACACCACACTTTCTTGAGGAAAGTAGGAGACGAGTTACTCATCATTGAGATCTATGTTGATGATATACTTTTTGGATCTTCTGATAAAAATCTATGTGATGATTCTTCTAAGATAATGAGTAAGGAGTTTGAGATGTGTATGATGGGAGAGTTGTTCTACTTTTTGGGGTTTATTTAAGATAATTAGATAATAGAACCTTTAAAAGTTAATCAAAGTACATTAAGGACATCTTGAAAAAATATGAGATGGATAAAGCCAAGACAGTAAATACTCCCATTATTTCTAATATTCTGATGGATAAGGACTCAAATGGAAAATCTGTTGATAAAAGAAAGTATAGACAGATGATTGGATCTTTACTTTACCTGACTGCTAGTCAACCTGACATATTTTTTTGTGTTTGTCTCTGTGTTAGATTTTGAGCTGATCCTAAATAATCCCACCTGATTGCAGTTAAGAGAATTCTTAGATATCTTTTAGGGACCCAAAACTTAGGAATCTGATATCCTAGGAACAACACTTCTTTTGAGAATTTTGGATATTCTGATTCTAATTTTTCAAGATGTAGGGTGGATAGAAAGAGCACTTCTGGAACTTGTCAATTCATAGGACAGTCTTTAGTCTCCTGGTCTCGTAGAAAACAAAACTTTGTTGCACTTTTCACTGCTGAAATTGAGTACATTACCTTAGGAAGATGTGTGGCTCAAGTCATTTGGTTGAAGAAACAAATTATTGATTTAGGATTGCCTATAGGCACAATTTCAATCCTTTGTGATAGCAATAATGCTATTTGCATCTCTATGAATCCTATCCAACATTCAATGACCAAACACATTGACATAAGGCATCACTTTATTAGAGACCTTATGACCAAAGGAGATATTGAGTAACACCATGTGACAACTGAGAATCAATTGGCTGGCATCTTTACTAAACCACTGACTTTTGATACTTTCAGCATCTTGAGGACCATATTGGGTGTGATTGACATAAATGCGTGAACTTATGGTATATTGAATTCTGACTTTTCTATTTTGCTATTTTTTATCTTTTTTTTTTTTACTTTGCTTTTTATTAGTTTTTATTTCTTTTCTTTATTTCATTTGTGTTATTTTAGTTTTTCTCTTTTTTATGTGATCATTATTGAAATGATATTTTATGTCATGTTTTTGTTTTTAGAAAATTTGTATTCAATATTTTACATCTCTTAATATGTTAATGGGAGAAACTATTGTTGATTGTTTCTCTTCCACTAACCACTTTTAGTCGTATAATTTTCTTTTCTTAACAAAAGTCTATCTCAAATTAACATCTGAACTTTTCCATTGAGATCTTTTCTATCTTGCTATAGAAATCTATCTTATATTTATAATGTTCAAAATTTTTATATTACTTTCAAGTTTTTTTTGTTATCATGTCATTGCATTTATCATATGATTTTGATTCTATTTTGTGGTTTGTTCTTTCTTATATTAGAGAATGAGTTTTTCTTCTCTAATATCTTGAAGACATACTCACAAAAAAGAGTATTTAAGAGTTTTGAAAAGGGATCTAGCTTACAGAAATAAAAAAAAGTGGCTAATGATGCCAGATCAAAAGATGCGCAATGAAACCAAATTGTTAAAGATACACAAAGTGTATCGAAAATCAAATGATGTGCAAAGTGCGCTAATCAATTGATAAGAAAGATAAATGAGCCCACCAAAAAGCAAGCTTGTCTATCTTTCAAACATTTAAATATTAGAAATATTCATATGTCACTTGATATTTTTAAATGCTTGATTTCAAATTTCTTGATTGTGACAAAATTACTTTGGTACATTATTCTATAAAACATGTTTCTGAAACCAAGTTTTGAACAGATCTCTTTTTCTTATCCACTTAGTTTTTCTGAGTTAGGTTTTTTGTTTTCATGAAATAATTTTTACCTTGAGAGAAGTTCGAGCGAGGGTTAACAGTATCAGATATTCTATCATTTTTGGGTTTCGATGATTTTAACTCATTGGCTTTATAAGTCTTTAAAATCAATCACATGGAGACTTTGTCATATTCATGCTTTGATTAAAAAAAGAAAAAAACTTTGCTTTTGTTCTTCTTTTTTTATGTGTGTTCTTTCTGATTTTTCCTTTCTGGATTTTTCCTCCTCCTTTTTGTGATGTCAAAAGGGGGAGTAGTATTTGCGTTATTTCCATTATTTTCATTTTATTTAGTTGTGATTGCTTGATTGTTTTCCATCATTAAAAATGGGTAGATTATTGCGAATCTATTTTAAGGATATTTAAATTAGATGATAGCAAACATTTCTGTTACATCTGCTTCTCTACGACTACCTTGCCTACTAACATTTTAGGTCCATAATAATGAGCACAACTCAAGCCAGCTCAAGATTAGGTAGACTAGGTTTGAGTTAGTTTTTAATCATTTACCATTTTTTAAGTTAATTATAAATGATGTGGTTCCTAATGCTAAGTAATCTTGCACACACACAACTGGGGGAAAATTTCTAACTGATTTAGAGTTTTCTATTTTTTCTCATATCGTTCGAGAAGATCAAAAAAATTAACATAAATAATCAGTTAAAAATAGAAATCCTTATTAGGGTATCCTTGTTAAGGCAATCATCATTAAGTACATCATCCTGGACAATATTCATATCGACCGAGATGATAGGCTCAAATCATAAAGAATTAGCTGCCATATCTATTTTGGCATCTTTAATTTTTAAACATTATCCAGGACATCATCCTAAACGATGCAGAATAATTACACCTAAATTATTCTCTTTTTTTTTTGAAAAGAGCAATAAATGCATTAATAGAAACGGAAAAGAAAAAGAAACAACTACAATGTTGATTCCTCCTTCAAAAAAGTCATAAATGAAGGAGAAATCTCACACAAGCATAGATCTTCCCAAATGAAGTTGCTAGCCATCGCATACTTAGCACACATATCTGCTAGCTTGTTACTACCTCTATCAACACAAGAGAAAATAACATAATTAAACTCTTTAAAGAAATTAAAGTCTTCTTCTCCCTTGATGTCATCAATCCTTACCTTATGAAGCCTTCTTATTACATTTTCATTATCACCTTCAATAATTGCTCCCTTGTATTTGAACATCCAATCCTTTATCATTTATTTCAAAAACTTTATAGCTAGAAGCTCCAAATAGTAAATGTTCCAATGAATGCATTTTTTACCAAAAGCCATTAAGAACCTCCCTTTGCTGTCACGTATAACACATCTAATGCCAGCTCTATAAGAGGAGTCAAGTGAAGCATCTACATTGATTTTTAAACAATCGGGTGGAGGGGGATTCCATGTATTGGACAGCCTAAGGGGTTGGTTAGCATCCCATAGTTCTGATTTCGAGTTAACAATCAATTTAGAAGTAGATAAAAAGCTGACCGCATTAGCAGCCACCAATATTGCACCTTCTACCACCTTATCATGTGTAAACTTGTTTCTAGCCTTCCATGAAAGATACAAGACATTGCAAAACAAATTAAGAAGCTTACCATTATGATTTGCTATTTGATCCATCCATCTACAGCAATCTTGAAAGCTTTCAAACAAAGGAATTCAAAATCCACATTTGTTGAGTTGAGACAAAACCTCCTTTATCTTGGCAAATTTGAATAGAACTTGTTCCATGTCTTCAATGCCATCCAAACACCTTGGACATACTTCAACTTCTTGCAATCTTCTATATGCTAGAAACTTGTAAGTTGGTATAGCTTCCTTGAATAACCTCCAGCAGAAAGTTTCCACCCGTGGTACTAGTTTAGCTTTTTTTAACCATTTTGAATATTTGCATTTAGGATGATCTTGCTGCCTAGCTTCAGCAATCATCCTTGATATTGTTCTCCACGATTTATTGAATATCAACTCCTGCTTATCCTCCCATTGATCACAAATAATTTTGGTGTGCGAAATGAGCAATTCAGCCACATTCCATTCCTTGTCTTCAATGAACCTGTCAAACTTTATCATTTCTTCACCTTGAGGTACAAAAAATGTAGGCCATTTGTTTATGCTCCTATCCAATAGCCACTTATCTTCAAAACATTAAAAGATGATCCATTAGCCACGCTCCATTTTAAGAATGGCTGTAAGATATTACCTCCATCAGTGATAATTTTCCATGAGGAAGATACGCACCTCATCATATTATCTTCTGCAACCTTGGATCCATACTTTGGAGCCAGCAATTTGAATAAAAGAGAGTTTCTATTTTTCAAAAATCTCCATGTAATTCTTGCTCTCAGCTTAGCCACCTTAGGGGGGAAAAACCCGCTTTTTGACTAAGAGAGAGAAGCTCCACAATTTTAGTGAGAAAAAGTAATGGTATTTTGAAGTTTCGTATTCCCGCTTTTTGCGTTCTCCGCTGATGGCGGTGGCGGATGGTCGGCGTCCGCCCTCCAATGGTGTCAGAGATAGTCAACTTGTCGGTTCAACTTCAGTCAGGGTCCCTCCTCCTATCATTCATTCTATTTCTCCTCCAGCATTTGGTGAAATATGCTAAACCTTTGGTTATCAGGGAAGGTGCTCTCTAGTCTCCTAAGAAACAATCGAAATGTGTTGTAAAGGGGAAGAAGGTGATGTTTGAAGAATCTGTAACCAGAACCAGTGAAAATAACATCTTGGAGGGAGATTGCTCATTAAGAAAAGTGATTTTGACACCTATTGAAAGAAATTCTGATTTTGTGGAGAATCCCTTTTTGGGATCTGATAAGGCATTGTCTTCTAGCTGTGATGTGGGAAGAGAATGAGCTATAAAGCAAGTTATTGGAAAAACTAGTTTCACTCAAGAAAATGGAGATCTGGAAACAGTCAGAGAATGTGAATCTGCCAATCTGGGCAATTGTGGTAACAAGGAGGATATAATTCCTCCGCATCCTGTGATAGGGAATGTATGGAATACAAAGTCTAAAGTTAAAATCATTGACTTCGATTAT